>CM054123.1:16272050-17654794 GCA_028751855.1 Ambrosia trifida | reverse complement strand
TATGGTGGGATGGGGGTGGGTGATGGGTTTAGGATTTTGGGTGGTGCGGGGTTTAATTATAATTATGCACAAGTGTATATGTCAATTTCCTTATCATACAAATTTACGTACGCTAAAAAATAATCACAAGCATAATCAACCTATCAACCTCCATATAAGACCACCCACAATATACATATGTGCTTGCATCATCCTTCAAACAACAAACTTTTTTGTACCCATCTGTTTTTAATATACAAATACATAGTTTCTACCAAACCATCAACACAATAAAACAAAATGATAACAAAAAAAATATCCATATTACAAACCAGCCATGTACTACTGACCACCTATCTACAAATTTCTAATTATCTCACAAACTCACACTCCACCACTAGTGTTCCCTTATATTGCTTAATTGTCTCATTTTCAACTTCTTCCCTTTTTTTACTTATCTTCTTCCAACGCTCTTCACACCTCATTGATGCCGCCATCTAACATCTCCCTTGTTTTTTCATCTGTCAACCTAAACATCGTATACTTCTCAAATTTATTACATTGGTCTTTTGTTTAAATAACTAACAATTAATATTTATTAGTTAACATGAAAAATATACATATATGCACATGCGCATATATACCTAAAATGCTTAAATAAATAATAGCGATATATTTTAACTTCTTGATCAACGATTATGCCATCATCCTCAATCGCATCCGGCAGCTTTTTTTGACCCTTTCTCCATCAATTATAACACAAAAAGTTACAATTCTTTTATGTTTATCTCATCTTTGTCTACAAATAATAAACAACACATAAGAAACTTGATTTCTAATCTTAATGCACATGTGCATTAACATTACTTTTTTCATTACCACATAATATATGAACATGTTCATTAGAACGAAATACATTAATGACATTAGAGATCCCATTCTAACCTCATAAAAAACTAATAAAATAATAAAAATAACCTCTAATGTAAACAACCAACATTTTTGGCACAAATATTTAAAGATCTTGTCCTCTTCTTGTACAGCTAACGTACAACTAGTAAAGTCCATAAAAACTTCAAAACCTACAAAATTCCATATCACAATAAAATAAATAATAAAAGCTACCTCACCCACCCCACCTCACTCAACAGTCAACCCTCTCTCTCTCACACCTCTACCTCTCTCTATTAATCTGTTAATTTCTAGTAGCACCATCAACACAAGCACACTACAAGAATTGAACCAACACAACCAAACCAACCATCGTTACAACCGACGTACTACCTCTTCCCTATACCTACCACTGCAACACAACTTCCTCCTGAAACCCACCACCACCGCGGAACACAACCTCTTCCCTAAACTCACCACCGTCCGGCGTTGCCACGTCATCATGTATGATGATTGTACTGCTCTCTTTTTTCAACAACACGATGTCTTTTGTATGGTCTTTGTAAGACTAGTTTTTTTTAATATATCGATAATTCATTATATAATAAACCAAGTTACATCTGGTTAATGGGTAAGCGAGCAACAAGTTGCACCGCTATCCCTTTTTTAATCGCAAAGCCTATTCTACTAAATACAAACCCTTAGTTCCTCGGGCTTTGCGAGTCACTGTGGACTACCTTCTACACCCGCTCCAAAAAGCGAACTGCCTCAGGGGCTAGGGATCCAAAAGTGTCGAAGGCAACGGAATGAATACATGCTGATTCTCTAAACACGTTGCTTCGTGCTTAGCAACCTTCCTAGCTTCATCCTTCAAAACCGCCTATCCCGGAACGAATCCACTATCTCTCAGCCCACCAGTGGGACACCCCTGTGAGGTCAACACACGCGTGCTTACCCCTCGCCCAGCCAAACACAAGGACGTCCGCAGGACGCATGGTAGATCTTCCCTCTCGTGGATCAGTCAGAAAGTACAGGGGCTTCTTTCTTGGCTGAGATCCCGGCACAGCCTTACGAGTGGAGGGCATGCTTGCCAAATCTATCCAACAGGTGTTTTTACAAACAGGGCATGAGCCGTCTGGCGGGAAAAGGGGAATCATGAGATGGTATTTAAGGATGGCTCTATATTCAACTGCTGACATTCGTTGCCCAAGACCTTCAATGGGCGCAACAGTCAAAAAATCCTGGGCATGAGCCCCCTTGAGACAAGCAAAACTGCCTTTTGACACAGGGTCATATCGAACCGCTTATCCATATCCTGTGCGTGTTTACCATAAAGAGCACTCGCCAAAGTTTGTTGAGGTTTCTTGGGGATGGTCTCCTTATCGGTAAAACCACCTAGATCAAGGTCCGGAAGAGCTGTTCCAATATTACCATAAAGAGCACTGGTTTTAGTGATGTGGGGTCGGAGTTAGACAAGTCTGTGGGTAAGGAGTTATAGTGGCGGTGGCGATGGCGATGGGTAATAGACGACGAGAGGGAGAAGTTGTGGGGGTTTAAAATGACGACATCGGAGTTGAGGAAGAGTTTCATCGAATGCATTTGTTTGAACGAAGTCCACAGTGAATAATCATATAGGAGTGGAAATTGGTATTTAATTGATTTGGGACTTTTGACCTAATCTTTGTAAAGGCGTGGTTTAATTAAGTTATATATTTACAATAGTACCCTCTGTTCACATTGGTTCCTTGGTTCTCTCCCTAAAGAGTGGTTCTCGCATGAACCCTACCCTATATATATATATATATATATATATATATATATATATATATATATTTATATATATATATATATAGGAATAAGGTTAAATAGGAACCAATACCTTAGTTAGGAACTTAGGAACCAATCTAGACCACTCATCTTATTGACTTTTATTTTTGAATGAAAAGGGCATAATAGGAAGTTAAAAAAATTATTCCTTGATTATCTCCTCATTTGCTTTAATCTCTCTCCATAAATTAAAACTAAAATTAAGAAATCCCCAACCCTAACCATATATATATAGGGAAGGGTTATCTTGAGAACGCTAAATATTGTGAGAACCGTGAAAACAAGTAAAAAAATCAATCAAAATCAAATTTTTTTTAATACAAACCTCATTATAATGAAAATATAACATTAATAAATGAATTTTCTTTCCAAATAATTCATCTTTTCTTGCAAAAACACTTTCAAATTAACTTTTTACACATGTGTAAATGAAACAGTTTACACATGTATAAACAGTAAATTTACACATGTGTAAAAACAAATTATTTTCGTATACGTTTGAATTTTTACGCGTAAATTGTGTTTTTGAGATTGTATTTTAGTAATAAAGACAGGTGTAAAAAGAAATTTTGAATTTGAATGGTTTTAGATGCCGTTCTCAAGGTTCGCACGAAATATAGGTGTTCTCAAATTAACTTTCCTATATATATATATATATATATATATATATATATATATATCAGTTACCAATTTGGATGTAACTAATTACCCTTTTTAGTCTCAAACGATTCAATATCTTCAAGAAATCATAATGTATGTTGTTGATTCATTGTGTGTTGTACGGTCGTATCTCACTAGTGTACAAGGTTAAGGTAAAAAAATTATTTTCAATCACTTAATTCATACACAATTTTGTAGGTTTTGTATTTTTATAGATCATATATGTGATTTTTCATATTATACATTTATGTGTAATACTTCCATATCAATTACATATCATAATTGGTCTACGAACCAGATTATAATCAAGTCATTTTTTAATTTCCACTCACTTAGTTCATAAATTTATGTTTTATAGGTTTGTACATTGTACATCATATATACGCTTTTTCATATTATGTATATTTGTGTTGATGATGTTAAATGAAAGAAAAAAACTGATAAACATCAATGTATATTTGTGTCAACGATAATGATGATAAATGAAAAAACGAATATACATTGTATATCTGTGTTGGTGATGATGATGAATGAAAAAACGAATATACACCAATGTATATCTGTGTTGATGATCACTACAAGAAATTTGGGTATTTACCCACACATAGTATGAGTAGGAAAAACCACATAATGTGTTAGTAGTTACGTTTACCTACACAAAAATTAAGTGTCAAGATGTGTAGACTCAGCACTGTAGATATAGATCATTACCTACACATTTATTATGTGTAGGCATATAGCAAGCTATACCTACACATATATGTGTGGCTAAAACTAATATATATGTGTTGGTGGAAGTTGCCAACTTGTTAGACTGGCGTATGACGTGGCATCCAACGTGGCAGCTAATTATGTGTAGGTAAATGTAAAAGATGTGTAGATATTGATCTTAACATGTGTAGAAATAATATATATTGATGTGTTGGTAAATATATTTAAATGTGTAGATAAAAATCACGATTTATTTAAATAATAATATTTAAATCTATAAAAACAAATACAAAAACAGTTGTAGAAACATACGCATCCAAATTAACATTCTTAATCAAAACATAAGTGTTCAAACAACCAAATAATCAAAGAAAATATTGACCATAAGTTACTAACATGTTATATAAAATTACTAAACAACATCACTCATCGATACTTTCAACACCCTCTAGAGTATCATCTTGAGATTGTTCAGATGTGCTTGATGGATGAGGCATGATATTATTCTCAATCAGTGCTTATTCCATAATTGCACAATTACTTATCACTCTTTGAAGTGCATGGACCAGTTCATCATAAGTACGACGCTTTGTTTTTTAGTAGTACCCATTGTGTTATCAACAATAACTGGATCATGTCTCCACCCATGCAAACGAATAGAGTTTCATCCAAGTACATTCTCAATAATCGACTTGTCACTCATTGATTCCACGATATGCTGGTTTCTCAACCTCCTCATTTCTTCCTTTTAGGAAAACAAAAACTAAACAAAATACAATACAATAAATTAACTGTTTACCAAATAATGAATACTTGGCGGTAGAAAAAAAAAAGTAAACTTACATATATTGCAGCCGCATTTTTAGATATCCAACCTTTTTCCGCATCCCAATGTGTAAGCCGCCACGTCTCAAGTTGACCGGATGAAGAATCCAAATCCAAACCACACTCAATGTGATAGCGTATTGTACTCATCGAACTATTTGTACTATCAAGTTTTCGTTTTGCATGTGCCATAACTCTCTTTTTTAACCAAATAATGCATAACTAGTATAACTACTTCCGTGTTGTCACGGGGATGGTTTTTATGCGACAATTTTGGATACAAACATTATAAAGTAACTAACACAAATTTGAGAATGATGCAGACAATACCACCAAATACATAAGCAAAGTTGTCGCTGCACACGTTCAGGAAGCTCTCTAGTATTTTCCTGCACAAATTGCATGTATGACAGTTTGTGGATTATTTATAAAACGGAGGTGATTGGATAGATGGTGTACTTGTATGACAAACGCGGTGTCGTGCCATTAAAAGTGAATTAAAAGATTGAATCAAAGTCCATTAATGATGCAAAGAAATTTTTATCGCCATCAGCTTGTAGGTTGAACCAAAGCGGATGAATTTACAATCTCATATTTTTTGTTTTAAAAATAACTTATTCAATTACTACAAAAAGACAATGAGGTTAATATAAGTAGTTACCTGGAAGATAGTAGAAGTTTGCTATTGCATGGGAAAATAACGCCAAACCTACACAAACCGTAAGCGAAGACAAATGAATGACGTAAATGTATTTCAAAGAGCAGATATATCAGTTGTTTCCTTGTACTATCCACTAGCATACTAACTGAATTTGAAAGAAATTCCAATAGGTTATGTGTCTGACAAACCACAGAAGTGCTAAAAATACAAGTAAAAATGCACATGAAACGACCAGTAATAAATCAAAATCTGCAATTGCAAGTCGAAAAAACTTCAATAGCAAACACTCCACTTAGAAGAAAAAGCATACCACAATCATCCTCAACAGAATGCCAGTTGTACAAAACAGAAGTTTTGTTCTCTCAGTTCTGGAAACAGAAGGTTGTACAAAATGTTACAATGAGAAGGGATAATTTTATAAGAACAATAAAAACTTGCAACATAGTGCATAAGTACATGGAATTAGCATTTATATGTATTTATACAACTTAGTAGATTAAGATACACTGCCTTGATAATCCATTAAACTCATTAAGTATTTCACTTTCACCAGGAAACACCTTTTAGAGTCACAAAGTGTGATGCTTTGACTTTAAAATACTCAATGAGAAATAGAATTAACATACAATGCCTTCTTAATCCATTAAACTCATTAAATCTTTCACTTTCACCAGGAAATGCCTTTTAGAGTCATAAAGTGTGATGCTTTGACTTTAAAATAATCAAAAAGACCACATTTAACATAGCGTAGGAATCATCATTTATATTTCTTTATATAACTTAGTACTTAGTAGATTAACTTACAATATCTAGATAATCTATTCAACTCACTAAATCCTTCACTGGCCTTTCGAACGTCATAAAGTGTAATGCTTTGACTTTAAACTACTCAACATAACTAAATTCATCGGTCTGTCTGAGAAGTGTTCAGATAGATAAATCATTCACAGATGCTATCTTTCCATTGTAACATATAACAATCATCCACCAATCTAAGACTCAAGATCTTATAATCAAAGAGCCCCAGAATGTGCTCAACTATTATTTAGGGGTGTAAATGAGCCGAGTCGAGCCCGAGCCTGACTGGGCTCGAGCTCGGCTCGTCATGCTTTTATGAAGCTCGAGCTCGGCTCGATTCGAGCCTAATACTTTGAGCTCGAGCTCGACTCGGCTTGAAATAGTTTTAGAACAATTTTAAAGGAGCTAAAAGCTCGCCTCGAGTTCACTTCGATAGCTTAAACGAGCCAAAGCTCAGCTCGCCAATGTTAAATAGTAGGTATACTATAAATAAAATAATAATAATATAAAATTTATTTGGGCTCGTTTAGGCTCGCGACCTAAACGGTCTTTGTATGAAAAGCTCGAGCTCGGGCTCGTTAAGGCTTGGCTCATTCAAGCTTTTTACTGATCCGATCCCGAGTAGATCTCGAGGCATTGCGCATCATTTACACCCCTACTATTATTGTTATACAAATTTAAAAAGAGAAAGGGACTGCTATGTATTAATCTCATACAAATCCAATGAGGGGAGTTTTAACTAATTACAATGGAGGCCATATATACTAAAATACTCTACATTTGATTTCATAAGATAAATTAAAATGTTCTACAGCTTCTCAGTTACTTGGCACTATCAAGACGTACTTGATAACCAACCAAAGAATCTTTAGAACCCGGCGAAGATTCACATCGCTCATCCGCAACTCTTTTCGCAACAGAAATCAACAATCAAATACAATAACCCATGTCCTACTCTTTTAGTTTTTCACTAAGGAATTCTATCGAAAACTTGGTGGGCAAAGAGCATACACACTAGATTATATGAAAACAAGCTATAACATCACCAACCAATTCCATCAAGAACACACATCAAAGCTTTTTGGGGCAAAATCAACTTAAGAAACAAATTAAACCAAATCTATTAGCAAATTAAACCCATATAAAAACTAAAAAAACTACACTTAACAAACAATAAACAACTAATCAGACCACCTCCTCTAAGCGTAAGTTGTAAATACAAAATTAACGCACCTCAAAGAGTGCCACGCGAAGAGATACGAATAGAGATTTAAAGCTATCGGAAATGGTGATGGAGTTCCTCTCCACCACCTCCACTACTCTCAAAATCTCCAATTGGCAAACGAATTGGCTAACGGATGAAGACGTCGATGCCAACAACTGATCATCGTCGCCTTGCAATGTAACCACCACCTACCCCTCGTGTCGCTTCCACCGCTATTCTGAAACCCTAGTTTTGGTTGGAATAATAATAATAATGGATCTCACTCCTAGGTTGTGTGAAAAAATAGAGGGAGATTAAATTAAGAGCATGTTTGGCTCTCCTTATTCCCACCTCCTTATAATTTATAACTTTTCCAAAAAGTTAATAAGTTACAAAAAGTGTTTGGCAAAATGAAAAGAACTTTTTGTTTTAACTTTTTGTAAGCCTATGATAAGTTGTTTTGGAAAAGTAAGGGATGAGTGACTTTTTGAACCTCCTTATAACTTATTGATGGTTATTTACCAACATGCCCTTATTATATCCTTACACCTTCCCTCCTTTTACCCTTTTTGGTCATTTTACCTAATAAGTTAAACCAAACACTTTTTTACAAACTAACTTATCAACTTATTTTTTTTTCCCCACCACATAAGCTAATCCAAACACTTTTTTAAAAACTTCTTTTTAAAAAGTCATAAGTTAATAAGTCCTTTTAACAAAAAGTCCTTTTTGCCTCAAATAAGTTTATCCAAACATGCCCTAAGAGTGGTTGCATTTGGAGAAGATTTGAATTGAAACGAAAATTTTAGAGGTGATTGAGGGAAATTTGGGGGTAATTAAAATGTCATATAAGTATAAAACTTATATAAAACATAAAAAAGGGTCATAAATAGTTTATCTTAAAAAATGTTAGGGATTAATAATTTTCATTTAGCTAAACGGGTTGGGTTTGTGTCGAACCTAGTATGTTGGAATGTTAATCCGTTTAACCCGTTTATATTTTATTTAAGTTTTTTTCAAAATGTGTATGTGAAATTGGTCGGGCATTTTCTACAATAATTGTATCTTAAAAAAGAATTTGACATAAGATTTTATGCTTAACATGTAATTGTTTTGTATACATTTATATTTTTGTTGTAATTTTTTAAAATATCAGTAAAAATTAAAAAATAAAGAAAATTGGATTAATTTGGTCATGTTCAAGTCAACCACAATTAATCCGGTCATGTTTAGGTTCGCCTGTCCAACACAATTTTTGGATAGAGTCGTGTCCGCGTTCATATAAATCTTCGGGTTGTAGTCCAGTTGAACCTGCCAACCCGGAAACACAGCTAGTAATGATTGGTGACCTGATGCAACATATTGGCTTATAAATTCCATAATAGTTATTTTAGGTCATAATATGTTTTAATAAACCATAATGTGTGGCTATTGTTTATGTGTGACCATCGTATACTAATATTGGATGATACTTATGTTAATGAGTATAGATCATAATAACTCTTAAAGGATCAGAATGTGAGACTTATATCTATGTTGGGCCATTGTTGATCCTCATTAACTAATACTGCTCCTAGCTGACTATTGTTAATCATCATTGACAATATTGACTTCGGTTGACAAATGCTAATAATTTTTGGCTAATATTTGTCATAACGTATCACATATGTTCATGTATGACCATTGTTGATTAACATTATCCCTAAATAGCTATTACTGACCAAAATTTTTCATCGTTGGCCATTATTACCCTTCATTAAGCCTAATCGACAATAAATCACCCTAATTGGTCATAATTGGTGACTATTAACCATTATCAACATGCATTGCCCTTTTGTAAAAAAAGTGGCACTAAATTGTCTCATTTGTCTTGAGTTGACCATTATTAATCCTTATTTTTATGTGTGCTTGTAAGTAGTTATGTTCTCCCGTCATTTTCAAATAATAGAGTAAAGATTTACTTACTTAATTTATATGTATACAGTATATACATCTATTATATATTTTTAACTATAGGTATTAAGTTCGTCATATCATTTCAAAAAAAATATATATATTTACTAAATTTAAATGTAACCAATATCTACAGATATTTTGTACATTTTTAATACATCTAGGTATTTTCATTGCCACTTCATTTTAAAACAATAAAGATTTGTTTACCCAATTTAAATTTATCAAATACTTACACATATATTTTTTTTTTTTTAAATATGTGTAGGTACTTGGTTTGACACGTCATTTCCTAATATCTACACATACTATACATTTTTAAATATGTGTAGGTATTTGTTTTTCCAAGTCATTTACAAATAATAAAATAAAAATTTATTTACTTAATTTAGCTACATATTTATTTATAAAGATTATGTGTTGGTAAACATGAAAAATTATCTACACATATAATTGTTTTTTACATACATGTAGATAATTTACTTAAACATAACAAAATTTTGCCATATGTGTGGGTAACGTAACAAATAATTGATCGTCAATTTTGGTGGGAAATTTTCCCACCTTTTCCATGTGTAGGTAAAATGTATTGCCAACACATATTAAGTGTTAAATATTATGAAAAGATATTATCTACCATTATCTACACATATTCAAACATATGTAGGTATTTACCCACACATTTACATGTGTAGGTAAATTTTGTGTAGGTAAACACCCCAATTTCTTGTAGTGGATGTTGAATGAAAGAAAAAAACTGATATACATCAATGTATAACTGATGTACACCATTGTATATATGTGTTGATGATGATGATGAATGAACAAAAAAAACTGATATACACCAATGTACACTTCAACTTACAACAGCTATATAGCTAAATAAAAATTTACCATTATATACACTTGTGTATAGGCATTTGGCTTTGTTTATCCTTATAGCGGTTATGTCTCTCATTCTCTTTACGTAATATACACCAACGTATAATATACAATAGTGTATAGGCATTTGATAATAATAAAACGTCTCATTTTTTTTGACGTGATAATTACGTTTTGTAGGATCCAATTTTTTTTAATATTATCCGTAAATCAGTAAATGGAGAAGGAGAGGGTTTTTAGGAGGTATACACCAATGTATATTTTGTATACAAAAACGAAGAAACCTCAACATCTATTTATGGTGTACACTGATGTATTTAACTTACATTTCTACAAAGATATACACCAACGTATATGTGTGTCCAAATTATAGTCATGTAAGCTGGAAAAAAACGGATATACACCAACGTATATCTGTGTTGATGATGATGAATGAAAGAAAAAATAGTAACTGATATATACCAATGTATATCTGTGTTGTTTTTTATGATGATGAATGACAGAAAAAAAAGAAACTGATATACATCAATGTATATCTGTGTCATCGATAATAATGATAAATGAAAAAAAAACAAAAAAGAAACTGATGTACACCAGTGTATATATGTCGATAATGATGATGAATGAAAAAAAAATGATGTACATTGTGTACATTGTATACATGTGTGTACAAAAGAATTGAATTAAAAACAAAATAAAAAACGTCTGTAAAAAAGAATTTAATAACTATATATATATATATATATATAATTAAAGATATAATCTAATTAATTAATTAACTTATATTTTGGAATAGTAGTCAGTTACAATGCATACATAATAACTTATTAATAATCATATAACAAAAGTTAATAATATCCTTTGATTTAAATAAAGAATTAATTAATGTTTTACTTATTTACAATCATGCCATTAGAGATCAATGGCTAAGATTGGTTCCTATGGTTCCTACTTAAGGTATGGTTCCTATTTGAACCCTACCCTATATATATATATATAAATTGTACACATGTGTTTATATAATATGCATTTTAAATTAAATGAATCTATACAAATGTGAGGATACGATGTGTTATATATTTGCTTGTATGTTCTTGTGTTTTGGATGTTAATTACACATGTGTAATGATAATAGGATTTGATTCTATAGATGTCATGTGTAATTCATTTTTAATATATGTTGGAATTGTGTCAACATACATTACATATGTTCTGGATTTGAATAGAACAATGTTAACACTCAATGTATTGACATGTGTAATCATGTTTTGTTTGTGCGTAATAATCGGGCATTAGGTTGTTCTCTGTTGAGCGTGTGATTGGCTTGTTGGATCATTGTCGGTTGTTTTGGATTAATCGGGTGTTGCATGCGTAAATGAAAAAATGTAATAAATTCCTAAAACTATTTGGGTATACTAGACTCGGGATGACATAGTTACTATAAATATGTCTAATGAACAACTTAAAATGGCATAATTGTGAGAGCGTGTACGGATCTTAACCTAGAAATTCGACGGGTGTCACATTCTCCCCTTTTTTTGGATTTTCATCCGCGAAATTGAGTTGAGACCTTGGATTTAGATGATTTTGGGAAAAGAGTAGGATACTTGGGTTTCATCTGGTTTTCACACTCCCAAGTGAATTCGGGTCCACGTTTGAATTCCATCTAACTTTAACAAGTTTGATTCGGCTCAGCCTAAACTTTTGGACTTTCCATTCCGTCACTTCGATTGGCTCGTCAATGAAATGGAGTTGTTCATCGATGTGAATTTCCTTGGGAGGAATGATTAATGACTCATCGAATAGGCACTTTCTTGAGGTTAGACACGTTAAAAGTGTTATGAACACCGCTGAGCTCCTTAGGCAACTTGAGTTTGTAGGCCACGGGACCAATCCTGGCAAGGATTTCAAATGGGCCTATGTAGAGTGGGTTGAGCTTGCCACATTTACCAAAACGTGGTACACCTTTCTAAGGTGAGACCTTCACGAGTACTCTGTCACCAACTTGAAATTCGAGTGGCTTGCGTCTTTGATCGGCATAGCCCTTCTAGCGGTTTCAAGCAGCTTTCAAACGATCACGGATCTGGAAGATCTTGTCAGTCGTTTCCTGAATTAGCTCAGGCCCAGTTAGGTGTTTGTCTCCATCTTCTAACCAACATAAAGGAGATCTTCACTTGCGTCCATACAGGGCCTCAAACGGGGCGGCCTTGATACTGGTGTGGTTGCTGTTGTTGTAGGATAACTCAACTAATGGTAGAAGTGCGTTTGAATTTCCACCGAAATCGATTAAACAAGCACGGAGCATGTCTTCAAGAGTCTGAATCGTCTGTTCACTCAGGCCATCTGTCTGTGGGTGATAGGTTGTACTCATGTCCAAACGAGTACCTAATGCTTTTTGAAGGGTTTGCCAAAACCTTGAGGTGAAACGATTGTCACAAACAGAAATGATTGAGACAGGCACCCCATGCTTAGTCACAATCTCCTTGATGTACAACATTGCCAACTTTTCCAGTTTGTTAGTTTCCTTGGTTGGCAAGAAGTGTCCAGACTTGGTCAGTCAATCAATGATTACCCAAATCATATCACGACCAGTGGAAGTCTTGGGAAACTTGGTGATGAAGTTCATGGAGATCTATTCCCATTCCAAATGGGAATCTCGGGCTGTTGAAGCATCCCATATGGCTTCTTATACTCAGCTTTGATCTTTGAACACGTGAGACATCGGCTGACATATGTAGCAATATCACCCTTGAGGTTGGGCCACCAATAGAATTTCTACACGTCCTTGTACATCTTTTCAGCTCCAGGGAGAACTGAGTACTTGGACCTGTGAGCGTCCTTAAAAACCAATTATCGTAATCCTCCAAAACGTGGTACCCAAATTTGATTCGCGAAATACAGTGTTCCGTCAGACCTTGGCTCCAAGAACGTGACCATTTTGAACAAGGATTCATCCTTCAAGTGTTCGCTCTTGAGTGCTTCCTGTTGAGCTTTGCGAATGCGAGTTGTGTATTGGTGTGAATTGTTAGATCTAGCGCGCGAATATGCAGGGTTTTAACATGTTCCTTTTGGCTTATGGCGTCCGCCACAATGTTTTCTCTACCCGGATGGTATTTAATCTCACAATCCTAATCGTTTAGCAATTCCAACCAACTGCACTGCCTCATGTTCAGATCCTTCTGGTTGAAGATGTGTTGTAGGCTCTTGTGATCCGTGAAGATGGTGCACTTAGTGCCATACAAATAAGGTCTCCAGATCTTGAGGGCAAAGATTAGCACACCTATTTTCAAGTCGTGTGTCGTATAATTCTTCTCATGAACCTTGAGTTGAGGAGAAGTGAAGGCGATAACCTTATTGCTTTGCATGAGTACACATCCAAGTCCTTGTTGTGAAGCGTCGCAATAAACCACAAAATCATCCGTACCCTCTGGAAGTGAAAGAATTGGTGCACTACACAACTTGTGCTTCTGGGCCTGAAACGCCTCATCTTATTTGATTCCCCAATCAGACTTCTTATCCTTTTGTGTCAAAAATGTGAGAGGTTGAGCGAGCTTCGAGAAATTCTCAATGAACCGACGGTATTAACAAGCCAAACCGAGAAATTGTCTCATTGCACTTGGGTATATCCTCCTCTTGAACACGCAACTGGTTGTACCCCGATCCCAGATCGATCTTTAAGTAGTAACTAGTACCTTGCAATTGTTCAAACAGATCGTCAATACTTCGCATGGGATACTTGTTCTTGATGGTCAGTTTGTTAAGTTCCCGATAATCGATGCACATCCAAAAACTACCATCCTTCTTCTTCACAAACAGATCCAGGGCTCCCCACGGGGAAAAGCTCGGTCAAATGAAACCCTCATCTAACAATTCCTGCAGCTGGTTAGACAATTCCTGCATCTCTGACGGTGCTAAGCGATACGGAGTACGAGCTATCGGAGCGGTTCCTAGGACTAAGTCAATGCGAAACTCGACTTGTCTTGGCGACAGCAACCCCAGAAAGTCTTCGAGAAAGACTTCTGGATAGTCCTGCACTACTCGTATGTCCTCGAGTTTTCGATCCTTAGTCTTATTCTTGACAATGTGCGCCAAAAACACGACGCCACCTTTCCTCAAACACTTCTGTGCCTTCATGCAAGAAATGATTCGAAGTGTTGATCCGCCATGATCTCCTCTGATCGAAAGAGTTTCTCCATTGGACAAGGGGATTCGAACCAATTTTTCATGGCACACAATCTTAGCGCGGTTCATGGACAACCAATCCATACCAACAACGAGATCGAAACTACCTAGCTGAATCGGCAGCAGATCGATACGGAATACGTGATCACCGAGATTCGAAGCACAATCTCGGACAAGTTCTTCAGATGAAATCGACTTACCATCGACCAATTCTATGGTATAGGGTGTGTGCAACCTACTGGTTTCTAATCCAAGGGATCATTCAAAATCGGTCAACACAAAACTTAAATCGGCACCGGTATCAAAAAGCATAGAAGCATAATGGTTGTTAACAAGAAACGTACCTGTGACCACATTCGGTTCTTCACGAGCCTCATCAGCACCCATGACAAAAGCTGTCCCATAATCTTGACCCTTAAGCTTCGGGCAATCCTTCTTGTAATGGTTAGTAGCACCGCATTCAAAGCACCCTTGTTTCCCACTGGGGTTGTCCACAACCTTTGCTCTACATTGGACAGTGGGATGACCTATCCTTTTACATTTGAAGCACTTGATGCTGTCGTAGGACCCCACGTGGTGATACTTGCATTTGTCACTGAGCGGATAGGGTCCATTGTATGGCTTGCAGGCCTCAGTTGTGGTGGCAACAAATGTTTTCACTGTTTCTGGATTCTTGGCGGGCTGACTTCCTAAACTCTTACATTTCTTGAAACTTGACCACTCCCACTTATCACCAGAACTTCCACCTTTCTTTGGTTCCTTTTATGACAATGCGCCCATACGCACTGCATCATAGGTAAGAGTGTGTGCTAGCGTAATAGCATTCTGAATGGATATCGGCGCAGCAGCAGTAACCATGCCTCGGATCTTGGGTGAGAGTCCACATTTGTACCTCTCAACCCGTTTGTACTCAGGAGTAACCATGTGCAGGACCAATCGGGAAAACTCATGGAATCGGGTGGTATAATTTGTAACTTCAGCACCACTTATGGACAGATTCCAAAATTCGGTCTCCAGCTTCTGTAGCTCACTACGGGGACACTACTTTTCCATTAGCAACACCTCCATTTCTGTCCAAGAGGGATTGTAAGCAACATCTCTCCCCAAGGTTTGCACTTGTAGGTTCCACCATGTCAGAGCCTCATCTTGGAAGGTGCAGGTGATATACTTGACTTTCTGGTCTTCTACACAACCACTAATTTCAAGTACCGATTATGACTTCTAAATCCAACGAACAATCCCTACTGCTCCTTCTGATCCACGAAAGTTCCATGGCTTGCATGCCATGAAAGTTTTGTATGAACACTCACGCACGGTGTTTTCTACTTCTGCGACATCATTAAGAAAGGATTATTAGCTGAAATGATTGGCACGAAGCCATAGCTAAGGAAGAAAAGACGAAAGCTTTGCCAAGCTTAGTTTCCTGGTTCCTGCGTTGGCTTGTTGTACCCGAACCCCCGCTGGAATCAACGCGGTTCACTTCATGTTGTGAAATGGCATGCGCAATGACCCGGGTTAAGTCCGCTGAGGTGGTTGGAACAGCTTCATCTGTTGAGGTTGATCGAGTAGTCTTTTTAGGCGGCATGTTTTTCTAATACACCACACATATCACTATATGATATTGTCAGCATGTGCACAAACAAACAATCATAACAACCATAATAACAAACCATCAATAACATGACAGAAACAAACATAGGAAATCATAACATCATAACTTTCATTCATAGATTCTAACACAGTTGCCACATGGTTTTGTCTGAATACAAAATAAGATAGGCATTACGCCTTACAAGTTTTCAAAATACCACAAATAAAGTACAATAATGATAATCCTACTAAGGTGGGAGTGGGAATGCAGTAGCCAGAACAGAAACAACTGCCCTCATCCTCTGATCCATGTCCTCCCGTCGCTGCTCCAAAGCTGCAACTCTGCTCTTTGCCTTTGAACGCTTCTGCTTTGCCTCGTTCATACGCGCCGTCAAGTCTACTATGGTGCATAGTACAGGGTCCCTGGCCCTGCCCCCTAGATAGAGGTCATCCCCCAACTCTTGAGTCCTCTCGCGGAGGGCTCGTATTTGAGTGTCATAGCATCAACCATATCCCTCACGGACTAAAGAGGGTGACAAACCGAGGACCGGCTCAAATCGAGTGGTTATTTACCATGCAAGTTGTTCACCCAAATGTGCCCTAGAATATTAAGGACAACTTAAGTCTGTATACGTGGTTATTACGTTGTAATGAGTATAGATGACCTCAGAACCAAACCGATACCGGTAATGGAAGTACCGGTCCTGAAAATGGAAGAAATAGGTACCAGTATAAGTAGAAAACGAGTATTATGATATAAGAATTTGAAGGTAAATCAACCCAAAATATTGGATTGTATTGAACTGGTACTGCTACCAAAAGTACGGTTGTCGATAACGCAAAAAACGGGTACCGGTACCGAAAATGGTCGTACATGTCTTAATAGACCATATTGGGCCTTAATGGATCACAGTGGACACTAGTAGATCATATATGTCTTAATGGACCATATTGGACCTTTATGGATCACAATGGACATTATTAGATCATATATGTCATTATGGGCCAAATTAGGCAATAATGGATCATATTGGACAATAGTATAGCATATATGCCTTAATGGGCCAAATTGGGCCTTAATGAATCATAGTGTCTTAATAGCCATTTTGGGTCTTTGTGGATCACAATGGACAATAATAGATAACACATTTCTTAATGTACCATATTGGGCTTAACGGATCAGAATGAAAAAAAATAGATCATATATATTTTATTGGGCCATATTGGGACTTAATGGACCATAATGAACAATAGTAAATCATGTATGTCTTGATGGACCGTATTAGGCCTTAAAGGACCAAAATGGACAATAGTAGATAATACATGTCTTAGTGGACCGCATTGGTTTTTAATGTATCACAATGGATAATAGTAGATCATACATGTCTTAATGGACCATGTTGAGCCTTAATGAATCAGAATGGACAATAATGGATTATAGATGTTTTAATGGGCCATGTTGGGCCTTAATGGATCAAAATGGACAATAGTGGATTATATATGTCTTAATGGACCATATTGGGCCTTAATGTATCACAATGGATAATAGTAAATCATACATGTCTTAATGGACCATATTGGGCCTTAATTGATCCGAATGGACAATAGTGGATTCTATATGTCTTAATAAAATACAAATGTCTTAATGGACGGTATTGGGCTTTGATGGATCACAATTGACATTTATGGTTTGGTATCCGGGTGAAGATCGAATACGGGTGGCGCCAGTTCGAATCTGACGGGCGGCGAGGTTTTACCGAGTTCTATGACACTGTCGTGCCTTCGGGCGGGTGGGGCTCGGGTTTCCGTGCATCGGGAGAAGGCGAGAGCTGCTGGAGGTCGAGTAGTCGATTCTTGGGCACGGCGCCCCGCAAGGGTGGTTGCCACACAGTTGTTCACCGATCAAAAAAAATTTAACTATTGCAAATTGTACAAGTGTGTGATGCATGGTTTTTGAGGTTGTACAACCTGCTAATGCATTGTTGGTGCCTTTTATAGTTTTATTCTCTCTTTAAATGCTATTCTCTCTGCATTCTCTCTTAGTCTCTTCTTTCTCTCTCTAGGGTTTGTGAAATTTAGAGAAGATTGCTTTTATCACCGCTGTTTCTGTAATGTTTTGGTTTTTTTCGATGATGGTCATGAGCTGTCTGACCTTAACGAGTCATTGTCGGCGGTTCTTTCATCCCACAACTAGCTGGGCGGCGATAGGGTTACAGCCACCCACGCCCGTAAAAGTTGTTGATGCCTGATTGGTCTTTTATGACCAGTATTTCAGTGATAGATGGTGATGAGGTATTGAGGTGGACGGCTGTAACTAGCTATTGCCAGCGGTCGGTCACCGAAAACCGTTTAGGGCGATGGCAGGGATGTAGCCGCCCACGGCGGTGGAAAAAAATCTTGAATGTAAGTGTGATTGCAAATTGTACAAGTGTGTAATATTGGATTTTAGAGGTTGTACAACATCTTGATGCCATTTTTAGTTGTTATTTCTCTATCTAAACTCTACGCTCTCTACCTTCTCTATATGTCTCTTCTTTTTGTCTCTAGGATTTGAGAAATGTATAGACGATTGTTTTTTATCACTGCTATTTTAATAATGTTTTGGATCTGTCGATCATGATAATGAGGTGGACTGGTGGTATATACTAAGTCACTTTGGTTTCATTCCTATGTCAGTACTCTGTCAGTGGTGGCGGTGATACCGATGGCAGTGATTTTCGTTGTTGTGATGGTTGCATTGTTCTTTCCTAAAGTTGTTTATGGCTGTGATGATTAGAAAAATTGGGGGTCAAGGAAGATTCGACACGTAAGTTGGTGAGGCTAGTTCCGGATGATGTAGTCGACATTTTGTGACTATGCAACCGTGTATCTGCAGCCATGGCATAACCTGTATCTTCTTTGTGCCCATCCCCAAACTACATGTCTGAGCCTATTTGTTTCATTCACGTTGATGTGTTCTTAGTTTGAGTATACTGTTTAGGTTGTCTACATCCAAATTATTCATCAGTTGAGTAATTTAGATAGTAGAAACATCCATGGCCGAGAAATAAACGACTTTTTTTGTGTCACTCTTGAGATAGGTACTTCATCAAGTGTAGCGATGGTTTGGTGGGTGGCGAATGAGTAGGAATAACTGCTAGAACATGTTGGAGATTAGTATGTTCATTAACTAAGAGGCACTATTATCATCTTTAAAACGCTTTCACCTTCGTTGCGAAGGGTAAGCTATCGTGAATAGATATTTTCCAGGTCATAACTGGTGAGGTAATTATCATGGTGTGGCGAAGTTTGCTTTTGTAATTATTTTATTTTGTTTTTAGGCGCTGGTATCGAATTCTGGAGGTTCGATTACGTATAAAAAGGGTATATGTATTTGCTTTTGGTTGTCTTATTTTGATTTTAGATTGAATGAATGGGTTAGGGGAAACGACTACTATTAGCAATTGGATAAGCAAGGCACCGTAACCTGCAACAAGAAGCAATGATTTCGGTTAGTTAAAATCTATGATGTTACAAAAATTTATGATCATACCACTGACTGCAATTCAAAAACATTATAATTTTATGATTCTGTATAGGAAAAGTTGACTTATTGTTTAATGAAGGAGCTTAATCTCTAACCTTATTACATAGGAACCTAAAAGACTATTATGTCCATATCCGACTTTTGACTTCTTAAAGCTACAAAAGTCATGCAACCAGAGGTATTTAAATTGTTCATTTTGAGTTATACAAACTAATTTAAAGTATGTGATTTTTTTTACAAAGTGAATATTTGTAACACCCCAACCGATGGCGGAAACATCGAGGTGTCACGTAGTGACGATTGTTCAATAGCTCATGGACTAGAAATGTAAATTTGAATACATTGAATTTAATAATTTGTTACATTAAAAGAAATACAACAATTACGACTAGCAATCTAAACTAAGATACAGTAATCTCAATCTAAGTCTATGTTCCAAACGCTTGGAAGTAATCTCATAAGAACCTGAAACATGTACGAAAATGATTTGGTCAATACAAAATGTATTGGTGAGCATACCCTGTTTGAATAAATATAGTAGGAAAAATGTTTAGCAATTCATGTGCGGTACCATTTGCAATTATGTAATAAGTAATATCCATTCAAAACCAAGCCTATGAATAATGACTAACACATGACTAACCAAATGAATAATGAATTAACAAGACAATGACCAAGATTCTCTCAATAGAGTCTCAAGGGGGTATACCATAGTACTATTCATTGAAATGCTAGGCCGCCCAACGGTTAATGACTTTGACAAGTCATAGACACACCAATTAACATAAAGCAAACACACATGAGAATTGCATTTAGTAAAAGAAATAGAAACTTGATAGTAAGTACATGAGTCACCCCAGAATAGTAAAACAGTAAAAAGGGGAATGATATACTCACAGTTTACGAAAGCGATCAAAATCCACTTAAGCGGTCGTGAGCTAAGTAATGGGAATTCCGAAGAATTCAACCTATAATGTGTAAGAATACTAATAAGGAAGTGTCTAAAAAGTCTAAGATAACTAGGGTCTAAGGCATTAGGGCTTGCTAGGTTGATTTGGGGAATTAGAGTTTTTATGACAAGTCGCGTTAATGTAAAAGTTGTATATCACAAATAATATATGAAAGGATGTAAATGTGGTTTAAATAATATAATTATTACCTATTGAATATTTAGATAAAAATATGTTTTAATAATTAAGACAAAATAATTTAGTTAATTACTTTAACTAAATTAAAATAAATACAAAAATCATAAATATATAAATAAATAATTATTTATTTCACAATGATCTAACAAATGGTAATTAAGATTTTCAAACATAAAACATTTCTATTTTATAGGAAGGTATTTATAAAATAGATGTTTAAATAGTGTAAGTAAATAAATGTTCAATTATGTCTAATTAAACATAAATAAGATTAAAAATACAAGACATGATCCAAAAAATGTTATTTTTATAGAAAATTGATTCTTTATGATGTAAATCAATGAAAATGATTTTCTCATAATTTTTATAAGCTTACTTAAATTTAAAATTGATTTAATAGAATTAAATCATGTTTAAATGATTAAAAATAGGAAAATTAATAAAAATAAGTGTTTTTTGGACTAATAATTTTTATTTCAGTTCATAATGTTGAGAAATAATTTCTCAAAAAGTTTGAGATTAAAATCTTTAAAAAATGAATTTTTAATCAATTAAATATGATTAAAACAAATAAATTCAACAAAAATATGAAAATAGGACATTTTTCAGAAACTAAAAGTGTGGTAATTTTCTTTATGGTGTCAAGATGCTACACCTAAATTTTTTATAATTTTTGGAGCAAAAATGAATTTGATATGAATATTCTAAGTTTAATATAACAATTATATAGTATTTAAAATAAAAAAAAACTATGCAAAAACGAATTTTTTTAAAAAAACACATGGCTGCTGCTGGGTTTCGAACCCTGGTAGCCTTAGTGTCAACATGAATTACAAACCACTACACCAACTGATATGTATGTTAGGATTTCTGATTTATAATTGTATTTAAACATTGTCTAAGTGGTCATCTTCTTCTTCCCCAAACTAACAACTAAGAACCCTAACCCTCAAAAATTCAATAACCCAATTATAGAACAGATTTGCCATCGATTATATAGGGTAACTGATCGGCCATGAAAAACAATCAAAATAGCATAACAAATAAACACTTACAGCAACAATTTGATCCGAAAAAGAAGGAAACAGGTTCGAAGACTTATGAACCGAATTAAGCAACTCTGGTTTACGATTAACATGGATTGCAAGTGGTTTAAGCTTCGCTTAAGGACTGAGAATGATAATAGGTGATAAATTCGTAGGATTATTTATAGATTTCAAAGGTTTTAAGTGGGTGTTGAAGTCCGATCGGTTACATCAATTAACCATTTTTAAAGCCCTATTAAACGTGCATATGATTGTAGATCGATGATTATTCGTGGATAAACGCTTGGTGGCCATTAAAACGAGTTAAAACGCTATGGAAAACTGTTTCTTGGGTTGGCCGGAATAAATTCTGGTGGCCGGAACAGTACCCGCCGGAAAAACGGTAACAGGGGAGGAAGCATTCAGCTTTTTAAAACTTTTGGAGGTTGGCAGTATTGGTCCCTTATGTTTAACTTAGGTTAGTATATTGTATAACTAGGTTAGTTTTTCCTTTATAATACACTAACCACGTTAATATAAATTAACCAAAATGTTTTGAAAACTTTATAATTTAATTTTTTTTTATAAAATCTCGTACGAATACGTTTCACCTACGCATTTGATTAAAACTTATACTCAATCAATTATAAATATACTGATAAAAATTTTAATTCGCTTTAAAATTAAATTTGGAAACGACGAAACTTTCAGGGACTATGATGGAAATATTTGAAGGGCTATTGTTGTCAACTAGATAAAAGACGAAGGTGACGGATGTCACAATATTAACATTCCAAAGCCGGTGTGTGCTGGAATGGTGTCCATCAATATTGTATTTCTGTTACTGATGCGTGCTGATATATATATAAAAATGTGCACAAGTTAAAACCCTAGACTCAACTAAACCACGTACAATCGGCAAGTGTACCGTTCGTTTGTAGCAAGCGAATAAGACCAGGTATCGAACCAAAGGACTCAATTAAACACAGAAGATTAAACTGTCACTGAATTGCTTGTTTAAATTAATAACTAAGGGGGTTTTAAATTGAAAATATAAAAATTGATTAACTATTAATTAACTAAATTACCTTAAATTAAATTAAATTAAAAACTAATTAGAACTAAAATAAAAACCGAACTAAAGTGATGGAAAAATCAAGCAAAGGAAAGACTGGCTACCTAGGTAAGAATCCTTAGACATAATACTCAATCCTGACGAAGAAACCCGTTTGGAGACCCTAATTTCATCCAACTACTCTCCTCCTGCAGGTAAGGCTAGTAAGCTAGAATCAAGGCGGGACACGTGTAGAAATGCTAAAATGGAATTGGATCGCCCTAGCGTACCAAAATCCCATAGAAATCAGGTTAAAACCTCTCCTGGATTAAAACCCTCAAACTATGAAGCAGACTTAAACTCTACTGAAAGAAACCTAGGAAAACTCTAAACACGGACAAGTAGCGACTCCCGCCCTAGCGCTTGCCAACTACCGAACAATGCCTAGTTAGTTACCTAGCACTCTCGAGTTAGATTTCTCACCCTCAAGAATGGACTGCACGTTTTAGTTAATTTATTATATTAGTTTGTTATACTTGTGTCGTACTCCAACTCCAAATACTAGCACGCTAACCTAAGTTGACGAACTAGATTGATTTCAAGACCTAGGGGGTATCTCTACATGCCTAGCTCCACAAAATCAATAAACAAACCTCAAATAAAATTAACACCAACACACATATATCAAATCCAACAATAAAAATAAAAATCATGTAATTCTACACATCCAAACGGAAACCAAACGTCATTCAATCATATTATTATCTAAATCATCATCCTAAGTAGCCATAAAAATGTCTAGCCACTCATAGTATTAAAAAATACCATCACAAAATAATTAAACATAGTTTTAAGTATGTCTAGAGAAAAATTAATAAAAATTAAACCTAACCCAAGGCTCGTTGGCTCTTGATCTTTAACGTGCCCGTGGCCTTTTCTCCTTCCGTGCCCTTTCGCTCGTCACCGCAGTTTGGCCGGTTGACTTTTGTCTTTCTTTTTGCTGTGCGATTGTATGTGGAATTGCAATTGTCCTTTTTTTTTTTTTGCTCCGAATGAATGAATATATTATCTCCCAACTCCAAGAATGATTGTGAATGAATTATCTTCTATCCAATTGTGCCGTCGAAGTCCAAAACATATATCCATATATTCATACCCTATTATTGTTTTAGGCTTGGTTTGGCTTGGGCTCGTGGCCCAAGTCACTTTGATTTTTTTTTCTTTAATATTATTATTATACTTCGTGCTCTTGCCTTGGGTGTTCTTGACTTGACCAAAATTCTTCGTTTACGCTCCAACGTCCATGAACCCATGCTCTCAAGTGTTCGTGTGTCAATTAAAATTCTTTCCTTTTGAGCTCATTTTCCACGAACACCTATAAAATAATAAAATAAATAAATAAGTACTAAAAACTAATAAAAACTATACAATGACAAAAATAGGCCAACAAACGAATACACGCCTAAAACTACTAAAAACTATATACAAAAGGCTCAATTATAACTCAAAATACATATGAGAATAGATGTGTTTTACGACACATCAAACATCCCCACACTTGACTCTTTTTCGTCCCTGAAAAAGAATTATGCTATGGAATCACAGTTAGGTTTACATCCAGTTTCAAAACATGGGTTACTTAATTAATAATCTACTAACGTGTTGATTGCGATTGCAGGTATATTGATCCTCTTAAACCCACACTGGTTTCCAAGCCCCTTTTTATTTATGTTAAGTTCACGTTGATTAGTCTATCTAGGGTCTCACTCGAAGGAAGCCACAGTTTCTCCTAATTCCGCCTCAAGCTTATGAAGCTAAAGGAACGACCAATTGACCATTTCCCAACCGTCTTATGTTAAAACCAAGAGAATTTAAAATCACTTTTTTTTTTTGGCATACTTAACTCAGAGGGTGTGACCAATCCAAGTCGCTATCCCAGTGGCCAGGCACCTTAAGCTTCAGCATTTTTTTTTTCATCTCAGCATACTTAACTCAGAGGGTGTGACCAATCCAAGTCGCTATCCAGTGGCCAGGCACCTTAAGCTTCAGCATTTTTGCTTTGATTTCTAATTAATTTTTTTTAAGTGATTAGAAATTCTAACGGTTTTCTACTTATAACGGTGCTTCTTATACTATTTTTGGCGGTTTCGGTCTCCCCGTTTCTCCTAGATGAGAACCCACAAAATAGCCTAACATAATTAATTTATTACTTTTCAAAGGAAACCTTTCTACCGGCCGAGCCTACCCACATATCCCAAATCAGACACGTTTTCAATCAATTTTAATCTCTTATTATACATACTATTTGAAAACCGGACACCTAACTTTACCTATCATTTTCCATATTTTATATAATGCAAACTTCAAAATCAGGGACTTTTTTTTTTTTTTTTGACTTAAAATGACTTTATATACAGACTAAACGACAGTTTCCCATCCCCACACTTAAACTCTACATTGCCCTCAATGTAGGAATAGAAAACGACTCAAAACAAAAGAAAAAAAAAAATTCCGAATACAAAAATAAAAAGACAAGGGCAAATTGGAAAGGACTTAGCTGGTTTATTAACGCGTAAGCTCCAAAAACTCTAGTCCAATCCAGCTCGATCGTATATCATTTTGGTCGCGATCGGCTCTGACACAATAGTAAACTTTTGGGTTGCTTCAATATAACGTACAGCTCCAGAATCGCCCGAATGGAGATTGAGTACGAGCGGTACAATCCAAACCTGCACAAGATAAAACAAAAACCCAGCAGAATACCGAACTAAAAAAAATAATAATAATAATAAAATAAAATAAAAAGACTCAAGCTAATAACCTAGACACATAATAAAAGCAAAAACACAAAGACGACGCAACTAAGTAATGAACATGAAAAGAAAATACAAACTCTACACATGGGGGTATCCCCACACTCTCACAAACCTACTCGGGATTGATCTCAGGGAGGTCCGAAACCTCCACCTCCTCATCAACGCTCATCCCATCCTCATAATGCTTCAACCTATGGCCGTTCACCTTCCATCGCTGGCCATCCTCACCTGCAATCTCAATCGTACCGTAGGGAAAAACCTGTGTAACAACATAAGGACCCGTCCAATGCGACCTAAGCTTTCCTAAGAACAACCTAAGACGAGAATTATACTGTAACACTTTCTCCCCACACTTAAATTCTTTCACTATCTTCAGACGCTTATCGTGCAACTTCTTAGTTTTCTCTTTATAATCCCACGATCTCATATAAGCATCATCCCTCAACTCCTCTAACTCATGCAACTGAAGGTATCTATGCTTACCTGCCTTATCCAAATCTAAATTCACCCTCTTCAATGCCCAAAACGCCTTATGCTCTAACTCAACCGGTAAATGGCACGCTTTTCCATAAACTAACCGAAAAGGAGTGGTGCCTATCGGTGTCTTAAATGCGGTGCGAAAAGCCCACAATGCATCCTCTAGGTGATCTGACCAATCCTTTCGGTTCTGCCCCACTGTTTTCTTTAGGATTCTCTTGATCCCGCGATTGGTATTTTCCACTTGACCACTTGTTTGTGGATGATAAGCCGTAGAAAGCCGATGGGTGACCCCATAGCGTTTCAAAGCTTTCTCCATCTGGTCATTGCAAAAGTGTGTACCACGATCGCTAATCAAGGACTTAGGAGCACCAAACCTAGAAAACAGTGTCTTTAAAAACCTCACAACAACCCGTGCATCATTTGTAGGCAAAGCTTGAGCTTCCACCCACTTAGAAACATAGTCAACCGCAACTAGGATGTATCTATTCCCACGCGAATTGGGGAATGGACCCATGAAATCAATGCCCCACATATCAAATACTTCAATGGTCTGAATAGGATTTTGGGGCATCTCATTACGGGATGAGATATTACCGGTCCTCTGACAGGCATCACAATGTCTCACAAACTCATGGGCATCCTTAAAAATGGTCGGCCAGTAGAAACCCGCATCAAACACGCGTTTGGCAGTATTAGCCGCCCCGTAGTGACCTCCTACTCTACCCTCATGACAGTGCCTAAGGATATCTCTCGTCTCCTCACCAAAAACACATCTCCTCAAAACCTGATCTGGTCCTAACCTAAACAAGTAAGGATCATCCCACAAGTAGTACTTAGAGTCAGCTATCAATTTCTTTTTCTCCTGAAAAGTAATATCACTCTTAAATTCACCCGAAACTAAGTAATTAGCTATGTCGGCATACCAAGGGAAGTCCCTACAGATCCTAGCTACCACAGACATCAAACTCTCATGAGGAAAATCATCCCTAATCCTCTCTTCCCTACCTCTCTCTAACTCTGGATTCTCTAAACGAGATAGATGATCCGCAGCTACATTCTCAGCTCCACTCTTATCCCTAATCTCAATATCAAACTCTTGAAGCAAAAGGATCCACCTAATCAGTCTAGGCTTTGCATCTTTCTTGGAGAAAAGATGCCTAAGAGCGGAATGGTCAGTAAAAATGATAGTCTTAGAAAGCACGAGATATGACCTAAACTTATCACAAGCAAAGACGACGGCTAGCAACTCCTTCTCTGTCGTCGTGTAATTCTCTTGGGCATCATTGAGTGTTTTGCTAGCGTAGTAAATGGGATGGAAATGCTTGTCCCTACGCTGGCCTAACACAGCCCCAACAGCAAAGTCGCTAGCATCACACATGATCTCGAAAGGAAGAGTCCAGTCTGGAGCGACCAGAATGGGAGCCGTCACTAAACGCTCCTTCAACAACTCAAATGCCTTGACACATTCAGCAGAAAACTCGAATGGTCGATCTTTCTCAAGAAGTTGGGTCATCGGGCGGGCAATCTTAGAAAAATCCTTAATGAAACGCCTATAGAAACCCGCGTGACCTAGAAAACTACGAATAGACTTCACAGAAGTAGGCGGCGGGAGTTGGGAAATGGTGTCGATTTTAGCTCTATCAACCTCAATCCCCGCCTGTGAAATCTTGTGCCCAAGCACAATACCCTCACGAACCATGAAGTGACACTTTTCCCAATTAAGCATCAGGTTCGTCTCCTCACACCGAGTAAGAACACGCTCTAGATTACGCAAACAATGATCGAAGGAACTCCCAAAGACAGAAAAATCATCCATGAAAACCTCCATGGAATCCTCGATCAACTCATGGAAAATCGCCATCATACATCGCTGAAACGTGGCCGGGGCATTACATAGCCCAAAAGGCATGCGCCGATACGCAAAAGTGCCAAAGAGGCATGTGAATGTGGTTTTCTCTTGATCCTCAGGTGCAATAGGGATCTGAAAGTAACCAGAGAAACCATCCAGAAAGCAGTAAAACTGCTGACCCGACAAACGCTCAAGCATCTGATCAATAAAGGGCAAGGGGAAGTGGTCCTTGCGGGTGGCGTCATTGAGTTTGCGATAGTCAATGCAAACTCGCCATCCGGTCACAGTCCTAGTGGGTATGAGCTCATTTTTCTCATTCGTGACAACCGTCATTCCCCCTTTCTTGGGAACAACCTGGACAGGACTCACCCAAGATGAATCAGAGATGGGATAAATCAAACCTGCATCTAACAACTTAATCACTTCTTTCTTAACCACATCCTGCATGTTCGGGTTTAGCCGTCGCTGAGGCTGGACAACTGGCTTAAACTCCTCAGTCATCAGAATCTTATGCGTACAAAAAGAAGGGTGGATGCCCTTAATGTCAAAGAGCTTCCACGCAATAGCACGCTTGTGTGCTTTCAGTACACACAACAACCTCTCTTTCTCATCCTCTGTCAACTCAGACGATATGATGACAGGCAACTGAGAGTCCTCCCCTAAATATGCATACTCTAGATGAGATGGTAACTCCTTAAGCTCAAGGGTAGGGGGTGTCTCTAGAGGTCTCTCCGAATCAGTGGTCTCGAAAACCTGGGAGGCCTCATCAGAAAGGTGAGACTGAACAGCGGGTGGAGACATGTCCCGCTCAAGATCAAACTCAGTCATCTCAATGCACCCTTTATACTCGGTACCGAGCATCTGTGTGTCAAGGGTGTCTCGCTCGCAGAAGCTAGTGAGAAAGCTCCCCACCTGAGTTATGAACGAATCAATGAAGTACAGAGTATCATCGTTCTGGTTAGGGTGCTTCATGGAGTGCTGAACATCAAAAGTGACCTGCTCGTCGGCAACTCGAAGAGTGAGTTTGCCATCAAAGACATCAACAATAGCACGAGCAGTGGCTAAGAATGGACGACCAAGAATGAGTGGAACCTGTGAGTCCTCGTCCATGTCAAGTATAACAAAATCCACCGGGAAAACAAATTTATCAACCTTAACTAACAAGTTTTCCACTATCCCGCACGGAAACTTCACCGATCGGTCGGCGAGCTGAATACTCATGCGCGTAGGAGACAGCTCTCCTACATTGAGCCTAGCAAAAACAGAGTAGGGCATTAAATTAATGCTAGCTCCAAGGTCTGCAAGAGCATTACTAACAGTGAGATTCCCTATCAGACAGGGAATGGTAAAGCTACCAGGATCAGTCATCTTCGGGGGCAGCTTATTCTGCAGCGCTGCAGAGACCTGCTCAGGAAGAGTAACAGAAGAGATCTCCTCAAGTTTCTTTTTGTTTGTGAGCAAATCTTTCAGAAACTTGGCATACTTAGGCATCTTCGAAAGAGCCTCAACAAATGGTAAGTTCACCTGGATCTTTTTCAGCATATCCAGGAACTTACGGTACTGATCAGAATCATCTGGTCTAGCAAGTCGACCAGGAAATGGCGGCTTAGGCTTGTAGGCCTTCACCGGAGTGTCATCTCTCTTCTCACCTTGAGACCCGCTGGTTTGTGCTATACTTGCTGGGCGGAGCCTAGGTTGCACCTCGCCAGCTGGTGTCTCTCTCTCAACTCCCTCATCAACAGACTCATCCTCTCCTACTGGTAACGAATCATCTACCCCCTTCCCACTCCTAGTAGTAACGGCTTTCGCCTGATGCTGCCTAAACGATGAACTAGAGGAGTTAGGATTATTGACAGTGTTACTAGGAAGGCCCCCTGGTGGTCTCTGGTTAACCTGATTAGCTAATTCTCCTACTTTGGCCTCTAGGTTTTGAAACGCAGCTTGTTGACCTTTCCTAAAAGCTTCATTCTCAGCAAGTTGTGACTGAATGTTACTAAGAATCTGGGATTGTTTCTCTAGAATGGTAGTAAGGTCAGACTCAGTACGACTAGTGGGACCCCCAGAGTTGGGAGCTTGGAACAGATTCTGGCGAGGTTGGTATCTAGAAGAGTTACCCCCTTGCCAGTTGGAGTTCGAGTTGGAAGTGTAGTTTTGATAAGGTGGTTTAAGCCACCCAGAATTTAGAGAATCTACCTGTTCCTGACTCTGAATTGGACACTCAGATGTGTCATGACCCCCCCTACATATTTCACACCTATCTAACCTCATCTGAAGATCTCTCACTTGCTTAGTTAAATTCTCAATCACCGCAGCCAGACCAGTATCAGGTGCAATCTGATAAACACCTCGGGTAGTAGGAGAGGCGTTACTAGTCATGGGATTTGAATTCCCAACAGTATGCTTTGGTGGTCTCTCAGAATGGGCAAAACTCTCAAATAACTCATTAGCTGCATCAATATCCATTTTTTCCATGAAATTACCCTGTGCAGCTGTATTAAAACGAACTCGAGTCTCAAAAGTGAGGCCATTGTAGAATTTCTCCACAAGGGCCCAGTCAGAAAGACCATGATGAGGGCATCGGCTCAGTAGGGTCTGGAAACGCTCCCAAGCCATGTAGTATGGCTCATCAGGATCCATACGGAATGAGTGAATCTGCTCCCTAATGCGGGAATCCTTGGAAGCTGGGTGATATTTTTTCAAGAATTTTCCAAGAATGTCCTCCCAAGTAGCAATGGAACTATTAGGCAAAGTGTCATACCAAGTGGCGGCACGACCAGACAAACTAAATGGGAACAAACGCAGATAAATGGCTTCCTTTGTGATGTGGGAAAGATTGAAAGTGTCACAGATGCGCACAAATCGGGACAGATGTCCATGAGCATCCTCCTCATCAAGACCATGAAATTGGGTGGCGTTAGTAATAGTGGACATGACATGGGAGGGGATTTGCCAATTGTTGGCGTCAACAGTAGCAGGGCGAGCAATGGGAGAACGAATCCCAGTAAGTCCCTCAGTGGCACGAGAATGCACTGTGCGTCTGACATTTCCTTCAGCCATTTCAGCAGTGAGTGGTGGGAAAGGAATGGGTTTTGGTGGAGAATGGATGGTGGGTTTAGGTTCAGAAAAAGAAAAGGATGAAGAGGATGGAGAAGACGAGCGTACCTGATCAATTTTCTTCCGGATGACCGTTCGAAACTCGTTAAGGCGCTCGTGGATGTCGAGGTTGGGATCCGTGCAGGTGGTGAATTCAGGTGGTCCTTGTGAGCGAGTATGTGGCATACACTGAAAGTGCAAACCACGCTGGAGTTACTAATGGATAGCAAATAACCTAGGACTAAAAGCACAAGTAGCACAGATAATCGCAGGCAGATCCAGCAAGAAGTAAACAAGCAAAACAAAACAAGTAAAATCAAAAAGTGCAAGTAAAAAGTCCCCAGCAACGGCGCCAAAAACTTGATGCGTGCTGATATATATATAAAAATGTGCACAAGTTAAAACCCTAGACTCAACTAAACCACGCACAATCGGCAAGTGTACCGTTCGTTTGTAGCAAGCGAATAAGACCAGGTATCGAACCAAAGGACTCAATTAAACACAGAAGATTAAACTGTCACTGAATTGCTTGTTTAAATTAATAACTAAGGGGGTTTTAAATTGAAAATATAAAAATTGATTAACTATTAATTAACTAAATTACCTTAAATTAAATTAAATTAAAAACTAATTAGAACTAAAATAAAAACCGAACTAAAGTGATGGAAAAATCAAGCAAAGGAAAGACTGGCTACCTAGGTAAGAATCCTTAGACATAATACTCAATCCTGACGAAGAAACCCGTTTGGAGACCCTAATTTCATCCAACTACTCTCCTCCTGCAGGTAAGGCTAGTAAGCTAGAATCAAGGCGGGACACGTGTAGAAATGCTAAAATGGAATTGGATCGCCCTAGCGTACCAAAATCCCATAGAAATCAGGTTAAAACCTCTCCTGGATTAAAACCCTCAAACTATGAAGCAGACTTAAACTCTACTGAAAGAAACCTAGGAAAACTCTAAACACGGACAAGTAGCGACTCCCGCCCTAGCGCTTGCCAACTACCGAACAATGCCTAGTTAGTTACCTAGCACTCTCGAGTTAGATTTCTCACCCTCAAGAATGGACTGCACGTTTTAGTTAATTTATTATATTAGTTTGTTATACTTGTGTCGTACTCCAACTCCAAATACTAGCACGCTAACCTAAGTTGACGAACTAGATTGATTTCAAGACCTAGGGGGTATCTCTACATGCCTAGCTCCACAAAATCAATAAACAAACCTCAAATAAAATTAACACCAACACACATATATCAAATCCAACAATAAAAATAAAAATCATGTAATTCTACACATCCAAACGGAAACCAAACGTCATTCAATCATATTATTATCTAAATCATCATCCTAAGTAGCCATAAAAATGTCTAGCCACTCATAGTATTAAAAAATACCATCACAAAATAATTAAACATAGTTTTAAGTATGTCTAGAGAAAAATTAATAAAAATTAAACCTAACCCAAGGCTCGTTGGCTCTTGATCTTTAACGTGCCCGTGGCCTTTTCTCCTTCCGTGCCCTTTCGCTCGTCACCGCAGTTTGGCCGGTTGACTTTTGTCTTTCTTTTTGCTGTGCGATTGTATGTGGAATTGCAATTGTCCTTTTTTTTTTTTTTGCTCCGAATGAATGAATATATTATCTCCCAACTCCAAGAATGATTGTGAATGAATTATCTTCTATCCAATTGTGCCGTCGAAGTCCAAAACATATATCCATATATTCATACCCTATTATTGTTTTAGGCTTGGTTTGGCTTGGGCTCGTGGCCCAAGTCACTTTGATTTTTTTTTCTTTAATATTATTATTATACTTCGTGCTCTTGCCTTGGGTGTTCTTGACTTGACCAAAATTCTTCGTTTACGCTCCAACGTCCATGAACCCATGCTCTCAAGTGTTCGTGTGTCAATTAAAATTCTTTCCTTTTGAGCTCATTTTCCACGAACACCTATAAAATAATAAAATAAATAAATAAGTACTAAAAACTAATAAAAACTATACAATGACAAAAATAGGCCAACAAACGAATACACGCCTAAAACTACTAAAAACTATATACAAAAGGCTCAATTATAACTCAAAATACATATGAGAATAGATGTGTTTTACGACACATCAAACATCCCCACACTTGACTCTTTTTCGTCCCTGAAAAAGAATTATGCTATGGAATCACAGTTAGGTTTACATCCAGTTTCAAAACATGGGTTACTTAATTAATAATCTACTAACGTGTTGATTGCGATTGCAGGTATATTGATCCTCTTAAACCCACACCGGTTTCCAAGCCCCTTTTTATTTATGTTAAGTTCACGTTGATTAGTCTATCTAGGGTCTCACTCGAAGGAAGCCACAGTTTCTCCTAATTCCGCCTCAAGCTTATGAAGCTAAAGGAACGACCAATTGACCATTTCCCAACCGTCTTATGTTAAAACCAAGAGAATTTAAAATCACTTTTTTTTTTTGGCATACTTAACTCAGAGGGTGTGACCAATCCAAGTCGCTATCCCAGTGGCCAGGCACCTTAAGCTTCAGCATTTTTTTTTTTCATCTCAGCATACTTAACTCAGAGGGTGTGACCAATCCAAGTCGCTATCCAGTGGCCAGGCACCTTAAGCTTCAGCATTTTTGCTTTGATTTCTAATTAATTTTTTTTAAGTGATTAGAAATTCTAACGGTTTTCTACTTATAACGGTGCTTCTTATACTATTTTTGGCGGTTTCGGTCTCCCCGTTTCTCCTAGATGAGAACCCACAAAATAGCCTAACATAATTAATTTATTACTTTTCAAAGGAAACCTTTCTACCGGCCGAGCCTACCCACATATCCCAAATCAGACACGTTTTCAATCAATTTTAATCTCTTATTATACATACTATTTGAAAACCGGACACCTAACTTTACCTATCATTTTCCATATTTTATATAATGCAAACTTCAAAATCAGGGACTTTTTTTTTTTTTTTTTTGACTTAAAATGACTTTATATACAGACTAAACGACAGTTTCCCATCCCCACACTTAAACTCTACATTGCCCTCAATGTAGGAATAGAAAACGACTCAAAACAAAAGAAAAAAAAAATTCCGAATACAAAAATAAAAAGACAAGGGCAAATTGGAAAGGACTTAGCTGGTTTATTAACGCGTAAGCTCCAAAAACTCTAGTCCAATCCAGCTCGATCGTATATCATTTTGGTCGCGATCGGCTCTGACACAATAGTAAACTTTTGGGTTGCTTCAATATAACGTACAGCTCCAGAATCGCCCGAATGGAGATTGAGTACGAGCGGTACAATCCAAACCTGCACAAGATAAAACAAAAACCCAGCAGAATACCGAACTAAAAAAAATAATAATAATAATAAAATAAAATAAAAAGACTCAAGCTAATAACCTAGACACATAATAAAAGCAAAAACACAAAGACGACGCAACTAAGTAATGAACATGAAAAGAAAATACAAACTCTACACATGGGGGTATCCCCACACTCTCACAAACCTACTCGGGATTGATCTCAGGGAGGTCCGAAACCTCCACCTCCTCATCAACGCTCATCCCATCCTCATAATGCTTCAACCTATGGCCGTTCACCTTCCATCGCTGGCCATCCTCACCTGCAATCTCAATCGTACCGTAGGGAAAAACCTGTGTAACAACATAAGGACCCGTCCAATGCGACCTAAGCTTTCCTGAGAACAACCTAAGACGAGAATTATACTGTAACACTTTCTCCCCACACTTAAATTCTTTCACTATCTTCAGACGCTTATCGTGCAACTTCTTAGTTTTCTCTTTATAATCCCACGATCTCATATAAGCATCATCCCTCAACTCCTCTAACTCATGCAACTGAAGGTATCTATGCTTACCTGCCTTATCCAAATCTAAATTCACCCTCTTCAATGCCCAAAACGCCTTATGCTCTAACTCAACCGGTAAATGGCACGCTTTTCCATAAACTAACCGAAAAGGAGTGGTGCCTATCGGTGTCTTAAATGCGGTGCGAAAAGCCCACAATGCATCATCTAGGTGATCTGACCAATCCTTTCGGTTCTGCCCCACTGTTTTCTTTAGGATTCTCTTGATCCCGCGATTGGTATTTTCCACTTGACCACTTGTTTGTGGATGATAAGCCGTAGAAAGCCGATGGGTGACCCCATAGCGTTTCAAAGCTTTCTCCATCTGGTCATTGCAAAAGTGTGTACCACGATCGCTAATCAAGGACTTAGGAGCACCAAACCTAGAAAACAGTGTCTTTAAAAACCTCACAACAACCCGTGCATCATTTGTAGGCAAAGCTTGAGCTTCCACCCACTTAGAAACATAGTCAACCGCAACTAGCATGTATCTATTCCCACGCGAATTGGGGAATGGACCCATGAAATCAATGCCCCACATATCAAATACTTCAATGGTCTGAATAGGATTTTGGGGCATCTCATTACGGGATGAGATATTACCGATCCTCTGACAGGCATCACAATGTCTCACAAACTCATGGGCATCCTTAAAAATGGTCGGCCAGTAGAAACCCGCATCAAACACGCGTTTGGCAGTATTAGCCGCCCCGTAGTGACCTCCTACTCTACCCTCATGACAGTGCCTAAGGATATCTCTCGTCTCCTCACCAAAAACACATCTCCTCAAAACCTGATCTGGTCCTAACCTAAACAAGTAAGGATCATCCCACAAGTAGTACTTAGAGTCAGCTATCAATTTCTTTTTCTCCTGAAAAGTAATATCACTCTTAAATTCACCCGAAACTAAGTAATTAGCTATGTCGGCATACCAAGGGAAGTCCCTACAGATCCTAGCTACCACAGACATCAAACTCTCATGAGGAAAATCATCCCTAATCCTCTCTTCCCTACCTCTCTCTAACTCTGGATTCTCTAAACGAGATAGATGATCCGCAGCTACATTCTCAGCTCCACTCTTATCCCTAATCTCAATATCAAACTCTTGAAGCAAAAGGATCCACCTAATCAGTCTAGGCTTTGCATCTTTCTTGGAGAAAAGATGCCTAAGAGCGGAATGGTCAGTAAAAATGATAGTCTTAGAAAGCACGAGATATGACCTAAACTTATCACAAGCAAAGACGACGGCTAGCAACTCCTTCTCTGTCGTCGTGTAATTCTCTTGGGCATCATTGAGTGTTTTGCTAGCGTAGTAAATGGGATGGAAATGCTTGTCCCTACGCTGGCCTAACACAGCCCCAGCAGCAAAGTCGCTAGCATCACACATGATCTCGAAAGGAAGAGTCCAGTCTGGAGCGACCAGAATGGGAGCCGTCACTAAACGCTCCTTCAACAACTCAAATGCCTTGACACATTCAGCAGAAAACTCGAATGGTCGATCTTTCTCAAGAAGTTGGGTCATCGGGCGGGCAATCTTAGAAAAATCCTTAATGAAACGCCTATAGAAACCCGCGTGACCTAGAAAACTACGAATAGACTTCACAGAAGTAGGCGGCGGGAGTTGGGAAATGGTGTCGATTTTAGCTCTATCAACCTCAATCCCCGCCTGTGAAATCTTGTGCCCAAGCACAATACCCTCACGAACCATGAAGTGACACTTTTCCCAATTAAGCATCAGGTTCGTCTCCTCACACCGAGTAAGAACACGCTCTAGATTACGCAAACAATGATCGAAGGAACTCCCAAAGACAGAAAAATCATCCATGAAAACCTCCATGGAATCCTCGATCAACTCATGGAAAATCGCCATCATACATCGCTGAAACGTGGCCGGGGCATTACATAGCCCAAAAGGCATGCGCCGATACGCAAAAGTGCCAAAGAGGCATGTGAATGTGGTTTTCTCTTGATCCTCAGGTGCAATAGGGATCTGAAAGTAACCAGAGAAACCATCCAGAAAGCAGTAAAACTGCTGACCCGACAAACGCTCAAGCATCTGATCAATAAAGGGCAAGGGGAAGTGGTCCTTGCGGGTGGCGTCATTGAGTTTGCGATAGTCAATGCAAACTCGCCATCCGGTCACAGTCCTAGTGGGTATGAGCTCATTTTTCTCATTCGTGACAACCGTCATTCCCCCTTTCTTGGGAACAACCTGGACAGGACTCACCCAAGATGAATCAGAGATGGGATAAATCAAACCTGCATCTAACAACTTAATCACTTCTTTCTTAACCACATCCTGCATGTTCGGGTTTAGCCGTCGCTGAGGCTGGACAACTGGCTTAAACTCCTCAGTCATCAGAATCTTATGCGTGCAAAAAGAAGGGTGGATGCCCTTAATGTCAAAGAGCTTCCACGCAATAGCACGCTTGTGTGCTTTCAGTACACACAACAACCTCTCTTTCTCATCCTCTGTCAACTCAGACGATATGATGACAGGCAACTGAGAGTCCTCCCCTAAATATGCATACTCTAGATGAGATGGTAACTCCTTAAGCTCAAGGGTAGGGGGTGTCTCTAGAGGTCTCTCCGAATCAGTGGTCTCGAAAACCTGGGAGGCCTCATCAGAAAGGTGAGACTGAACAGCGGGTGGAGACATGTCCCGCTCAAGATCAAACTCAGTCATCTCAATGCACCCTTTATACTCGGTACCGAGCATCTGTGTGTCAAGGGTGTCTCGCTCGCAGAAGCTAGTGAGAAAGCTCCCCACCTGAGTTATGAACGAATCAATGAAGTACAGAGTATCATCGTTCTGGTTAGGGTGCTTCATGGAGTGCTGAACATCAAAAGTGACCTGCTCGTCGGCAACTCGAAGAGTGAGTTTGCCATCAAAGACATCAACAATAGCACGAGCAGTGGCTAAGAATGGACGACCAAGAATGAGTGGAACCTGTGAGTCCTCGTCCATGTCAAGTATAACAAAATCCACCGGGAAAACAAATTTATCAACCTTAACTAACAAGTTTTCCACTATCCCGCACGGAAACTTCACCGATCGGTCGGCGAGCTGAATACTCATGCGCGTAGGAGACAGCTCTCCTACATTGAGCCTAGCAAAAACAGAGTAGGGCATTAAATTAATGCTAGCTCCAAGGTCTGCAAGAGCATTACTAACAGTGAGATTCCCTATCAGACAGGGAATGGTAAAGCTACCAGGATCAGTCATCTTCGGGGGCAGCTTATTCTGCAGCGCTGCAGAGACCTGCTCAGGAAGAGTAACAGAAGAGATCTCCTCAAGTTTCTTTTTGTTTGTGAGCAAATCTTTCAGAAACTTGGCATACTTAGGCATCTTCGAAAGAGCCTCAACAAATGGTAAGTTCACCTGGATCTTTTTCAGCATATCCAGGAACTTACGGTACTGATCAGAATCATCTGGTCTAGCAAGTCGACCAGGAAATGGCGGCTTAGGCTTGTAGGCCTTCACCGGAGTGTCATCTCTCTTCTCACCTTGAGACCCGCTGGTTTGTGCTATACTTGCTGGGCGGAGCCTAGGTTGCACCTCGCCAGCTGGTGTCTCTCTCTCAACTCCCTCATCAACAGACTCATCCTCTCCTACTGGTAACGAATCATCTACCCCCTTCCCACTCCTAGTAGTAACGGCTTTCGCCTGATGCTGCCTAAACGATGAACTAGAGGAGTTAGGATTATTGACAGTGTTACTAGGAAGGCCCCCTGGTGGTCTCTGGTTAACCTGATTAGCTAATTCTCCTACTTTGGCCTCTAGGTTTTGAAACGCAGCTTGTTGACCTTTCCTAAAAGCTTCATTCTCAGCAAGTTGTGACTGAATGTTACTAAGAATCTGGGATTGTTTCTCTAGAATGGTAGTAAGGTCAGACTCAGTACGACTAGTGGGACCCCCAGAGTTGGGAGCTTGGAACAGATTCTGGCGAGGTTGGTATCTAGAAGAGTTACCCCCTTGCCAGTTGGAGTTCGAGTTGGAAGTGTAGTTTTGATAAGGTGGTTTAAGCCACCCAGAATTTAGAGAATCTACCTGTTCCTGACTCTGAATTGGACACTCAGATGTGTCATGACCCCCCCTACATATTTCACACCTATCTAACCTCATCTGAAGATCTCTCACTTGCTTAGTTAAATTCTCAATCACCGCAGCCAGACCAGTATCAGGTGCAATCTGATAAACACCTCGGGTAGTAGGAGAGGCGTTACTAGTCATGGGATTTGAATTCCCAACAGTATGCTTTGGTGGTCTCTCAGAATGGGCAAAACTCTCAAATAACTCATTAGCTGCATCAATATCCATTTTTTCCATGAAATTACCCTGTGCAGCTGTATTAAAACGAACTCGAGTCTCAAAAGTGAGGCCATTGTAGAATTTCTCCACAAGGGCCCAGTCAGAAAGACCATGATGAGGGCATCGGCTCAGTAGGGTCTGGAAACGCTCCCAAGCCATGTAGTATGGCTCATCAGGATCCATACGGAATGAGTGAATCTGCTCCCTAATGCGGGAATCCTTGGAAGCTGGGTGATATTTTTTCAAGAATTTTCCAAGAATGTCCTCCCAAGTAGCAATGGAACTATTAGGCAAAGTGTCATACCAAGTGGCGGCACGACCAGACAAACTAAATGGGAACAAACGCAGATAAATGGCTTCCTTTGTGATGTGGGAAAGATTGAAAGTGTCACAGATGCGCACAAATCGGGACAGATGTCCATGAGCATCCTCCTCATCAAGACCATGAAATTGGGTGGCGTTAGTAATAGTGGACATGACATGGGAGGGGATTTGCCAATTGTTGGCGTCAACAGTAGCAGGGCGAGCAATGGGAGAACGAATCCCAGTAAGTCCCTCAGTGGCACGAGAATGCACTGTGCGTCTGACATTTCCTTCAGCCATTTCAGCAGTGAGTGGTGGGAAAGGAATGGGTTTTGGTGGAGAATGGATGGTGGGTTTAGGTTCAGAAAAAGAAAAGGATGAAGAGGATGGAGAAGACGAGCGTACCTGATCAATTTTCTTCCGGATGACCGTTCGAAACTCGTTAAGGCACTCGTGGATGTCGAGGTTGGGATCCGTGCAGGTGGTGAATTCAGGTGGTCCTTGTGAGCGAGTATGTGGCATACACTGAAAGTGCAAACCACGCTGGAGTTACTAATGGATAGCAAATAACCTAGGACTAAAAGCACAAGTAGCACAGATAATCGCAGGCAGATCCAGCAAGAAGTAAACAAGCAAAACAAAACAAGTAAAATCAAAAAGTGCAAGTAAAAAGTCCCCGGCAACGGCGCCAAAAACTTGATGCGTGCTGATATATATATAAAAATGTGCACAAGTTAAAACCCTAGACTCAACTAAACCACGCACAATCGGCAAGTGTACCGTTCGTTTGTAGCAAGCGAATAAGACCATGTATCGAACCAAAGGACTCAATTAAACACAGAAGATTAAACTGTCACTGAATTGCTTGTTTAAATTAATAACTAAGGGGGTTTTAAATTGAAAATATAAAAATTGATTAACTATTAATTAACTAAATTACCTTAAATTAAATTAAATTAAAAACTAATTAGAACTAAAATAAAAACCGAACTAAAGTGATGGAAAAATCAAGCAAAGGAAAGACTGGCTACCTAGGTAAGAATCCTTAGACATAATACTCAATCCTGACGAAGAAACCCGTTTGGAGACCCTAATTTCATCCAACTACTCTCCTCCTGCAGGTAAGGCTAGTAAGCTAGAATCAAGGCGGGACACGTGTAGAAATGCTAAAATGGAATTGGATCGCCCTAGCGTACCAAAATCCCATAGAAATCAGGTTAAAACCTCTCCTGGATTAAAACCCTCAAACTATGAAGCAGACTTAAACTCTACTGAAAGAAACCTAGGAAAACTCTAAACACGGACAAGTAGCGACTCCCGCCCTAGCGCTTGCCAACTACCGAACAATGCCTAGTTAGTTACCTAGCACTCTCGAGTTAGATTTCTCACCCTCAAGAATGGACTGCACGTTTTAGTTAATTTATTATATTAGTTTGTTATACTTGTGTCTTACTCCAACTCCAAATACTAGCACGCTAACCTAAGTTGACGAACTAGATTGATTTCAAGACCTAGGGGGTATCTCTACATGCCTAGCTCCACAAAATCAATAAACAAACCTCAAATAAAATTAACACCAACACACATATATCAATTCCAACAATAAAAATAAAAATCATGTAATTCTACACATCCAAACGGAAACCAAACGTCATTCAATCATATTATTATCTAAATCATCATCCTAAGTAGCCATAAAAATGTCTAGCCACTCATAGTATTAAAAAATACCATCACAAAATAATTAAACATAGTTTTAAGTATGTCTAGAGAAAAATTAATAAAAATTAAACCTAACCCAAGGCTCGTTGGCTCTTGATCTTTAACGTGCCCGTGGCCTTTTCTCCTTCCGTGCCCTTTCGCTCGTCACCGCAGTTTGGCCGGTTGACTTTTGTCTTTCTTTTTGCTGTGCGATTGTATGTGGAATTGCAATTGTCCTTTTTTTTTTTTTGCTCCGAATGAATGAATATATTATCTCCCAACTCCAAGAATGATTGTGAATGAATTATCTTCTATCCAATTGTGCCGTCGAAGTCCAAAACATATATCCATATATTCATACCCTATTATTGTTTTAGGCTTGGTTTGGCTTGGGCTCGTGGCCCAAGTCACTTTGATTTTTTTTTTTCTTTAATATTATTATTATACTTCGTGCTCTTGCCTTGGGTGTTCTTGACTTGACCAAAATTCTTCGTTTACGCTCCAACGTCCATGAACCCATGCTCTCAAGTGTTCGTGTGTCAATTAAAATTCTTTCCTTTTGAGCTCATTTTCCACGAACACCTATAAAATAATAAAATAAATAAATAAGTACTAAAAACTAATAAAAACTATACAATGACAAAAATAGGCCAACAAACGAATACACGCCTAAAACTACTAAAAACTATATACAAAAGGCTCAATTATAACTCAAAATACATATGAGAATAGATGTGTTTTACGACACATCAGTTACCTAACCTGTTAGTCGCCCCGTTTCGTTTTACGTGTTAGCCAGTCTGACACCACCTGTTTTGAACGCTTTGAGCACACATGTTACCGATCCCCCTACCCATTTTGACCCGTTTGACTAGCTGAGATAATAATAAATTGTGTGAATTGAGTACATAAACGAATATGCCATTTTATTGGGTAGGATGGTGTTAATGTGTATATAGATTTATTTGTTTGTTATCAAGGTATGCAACTTCAATTGTATTGATTATTACTCACAATTTAATGTTCAGTCTATTTCACGACGTATATTTTGACCAGTAAATAGATCTATATGTAGAATAATAGAAGTGACACGTAATATAATGACCCGTAAATAGATCCATCTGCAGTTAAACTCGCTGCCACATTATTTTCAATTTTTTTATCACTGTGTTATTTTGGTTGAGTTGTTCATTAGAGTTATTGATTTGTATCACATCTCCTAATTTGTTTTTCTTTATTCTATTCAGACATCAAAGATTTTTGCAGGTTATTTTGAAGATGATTGACACCCTGGAATCGTCCCTGAATCACATAAAAAAGTCATGTTTTGAACCTGATTGTTAATTCATGATGTGCTCTTGCCGACTTATTGTTAGAGTAACCGGTGAGGGGCACTTTTTTTGTGCGTTCATTATCGTTTCAGGTGAGTAATTAAACAATCAATAAACAGTGAACGGTTTTGTAATTGTTGGATTGCTTCACAGTGTTATAAAGAAGTTGCTAACTATTAGAGCTCATCGCATTTACTGTCTTATGTATCATTGTTGGATTGCTTACATAGTGTTATAAAATGCACTTTTCATCCATTAGGTCATCTGGGATTATAGCGCTTCAACTGGTTTGTATTCGTCTTGTATTTCTTAATCTTTTATTTATCAAAATACGATATCTCTCGAGGTTCACTTTGCCTGCTTGTGTAGGTTCCTGGTGATTCACTCAAATGGGTACGCCATTGTACAAATGAAGACTATGTTGCAATGGCTTCACAAAATGGATTTGTTATTCTTAGTTCTTGTGAAATTGTAAGTGTTTTTTTTTTATATTAAATCTCACAAAAAAGAATGGCCTGAGAATTTATTACTTTGAATTTTGATATATCTGATGTTTATATATCCGAGCACTTGGAAGAAATACTCGAGGTTCCGTTGCAATGAGATTGAAAGTAGGGGATAGAATGGCGTGTGTTGATATTATACCTGCAGCAAAGCAGGATGGGATAGAGCACATGCATGAACCTGACCACAAACAGTAATTTTTTTAACCCTAGTATAACATTTTTGTATGTGTGTGTGTGTTTATATATTTTAATCTTTTGTTACAACTAATTAAAAATAATCTGCAGTAAGCATCCACATGGCCCATGGCTGTTGTTCGTGTCCGAAAATGGTTATGGAAAGCGAGTTCCTCTAAGTCGCTTCCGCCAGTCTCCTTTGAATAGGGTTGGTTTAATAGGTTACAAGGTATGCTTTCTCTACCTTAAATTTACAGTAAGTTTTATTATGAAGGGAAATATAGAATTATTTTTTGTTCACCTGTTGCTTCTACTGTGCTCAAGTTTGTTGACATTTTTTTTATAAAATTTTCCTCCGAAGACCACCTGGCTGTTGTTTTTGTAGTTGGTTTTACTACAGCAGGTAAATGTTGTTTTCAGGTTTCAATCCGTGGTGCACATGAGTTGTCTACTAACCAACAGTAATTAATTAATTAATTTTTTTTGTGTGTTATAGAGGATGGTGAAAGTGATGAACAGGTTGTTCTTGTGAGCCAGAGTGGTACGGTGAATCGAATTAAAGTCAGGGATATCTCTATAGAGTCACGTTATGCAAGGTAACTATTAGCAGCCTAAAATCGTTACACATAATCACCTATGCATGTAAGTTATGATTGTATGTTACGTAAACATAAGAAGTATTAGCACGTTTTGTGTTTCTTATATATGATTGTCATACAAAAGATCCTAGTGTTCTTGTACTACTGAATACTGATTCACGTTATGCAAGGTAACTATTAGGCTTTATTGAACAAGATGATATTTATGTGTTCAAAAGAATCTTGTCCCTGTATTTTTTTAAGCCTACGATACATGAGACAATGATGAATGTTAGTGCATATCAGTTTGGAGAATACAATCACATTTTGGCCAGACGACCTGCATATTGTAGTCCAAAGGTTTGTTTTTTTAATTAATCTTGAATTAAGTATAACTAAATTAGGAATTTTAATATATGTTTTCTTGTTTTTGGTTCTCCAGCTACCAGATTCACCATCCAAACAAACACAAAACACCACAAAGTTCACCAAGAAGCAAAAGAAGAGTTTTACAACTCTAGATGGATTAAAAAAATTGCAGGAAAAGAACAAGAAGATGAAAACCGGCTGAGAATTAGATTTTTAGTATTTAAGCTTGAAACTTATGTATGGAATTTGGTTTATTATTTGTATAACATCATTTGGTTTTCTCATTTTTAATGGCCATATAGAATCACAAAAAATAACTGTCACCAAATGTTAGAAAATAGCTACACATAAAATTATAATATTTCATGTGGCTTTATATAACCATTATGTGTGACAAAGGTTAAACAATAGTCATACGAAAAATTATAGTGGCTTTAGATAACAATTAGCCACACAATCTTAATTTTGTTTATTTTTGTGTGACAGAATGATAACAATTGACATGGGTAAAATGAAATACGTGTGACCAAATGTTGGATAATACTCACAAATAAAATTACAGTATTTCATGTGGCTTTATATAATCACTAGTCACACTATCCTCCATTTGTTTTTTTGTGTGTGACGGGATGATACCAAATGCCATAGACAAAACGAATTATGTGTCACCAAAATTAGGCAATAGCCAAACCATTGTCACTTTTTTATGTGACGGAATAATAGCAAATGTCATAGGAAAAAAAAATGTGTGACCGAAAGTTAGAATATAGTCACACATATAATTACAAAATTGTTTCATGTGTCTATAAATAGTTTTTGACCACACTTACAGTAAATTCATGTGACTATATACTAGAAACGGCCACACTTACAGTGAATTCATGTTGCCATTCCTACCCTTTAGCCACAGTTAATAGATGGAAAGCTTATTAAAACAATTATTTTTGCCACATATTTTTTTAATTGATGTGGCTAAAACAAAACTTTTAGTGACTATATAACTAAAATGGCCACACTTAGAGTAATTTCATGTGGCCGTTACTACCCTTTAGTCACATTTAATAGACAGAATGATTGATTTCAAAAAGAAATGTTGGTATCCTTTAGCCACACTTTTTAAGTGCTACGGCCACTAAATGTGAATGTGGTCGTATGATACCTACGATGACTTGACCTATGGTCACACTTGAGCTGGAAAAAAAAGTGTGGCAAAAGGCATATGGTCACACTTTTTTTGTGTGGCCGTAGGCATATTTTGGCGTAGTGTTAACCATGCAAGGTGTTCACCCGATTTGTATGTCTTTGGACTATGTGTACAGTGTTATTGTCCATACACATGACGATTATTACGTATTGTTGTTTGTATTTTTGAAAAGATGTATGGTTTCAACTTGTGTACCTTGAAAACTCAGGTTCTTACTTTAACTAGACTCTAGTCAACTTGTACTTACATTCCTTGCATTCTACCTAACTAGGGTTAGCTAGATGAGTCACACGTTGCACAGTTATAGGTTAATAACTGCATAAAGTGGTAATTTGGGGAATTACTAACCTATATACATGAGTAGTAACCCCGTACGTTGGTGAATTGTGAAATTAGATAATTGTGAATTGATTTATTGAGATTGATTGCAATTACATGTTTCTGTGAAAATATGTGCAAACTGTATATGATTACGTGAACTTAAACCGAACGTGTAATTAAAAACCGTAATCGATGAACCATTAGGATGGTTAGGGGTCTTAATACATGGGGTTACACTTAATATGGTCCAAAATAGCGAAAACGTCGAAGAAAACACGCAATACACTGGACCAGAGACCCGGAGCGAGCCGAGGCTAAGTGAGCGGCCGCTCACTCAGATCGAGCAGCCGCTCACGGGGACCTGATGTGTTAAAACTGACTAAATGCCCCTTATTTAAGCAATCTTAAGCCCCAAGAACCTCATAACCCTAACCCTAATCGCCCCCTACTACCTATTTACGAAAATATTAACCTCAAACACCTGCTAAGGCTCAAGAACATCAATCGGGAAGCTTGGAGAGCAATCGGTTGGTGGTTTTGAAGTGCTTTTGATATAATACTCAACCCTACATGTTTTGATTATCTTTAATGTAGTTTAAAACATCATAACCAAGTTTGTCCAGGTCTGAAACACTTTTATAAAGATTAAAACTTGCTGTTCATAAAGATTAATGGGGTTAAACATGAGGTTATGCGATGATTGTTGTATGTATTGCATGAGTTTGCATGTTCTTGTTGTTTTAGACTTATAGGGTTTATGATTGATGATGTATCTTGCTAGGTTTTGATCAGGTTATGTCTTATTGATATGTTAGGATGATTCTTGAGTATTATTGATCGATAATATGCGTAGATGATTGATTATAACTAGTTTGTGCATGTTTAAAATCTGGACAGAATGTTTAAGTCAACTTGTAGAGGATGTAACGTGATGTTAAAATTCTTGTTTTGATAATTTATTTACATGAAAACATTGTACATGGTCTTAGCTTTTCATAATGGGCAAAATCATCTGATTTGGACGTTTTTGATAGGTTTTTGGAATTTTCATTGATTAAAGGTCATATCAGATTTTTGGATTAGTAAAGTGGGTCAACTTTAAACGATCATAACTTGAGTTTCACAAAGAGTTAGATTATGAAATTAGGACAGTAGGTCTACATTGATGAAAATTGACTTTTTCAAGTGGAGTCATCCCGTTTGGATGAGTACATGATTTTTGGGAAGTTTTCTACTAATCTGATCTGTTGTTAGTATTTTCTGGACATAGTTGTATTGTGTGATTTTTCATAATTTTTGTGTATGGTTTTATCACGAACTAAAAAATATGGAGTTGTTAAGTAGACCACCTAGAATATTATCCTATATATTAAATTTCGAACGTTCATGAATAGTGCTAACGTCTTAACTAACGCCGTTGATCCTATAAGTATTTAATGCGCTTCTTTCTCTCTCCTAACAAACCCTCATCCACACTCTCGCTCTCTTACTCCTCTCTCTTTCGCCGCCTCATCTGCAATCCCCCTCTACTACATGTAACAAGGTGTTGTGGGACGCATCGGTGGTGGTACGGTGGCTGCTGGCGTCTGTGGTAAAGGTGTAGGTGGTGGTAGCGGCTGGTAGTGCCGAAAACGTTGCGTTCTGGCGCGTGGTCTGTCTCGGGCTTAGAAACAGGGGATAGGGAATCCGATGGTGGTTTGGGATGTGTAGGGCTGAAGGACCGATGGTGGTGACCGGGGCGTTAGGCAATCGGTCGGATTCCGATCAAACTCCGGTAAGCTTTCTTTTCCTCTTTCGTGTTCACTCTGTTTCTATAATATTTGAACTCATTCTTTAACCGTTTTTCTGTTTTTTTTTTCCTCTCTCTAGAAACTACCGCCATGGTGGGTGGTTTATGGTGTTTGGTGGGCCTTGGGGCGACCGTCTCCGGTAACTTCCTTACACTTTCTGTGTAAAATCGTTCCAGCTACATACCCTATCTCTCTCCACAGGTCTTCATTCCCTTTTGAAAGAAGTCAAAAAAAAATGAGGGAAATATTTTAAGATGTTATGGTTGAATTTTAGTTTCTTTAATGGATTGCAATGTTGGTTCTGTGCTGGAGTTACAATTTCAACAAAACTATATGTTCTTTTTCAATTTGAGAATATATGTAACATACATGCAAACATGCAATGTTGGTTCTTTAAATTACCATTGGTAGAATTTGTATGCAAATTTGTTCATAGTATGATGTTATCAACTTCTTTATCCGTTTTTTAGGCATAGTTGTACTGGATTTCCTATTGATGAGCAATATAGTTTTATTCAATTTGGAAAGGACTCAATATATATGTCTAGCTTATATTTTTGGTCAAATATGAATTTCATGACTTTTGAGACAAATGCTATGCGTCGATACGTTTCTTTTACCATTTTTGGGGTTCTTATAGGTGGAATGATTGTGAATGCTTGAACCACCCCGTCGTCATCACCCACCTTGGCCCAGTACATGATGATGAAGATAATGGTGGTGTCGTGGTACAGCAATGGTGTCTAGATCAAAGATATATGAATGGTGGTGGGTTTTTGGAACAAAACCGGTGGTGGTGCTCAATGCAGTCTGATTTGGTTTTGTCATCTTAGTTTTGTTTTATGTTGTGTCATTCCTAGAAATAGGGTGACTAAAATATTAATAAAAACAAATCTTTTTTTGCTGAACAGGCTTCGGTCCGATCAGCAATTATAGCAGTTTTGCAGCGATTCCGACAGTTTTCCGAGGTAATGCTCTTCTCATCGGTTCCTTTAAATGCCATTGCTTTTAAATATGTGATTGCAATGTCTCTTTTAATTTCTCAATAGATATTTGTAAATGATAGTTGACAGTCAACGACGACATGATGAGCACTAACCTTTTGTGACCAGTTGACTTTATTTGTTTTTACAGCCGATTCAACTCCCGATTGTCATATTAAGGTTGTTTTGTATGTTAACATCTTTTTAAGGTACCATTTTCCTTCATATAAAATAGGAGATAATGATGATGTAACACCATTTTTGGTAACATCATTTGTTGCCCCGTTTATTGCTGTAAGTTTTTTGATTTACAAATACTTGGCATTTCATGAAATTAGTGTTATGCTTATTGCATGATTTGAACTAACAATGGTGATTTTCATAACAAGGGAAACTAATATATTAATATTGCTATGGTGCTTTTCATAACAAGGTTCCCTGAGGGTCTTTTGAAACTTCAGGTTCTGACAAAATTGCAAGCATGTTTATAGGTTAATTTGTTTTGATTATGAAATTTCAGCTCATGGTAATCGGCTTTTCTTGGTGTTCTTCAGCAACCTAAAAGATTTCTATAAACTTATTTGAGGTATCACATTCTACTTTGTTGGCTAATCAAATGAATTTATTTTCCCTTCGCCGACTGCCTGGAATCAACTTGGTTCAACAGTTGATGCCATACTTCATATCCGTTGTCAGCAAATAATATGCGCAGATTGTCGATGTTTTAATGAAACACGTTCATCCATTTTAATGATTTTCAAAAAATCTTTTGTTTCAGGTTTTGGTTTGGAATGTGCAATGCTTTTAGATGTCTCTTTTACATATACGCTTTCTTAAGGCTATTAAGTTTTCTATTATATATATGTGCGAGATGTTTGCTAGGTAGGTTAGCTCTATCTGTATGACTTGTAGCAAACAGATTTTCAAATCGCGCGTTGAAACACCTAGTTTATTAAATTTTTTGGAGTCTAATACACTGGATAAGTATTTTTTAAAAATTGGTCTTCACAGCGAATAATATGTCCTAAAAACAAGAAAACATATATTAAAATTCCTAATTAAGTTATACTTAATTCAAGATTAATTAAAAAAACAAACCTTTGGACTAGCTACCCCTGACAAGCTTAAAACTGATGACTCTTATGACTTTTGCAATCGGCAACTTTACACTCGTTATTTAAACTGTGAACTCACCAACATTGTTTATTGACCCACAATATATATGCTTTTGCAGGTAGTTAGCTTCCGGTGCCGCGATTAGAAAGCACTGCACACTTCACACAATTTGGGATCCTGGTATGTCATGTGCCTAGCCGTATAAACCCCGCAGTGGAAATTTGAGGGTGTGACAAAGGTGACTATGGATCTATTTTGGTGGAGTCTTGGATAAGTGTGATTTGGATGGTCATGTGTGTGTGTGTCTATATTGTATGTATGTATGTATGTATGTATGTATGTATGTATGTATGTATGTATGTATGTATGTATGTATGTATGTATGTATGTATGTATGTATGTATGTATGTATGTATGTATGTATGTATGAAGTGTGTGTGTATAATATGTTTTGTTTGTTCAAGATTCAAGCATACACACATATGTATGTCTCATGTGTATATATATACATACATATAGATTGGTTTGTCTTGTCTCCATCACAGTTTCACATATATATGTGTGAGCCATATATATATAAGGGGAGGATCAAATGAGAAGAAAGTTAATGTGAGAACAAAAACAAGAAATGATATTATGGGAAAACATTAAATACTATAACTCCTTTTACATTAATTATTCACTTTGTCCTACACATATCATAATTCATCCAACATAGATATTGTCTACACATATCGATATGTATCCTACACATATCGATATTCATCCTACACATTAAAATTCGCCCTACATTTATCATACATGTCTCGAAATTAATTCTACACATATTGGAGTTCATTCTAAATGAATCCTACATTTGTTTTGTAATGATATATTCTGATAAGGGGGCATGACTTTCATTTACAAAGTTAATTTAGGGGGTAGAAACATTTAATACCAATATCAAATGAAGCATTTTTATTGGTTCAAACTTCTTCTTTTTCTTCTTAGAAAATAATTTCTTCTCATTTGAACTCTCCACTCTATATATATATATATATATATATATATATATATATATATATATATATATATATATATATATATATAGGGTAGGGTAAGGATACAAAGGATGTGTTTTGTGAGAAGGGTAAGAAACAAATGTGGCCATTAGATCATGTAATTGAATGGATGAGATTAAAGGAGTGCAAAATTATAAATTGTGTTATAATTTTAATGGTGTGAGGGTATACTTGTAAAAACACACATATTTAAATTAAATAATCTACATTATCACTCCTCACATTATATTAAGAGCAAATTATGGGATCTCTCTCTCTCTCTCTCCCTCCCTCCCCCCCCCCCCCTCATCTCTCTCTCTCTCTCTCTCTCTCTCTCTCTCTCTCTCTGATTATTAGGTGTGAAATATTCAAAAAGCATGGGGTCCGCCATAAATATATGTAACTTTTTCATTTCTCGTGGCTTTAAAAGCCTCTTCCATCAAATCGAGGTTTCATTCCGTCTTTCTCTTATTCAATTCTCTCACTCTAACAGTGGTTATTGTGTTCGCTTTCGACTTCAAGGATCTTTTGGAATTACACTTATACATTGGGGGCACAAAAGAGATAAAAAAGGTGTTTAATGTGTTCACTTTCGACTTCAGGGATATTTTGGAATTACACTTATACATTGGGGGCACAAAAAAGATAAAAAAAAAGGTGTTTAATGCGGTATGTCTCATAACGATTTGGTGCATCTGGAAGACTCGCAATGAGGTGATGTTTGTTCAAAAACAAGCAAATCTACAAAGAATCATCCGAGAAATCAAGGCGATGAGCTTTTTATGGGTAAAGGCAAGAGCGAAACAAGGTGATTTAGATTGGGATAGATGGCGAAGGTTCGATTTTTCAGTCTTTAAGTAAACCTGTATGTATAGTAACTAGAAGCAACCCCGCGCTTTGCTGTGGGACACACCGATTTTAAATGTAAATGTAGACGAAATAGTAATAATAACATTAATAATAAAAAGCTAAAACTCAAATGTCGCAAAAATAAAAAAAATAAAAAGCAAAAGAAAAAAAAAGTCATTGTTTCCTCAACCCCAATCCGCTAGGTTTGGTTTGGTTTATTTTTTTGCCTATCCTGGTTTCCAGCCTGTGCCGATTTGGCTAAAACCGGTTCTAATCCTTATTAAAAGAACCCGATTCTCGTTTTCAACCCGAAATGGTTTGAGAAAAAAAAGGCGAGTTATCTATATGCTCATTTAATGTAGTGGACACTTTTCGGACCATTTTTTTATTTGTCGCCAAAGAAGTTGAAAAATAAGTTTCTTAACACATTATCTCAATATCTATTTAGTCTCAACAATTACATGTATTCTTAAGCACGGATATTGATAACAAACTTGAACCAATATGAATATCTAGTAATAACTGCGATGGTCATGACTCCTACGAATACTCTAATGACGACGGTAAATAAGAAACAACACGGTGAACAAATTGTGGTGGTTGGCGACAACGACGATAGTGGTGGTTATGGTTTCAGTGGTTGCTAGGGGTGGTGATGGTGTTGTACGAGGGTGACAAACCGACAACGACAGTTGGTGGCCTTGATTGTCATCGGCTTCAAAAAAAATACGACAGACAAGAGGGAAAGCGGTAATGGATTTGAGGGCTTCAAAGGTTTTGACAAACAAGTTATCTTAATAGGAATTGCCCAAACTGACAGAAAGAGAGTAGAAGAAAATGAGATGCCATTTAATTAATTCAATTTCATATTAATATTATAAACTCTAAATTTATATCTTCTTTCATTGTTTTTAATTAAATTTATATGGTAAAGAAATAGAGAAGCATCATGCAAAACTCTTGATCTTCATTATAACTTTTGGTAGTTTTTCTAGTTTTATTAGATATTTAATTATCACATTTAGTAATATTTAATAACAACCTTCTATTATTATTATAAATAAATTGACTTGTATTAAATTGTATATTAAGTTTGTCTTGTCAATCTAATGAAATTACATATTTGTCCATGTAATTGAATATGAAATGACGATTTTGCCCATCCAGAATAAACTATATAGTAGTATAGATAGGTGATGTATGTCAATGCTCCATTTGTAATTGGGTGTTTTGCTAGCATCCCGCTAACTTGGTGATTAATAAAAAATTTGTTGGCCGTTAAAAAAAAACAGTGGGCATTGTCTTTTATGTTTACTATTGTGTGTTATTTTATTAGGGAAGGGATGTTTGACTAGAAAAGTTGTATATTTCTTATAGTGTGCTTCTTTTTAAACTTCTCAGACATTTTTTTTTTCTTTTCTTTTTGTGTGTAATGTTAAAACACAATGCAAACACAATGTAAAACATGATGGGTTTTATGGTTAACCAATAGCGTTAAAACACAATGGGTCTCTGTTAAGCGATAGTCTTGTTCTTGTTTGTGTGTTTTATGTTTAAACGAGAGTTCAAATAATACTTTCTTTGTGTGTTTTATGTTTAAATGATAGTGTTGAAACAAATTTGATTTTTAAAACACAAACGAATTTGGGTTAGTGATAAAACAAAACGTGTAGTATGTGTGGATACTTGTTTGTGTGCTTTTATATTTAAGCGATAGTGTTGAAACATATTTTATTTTTAAAACACAAAACGAATATGAGTTGATGATAAAACACAATATGTAGACTGTGTATATTGTCCATGAAGATAAAACACAATGTCAAGCACAAGTTAATTGGATTTACGGTAAAAACCCAATATAAAGAACGCACACCTGGCAATTTTATTTTTGTTCAAACATTCGTGAAACTAAAAAGGAAACTATCAACTTTGTAATGATATAAAAGATAATAAAATTAGAGATTTGAAAAGCAAATCTCTAAAATCTCTCATTAATTATTATTGATATCAATGTTGATTATATGTGTGATTACCTAAGTGACCTTTAGATTAAATTAAACTAGAGCCATGTGTCATCATAGGAAGCCTTTTTACCCTTCCTACAAAACCAATCCTTTGTACCCAAACCTCTACATATATATATATATATATATAGGGTGGGGTTAGAATACAAAGGATGTGTTTTGTAAGAAGGGTGAGAAATAATTGTGACCTTTAGATCATGTTAGTGGATGGTTGAGATTAAATGGATGGCAAAGTTGTAAATTGTGTCATAATCTAATTAATAAAATGGAGCTTGTGAGGGTATAGTTGTCAAAACACCAAAAAAATCATTAAACACCTCCTTAATTTAAGCGCTCTCTCCTTATTATTTAGGTTATTCCCATCTCTCTCCTCCCTCTCTCAACAATATCAGTACACCGAGATATCTATACAAGAGCTTTTCATTAGTCTTTTAATTAATTTAAACCTAATAATAGCTTTTGATTTGAATGATACAAAAGGTGATATGTGAGTCTTGTGACAGTGATGGATTGGAATCAGCCGAGTAAGAAATGGGTATGTTTATTGTTTTTTTTTTTTTTTTATCAAATATTATTTAGAATCGTGTGCTAGTTTTATTGCTATATGTTCCATTCTTTTTTTACATCATTTATTATTTTTTGTTATGTAAATTTATGTCAGAAACTTCATATACAGGTGGTGGATCGGTGGGTTGAGAAAGATGTGTAGAACATTAGGTTTGAAGTGGAAGGTTGAAGAAGATGTGTTTTATTGTGTTTTATCTTCTTCGAGCTCATTTTTTTAACATCTAGCTGACAAATGTGTTAAACTGTGTGTTTTATGTTAATTCGAATGTGTTTTATCTTCTTCAGGCTCATTTTTTATATGATGCAAAAACACAATTTACAGAACGTATGGTTGTGTGTTTTATGTTAATCCGATGGTGTTATAACACAATATAGACATTTTGGTTTATGTTTATATGATAGTGTTAAAACACATAGTTAATCCGATTGATGAGTTTGCGTGGAAAGGTTATGTTGTTATTGTTTGTATGTTTTATGTTTATCAAAAAGTGTTAAAAACACAACGTACACGTTAAATTAACTGTTTGTGTTTTATGGTTATACGATGGTGGTAAAACACAAACTTAGTCCGATGATGATAAAGCACAATGTACATAAAGGACGATTTTAATTTTCAGAGATTTCATGAAATTATAACACAAAACTATGAGATTGTATAGAATTGTATGATACTCGGTTATAAGATTACCAAAAAAAATCCGAAAATCTCTCCTCATAAATGTGATAATTAATTTTTGATAAAGTTGATTATTTATAAAATTACTCTATTACCCTTTTTATTTAATTAGAACTTTGCCACGTGTCACTTTCAGAGAGCTTCTTACCTGACGAGGTATGGCCCAGACAAACCTGGCCCAAACCTCAAAACCATAAGCCCAAACAATAGAAAGCCCACCGACTCTACAAAGTCAGACCAGTCAACACAGGTCAAACGTATTAAATAAGGAGCTGCTCAAAAGGCTAATTCAGCGAGGAAACAATCATGCAAGGATTGTCTCCCCTCGATAGGCAAAAGAACAACTATAAAAGGAGGAGTAAAGGTAGAAGACGGCATATACAATTTCTATACTCAATTCATATAAACATTATCTCTTACACCAAACAGATACTTATTCTCACGCCGGAGGGTGGTCACAGGGTTACCCCCAATCCTGTGGCGAGTCCTAACGGTGTTCTGTTTTACAGGCTTCATACTTATTATTTCGAGACGAGTTGGAAGGAATTCCCTTTTCTGCATCAGATAGAAGATTCAGAGTACCCCCACCAGGTTCTTACTTCTTCATTGGCGCCATCCGTGGGACGGAAACAAGGCAGAAAGGCATTCTTTCTACTCACCAAAAAATGACGACCAACAATACATCTCTGCGCGGAATCACGTCTGGAGCTCAGGAAAGGCCGGAAGAGGACCGTCAATCACCGGAACATGTCGACGAAGAGATTCTGATGGAACAACCCCCGGGGTTCACATCCCCTCGGGGGACGCAAGGCAGGTTCCGGCCCACACCTTCTGTGACACCGGTCCCCTCCGCGCTACCTTTCATCGGACCAATCCCAACTAGCACATACTCGCAACCAATCACGACGCCCATGGCAATGATGGGGGCCTCTTCCGCTCCGGGAACCACTTCATGGATGATGGCTGCGTCAACCTTACCACTTTTTTCGGCTGCTATGAAGGCGTCCCTGGCGCCCGTTTCAATGCCGATGTATTCCCCAATAACTCCTGGAAATCAGCCATACTTCCCGCAACTGCCTATACCCCCTTACGGATACATGTACCCTCCAGTAGCAGGAAACCCATACCCGTATGGCTTTCCCTACATGTACCCGCCTACACAATCCATGCCCCTGGGATTAGGGAATGGCACCCAGACTTCCAGACAGGATAGAGGAGTGTCTTACGAAGGGGCGGGAACAAGGCAATCCTACGAGGACACGCCAGCCCTCACCCAACCGTTGAGCCATACAACACAACCTGGCCGGGTAGACACGACTCGCGCGCGGGTCCCAGACCATCAAGAAGAAGGGGATGATGAAGATCTTACTCGCCCCTATCGTCCCCCGGCAATGGTCACATACTCTAAATTTACTGCCCGGATAGCTAATGCACCACTCCCCCAAAACCTGAAGCTACCGTCAACTGTGGGAAAATATGACGGGACAGGTGATCCGGACGATCATCTGAGCATTTTTGAGTCGGCTGGACGATCGAAAGATTGGCCCATGCCAGCTTGGTGCCATATGTTTGTTCAGACTCTCATTGGGGCAGCCCGGGTCTGGTGGGACAGCCTGCCCACGGGGTCGGTATCCAATTGGAGGGAGATCGTAAAGGGTTTCTCCCAGCAATTCAGCCAGCAGAGAAGACACACGAAATACAGGGATGAAGTGATGCACATCCGACAAAGGGATAATGAATCAATGGAACATTTCATAATCCGCTTTAACAAAGAAAGACTACAGATCCCCGGTCTAACGGAGGAGTTGGCATGCACGGCTTTCACCATGGGAGTAAATGATGACGGCCTTTTGCGAAAGTTACACGGCCCCACAGGCTATCCGTAGACCATGGACGAAATGATGACTATCGCGAAGGCCTACGTGAAGCAAGAAAAGTCCATAGCCATGAATCATGCTGTACGAAAAAAGCAAGAGGCAGCGAAGAGCCAAGAAGCTCCCAGGGAGCACCAGGGCCACAAAAACAGGGGACGCTCGGAAAGGCACCCATATTCTCGCAATGACACACGGGAAGATCAGAGAGATGACAGGCGAAGGTCTGAAAGGTCACAAGATACCTTTGCAGGGAAGGGAGAGGGCTCGTCTAGGCCTAAATTCGAGTACCCGGACCTAACAAAGACACCCCTCCAGATACTGGAGTCTGAAGACCTGAAGTTTAATACCCCCCGCCCAATGAAAGATTCACCGTCCCAGGACAAATCCAAATATTGTGCTTACCACAAAGGAAACGGTCATGAGACAAACGACTGTTTTCAGCTGAAGAAGCAGATCGATTATTTCGTCAGGACAGGAAAGCTAGCCCACCTAGTAAGAGATATCAAGCCGGGCCCGTCCTCGGCCGGGACAGACAAAGCCGCAGGAAAAAGGCCATGGGAAATAAACATGGTTAGATTTGAAACAAGGAACGACCGGAAGAGATCGTTTGAAAGAATCGAACCGTGGATGGAAGCAACAATAACAATCCCACCTCATTATCGGATGTTGAGCATGGAAGCTTTAGTTATCTCAGCGGCAGTCGGCGACTACAGCATGAGAAGAATCCTCGTAGACACAGGAAGCTCGGAGGACATTAAATACGAACCATGCTTCCGGCGCATGCGCCCGGAGGACCAGAGAATGCTTGAGCCTGCCAGAGGACCTGTCCGAGGGTTCACAGGAGAAAGCATCGAACCTTTGGGGCAACTAACGTTCCCCGTCACGATAGGGGACGGACGGAAGGAACGGACCGTGTTAGTAACCTTCCTGGTCATCCCGGCTAACTCTCAATACAATGTGATCATGGGGCGGTACACCCTGGGAAAAATAGACGCATTGGTTTCTACGGCCAGAGGTTTCATGACGTTTCCAACTCCTCAGGGGGTAGTGACAGTATCCGGAGATAAAGCCTGTGCAACAACAGATCGCAAATCATTTCGTCAAGCACCCACGGGATTAGTCGGGCCGGAAAGGTGGGTATTGAACACAGAATACCCGGAGCAAACAGTAACGATAGGGGATACCCTATCCGCAACAGCACGTGAAAAGCTGAAACAGGTACTGAGAAACAACATAGACATATTTGCTTTCAAGCATGCAGACATGACGGGAATAGCAAGATCAAGGGCGGAACACAAGCTGTCCACTTATCCATCCATTAAACCTGTCACACAAAAAAGACGGAGCATGGCTCCTGAAAGGAGAGCGGCAGTGGTCCAGGAGGTGAAAAAACTAGAAGAGGCAGGAATTTTGAGGAAGACAAGATATCATACTTGGGTGGCGAACCCGGTTATGGTCAAGAAACATGATGGGACGTGGAGGATGTGCGTAGATTATAAAGATCTGAACAAAGCATGTCCGAAGGACGCATATCCACTGCCAGAAATAGACCTCAAGGTGGACGCAGTAGCACCGTATAAGTTCAAGTGTTTTCTGGACGCGTACAAAGGTTACCACCAAATCAAAATGGCACGAGAAGATGAGGAAAAAACGGCGTTCCACACTGACGCCGGTATATATTGCTACACGAAGATGCCTTTTGGGCTGAAGAATGCCGGGGCCACATACCAGAGGCTGATGGATCAAACTTTTGAAAAACAAATCGGCCGCAATCTGGAGGTTTATGTCGACGACCTCGTCATCAAAAGTTCCACAGAGGAGAAAATCATGGCTGATATCGAGGAAACCTTTAAGACGCTACGAGAATTCAATATCAAACTCAACCCGGGGAAATGCTCTTTTGGGATGGAGGAGGGAAAATTCCTCGGAGTAGTGGTCACAAAAGATGGGTTCCGGGTAAATCCCGAGAAGATCACGGCTATAACCAGCATGCCGTACCCTAAAACGCTGAAAGAAGCCCAGACGTTGAACGGGAGGTTAGCTGCCATTAACCGATTCCTAGCAAGACACGCAGAAAGATCCCTTCCCTTTATATCAACCCTAAAAGAGTGCCTAAGTAAGAATAAGTTCAGATGGACGGAGGAAGCGGAAAAAGCGTTTCAGGAAATGAAGGTATTTGTCAGCAACTTACCAGCCCTCACAGCCCCGAGGCCCGACGAAACATTGAAAATGTACCTAGCAGCCGGGCACCACGCGGTCAGTGCGGTCCTTTTGGTGGAACGGGAAAAAATTCAAACACCAGTGTACTACATCAGCCGGGTTCTCTCGGATCCTGAAGGAAGATACCCCACGTTGGAAAAGCTGGTCCTGGCCCTGGTTCATGCATCCCGGCGCCTATGCCGGTACTTCCAGGGGCACAAGATCGAGGTTCTGACCGGCTATCCTTTGGCACAGGTTTTAAACCGGCCCGAGGTTTCAGGAAGACTGGCAAAATGGGCCATTGAACTAGGGGCCCATGATATATCATTCAAAAAGAGACAGCATGCATCAATGAGGCACGATACAAGCGGCTCTTGGAAAAGTATTATAACAAACGGGTGCAGGAAAAAACATTCAAAGTTGGAGAATTCGTAATGAGAGATAACGAGGCAAGCCGGTCCGAGAAACAAGGGAAGTTGGGACCTAACTGGGAAGGTCCGTATCAGATAGCTGAAGTGCTCGGAAAGGGAGCATATTCTTTGAAGCAGTTAGACGGGGAACCAATCCCCCGGACATGGAACGCAGCACAACTGAAAAAATGTTATGTCTGAACAGACACGGACAATGTATAAGAAATTTGTGTTTTATGACAAAACACATTCTATGTAAACACCATCATAATCACGGAACACCGTGTTAATAAAACGCCTTTTACGGCATACATTAGTTACATATTCTTTTTTACATCCAACTATGATATTCAAAAAGTCATAAGCATGACATTGACAAAAATAGGGGGCAGGACAAAAATCCATATGCCACTTCCCTACAAACATGTTAAAACACAAAAATGGCCTCACAGGCACACATAATCTTCAAATCCTACCATCCAGGATAGCTAACACCTCCCAAGGAGAATACAGCAACTCTTCCTCCTTAAAAGGAGGAGGAACTGGATGGTCAGGGAAGTCTTCAACGTCTTCAACAAAAGGATCTCCATGGTCATCAGCACGACCGTCATCGCCTACCAAAATGATAGGACCTGCAGGAACAGGAGCCTCGGGCACATGAACAACCCCCTCCGGGTCACGAACTCCAGGGATCTCCCCAGCCACATCAAGATCACGAGCAAGCGGGGGAGCCTGGTCATTATCATCATCCACGTCAAAAAATAACTTCCGTGGACCACGGGAATATACCTTCCCATACCTACGAGCTGGAACATAATCAGCATACCTAATATTAAACTCCTCTATGGCAGCTACACGAGCATCCATCTCACGAGATTGCTGATACAACATCTTAAGAGCTTCAACAGCATCGAGTTCTCTTGATAGCTGTGTAACAGAAGCTGAACGGCGTGCCATAGAGAAGAAAGGAAGCAAAAAACAAATTTTTATCTTTGAGTGAAAATGGTAAAAAAGGTGAACGGTTTGATAAGTCAAGTGACTTATATAGATCCTTTTTTGGGAAGATCAAAAGATACGCTTTTAATGCAACTGACAAAAATATCTGTGCAAATAGTGCAAAAGGCGACTCGATACGACAGATAATCATGACATGCAAAAGACAATTAATAACCGTCACTTCGTTGTCAGCAAAAAGTAATGATATCTGTGACAGGTGGCACACACACACCACACATTCATAACACATGTAACATACAAAATAATTATGTTCAAACAAAAAACTAAAGAAAAGAAGAAAGACAGTTCTTCAGTCTTGACTAGGGGAAGAAGCCTCAGCATCAGACGAACCTTTGACAAAAGGCTCGAGCAAAGCACGAAGAGAAGAAATCCCATCATCACCTACGTGGCTGCTCAGCTGGGATATGGGCTCTAGAGAATCACTGCTCAGTGCCTGCATAGAATCAGCAATCCGGGTGCCGACCTCTTTCTCCTGCTCAGTTGGAGGAGGTACTTTCTGACCAACAAGACCAAGACCGTTCCCATATGTGAGCCCGCCAATATATCCGGATTCCGTAGCAACCTCGTAAAAGGTGTTAATACGATCTTGGTAGGTCTGACTAGTCCGGATAAAACGCCAGGCAGCGGGTATACCCCGGGATATCAACCAATCACGATCATCCCGGGAGCGATCCAGCTGAGATTGGAGAGAAATGGCAAGATTCTTGGCAGCTTCGGTAGCATCCTCTGCTTGATCAGCACGGTCATTTGATAAACTTAGCTGCCTTTCGCACTCTTTAAGCTTCTCAGCCATAGCATCCTTCTCTTCCTCTAGACGTTTGATCCGGGACTCAAAAGTACTGAACTCGGTGGACAAATGTTTACACCTCTCCATCTCTGCCTGGTTCCGAGCAATGAATTCTTTCTCAGTAGAAAGCTCTTTGGTCAATGCTTCAACCCGTCCTTCAAGACGAGAGATAATACCAGCCTGGGACTCATTGGCACGAAGAATTTCGAGTTTCTCCTCCATGTGTCCCGTAACCATACAAGCTTTATCCGCCTCAAGCTTGTCCACAGCAACCTGACGAGAGACCAACTGAACCTCAGCCTCAGACAATTGTTTGGCAAGCCTGTCATTCTGAGACAAAAGTGGTCCCTGTCTATTCCGGGCCTCTAAAAGGTGAGCAAGGTCTGACCGCCACCGGCGAAGGACTTCATATGAAGCAGCAGTGTAACTGGCACCAGCACCAAGAATGTTCTCGGCAAGTTGAGCATTATCTAAACCCTGCAAATAAAACCTTTCAGCTGGGGGGAAGGCATGCTCAGACCAATGACGAATGACCTCCGGATGGATAAGGCGGCTGGATTCAGCAATATGCCATATAGGCACATAACAGATATCTTTCAGGGACGGCCGCCAATTAATCCCGGGAACGTAGACATTGCTTGGGATACCACCTGCATCATCAGACGACGAACTGTCAGTCCTAAAACCACCAGGAAACTGGATAGGGTTCTTTTGTACATCCCGAAGGAGCTGGGAAAAACTCTGACCAGCAGGAAAACCAGAAGCCATAGATGGACATGCAACAGAAAAGACCGGCTGCAATGGAATAGAGACTGGAACAGTATTGGAGGGCAGAGAAGTTGCCACAGGAGTCACTGAAACTGGGACCAATGTAGACAACGGAACCAAAGTGACAGCAACAGTAGACGCTGGAACAGAGCTACCTAGAACACACGAGGAAACAGCAGTAACTCCCTCAGAGCTACCCTCAGCGATAGGAATAACCTTGGAAACTTCAGATGTAGAAGCACCTCCGGAAGCAGAAGCAGAGGTGTCTACAGAAATCCTCTCACCTGCATAGAATGATTGAATTCAAGGAAGGAACTGGCAATACAAAGGCAACAAAAACAAATACAACATGCTTACCAAGTGACTTTTGCTTCATTTCCAATAACTGCTGCCGCTTGGCTAAAAGGGCTTCAGCATCCAAGGTCGCTGTAGTTTTCCTCTTCTTAGATTTGTCTTTTTTCTTCTCAACATTTCCCTCACCTTGAGGAGGAGCAACATTAATGGGATCAGCATCAAGGGGATCCGGGAGATTTTCATCAACACCTGTAGGCACGGTCTCCACGGCGGATACGGGCTGGCCAACTATCTGCTCGGAGGCAGAAACAATTGGACCCAGGATAAAAAAAATTAGAAATAGTCAGGCTAAGAACATCAAGCTCATCCGAACCCAGAGGACGGTCATATTCAATCAATTGAGAAGAAACCTCCTCGTCCAGGACGTCAAAGTATTGCTAGGCTCCCTGATCTTCACGTTTGTACTCCGGGAACACAGTTTCATCCACCCATAACCGGCTCATACCAACAGCAACTAAAGCCCGCTCCGGAATAAACGTACATTCTGTGGGATTATTTGTCAGGGCAAGATATAAAGGATCTTTCTCATAAACTGAAGGAAGAGGGCACTCATCAGTCAACTTAGATTTAGCCTCTGGAAATCTAATTGGAGTAGGAACAGGAAAAACACGTTCGTCAATATAAAAGAATTTCTTCCTCCAATCTTTATCCCGAACACTTTGAGGAAAGCTGTCAATGCAGGGCAACGATCCAGGACGACGATCAAAAGTAAAGTATTCTCCTTTGAATTTCAGTACATACAACACACGGAAAATCTCCAAAAGGGGTGCCCTACCCAAACCTAGGGCACAAAATTCAAAATGTCGAATTTTTATTAAACCTAGGGGATGCAATTGGGAGGGGTGTACCTTATAATATGACAGGATAGCAAGAAGGAAATTGGTAACCGGCAAACGAAAGTGAGAAAAAGTAAAAAACTCGCCGTACAAAGTGATCTTCCCTTCCTTGAGGGGAAAGGCCCGATCATCCTTACCAGGAAGCACAGGCCCCCATTCCAACGGAACATGGTAATCACTAAGGAAAGAGGAGAAGGATGGCCAGTGGCAAGGAATGTCGGATACACTTGTAGCAACCCGTGAAGAACTTGCTTTAGGAGCCATGGAAGGATTAAGCAGTGGAGCGAGAGAAAAGTGAAGGGAACAAACCGTTCAATTGATGAAGGAAGTAACGATTGGGCAAAGTTGAAGAAAGTTTAAAATTTAAATATATAGAAACGCCACATGTCAACTCCCTACACACTTAAAACTTATTAAATAGAGGATTGATGTGACAGTTATAGCCATGATTACATCACGTGCTATCAGGAATACAAAACAAACCCAAAACTTTTTTCTTTTTTATTTTTAAGTCTAGTAACAATCACATGTTCTTATCACTAGACTGGGGGGGACATGACGAGGTATGGCCCAGACAAACCTGGCCCAAACCTCAAAACCATAAGCCCAAACAATAGAAAGCCCACCGACTCTACAAAGTCAGACCAGTCAACACAGGTCAAACGTATTAAATAAAGAGCTGGTCAAAAGGCTAATTCAGCGAGGAAACAATCATGCAAGGATTGTCTCCCCTCGATAGGCAAAAGAACAACTATAAAAGGAGGAGTAAAGGTAGAAGACGGCATATACAATTTCTATACTCAATTCATATAAACATTATCTCTTACACCAAACAGATACTTATTCTCACGCCGGAGGGTGGTCACAGGGTTACCCCCAATCCTGTGGCGAGTCCTAACGGTGTTCTGTTTTACAGGCTTCATACTTATTATTTCGAGACGAGTTGGAAGGAATTCCCTTTTCTGCATCAGATAGAAGATTCAGAGTACCCCCACCAGGTTCTTACTTCTTCATTACCCTTCTCACGAAAATAGGTCTTTGTATCCGAACCTCTACCTATATATATATATATATATATATATATAGAGAGAGAGAGAGAGAGAGGGAGAGAGATAGAGGTTCGGATACAAAAACATCTTTTTGTGAGAAGGGTAAGAAGGCTTGTTGGAGTGACACGTGGCAGAGTTTTATTTTAATTATAAGGACAATAGAGTAAATACACAATTATTTAAGTTTGGTAAAAAAATCAATCTCCTAATCAAATAGAGAGATTTACGTTTCGATGAGTTTGTGTTTAAATATGACTTATCACATTGGAAACACAAATTTTGAGTGGAAACACAAATGCATTTTGAGTGGAAACATACGTAGTTCATTCCAACCGATTGAAAACACATGCATTGGAAACACAAAAGCATTTTGAGTGAAAACTTTGCTTTGTTTTAATGGATGGTTTTTTTGTGTGTGTTATCAGATTTGAACACATCTTGCTTGTCTCCACATAATTTGCGTTCATTCCATTGTGTTTTATCACCATAGTCTCAAACAATTCAATGTTTATTATCAACTTTGTGTTTTAACTCCATTTGATGAACCAAAAAAAAAACCAATTGGATCAACTTTGTGTTTTAACAACATTTGATAAACAAAAAACACCATTCGGATCAACATCTTCTGCGTTCATTCCAGTGTGTTTTATCACCATCGTCTCAACAATCCGGTGTGTTTTATCAACTTTGTGTTTTAACACCATTTGATAAATAAAAAACACCATGGGATCAACTTTGTGTTTTAACACCATATGATAAATAAAAAACACACAAAGAACATGAACATGACGTTTCCACTAAAAACCATATATTTATCATGTTAACGTCTGCAACTAACACATCATGCTGTGATTATTTTTTTTAAGAACTACTCATGTTGTGATTATTGGTGGTACACATCTACAACTTAACATGTGCTATCTTAGACAAAGAAGCATGGACTGACAACTTTGTGTATTAAGAGAGAGAGAAGAACCGTAGAAAAAAAGGATGGAGGGAGGGAGAGAGAGAGAAGAATGTATAAAAGAGAGAGAGAAAGTCTCCTTAAATAAATGTGATGTTTAATTGTTTTTTTTATGTTTTGACAATTATACCCCTACAAGACCAAATTTACTAATTAAATTGTAACATAATTTACAACTTTGCCATCCATTTAATCTCCACCATTCATCAACATAATCTAAAGGACACAATTACTTCTCACACTTCTCACAAAACACACCCTTTGTACCCTAACCTTACCCTATATATATATAGGGTAGGGATCATACGAGAACCAACTTTAGGGAGAGAACCAGAGAACCATTGTCAACACAAACAAAAAAAAAACCTAAAAACCCCACCTCCACCCCCTAAAAACCTAAACCCACCCATCTAACTCCCTAAAAACCTAAACCCCACATCCCCCACACCGCCCCAAACCCCCCCCCCCCCTCCAATTGTGAAATGCACATGTGCAGCTAACCCCACACCCCCCAAAAACCAAAACGCTCCATCCCATTCCCCCCTCCCCCCAAAAAGATACCCCCTCTTCCACCATACCCAAAAACTAAACCCTAAAGCTAAACCATTAAAAAACTTAACTATAATAGTGAAATGCACATGTGCATGTAGTACAATTATCTTATTTTATAGTTTTATATAGGGGTTTTTTAAAGTTTATTCACCAACAACCCCAAAAAACCTAACCCCATTCCCATCATACCTAAAAACTAAACCCTAAAGCTAAACCCATGAAAAAAAAAACCTAATTATAATAGTGAAATGCACTTCGCGTTTATTTAAAGATCATTGGATAAATTTTTTTCCACCTTATATATCATATCACGTCCATTTAAATGATCATTTCATTATGGCAATTGATAATTTATTCAAAAGTGTGCTCTAATAGTGAAATACACATGTGCATACGGTATATGACGTAATTATGACGTAAAAAAAGGCCATTTTTTTGTTTTTTTTATTTTTTTGTATTTTTTTTATTTTTTTTTCAGAAAGATTAACACTAAAAAAAACATTTTGGTGTTTTTACTTTTTTTACTTTTTTAGGTTATATAATTTTTTTATTATTTTTTTTATTTTTTGGTGGAGGGGTTTTTGTGTTCACACTTGGTTCTTTGGTTCTCTCCCTAAATAGTGGTTCTCAAATGATCCAAATCCTATATATATATGAGATGTAGGGTAGTGTTGAACTATACACATGTTAATACCTATATGTAGAAATCGTGGGAGTGTATATTATACATATATGGTAGTTGTTTTGCCTTAGTTATATACATACACACACATGTATATATATATATATATGTAGGCCGAATTGTAAATATATGTTTATATAATATTCATTTTGAAATTAAATGAATCTACACATATGTGATGATCCGATTTGTTATATATTTGCTTGTATGTTCTTGTGTTTTGGATTTAATTACACATTTTTAATGATAATAGGGTTTGATTCCATAGATGTCATGTGTAATTCATGCTTAAACATATGTTAGAATTGTGTAATAACACACATTACATATGTTTTGAATTTGAATTGATTAATGTTAAAACTCAATGTATTGACACGGGTAATCTTGTTTTGTTTGTACATAATAATCGGGCATTCCGTTGCTCTCTGTTGGGCGTTCGATTGGCTTGATGGTTCATTGCTGACTGTTTCGGATGAATCGGGTGTTGCATGCGTATATGAAAAAATGTAATGAATTCCTGAAACTATTTGGGCTTTGCTAGACTCGGGATGACATAGTTACTATAAAAATGTCTAATGCATAACTGAAAATGACATAACTATGAGAGTGTGTACGGATCTTGACTTGGAAATTCGACGGGTGTCACAAATACTCGTCGTATTCATCCAATGTGTTACCATGTGCAAGTTGTTTAATGGCAGAATTGATTTTTTAAATCAGTGTAAAACTTTTTTTCTACCTTCCATCATAACCCTCTTGAAACCATGGATATTTGGCTGTGATGTCAGCAATAATTTTTAAAAACAATTGTTTCTACATACGAAACGATAGCGGAAAACATCATCATTATATTTTGGTTCATCAACAAAATAGTCGTTCATAAGGACTTCATTACCTTTTTCCCAATCACGTTTAACGACTCGTTTAGATGATACATCGTGTCTTCCTCGTCAACTTGCTTGATGAGATCCTTAAAAAAATAAGACTGTTGTCGTTTGAAATATCGTCATTTGATTTATAATCATGGAAATTAGTTGCCATTTGAAAAATAAATTGTGGAAGTGAACTTTGGTATGAGAATGGTAGTAAATTTTGGATGAGAATGGTATGACATTTATGTTTTATAGTGTTTAAAATCAATTAAAAATTTTTTATATATATATGGTAACGGTCAAAAGACCGTTTGAGAGGTGAAGAACAAGCCGAAAATGGTAGCCCATATTCAAAGCCGGAGATGGGGGCGGTGTAGCCGATTCGGTTACGAAGTCGTCTCAGCAATACTGAGCCTGCCTCGTCCTCCCTTAGTTTACCATTATTGACATAAAAATATGATAACCATATAGGTAGGGGTTGGGTCTCGTGGTAAAAAGGTTGTCCCATAACCAAGATGTTGTGAGTTCAATCATTGCTAAAAACAAGTGTTAATTCTCTTACATAAAATATGTACTATATTATAATACATTAATTATGAAGGAAATTTTAAAATACCCAAAGGTTAAAAACGTTTTTTAGTTTAATCCATAAGGTACAATTCAAAAATGATGGTAAATTATTCTTTTAAACACTAATTACACTTTCATCCCATCATATTAGTTATACTTTAATTCACTCGTCTTTAAGTAATATCTAGTTAATTAATTAGTAGTTTCATTTATTCTCCTTCAAAAAAACTAACTACAATCAAGATTTTTAAATGACCATAACTTTTTTTTTTTTGTAAATTTTTTTAAAATTTACACCATAAAACAAGAGCATTCTATTCTCTTTAATATAAGTATAGAATAGTTTTAGTTTTTTTAACTAAAAAATATTTATATGTTACATGATTAGCAGTGTCTAGGTGTTAGTAATAAATGGATTGTTATCTTACACCAAGCAAAAATCAGATGAAACCGAACTGAACAGTTCATATTATCATATAATTTTCTACCACCATTTCATGTATTTATACTTCCATTTCATGTAGTTTATATTTCAATTTCATGTAAAGTTTGGGTCTGGTTATTGATCAAAATTAAATGACTGAACCAATAATCACTAATCTAACCGAAAAATCAAACTGACTAACCGAAAAACGGTTGGTCAATAAAATAGACTAAGCGGTGACTTTGTTTTGTGCATATATAGTTGAGAATAATAACCATCATCATCATCATCATCATCATCATCATCATACTCAGTTAATCCCACCTATAGCAAAGCTAAGGTAGGGTCTGAAGAGGGTAAGATGTAGACAGCCTTACCTCCACCCCTAAGAATAGAGAGGCTACTTCCAGTGAGACCCCCAGCTCGATGTGGTTTGGTATCAAGCCTTGGACATAAGGTACAAAACACTTAGCAATCGAGACAAACCCGATCGGTGCATGTACCCCTTTGTCTTTTGGCTATCCACGCTACCACATGATGCATGATTAACCGTTCGTCGTTTTTAACGTTATTTTCACGAAATTAGGAAAATAACGTTAAAACTAGTGCAGCTTTACTTTTGCCCCCCAAGGGCCACACATATATACATTATATGCGCACACCGTAAGTGGGGCGTAGTTGAGAATAATAACCGAACCAAACAATTCATATTTTCATATATTTCTAATTTTTGTACCTCTAGCTCATGCATTTCATATTTTATACCACCATTTCATGTATTTATACTACCATTTCATATATTTTTAAGCAAAAGCTTTGGTTTGGCTATTAATCAAAATTAAATGAACCGAAAACTGTATGGCAAAGATCATCACCACTACTGACTAACCAAAAAAACAACCGGTTGGTCAATAAATATACTAATCGGTGACTTCTATTTAGTCTTTGAGAATAATAACCAAACCAACCAAACTATACACTCCCTGACACTGTTTGTGTTTCCCGTCTCATCACACGGACACCCTTCTTCTTCTTTTTTTGAACAGTGACTTTTTTAACTGTATGGCAAAGATTATCACCACTACTAGAAAATTGGCTATTTGCTACAAAAGATTTCTTACGGAAAAAAAATGTGTCACAAATTTTGACAAAGTTGCTACCCATTTGTGACGACAAAAAAACTTTAATTTTTTTAACAAATTTGCTACACAATAGAGACAAATACTTAGAAAATTGCATAGGAAATGCGTCACAAATTTCCTACACCATATATTCGTAGAAAATGCGTTGAAAATTGCTTAGTAAATGTGTAGTAAATGGTTTCCGAGTAGGTTTTTTCCAACATCAAGATTTCATTGTAAATGCGTAGGAAATTAACGAAATCTTGATTTGCTACGCATTTACAATAAAATCTTGATGTTGGAAAAACCCTCGTTGGAAACGACTTATTATACATTTACTACGCAATTTTCAACGCATTCTCTACGAATATATGGTGTAGGAAATTTGCGACGCATTTCCTACGAATATAACAGCCGGATGAAAACCGGATCAGCTCAGATTCAAACTTGCATCAACTAGTGGACCGCAAGCTATTATCTTCATTGTCTTGTATGCTCCAGGATTCAAACCTCAGACCAGACCCTTCTCCCTTCATCGCATGACCAACTGGGCTATGCTAGAAGCGTCAGACACCCTTATGTTAATATTTTTTTGAACAACACTTAATGTTAACATTAACCTTAACAACATTTAACATTAACCTTAACAACATTCACATAAATCTCAACTTACAATCATTTAACCACTATAGGCATAAAAATTATAATACCGAAGGTAACGCTAATTCTGTTAGACCTAATTAATGTCAAAGAATATAATAAACAAGATATTCCATTAACAATCCATATCACAAATCAACATTTTTGGCGATCAACCAAGATTTGATATCTTTTCCTAAAATAAACCTAAATCATCCCCATCTCTACCACTGTCATCAATCAATCCCATATTTTTCTGTCCCTTCGTCTCCACGCAACAACACCCAACTCTCTAAAATCTTCTCTTTAAATCCCATCTTTCATTACTCATTCACTTCATCGTTAAAAATCTAAATACCCATTAAGCGACAGTACTTCTAAACCTTATACTACTAAAACTCTGAAACCCTAATAGTTTTTTACGCAATGAAAAAGAAGAGTAGAAGAAGTGGTGGTAGTAGTTGGGAATTACCGACGGAAGAGGAGGTTGATATCGCTAAATTATTACTTAATGAACTACCGATTTTACCGTTGAAATCGGATTTGATAAGTAGGTATAGTTTTACGTGGGGTGTGACGAAGAAACGATCTGTGTTGGATTCGATATCGGAATCATTTGATCATAAGGAAACAAGCCCTTCAACTCCGATGTGTTTTGTATCAAGTAGCAGTAGTGGAAGTGATTGTTGTGATAAGGGTAAAGCACCGATGTATGGACCGAATGTTTTGAAGAGAAAGGTATGTTTTCTTGTTTATTTTGAATAAATTTGTATAAATGATTGATGATTGTGTTGAGTTTTTGCAGATTTTGATTTCTGGGTAATTTTATATTCGATTTTTACATATGGGTTTGGTGTAAATTGTTAAAACTTGTAACATTTGAATTGTTCTTGATTTCTATCGTTAATCTTTTTGTTCCTGCTATGTTATTATCAGTTATTACTAAGTTTTGAAGATTTTGAGGAGTTTCTTGATTATTTTTATGGTTTTTTTTTATGTTCTAATGTATTCTTCCTAAAATATTTTACAGGCAACATATTATGATTTGTCGGATTCAATATCGGAGTCGTTTGCTCAACAGAAGAAAAGCCCTACCAGTTCTCTTTGTTTTGTATCAAGTGGTGGTAGTAGTGGAAGTGGAAGTGATGGTTGTGATAAGGGTAAAGCACCGTTGTATGGACCAAATGTTTTAAAGATAAAGGTGTGTTTTCATGTTTGTGTTAAATGAATTTGTGTGAATGATTGATTAATTGATTTGTAGGTATTGTTTATAATAGGTTTTAATACCTGGGGTTGGGGTAAATTGTTTAAACTTGTAACATTTTGATTGTTCTTTAAACTTTTGATCGACGCGAAAGGTGTGTTATTTGTATCTTTTGATTGAATTTTTATGAATGAATGACGATTATGTTGAGATATTTTATAATTGATTCTTATATATGGGTTTGATATAAATGGTTTAAGTTCTTAGCATTCTGTTTTGTTTAATTTCTTGATTGTTTTGTACTTATTTTGATGTTTATTTTATAGGAAACTTATGATTTCATGGAGGTAGGCAACAGAATGAGAGAAGAAAAAGATACCTTAATGATGGTATGCAACAATTTTTACTTTTTTTTTTTTTTCATTCTTTAATCTCTTTTAACCATGAAACTGATTAGATATTAATCATTTGTAATAACAGCAACTTAAATGCATGGAAACCCTTCATGAAGAACTTACTTACGAAAGCTTGGAACCCAAAGCGAAAGGAAAAAAGGTAATGTAAAATAATAATCATAAGGTAATGAAATTTTGGAGTATTTGGCGAGCCAAGAATGATCTATCTTTAACGCTAAGCAAGTGTCAACGCAGAAGGTTTTCAAAGAAATTAAAGTTATGTTGTATTTGTGGATAGCAAATAGAGGTAGATTGCCAAATATGTCATGGGACTCTTAGGGTAGATTTGATACGCTTCGGATGGGTTAGGGTTGATACTTTGTTTGTTGGGCATTTGTTTTGTCGGATAGTTGTTTGTCGTGTTTTGTCCCGGGTTTTCTTGCTAGCTACTTGCTAGCTTATTAATAAAGTTTGTTTGGCCGTTTAAAAAAATAATAATAATCATAAGTTTTTAATGATCCCAATTATTTTTTATTAAAGTTACTTAATTAAATGTATTATTTTAATTTCAGATAAGTTATCCAAGTAACATGAAAGATCATCATATATGGAACAATTCTATGAAAGCAAGTGATCAACAACATTGTCATGAGCAAATTACCATGATGGTAGATCCCACACAGGTGGCGTCTTGCTCAACTAACAGTAACGATGGTGGTACATTTGAGTTCTTCGATCAGATCGATCCACGTGTCAAGGCGCATCATGTAGAGACTTATGATTTCATAGGATCTTCTCAACCGTTGGATAAAAGTAGATACATGGTGATGAATAATGATTTAAAGGTTAGGGCTACAGCAGATGCAAGAAAAAGCAGGAAATTAGTGTTGAAAGAGAAAAAGAAAACTCTCAGGATCGGGTAGATAACGGTTGGTTTGACTTTTGTTGGTAATTTGTGTAAAAAAGGTGTCGTAAAGTAACTCAAGATTGTAAACTACTTGGTTTTTTGGCAATAGGGTCTGGTTGTAAATTGTATTGACCCGTTAGGTGATTAATTTGCTGATTTAATTGTTTCATGTCATGTCTTTAAGTTTCAAGTTTAGTAGTTAAAAACTTGAACATTATGTTCACATTCAGAAGTATTATAAGACATCATTGATGTTGGGTATCTCCTCAACCGTAACACATAGTATTTGAGAAATGAAGTACATCTTAAAAACATTATTAATACTATTGTAATTATAAATTTTAGCATATAATATAACTATCGTATGGTGAAGTGGTATAGTAGCTTAATGATAGAAGACTCATGGCCGAAAGGTCATGGGTTCGATTTCTTGAGAGCGTCGGGTTTTACCTATTATTCCATTGTTGTGCTTTCGAGCGGATGGATAGTTGGGTTTTCCCCGGAACTGGCGGACTTGGTGAAACCAGAAGCTCCCTTACATGTCTGGATATGCCTGGTGGAAGAAGTCCTGATTTGACTGAATAGTGACTCCGGAGGAAGTTATTGGTGAATTTCGTTGGCCGTTCAAAAAAAAATATAACTATCGGTACAGTTTACAGTCTCATCTTGCTTTAAATGTTAGCATATGGAGCTTGAAAAGATACGACCTCGACCTTAAATATTGTTAAATTAAACAAGTCTAGCTCAAACTCTATTTTATTGGATGAGCCACACTTAAGTTCAAACTCTATATGTCAGCTTGGACCTTGAGTAATTTCTTCCTATATAATGCCCCGTTGGTAAATTAGTTGAAAGTTCTTTAAATAAAATCTAGTTAGGCTAACTTTTTTAACCCAATACCTTTTATTTCATTCATGAGTAAAGTGGTTTTAAAGATTTTGTTCATTTAATATCTTTTGAGTTTCAACACTACAAGGAAGTCGACCTTTAGCGGCCACGCCTGCTGCCGCTAAAGGTATACCTTTAGCGGCAGCAAGACCTTTAGCGGCTACGGCTGCCGCTAAAAGTCCTGCCAGCTTTAGTCTGTCGCTATTGCTCCTGTTGCCGCTAAAGGTGTAGCCGCTAAAAGTAATTATCTACGTGGCATTATCTTTTAACTTTATTTTTTTTTTCCACGTGGCATGCCACATGGCAGATTTCTGTGCATCCTGGGTAAGACTTTTAGCGGCGACGCGTCGCCGCTAAAGGTCTTTTTTTTTTTTTTTTTTTTTTTTGCTATTCGTTTACTCCGCACACGCATAACCAAACTAAATAATAACAAAAATAATAAACCAACATCTACATATATATAAAATAAACGTAACAAAGTTAAACAAACATTCGTCAAAACATATCAAACAAAATAAACTAACATACCAACCTAATATTTGAATCAAGTCTACACCATCAAAACTAAACAAACATACCAAAGTTGCCTAAAAGTCTTCGTCTTGCTCTTCGTCTTGCTCTTCGTCTTCGGCTTCATCGTCGTGATCGTGATCGCCACTATTACCACTTCCGCCTAGATTTCCAAGCCTTTGTTGGACCAATTGATTAGCCATTTGGAGCAATTGCGCTTGGAATTGAGGAGTCGCTATTATATCATTAATGTGCTCCTACAAAACATATATATACCAAATGGGTCAACTATCAACATTTAAACGACAAATATATACCAAATGGGTCAACTATCCTATTTACTAAACATATTTATACCAAATGGGTCAACTATCCTATTTACTAAACATATTTATACCAAATGGGTCAACTATCAACATTTAAACTACAAATATATACCAAATGGGTCAAATATCCTATTTACTAAACATATTTATACCAAATGGGTCAACTATCCTATTTACTAAACATATTTATACCAAATGGGTCAACTATCAACATTTAAACTACAAATATATACCAAATGGGTCAACTATCCTATTTACTAAACATATTTATACCAAATGGGTCAACTATCAACATTTAAACTACAAATATATACCAAATGGGTCAAATATTCTATTTACTAAACATATTTATACCAAATGGGTCAACTATCAACATTTAAACTACAAATATATACCAAATGGGTCAAATATTCTATTTACTAAACATATTTATACCAAACGGGTCAAATACTAACATTTAAACTACAAATATATACCAAATGGGTCAACTATCCTATTTACTAAACATATTTATACCAAATGGGTCAACTATCAACATTTAAACTACAAATATATACCAAATGGGTCAACTATCCTATTTACTAAACATATTTATACCAAATGGGTCAACTATCAACATTTAAACTACAAATATATACCAAATGGGTCAACTATCCTATTTACTAAACATATTTATACCAAATGGGTCAACTATCAACATTTAAACTACAAATATATACCAAATGGGTCAAATATTCTATTTACTAAACATATTTATACCAAACGGGTCAAATACTAACATTTAAACTACAAAGAGATACCTGTGTAATATTCGGTTCCGTAGGTGTAACTTGAGGAAGGCTTTCTTTCGGAAAAGGCATATGCCCAATCCCGATAACATGTCTGTGACGACTACCCAACACCTCTTCAAAAATACCAACCTGATCCACCTGTTCGGAGCTGCCTGCTTCTCCTCCTTCTTCTTCGGCGATCCGTTGACGTTCAGACTCAACCCGTGGTATAGATTTTAGTAGTAGAGTGAGTGTGTGAGTTATCGTTCTAAATAGCGTTAACACCTTATGTCAATGCCATAATTTTGAAAATAAAAAATAAAAAGAGAGATAAAACTGAAAACTCAAATGATATAATAAAACAACAAAACTGATCATCATTCAACTTTTGATTATCATTTCTTTGACTTCACATCAGGAACCAAAGCTTTGATGCAAAGACGAGGCTTGGTCATAATGAGCTTTTGAGGAAGAACCGAAACAGCAACAACAGGTGACCCGATAGGAATCCCAGAAACGGGTAGGGCCTCGATAAGAACGGTGAGCTGGATTTTCAGTTAGTTTATTCAGCATTTATATTATAAATAAGAAAAAAATAAACAAAAGAGATGAATAAAACTTGTACCTCTGGGCATTTCAGATCAACAACTGAATCGGAAACGACGCCTTTCACAGCAGCAGCAACAACCTCAAAACATTTGTTACGGTCTAGCAGCGCCACTGGACTAGAATTGCCATTTTTACCTTTTGATTCGGTTTCCTCGATTCCTCTTCTGTTGTATCCTACTGCAAACTATGAAATTATTTATAGTGGGTCAAATGAGTCAAGACACGTTAAAGTTGATGACCAAGGTTGGTTTTTTATGCATACAATCGTAACTACGGCGTGATTCATTTACAAATTTGATAAACAAAAGGAAAAATAGTTTTACAGGTGAACCCAACCCGCTCCTCCCACGTGCCTCTTGCCAAATCTACTCAAATCCATGACCTTCTGGTTAAGAAAGAAGTAACCGGCTCATAACTAACACTGCTCCAAGGCTAGAAATCATATTAAGTCCTATTATGTTCGGTTATAATTTTTTTTTTTTTTTATAACCAATCACGGTGGTTTGGGTATGGTTTTATGTGTATCAAATCCGGATATTTTGTTATAATATTTTATATATATCATATTGATTACGCTTAAACTCCTTTATAAACTAAAACAATTGCTAATATTTTATTTCACTTGAGAGATAGCTGGATTTATTGATTCAAAATTAGCTTGAATCCACTCACATCCAAAGCCAACTGCCCAACAGTTAACGCAACCATCTTTTCAGTAACTGAATTAATCAAACCGTTAATAAACAAAACCGATCAGTTGGGAAAATCGAAAAACTGAAACATCAGTTATAGGTCCAGTTTAAGCCTATAACCGAACTGAAAGGGACCATTCTTACCAAGGAAAAAATTCATAAGAACAAATTATTGGTGTCAATATCAATTTCAAATTCTTAAATGAAAGCAATACTTTGTCTCTGAATGCTTAAGACTTAAGTAATAGAAATCTGTAATTTGTTCATGACACAAGCTAACTAGTTGATTTAGCAATGGCTGGAATTGTCTACAGTTAGTTTCCACTACATCATATAAAGTTATAAACTATTCACCAACTTTAAAAAAAGTTACGATTGCAGCAAAAGGTAATGCCCTGGACTCGAGATGCAAATAGTTGTAAACAATAAAGTTGTACCCAAGGACGAAGCTTTCTTAGGGCCAGGGGTGGCCCTGGCCCCCCCTGTTTTTTGGCGTAGTAATGGAAATTTGCAATTTTCGCAGGTAAATTTAGTTCGGGTTGAGCCCGGCCCCCGCCGATTTGCCACTACCGACTGAAAAAAATTGAGTCCCCCCCTAGATTGGCGAACCAAGCTTCGCCCCTGGTTGTACCTTTACAGGTCGAGCAAGTTCCTTTCCTTCATTATTCATGAAGTCGGCAAAAAAACTGAAAAAAATTAAAAGAAATTAAAAAAAACTGAAAAAAAATTAAAAAAAACTGAAAAAAATAAGTAAAAAACAAACAATAAACATAATAAAAGAAATTAAAAAGAAAAAATAAAAAACAAATCAGAAAAACATAAAACAAAAAAAAAGAAAAAAAAATAAAAACTATATACTTACAGATCTGGAGGCGGAGGTGGCTGGGCGGTGGTGGAGGCGGAGGTGGCTGGGCGCGGCGGAGGTTGGTGTGCGGCGGAGGGTCTGTGCGGCGGAGGGTGGTGTGCGGCGGAGCTGAGGGTGAAAGGGAAGAAGAGAGGGTGGTGTGCGGTGGTTCCGGTGGGTCGTGCGGTGGTTGCGGTGGGTGGTGGGTGGTGCGGCGGCGGCGGGACAGAGAGAGAGGAGAAGGAGAGCTTGAGAGTGAAAGGAAATTAAGGAAGAAGATAAATGAGAGGGAAAGAAAGAAAAGGGCGGTATAAAGGTGAAAATTTTGGGGACCTTTAGCGGCCACACTGTAGCCGCTAATGAGCATATTATATAGCCGTTGGATCAACAAAACAAGGGCCAGGATCGTTTTGAACCTTTAGCGGCCACCCGCCTGGCCGTAGCCGCTAAAGGCGTGGCCGCTAAAGGTTAAATTTCTTGTAGTGCAAGTCTCAGCCGTTACAAAGTTAAGATTTTATTACTTCTATGTCACCATCCCCCACTAGCTTCTTCGTTGATGATGGAACCACCATATAGAGTTCAACCTTTAAGACTTCATATCTTAGTGAAATTGTAAATCTATTAAGAAAGGGTGTTTCTTGTTTTGTATTAAATTAGTTGTATTTTGAAAGTTTTAATTTATTTACGTCATCGGTTCAAAATTTTGTCTGACCAATAGACTAATAAGTCGGCGCAGATGTAGCATGTACTTTTATTTTGGTTTATTTAGAATTTTATCTCATTGGTCGACAAGAAAGAAAAAAGAACTTAACTACAAATAGAGACGGTCCAACCTTTTGGGGGGGGGGGGGCTAAGCGGATTTTTAAAGCGGAACCCTTTTAAAAAAAACACAATAGGTATTATGGTTATAACAAGTATGGGTGTTACTTGAGTCTTTATCTTAAAAGAGCGATAATGTGTAAAATAACATCATAAAACTCATTGTTGGTATGTATAATTGATACGAAACGCAATATTTAGTGTCTAAGAGCAGGTATAACCGATTGACAAAATATAAGTCAATCTGAAATCAAGTAAAAACCAATAACAATTAATTAAAAATCCGTGACAATATATGATATTCTACACCAAAAAAATAAGTCAATTAATAATCTATAACAGTAATTAACAAACCATGAAAATTAATAGTGTACCTTAATAAATCGAATATGCCATAAAGGTGTAATCACATTGTATGATAACAAATTTATATAATCCAAAAAGCAGGAAGCGTATAAGTAGATTTCATTGTCCAATTGTGGTACCCCTAACTCCCTTAATTACTCTGTTAAATGGAGTATCTATATTACATTACATTGTTAAAGAAACTTGATGAACAATATGGTAATTTTACAATTTTTTTAAGATGGGAGACCAAGTTCAAACCTCTAATTTTCAACTTATTTCTGACCAGAATACCCTTCTTCAAAGACTTGCGCATTCATCAATCGCATTCAAACCCTCAATTCATCAACTTATACGTTTCTCTTGCATTTAATCGCATTCAAACCCCCAATTCATCAACCTTAATGCATTACACGTTTCTCCTGCATTCAAGAATCATTAAATTCCCTAATTTCAGTTCTACATTTCATCTTCAACCAATCTTCTCCTTGATCTATATATGGCGCATTCTCAGCACCCATATTGTTCCTCCTGCACTCCCCTAATTTCATCCAAAGGTACTATATTGATTTTGTTTTAGTTTTGTTTAATGTATCTGTTAACTAGTGGGAAACCCGCGCGTTGCGGGGTCTAAAATTTCCCTTAGTTTATTAATCCTTTTGTTTGATGTTAGGTTAAAAATGACTTAAAGAATTAATAATACCATGAGTCAAAAATTTGAATAAATCAAGACAATTTTAAGAAATCAAGTGTGATGCAAGCTGTAGAAATGGATACATGGTAATATTATCTTTTAATCCTAATATAAAATCCATCTTTTCATCATATTTTATTAGTCATCTACTAAAGAGTTTTGTGATTTTCAATGCCTAAGCAGGAATGTCAAAAACAAAAATGATCAAAAAACACTTCAAGTCTTAAGTACATCATAATTCAGGCTAAAATTATTGAGCTTATTTTTAACCATTAACGGGTCAAATGAGTAAACGTAAAAAATACCAATAAAGTAGGAACTTCGCGCGATGTGGCGACGCTAACAAACTTGCAATGTGATACTCGCAAACTAACTTTATATCTTTGGCTATGTAAGATAGTATTACACAAAATTGGTCAAGTTAATAATAAGATAAATGACACCCCATTAGCCGAAAGTTCATCATCACAAATTCTCAGGAACACATATGTTCCGGTAACCTATCTAAATCCTTCAAATGAACTTATGCAAAATTCTATAATGCTAACCTTTTAGTCCCTATATTAATGAGCATAGAACCTGCAATGTCAAGATAAAACCTCATATATATTGTGTAAAGTTTTTTAACCTAGAACATAAGCATCATTAAATAATCATAATTAAAATAAATTAATCAACATATCATCCATCGGTTATTAACATTCAACTCACCCAATACTGTCAAGACAAGTTATCAGCTGCAGCATCACCTCTATCCAGCAGCATCAGTGCATCACCTTTGTCAAGCCAAGTTATCAGCTGCCACTGCATAATGCAAATGTGACCAACTTATCAACTGCCCAATTCAGTATGATCCTACCACATTAAGCATATTATATAGCAAATGTATAACCCATCAACCAAGATTTTCATTGATTAAATAAAATGTCAAAAGGGATATTATATGGTACCTATGGTTTGGAAGAACATGTTATAACAGGTCAATGGGCTGAACATGTTGAACTTTGCCCAAAGTGGTATTTGATGCATAAACATGAACAATAAATTTATAAAAATGAAATTTTCGTTGAGATGATATAGTTTTTTAATCAAATTTGGCCAACTAATCAGTTATAAGAAAATAAAAATTGATTTACATGAAAAAGAATGTGATTTCATAGGTACGGATCACCTGGTAATCCAAAGTGAATGGTGCTGATATGTGTGTGTGTGTATGTCGGATATTAAAGTATCAATTTAGTTCTCTACTTATGTTTCCAAATTCTAGTATATGATCGATCAAGGAACATGTCACTAACAAACATCAATTCTAGCGTCTTGTTGACGTAACTCTTGAATACATAAGCAAAATTCAAGTGTCTACATTAGAACATGCGGTCACTGTTATTCGCACAAAATGATTGGTCGGCCATCCTCTGATACGTTTGATTTTGCTTATTCTTGTTTCTACATGGAATACATGTGTTTATCATAGAGGATGGGAAATATGCCATTAAATAAAAAACAATATTACTATGTTATATTGTTTATGTTTTAACTTATAAGCAACAGTTTAGATGCTTGGCAAGAGTTCAATCTTGACTTGTTTGTCGCATAATTTAATAAATCTTTAGAAATATGCAGCTTAGAAATACACACATTTTTAAGTTTAAGACTTAAATGATGGATATAAATCAAAAGTGTGGGTGTCTGTTTATCTAACAATTACCAGAATTGTTTGACCCTTTAATGTACGCAGTGAAATTTTAGAAATATGCGTTAGGTATAATACATGACCCAAACCAACCCATCCATATAAGTGAGTCAAAATTGCCACATGTTGATACTAACTTATTAAATTACTGAGAACTCCATGAATCCAGCATACTAACAATCAAATTGATTGTTGTGACTTGTGACTAATATTTATAGATGGATATTTGTTATCATGGCAAAGAAAAAAGGTTAATTTGTGTGGTTCTTTGTTATCCTAAGTATTTGCTATCAAGTTTTCAGAAGAGTTACCGCTTCTATGATGTTTGTGAGGGTATATAATTGTTAAAAATCTCACAATAAAATTTTTGGCCATAGCTGATCAGTTCATTACAGCTAGAAGAGGTTATTATGACCCATTTATAAGTAAATGGACCAAATGGGTCAATTAACTAAAATGAAAATTGAATTGTGTTTTATCTTAAACATAAAATAGGTAAAAGAGTAATATATCAAGTGAGTTGGAAGTTGGCCGAAGTCTATGTTTAGTGTATATAGCCCCAAAACCATTTTATTTTTCTGCAACATTTAAAATTCTTGCATTGATGCAATAGTATAGGGATAAATGTACCTGGAGACCTCATAAGTATTCAACTATTTCCATTAAGGGCACCTGTTTATTAAAATTAATTCATTGGCCACGTAAGTATATATGTGGTTTCATGTTAATGGTGGTCTTAATGAAAAAAGTTGAATCCGTGGGTGGCATTCACCTACAATATCCAAAAAAAAAAAAATTAAAGTTAGGGACAAACGGGTGTTTGCGAGTCAACCAACCTGACCATCTTAACACCTTAAATTACATCACAACTATCAAGTTCATAACATAAACTGAGACATAGATTGAATCAAGTTCATGGATTTAATACCTGCAATCTGTATTATAAAATGAAGAAACCTTGTCAAGTCTATGCCTCTAAAACAAATTAATAACATAAATTGAGACAGAGATTGAATCAAGTTCATGGATTTAATACCTGCAATCGCTCCATCTCTGATTCCCATTTGTGGTTTGGATGATGAAGAGAGAGAGACAGAGAGAGAGTGAGTGTTGTAATGGGAGAATGAAAGGTTTCTTGAATACGATCGGGCTATGGGAACATAGACGGATGAGTGGTGAGGACAGTTTCAAAACAATAATCTAGAATAAGTTGCATTAGTAATTTGTATAATTGGTATTAAAAGTTGTACACAAGGGCATAAAAGGAAGAAAAAGGTAAAAAAATAGAGGATTATACTTGTGCCTCTTCACATACCATCTTAATTTTGCCAAGTTGGACATTTTTGCCCATTGCTCCCTCTTTATAATGTAGTAGATATAGGATGTTTGTATGACATTTTCTCTATTTTCATTTTGATATAGATTTGTTATTTACCAGCATTTTGATCCTAGATAAGTAATTAGGGCTAGGGCTTAAAAAATCAGATTATAGGATATGTATTGATGCATTTTTATGGAGATTACCTTGTCTTATTTACCATATTTGTTTTTTTGTTGTATCATCTTTATTAACATCTTTATTTACTTGCATTTTCAGGGGGATTAACCAACATTGGTTTGGATAAGTTAGGGTTTAAAATTTTTTATTGTATGTATGTGTCATTGCATTTTCATGGAGATTACCCAATATTGGTTATTTTATCTATTCAGACACTCAGGTTTGGGTAAGAATGACTACAAGATGTATGTGGCCGTCTATTTTGTAAATTGAGAATTAATAAAAATTAACTACATTTTAATCTATAAGTGTTGATAAAGTAACTTTGTTAATTATTTTTATATTTAGGTGTGGTGGTTCCAATTAATGGTGTTTTGAGTGTGATTATTGTTGGCCATGGTGGAGAATGATGACAATATGTAAAGTTGCAGATCCATCGGTTAGCGACAGTGATGGTAGTGCTTTGTTTCTCCTTAACAACACAGTCCCGACGAGTGTCCGGCAAGGTCCGACTACCCTTAATTTATTTCTCTGAATTTCTTTATTTATAAGGGATGCCGAATTTGGTTGATTTTTGTTCTAAAGTAAGTTTTTTTTCCCCAAAAACTCTTCTCCAAATAGATCGTAAAATAAGTCAACTAAAGATCAATGGAGTTCTTACTAAGGATGTTAACTATGACTAAATACCAGGGTAATTGAAAATGGTTAATTGTAAAATATATGAACCATACATATATTTATTTATAAAACTTCCTACATGCATACTAATAAGGGTAGCTAACACTAAAAACTTCCTAAATGAGTATATTTTCAAAACTAAAAAAATGGTTTGAAGCTAAAAAGAAAATTGTCACATACTGTGAAAACCACCAAAAATTTTATTGTACTTTTTTTCATATAGAATTACTATATCTGTTAAGTAATTATATATGGGAATTACCAAAAAAAATATAAAAAAATAGTTATAAATGTGGTTAGATATTAACCTGGGTATTATATAACTTCAGGGGAGGTGAAAATTCAAATTTTTAATAATGAATTATTGCTCATTTTGCAGATATTATAGGATGTCAAGTAACGAAGTTGACAAAATTGATTACATAGCAGATGTTGTTGATGATTATGATATGATAAGTTTAATTTCATTGCTTTTTCTTCCTATGTTGTTGTGCATACTGAGTATTGGTTGGCACTTGTATGGTAATCATAGGTGGCTTTAATCCTCTGTTATGTAAAATGAAAGGTTCAGGTTTCGGTTTCCACTACGCTTTCTTTTGAGATTGCAAGTATTTTGGTTACTTTTACTTGATTAATGTTTGTTTTGTTCGATTTTAAATTCATTATCTTTGTTATTCGATTTCATTATGATGTTTGTGGTCAAACGACCTATTCGCCATCTATTTTATTTGGATGACATGGAAGATCAAGCACGCATATTTGCGAGCGAGTGCATCTTGGTATTATTAGGTTTTGTTCCTTTCTTCTCCTATTCATCCATGTAATTAAGGTGTATTTTGACTTTGGATTCTCATATAACTTTATACTTTTCCTTTGACATATTTCAGCCATATTAAAGGTGCTACTTCACAACCTCTTGAAGTAAGAGTCACAAAAAATGAACTCCTTTTGCACAAAGACAATATTTTTGTTACCTTCCTGCAGATATTCATGTAATATTCACAATACTCAAATCACTACTATATTGTAATTGTTCTCCTGTGTATTGTAGTTATTAACATAAATTTGCTTTCTCAACAGTTGGATGCTATTGAGGCAATAGCAAACTAAAATGAAGATGCCTGCTTCAACTTGAATATTCCAATTTAGTCATGCTACACTCTCACTGGGTACTTATCTGTGTACCTTCAAGAACATACTAATCAAAATAATCTCGCATACATCATCCATCATAAACAAAGAGTGGTATAAGTTTAGCATCTTTTGTACCACTTTTGACACCAACATCCTTACGTTTTATTATAACTTTGTAGACACTTGTCAATTCTTTGGTTTATACTTGTTCTTATCTTCATCTACCATACGGATGAAGTCGTTAAGGTCGGTGAATTGGTAACTGCCTTCTCCTCTCAGCGGTAACGGCTTCTTCTTCTTACCGGCCACGCGCCAATCGGCGATGTCTTTTGTTCTTGCTATGGTCTGCTTCGATGTGGTGGATGATGGCGTCTGAAAAGGATGATACAGAATCGGATGTTGGACTACATTTCGTTGTTAGTCCGCAAAATTCACGCAAAAAAATTCATCCCAGAAAGGCCTCATTCACGTCTGAACCCTTGCCGCCATCAATCCCAAAGTTAATCTCAGATTAATCTTTGATATTAAAGTGGGCTTGGACCTTTTTGTTGTGGGGTTAAGTAAAGATTTGGGCTTGAAGGTTTGGCTGCCAGGTGTTTGTGAAACTGAAAAGTCCTTAGTGAGCGTTTGAGTGGAAAAAAATGGGATCAGGAAATGGGTTTTACTCTATAGGGGAGTTTAGTTTGGAAGCAAAGTGGTTGGTTGATCCTAAGCTTCTTTTTGTTGGTCCAAAGATTGGAGAGGGTGCACATGGTAAAGTTTATGAGGGCAAGTAAGTTAGGTTTATTACTTTATTATGATTTGCTTTTTTGTTAAAATGTCATGTCTTTTGGTGATTTTGTGATCATTGGAAGATGGGATCTCATTGGTTAATGATATTTGATTGTATTTCGTGGGTTTCAATTTTAAGTCTTGAATTGCTTGTTCACATTGTTGGAATATTGTTTGAAAGTGATTATCGTAGTTTGAAGATTGAAGTTAAATAAAGTTTCACACCCAAAATCGTGATCTTGAATTCGCAGTTTTGGTTGAAACATGCCTTAAAGAATATGATGTTCTTTTTCCTGCATTTTACCTGTGTTTCTTGATTGTATGATTTTTTACAGATATAAAACCAGAATGTTGCGATTAAAATTATAAACAAAGGTGATACTCCAGAAGAAATTGCAAAGATTGAAGGACGTTTTGGGCGAGAAATTGCAATGTTGTCTAAAGTTCAACATAAGAATTTAGTAAAGGTAGTGTTTTCATATTGTCGTGATAATGATACAGCGTTTTCATCTTGAAACCGCTTTTCATATTTTGTAAATTACATATTACTCTCTTTGAGCACAGTTCATCGGAGCATGCAAAGCACCAATCATAGGAAGTACCTAGTTAATATGCGGCCTAGGGGTCCGGATACACGTGTTGCTATTGGGTTTGCACGTTTGAAAACTTCTCACCGGCGCTATTGCGTCCGTATTTTAAATGCTGATATCGGAGTGAGGCTATTTGTATTTGCGATTATCAAAGCAGCTGCGCTTGTGGTTTGTGTCATGGCGGCAACAAAGCCACCGCCGTCCGCAGCGGGGAATTCTACTAGTTGGTATTAAAAACAATTACGTGACACCCGCCACGTAACGTGAACCAAAAAAAAAAGAAACGTAAGTACCCGCAGCAACGTACGGGCATCACCACTAGTACGGTTATATGTTGTGAACTAAATCACTGACCAAACAGCCCAAAATCATAACAGTGTTGGCCCAATACGTATAATATATTTAAAAGATTCTTAAAAATGAGGGCTTTTTTTTTTTGTGGCCTTAGGCCCAAGCCTTACCCATTGTAATTATTGGGTCGGCCCTTTATTACAAGGTTTCGGGATGCTTTATATCTATTCTATCTATATAATAAATGAAAACACTAGGGTTGAATCCTAGATTTTTAGAGGGTCTTGAAGGATCCAAATCCTAAATGGGGCTCCAAGACTAAGTCTTATATAAACCTCTTTTTATTTAGTTTTGTCAACATCCATTTCTCATTCCTCATTCCTCTCCTACTAATTCCTTTCTCATTCCTCATTCCTCTCTCATTGTCATTTTTGCAAGGTATGTTCTTCATCAATCTTAGATGAATCTCGAAAATGTTTTTGAATCTTTTTCTGCATTTTTATTATATTGATACATAATGTTTGCAATCATCTTACATAAAAGATAAAAACAATAGGATTGTATCGTTATTTTTATACAAAGACAAATGACAATCCTATATCTATCAACCTGCTACAAAATATGTGATTATCAACAAGTTTTCGATTATGTTTTTGACCCTTTATAAAATCCCTAAAGTAAATGTTTGAAACCATGTCACACCCTCAAAATCCACTTGCGGAGTTTTACCGCGAGGCGCATGACAAACCAGGATCCAAACCAACGATCACAATAAACAAGTCTAAATGAATATAAATGCAATTTCAAAACATAGTTTAAAATCCCGTTTACAGCGGAAGCTTATTCAAAAACAGTATCTCAACAATGAAATAATAGTTCAACGTTCAAAAGACCATGCAACCCTAGTTAGACGCCGTGCAGACGCGTGCGCCCTAGTCCAGTCGTGCTACCTTAGCGACCTGAGAAAACATGTAAAAGTTTACGTCAGCACAAAAATGCTGGTGAGTTTACAGGTTTTGTATCCAAGTACCAAGTCCACCTGTCCATACTATAACAAATCGAAAACCAGTATACGCTAGCTAGGCGTACGTTTTGTTACTACCACGATTGGAAAACCATTACTAACGCGAATACCAAAAGTATGCCCGATGTAAGTTCCTGTTGTTCCTGTTGTTCCTGTTTGAGACAATATGCACTCGCCCGGCCCTCCAAGCCGACGAGCGGGGTTGGTCACTCCCAATAGCGCTATTCACATTTCCCCGTTGTGCAAACCCGCACATTCATGGTTCCCCCCGGGACTTCCAAAGATCGTGTAGTACACAATAGAAACCCATAGTATGACAGTAGTTACCACATAATCGTTTTAACACATGTTTTCTCCCCCGAAAATATGAAACCAGTTTAAAAGAGGGGCCGTAAACTCACCTTAACGTGCAAGCAAAGAATCCGAACAGCAAGCAATATATGCTACCGACACCCTAATAACAGTGTCGCTCAGTGAGTATAGGCGTAATATCATTACCCATATAACTCGTTTGTCCAAGGCGTTTTAAATGTTCAAAAGTGTGTATGCGACGCCTAGTGATTCTACATGCAATAGTAAACCCTACGGACCCGTTGGTGAATACGTTGGTTACAATTAGTTTCTACATTCCGTATGTGTCTCAGACAAGTGTACTTCAGTTACATGTCAATTCCATACCACCTAAGACCTCAATTAAGCACATAATGCACAATCTGTGTTTTCATGACAGATTGTGCGCCATCAAAACGAATTTATTTAAAATAGCAAACCAGTGAGTTAACCTCCCAAATTTTTACTGAATTTACTTTGGGATTCACTCGACAATACCTATTTTTTTTTGTCTCAATTCCAAACACAAAAATTATGAAAATTCGTACAACACAGCTATGTCCAGAAAATCTCCTCAACAGGTCAGTTTAGTAGGAAAATTCTTAAAAATTGTGTGTTCATCCAAACGAGATGAATCCACTTGGAAAAGCTCTATTTTTCCAGTATTGACCTACTGTAAAAATTTCATAATCTAATTCCTTGTAAATCTCAAGTTATGACCATTTAAAGTTAACCCAATTTACAAATCCGAAAATCTGATATGACCCCTAATCAATTAAAATTCCAAAAACGACTCAAACGATGTCCAAATTCGATGGTTTTGCCCATTATGAAAAGCTAAGACCTTGTACGTTACAATCATGCAAAGAATCGATCAAACCAATTGTTTTCAAGCCACGAAACAGACCCTACAAGTCGACTTTCAGAATCTGTCCAGATTCTGATCGTACAATATTATCAATTATATCAAACCCTAGTTGCATATTATCAATCAATAATACCTAATAATCATCATACAACTTTCCTAATACCTATTCCCATCAGATCCTATTATCAAACATGTCAAGATCAAAGCTTTTAGGATCAAAACACCAATAACTTGCGCAACAAGCATCCTATGATGTTACTACGCGTTTATTAATAGGTTTAATCCGTTTAATCTTTAAAAAGACTCATGTTTTAATGTTTATTAAATCCAATCAGACCTAGACAAACTTGTTATAGGATTTTTACAATAAAACATAAAGTAAAAAGCGTAAGAAATCATGAGTTATACCCTTAGCTCTTCAAATCAATCAATCGCGCGCCTTGGAGCCTCCCAATTGATGATCTTAAGCCTTAGCAGGTGTTTTTGGAGTGAAATATTCGTGTGGGGCAGTAAGGGGGCGATTAGGGTTGAGTATGAGGGCTGCATGGGAGTTAAGGATGTTTAAATATGAGTTTGAGGCGGTTTAAACCCGTCAGTCCCCTTCGAGCGGCCGCTCGGAGCCTGTGAGCGGCCGCTCACAGGTCCGGGTGGCGCGCTTTTGCCTCGTTTCGCTTCCCGACGCGTTATCCTTCGACGTTTTCGTTATCGCGGACCGTAACAAGTGTAACCCCATGCGTTAAGACCCTAATCAACCTCACGCTCCACTTTTAATAATTTTTATTAACGTGTTCGGGTTAGGTTCACATAATCACGTATGGTTTTCACATAAGTTGTCAGATATCACCGAGACACCTAAGTTTGTTATTCACCAACGTCCGAGGTTCACTAATCATGAAATCACATGTTAACTCACACAAGGAGTCAGAACCCGACCCACACAAGGAGTCAAAGCATCTCATAACCCGCAGGTTAATTAGTCCCTAGATGTCCAAACCGGACTAGAAAACGTTTTGTAAGTTGTCTCAAACCCGAGACAATGCACGTATGTCCTTTCTAGCTATCTAGCTAACCCTCGTTACGTATAATATACGCGTGACTCGCTAAGGTAGACTTTCATCTAGACAATGTTGTTAACCAGAATTTGCCGGGTGTCACATCATCCCCACGTTAAAAGAATTTTCGTCCCGAAAATTGCACAAGTACCAAAAGATAGAAACCAAGAGAGAGATTCACCCGAGTTGTCACATCATCCCCACGTTAAAAGGAATCTCGCCCCGAGATTCATTCAGCTGCAGAAGAGACATATCTCGACTCGAACGCTTCCTTAGGAAAGAGATGAGGATACTTAGACTTCATCTGATCCTCCCGTTCCCACGTATACTCTGGTCCCCGGTTCGAGTTCCACCGAACCTTAACGATACGAATCTTGCTGTGACGTAGGCTACGAATCTTGTAATCCAGAATCTCCACAGGTTCTTCCACAATCCGAAGACGATCATCAACCTTGATCTCTTCCAGTGGAACGATGAGAGACTCGTCAGCCAGACACTTCTTCAAGTTTGACACGTGGAAGACGTTATGTACGTTACCGAGCTCCGTCGGTAATTCAAGACGATATGCCACCGGTCCAATCCGTTCCAGGATCGTAAATGGTCCGACATACCGTGGATTGAGTTTGCCACGCTTCCCAAAGCGTATGACGCCCTTCCATGGTGGAACTTTCATAAGCACCCTGTCCCCAACCTGGAACAATAGCGGTTTGCGACGGCGATCGGCCTTGCTCTTCTTACGATCCCGCGCAGCTGCCAACGGTTACGGATCTGTACGATTTTCCCCGAGGTTTCGTACACCAGTTCCGGGCCAGTGGGCTGGCTCTTGCCCACCTTGGCCCAACACAAGGGAGACCGGCATTTCCGTCCATAAAGAGCTTCGAACGGAGCTGTCCCGATGCTGGAGTGGTAGTTGTTGTTGCAGGAGGACTCCACCAACGGTAGGTGAGCCTCCCCACCCTTACCAAAGTCGACAACGCATGCCCGCAGCATATCCTCCAATGTTTGAATTGTCCGCTCACTCCGTCCGTCAGTTTGCGGATGATAAGCCGTACTCATATCCAGTTGAGTACCCAAAACTTTATGAAGAGCCTTCCAGAAACGCGAAGCAAAGCGGGAATCACGATCAGAAATGATAGAAACAGGCACCCCGTGCCGAGAAACCACCTCCTTAAGGTAGAGTCGAGCCAACCGCTTGAGTCCATCCGTTTCCTTAATAGGTATATAGTGCGCCGATTTCGTCAACCGGTCGACGATCACCCAAATCGTATGACAACCACTTGGTGACCTCGGTAGTTTGGTGACGAAATCCATCGTGATCCGCTCCCACTTCCATTCTGGAATCTCAGGATGTTGCAGGAGACCAGATGGCTTCCGATACTCCACCTTGACCTTAGCACAGGTCAAGCATTTGCTCACGTAGGAGGCTATATCAGCCTTCATGTTAGGCCACCAATAGAGCACCCTTAGATCTTGGTACATCTTATCCGAACCAGGATGAATAGAATACCGGGACTTATGAGTCTCATCTAAGACAAGCTCCCGAAGTCCCCCGAATAAAGGGACCCAAACACGCCCAGCGAAGTAGTGTAGGCCATCAGACCTTCGCTCTAGGTGCTTGTCGGCACCGTGCATAGTTTCAGCTTTAAGGTTTTCCTCCTTCAAAGCTTCCAATTGGGCAGAACGGAGTTGATCAGGTAACGATGAATGAATGGTGAGCTGCAACGCCCGAACGCGACGAGGTTTAGTAGATTCCTTCCTGCTCAAGGCGTCTGCTACAACGTTCGCCTTGCCAGGATGGTACTTAATAGCACAATCATAGTCGTTCAAAAGTTCGATCCAACGGCGCTGCCGTATGTTCAAATGTTGTTGGTCGAAAATGTGTTGGAGACTCTTGTGATCGGTGTAGATGGTGCATTTGGTACCGTACAAGTAATGTCTCCAAATTTTCAACGCGAATACCACGGCACCCAACTCCAAATCGTGAGTGGTGTAGTTCTTCTCATGCACTTTGAGTTGACGAGAAGCATACGCAATCACTTTCTCGCGTTGCATCAACACGCCACCGAGACCATGAATAGAAGCATCACAGTAGACAACGAAATCATCAGGACCCTCAGGTAAAGACAAAATAGGAGCAGAACACAGTTTAGACTTCAGTTCTTCAAACGCTGACTCTTGTGGTTCACCTCAGTCAAATTTTCTATCCTTCTGAGTAAGAGTGGTCAGGGGTTGAGCAATCTTCGAGAACCCCTGAATGAAACGACGATAGTAGCCCGCAAGGCCTAGGAATTGCCGCACCTCAGTTGGCGTCTTTGGTGCTCCCCAGTCCTTGATCGCTTCGATCTTAGCTGGATCGACATGAATCCCTAGTTCATTGACCACATGTCCTAGGAATTGAACTTCGCGTAACCAAAAGTCACACTTTGAGAACTTGGCGTAAAGTTGTTCCCGTCGCAAGAGTTCCAAAACTAACCGCAGATGTTCCCCGTGTTCGGTCTCGTTCTTGGAGTAGATCAGAATGTCATCAATAAACACAATGACGAATTTATCCAGATATGGTTTACAGACGCGGTTCATCAAGTCCATGAAAACCGCCGGTGCGTTCGTGAGACCGAAGGGCATGACCAAGAATTCGAAATGGCCATAACGTGTTCGAAAAGCAGTCTTTGCAACGTCAGCCTCCCTGACGCGCAACTGGTGATAACCGGACCTCAAATCGATCTTGGAATAATAACTAGAACCCTGAAGCTGGTCGAATAGATCATCGATACGTGGAAGAGGATAACGGTTCTTGACGGTCAATTTGTTCAGCTCTCTGTAGTCTACACACAATCGGAAACTCCCATCCTTCTTCTTGACAAATAAAATCGGGGCTCCCCAAGGGGAAGAACTTGGTCGGATGAAACCCTTGTCCAAGAGTTCCTGTACCTGACTAGACAATTCCTGCATCTCGGGAGGTGCAAGACGGTAGGGGGCCCGAGCAATAGGAGCAGCCCCTGGTACGAGGTCAATACCGAACTCGACTTGACGATGAGGAGGAAGACCAGATAAATCATCGGGAAAAACATCAAGAAACTCGCGTACCACCGGGATGTCGTCGATCTTCTTCTCATCAACAGAGGAAACAGATAAGAGTGCCAAAACAGCTGGATAACCCTTTCGAAGACACTTAAGGGCTTTCATGCTAGAGATGATGTTTAGTGAAACACCACCCTTGATACCGTACACAGAAAGAAATTCTCCATCAGGGAGAGGAATCCGAATAACCTTATCGTAACAGACGATCTCCGCGCGATACAAAGATAACCAATCCATGCCTACCACTACGTCAAAACTACCCAATGGTACCGGCATAAGGTCGATGGGGAACGATAAACCCGACAACTCTAATTGACACCCCCGAAGGATACTAGTAGCTTCAATCTTTTTACTGTCAGCCAACTCAATAATATACTTAGTCTCTAATGGTACGGGTACTACATCTAGCAGTCGACTAATATCCATGGATACAAAACTCTTGTCGGCACCAGAATCAAATAACACGCTAACAGAACGATTATTGAGAAGAAACGTACCGGTGACTGTGTCAGGGTCCTGTCTAGCCTCAGCGGCCCCAATGACGAAGGCACGTGCATTCCTGCCGCCGCCCCCGTTGTTCCCATTCCCGTTGTTTCCACCCTGTTTCAGTTTTGGGCAATCCTTCTTGTAATGCCCAGTGTCACCACAGTTGTAGCATCCTTGTTTCCCTGTAGTCCCCTGAGTAGTCGGAGCTGAATTGTTGGTCGGAGCCTGGGTCGATGGAAGTGTAACCCGACAATCTTTAGCATAATGCCCTGTTCGCTGGCAGCGATGACAACGGTTACTTTCGCAGTTCCCTTGATGATGACGTCCACACTTGTTGTATTTGGGCAGTTTTCCCGCATAACCACCCTGCTTGTTACCCGAAGAAGATGAACCCTCATTATCAAACCTCTTACCCTGCTGTGTTGGCCCAGATCCTTTCCCGTCATTTTCCCACTTGCGCTTGTTGTTCTCTGGGGCCTTAACAGTCGAACCCTTCGCAGGCAAAATACCCTCATTCACCTTTAAGTTGGTCATCCTATGAGCCGATCGAACCACCTCTGCGTATGTAGGATGATTTCCCGCAGCCACTAACCCTGCGATTTCCGGTACTAACCCCGAGGCATAGTGTTCAATCCTCCTGAACTCTGGCACATGCAGATCAGGACACAGCACTGCCAACTCATTACGCCTTACCGTATACTTCTCAATCTCAGACCCAGTCATCTTGAGGTTCCACACCTCCACGACCGCCACCACCACGCCCACCAGCGCGGCCACCTCCGCGTCCTCCTCGCACTCCAGACATGATTCCGACAAAAAGGACGAGAAAATTTAGTTTCACAGCTAATGGTAACCACTAGCGTTCGCAAGATCAAAGCTAGATCCAATCCAGGACTATCCATTCAAACCCAGAGCTCACTAGGGCTTCCATGCATTTCGGTTTATGATTTTGTGTGCACCCAAAATGATAAACCGCTCTACATGGTCCTCCAAGTGTTCTCCTAGTTCAAAGTTCAAATCACCGAACATAGACTCTTAGCTACACACCGTAATGCCACGGTAGTTTATGACAAGTGTTTCTATTGGAGTGCGAAAGGGAGATGTCCGAGCCTTGGACAAATCTCAAGAACACACGAGTTACCCCAATAGACCACACTGCCTAGAAAACAAGTAACCCAACCTAAGATAGAACGGATGATGTAACGTAGAAAGACCAATGATTTAGAGACACCCCGACAAGACCATACGTAAACCACTATAACGTTTAGTACCATGTGATCGTCTAGTGTGTGCGACTCGGCTATAGACTAGACCCTACATGCAGTCCTAGTTCACTATAACCATTGGCTCTGATACCAATCTGTCACACCCTCAAAATCCACTTGCGGAGTTTTACCGCGAGGCGCATGACAAACCAGGATCCAAACCAACGATCACAATAAACAAGTCTAAATGAATATAAATGCAATTTCAAAACATAGTTTAAAATCCCGTTTACAGCGGAAGCTTATTCAAAAACAGTATCTCAACAATGAAATAATAGTTCAACGTTCAAAAGACCATGCAACCCTAGTTAGACGTCGTGCAGACGCGTGCGCCCTAGTCCAGTCGTGCTACCTTAGCGACCTGAGAAAACATGTAAAAGTTTACGTCAGCACAAAAATGCTGGTGAGTTTACAGGTTTTGTATCCAAGTACCAAGTCCACCTGTCCATACTATAACAAATCGAAAACCAGTATACGCTAGCTAGGCGTACGTTTTGTTACTACCACGATTGGAAAACCATTACTAACGCGAATACCAAAAGTATGCCCGATGTAAGTTCCTGTTGTTCCTGTTGTTCCTGTTTGAGACAATATGCACTCGCCCGGCCCTCCAAGCCGACGAGCGGGGTTGGTCACTCCCAATAGCGCTATTCACTTTTCCCCGTTGTGCAAACCCGCACATTCATGGTTCCCCCCGGGACTTCCAAAGATCGTGTAGTACACAATAGAAACCCATAGTATGACAGTAGTTACCACATAATCGTTTTAACACATGTTTTCTCCCCCGAAAATATGAAACCAGTTTAAAAGAGGGGCCGTAAACTCACCTTAACGTGCAAGCAAAGAATCCGAACAGCAAGCAATATATGCTACCGACACCCTAATAACAGTGTCGCTCAGTGAGTATAGGCGTAATATCATTACCCATATAACTCGTTTGTCCAAGGCGTTTTAAATGTTCAAAAGTGTGTATGCGACGCCTAGTGATTCTACATGCAATAGTAAACCCTACGGACCCGTTGGTGAATACGTTGGTTACAATTAGTTTCTACATTCCGTATGTGTCTCAGACAAGTGTACTTCAGTTACATGTCAATTCCATACCACCTAAGACCTCAATTAAGCACATAATGCACAATCTGTGTTTTCATGACAGATTGTGCGCCATCAAAACGAATTTATTTAAAATAGCAAACCAGTGAGTTAACCTCCCAAATTTTTACTGAATTTACTTTGGGATTCACTCGACAATACCTATTTTTTTTTTGTCTCAATTCCAAACACAAAAATTATGAAAATTCGTACAACACAGCTATGTCCAGAAAATCTCCTCAACAGGTCAGTTTAGTAGGAAAATTCTTAAAAATTGTGTGTTCATCCAAACGAGATGAATCCACTTGGAAAAGCTCTATTTTTCCAGTATTGACCTACTGTAAAAATTTCATAATCTAATTCCTTGTAAATCTCAAGTTATGACCATTTAAAGTTAACCCAATTTACAAATCCGAAAATCTGATATGACCCCTAATCAATTAAAATTCCAAAAACGACTCAAACGATGTCCAAATTCGATGGTTTTGCCCATTATGAAAAGCTAAGACCTTGTACGTTACAATCATGCAAAGAATCGATCAAACCAATTGTTTTCAAGCCACGAAACAGACCCTACAAGTCGACTTTCAGAATCTGTCCAGATTCTGATCGTACAATATTATCAATTATATCAAACCCTAGTTGCATATTATCAATCAATAATACCTAATAATCATCATACAACTTTCCTAATACCTATTCCCATCAGATCCTATTATCAAACATGTCAAGATCAAAGCTTTTAGGATCAAAACACCAATAACTTGCGCAACAAGCATCCTATGATGTTACTACGCGTTTATTAATAGGTTTAATCCGTTTAATCTTCAAAAAGACTCATGTTTTAATGTTTATTAAATCCAATCAGACCTGGACAAACTTGTTATAGGATTTTTACAATAAAACATAAAGTAAAAAGCGTAAGAAATCATGAGTTATACCCTTAGCTCTTCAAATCAATCAATCGCGCGCCTTGGAGCCTCCCAATTGATGATCTTAAGCCTTAGCAGGTGTTTTTGGAGTGAAATATTCGTGTGGGGCAGTAAGGGGGCGATTAGGGTTGAGTATGAGGGCTGCATGGGAGTTAAGGATGTTTAAATATGAGTTTGAGGCGGTTTAAACCCGTCAGTCCCCTTCGAGCGGCCGCTCGGAGCCTGTGAGCGGCCGCTCACAGGTCCGGGTGGCGCGCTTTTGCCTCGTTTCGCTTCCCGACGCGTTATCCTTCGACGTTTTCGTTATCGCGGACCGTAACAAGTGTAACCCCATGCGTTAAGACCCTAATCAACCTCACGCTCCACTTTTAATAATTTTTATTAACGTGTTCGGGTTAGGTTCACATAATCACGTATGGTTTTCACATAAGTTGTCAGATATCACCGAGACACCTAAGTTTGTTATTCACCAACGTCCGAGGTTCACTAATCATGAAATCACATGTTAACTCACACAAGGAGTCAGAACCCGACCCACACAAGGAGTCAAAGCATCTCATAACCCGCAGGTTAATTAGTCCCTAGATGTCCAAACCGGACTAGAAAACGTTTTGTAAGTTGTCTCAAACCCGAGACAATGCACGTATGTCCTTTCTAGCTATCTAGCTAACCCTCGTTACGTATAATATACGCGTGACTCGCTAAGGTAGACTTTCATCTAGACAATGTTGTTAACCAGAATTTGCCGGGTGTCACAAACCATCTTACATAAAATATAAATACAATCGGTTTCTTATTAAAATAACTTTCTAATCCTATTGTTTGTCGATTATGTTTCTGACAATTTTTGAAATCCATCCACATCGGTTTACTAACATATTAAACCAAACAGAATCGTTTTTTTTTATTAAAACCATTTGATAATCTGTTTACAATCAACTCTCTGCTTTGGATGTAATCAATACGCGAGTAATTCTGCTCAGCTTTAATCATTGAATATATGATTGTGTTTTTTAATAAACAGATTGCAATTGAAATCGGTTTTGAGTATGTGTGAATATAAAAAACAAGTATATAAAAAAAACAAAATACCGGATTTCATAAAACAAGATAATTAAAATCAGTTTTTTAGTATGAGTGACTTTATGTATATTTTAACAAAAGTTTGTTTTTTGCATACGAAGAACAGGATTTCATTAGGACAAATAACTTCAATATGGCTTATCACAAGGGTGACAAATTCTTCAAGGTTATTCATGACCCTTCCGCACGAGTTTTGGTATGACGTTTCTAATATTTTTTAAGTAAAAAAACCTTATTTGTTATTATAATGTTGGTTTTTACGTGTTTGTGCAGACATTGCCTAAATCCATGAACAGGTTTTTGTTATCTAAAAACTTACGAAACAACAACATTAAAGTTTCGACATACCAATGTCAATGTTGGTTTGTTTTGTTAGAATTTATAGATTTTTATATTTCCTTTTGAACTTATTTTAAATAAATTTTACTGATTATTAAAATGTGTTTTGACCTTTGAATATGCTATAAATTTTCAAACTTCTTATTAATTTTAATTTAAATGTGTAATTATTCACATTGACTAAGATTTAATTATGGTCAAATCAATAAATGAGTACGACAATGTGTGAATCAATAATCATTAAAATTTTGTGTTTTTTTTTCATTTGGTATATTGACATGGAGATGTCTAATTTTACCGAATATTTAGTATGTTGTAATTGTAACAATATGTATACGTTAACCCGTGGTGGCAATACGGTATAATTTAGAATACATATTCACAACTGAATTTACTCACAACATTCATAATGAATTGATAAATGTAATTGCGAAATTTATGGTTTCCTTATACAATAACAAATTTACTTTGAATACGCATTTACTTGTCCAATTTTCAAGCATGTTAGTAAAGCATATAATAACATATAAAGAACATTTACTTAAATAACATTGAATAGATAAAAAAAAACACAACTAGGTATAATCCTTGACATGCGGCATTAAAGGTTTCAATCATTGTTTTTGACTAAATTCAATCAATACATTAATTTATAACAATAATAACAATTCTAATACGGATGCTAATTACCCTCCACTCTTTCATCCATTTCTTATTATTGAATTGATTGAATACCTATATAATGCTTTACATAACATGTAAATAACATTTAGTTTAGTAACATTGAATAGATAAAAAAAAATCACATCACAAATATGTATAATCATATAAATTCGGCATTAATGGTTTAAATTCTTGACTTTGACTAAATTTAATCAATACATTAATTTATAACAATAATATATAAGAGGTAATTCGAATGCTAATTACCCTCCACTCTTTCATCCATTTCTTATTATTGAATTAATTGAATACCTATATAATGCTTTACATAACATGTAAAGAACATTTAGTTTAATAACATTGAATAAATCAAAAAAAAATCACAACTAGGTATAATACTTAAAATTCGCCATTAATGATTTCAATGCTTGACTTTGACTAAATGTAATCAATACATTAATTTATGACAATAATAACAATGCTAATTCGGATGCTAATTACCCTCCACTCTTTCATCCATTTCTTATTATTGAATTGATTGAATACCTATATAATGCTTTACATAACATGTAAAGAACATTTAGTTTAATAACATTGAATAGATCAAAAAAAAATCAAAACTAGGTATAATACTTAAAATTCGCCATTAATGATTTCAATGCTTGACTTTGACTAAATTTAATCAATACATTAATTTATAACAATAATAACAATGCTAATTCGGATGCTAATTACCCTCCACTCTTTCATCCATTTCTTATTATTGAATTGTTTGAATACCTATATAATGCTTTACATAACATATAAAGAACATTAGTTAAATAACATTTAATAAATCAAAACAAATTACAATTACAACTAAGTATAATGCTTGACATCCGCACTTGACTTTGACTAAATTCAATCAATACATAAAGTTATAACAATAATAACAATTGTAAGTCGAATCCTAATTACCCTCCACTCTTTCATCCGTTTTTTATTATTCAATTGATTGAATTCCTATATAATGCTTGACATAACATATAAAGAACATTACTTAAATAACATTGAATATATCAAAACAAATTACAACTAACTATAATGCTTAACATACGGCTGTTTTGCTTTGACTAATTGACTTTGACTAAATTCAATCAGTACATAAAGTTATAACAATAATAACACTCTTAATTCGGTTCCTAATTACCCTCCACTCTTTAATCTATTTGTTATTATTGAATTGATTTAATTCCTACATCAATACCTATATAATGCTTGACATACGCCATTTAATCAATAAATGATTGACCTTGACTAAATTCAATCAATACATAATGTTATAACCTTTAAAACAATGCTAATTCAAATGCTAATTAACCGCCCACCATTTCATCCATTTCTTATTATTCGGTAAATTCAATAACTATATAAACAAGTCAAACCAATTCACATACAATTGTAATAAGACACGTTGGAACCACTTTGAGTAATCGCAAAGATATATTATTAGGTTAATTTCTGTTTCTCATATTTAATTACTTAAACATTAGTTATTTTGATTTTGATTTTGATTTGTTGTTTTATTGAAGTCATCTTTTGGTTTTTACATCATTTTTTCCCAGTTAACAAGATCAATGGCTGCTGTAGATGCAAATGAGTTTACAATGGTTAACCAAATTCATGTAAACCGAAACAGTGTGGCGTTAAAGCTAAAGATTATTCGGGTTTGGCGTCTACCCGATCGTCGCAATCCTAATGATGTGTACTCAATTGAAATGATCCTATGTGATGAAAATGTAAAAGTTAACAACACGTTTTTTTTTAATATCCTATTATTTTTAAATTTCATAACTTTTTTTTTAATTGTGATGCTTTTAATTTTAATGTATATCAATTATCTTATTTTTTTTTTATAATCAACAGGGTGACAGGATTCAAGCGAATGTATTTAAGCAGTTGTTTTTTAAATTCGAGAGGTTTCTGATTGAAAATTCTTCTCTTATTATAAGAAATCCAGGAGTTGGGGTCAATTCCACTAAATACAAGTATGCTCCAAACCCAAACAAACTCTGCTTGAATATGAATACTCAAGTTTCCGAATATCATGGTTTCCAAGGTCCAGATTTTGGTTTCTCTTTTGTGCCCTTTCAAAGAATTCTGGATACGGAGGTTGATGAATATGTTACAATAGGTATATTTTAAGCGGTTCTAAAGTTTTTTATATTTGTAGTTTGTTAATATGATTACTTATATTACTATGTATATATATATATATATATATATATATATATATATATATATATTTATACAAAAGATAAATGATTAAATAGTTCATTCTTTAACTTTTTTTATATAGATTCTTTGCAAAACATACATTCAAATGTTTATTTAAGTTATACATTCACTATTTATTTTATGTGTACTAATTAATTTTTTTTAAAACTATGTTACGAATAAAAAACTCATTTTTAAGTCAACTGATTACACATCAAACATGTTTGTATATTTCTATTCATGTATGTTTCTGTTTTATAGTATAAAATTATTTGCAAATTATACTTTGATATGTAATTTTTCAATTATTTAGGGATTCAAAGCTCAAGGAACAATATCCAACAGATTGGTTAGACTATTTGAAAGTGAAATACGGGAACAACTTTCTTTTGTAATTCACTTTGTTAGAGTTGGATTTGATTTTTCAAGAATCAAATATGCTACCAGTCCATATAAACTTATTTTCAAAAATAACACCCAAGTCTTGAGATGTGATAATTGGATTGGTGATAAGTTTGGTTTCTGTTTCTCACCTTTTCAATCAGTTAGAAGCGGAGGGTTTTTTCCCAATGTTTCAATTGGTATGTTATTTAATTTTTTAAGTTTTCTATGTTTCTATGAAGTTAATTATTCTAATATTGTATACTTACAATTTAAATATGCAACTTTTACAAATATCATTGGACATGTTAAGCAGTTTATTAATGTAAATGACAGTAAACCTACTCAGTTGAACACAAATAAAGGACTGTTATTGGAGATACAAGATTTTGAGTTTGTGTTTTCATTTATTTATTTTTTTAATATATACCATTTTCAACTATTTAAACTGCTTTGTACTAATTTGTATCTCCAATTAATAGGGGCCTTACTGTATTTGTTAAGCTATGGGATAGATTCTCTGATCAACTTGCTAGATATCTTGAAGTTCATAACAATGCAGATCCTCTGATTTTAATCTTGCAGTTTGGATTATTGCACCATTATAATGGTAAAAAAAATATAACTATAGTCTATTTTGTTTTGATTATTAAATCTAAAATTACCTCTTGGCTTATACGTTTGTTATAATCAGGTTACCCTTATGTTTCTAATTCACCAAAGGTTAGCAAGTTGTTCATAAATGAAGAAATTGATGCCATCAACAATTACAGAACAAGGTTTTAAAATTGTACAGTACTTTTATATCTACATATCAAAATTATTGTTATAATATAAGTCTGATTATTTTTAATTTACATTGTAGTTTGTTGCAAAAGCCAATACAATATCCATTATCAAATTTTCGTTCATTGGGTCTGCCTGTGTTTTCAAATATTGAAAACGAATTTTTGGTCAACAACTGTTATTGTAACATTGGAGACATTTGGGAGATTGACATGGTAAAGACATATTACATTATTGTTATATATTTTTTTTAATTTTCATTTACAAAAAATGTTTTGTTAACTAGCAACACAATTTTACTATTATAATAGGAAAAGAGTATCATTATTGTTGGGACTGTGATTGATGTCTGTAAAGATCGTGGTTGGTTCTATATGGCTTGTCCAGATTGTAACAGCAAGGTGTCTTTATACTATATCGATTCTAGCAAGAATGATGGTTCTCGGGACTATGAAGTCCGAGATGCATATGATTGCATGAATGAAAATTGTAAGCAGAAAGATATCATTCCAGTACCAAGGTGCTTTTATCATGATAAAGTCTATTTTTTATTTTGAAAATATAAATTCTCACATTTTTACATAAAGTTGATCTACATGTGGTAATATTTAATTTTACTTTTTATATATCAGGTTTAGACTTCATTTACGTGTTCAAGATGCAACTGGTGATGTTGAACTAATTTTATTTCATAATGAGTCAACTGTAGTAATTCCAATGTCTGCAAATACTTTGATTGAGGAAAATACACAGGTTATATAATTATTATAATACAAATCTATTAGTGTCTTATATATTTTTTTTGTTAATAACTAAAACAATAATATACATTTTAATTTTATACAGGTTGATCACACTGTCAAGTTTCCAGATGAATTATACTATTTACGTAACAGAGTTTTTGCATTTAAAATTTCCATCACTGATTTCAACTTGAAAAGCTTTGATGAAGTTTATGGAATTTCTAACCTAACTGATGACAAGTTTATTATTTCTGAAATTACAAAAAAGTTTCAGTCTTTTGATCAAGTAAGTTAATTATGGCTAAAATTTAAATTTTTATAGTTATTTGTTAATTTCGTTATACTTTTTTTTTGTATCAGGATACTAGCAAAAACATAATGAATGAAAATTTAACTGAGGCAGAATGTTCGATTATCTCTGGTAAAGATGGTAAAACTAAACGCAAGCTGACAGCAGTATATGAATTGCTTGGGAACAATACAGTATCAACTCTTAACAACAATGATGAGGCAAATGAAGCTTAAATGGAGTCTGATGTGAAGTTTAATAATGTTTATTACAAATAAAAACTTTGTTGATTACTACTATGCTATAAAACCGTTGTTTGTCTTAATTTATTTTTTGCTTCTCTTTCAGTATACTTATATCATCTCATCTATGGTTTTTGTTTTTGTATTTCATTTGTACGTGCAAATTGTGTTTAATTTCAATTATGACCACTAATTTGATAATATATATCTAAATTTGATACAAACTATATAATCTAATGATTGTATTTACATAACAATCATTGAGTTTTATGCTAAAGTAAATTCCATTTATCGTAAAAAATAAAACCTAAATACTAACAATTATGTTAATTTGTAAACTCAAATATATCTAATTTTATATTTATATTTTCTAAGTTCTAACAAAGGTTGACTAATCAATCTGTCCCAATCTGCTTAGTAGGGGTGACCATACGAAAACCGATAACTAAAAATTACCGAAACATAACCGATAACGGCACCGAAAAAAAACCGAATCCGAATTAACCGATCGGTTGCGGTTAACATATGCCTTAAACCGAACAATTTGTAAGTATTTCATATATTTTTATTGCGTTTTCATATATATTTGTATCTTGAAAAAAGGTCCGAACAATTTACTAAATACTTTAAGTTTATAATTTTGCATAACTTTTATGTTTGAATATTAACCGAACATAACCGAAACCAAAACCGATAACCGACAAATTTACGTAACCAAAGTAACGATCGATTTAGGTTATTGTTTTTCCTAAAACCGAACATCGGTTTTCGGTTTTTGTTATATTTAAAAACCGAACATAAGGGACATTTGATCACCGTTACTGCTTAGTATGATTAAAATATACATTATTTGATAATATTAAATCTATATACTAAAAAAACAAATTAATCTGGTTTAATTCTACTAATTACACAACAATTATTGAGGTATAATTGATATTTTGAAAAGATCCTCATTCAAAGACCAGTCAATATATTTTGACAACATTTTATGCACTAAATGTGCTCATTTATGCACTAAATGTGCTAATTTTAAGTTCTTTTACCAATCAACCTACAAATTTTATTAATCACATATTTCTACTTCACCTATATATTTACATGAATACAAGTCTTTCACACTTATGCAATCAACATTATCACATTGTTATCATTCAATTATATAATTCTCTCTTTCGAATACAGTGTTTTTTTCACATTCAGTATCGTTTAGCAGTTCAAGCAAAGACATTTGTAAGTGGATTTCTACATTACCTTATTTTTTTTTTGCTTTCCTGAAAAACATAGTCCTTTAGCATTTTACTTAATATGCAACTATGTTTAATATTATTCATCTTTCATAGTTGTTACTACACATTCATAAGGATTCATTTTACATTTTATTTGTTTACTTTACAACATACATGCTCATTTAGGTTTTAACGTTTTTTTAATACATTTTTGTGATTTCCAAAAATGTGTTATGTGTGTTTGTTTTTTTTAGAAATTGCAGAATTCAATATTTGTCTGTTTTAATTGTGTCTTGTAATAAAACTCTCACCATTACCTTTGTTACTTTTCTAATACTTACCTAAATAAATATGAAAATAATATAATTAGGTCTATATAGAAGAAATTGGTAAAGTAATCATATACTTTTGAGTTTATTGTGTTATTACCGTAAGCCAAGACAAATGTATTTGTGTACTCAAAAAGACCATAATCCAAATCATTGTTATTGAGTTGTCCAGTTGTTTCATAGTATCTGCATCAAAACGAAATTTTGGATTATAAATTGAATCATTAAAACACAACGCTACTAAGTTCTCTGTCAGCTATGTATCTATTTCCAAAACATGTTGCTAACTTGCAACTCTAAAAGCAACATTAAATCTATAAATTATAAAAACAGAGATTATACTTAAGACAACATAGATTTCAATTAGACATTTATGTATTTAGAATAATGCAGAATTAGTTATTTTCAATACTTATAAAACAGCAACCAAAGTCTGTATTTGTGCAAAATGAATCTGATTTGTCGTTAACAAAGTTATAAAATCCAACACGATTTCAAACATAAACACAACATCGATGTGTCTGTTATTGAATCGAAATAACAAGAATCGAACGGTTTAATAATTACCTAAAAGAGTCGTTGTCGTCCGATCCTTCATACTCGTGTCATTATTTCTGTTCCTCTCTCAGTCTCTGTCATGTTTACAATATGATGCGGCTGGTTTTGTCTTTATAACTAACCCTAGATCTGAAAGAAAATAAGAAGCAACTTTGTTATCTGTTTTTCAGGTGGATCCATAATTAGAATCGGTGTATGTTAATACAAACCATAAGTCCATCAACATCCAGCCCAATTCCATATGCAATAACTGAAAAAATGCAGGCCCTATAAAACTTACGGCCCAAAAGTCTAACACATATTATAAACATACAAAATCCTAACAAACCAATAGTTTCTTAATGTTTAAATAAAAGTTTTTAAAACGCCATTTGCACACAAAGTATATCTTCCATTACTAACATTTTTTTTAGTTTAACATCCATCATTTAAACGGATGACTTTAATAGCCCGTCGGTTGATTATATTAAAATTTAAAAAAAAAACGCAAATTACAAATTGAAAGCACATTTCTTTTATAAACCAGGGGGACTAGAAAGTTTCCTTATTTTTTTTAATAATTTTTAGTATATTTTTGTTTACTTTTTCAGGTATATACATATTGTATTCAAGAAAAACATATATTTTACAATGTCCGATCCTCCAAAGTATGATTTTTGTTTACCGAAATCTAAAGTTGGTGACCTGAGGCGTAAATCTAACGGTAATGATTAATCTTTGTTTTTTTCTTTTACATTTGGTTAAATTGTTATCTTTTTTTTATTTTTTACACTAACAAATATTATAAACATGTTTGGAGATATCAATACCGCAACACCGTTAGCCGACATATCAAATGGTACGTAATTTATTATGTTTCATCTTATATTTTTAATTCTTAATTTTTTATTAGGAAATAATATTTTTTTTTGTAATTTATTGTTTAGTGAGTCTTAATATCTCTGAAAGACGTAAACGGATGAATGCATATTTGGATAGTATAAGTTCAAATGTCGGTTGTTCGCTTTCTAATGTTGAAAACATAGAAACCTCTACAAACTCTTTCACACCGCCATTAGTAACAATACAAGGTAAATATTTTTTCTACATTTCAAATATGTGTTATGCTTACTTCTTTCCATTGTCGTTTTTTTTCTTTAACTTATTTGTCTTTATTTTATAGATAACACGCAGAGAACGCCTTTGTCATGCATCTCTAATGAACGTTGTGAATCTACAAAGAGAAAAAAATCTAATTTTGCTTCGACACAAACAAATAATCCTTCAGCAATCGAAGGTAACATTTATTTTATACATTGCCCAAATATCTTATTTCTTATTGATTCCATTGTTGTTTTTTTACTTATTTCTTTTTATTTTATAGTTTACACGCAGAGAACACCTTTGTCCGACATCTCTAATGGTATTAATTATTTTACTTTTTATGTCATCATTTGTTAGCGTATCTTTTTATGTTAGTATATTATAGAATTTTGTTGTCCCGTTTTGTGTTTGTCTTCTTTTTCAAAGCATTCCATTTATTTATTTAATTTTTACGCAGTTTGTCACGAATCGCAACATAGCAATCTATATGAGTTTTATAAACAAAGGCGTACAGAAAGAAAGCGTATCTTGGATTCTAAGCAGACTAACAAAGGAAAACTAAATATAACACCTAACACTCAAACACACCAAGTTGACATTGTTGGTATGTTCAGTTTAGTCATGTTTACAAAGTATATTATAATAAATCAACATTTATTAAACTTATATTATTTTAATTTGTTAGGATCTTCATGTGTAAGTTGGCCGCTTTCTAACGTATGCAACACGCGGTCAACATCGAATTAAAACGAAAACGCCCCAGTATTACTCCCATACCGATGGCTGATTTGGAAGAATGCTTAGAAAACCCGCATGGAGTAAGGACAAACAATGTAATACAAGGCATATCTGCAGGTAGTGTTTTTACACTAATAACTACTAATAAAAAATATTTTTAATATTAATTCAACATTAGTTTAGAAATATGGTACATTTAATAAATTTTAATATCTTTTTTTAGCTTACTTGGACCATGGTGATCAGAATGTTGCTTGTGAAGATTGTAATGCTAGACTGTGGAGATGTGAATCTACTAGAGGGCTTAATAAAAGTAATACTAAAAAAATTTCTCTCTGTGTTGTGGTTATGGAAAAGTTTTGCTTCCTCCTTTTAAAGAGGCCCCACACAGTTATAAAGAGTATTTTAATGGAGTTGATTCTAAAAGCAAATTCTTTTTAAAGAACATAAGACGATTCAACTCTATGTTTGCATTTACGTCCATGGGTGGAAAAATTGATAGGTCTATAAATCATGGTAATGCTCCATTCATCTATTGTATAAGTGGTGAGAACTACCATGCTTTGGGAAATCTTTTACCATCACGTGGACAAAATCCAGTATTCTCTCAACTATACATATATGATACTGAAAATGAAGTTTCGAATAGAATCAATGTCGCTGGGTATGTTATTTTTTATTTTCTTTTGTCGAAAATTGTAAGGATTTTTAAATAATTTCGATTCTAATGTATTCATTTTATTTATAGTGATGCAGATGAGGAATACTCATCGGAAAAGGCGCTTGAATTTCAAATTGTAAAGGAATTGAAAAAAATGTTGGATGCCAAAAACTCCTTGGTGAAATCTTATAGAATGGCGAGAGATTGTTTTCAGAAGAATCCTGATGCACAAGTCAAGCTTCGATTAAACGGAATGAGGAAAGGAGATGGTAGAACCTACAACCTACCCACGGTTTCTGAAGTTGCTGGATTGATAATTGGTGACCTTAATGAAGAAACAGATAAACGTGATATTATTGTGCAGACCATTGATGGAAAGCTAAAAAGAGTTAGTGAGTTACATCCTTCGTATCTTGCTCTTCAGTATCCATTGTTGCTTCCTTATGGTGACGATGGATATAGAATTGACATCCTTCACAAAGGTGTTCCATTACCAAATGAAAACTCGTCTTCAAGTTCAAAAAACAAAAAAGATGACCGTCAAAAAAATGTTTCGTTACCAGATGTGGCCTCATCTTCAAACACAAAAAACAAAAAACGTGAAAGTGTAACAATGAGGGAGTTTTTTGCTTATAGACTTCAAGATAGGAGTAATGAATTCTCGCTAATTCTTAATGCACGAAGGCTTTTGCAGCAATTTATAGTTGATTCGTATACAATGATTGAGATGGAAAGACTAAATTACATTAGGGGTAAGCAAACCGTTCTTAGGAGTGAGAAGCATAATGTCCTAAGCAAACAAAGAGAAGAAGGACAAACAGAAACATCAACCATGGGTAAACGGGTTATTATTCCATCTTCCTTCACAGGTGGCGCTAGATATATGATGCAAAATTATCTAGACGCAATGGCAATATGTAAGTGGTACGGATACCCTGACTATTTTATTACAATCACTTGTAATCCTAAATGGCCAGAGATGAGAAGATATCTTCAAGATACCACTCTTAGACCCGAAGATAGGCCAGACATTTTATGCAGGTTGTTTAAGATTAAACTTGATTCTATCATTAAAGACCTGAAAGATAAGCACTTATTTGGGACTGTTGAAGCTGGTGCGAACACATGAAGTTAATTTTTTATTACAACAACATTTATTTTTTTTATAACATTTCTAACTTAATTTCTTTTGGTTGGTCTCAATACTTTGCAGCTGTATATACCGTTGAGTTTCAAAAACGTGGATTACCACACGCACACACTTGTTTGTTTATGGCTGCTGGTTATAAGCTTCCTACAGTTGACCATATTGACAAGTTCATTTCAGCAGAGATACCGAATAAAGATGAAGATGCAGAATTGTATGAACTTGTACGTGAATTTATGATTCACGGTCCTTGTGGTCCTTTGAACATGAGTTGTCCGTGTATGGTCAATGACAAATGTTCAAAAAACTTCCCAAAAAATTTCCAGAATGAGACTTCTATTGATACCGAAGGTTATGCAGTGTATAGACGCTGAGATAATGGTTCGTTTGTAGAAAAGTCTGGTGAGCAATTAGATAACAGATATGTTGTTCCATATAACAAGACACTTCTTAAAAGATATCAGGCTCATATCAACGTTGAATGGTGTAACCAAGCTGGATCCATTAAGTATTTATTTAAATACATTAACAAGGGTCCAGATAGAGTTACTCTTAATTTTGTGGAAAGCAAGAAAGTACCCGGTGAAGACAAAGTTGTTGATGAAGTCAAAGGATTTTATGATTGTCGTTATATTTCTGCGTGTGAGGCTTCATGGAGAATATTCTCATATGATATTCATTACAGGTCACCTCCTGTAATGAGACTACCTTTTCATCTACCCGGTGAACAAAGAATTGTTTTCGATCCTACGCAGGACATTGACGACGTTCTCAATAAACCCTCTTGTGCTTCATCTATGTTTTTGGGTTGGATGGAACGCAACAAAATTGATGCCAATGCAAGGCAACTAACTTACATCCAATTCCCTTCACAATATGTTTGGAAAGCACAAGAACGAAAATGGGAAGTTAGGCAAAGAATAAAGTCAATTGGTCGAATTCATTCAGTTCCTGCTTCTGTTGGCGAAGCTTATTTTTTGAGAATGCTTTTGAATAAGGTTAAAGGACCAACATCATTTCAAGATATTCTTAAAGTTGATGGGAAAGTACAATCATCTTTTAGGGATGCATGCTACGCAATAGGACTCCTGGATGATGATACAGAATATGTTGAAGCAATAAAGGAAGCGGCTTTTGCAGGTTCTGGCCCTTATCTAAGAAACTTATTTGCAACTCTTTTAGCGTCCAACAGTTTGTCAAGACCTGATATTGTGTGGGAGGAAACATGGAATTATTTGTCTGATGACATTTTACGCAAGAGAAGAATAGATTCAAACTGTCCAGGTTTTTAACTTTTTTTAATATATTATTACTTTAAATAGATTTTCTAGAATTGTTTGGGCATATACTAAATTGTAATGATTCATAATTATTAGGAATGTAAATTATACTATTTTTTATGGTTCCACATATTCAATTATTCATTTTATATGTTAATTTTATTCTATATATTCCATTCTAACACATTTTTTTTCCCAGATTTGATCCTTTCAGACGACGAACTTAAGAATTTAGCTTTGCTAGATATTGAGAAGTTCTTATTGCGTAATAGTTGCAGTCTACGACATTTCGTAGGTATGCCATATCCTGAGAATGAGTTTCTATCATTATTAGACAATCGTCTTATTTGTGAGGAGTTGGGCTATGACTCAAACAGTTTGGTTGAAGAATTTGATTCTCAGTTCTCTTCTTTAACAGTTGAACAAAAGAATATTTATAATTGTGTACTTAAATCTGTTGAGGAAAAAAAAGGAGGGGTTTTTTTTGTTTATGGTTATGGTGATACGGGTAAAACATTCCTATGGAAGACTCTATCTTCATCCATAAGATGTAAAAGAAAGATTGTTTTGAATGTTGCTTCGAGTGGTATCGCTTCTTTGCTATTGGCCGGTGGTAGGACAACACATTCCAGGTTTCGTATTCCTATAAACCTAACTGAAGATTCTATGTGCTACATACCACCTAATAGTGATGTTGCACAGCTGGTTAAACAAACTGACTTGATTATATGGGATGAAGCACCCATGACTTATAAACATGCTTTTGAAGCACTAGATCGAAGTTTAAAAGATGTATTTGGTGTACATGCTGATGAGTCGTTTGATTTGTTATTTGGTGGAAAGGTTGTTGTGTTTGGCGGTGACTTTAGGCAAATTCTGCCAGTTGTACCAAATGGAACTAGGCATGACATTGTTAATGCCTCTTTAAGTTCATCATACATTTGGCACAAATGCACTGTTTTAGAGTTAACAAAAAATATGCGGTTGCTTTCTGGAAGCTGCAGTTCGGATATTGAGGAAACTAAAAAGTTTGCATCTTGGCTTCTGGACATAGGAGAAGGAAAGGTTGATACAATAAGTGATGATCAAGATGTTATTTTGATACCTGATGACTTACTTATTTCTCAATCTTCGGATCCTGTTTCTGATTTGATAGCCTTTGTTTATCCTTCACTTTTGGATAACATCCACATTCCGACTTATTTTCAAGATCGAGCTATATTGGCACCGAAGAATGAAGTTGTTCATGAAATTAATGATATATTACTTTCAATGTTTCCCGGTGACGAAGTTGAGTATCTAAGTTCGGATAGTGTTTGCCAGTCTGAAGATGTGAACAAACAGGTTGATGAAAGATTAGTTTCTCCTGATGTCCTTAATGGTCTTAAGTTTTCTGGAATACCAAACCATCGTTTGGTTTTGAAAGTTGGCGTTCCCGTAATGTTACTCAGAAACATTGATCAGAAAAGTGGTTTGTGCAATGGGACAAGGTTACAAGTTGTTAAAATGAGAAAACGTGTCATTGAAGCGAAAATCATATCAGGAAGTAACATTGGAATGCGAACTTTTATTCCAAGAATTACTTTATTGTCACACCCTCAAAATCCACTTGCAGAGTTTTACCGCGAGGCGCATGACAAACCAGGATCCAAACCAACGATCACAATAAACAAGTCTAAATGAATATAAATGCAATTTCAAAACATAGTTTAAAATCCCGTTTACAGCGGAAGCTTATTCAAAAACAGTATCCCAACAATGAAATAATAGTTCAACGTTCAAAAGACCATGCAACCCTAGTTAGACGCCGTGCAGACGCGTGCGCCCTAGTCCAGTCGTGCTACCTTAGCGACCTGAGAAAACATGTAAAAGTTTACGTCAGCACAAAAATGCTGGTGAGTTTACAGGTTTTGTATCCAAGTACCAAGTCCACCTGTCCATACTATAATAAATCGAAAACCAGTATACGCTAGCTAGGCGTACGTTTTGTTACTACCACGATTGGAAAACCATTACTAACTCGAATACTAGATGTTGTGCCCGAAAAGTACCAATTGTTCCTGTTGTTCCTGTTTGAGACAATATGCACTCGCCCGGCCCTCCAAGCCGACGAGCGGGGTTGGTCACTCCCAATAGCGCTATTCACATTTCCCCGTTGTGCAAACCCGCACATTCATGGTTCCCCCCGGGACTTCCAAAGATCGTGTAGTACACAATAGAAACCCATAGTATGACAGTAGTTACCAAATAATCGTTTTAACACATGTTTTCTCCCCCGAAAGTATGAAACCAGTTTAAAAGAGGGGCCGTAAACTCACCTTAAGTTGCGTTACTCCTTAACCCGAGTAAACCCAGCTGCTATGCTAGTCCCGTAAGCGGCGACCTAACATATGACAGTTACAAGTACTTAGACTAATAACCCGCAGGTTAATTAGTCCCTAGATGTCCAGACCACAACCAAGTTTGTTTGAAAACACCGTGACTGTTTAACTGACCCAAAGTACAAGACTCGACATCCCATTGGTGACCCGAGACTTCCCGTGTTATGTTTACGCTCTTAAACAGACAACCATGCAATCACACTTAACATACGTTAACGCACAACAAGTTATAGCACATAGTTCACGTATCACCGAATTACATCCAAACATATGTTACCAAGTTACCATATATGTTACGAGGTTCCTAGCATGTTACTACATGTCAAATCGGGTCTCGGAATGCTAATTTACACTTACAACAGTAGTACACGCGATTAGGGAACGTAAACTAGCAATTAGGACTGATTGCGTATAAGTTCATGTGATTAGGGCTGATTGCACATAAGTTCATGTGATTAGGGCTGATTGCATATAAGTTCACGTGATCAGGGCTGATTGCATGTAAGTTCACGTGATCAGGGCTGATTGCATGTAAGTTCACGTGATCAGGGCTGATTGCATGTAAGTTCACGTGATCAGGGCTGATTGCATGAAAACTCATGCGATTTGGGGCTGATCGCATGAAAACTCATGCGATTTGGCCCTGATTGCATGTAAAACTGGCGATTAGGAATCCTAATCGCCTGTAACCTTGTTGTTCCAGTTTTTCGCGCGTTTAACGCTCCAAATCAGATCCAGAACGTGTGTAACTACCCAATATCATCCCAAACACTATCCTAAACATGTTTCAACCAAAACCCTTCGTTTTGCCTCGTATTATCAGTCCTGCATGAAATCACGTAATCCAAACACCATATACATAGCATGCAATCATCATACTAACATGCATAACAATAACCCTAATAATCAATTACTCAGATTTCTATCATCATACTATCAATATTAATTCTGATCTAACATAATAACATATCAATCCATCATCATGAATCATAAAAATCCTAGCTTTCTAATCATACACACCCATAACGCATGTATATTAGTTATAATCCGATTAACAACCCTTATTAACGATTTTCAGAAAGCTTTTTCGTTTAAGAACAGGTCTGGACCATTAGGGATTGATTAAAAACGTTTATAAAGATTTGTGGATGAAAACCAAACCTTAGGATTATGAAAGAATGATGATTCAAGCTTGAAACCTTGTGTTTTGATCAAAAATCGCCTTCCAGAGGTTGTTTATGTGTTGGGGCGGGTTATGGGACGACTAGGGTTTGTATAATGAAGTTTATGAGGTCAAGTATGGTATTTATAGTCGTTTTTAGTCGTCCAGCACGTAACATGCGATTATGCAGCTTTACACGCGATCAGGAAGCCTAATCGCGTATAAGTTCATGCGATCGGGGCCTAATCGCATGAACAGTCATGCGATCAGTCCCCAGTCGCACCACATGATCCCCAGTCGCACCACATATAGGCGATTGGGCTATCCTGATCGCCTATATGGGCCTGTTTCGTGTGTTTTGCGCGTTAAACCCCGTTTTAACATATGTTAACACATATTAACGTACCGACAAGTCACATAATGATTATAAACACATAACACAAGTAAATACACATATTCACACTCGTTCACCACTTCCCGGGACTCGAGACTCGTATGTTCCGTATGCCCTGACGATCCTACCGATCGTCACCGTTTGTACACTTGGTTAAGGACCGACATCTAATGAACCTCTAGACCAACATCCAATGATCCTCTAGACTAAACCAATAGTTCCCGAACCATAATCCGACTTAACTAACCCAGTTAAGTACAATATACGCGTGACTCGCTAAGGTAGACTTTCATCTAGACAACGTTGTTAACCAGAATTTGCCGGGTGTCACATTTATCCCCCTCAGATAAGAAAATTCCTTTTAAATTTAACAGAAGGCAATTTCCACTTGCTGTTTCTTTCGCAATGACAATAAACAAAAGTCAAGGACAATCCTTATCCAGAGTTGGGTTGTATTTGAAGGATCCAGTTTTTTCACACGGGCAGTTGTATGTTGCGCTTTCAAGGGTCAGAAGTCGAGATGGACTTAAGATTGTTATAGTAGATGAAAATGGTGAATTGACGAACAAAACATCAAACGTTGTGTACAAAGAAGTCTTTCAGGATTTATGAATAATGTGAGTAATTTTTATGCAATTTTTAATTATCTTTATTGACGTTATGTATATACAACTTCAATAATAAAGTATTATTTTAAACTTTTTTTGTGTGCTTTGAACAGTGCGTTGCATTTTGTCAATAAAACAAGTTATGTACTAATTACAATTACATTAAAAATAAAAATATGATAAAAAGTCATTTACAAAAACATAATGTATTCATACCTTTGTTATTTTTTTCAAAACATTTTACTTTTGTTGAGTACTGATCATAATAGGTAATCGGTTTTCATTACTAACGTTACTGAGGGCTTATAAAAAATATCCACTTTGACGTTTATATAAGAAAAAAAATTTCAGGCTAACCGTTATTTTTAACACTTTACGTTTGTAGCTACTAAAATTGAACAATACAACTCTTAGTTTCATATAATTTTTTTATTTACTATGGTTTGCACCGTGGGTCCCCACGGGTCTCAAACCTAGTAATAAATAAAGAAATAACTTGAAGACATCCTTGTAAAAAAGAGGAAAATTGGTTGTTTGCATTTATTGAGAGGTATGAGTTGCTAATAAACTAAGAGGTAATAGTGGACTTCACAAAGCCTCTAAAAGATAAGGGGGTGGAAGGACTTGGGATTCAAGTGTTTCAGCCAATAATGGCCGGTTAATTTTTTTAAAGTCCAACCAATCAACCCCTCCCCCCCCCCCCCCCCCCCCTCCCCACACACACACACACAACGCCAAAGGGGCCACGCCACCTCACTCACGATATGGGGATGGTGTTTGGGGCGTGGGTGAACTTTCAACGCTCAACCCACGCTGCCACCCCCTTCGCTCTTAAGGGAGACAATAATGCATTCCCCTTGTCGGTTATGATGTCTTTTTGTGTAATTAGACAGTGTGTCGTTTTGTAAACAAATTGATGTAAACGCTATCACAATCAAAACAAATTAAAGAAGCACATGTCATCTTACAAGCCGTTCAACCTGAGCTCATTATACACGAATTCGAGTATATACTTCATACTTAAAATGAGTAGTACTTACTTTCTTTATTCATGAGTAATTACAATATTGATCTGTGTATACGTGATGTTGGCTTTTGTAATGGAAACAAACTCATTGTATGTCATATACATACAACCAAGGGTATTTATTGATTTTTTTTTTATTGATTTTAACATAACATTAGATTAATTTGCTTGTAAATTGCCCTGCATCCTGTGGGGGGCAATATACATAATGGGGTACCAAATAGGGATGTGAATTTCTGACACGATCCGAACCTAACACGAAATTAGCAGGTTTGGGTTTAGTCTAAATGGGTTCAAGTTGAAACCGTGAACCCGTTTAGCTAAGCGGGTTAATTATTAGTTTAATATGAAATTAATTATTAGTTTTTTAAACACTTATATTTTTACTTAAAAACTTCACCAAATCTAAAAGTATGTTCATTAAAATATTAAAAACGAAGAGTAATAATGTTAATTATTTTTATAAGTGATTTCTTAAAATTTTGAAATATTTAATGTGGTTAGGGGTAAGAATGTATAAATATATGTTAAATAATAAAAAAAGATATTTTTAAATACATGTTTTGACGAGTGTTAAAAAACTATAATATTTTTTATTCTATTAATATAATGCACATGTTTATTCAATCATACAATTTGTACGGGTTTTTAATATAACTTTTTTACTTCTAATTATATAACATTTCATTTACTAACCCGTGTAATACACGAGATTATATCCTAGTTCAGAAATATTACAAGACATCATTGATGATGGGTACTCTCTCCACCGTAACACATAGTAGAGAAATGAAGTACGTACAGCATAAATGCATTATTATTATATATATCAAAACAAAACATACTTTTGCGCCAGGTAAGTTTCAGAACTTTAGGTTTTCGCCACTCATGTTTTCTATGTAACTAACACTCAGACACATTCAAGAGAGAAATATAATTCTTTTTGCTTTGCCAATCGTTTACTCTCGCACCTTAAATGAGATTCATTCATTTGAAAATTGAAATGGAGACAAAGTTACGGACGTCACCAAGCTTTATAAATTGGATTTAATTTCAATTCTGACAATAATAACATTAGATATACACGGTATTATTTGATCCACTATTAATTTTTCTTTCTAAGATTTCGAACTATATTTCTAATATTATTATTACTTTAATTCAATATTATACGTGAGCTTTGAGTGTTTAGGATGGGGTTTTACCACATTTCCCTGGCATGTCACAGTTTTTAGGAGTTTTAGATGATACCACTAGGTGGAGACTAACAAGACGATTACGATATTTGGTTTATGACTTTTGACTGATGTAAAACATGTGTTGAGATCCTTGAGCACGACTTTATTTATTGGGTGTTCTCCGGTTGTTATATCGTGTGTCTGTACCGTATTAATACCATGGTGAACCAAACTGATACCGATCAAATTTCCGCCACAACGCGCGGAGGTATTTTACTAGTTAATATCATTGTAATTTTAAATTTTGGCATATAACTATCGTTACAATTTATAGTCTCGTCTTGCTTTAAATGTTAGCATATGGAGCTTGAAAAGATACGAGCTCGAGCTTAAATTTTGTTAAACTAAACAAGTTTAGTTCAAACTCTATTTAAATTGAATGAGCCACACTTAAGCTCAAACTCTATATAAGTCACCTTGGACTCTAGTAATTTCTTCCTATATAATGACTCGTTGGTGCCCACTCTTGTGATGGAGTGGTATGAAAAGTGATGGATAAGGCTTGGGACTGAGAGGTCTCAGGTTCGATTATTCGATTCCACCCTGATTTTACCAATTTCTCACTGTCATGCCTTCAGGCGGGTGGGGCATTGCGTTTTCCCCGGTCCGGGTAATACACGGACGGGTTTAGGCTACCCAGCATTAGCATCTGATGCAGCGTCATGGGAGCCTTTGATGCCTTTCAGGGACTGCTTGTCCCATGGGTAGTCGGGCAGATGTGTTGCGTAGAACGTTAAAAAAAATGACCCGTTGGTAAATTAGTGAAAGTTCTTTAAATATAATCTAGTTAGGCTAACTTTTTTAACCCAATACCTTTATTTCATTTTATGATTAAAGTGGTTTTAAGGATCAGCCGTTACAAATTTGAGATTTTATGACTTATATATGTCACCATCGCTGATCGCCCCCACTAGCTTCTTCGTTGATGATGGAACCACTATATAGAGTTCAACCTTTAAGGCTTCATAAATCTATTAAGAAAAAGGTGTTTATTGTTTTGTATTAAATTAGTTGTATTTTGAATGTTTTAATTTATTTACAACGTCATTCTGTTCAAGATTTTGTCTAACCAATAGACTAATAAGTCGGCGTAGATGTGGCATATACTTTTGTTTTGTTTTGTTTTTTTTTTTTTTTTTAGAATTTTGTCTCATTGATAAAAAAGAACTTAACTATTAATAGAGACGATCTAGCCTCCTATGCGAATTTTTAAAGCGGGACCTTTAAAAAAAAGAGACAATAAGTATTGTGGTTATTAGTATGACTGTTAGGCCTTTGGGTGTGGAGGCCGGCATAGGGCCGGCTTGGTGATGCCGCTCGGCAAACACCGCCCCTTATGCCGGCATAGGCATGAGCGGCAACCACAAGACTCCTGTGTCGGGCCTCCTGATTGGTGTTTTTTTTTTTTTTTTTTTTTTTTTTTTTTTTTTTTTTTATTTTTGAGGGAGGGATGATGCTCCTACCACACCCTTGGACCATCATCACCATGATGCTCCTACCCCATAATGACATGACAGCTGAGTTAGAGGACTATCATGAATGATGGGCCTCCTCCATACCCAATGGCCATACTTGAGTCTTTTTCTCAAAAGAACAATAATGTATTTAATAACATTATAAAACTCAATGTTGGTATGTATAATTGATACGAAACACAATATTTATTGTCTGAGATGAGGTATAATCGATTGACAAAACATAAGTCACTTTGAAAGCAAGTAAAAACCAGTAATAATTAATTAAAAATCCGTGACAACATCTAATATTCTACACCAAAAAATAAGTCAATTAATAATCTATAACAAACTGTAATTAACAAACCATGAAAATTAACAGTTTACCTTAATAAAATCGAATATGCCATAAAGGTGTAATAAAATTTAGTATAACAAATTTATATAATCCAAAAAGCATGAAGGAAATGCCTCGTATAAGTAGATTTCATCGTACAATTGTGGTTCCAAAGTCGACCATTGTGCATCAAAAGTCGATAACTCCATTGATTTTACCTTAACTCCCTTAATTACTAGGTTAAATGCAGTATCTACACTATATAATAAAAGAAAACACATGAGGGACACATGAAACCCCCTCATGAATTCTCTCATTTTATTATTTAATACAATAAATTCAAATTTAAATATAACAATTGATTTGCAAAAGTATATTATAAATTTATTAAATTGAATTTTATTAATTATATTAATGATCATAGTTGTAACTGAAATCATTAATAAAAGAAAACGCGTGATTCTTTTTACAATATTTGATCTATTATTCTAAGTTTAAAACTAAGTTTGTTACAATATTTAACAAATGATTATTAAGTTTTTTTTTTTTTTTTTTTTTTTGTCATTGTTTTAGATGTTAAACTATGCTCAATAAATACATATTAATTTTAATACTTAAAATTCAAAAGTCAAATAAACAAATTAAGAATAACACAATGCAATCAGTCAAGCTTTTTTGTGAGACTTTCATGTTGTTCAAAACAAATAAATAAAATATATTCTATGTTTTTTGTAAATCAATTAATATAATTATATTATAATTCAAAATTAGAAATAAATTATTAGACATAATTTGAAAATGTTTATGAACTAACAAAAGTAATCTTTATTAAAAATTATTTATTTTTTTAAGATAGCGTATTTATGTGTTATTAAATTTAAATCGCGTACCTTAAAAAACGTGTTTTTAATATGTGGTCTTTCACTCTAAGTTTAAAACTATATTTCTTACAATATTCTGAACAAACAAAATAAAAAAAATCAAATCACATTAATTAATTATTTGATTTAATACAAAACTAAATATGTTTGGCTATTTTCGTATTATAATACCTTCATATATAAAATACATTTTATATATGAAAAATCATTATTTGAAATCTTCATTGACTTTGTTTTTTCAAGTTACTTCAATAGATAAATGCAATATGTAAACACTCTTTTCATTACTAATTCGTTTCAATCTTTATTTTCATGCTATTAATTCACACATTTTTTTATAATACAGTAAAATTGAACCAATAAATGTCACTATGTTTAAGGACCTTGATGTTAAAAAAAATGATTATACACTCAAGGTTAGAAATATTTTGGCTTTGGAATAAACTTGATGTCAAATTCCAAAATGAACAATACTCGATTGGGATGGTCTAACGGATGAGAAGATACTTTTAAATTAATTCCATTTTTTATATTAAATCATTTAGGGGCTGATGAATATTTAATATTTTTTTGGTTGTAAAGGCACCTTTTTTTTATTTTAAATAAAATATGTAATGTAATTTTTCTTAATTATATTTTAAATTTATATATAATATATATAATTTAAATTGTTCAACCCGTATATCACACGGATACATAACCTAGTACGGTTATATGTTGATATCTAAATCAATGACCAAACAGCTCAAAATAAGAAGTGTGTTGGCCCAATACATATGCTATATTAAAAGGATTCCTAAAATGGGGCCTTATTTTTTGGTGTAAGGTCCTGCTACCAATTATAAGGTTTTAGGATGCTTTTATATAACAAATAACTTAAACTCTTAAAGACTTGCATTTACAAATTAAAGACTATGAGGAGTGGAGGGTTTAGATTAGGGGTATGAGTTGTTATGTGGTAATAGTGGGCACCACAACTAAAACTTCTAAATGGTATGGGAGTGAAGGAATTTGGGTTTTAAATATTCCAACCAATAATGATCGGTAAAATTTTATTTTTTTAAAGTCCAACCACTCAAACACCTCCCCCCCCCCCCCCCCCAAGAGGCCAAGCCACCTCACTCACGCCATAGGGATGGTGTTTGGGGCGTGGGTGAGCTTTCCATGCTCAACCCAAGCTGCAGCTCCCTTCACTCTAAGGGAGACAATAATGCATGCCCCGTGTCGGTTATGATGTTTTTTTTTTTTTGTGTGTAATTCCATACTAAATACTGACTACTGTCGTCAACAAGTGAATAGAAAACACACTTCAATCCAATTAATGTAATATTTTGCTTTAAGTTTCTCATCAAATTCATTATTGAATACTACCATTTTAAAGTTTTTTAAAGTTACTTTAAATTCTCATTCAAATTCCCCCCTAAAAATATTAAATATTAAATATTTAATATCATCTTTTATTAGCTCTTCGTTTTATAGTCTCTCGTTTGCGGTGAAATGATATATTATTTGTCTTAGCAAATAAATTATGTAAAATCCACCATATAACGTGCCTAAAAAATATAAGTATCCGTAATACGTGCCTAAAAAACATAAGTATCCGTAACAAACGTAGGTAATCCCACTAGTATATTATAATAGGGTGTTTTTTTTTTTTTTTTTTTTTTTTAACAAAGACATGATGGGCCATATAGTTTTGTTGTTGTTGTTGGAAGTTAATGGGCCATAAAGTTGGGCCTGCAACTAAAAAGCTAGGGTTAAATTTTAACCTAGAATCATCGATTGTTCTTTATATAAGCCGCTCATAAATTCCATCACTGAAGCTAGGGTTTGACGACCATCAGGTACGTTATCGTTTCTTCTATTTGCGTTATAATCTACATGTTGTAAACCCAAATGAAGAATTCGGATTATATTCTCACGACGGTCGTCTGAGCATCACACCTTTTCGTAGGGTTTGATCAGTTGATGTTATTATCCAATTGCTCTGATGGTTTGCAATTTTAATATTGGTTTATGTCGTGTTGTTGAATCTAATGTTTTCGTGAGCATAATGATGAATGTTTTATTTTGTCCGATTCATTTCATGAATGGAAATATCAAACCTCCTACTCATTCTGAATGCTCACTTATAAGTTTCTATCTCATGTTTTATTTTCATTATTGGGGGCAATAAGACGGACCTGCTTTCACACTGAGTTCTGATATCAAGTGTCAACATATGCAGGATAAACAAATTATTTTAAAATTTGATGTATATAAATGCCCAATGATGGAAAATCGTGATAATTGAAGAGGTTTTCTGACAAAGCTTTTTATTAATGGTCATTTAGTCATCACAAAACTAAAAAGGATTTTATTTCACAATCACACACTATCACATAAATATGATTTTTATTGTGGTGATTGGGTGGCTGTTGATGAATTGCTGAAATCAGATGTAATTTGTAAATCCTTGTATGATTCAATAAGCTATGAGATCTGAGGGCTTGTTTTTTTTTTGTATATATTTTTAAGTGTGTAGAGATTATTATTATTATTATTTAATAAGCACATTCGAAGGCTTGATAAACTAAAAATGATTGAAGTTTATTGAGCTCAAAAGTTGTGCTAAAGTTTATGTTGTCAAGTTTGGTTAATATTGTTTACCGGCTTTGTTTGTGCTTGGTGATTTCTAAATTTGACGAAAATTTTCTGCAGTGTTTTCATTAGCATCTTTACTGATTAGTCCTAAGTAGATGTTTATATAGTTGTGTACTTATTAGTGAATATTAATCTTTATTAATTTGGTGTAAGTGTCATGTATTTATGTAATTGAATTTTATGCATTTGTTTTATTTAGTTAAGTTTTAAGGTTAGGCTCACACTAAGTTTCATACATGTATCAATCAGGTTGTTTGGTGTTTTGTATGTTCTAAAGCAACTTTTTAGAGCAGTGGTAAGGTTGATATCGCAAGCTGTGTCGCTAGGGAATGCCGCTTCAACCTAGTGGCAATGGCATCTCATGGGTGAATTGCAGCGTAACTTGTTGAGGGGTCCGGCTAATAAAGTGAAACTTTAGATTGGGAAAGAGTAGGGCTGCTGTCGCGAGACCTTGAAATCTGCTGAAAAAATAGTTTTGTAAGCTAGATTTTGTTTTATGTACCAATTACACTTCAAATGTATTAACCATGTTCAAGTAAACGTTGGACAAAAGTTTGATTAACGAGAGCTGTCAAGTGTATAAAGTACATAGAAATAACAAATTTGAAATTTGCATTAGTCTAGCAAAACAAAACCTTGACTTACTAGACCGTTTGGCAAATAGCTTGGACTACTATATTATTTTGTCAACGATCCTCCACGTCTTCGTATACTAGACCATTAATGTAAATGACAAATGACTGGAAATTATGATTATCAGGATTGTAGAAAAATCTTATTAAAGATTGGATGATGAAGCCATGCCATAAAATCCATGTTGAAAAATCTTATAAAATAAAAGATTGTGCTAGGGGTCCAAATGAGTCAAGCTCGCGAGCTACTTAAGCTTGACTTGGTAAAAAGCTAGTAAAGAGCTGAGCCTTATTGAGCCGTAGCCAAGCTTTAGCCTAAAACAAAGCCCAGGCTCGTCGAGCCTTAGCGTAATATAAGTTTCATTAAAATTTTATAAAATATACCCTTCATTCAAAGGTGTTTGATAAACGAGCTGAGCTAATTTAAACTTGTTTATGAGTAGGGCTGTTCACGAGCCGAGCCGATCCTATCCAAGCAAAGCGGCTCGTTTACAATCGAGTTGAAAACCGAACGAGCATTCTTCGAGTGCTAGGGCTGTTCACGAGCCGAGCCGATCCGAACGGAGTTTTGCTCGTGCTTGGCTCATTTACAAACCGAACCGAGCGGAGAGGCTCGTTTACAATCGAGCCAAAAACCGATCGAGCATTCTTCGAGCACACATTTTCCGAGCGAGCGCCGAGCGAGAATCGAGCGTAGAATAATATGGACGATCATAAAATTGGGATGTTTCCTTCTATGTTTTCATTGTCGGGTGACAACTAAGGTCGAAATGTCCAAGGATGAGGCTTAGATTGAGGCTGATGAGCATACGTCAGAGAACAGTCGTTGCATTGTGACGTAGGTGTGGTATCAAGCGACAATTAGCGATTGACGACTAATAACATAAAGAAGTCAAGACTGTCATCTCATGGCTTATTGTTTTACTATTAAATCTAGTATTAATTTTTGTTTGCATATATTGAGTCAAATCCAATAGTTACTTATATATAAAGCCATAAATTTATCTGTAAATTGTGTGTATTTATTATTAAATAAATAAAAAATTTTATTCGAGCCAAACCGAGCCGAGCGTACCTTTGCTCATGTTTGGCTCATTTACAAACCGAACCGAGCCGATCTGCTCATATACAACCGAGCGGAAGATCGAGCGAGCATTTTTCGAGCATTTTCCGAACGAGCGACGAACGATCCACGAGCGGCGAGCGATTTGAACAGCCCTATCGAGTGCAAATTTTTTGAGTGAGCGCCGAGTTAGAATCGAGCGGAAAATAATATAGACGATCATAAAATTGGGATGTTTTCTTCGATGTTTTCATTGTCAGGTGACATCCCCAAGGTTGAAATGTCTGATGATAACACTAATATTGAGATCCCAGTGTCCTAAGGATGAGGCTTAGATCGAGGCTGGTAAGGTAAAGAGCATACGTCAGTGAACAGTTGTTGCATTGTGACGTAGGTGTGATATCAAGCGACAATTAGCGATAGACGACTAATAACATAAAAAAGTCAAGAGTGTCACCTCATGACTTATTGTTTTACTATTAAATCTAGTGTTAATTTTTTTATTAAGTGGTTGATTATATTTTGTTTGCATATATTGGGTCAAATCCAATAGAATCTTATATATAAAGCCATAAATTTATCTGTAAATTGTGTGTATATTTATTATTAAATAAATAAAAATTTATTCGAGCCGAACCAAGCCGAGCATACCTTTGCTCCTGCTTGTCTAATTTACAAACCGAACCGAGCCGATTGGCTCATATACAACCGAGCAGAAGATCAAGCGAGCATTTTTCGAGCGTTTTCCGAACGAGCGATCCACGAGCAGCGAGCGATTTGAGCAGCCCTATTTATGAGTCAAGTTTGAACCTAAACAAACCTAATCTCGAGCCGAGCTTGTGCTTATAAGTTAATTGAGCTCGAGCTTCATCCTACCCTTGCTCGTTTGTACCCTTTGTACTATATTTTGTTGCACTTGTGTTGGCATGTCTCTTTGTTAACAAATATTTTCTTCAGCTATTTGATGTGTTGTGAAACGCACCTTCCTAATATGCTAATTTTGTATATGTTTAGTGTTTGATCGGTGCAATTTATATTAATTATTTTTAAAATTAAAACTAATTATAATGCAGGGAGGTAAATGTCATCGTCTGGAATTTGGAATGAGAATCGAGGTGGTCACTACGGATCAATATGTATTGATAAAATAAACGTCATAATGCACATGGGTTTTATATAATTGGATCATGACACTATATTATCAAAAGCCACAACAAGAAACATAATTTAGTTATCTTGTAATTTAAGATGATTGATCCATAGGCTAAATGATTGAAAATTAATATGGGTCATTAATAAGAAAAGGAAAAAGGCCTCTGACTAAAGGAGTGGGCTCACGCATTGACCCAAAAATGAGATAACACAGAATTTTTAAGGTTTTCGACAACACTCGAAGAGAGGATTAATCTTGGGACGGTTGTTTAGGAGGCACGAGAGGAGCAAGACAAACGACAGCCTTTTGGCTGTGGAAGATGAAGGCTTCTACCATAACCATGAGCGGTTAAGTTATTCGTGATTTTCCCCCGAGTGAATCTTTGTATTGATTTTATATTCTGAACTCGTTTTGATTATGTATGAACTAGTATTTTTACTACTTGTGTTGGATTGAATAAACCTTGCTTATATTTGAACCAATTTATCTATTAACTGTGATTTCTGGCATCATAGGGAGGTTGGTTGATATTTGTATAGGGATAGCTAGGCGTACGGTTTACGTTAAAAACATGTCCCTAGTTATTATTTCAATCTGAATAGTTATTGTGACAGGATAGCTAGTTATTGTGACAGGATAACCAAGGCCATGTCTATGTGGTGTTCTTGTAGTTAAATCGAATAGGTTGCAAGATTATACAAATAGGATCCCGGGTGGAAGTTACATTTATCTTTATTATTTATTTAAATTATTTTGTTATCATTTCAACATTTTTATAAAACAAACAAAAAGATAAAACTAGCAAACTTCATAATTGTATTTTGTATGTTTATTTTGGTAACTAGCTTAGACAAATAAACAACCATTGTGACGCTAACCACATGCTCCTCGTGGATTCGATATTCCCTACTTACCCTGGCTACCTAGGTTATTTAGGTTTTGTATGACCCTTGACGACAGGCGGTCATCACTATTACAAACAGGACAGGCGTTCTAAAGTTTATATGGATAAGCATATCGATAACGCGATCAAGCCTATGGCTATTATTCGCTGCATGGGATAATGATGTTAAGTTTTAATTTAAAACTACAATGATAGATATAATGACATAAAATCATATGAACTTGAATGCAACTTTGTTTTGTATGTGCATTTATAATGTTTATGTGGACATCTTGATTCTTGACTACACAGTTATGGGTGATGAATTATATCAAACAATACTTGTCAGGTATGAGGCGGGTTTTGGTAATCACAGTTTAATTCCTGATTGTAAAACCACGTCTCATACCCGAATACTAGTCCGATCAAATTAGCATTCGAAATAATCCAAACTCGGCATATTGATGTGTCAAACGAAATACTCTTACTATCTAACCGCGGCAAATCAGAAAAAATAAAAGTGATTAGAACGGAAATCAAAAGTCTTGACGAGAATGCAATGTATATTTGAGCATAGGATTGATGATCAGAAAAAGTAATTGCTATGTTTCACTTCAGTTCAACTCCCAAGCCTGAATTTTGCCATCAGAAGAACCAGCAAATAACATTTCGCCTTCGGCATCTGACACCAAAGATGTTATTTTGGCGAACGCTGAACTCGTCTTCATGGAAACAACTTTGGTTAACCTTTCTTTTAACCACACTTCAACTGTCCCATTTTTTGTTGCTCCAAATATGAAATCGTTACTCACAGCCAAACTATGGATGTCTAACGCACTCGTTAACGATCCAACTAATACCTTGCTCGTGATAGAGAATACCTACCATAAAATAGGCGGGTCAGGCTGGGTAACAGGTCAAAACAGGTCGCTTCAAAAATATCAATTTGGTTCAAGTCAAAAGAAACGACGGTTATGGGTATTTAAAGCTTTTAACTACCTTTCCTGCTGTTCCATCTACTGATGTCCCGCCGGTGTACAGAAGGTCATCATGGATACATATGGAATTTATCGACTGTTTTCCCAACAATTTTCGTGTGCCTGAGTAAAATGTACTCGTTGATGTTTTCTGCAAATCGGTTTCCTGAAACGTTTCATAGCGTTAGAACTTAGAAGAAAACAACCACAAATTGTATTTTGACAGTGATATAGGAGTCATGAGTTGACAGCATTGGTGTATTACTAACCAGTATACTGAAACCGCTGCATCCGCAGTACAGTTTATCTCCAATAATATCAAGACATTTGACAGATTGTTTGAAATTGATATGCTTAGTAACACCTGACCACCCAAAAACCTAAAGAATGTAAAATTTAGTCAATACTTTCATATCTCTAATTTTGAGCATTAACTGTAACGAATGAAAACAAACTGTAAATTAAACAACAAATAGTTTTATGGCGCTTTGGCCCGATATAGGCTTCTCTAAGGTATATTTTGCAAATTTTCAGCTTTAAAGATCTGACCTTAACTCCAGCGCCTTGGGAGAAAAAATAAGCGAAATTCGCATCAGCAGTTAGCCCGTGGACTGATTCTTTGACATCATGAACTTGAATACAATGAATTCCTTCTGGTTTGACTACCCATACCTAATGATGAAACAACTCAATACAGTTAACATAAAGTTATATAAATCCTTATAGGCTTAAAAATAGGACAAAGATGGCATACCCGTATAGTTTTATCCAACGAACCACTATAAAGTTTATCGTGTGAAGGTGGAATATAGAGGCATGTGACAGCCTTTGAATGTTCGCGGACCTCTTGAATTAACCGCAAATTCTTCTTACCAGCATCCCATATCTACATACAAACATTAATAGATTTCATATGTAATTATGATGCAGATATATAACAATGTGAACTGTTTTATTTTGTTTGGGTCGGTCCATACTCCATACCTTAATTGTTCCATCAGAATGGCTGCTTATCACACGGCTTTTAACATAAACCAACGATAAAACCTCTCCATTCATTGATGAATCCGACTCGAATCCTTCTGAAGCAGACCACATTTCTGCCTGGAAATAATAAAAAACGAAACCTATTATGATGAAAGTGTGCAGTAAAAGTATGAATATCATATCATCGGTCCAAACTTACTGCATTAACAGATGGCAAGTTCATCAATGCTTTCATTATATCACCGACAATCACAGAGTTTTTCTTGAGTTTTCTCAACGTTTTGTACATGACTTTAGCATAGCCACCTATGTCACCGAGTGCGCCTTTATAATAACATGGTTGTTAGATACATTTCTTTTAAAACAAATAAAAATAACATATTTTTTTACCTGGATCACTAATGAAGCTTCTCAACGCAACAGTTGCTAAAATCTTGTCTTCAAGGTTCTTAGAAGATTGTAGTATGTATATGTATTGGTTTAGCAATGACTTACGCGCAGCATCTCTTACGCCAGTGTCTGGCAAATTATAAAGCATGTATACTAGCCATGTGGCTATAACAAGACACTTTTTCGCTATGTTTATTGATTTACTCTTGAGACATTGTTCTAGTGCGTCGAAAATAGCGCCTTTTTCATGGTTGCAAAGTACAAAAGCCACCCTTTTCTCCCAAGAATATGCCGCTTTCTCCTCCTCTTGATCCTAAAAACAAGCGAACGTTAATAATTTCAATAGAAAACAAGGATGCGATGAATTAAACTATAAAAGTATAAAAAAACACAAACCATATTCGCTTTTTCATTTTCCATTATCGCATCATAAGGTTTATTAAACCCGGCCAGATTAAGTAACCAGGCTTCAGTATAAGATCTCCCTGAAACCGACGATAACGCATCAAGAGCCATAAGTTGCAAATTTGGGAAGTCTTTTTTCTGGAGCGTGTCAGTTAGTGTATCGATTGCTTCCTCTCGGTATATACTCATTTTCCGAGGCTCAACCTACAAACAAAAACATATAAAAAATATAAATTTATTTGCGAAACACGTCAATTTCAAATAATATTAACTCTAGATGTCGCTAACCAGTATATCAAGCTGAAGAAGAAGTGAAGCGACAGTCGGTTGCTGCTCCATCGGTGCATTCTGTAGATAGACAAGAAGAGTATGCATTGTGCTAAATGCTCCTTCATCTTTTATTATTTGTAAGATCTGATTGCTTAATGTTCTCCGGTTCAACTGAACCAACTCAGAGAGAAAATCAATGCACATGCCTCTTATATTCTCGTTTCCACCGTGAAATAATTCAAGAACGAGGCATGGATCGATACTGTTAGCTATCAAGTTCCTGCAGCTTGTATCTGTTTGGATACAACACAGTAAAATAGCGAGTACAGACTGTCGTATATCCAACTTATTTAAACATGTGAGTAAATCAGGTATTGCATCAGCTGATATAATGCTCAAAGCGATAAAAGACCTGCTGTTATCGTCTCCTTCGTTTAACACCTGGTCTAACAACTCTATTGCAGCATCCTTGGAACTCATCACCATTTCGTGATCTTTCGAGTCTTGAAATTTACTAGAAATGATTTGGATTAAACATGGTAATAAGTTGTGTGAATTTATCTGTGAGAACGCCGGTTTCAGTAAGTATATTAAAACTGCAGCCTCGAAAAGGCCATTTTCCAGCAGAGCAGCCAAGGTCTCAAAATCCGAATCTACGCTTGTTAATAGCTCTTTGAAATTATCATCGGCGACAAGTAATTCAGAAAGAATATAAACCGTTGTCGCAAGAGCTTCCCTGCTTAAAGAAGAAGATAATACATCCATGAATCCGTTTACTGCTTCTGAAGTTGATAAACACGCGTGGACCCCTGGATCAGCATTCGACTCTTTCCACATTTTGGCAATTGTCATAACAGCCGCTTCGCATTCTTTTAAATCTTCTGAAGTACATAAACATGTTACAAGCGGTTTTAGGCCACTTATGATTGCTTCAACTGCAGCTTGGGATATTACACTCGTTGGCGACGTTGCAACTGTCGCTTGCATGAACCTTCTTGGCTGGGAAAGGTTTGATATTTTTGAGGTTCCGTTGGAACTTGTTGGCGTTCCGGGATATGATAACTCATGAGCAAGATCAGGGTGCTGTTCTCTCCAAGAAGTTATGAGTCTTTTTAAAACATAGTTTGTTTTCGGAAGGGCGTTGGAAAAAAGAGGTTGTCTTGTAATGGGACATGTCGTGTTCCCTCTTCTCATCCATTCTTCAATGGCTTTTCTTTCGTATGTTTGACCCGTTTCTAGAGTTACCGGATCACTAAAGATTTGGGTAGTGATCGGGCAGACAAAATCTTTTGGTGGTTTTGATTGCGTCGATCGCTCATACTGTTGGGGAGAACCAAAGTTTGGACTGCCAATATCATTTTCTCTAGAATAACTGAAAATTTTAAAGATGCATTATTTAGGAAGAGAAAAATGTTTTACAGTTTTGTAACTATTTCAGGACGAAAAATGTACCTTAGCGCTACGTTATTTACATTTGCATAGCTAGAATTTCGTTCGTCGCCATGAGCAAAATTCTTCCTTACACTTTTTGCCAGCTCCTGCGCACAAATCTACCCTTAGTAACTGATAATGAGTCATATAGGCGAAATATGAAAACTTAGCTAATATGGAAATGGGTCAAACGGGTCGAATCAAAAGCTTATACAAATGGCTTATCAGATTTAATTAACTTTTTAAGTAAGATCAACCGGTTTCTAGTTAATTATTTAAAGCACCTTTTTCTGCTCCAAATTAACGTAACTGTTTTACCAGACCCGTTGATCTGACGAAAATTCTTGGATCCGTCACTGGTTGAGTCAACCCCCACCCAACCTATTTAACATGCACCCAATCCACTCATTTTGTAACCTCTAGTATTTGTAAACCATCTCATAAATCTTACTTTTATTTCATTATCCGACCCAGCCGAACTGATACTGGAATCATGATGCGCCTCTGGCGAAGTGGCCACTTTATAATCTACATCTCGTGTGGACTGTAACCGCAAGATTGACCTTGCTTCTTTCTTACCATTCCCTTCTTGTTCCGGAGATGCAACTTTTGGAGAGTCTTCGGCTTCCTCTAGGATTCCCTCCTATACACAAATTATTCCATCACTAGCGCTATATCCAAAGTTTAAAAGAACGGAAACAAGCCTCGAGGCGTTTTACTTTCGCCTCACGAGGCGTAAGCCCGAGGCGGGATCAAAAATAAATATAAAAATTATATATCTTATAAAACATAAAAATAATTGACCCAAAAAGTCTAAAACATAGAAAAAAAACACCCTAAACCACCTGAGGCGCACATTTTCTTGACGCCTCAGCCCTTAGAGGCGTATGTACAGACTAGACCCCTTGAGGCGCGCCTCAGACTCGTTTTTTCGAGGCGTGCCTTGAGGCGCACGCCTCAAGCATTTTCTTAAACCATGGCTATATCTAAATATGAATACGCAATTAAAAATCATATCTTCTTACTTGATTAACCCATGCAGCAGGATCCTCAAGGTTCTCAAAGGAGGCGTGAGCTGCATCCAAACTGTTCGGTACCATATTATAAAAAGTTTTAACACTGAAAGGAAAATAATCTATTAATGTATAATAAGAAACCAACCTGGATGATTCTCTTGCATTCTGTTTATCTTTTAGAACCGGAGAGAACCCTGCGCTTTTTGGCAAAATGGGACCGAATTTCACATAATCAGGAATTTTTCGGCTCACCTCATGTAAAGGAGTCATAGGTGGCTCTGCAATCGGTAACATTGGCATAGCCCTCTTGCTCGTTGCAGAACCGTAGTTCATACAATCTTTAAAGTAATTAGCATACAGCCGCGTGTTATCATCCAAAGACTGCCCATAAAGTTTTTCCAAGTTTTGTAACTTCTCCGCCTGATCTGGTCTCATAGAAAATACCAACGACTCGTTGAAGTAAAGATCAAAGTCAACGGTGAAGGACAAGTCGGTTGAATCTGGTATCAAATCCATCATAACTCTATGTCTTTCCTCTGAGTACCAACCAACGATCGAACTCATATGAGGAAGGAACAGCGTTTTCCATAGCTCTGGAGCAAAATCAATCCGTGAAAAAAACGGATCAACAGAAAACATCTCAAGAACATGAAGAACCGCATTTGTAACATTGTTTCTTAGTTTCCATAAATATGAAAGATTAAGATGAGCCCAAGCCGAGAGATAGAAATTAGGGACGCCTGCGGTTCTGTCACTCGTATCCAACATAGCACACACTTGCAGCATCTTTTCTGCATAATCCAACCTTGCCATTTTAGTTTCGATATTCGACGTATTAATGGCTTCCTCGAGGGCGTCCATACCCCAATCCAAATTTGCCAAAACCGCTTGATCGGAGTACCTGACTTCGGTCTGTTTGTTATTGGTTTCATCTTCTGCTGCTAATCTTTCACCACATTGTTCCTTCTGTTTGTCCCTTTTTCTTTGATCAAGCAGCTGATCTTGAATGAAACTTCCAACGATGGCGGTTAAGGATTTAACTATATCATCTGGTTCCATTTAGTTTCTATGCCTGCAAATATTGCACACAATCAAATACTAGGTTTGTAAACGAGCCGAACGAACACAAATGGGGCATGTTCGTGTTTGTGCGTTCGTTCGTTTAACTTTAACCGAACTTATGATCAAACTAGAACAATTAAACTAACGGGATTTTCTTGTTTGCGTTCATTTGTTAAGCATATTAATGTGTTTGTGTTCACTTTCGTTTTATGTTCGTACATTAAAAGTAAATATTAATAGTTCATAAATGTAAACGGACACAAATGAGCATAAACAAACTTAAACGAACGAATAGGTTTTAAACAAAGATCTAAAAAATATAAAATCAAATAGGTTTTATGATATGATCAGAATTAACAGAAAAGAGGAATAGGCCAAATCAATCGCTGAATATTATTCATCACTGTTACGTACTTATACAATTGATATAACTGCTACTAACAGACTTTCCCGCCCAACGAACTAACCAGAATAACAACCTAACTATTACAACATTTACACTATTGACCCTTATTATTTGATTATTACAAACAGACCCTTGAATTAACTATGACAAATGACTATTAAGTCCCTGAACTATTTATATCATATCAATACTCCCATCCTCAACATTTTTGACCTCAAAAATGGAAATCTGGAAAACGAATTTGAAGGTCTTCAGCATTTTCCCATGTTGCTTCTGTCACCGGTAAGCTATGCCACTGAACTAGAACTTCCACAGAAGCTCGATTACCTCTCTTCACCATTTTTCTTTCCAAAACCTGTAAAGGTTTAAACATAAATCTGGGCCCTTTTGGGAGAGGAACTGATTGAGTGATGTTCCCATAAGCCTTTTTAAGGAGGGAAACATGAAAAACAGGGTGGACTTGAGCATCTTTAGGGAAATCTAATCTATAAGCCACTGGTCCAAGCTTCTCTATGATCAGAAAAGGTCCATAAAACTTGGGACCCAATTTGTTGAAATGAGCTGCTCTTAGAGTAGTCTGACCATAAGGATGAAGCTTAACATAAACACTTTCACCAATCTGAAACTCTCTTTCACTTCTTCTCAAGTCTGCAACTTGTTTCATTCTATTCTGAGCTCTCAACAATGAATGTCTCAACAACTGTATAGTATGCTCCCTGTCACTCATCATCTCATCCACAGCAGCTACTCTAATGTCCTTGGGAATATAAGGAACAAACAGAGGAGGAGGATAACCATATAAAGCCTGGAAAGGTGTGATACCCAAAGAGTTGTGGAAATTTGTGTTATACCAGAATTCTGCCAATGGCAACCATTTGACCCACAAAGCAGGCTTATCCATTACCATACATCTTAAATAGGTTTCCAAACACCTATTAACCACTTCAGTCTGCCCATCTGTTTGTGGATGGTAGGCAGTTGATAAGGCCAAATGGATTCCTTGTAAAGCAGTGAATTCCTTCCAAAATTGACTAACAAAGATGGGATCTCTGTCAGACACAATGGATTCTGGCCAACCATGAAGTTTGAACACCTGATCAAGAAAGACTTGAGCTACTTGAGCAGCTGAAAAGGGATGAGATAAGGCTAAAAAATGGCTGTACTTGGTCAGTCTATCCACCACAACCAAGATAACTTCTTTCCCTTGAGACTTAGGTAAGCCCCCTATAAAATCCATGGATATATCAGAAAATACATGTTGTGGGACTGATAGAGGAGAAATGATGTGGCCCAAATACTCTACAGACAACCCTCCAAATGTACACTTTGACCTCTTAGCAAACAACTTCTGATTTCTCAATGCCTCTAACACTTGTTGCAGATGCTGCAAATGGAGTTCCCATGATGAACTATACACCAAGATATCATCAAAGAAAACCAGAACAAACTTCCTCATGAATTGCTTAAACACATTGTTCATCAAAGACTGAAATGTAGCTGGGGCATTAGTCAAGCCAAAAGGCATGACTACAAACTCAAAAAGGCCTTCATGGGTTCTAAAAGCTGTTTTATGAATGTCTAGATCATTCATTCTTATTTGATGGTACCCTGCCCTCAGATCCAATTTTGAAAAAATTTTTGCTTGACCCAACTCATCAAATAACTCTTCAACTAATGGTATGGGGTAACTGTTCTTGATTGTGGCATCATTAAGTCTTCTATAGTCAATGCAGAACCTCCATGTACCATCTTTCTTCTTCACTAGGACCACAGGGGCTGCAAAAGGACTTGAACTACCCCTGATTACACCAGTTTCCAATAACTCCTTTGTTAAAGTCTCTATCACATCTTTCTGAGTGGCCTGGTACCTATAAGGTTTCAAATTGACCACTTGTGATTCATCTTTCAACAAGATTCTATGATCAAAAGCTCTCTTGGGTGGTAAGGAAGTAGGAGTCTTGAAAACATCCTCATACTCCTTTAACAGTTCTTCTAGCTCTTCATTTGTCTCTGGTTCTAATACTTTTGTTTCATGTTGAAATTCAACAACAGGTTGTTGTAATTGTATGCTGAACAAGTGAGCTTCAACTACCTTATGTTCCTGAGTTAACAAGTTGTCCATTGTGTTAAAGGAACACAAAGACATCTCATTATTACTGACACCTTTGAGTTTACATGGAGTGTTTCCTATTGTAAACTGCATTGTCAAATCCACAAAATTCCATATTATCTCACCCAATGTCAAAAGCCACTGAACTCCCAATACCATATCATAATTGTCCAGTGGAATTACTAATACATCTGTGGTGAACCACAGATTCTGCATATTCCATTGGAAATTTGGACAATAGCTAGCACACTCAATCATTGACCCATTGGCTACTCCCACAGTCATTTTTTCAATAGCTTTCAAAAGACAATTCAACTTTAAAGCCAATTTCTTATTCAAGAAATTATGTGTAGATCCAGAGTCTACCAAGATTCTCAACTGAATATTCCCAATAGTGCCAATCACTATCATAGTAGAAAAAGACTTCATACCTGTTAATGCATGAATAGAAATGTGAGGGTCAGGCCATTCCTGTGGTTCAGTTAACTCTACTACCTCAACTCTCTCAATATCTTCATCAGAAGCCACAATTTCCAAAACAAACAGTTGTTTGTTAGGGCATTTGTGTCCTGGTGTAAACTTTTCAGGACACCAAAAACACTCCCCTTTGGATCTTTTTGCCTCTATTTCTTTGCTAGAAAGTTGTTTAGTGTTGGGTAGCCTTTTTGAAACAGGTGGTGCAGGTAACAGTGGAAGATGAGTAGTATTGGTGGGAGGTCTAACAGATTGTGTACTGGTTTTTGGTGTGTAAGAAGATGATGTTGAATGAAATTTAGAAGTGATAGTGTGGTTTAACAGGTTCTTGTTTGTATCATTTTGAATTTTGGCAAGATAATAAGCTTCTTTCATGTTCTTTGGTTTAAACATTCTAACTGGCCCTCCAATTTCTGGTTTGATTGCTTGTAAAAATATGCTTACAGCATAAGGTTCTGGTATTGACACTTTCAACAAACAAGCATCAAACTCATCACAAAAATCTTCTAATGGTCCCTTCTGTACCATAGAAGTCAATTTACCCATTGCATCCTCAAATAATACAGTAGAAAATCTGTTGAGTATGGCTTCAGAATATTCAGACCAAGTAATTTCAGTGATTGGGACTCCCTTTGTCTTCAAAAATTGTTGATGCCACTTAACTGCTCTCCCTTCCAGATGGATTGCTGCATATCTGACCCTAAAATTGTTAGGAGTCTCATCCACACTAAAGAAGTGTTCACATCGATACAACCAGTCGTCCACCTCATCTCCGTTAAACTTAGGAAAATCAATTTTCCCAATTCGATGAAGACGATCAGATCTTGGAAGTGGACCATTCATATTAGATTGACCATTTGTCGTTACATTATTGGATGACTCACCGTTCAATTTGCTAAGTAAAGCCTGTACACTAGCATTAAGACTAGCGAAAGTTGTTTCAGACTTTTGCATAAATGCATCAATCTTGAGTAATGATACTGAATGATCTTCAACTGTTTTTTCTATTGAAGATTTCTCTGTTTCAGATCTGCTTCTAGTAGTCATGATTAACGGAATCAAAGAATAATAGAACGGACAACAAACAAAGAAAGATTTGAAAATTGAATATGAACAAGAAAATTCGAAAAGATTGGACAAATCTCGAAAAGATCGATCCAAGAATTGGATTGACCACTAATTGGACAATTCAATCAGAAGAACTGATCAATGATTGATCAATTCACGATTCAAATGAAAGAATGGAGCTTATACGAAGAATTTGGAATGTATGCTGAAACAGAGTGTTCTTGCTGAAACGGTGATAAAGATGATGATTACAGACAATAATTGTGGAAAATAATGGTGGTGAGCGACTAATGGTGATCGGAGTGCCGAGGAACGCAGCTCTGATACCAAATGATATGATCAGAATTAACAGAAAAGAGGAATAGGCCAAATCAATCGCTGAATATTATTCATCACTGTTACGTACTTATACAATTGATATAACTGCTACTAACAGACTTTCCCGCCCAACGAACTAACCAGAATAACAACCTAACTATTACAACATTTACACTATTGACCCTTATTATTTGATTATTACAAACAGACCCTTGAATTAACTATGACAAATGACTATTAAGTCCCTGAACTATTTATATCATATCATTTTAAAATAATATTTAACAAATATAAACAAATGAACATACACGAAGGTAAATAAACGTACAAGATATGTGTTCATGTTCGTTCATTTAATCAACTGAACATAATGTTCATGTCCGTACGTTTATTAAACAAACAAACATGAATTCTACAACAATCAGACCAATTAAAGAGTCATAGCAAAACCAAATTTAACACACAAATAAGACCAATTTCCATAAACAAAAACATTATAAAGAACAAATTACATAAAGATCAGATACATACTCTTAACAAAGTCTTCAATCAGAATCCAGTTTCATTGAACAATCGCGTATCAAATTCTACAACAATAGATATATTTCCATAACAAAATCAAAATGAGATACATAAATAAAACTGTATACTATAAACTGAAACATTATGAAGAACACATTATAATAATTAATAAGAGATGTTTACATACTCTTGAGTGAGTAATAATAATAATAATAATAATATGACAAAACTGTGATGAAGAAGCCGGCCTCTAAAGGTGCCGGCCATAATTATCATATATAAACTCTTGACAGTTTTCATGGTCAACTCATATGGTGTCCTATGCAGGTTTTGTTAGATTTAATGATTAATGATTAATCAATCAATTATATAACGGTCGATGTCTACAGAATTTTTTAAATATATATATATATCATTACGTTACTAGAATAAATAATATGTTAAATAAGATGCCTTTTGGTTTAGTTATATTTTGTGACAACGTTTTTCTTTATAGTATACTAGTTTATACCCCGGGAGCGTCCCGGGTTGAGAAATCTAAGTAAAGTGAATAAAATTAGAAATATCTAAACTATGAAAATGACATCTGCCAATATATGATTAATGAATATTATTATTATTATTATTATTATTATTATTATTATTATTATTATTATTATTATTAAACAAATCTCTGCCATAAGTTATCATATTCTAATATAAAAAAAAGGGTAATTGGGTCGGGTATCACCTAATCCCAGGCCCGACCCAAACCCACAGTTTTTTTTAAACTAATTTCAAACCTGACACAATACCTGTCCGGTTACAAAAAATAGTCGTTTTTTTCTACGTTTTTTATATAGCACTATGGTACCCGTTGGAAAGATAATAAAACGCTCGTTAATTTGGTGTAATTTTTTTTCTTTAAAAAATCTCGTATATAAAATATATTAGCGTTTAAAAGTTGTGGGAGAAAACATTAGAGATAAAAATCTAATTTTGTTTTTAAATTTAAATTATTATTTTCCTAAAATAAAGGTCTTGCCACATAGGATGACACATGGCACACTCAATGAAGAGAATACCCTCTTTAAGTGACATGTCATTAAAATGGCTTTGGTTTATTATAGGTATAGATAGACTTTTAGCGGTTCATACACTAAAAAGTGGATTTTATTAGAAAGTGTTTTACAATTTTCTTTTTTATAGAATAATTTAAAAAGTGGATTTGTGAGAATTAGAGTAAGTTTGGGAATATTAGCCGGTGGCCGAAAGCTAGTGATTAGTGGTTGGAAGCTGGTAACCGTAATTTTTTAAATATATTTTAGAGTTTAGTAGAGTAGTGTGAGCTTTTAATAAAATGTTTAAAATGACCAAATGGACATAAGTAAAAACTTGTATCATGTTTTTTTTTTAATTTTTTTTATAATAAAATGGGTATTTGTGTCATTTTACTTATTAAAAGCTTGTAGCTAGTAGGAGTTTTTTTTAAACGCTAGTACTAATAGCGTTTCAATATAGAGTTTTTTGTCTTAACCTTAAAGCTTCAAGCTCTTTAATCAAACAATGCTTTTTATTGAGTATGAGTTTTTTCTTAAAAACTTGAAGCTAAAAACTTCTAAAAACTTATTGCCAAACATACCCTTAGAAACAAAGAAAAAATATGTTGTTTTTACTTCATTATCACTCTTAAAAATATTTTGAAGGGTTTTTTTATAAAAGAAAAAAACTTACATATTTAAGGGTATTCCGGAAAGATGGTGTACATGGGTGTTGGGTATTTTAAAGTTGGCTAGATCGGGGGTGTTAGTGAATGAGTCACCCACGTTTGAGTTCACGTGTCACAAAGGACTTAGACAAGGTGACCCCCTATCTCCTTTCTTATTCTTGGTGGTGATGGAGGCGCTATCTTGTGTCATTAACAAAGCCACGAGGATTGGAGAGTTCAAAGGGATTAAATTGGCAAATGAAGAAGTTAGTATTTCACATCTCTTGTATGCCGATGATGCGCTCATTATAGGGGATTGGTCGGAGCATAATGTTCTTAATATGGCCCATATTTTGAGATGCTTCTATGTGGTTTCGGGGTTGAAAATAAACATTAACAAATCGAACCTCCTTGGGATAGGAACCGGTAATGAGGAGGTAGAAAATATGGCGATGGTCTTGGGTTGTAAATGTGGCGATATTCCTTTAGATTATTTGGGTATTCGAGTGGGCGTAAATATGAATAGGTGTGGTAATTGGAAAAAGGTTGTAGAGGTTTTTGAAGGTAGACTCGCTTTGTGGAAAGCAAAACTTCTTTCGATAGGGGGACGAGTTACCCATATTAAATTCGTGCTTGGTAGTCTTCCGATATACTACTTCTCTTTATACAAAGCGCCGAAAAAGATCGTTGATACATTGGAGAAGATTATGAAGCGTTTCCTTTGGACCGGGTCAAACGATTATAACAAAATTCATTGGGTTAGTTGGGAAAAGGTGACGACTCCAAAAAAACAAGGTGGGTTGGGGATTAAAAGATTGAAAGATGTGAACGAGGCGCTTTTGTTCAAATGGGCTTGGAGGTATAGGATGTTCCCGAATTCTTTGTGGCGCCGGGTCATAGACGCGTGTCACAACAAAAAGAAGCCATGGGAAGTCTTACCTGTTAACAAATCTGCAGTAGGAAACTGGAAGAGTATTGTGAAGGCTGTTGGAGCGATAAAGTTTGGGGATGTTTATATGCACAACTTAATTCGGCCAAAAGTGGGACGGGGTGATTCAGTGCGTTTCTGGCTGGATGTTTGGCATGATAACGAGGCGTTAAAGGATCGCTGGCCGCTTCTTTATAGGCTAGATTCAAACAAATGTTGTACTATTTCGGATCGAGTGAAGATGGTCAACCAGCGATGGACTGTTAGCGCTGATTGGGCTGCAAACATTGATACAGTGGATAGGTTCACTCAATGGCTGCAGATGTTGGTTTGTATTGAGAAGATGGAGCATTTTGACAGGGATGATGGCTGGATTTGGGTTGGAAATTCGGATGGAGTTTTTTCGACTCAATCGGTGAGGGAATGCATTCAAAAGGGTGCAGGTGGGAATGCAAATTTTGTCCTTCATTGGGTCTCGTGGGTTTCGAGTAAGTGCCATATTATGGTATGGAGAGCGGAGTTGAATAGGCTCCCTACTAAGTCCGAATTGGTAAAAAGGAATGTCGATTTGTCAGATATCATATGCCCTTTTTGCGAGTCTCACGATGAAACAGGGCTGCATTTGTTTGTGGATTGTATGGTGGCTGCAAATGTGTGGGAGGGCATCAGTAGTTGGATTGGGATTGCTCCCATTTTCGTGTTTGAGATCAAAGATCTCTTGGAGGTATACAAGACGGTTAATGGTGTCAAGATGCGGAAAAGAATTGTGCACGGTATTATTATAGTCACTATTTGGAGCCTATTGTCACGACCCGCCAAAATTCAGCAATAAATTTTCAGCTTCTAGACCTTTCCGGGGCCATCTAGTTGCGTCTAGAGCTGCCTGGAAGACTCCGGAACAGCCCACAACATTCCAGCAACCTTGGGGCATCTACAAGCATCAAGAACCAGCCTTGAAGGGTCTAGAAAACGCCGGAAAGGGCTACACAAAACAATCCTAAAGTGCAGCCAAAGAAAGTTCTAGAACCCTCAAGATAATACACAAAACATCAAAGATCTTACTAGAATGTATCTTGTAGATTATTGTATGGATGAACCTAGAACACTCTAGATTAGGACTAGTGTAGTATAAATATGGCATTAGGGGTCTCATTTAGGACATCCCTTACATCTTGTAAACCATCACTACTTTGTATTACTTTCTTGTGAAATACCAAGAACTTTACTTGTAAACTTGTGATCAAGTCTTACAAGATTTTTAACTTGCGACCCAACAACACTTTCAAAGACTTTCATTACTAAAACCAACGACCTCAAGTCAGCAAGGCTTACTTAGACGGTGATCTATGGCCGCACGCGAGAAAAGAGAGTTTCTCCGTGACACTATGGTATGCTAGGAATGAGGTGGTGTTCAAGGGGAATAAACCAAGTGTTTCGGATATCATAGCTAGAGTCAAGTCGATGTCCTTCTTATGGTTAAAAAAAAAGAAGTAAATGTAATAGTATAGTTTGTAAGGAGTGGCGTCGGTCCCCTTTGTATATGTTGTAAGTTTGGTTTTTGCCGCCGGCCCTTGCTTTGAGGTCCGTGCGTGCGGTTGTTGAATGAAAGTTTATTTTCAAAAAAAAAAAAAAAAAACATATTTAAGGGTATTCACCATACAAATGTAACTCTTTGAAGTGATTTAAGTAAGGTACTATTTTTTTTTCTTCAGGAAAAGGTCTGCAGTCTGCGAACCACATCTGCAGGAGAAGAGGTGGACCAAAGGTCTGCAGTCTGCAAGAAGAAGACTGTTTGTTTGTTAACGTCTGCAGGCTGCTGAAATAAACTGAAATTTAAATAAACTGATTTTTTTAAAGCAGTCTGGTGGTAGACCGTGGACGGTGGTGGTGGTGGTGGACGGTGGTGGTGGTGGACGGTGACGGTGGACGGTGGTGGTGAACCGTCATGGTGGTGGTGGTGGTGGACGGTGGTAGTGGTGGGTGTGGTAGGGATGAGCACATAGAGCCGAATACCGATACCGCCCCGTCCCGATCCCGTACTGAACCGATACTGAACCGATACTGAACCGAGGGTGTTCGGTATCGGTATCCACAATTAGAGGTTTTCGGTTTTGGTATTATCGGTATCGGTACGGGATTGGTATGGTATCGGTATGCAGACCCCAAACGTCTGCGCGCGTCTGCGCAGCGCAGACAAAAGAGATCATAAGTGCTTCTGAGCAAAAAACAAACAGCCCCTAAGTGTTAACAAATCACCTTATGTTCACTGTGTGACCTCTACCGACAATTGTTATTTATTAGATTTCTCTCTAAACTCATAAAAATCACCATAAATCACCATAAACTTGTCTAGTTGTCTCTAAAACTATGTGTTGAAGCTAGAGGTGAGCAACAACTCTATTTTCTAATATCGTGTCATGTAAGCGCTGACATGACAGTGTGATAAAACTGCAATTCACTCACTTGATCCTGTACGTTGTGGCTAGAGATGAGAAGTAGTTTTATCCAGTTTTTTTAAACATTATTATTTTAAATGTGATACAATATTTAAAGTTGAAAGACAAATTAAATAATAAACATACAATATTAATTAATAAAAAACATTACAAACAAATAATTAATAAAAAAACATAAAAAAACTACTAAACTACTAGTTGTTTTTCTCGTCTTCGAATTCCTTTACGAGACGCTCCTGTTCTTGTTCAAGTATCGCTCGACGAGGCATTGGGAGGTTGCTAAAGTCCTTCGTTATAAAGTCCATGTTCCTCAATTTTATTTTAGACACTTTCGCTTGCGCCGTCATCTCCGTGGTACTTCTTATTTTGCTAATCTCCCCCAAGAATTCGTTATCGGTTTCATTAGCAACTTGTTTTTTTTCCCATGTCCCTTCCAACTGGTCTACTTTGGGGAGACGAGATAAGACCCTCCTCAAAGTTTAGGTTAATCCCCACGTGAGTATCCGAGCTTGTGGAGGAGACGAACCCACCCGAAGAAGTAGTTTTTGTCCACTTTGATGAGCCTCCTTTGCTCATTTCTTCAATCGTATTTAGCTCGACCCATTTGGAGCAATTACGAAGAATTATCCACAAGTAGTCCTCATCCCACGTTTTCATGGTCTTGTACTTGCGAAAAACCTCATCCTTCCACTCGTCGCAAGTGAACTTGTAGACATCAAGATCGCTACTTCCACTTGCTCGCATTCGATTAGCGTTCCTGTTATGAATATTTGTAAATAAGCCCACGCATTTTCTAATTTCGGCCCACCGGCCGAAAATCATATCGGGGGAACACATTTCACTCCCCACTTGTTTGTAGAAATTTTCTCAGATTCGTCTCCAAAAAAACCTTCGCCCGTTGATAGTCATCTACAAAAATAATAACAAAAAAATAAAATAAAAAGTTTTAAGTAACAACATTAATATATATATTTACATAAAAAAAATATACCGGTTGTCGATCTTCAGAAACCTCAACCCACGCATGACAAAAGGGTTATTTTTGCATCTTTCGTCCACGGCGTCACTTGTGGTTTTGGACATGCATCTTGTTCGGGCAGTTCGCCACCTCTACCACCACCCCTCGCCGCCATGCCACCTTTCTCGGCTTTCCTTTGCCCTCCCTTTTTGGGGCTACATCTTGCGTACCCGGAATAATAAAATCCGGAGACGGGGTGGCATTTGGCTAATGTTTTCTTCGATTTCGCTATTCGTGCCAAACCCGTATTCCATTAGGAACCCCATCGCCGGCGTGTAACATCCTTCCCATTGCGTGTGATCCATTTCGGTTTGTATTGGTTTTTATTTTGATGGTTTGAAGACTGTATTGTTTGTGAATGTATTTGATTTTGGTGTAATGAAATAAAAATGATTTTTTTATAAACTTCAAAAGTAGACGTTGGCCAACGGCTAGTTGTCACCAATGGTAATTTTTTCCTCGCCAACCCACGTGAGCAGGGTAGCGTAGGCTTACTCGCGCCAGCGTTCACACACTAGTGTTGCAGTTCACGCGATCCACGTAGCTTTGTTGGTGGCTTACGGCTACTCACTTGCAGGTCACAACTAATAGTCTAAGATGGTAGAGACCAGTGCAACTTTTTCCTTTGTTACAATGTGAAATGAATTACTACAATCTTTTCACTAGGGATGTTCACAGTTTGGTTAAAAACCCCAAAACCATCCAATTCAATCATGGATTTGGTTTTGCTGTCTTGTAACTCTTGGTCGGTTTGTTTCAAAATTTTCAGACCCTAGTGAACGGCTTGGTTTATATTTTCTACCTAAACCGGTCATTTATAAATATATTTTTAACTATTTATACTTGGGTAAAGATCAAATACAAATGAGTCTTAATATACTAAACAAGAGAAATGAAGAAAGATTTTTTTTATTGATTTTTTTCCCATTTAGCAGAGTAATTTTAGTAATTACTCTAGAGACAGTAATTGGTCTAGAGACTCTAGAGTAATTATACAAAAAAAAAATGTGTTAGGATCTAAGTTTGATTGTTTTGATATATTTAGAATAAGATGAGAAATGAATGATGTAAGTATATATGGAAAGTGCAGCGGAATGATAAAATATAATCAAAACAATAGGAATAAATGTTTTCTTTGATCAAAAGCTTTCATTAATTGAAAGATTACAATCAGTACAAATACTCCCCCTCAACCTGATCACACAGTGATTGTTTGTCTGAGAGAATGTTTGTGTGTGATACAATAGAACAGTACAAGCACTGTTCTATTTATAGACAAACCTAAACCACTGGTGACCTGTGCTGACGTCACCTAAGATAGTGACCTCTAACAGAATAACAACATAAAACATCTGTCCTATACAAACTACTGTTGTATTACAAAACACTGTAAAGTAAACTACTGTTGAGGGAAAACTCTGAAGGTCTTGCAACATCTGTTGGAGTCTAAGTGCTGTTGACTCCAACAGACCTTTAGTCTTCAGTACTTGATCAGCAGTTGTTTCTTCATCAGACCTTTGGTCAGCAGTTGTTCTCTAGCAGTCCTTTGTATCAGCAGTTGTATCAGCAGTTATTTGTGTGAATCAACTGTTAGCATATTTTGGCTTTTCAATCATCTGTTCTTCTCCAGGTCAGCAGACCCAACAAAATGTTTTTATAAGATTTTAGGATTAGTAAACATGTTTAACATGATGGAAAAAAATATTCAAAATAAAAAAATGTACAGTTCATTTTTTCACGTTAAGACTCATTTGTACAACAAACGTACCCATTTTTACTTTTATAGTTAGTTTACCTTAGAGGTGCAAAAATAACCGGAACCAGAAAAAAAAACCCATAATCGGGTATTAAAAACCTGTTTTTTATATTCGGAATCGTACCCGACCCTACCAGCCGGGTACGCATAGGGTATAGATTTCTATGTAAAAAACCGTACCCGAAACACCCAAAAAGTATATCAAGCAACGAGACTATTTCACATTTTGATGTTGAGGTGGTCCGGGAAGGAATGGTTCACTTCGTGATTCAAGAGGGGTTGTCATTGACCACTTCAACAACCCAAGATTGATGCGTCTCATCCAAATAACTCTACAATCGCGTTATAATCATCTAAGTCGCACTACCATTCGACGTGATTGTATAAAAAGAATTCAATACCCGGAACCGGTTCCAAAACCCAGAACTAGGCATTGAAAAACCGGAACCGGGTATACCGAGCATGGTTATTTATGCTAGGAACCGGAACTAAAACTGGTTCTTTCAGTACCCGGTTGAAGTGATAGCTGATCCTACCCGGAACCGGGCATTGAAAACCCAGTTGGTGCACCGCTAGTTTACCTTATGTTTAATCAAAATAAAACTGGGCTTCTATTAGTTTAGTTGAAGTGTAACTGCAGTCCACAATCTAAGCCCGTCTAACATTTTTAAGTCTTCATCAAAACAAAACTAGACCTCAATTGGCAATTTTGCTGCTGACCCGTTTTTGTTGCCAATTGACATCAATCCGTTTTTATTTTTTCTTTAAAAATTGAAGCCACATGTAAACAGTCTGTTATTGACACATTAAAACAACAATGTTGTTTTCTTCCAGCTAAATACAAGGTGGTGCTACTTGATAACAAAAATACAGTCGTAATCTAATATCTATAAAATATTTTTTTTTTGAACGGCTATAAAATGGTTTAGTATTTAAATTTATTTATCACTGTTAGATAGCATTATTATTTATTATATTAGGATTTGTTAGTATATGCCACAGGGTTAGTTAGGTGTTTGGGTTATAATATATAGAGCTCACTCACATAGAGAAAGTGTAGGGTACAAAGTCTCTTATCCTACAAAGTGTAGGAAGCCACAAAATGATGCCACGTGGAACTTGTCTGTTATAACTCTATAACTGATTAGAGGGGTAGTATAGTCAATTGGACATATCAATTAATCACGTTTATTATCAAATCCCTGTTTTATCGTTCATCAATATTTCAAATTTCATAACTGATTCCATAATATACGATTATCATTTCTTACCATATTCAAAAATCTACAATCATCGTCGATCACTGGTTCAAATTTTTTACGAAAAATCATAATCAATTTGCCGAGTTCTTCACCATGTTCGGTATGTACTCTGTTTTTATTGTTTTCAATTAATCGTGATCTTACTCTTAATTTGTGTTTTCAGATCTAAACAATGAACCTGAATTCTTATTCGATGAAGAACATGAAGTTTCTACTGTTTTTGAAGTTTTTTTAGATCAGTGATGAAAACAGAGGTTGAGCATTCCATTAAAATTTTTTGATGTTTTGTGGATTTGAAGATAATCATTTGCGTTTTAGTATGTTTTATACATGCGTTTTGATGTATCTGGTGATATTATGTTTAGGAAAACATTCAAATGCGTTTTAATATGTTTTAACATGCGTTTTGTTGTATCTGGTGATATTATGTTATTGATAAGATTCAAATGTGTTTTATTATGTTTTAACATGCGTTTTGATGTATCTGGTGATATTATGTTATTAACTACTGCTGAATCAAACCACTGATGGCCTAACTTCTGATGAGCAAACTACTGATGAACATTGATACACATGCGTTTTATGGGTTTACAAATGCGTTTTAACTACTGCTGAATCAAACCACTGATGGCCTAACTTCTGATGAGCAAACTACTGCTGAATCAAACCACTGATGGCCTAACTTCTGATGAGCAAACTACTGATGAGCATTGATACACATGCGTTTTATGGGTTTACAAATGCGTTTTAACTACTGCTGAATCAAAACCACTGATGGCCTAACTTCTGATGAACATTGATACACATGCGTTTTATGGGTTTACAAATGCGTTTTACTTTTTTTTTTAACATTGATACACATGCGTTTTACTTTTTCGTGATGAGCAAACCACTGATTATCTAATGCATTACTAAATTCATAAAACGCCTCTACTAAAACTTCAAAACGCATCTGCAACTATAGATGTGACACCCGGCAAATTCTGGTTAACAACGTTGTCTAGATGAAAGTCTACCTTAGCGAGTCACGCGTATATTGCACTTAACTGGGTTAGTTAAGTCGGGTTATGGTTCGGGAACTATCGGTTTAGTCTAGAAGATCATTGGATGTTGGTCTAGAGGTTCGTTAGATGTCAGTCCTTAACCAAGTGTACAAACGGTGACGATTTGTAGGATCGTCAGGGCATACGGAACATACAAGTCTCGAGTCCCGGGAATTGGTGAACGAGTGTGAATATGTGTATTTACAAGTGTTATGTGTTTACAATCATTATGTGACTTGTCGGTATGTGAATATGTGTTAACATATGTTAAAACGGGGTTTAACGCGCAAAATACATCGAACCAACCCCTATAGGCGATTAGGGGAGGCTAATCGCCTATAGGGCATGCAATTGGGGAACATTACATGCGATTAGGAGGCCAATCGCATGTAATGTCTAGCGATTGGGCCTAAATGCATGAAGTTACATGCGATTAGGATTCCTAATCGCGTGTAAAGCTGCACAATCGCGTGTTACGGGCTGGACGACTAAAAACGACTATAAATACCATACTTGACCTCCTAAACTTCATAATACAAACCCTAGTCGTCCCATAACCCGCCCCAACACACACACAACCTCTGGAACGCGATTTTTGATCAAAACACAAGGTTTCAAGCTTAATCCATCATTCTTTCACAAATCTAAGGTTTGGTTTCCATCCATGCAATCTTTATAAACGTTTTTATTCAATCCCTAATGGTCCAGACGTGTTCTAAAACGAAAAAGCTTTCTGAAAATCGTTAATAAGTGTTGTTAATCGGATTCTAACAATCATACATGTGTTATGTGTGTTTATGATTAATATCTAGGGTTTTTATGATTAAAGATGAGTGATTAACATGTTGTTAGGTTAGTTCAGAATAATATTGATGTCATGATTAATGAAATCTGAGTAATTGATTATTAGGGTTATAGTTATGCATGTTAATGTGGTGTTCATGCTATGTGTATGGTGTTTTGATTACATGGTTGCATGTAGGGCTGATAATACGAGGCTAAACGAAGGATTTTGGTTTAAACATGTTTAGAATAGTTGTTGGGTTGATATTGGATGGTTACACACGTTCTGGATCTGATTTGGAGCGTTAAACGCGCGAAAAACCGGAACAGCAAGGTTACAGGCGATTAGCAACCCTATGTTTCATGCGATTAGGGGCTAATTGCTAGTAGATACATGTGGTATAGCCCTAAATGCTAGTAGTTACATGTGGTATAGCCCTAAATGCTAGTAGTTACATGTGGTATAGCCCTAAATGCTAGTAGTTACATGTGGTATAGCCCTAATCGCCTATAAAGTCAAGGTTTACATGTCTTATGACCCTAAATGCCTATATTACATGCGATTAGCCTTCCTAAATGCCAGTTGACCAACCTAAATGCTAGTTGACTTTTCCTAATCGCGTGTACTGCTGCTGTAAGTATAAATTAGCATTCCGAGACCCGATTTGACATGTAGGAACATGCTAGGAACCCCGTAACATATCTAATAACTTGGTAACATATGTTTGGATGTAATTCGGTGATACGTGAGCTATGTGCTATAACTTGTTGTGCGTTAACGTATGTTAAGTGTGATTGCATGATTGCATGTTTGAGAGCGTAAACATAACACGGGGAGTCTCGGGTCACCAATGGGATGTCGAGTCTTGTACTTTGGGTCAGTTAAACAGTCACGGTGTTTTCAAACGAACTTGGTTATGGTCTGGACATCTAGGGACTAATTAACCTGCGGGTTATTAGTCTAAGTGCTTGTAACTGTCATATGTTAGGTCGCCGCTTTACGGGGCTAGCATAGCTGCTGAGTTATTCGTATTACGAAGTAACGCAACTTAAGGTGAGTTTACGGCCCCTCTTTTAAACTGGTTTCACATTTTCGGGGGAGAAAACATGTGTTAAAACGATTATTTGGTAACTACTGTCATACTATGGGTTTCTATTGGGTACTACACGATCTTTGGAAGTCCCGGGGGGAACCATGAATGTGCGGGTTTGCACAACGGGGAAATGTGAATAGCGCTATTGGGAGTGACCAACCCCGCTCGTCGACTTGGAGGGTCGGCGGGTGCATATTGTCTCAAACAGGAACAACAGGAACAACAGGGTTACTACATCGGGCACACATTTGGTTTACGAGTTAGTAATGGTTTTCCAATCGTGGTAGTAACAAAACATACGCCTAGCTAGCGTACACTGGTTTTCGATTTGTTATAGTATGGACAGGTTGACTTGGTACTTGGATTACAAAACCTGTAAACTCACCAGCATTTTTGTGCTGACGTAAACTTTTACATGTTTTCTCAGGTCGCTAAGGTAGCACGACTGGACTAGGGCGCACGCGTCTGCACGGCGTCTAGTTATGGTTGCATGGTTTTACAAACGTTGAACATTTGGTTTACTATTGAATATTGTTTTGAATAAGCTTCCGCTGTAAACGGGGATTTTAAACATTATTTTGAAATTGCATTATGTTCATTTTAGACTTGTTTATTGTGATCGTTGGTTTGGATCCTGGTTTGTCATGCGCCTCGCGGTAAAACTCCGCAAGTGGATTTTGAGGGTGTGACAATAGATCACCAAAACATCATACTAATCAGTAAAACGCCTTTACTTTTTTCACGTCCTTCACCTGTTTTAGGTTTTTAAAGTAAAATCATGAAGTAAAATTAAAGTAAAATACGATCAAAATACGATCAAAATTAAAGTAAAATCATGAACAATTCCTTACCTGATTTGCGTTTTGGAGGCATATTTGTTGATATGATTTAGTGTTTCTCCGATGCTCTGTTTTTTGATTTTTGATTTTTGGACTTCGGTGTCAGTTTTGATTTTTGGAGAATCAATCGCACGCATAAAATGAAGTAACCGTCAATTAATGAGGTTGATTTGGGCGCTGGATTAAAAAATTCAAATTATTTTTAGTTTGTAATTTGTCTGTTTTACCCTCAAATTGATAACTGCCATTAATGACAAACGTGGGTAATTAATGTACGAGGTTTTCCTTATAAAACGCAGAAGGTGGGAGATGGAGGGCCAGGATGGCTTCTCACACTTTGTAGGTTAAGAAGGCTTTGTACGTTAGCCGGCCTCCACTCACATAAATGTTTCTTGTATTTATATGGACCGAAAAGTCTGGTACATGTATACTAGTTCTAATTCCTGATCTATTTTGTATATTTTATGTACCTAGAACGGTGGTCACACAATGCGGCGGGAAACATAGACACTGTCAGGGTATGTACGTTCGGTTGGTTCAATGAAGTCATCAGTTAGTCTATTTTACTAACCAATCGGTTTTTGGTTAATCATTTTGTTTTATTTGATTAGATTAACGTTTTTTTGTTCCACTCATTTAATTTCGGTTAATAGCCAAACCAAACTTGGGCTAAAACTTTTGCTTAGAAATACATGAAATTAAGGTATATCATATGAAACTCAATTACATAAATTGTAGGTATAAAAAGCTAAAACTATATTAAAATATGAATGGTTTTGTTCGGTACGGTTATTTTTGTCTAAAGAAGGGTACAAAAAACCAATAACCAGCTTTTCGTTAACTAGGTTCTCAGTTAACCGGTTTTTAATTAATTCAGTTTTTTGTTGATTTTGGTGTCAATTTCATCTTTTTGGTTCGGTTAATGATCCATTTATTGCTCACACCTAGACACCGTTAATTAGGTAAGATATTAATTTTATTATTAAAACAAACTAGTAGGAATGCCCGCGCGTTGCGGCGGGTGCATCTGTTTTGCCCCTTGTGCATCGTGTTTGTTGGTTATTCGTTATGATGAAGTAGAAAACAACGATGTATAAAATATATGTTATTAAAAATTGAAACTCATAAGTATATATTCTGAATATTTTAAATGGGTACATCACAATAGGCCGTACTATTCCTTGCAACACCCTTAGATTGGCCCACGTCCTTCGGTGGGACCCTTTTATGTATCTCGAAGGCAGATAAGTATGCCATCGTAGAGCGCTGCTTAGCGTTGTGAAGTGGCGTTGTATCTCTTAGTGACCATAAGATTGTAGTGGAAGTGATGTAATTACTAAAATGCAGTTTGTAGTGTGCAACATATTTCTATTATTTTAGGGCATCTGCGAGATGCAGCGGAGTCAATGATTTGCATAGATACTCTCGTTTTATGTTAGTTTGACAAGCACCGTAACAAATATATTGGACCAAACAAATTAGTAATCAATATAGTTAAAACTACCAAATCAATTGATAAGAACTTGTCTTTCTTTGGATATGTAAACAATTGGTGACTTCGTGAGATCAGAAATTTAAATTCTATTCCTAGAAGCTTATAGTAGCAGAGAAAACAAAAAACCATCGAGGAAGATGATGACGTTGCTCATGAAGTATCTCTACCATATTTGCTTGTATAAACGTCAAGCCTACATATATCGCTCACTTTAATGGGTTGAAACGTGTCATGGGTGGGGTGTGTTGGCAAACTTCAAGCCTACATATTCGTTCGTGTGCAGAAGTGTCACATGATACCATCCTGCAACCACATAAATTTAAAAAGAAGATATAAATACATAATATATGATGTAATTTATTTACTATAAACATTGATAGATATGTAAGTTATGTATGTGAAGAGTCACCACATTATTTATATACCAAATACATGACCACTATTTATAAGACTATAACATTGATACAAACATAATAAAGACATGAAGGTTATGAATGTAAAGAGTCACCACATTATTTTAATTTCCTCATCAATTTTTATAATTATGTTTAAATTAATTTCTTCAACAATTTAATATGTAGGTAGAAAGACAATTTTACCCCCTAAATGACTTCAATAAACATTGTACTATAAGCAATATAGGTTGTATTTACTTAAATTTTGCAGGTATCCTTCACTGATGCTTTATAATATAGTATAGAAGATAAAGATTCAGGTTAATGCATTAGCATGAGCGTGAATTTATGGCTTTTCGATTTCTTATTTCTTAACACAAATAACTTAAGTAATTAACACATAGTTAAGTTTTTGTTTTCTCTTTATGCTAGTGTTTAATTTATTTTATTAATTAGAATTAGAACTTAAACAATATACAATTGCCGAAAGCAAAATAATATTGTGAACCACACTTCATACAACGTTTAACAAGAACATTAAATAGATCAACACATATGTTAAAAGTCTTAGAACAAATATAGTTTACGTATAAAGTTATATTTGAGCATGCATATATAGATTTATAGAGTTAACTATTTCATGGCGTTCAATGAGACCATGTTGATTGAAATTGAGGAAAGTCGCATACCCTTCTCCAATCATCCTCTCCATCATCTGTCCTTCATGTCCATTTGTTCCCTGCAACATCAGTTTTCATCTCATGCAGTAAGTGGAAGTAATACTTATAATATATTAGAAACGTATTAGCAAATCTAGAATGTTATATTTATAATTTTGTCCGTTTTATTTAGTTAACAATATATATGATTCAAGATACACAACTTCTTAACAAGGATAGTTAGGAAAGCCATATGTCACCTTCATAGGGGCCATATCATCCAATTCAGTAGAGTTGAGTTGAGGTCAATAGGTCATAGAATATGCTTGCTTCTGAAAGCTTCATGGAGAGAAACTAAAAATGCACAAAGAAGAGAAAAAAGTGTACTAATTAATTTTGAAAAATATTTTCTCATCAATAATTCTGAATATTGTTTGTTTATTGTTTTAATTGTTAGTTGCACAATTAAATTACCTCAATTTGATTCTGCAACGATCCAACATAGTTGATTATTACATCCAACATCACTGACATTCACATTGTCTATAGCAAATAACTAAATTTAAATGGAGCAAAACAATGATATATTATGAAGACAAATTTTTGTAATTGTCAAAGAACATATGAACAAGTAGAAAAAAATGTATATATGTATATAAAGATAAACTCATATCTTTATACCTTGTAGCATCCGGAAACTAAAGCTTGCAAGCGTCTTAACTTCTCATTGATTTTTTTTCTCTTCTCATCTAATGAAGACATGAATTTTTTGGACAAAACAATGTTTCAAAGCATGAAATTAGCTCTAAGATTTTGTTTGGGGTTATGAAAAAACTATTAGCATTCAAGAAATTGATTAAAATGAAGTATATATAATGATATAGATGGGGGGTTGAAATGTCTCAAATTTAAGATGCATTATAGGTTAGGTTGTATTTTGTGTTTTAAAAGTTGGACATAAGGGCATAATTGAGATAAGATTTTAGGATGTGAGGTATTAGATTATGTTAAATTTACTAATCTACCCTCCTAAGTGTCTTAATTGTCACAACTATGCCAATAATACCCTTAATTTTTTTGCTTAAATATGTTGTACATGTTGCTTCTTAAGTTGTATGAAAATGAAAATGACTATGTTGGCCATCACTCCTCCTTAATAAGATAATATAGATATAGCAATACTATACTACAAAGAGAATGAAATGTTCGTATTTTTATGGTGTAATTTGTTTTTAAAAAACATTCACATACAAAAAAAATTATGGTTTAAAAATTGTGGAAGTAGTTAGTTTTTTTTAATAAGGGGTAAAATGTAAATACTAACAAATTAATCAAAATTTGGTTAACGAAGAGATATTAAAATGTAATTAAGATAAGGAGATTAAATTTTAATTAGTGTTTAAAAGGCTAATTTACTTTCATTTTCAAGTTGTATGGGTGTATAAAGATTCAAAAGATTGTTAACTTTTTGGAATATTAAGATAGGGCTAGGATCAAATACACAGTGAAAGAAAAATAGGAAGTCGTAGGAAGGGTATCAAACGGACTCCGATTGAACTCATTCAAGCGGCATTGGAATCATCTTATCGAACCCTACGTTGTTAGTTTTTAGGTCTTCGTTTTTTAGGGTTTTAGCTTTGTAGTTTTTAGAATATGCGTTATATCATTGTGTCTTTTATGTACCATTGTGTCTTTTTCTTATTTTCATCATTGTGTCATTTTTCAATTCATTGTGTCTTTTTTCTTTAGCATTGTGTTATATTTTTTGGCACTGTGTTATATTTTGTGGCTCATTGTGTCATGTTTGATGATTTATTGTGTTTTTTGTATCCTTCTCACCCTTCTCATTTTTTGTAGCCTTTGTAGAATAACCCAACCCTATTAAGATGTCCCTATCAAATGTATTTTAATATAGTATAAATAATATTTTATAGAATGGTTTAATTCTTTGTATTCATAAAGAAGCTATTTTACACGTAGATCTTAAAGGGAAATTAAAGATGTCAAGAAAACAGTACAAGACGATCAATTATATAGGAGCACTTTAACAAAACTGGCTCAACCGAGGTGCGAGTACCACACAAAATCTAAACTATGAAACCAAACCGCTAGGTCAATTTGGGCTAAATTTGTCAACATATTTGGTTCATTAAGGTTTTTTCTTTAACAACAATCCAATCCTTTTTTTTTTGTAAAGCAAATATCATTAAAACGCCCAAACGGCGGACCTTAAAATAAGGGCCCCCGGGCACAAACAAACGATTACACAATCCAATCCTACTCTTTGTAGGAACCGCTCGTTTATAAAATAAAATAAAATAAACAACTTTTATAATACGATTACAAAGAAAGATAAAAACGAAAGCAGAAATTTAAACAATACTATTATAACTTAAAGAAACAAAATAACAAGAAGGAGAAGAAACAGAAAGATCTTGGTGCTGAGGATCGTGTTGAACACGAGGCCTTTAAAACAAATTCTGAGTCTATTAACGAGAGCTCGTTTTGTTTCACAGGATACAACAACCGGAATAGTAAAAGTACTGCCGGAGTTGGCTCTGACTCGAATGGTACCTAAAACGAGAAATGAAGTTGACTGCTTGAGAGAAGAGATGGTGAATTTAGTTATTAGAATTGCAGTGTGTTTTGGTGTATCTTCCAACCAAGGGTCTCCTTGGTTTATATATAAGTCCCAAGTCAAAACATCTCTTGAAGGCATTAAAAACGAAAAATAAATGTCATTGAACGTATTCAATGGCATTTTTTCTGTTCTTAAAGTTTCAAACAAAACTGTTTGACCAGACAGGTACACCATTGAACTTATCTGTTGCTGTTGAGGAGCTGGTCGTATCCGCGCGCGCACCCTGTCTGCGCATAGGCGTACAACGTAGTTCTCGTTCTACGTCAGGCGGAACAGACCCGCAGGACTGCGCAGCACGTAACTGACGTTCTACATCAGATGCAGACCAGACCCGCAAGGCTGCGCGACACGTCTTTTTGTTTTACATCGCCAGTCCGCGTGCGCACTGGAATCCTCATGCAGACCATGACGCCTTGGGCTTTCGTGGGTACTCGCGCGCCACACACTTCACTTGCCACTTGTTCACCACAAACCCAAACAACATTGTTCTATTGAATGATGAGACGAAATTGCGTTAACAATAGAGAACACACGCCTAGAAACAATAAGTTGTATTTTTTATTTTCGTTTATAGTTTACTTTGGTCACTATTTAGAACCTCATGACCAACATAAAATAGTTTTATTCAAAATTTAGTTATTACAACTTTTGCAAGCATAGTTAGCTGTTTGTATACAAGTTTAAAGATAAACAAAAAGTGTTATTGGGTTTTCACCTATTACATAGCCCATTACAATATGAGCATGTTTGGGCCAGGTGTCAAGTTAAAAGGTTGACTTTTCTTCTATGGCTCAGCAGCCCCCTCCTTTATAGATGTATACATGTTGGTCTCATTCTTTTTGAAGTCTAAACTCTGAAGAGTCTTCTAATCTGTATTATGTAGAGAGGGGTCTTTTAATAAAGAAATAAATAGCATTACTAAGGATTAGATCAATTACCATCACCAAGAGTTTGTTCCTTTTTTTTATATGAACATAAGACTTTTTCATTTCTAATTAAAACTAAAAGCAGGGGTGTGCACGGTTCAGTTTGGTTTGGTTTTTTGTTTTTGAAAACCGTTCAGTTCCGGTCTTTTTCGGTCTTTACGGTTCGGTTTCGGTCTTAGATGTTTATATTTATGTTAATATATTTAACCTTTTAAATTAATATTGTTTACATAGACTGAACATTCTAAACGATTTCCATGTTTTTCCAAAGTTTTTATTAACATATTTGATATTCTTTTGTAATACTTTGAAGATTAATTATTTTTAAGAATAAAACTAATAATTCATAAATCAGTGTATAAGACATATTAAAAAAATGATGTTTTTGGTTATTCGGTTCGGTTTTTTTCTGTTTTTATAAAATGCAGAACAGAAGCGCTAATTTCGGTTTTGTTTTTTTCGATTTGGTTTTTCCGGTTTTTGAGCGGTTCGGTTATTTTTGGCTCGGTTAAAGTGGTTTTTTCATTGTCGATTTCGTTTTTTCAGTTTTCTGCTCACCCCTAACAACAAGCATATGACACATGCCACAATATGCACAATACTCGTCCCTAGGAGCATGGAAACTCCTGCATGTGCCGGAGGATGTGCTTGACTTTGCTTAATTTTTATAAAAAATGAGGGTACTTTAAAAAAATGAGTTGGGTCCATGACATTAACCAGTAGAGAAGATAGTCTTATGCTGAGCCCCTCCCAGACTAAAAAGTTTGGTTTCGCTACCGGTTAGATTAAGGGTGTTCAACGAATCGAATAACGAATTTTCGAATTATTCGAATCGAATTTCCCAAATTTTTAATATTTTTACCTGAATTGGTATTCAATCCGTATTCGCTTAAAATTCAATTTATTCGATTCAAATAAGAAACTCGAATTCGAACCGAATTCGAATAAATTCGATTTCGTTCAAATTCACGATAAATAATAAATTGTTTTACTTTTAATTTTAAAACTAATACAAACTCATTATTTTAACATATAAAATACAAATCTACAAAATTGATAAACAACAATATCTCAAATACGGGAATAGTAAAAATAGTAAAGAATATAGTTTGTTAGGCCTTAAGGGGCACTCCTAGATTATTCATTTTGTTTCACTGATTTTAACCAATTATACGCTGCCACATCACTTCACTGATTTACTTCACTGAAACACTTTTTTATAGGCAGCACTCCACTGATTCACTTCACTGAAATCTTTATTTTCTTATTATTTTTTTAAAGAAACATTAATTAAACATATTATTAAACTAAATAAAATAAAATCTAACATCTAATAAACAAAACCTCCCTAAGTACGCATGGCACTCTCACATTCAACCTTCAATCTAGACACATCCATATTGTGACACATGGCACATCCATGTAATTTATAAAAATTTTAGTTTTTTTTTAAAATAAAAAATCATTAATTACTTTGGCCAAAATCGGTCAAGAAGACAAGAATATGAAATATGTATTTAAAAACAAAGTAATTAATATTTTTTTAAAAACTAAAATTTTTATAATTAATGATTTTTTATAGGTTTTACCACTCCAAATAATTGTTAATTGTTGAACCGCGTGTACACGCGGGCAATCACCTAGTCTAATCTAATCTAACATCTAATAAACAAAATCTCCCTAGGTACACATGGCACTCCTACATTTAACCTTCAATCTAGACAGCTCCATATTGTGCCAGATGGCACGTCCATGTAATTTATAAGATTTTTAGTTTTTTTTAAATAAAAAATCATTAATTAGTTTGGTCAAAATCGGTCAAGAATATTAAATATGTATTTAAAAACAAAGTAATTAATAATTTTTTTTTTAAATCTAACATCTAATAAACAAAACCTCCATAGGTACACATGACACTCCCACATTCAACCTTCAATCTAGACACCTCCCTATTGTGCTACATTGCACATCCATGTGATTTAAAAAAAATTAGTTCAAAAAAAAAAATAAAAAATAAAAAAATCATTAATTACTTTGGTCAAAATCGGTTAAAATCTAATCTAACATCTAATAAACAAAACCTCTCTAGGTACACATGACACTCTCACATTCAACCTTAAATCTAGACACCTCCATATTGTGCCACATGTCACGAACATGTAATTTATAAGATTTTTAGTTTTTTTTAAATAAAAATTCATTAATTACTTTGGTCAAAATCGGTAAAAATCTAATCTAATCTAACATAAAAAATCATTAATTACTTTGGTCAAAATCGGTTAAAATCTAATCTAACATCTAATAAACAAAACCTCCCAAGGTACACATGACACTTCCAGATTCAACTTTCAATCTAGACACCTCCATATTGTGCCACATGGAACGTCCATGTAATTTATAAGATTTTTAGTTTTTTTTTTAAATAAAAAATCATTAATCTAATCTAATCTAACATCTAATAAACAAAACCTCCCAAGGTACACATGACACTCCCACATTCAACTTTCAATCTAGACACCTTCATATTGTGGCACATGGCACGTACATGTAATTTATAAAATTTTTAGTTTTTTTTAAAAAATAAAAAGTCATTAATTACTTTGGTCAAAATCGGTCAAGAATATTAAATATGTATTTAAAAACAAAGTAATTAATATTGTTTTTGTAAAAAACTAAAATTTTTATATTTAATGATTTTTTATAGGTTTTATCACTTCAAATAATTGTTAATTGTTGCCCGCGTGTACACGTGGACAATCACCTAGTTACATGATATTCCATAAAATAATCAATACATGACATCAAAACAACTTGGCTTAGTGGTGGAGTGGTTTGTGGTGCATTTCTATTATTAGAGGTCTCAAGTTCAAGACATGGGAAAGGCAAGGGGCGGCTTTATTTTTATCCTGATCATGTGGCCTAGTGGTAAAAGGGCCGGTTCTTTCTTTGGAGGAGCTGGGTTCGATTCCCACGGGAGGCATGTGATGGATACCTCCACCCTTGTGGTGGGGTAGGTGGTTGGGAAGTGATGGAGAGACCCTTGACCCTTGTGGTCATGGGTTCGACTCCTGATCCCTCCAGGTTTTACCGGTTCACTACCGTCGTGCCTTCGGGCGGGTTTGTCGGCCGGGTTTCCCCTGGAACAGGAGACGGATGGGTCGAATGGCTCTGTCCGTACGGACTAGAGGCCGTCTGGGGCCCCTTTCGGCCATTGGGGGCCGCGTACAGAGTACCCGGCAATACTTTAGTTGATCGTTCAAAAAAAAAAAAAACATGACATCAAACATTATTTAAAACCGTAAATAAAACCGTTTAATAATATGCTTAATTAATGTTTAATTATAAACGCCCTCTCTAAACCTCGACCCTCGGGTAGTTATCAGTGTGTAGGTTTCGGTATTGGTTACGGGCTTCTTTAATCCACCCATCTGCGTTTAAGCCGGATTGTCGTGCATCGCATTAACGACTAATTGTTGAAATACTGCGCACTTCGACTTTAATGATATAAACTTTCCATATATCGCGTCCGTTGAACGAGTGTTTTCACCCATTTCTTCGTTGAATCTTGTGGCAACCGCTTTCCAAAAACTTTGCCTTCCCTGGGGTCCTTGCTCTTGAACATCAAGATAGCTATTCACCAAGGCGAGTTCATCCTCCAAGCTCCAGATTGGTGCTCGCACACGGTTTAGAGGGGGCGGGATTGGATTTGGATTTGGGTTCTGGTTTGCCATTGTTTTCAAGTTCAAGATGACCAATTGATAAAAATTGGCTATGGTTTTATACTAAATTAACGGTCACAAAATTGTTACCGTTTTATATTAAATTCATTCAAACGGTCAAAAAACTAATAAAATAAATACTAAAAATTGACCGTTAAATTTATTATTAATGGTTACCAGCTCGTTAACTACAACCAGAAAACGGTCCACGGGACCCCTACCAGCACGGGTGGCGGCGGTGTTACCGTGCTGGTAGTGAGGTACCCGTGCCCAATTCTGGTAGCGCCCGGTCCGCCCTTAGAGTTTTATGATGTATAAGTTAAATATGTAAAATATGGTAATGGTAAAAGTTGTAGACACTATGGGTTTTAGAGTTTGACCAAAATTTAGAAGTTCTTTTTTTCAATGTGTATGTGTGTGTGTATATATATATATATATATATATATATATTTAAGCAATATACATGTACAGTTTTTATTCGAATTTTAAATCAAATCGAATTTAAAATCATAAATTCGTATTCGACTTACTGGACTGGAATTCGAATTGAATCGAATTCAAATTCTTAATAATCGAATCAAATTCTTGGTAATCGAATCGCACTAAGTCTAATTTCGAATTTTTCGAATCCGAATCGAATTCTGAACACCCCTAGGTTAGATGACGATGATTGATTTGAACGAAACAGACGCCAAAGATGGGTGTGACAAATGGCACTAGGTGAGACTTTCACACCCCTTGATTTCCCTCAAAAAATCTCTTATAATTAATTATATTTTAAATAAATATAACTATTAATTATTATTTTAAAATTTCAAATATGTTAATTAATATTTTTATCTTTATCTTTTCCTTATCTTCCCCCATAATTTTTAAACGTTAGTAAATTTTATATACGGCATTTAAAAAAAATAGACCAAATTAACGAACGTTTTATTATTTTGCCAACAAGCACCATAGTGCTACACAAAAAATGAAAAAAAGAATGATTTTTAGTGGGTTTTTGTTCACACAGAAAAAAACATAATGTGTTTAGATAATTCATTAATCTTGCCTAAGCAAGTCACTAATGCTTTTGAACCTACTATTAAATATAAGAACATGCTAACTACGTATATGTTCACGGATAAGGTTGCTAAGCCCGTTAGATGTAGTCTTTGATTCTTAGACATCAGGTAAATCTCAATCTGATAAGTGATAATTAATTATCCCACTATGCATGTCTCTTAAATTATTCATCATTATGACATTTTATTTGATACCGACTTGGTTGTTTTTTTTTCCAGGCTTCACATCACAACTTTATAATGTTTTCAGAAAGTGACAAAGTTGTACACAGACTCCACTCGAGCAAGATGTGTACATGTAGAATTAGAAGCATGTTTTATGAGTTATCGAGTGTAAATACTTTAAAAAATGATTCTGAAAAAAAAAACAACATATTCCTTATATATATTAGATCTGTATAACCCGAAAAGCACCCAAAGAATACTCTAATTTAATATAAACGTAAAGAATAAAACTCGTAATTCAGTCATATCATTATATCGTTTCCCACTTGAAAAATACCAAACAGGCTACTTTTTTTTTTGTATTTTCAAACAAAAAGTTTGATTTAAAAAGTCTACAACTAGAATCAAATCGAGTGTGCAAGTTCAATCAAATATTGATTTTAAAATTTTAAATATCATTAAAAAGACCAAGTCATGATTTGACATCAAAGACTACACTGCCGGACGGCTTTATCTCTCAAGGGTCCCATTTTACTGATTCAAACACACCCAACATATTTGACTCCCAATTTTAAAGGTTGGTTTCGTTTCATGCTGTTACTTAAAAAAAGGTCAAATCTTGTTAATAAAATGATATGATATAGTCATGAAATAAATTATTTTGAGCAATCAACTTGTATAAAAATGCAAATTTTATTTAAATTCAAGTAATTTTATATGTGATTTCCTAAGTAGTTTCAACTTGTTAGGAAACCTTTTTTAATGCTGATTAAACTTCAACGGTTATAGGCAATGTTTAAAAAAATCAAATAGGCTATCAAGAACCCATGACCTCTTGGTCAAGTGGTATGGTGTTCCTCTTACAAATGTAAGGTTGTTGGTTCAAATCCTTGCAAATGCAAGGTGAGGTGAATAAATGTGTAATAAAAATTTACCGTTCAAAAAAAATTAGGCTATCAAGTCGACTTTTATACATGTTAATCCAAATTAGAATTACATAATATTTAACTAACAAAAAGGACGTTTGGCCTAGCTAGGTATCATGGGTTGCAAAATGGTGCCTTTCCCATGAGATATCAAATGTTCGAGTTCTATAGTAGCTAGTGATATGAAATTAAAATAGATTAGATGCTAAAAAAATCAACTTGATAATTAGGAAACATATTAAAGTTTTTTAATGTTACTAATAAACGAAAAAATAGAATAAATAGTTGAGAAATAAATAAATAATAGAGAAATCGCTCAGAGCCTGGGAGAAGTGTTTGAGTTGTCCCCTCGTCAGAAGACGGTGATTGAATGCCTAAAGGGTCACGCTCAGGATTTTTTGACCGTTATCCCAATTGAGGGTTTGGGCCAATGCATGTCTGCAGTAGAGTACAGGACTATCCTCAAATACCGGTTGATGATCCCTAGGACTGGCATAATAGGTTACACGAACCTGTTAAGACACGAACCTATTAAGACACGAACACGAAACCTGTAAACAAGAACACGACACGAAATCTAATCGTGTCATTTTTTTTCAAACACGAACACGAACCTGTGTATAACAGGTTAACACGATAAGACACGAAAAGGAACACCTAGTAAAATAAGTTAACACGACAAGACACGACAAGACATGATAAGAAACACGATAAGAACTGTTAAGACACGTACACGATAAGACACGAACACGAAACAGGTAAACACGAACACGACACGAAAAAAAAAACAGGTCTTAATGTGTCGACATGTTATAGACACGGAACCTGTTACGGCCAAACACGAAACCTGTTAAAATCGTGTAGGTTTGTATCAGGTTATCGTGTTCGTGTCTAAATTGCCAGCCCTAGTTCATCCCTATGTATCCGGAAAATGAAACTTGCCCGATCTGTCATAAAGCTTGTATGGATAAATATGGGGAGCACGCAGTTCATTGCAAAGAACTTCCCGGTTTCAAATACCGGCATGATTGGGTGAGAGACGTTTTGTGGGACATCTTGAGAAGAGTGGGAATTTCTGCCAAGAAGGAGGCCCCTGTGAATTTTCTCACGGACCCTACAGAAGGGAGATCTACTCTGCGACCAGCGGATCTGCTCGTCTTTGGTTGGGTCGGGGGAAACATGCTTGTGTGGACCTCACAGGGGTATCTCCTTTGGTTGGTTTAAGAGAAAACGGGTTTGTAGCTGGACAAGCATCAAGAAAGGCGGAATCGAAAAAAGTAGATAAGCACGCTAAAGCTTGTGCAGAGAACCAACATGTCTTTGTCCCCTTGGCCTTTGATACCTTCGGCTCCCTAGCACCAGAAGCTATTCGTTTCTTGACTAGGGTTCAACGGGTTGTCCACAACAATAGTTCATCTACAGGGGGTCAAGGGTTTGTATTTGGTAGATTAGGATTCACGATTCAGAAAGGGGTGGCAGCGCAGCTTGTTGCCCGTCTACCATCTATTTTGATGTAACTTGGTAAGTTTAAGAAATGAATTAATGATTTAAACTTAAAAAAAAAATAGAGAAAGGTAAAAGTTATGATTTAATATTTTTATTTAATAGGGGAGAGAAATAAAAATTAGTAATTATATATATATATATATATATATATATATATATATATATATATATATATATATATATATATAGGGGAAAGTTAATTTGAGAACACCTATATTTCGTGCGAACCGTGAGAACGGCATCTAAAACCATTCAAATTCAAAATTTCTTTTTACACGTGTCTTTATTACTAAAATATAATCTCAAAAACACAATTTACGCGTAAAAATTCAAACGTATACGGAAATAATTTGTTTTTACACATGTGTAAATTTGCTGTTTATACATGTGTAAACTGTTTCATTTACACATGTGTAAAAAGTTAATTTAAAAGTGTTTTTGCAAGAAAAGATGAATTATTTGGAAAGAAAATTCATTTATTAATGTTGTATTTTGATTATAATGGGATTTGTATTAAAAAAAATTTGATTTTGATTGATTTTTGTACTTGTTCTCACGGTTCTCACAATATTTAGCGTTCTCAAGATAACCCTCCCCTATATATATATATAGGGTAGGGATCCTAAGAGAACCAACCCCTATTTGAGAACTGAGAGAACCATTCTGGGCCATACATTTCATATAAAGGCAAATTTTTTTTTTTTGCTTTAATCCCACATTTTTATGCAAGGAAAAAAAATTTATTTTTTCATTTATACATATGTGTATATTACATTATACATATGTGTATAATGCAATTATACACATGTGTATACTGAAAAAAAATACAAAAAAAATAAAAAAAAATTTCCTTACATATAAAGCAGCGATTTTTGCAAAAAAAAAAAAAAAAAAAAAACAATTTTTTTTTTCCTTAGAGAAATGTGTGGCCCAGAATGGTTCTCTAGTTCTCAATTTGGGGAAAGGTTCTCATTTGAACCAATTCCTATATATATATATATATATATATATATATATATATATATATATATATATATATATATAATCTATAATCTATAATCTATAACTTATAATAAAAGAATTGAATATTGATGATGTGGCATTCAATGGAGGCCTCAACCCTCCTTTAAATGTGTCACGTGGCACGTTGATGTGAGAGTTTTTAATTTATTTTTTAATTTTATTTTCATCTATTCTTCTACACTTATCTAACCCTAATCTCTTTAAGAATTTAAAAACAAATTTAGATTTTTCTCTCTAATGTTTCCTCCCATCATTTTTAAACGTTAATATCTTTTATATAAGAGATTTTTTAAAGAAAAAAATTACACCAAATTAACGAGCGTTTTATTATCTTTCCAATGAGTACCATAGTGCTATATAAAAAACGGAGAAAAAACGACTATTTTTTATGGGGTTTCGTTCATACAGGAAAAAAAACACAAAGTGTTCAGGTTATTCATTAATCATGTTTTTTTTTAAAACCAAATTCTTATATACAATGTTGCAATTTTGCCCAATCGCCATGCTGTTATTGGAATTTTACTCTTCTAAAGATGGATAGGTATACTTCATCAAGAGAAGCTAGGAGAAAGAATCGCGCAACACTGCAACACATGGTGTCACCTTATAGCAAGGTTATTTTTTTATTTATTTAACTAGTAGGAATGCCCACGCGTTGCGGCGGGTGCATCTGTTTTGCCCCTTGTGCATTGTGTTTGTTGGTTATTGTGACATCCGCCCCTTTCACTTTTATCATTTTACAACTTTAGTCCCCTTATTTCTTATATCTACATTTACAGTCTTGTATTCTGTAACATTCGTGATTTTTATTTTAATTACAACTTTAAGACCTAATATGACAAAAAAAATATATAACAATAAAACTATACTAATCTTTTTGTTAGTATGTATATATATTACAAAAGGGCTATGAATGATGTTCATATTTTTTTAAAAAAAAATGGATTAATACAAAATATTTAAATTACTTATAAGTTACATTAGTAACTTTGAATGTTAATATATTTAATGAAAACATGAATGATATTAATAAAAAAGGAGTTAAAGAAATGAAATAAATTGAGGATACTTGAAACATCTTTTATGTAAATATATACCCTATAAATGACTTCTATGTTTTGTGTAGTCATACAAAAAAAAAATATAAATCCTTTGTACATTACCAAGCTTCAATTTATTTGACTTTGAATCATCATATTAGAAAGTCCAACAATCGCTTTGAATCTTGGTCACTTTTTCTTGCTTGGATTGAAGGTATTCATGAAACTTTGTACAAGCTTAAGATTTTCTTTATTGCATAATTGTTACTCGTCGTTAGTAAGATAATATGTTCTCTTATTATTCCAAAATAATTGTGGTTATGTTTTAAGTCGTTTTTTTTTTTACTAAACCAATACACAAAGACGGTGACTTCGGAAGAGCCACCTAAAATATTTACTGTTTTGCTAGTTTTTTTTAGTAAAAATATTTGCACTTTTGTTAAACGAACCACAGATTCATAAATTGTTTAAAATGATAGTTTGTGCAAATGAATTGTATCATATCTCAAGTATTGTAATCCTAGATCTATTTATACAAAGTTTGAGAAGTTAAAAATATTATTATTATTATTATTATTATTATTATTTTGGTATAAATAAAATATTAAGTTTTATATTGACACAAAACTATACTAATGTTATTTTACATACTAATGTATAAATAAATATTTGTTTGTTGTAATCACCTATTCGGAACTTTACGAGCAAGTCACTTAATTTTAGCTAATATTGTTATTTTGTTTACATAACTAATCAATTTGAATTACTATTATAAATAATTCTTTTTAGAATTTACATTTATACTATATCATATGAAGTTAGTATTTGTGCTTAAAACAAAATATACCATAAACACAAATCATCTCAACTCATTTTCGCAATCCTAATCTCGAATAATATCTATATATAGGTTGTCCTAATTTTGAGAAAGACATTATAACACTTTGCCAATTCCGGACCGACCGTCTTAAGGGTCACAACATTAAGCACCCATACTTAAATCAAGAACTCTAGAATCTATGCAAGCCTTAAGGTGAGTATATCTTTCCCACTTTTACTGTTTTACGTTTCGGGGTGACTCGTGTACTTATACTCAAGTTTATATTTCTTTTACTAAATGCAATTCTTATGTGTGTTTGCTTGTGTCATTTTGTGTATCTATGACCTGTCAAATCATTAACCGCTGGGCGGCCTGGCATTTCAATGAATAGTACTATGGTTTATACCCTTGTGACTCTGTTGAGAGTCCTCGTCATTGCTATGTATTACATTACTACTAGCGCATACTATATATATCTGCTTTCTTCTCTTAGGGTTGATTTGACCCGGATACCACTTATTACATAATTGCAAACAGTATACGACACATGAATTGCTAAACACTTTTCTACTATATTTATTTAAACAGGATATGCTCACCAATACAATTTTTGTATTGACCAAAATATTTTGTACATGTTTCAGGTTGTTTTGAGACGCTTCTTTTAGGCTTTTGGATTTTATATTTCAGTCTTGTCTACATTGTATTTTAGCTAGACTTGTCACTTTAGAATTATTGTATCCTGTAATTTCATTTCAATGTAATAAATTATTTAATCAATGTATTCAAATTTACACTTTAGTCCATGAGCTATTGAACAATCGTCACTACGTGACACCTCGATGTTTCCGCCATCGGTTGGGGTGTTACAGATTGGTATCAGAGCCATGGTTATAGGGAATTAGGTTATTAGAATGCCTTTTAGCTTAGTCTATAACCAAGCTTACATTCACGAGTCCTCTCGTGTATATTCTTCTTTATTCGTATATTTTCCTTTTAGTTATTTTTGCTATGATATTTTTCTCGTTATTCTTTCGGTATTTTGCTTAGAAAAGAATACGCTCGTATTTCACAAACGAAACGATAGCGCCAAGTTAGGAGTGACATCCATACCTTGGTGATTAGTTTCACTCCTCTATATGTTATTTATCTTAGGAATGTGTCTTTGAGATAGGAGTGACATCCACACCTCAAAGAGTATTTCCTTCAAAAAAAAAAAACTTAACCACTAAGCTGGGAGTGATATCCTTAACTTAGTGATTGGTTTCATTCCACAATCGTTTTCAAATTTGAAATACATCTTGGAGTTAGGAGTGAAATCCACATCTCAATGATTTATTTCTACATCTCGTTGATTATGAATTTTCTTAAATGTTGGTAATCTATTACATACTATAATCTTATCATTCACGTCATTTTAAATCATGGTCTTTTAGAGCACATTAGAATTACACATAGTTCATGTAATGGTTTCATTTTGCATTTTACAAACTTGTACTGCATATTTTAAAAGGACAAATGTAACCCTTTGTTTTCATATGACATAACCAATATATACTTTCGAAAGAAACTAGCAACTAATAATAAGCCTTATAACATTTTTCAAACTTGACGTCTCGTATACACATGAAAATGTGTATTCGCGAAGATTTTGCAAATGAACCTGTTTTGAATCTAAAACACACTTCGATTTCTTAAAATTTATTCTCGTGCATCACTAACTATTCTTTCAACAATATCACAAAGTCGAGTAAACTGCGAAAATTTACCTTTTACACTTATACTTTTTCAGTTGCAAAACTTTTGGTTTAACAAAACAATGGACATATCTTTTTATCAGAATGTTGCTAAATGTCTTTTATAGTATAACGCATATATGTAAAATTACTAGATTTTAACTCACATGCCAGTAGGCTATACACCCGTTTCGTGCACATTCATTTGCCGTAAATTTCATTATTTTATTCTTTCACCATTTTTATTCATAGTTATTTCTAACACGTTATTTGTGATTATTTTCACATTGCGTATTTGCATCAATTCAACTCGTTTACTTTCATTTTGTGCAATTGTGCGATTTACTCAATTTATGTTATACAATTCTTTCAGTCGGAATTTTATGCTATACTTATATACTTACTTGAACGCATATTTGGTATGCACATTTTTGTAACACCCCAACCGATGGCGGAATCATCGAGGTGCCACGTAGTGACGATTGTTCAAAAGCTCATGGTACTAAAATGTAAATATTATTGAATAATCAAAATTGTCTTACATGGAAATGGAAATTACATTGTTTAAATGAAATGTAAATATTGAAATAACTGAATTGTAATAAAGCACTAAATATCTCTTGCTAAAGCACTAGATCAAACTGCACCTGAAACATGTACAAAAATAGGTTTGGTCAACATATGAAATGTTGGTGAGCATTCCTAGATTTGATATATATAGTAGGTTAAAAAGTTATACAATTCAAGTGCAAGCTACAGTGCAAATATGTAAACCATGTATCAAACAAATGAGCGAAATCAACCCTGTGACTGTATAATGTACTGTATGAACTGTAGTGTACTCAACCAATAAATGGATGATAACTTAACACTGGCCACGGATTCTCCGATGAAAAAGGGGGAGAATCAACCTAGGCGGGTTGTCAATCCTAATAGCGCTATCCAATGTTAAGGTCGGCTTGTACCATGTTAATGATTTCACTAAGTACAAATGTAATCCACATGTATTGTCTAAGCATAAAGCACGTTGTAAGCAATGCACATAGTACTAGAATTGTATTGTAAAAATGTAAACTTGTATTTGCAATTGTAATAGTGTACATGTAACACCCCAAAAATGTATAAAAGCAAAAAGGGGTAGGAATACTCACTGTATACGTAATAGCTTGTAATTGAACTGGACAACGAAATGTGCGTTGGAAATATTCCAAAGAATCAACCTAAAGAATTTTAATAATGTGTAAGGAATAACTCTAGGATACATGTATTTCTAGGGCTTCGAATTTGGGGATAAATGTTTGTTTGATTATCATTAAAATATTCGCCAATTGAGAGAAATTTAGTAAATAAATAACCAAAAAAATCTTTTTATGAAATTTAAATTTAAGATGGTCACAAGAATGTGTTTAAAGTGTAAAAATAATTTTTATAAAATTATTTTCTTTAAAATAGATTATTAAATCTATTTATTACAAATTGACAAACTTTAACTTTAATAATTAAAAATACTAAAATTAAAGAATTATTATTTTAAAAATCATATTTCTGTTCTAAATGGATAGAAATAATTTATGTAAAATTTTGGTGCAAAAATATTGTAAAATGAATTTATTATGATTTAATTATGATTAAAACTAACAAAAATTGATTAAAAATATTAAATAAATGATTTTTCAAAATTAAAAATCATTTCAGTAAAGTTTCACTTAATACAAACTCAGGATAATTTTTGTAGAATTTAATAAAGTTGTTTTGATATATAAATGGATTTTTATAAATATAATAGCATAGAAATGATTTAATTATTATAAATATTAAATAAATGAATTTCTGAAAAATAAAAATTGTAATTAAAACTTTTATCTCAGATTAAACAAATATAATTTTTTTAGAATTTATAAAATAGTTTTGATATTTTAAAATGAATTTAAAAGATTAAAAGGTTTAATATATATATATATATAATTGTTTAAAAAGAAAAGAAAAGAAAAGAACAAAAAAAAAAACGGGCTGTGCCGGGACTCGAACCCGGGTACTCAGGGTTATAGCCTATGGTCACAACCACTTGGCCTAGGCCTGTGGTTGTGATAATCCTGTCTAATAATAATTATATACACAACATGAAATTGAGTTTATCCCCAAATTGCATATGACGAACCCTAGAATTTGTAATCAAACGATTTAGGAATCTTGAGCCCGATTAAAGATGGGGCTTTTGTTGTTTGATATCCGACCAACAAAACCCATAGAAAAAATGGAACTCACAGTGTTTAATTGATGATAATTGACGGGTCAAGGAAAAAGTCAAACCACGAACTTGAATATCAAAATCAGAGTGTATTAGAGAGAATGAGAGGTTAAGGGAGATGAGTGAGCGAGTTGTTAAGCTGTTCCAAGGCTCAATTTATAGTGGGGATCAATGGGTTGGGTTAATTGGAAGGTTGACTCGTTTTTAAAATGGTCCACGCGTATTCATTTAATTGATGGACAATTGATTGATAATTGGTGTGTTGCTTAGTCACACAGGGCCGAAAATCTTGTATCAGTGGTCAAAGGATTGGTAAACATGGTAAATTTGTAAATTTCAATCCATTCCTCACATACTGCTGCTGTTCGCGAGTTGCAGACAAGAAAGGAAGGAAATTGAAAGTGTGAATATATGTTTTATAGCATCAATTAAATCACAACTTGTCTAAGTGGCTTAGTGGTGGTGGTGTGTGTTTGTGTGGGGGAGGGGCAGAGTTCGAAACCCGGGTGGAACAAAGGTTTCACTTTTTTTTTTTAAAGACAGAAGGGGAAGGGAGTGGGCAGGCTGTTGGGCTGTTTCATCTGGGCCAGCTAATGGGCTTTCGTGGTACTGGGCCGAGCAGCAGCAGCAGATAAGGAAACATGCTATGCAAGGAGATGGGCCAGAAAATTTGCATAAAAGGGGTATGGTTTGGGCTTATAAATCTTAGGTTTAGTTTTGTTATGGCTTAAGGTTTGGACTAGTATTATTTATTTATTATCATTATTATTATTATTATTATTATTATTATTATTATTATTATTATTATTATTATTACAAAAATAAAGAAAAGTGACGGATGTCACAGCATCCCCTACTTTTAGAAACTTCGTCCCGAAGTTATTAGAAACATAGGGTTATGGACGCTTGGGTAAAAATTAAGATAACTGTGGTTTAGAAAATTCAAATGATTTGGATATGAGGTGTGATAGGTGTGAGTTAAGGATTGGATTAGGTTCGTCTCGAAAGGGTAAAGAGAGTAAGAATCTAGTAAATCACTACTTCAAGTTTTAGGACTCCTAAAATAAATGCATGAGTTGATTGACTATAAAAAGACTAGATGAACTACCAAGTAAACAGAGTTTGTTCCTGATTCGACTCCCAGTCTCACCTTCAATGCATCATTAGTGTTTGTATACAGGGTGTACCGCAGCTAACCCACCACACCTTTGATACCTTGAAACCGTACTGGATGCCTACCAAAAACTCTAATAAAATTTCACACTACCCTAACGTACCTGTAAATTCATGATTACGTTCCGGACCGGAATCATCAATTTACCTTACATTAGGGTTTTGTGTCCTTTTATGACCCCACCGATTGTTGAGCAGGTTCGATAGCCTCCACCAGCCGTGGAGTAGGTTGTAGGGCCTCTCCCGACTGTTTGAAAAGGCATAGCGACCTCTACCAATCGTTGAGTATGTTCAATAGCCTCTACCAGTCGTGGAGTAGGTTGTAGGGCCTCTCCCGACTGTTGAAAAAGGCATGATGACCTCTATTAAGTGCAGCAATTATTATTCACATAGATTGCAAATTGATAGCATGTTTATGCAAGCAAGTTTGTAAGTACTACAACCATTAAGTGTAAGTGTTATCTTGAATAATTAAATGTTTACGAGTATCATGAATAATTAGGTGTTTAATGCGTAGTCAAGTTAAGAGAAAAATCTAGTTTCATGTAATAACCAATGATGTTTTCTTAGAAAAGCATCTGTAAGATCAAGTATCAAGTCCAAACGTTTCAAATAAGGTAGAGTCTTGTATGATTAAAATAAACGTAATCAATAAATTTCCAATCGGTGTTAATACACAATAATACGAAAGGAAATTTCTAGATGTTGTATGCTAATGAGTGCGACAAAGTTGGGTATAAAATGATAATAGAATCAAGAAAATGAAAACACGGGTATTGGATTTCTCGAGTCTTGGGAAGATTTCATCCATGGCTTAACCAGTGGGATTAACGTCATCCTGATCGTCTGCTTCGTTGATATTGTTATTGAAAGCTCGTCCATGTGCCACCAGGTTTACATTGTTCAATTTGGGACATTGAGGTAGCATGTGGTTAGGGTCTCTGCAATGATAACATGCCCGACCGTTAGTAATCTGTAGTGGTCCCTGGGCAGCTGTTTGATGATTACTCTGTGTTCCAATCATTACTCGGCAAGTGGTAACAAGGTGTCCAAACCTCCCACATCTAGTGCATTGACGGCATGGAAGATTTGCAGGATGATGATATTTGCAGGTGTTGCATTGAGGATGGATTCCTGTGTAGGCTTTCTTGATAGGAGGCTGAGCCACCGGATCAACAACAGCATGGTTCTGATTATCGCCCATTCGTTTCTTAGAGTTCGAAGCAGTAGTGGCGACTTTTGCTAAAACAATCTTAGGTTGTTCGACAACATTGGTGGTTTTCTCAGTAGGTGTCTTGGTGCCCTTCCTAACCAAGTTTCCTTTCCTTACGTGTTTGTCTGTTAATGTGGCTGCAAGTTGGATGGCTTCTTCTACCGTAGTGGCTTTGCCTCCAGTGACAACGTCTTGAATCAGATCAGGTAATCCCTCGATATATTTTTCGATTGCTCGAGAGACTGGGGTGACCATGTGTGGAACCAATATGCTAAGTTCGTGATATCGAGTATTATACGCAAGATTCTCACCACTGTCTTGTTTCAGTCCATGGAACTCTTCCTCCAATTTCCTGATTTCGTTCCTAGGGCAAAATTTGGTGATCATGAGTTCCTTAATTTCAGCCCAAGATAAAGATAAAGCGACATCAGCTCCTCGATTGCGTTTTTCGCCATTCCACCAGGTTAGCGCTCCCTTTTGAAGGACACTAGTAGCATAGCGAACGCGGAGTTCATCAGGACATTCACTGTTCACAAAAGTACTCTCCATGCTTTCAAACCATTGGAGGAGGCCAGTGGCACCTTCCTCACCAGTGAATTTTGTGGGGTTGCAGGAGTTAAAGTGTTTGAAAGTGCACCGAAATTGAGTCGTACTCCCTGTGTTGGCACTGTTACTATTCTGGGTTATCTCACCGACAAGGTTTGGGATCACCGCAGCAATTTGCTCGGCGACTAAAGATGCGAGGCGACGATCAGAACGTCGTCCAGAAGCACGAACAGGGCGTTGGCTGGCATCACGGAGCATGCGGCGAGCAGACATCTATGAGGTAATCAATTAATAATCATGAGATTAGAAAATGTAAGTGTATAATCGTACAGATAGATGTGATCTTGTAAGCAATCATGATATGCAAAGTATTGTATATGAAACGAGAGGGTATTATTGGAAAAACTTGTACAAAATTCTTGGAGTGCCCTTGTCTAGCTGTAAAGCTCAACAAGAACGTTGACTTTTCAAAGGAATTGGACCCAATGGTGATCAAAGAAGACATGCTTTAGCCTATAAGTGGACACTCACTCCAGGAATCCCCAGGTAAGCATAACAGGTCCGTAAATGGATTTATGCGCTATGCTTGCCTATGCCAGAAAACCCAGTGTACAGGCGTCCACCCTTCCAGATTGCACGTGTCCTTATCACACTCATTAAAGTTCAATCAACTTTGAAGGAGCAAAACTAAGAATAGGCATTATGTCTAAGAATGTCTTCATAAAAGGTACTGTTCCTGTTCCATAATGATGTAGACTTTCCACTTCTTGTAGGACACCATCTCTATGCACCATGAGAAGAATGGAGAGAGAAGAAGGGGAAGATAGAAGAAGGAAAGTAGAGGGAAAAGAGGGGTAAGGTAATTCAGGAAATATTATGCATGCAAGTTAAAGTTCGGTTATAGTCTAGGTCATTTTATCTAATAACCTAATTCCCTATAACCATGGCTCTGATACCAATCTGTAACACCCCAACCGATGGCGGAATCATCGAGGTGCCACGTAGTGACGATTGTTCAAAAGCTCATGGTACTAAAATGTAAATATTATTGAATAATCAAAATTGTCTTACATGGAAATGGAAATTACATTGTTTAAATGAAATGTAAATATTGAAATAACTGAATTGTAATAAAGCACTAAATATCTCTTGCTAAAGCACTAGATCAAACTGCACCTGAAACATGTACAAAAATAGGTTTGGTCAACATATGAAATGTTGGTGAGCATTCCTAGATTTGATATATATAGTAGGTTAAAAAGTTATACAATTCAAGTGCAAGCTACAGTGCAAATATGTAAACCATGTATCAAACAAATGAGCGAAATCAACCCTGTGACTGTATAATGTACTGTATGAACTGTAGTGTACTCAACCAATAAATGGATGATAACTTAACACTGGCCACGGATTCTCCGATGAAAAAGGGGGAGAATCAACCTAGGCGGGTTGTCAATCCTAATAGCGCTATCCAATGTTAAGGTCGGCTTGTACCATGTTAATGATTTCACTAAGTACAAATGTAATCCACATGTATTGTCTAAGCATAAAGCACGTTGTAAGCAATGCACATAGTACTAGAATTGTATTGTAAAAATGTAAACTTGTATTTGCAATTGTAATAGTGTACATGTAACACCCCAAAAATGTATAAAAGCAAAAAGGGGTAGGAATACTCACTGTATACGTAATAGCTTGTAATTGAACTGGACAACGAAATGTGCGTTGGAAATATTCCAAAGAATCAACCTAAAGAATTTTAATAATGTGTAAGGAATAACTCTAGGATACATGTATTTCTAGGGCTTCGAATTTGGGGATAAATGTTTGTTTGATTATCATTAAAATATTCGCCAATTGAGAGAAATTTAGTAAATAAATAACCAAAAAAATCTTTTTATGAAATTTAAATTTAAGATGGTCACAAGAATGTGTTTAAAGTGTAAAAATAATTTTTATAAAATTATTTTCTTTAAAATAGATTATTAAATCTATTTATTACAAATTGACAAACTTTAACTTTAATAATTAAAAATACTAAAATTAAAGAATTATTATTTTAAAAATCATATTTCTGTTCTAAATGGATAGAAATAATTTATGTAAAATTTTGGTGCAAAAATATTGTAAAATGAATTTATTATGATTTAATTATGATTAAAACTAACAAAAATTGATTAAAAATATTAAATAAATGATTTTTCAAAATTAAAAATCATTTCAGTAAAGTTTCACTTAATACAAACTCAGGATAATTTTTGTAGAATTTAATAAAGTTGTTTTGATATATAAATGGATTTTTATAAATATAATAGCATAGAAATGATTTAATTATTATAAATATTAAATAAATGAATTTCTGAAAAATAAAAATTGTAATTAAAACTTTTATCTCAGATTAAACAAATATAATTTTTTTAGAATTTATAAAATAGTTTTGATATTTTAAAATGAATTTAAAAGATTAAAAGGTTTAATATATATATATATATATATATAATTGTTTAAAAAGAAAAGAAAAGAAAAGAACAAAAAAAAAAACGGGCTGTGCCGGGACTCGAACCCGGGTACTCAGGGTTATAGCCTATGGTCACAACCACTTGGCCTAGGCCTGTGGTTGTGATAATCCTGTCTAATAATAATTATATACACAACATGAAATTGAGTTTATCCCCAAATTGCATATGACGAACCCTAGAATTTGTAATCAAACGATTTAGGAATCTTGAGCCCGATTAAAGATGGGGCTTTTGTTGTTTGATATCCGACCAACAAAACCCATAGAAAAAATGGAACTCACAGTGTTTAATTGATGATAATTGACGGGTCAAGGAAAAAGTCAAACCACGAACTTGAATATCAAAATCAGAGTGTATTAGAGAGAATGAGAGGTTAAGGGAGATGAGTGAGCGAGTTGTTAAGCTGTTCCAAGGCTCAATTTATAGTGGGGATCAATGGGTTGGGTTAATTGGAAGGTTGACTCGTTTTTAAAATGGTCCACGCGTATTCATTTAATTGATGGACAATTGATTGATAATTGGTGTGTTGCTTAGTCACACAGGGCCGAAAATCTTGTATCAGTGGTCAAAGGATTGGTAAACATGGTAAATTTGTAAATTTCAATCCATTCCTCACATACTGCTGCTGTTCGCGAGTTGCAGACAAGAAAGGAAGGAAATTGAAAGTGTGAATATATGTTTTATAGCATCAATTAAATCACAACTTGTCTAAGTGGCTTAGTGGTGGTGGTGTGTGTTTGTGTGGGGGAGGGGCAGAGTTCGAAACCCGGGTGGAACAAAGGTTTCACTTTTTTTTTTTAAAGACAGAAGGGGAAGGGAGTGGGCAGGCTGTTGGGCTGTTTCATCTGGGCCAGCTAATGGGCTTTCGTGGTACTGGGCCGAGCAGCAGCAGATAAGGAAACATGCTATGCAAGGAGATGGGCCAGAAAATTTGCATAAAAGGGGTATGGTTTGGGCTTATAAATCTTAGGTTTAGTTTTGTTATGGCTTAAGGTTTGGACTAGTATTATTTATTTATTATCATTATTATTATTATTATTATTATTATTATTATTATTATTACAAAAATAAAGAAAAGTGACGGATGTCACAATTTTCTTTCCTGTTTTGAGCAAAACCCTGTTATACATACTTTATTTTTGTTCTTCATCATGGCCAAGGAACATACTAGTTGATAACTCGTATGAGATCTAAGCCAGTGCCCACGTACGACTCGGATTAGAGTATTTCTTTAATCCGAGGGGAACAGTGTAAATCTCGGAGTTTACCAGTATAGGTGTTTTGAGCCCAACGATGTGAACAGAAGTTACGGTTAAAGGAAAAACCCGAAAGGGAAGGACCTCTAACCATGACATGATTAAACATTATTTCATTACAGTGGCTATTACATATTGGTTGCACACATTTATTTCATGTTAAGGTTATGGAAAAGCATAACACCTTAGTGTAAGGTAAATCGGTGATTACGGTCCGGAACGCAATCATGGGTTTACAGGTACATGGGGGTGGTGTGTAATTCTATTTAGGTTGTTGGTAGGCAATCAGTACGAGTCCAAAGTATCGGGAGTGTGGTGGGTTAGCTGCGGTACACCCTATATATATAAGCATAAACGATGCTGCGGGAACGGACTAGGAGTCTGACCAAGAATCTACCCATTACTTTATGATTACCTCTTCGATAGACCGTTGACTAATAGCTAGAATTTTCGATAAGAACGTTCTTACGTGAGTTTCAATTAGTTGGAGCCTTCCTTGTTGACCATCTTTACTGAAAACCTTAAACCTTGTAAACTCTTACACTTCTGTTAGTCGAAATCCTGTTGCATGACCTTAATAACATTTATTCAGAAACCTTTCTAAAGTAGGGGAGACTGCTTCATTAGTACCTCTGCCCTCACCAGTTAGACATTCTCAAAAGCTTTCTCATTTAAACTCTCAACTTTCTAACTTTGGGTCAACTGCCAAGGATTTTGAAACTTTTGTTACTTTGGATATTAGACAACTACCTTGAATTTTGTCAAAACATGACTCATGCAATATTTAAAAAAAAAACTACTTGACTTTTACAACGCCTTTTGTTTCATAGTAACCTCCACTTAAAAGAAATTTCGAGACGAAATTTTCTAAAGTAGGGGAGACTGTGACATCCGCCCCTTTCACTTTTATCATTTTACAACTTTAGTCCCCTTATTTCTTACATCTACATTTACAGTCTTGTATTCTGTAACATTCGTGATTTTTATTTTAATTACAACTTTAAGACCTAATATGACAAAAAAAAAATATATAACAATAAAACTATACTAATCTTTTTGTTAGTATGTATATATATTACAAAAGGGCTATGAATGATGTTCATATTTTTTTTAAAAAAAATGGATTAATACAAAATATTTAAATTACTTATAAGTTACATTAGTAACTTTGAATGTTAATATATTTAATGAAAACATGAATGATATTAATAAAAAAGGAGTTAAAGAAATGAAATAAATTGAGGATACTTGAAACATCTTTTATGTAAATATATACCCTATAAATGACTCCTATGTTTTGTGTAGTCATACAAAAAAAAATATAAATCCTTTGTACATTACCAAGCTTCAATTTATTTGACTTTGAATCATCATATTAGAAAGTCCAACAATCGCTTTGAATCTTGGTCACTTTTTCTTGCTTGGATTGAAGGTATTCATGAAACTTTGTACAAGCTTAAGATTTTCTTTATTGCATAATTGTTACTCGTCGTTAGTAAGATAATATGTTCTCTTATTATTCCAAAATAATTGTGGTTATGTTTTAAGTCGTTTTTTTTTACTAAACCAATACACAAAGACGGTGACTTCGGAAGAGCCACCTAAAATATTTACTGTTTTGCTAGTTTTTTTTAGTAAAAGTATTTGCACTTTTGTTAAACGAACCACATATTCATAAATTGTTTAAAATGATAGTTTGTGCAAATGAATTGTATCATATCTCAAGTATTGTAATCCTAGATCTATTTATACAAAGTTTGAGAAGTTAAAAATATTATTATTATTATTATTATTATTATTATTATTATTTTGGTATAAATAAAATATTAAGTTTTATATTGACACAAAACTATACTAATGTTATTTTACATACTAATGTATAAATAAATATTTGTTTGTTGTAATCACCTATTCGGAACTTTACGAGCAAGTCACTTAATTTTAGCTAATATTGTTATTTTGTTTACATAACTAATCAATTTGAATTACTATTATAAATAATTCTTTTTAGAATTTACATTTATACTATATCATATGAAGTTAGTATTTGTGCTTAAAACAAAATATACCATAAACACAAATCATCTCAACTCATTTTCGCAATCCTAATCTCGAATAATATCTATATATAGGTTGTCCTAATTTTGAGAAAGACATTATAACACTTTGCCAATTCCGGACCGACCGTCTTAAGGGTCACAACATTAAGCACCCATACTTAAATCAAGAACTCTAGAATCTATGCAAGCCTTAAGGTGAGTATATCTTTCCCACTTTTACTGTTTTACGTTTCGGGGTGACTCGTGTACTTATACTCAAGTTTATATTTCTTTTACTAAATGCAATTCTTATGTGTGTTTGCTTGTGTCATTTTGTGTATCTATGACCTGTCAAATCATTAACCGCTGGGCGGCCTGGCATTTCAATGAATAGTACTATGGTTTATACCCTTGTGACTCTGTTGAGAGTCCTCGTCATTGCTATGTATTACATTACTACTAGCGCATACTATATATATCTGCTTTCTTCTCTTAGGGTTGATTTGACCCGGATACCACTTATTACATAATTGCAAACAGTATACGACACATGAATTGCTAAACACTTTTCTACTATATTTATTTAAACAGGATATGCTCACCAATACAATTTTTGTATTGACCAAAATATTTTGTACATGTTTCAGGTTGTTTTGAGACGCTTCTTTTAGGCTTTTGGATTTTATATTTCAGTCTTGTCTACATTGTATTTTAGCTAGACTTGTCACTTTAGAATTATTGTATCCTGTAATTTCATTTCAATGTAATAAATTATTTAATCAATGTATTCAAATTTACACTTTAGTCCATGAGCTATTGAACAATCGTCACTACGTGACACCTCGATGTTTCCGCCATCGGTTGGGGTGTTACAGTTATTCGTTATGTTAAAGTAGAAAACAACGATGTATAAAATATATGTTATCAAAAACTGAAACTCATAAGTATATCTTCTGAATATTTTAAATGGGTACATCACAATAGGTCGTACTATTCCTTACAACACCCTTAGAATGGTCCACGTCCTTCGGTGGGACCTTTTTATGTATCTCGAAGGCAGATAAGTATGCCATCGTAGAGCGGTACTTAGCGTAATGAAGTGGCTGTAACATCACGTGATTTTTACCTTTCTTGTATTTTAAATTCTATAGTTAACAAATTTCAAGTTCGCCTGTATTCACTTCTTTTATGTTACTCTGGCCTACCAATTCTTGACGAGTCGTCATTATAATTTACCCTATTCAATTTATGCGTTATAACAAGAAACTCATTTAGTTAAGATCTTAATTTATAATTATTCATTTTAAAACATATAATATATATATATATATAATATTAATAATATTAATAAGTTAAAGAAAAAAAACGTGACTAAGTCACTTTGACTTTTTCTACAAAACCACACCAACATAAGCTTCATTTAGTTTCTTTTGTTTTTTTTTTCTTTTTAAGCTCGACGAGTACAGAATAAATAATTAGGATTATTACTTAACAATCAAGTTTAACCCCAATTAATCTCCTTCCAACCACCCTAATAACTCTATTTAATACCCAACCAACTCACCCCACCTATAAATACACCACTCCTACCCATTCTAACACTTGCTCATTCCTAAATCCTCTCTAAACCTCCCAATTCTTCAAAGATATCTCAAGTGTGGAAGTCCACTTCTAAGTAAGTTTTCTCATAAACTCCAACTTTATTATTCTTTCTTCACTTCTTTTCTTCTTCTAACCCCTTGGGGAAACCTCTAGGACCTTGCTCTTGTTTGCTATGGCAAAGGAATACGAGTAGGACACCAAAATGAGGCCTCAAAGGTGGTTCATCTTCTATTGTTTTTATGCACTAGAAGGTTAGTTGAAGTGATACCAACCAAGTTCACCAATAACTTAATATGGACTTGTGCTATGGTTAATGGTTGACAAAGGAAAGCCAAGGCTCATCCAAATTAAGTCACCATACACTACTTTAACCCTATAGTTATATTATGTAAATACTAAAATATATACTTTCAAAACTCTACTAATCTAATAACTTGGAAGGTTTGTGGATACATCCCTACCTTACCAATACTTGACTCTCTTGACCATCCGAATCACCTTTATGGTGGTTTGTGTTTTGGTTCGCCTTAAAGGCACTACTTGACTCTCATGACCATCCGAATCACCTTTATGGTGGTTTGTGTTTTGGTTCGCCTAAAAGGCTTGCTTGACTCTCTTGAATCTAATAATCCAACTCTTGAACCTAAAACGCTTTCCTTTCTAATTCTAGTTATTCGGAGCTAAAATCTTCAATTCTCAAGACCCGTTTTTGGGAACTAAATAACGCACCCTAAGGTGAGTTCATACTTGTCCCCCTTTTATTCTTTATTCTTTATTCTTTGGGGCTCAACATGTATCACTATCAAAACTTAAACGATTTCATACTCTTAAACTATCATGCTCAATCTATTAAACATACTTATATGCTATTTGCCATGCTTACGATTCTTGATACTTAAACATAATTCATTAACTATTATTAGCCCACTTAACATGTATAGCGCTATAGGACTAGCACACCGCCCCCTTTATGGGTCATTGTTAAGATTTAAACGGCCTAGCATGAATATGTTAGGTATACGCTGTGGTACTCGCGGGTTTGAGTTATGTTCTTTGTATGGTATGTATGTGCAATGCTATAGTATGAGATTCGAGTAAATCATTCTAATTATTACGTATGTAAACCAAAACTAGTATGCTCACCAGTGCTTTATGTGTTGACAGATATTTTATACATGTTGCAGGAAATATTTATTGCAGGACATTCAAGAAAACTATTTAGGATTGGACATAGAAACTCACTCTAGTTCAAGTTATCATATTCTTGTTGTTGTATTTTTCGTTATTTGAACTACTTGTATTTCTATTTTTAGACAATAAATGAAATTCTATCTTTAAACTATATTGTCACAAAATCTAGTGTCATGAAGTCTTTGAACAATCTACCACTAAGTCTCACCTCGATGATTCCGCCATCGGTTGGGGTGTGACAGTGGCATTGTATCTCTTAATGACCATAAGATTGTAGTGGAAGTGATGTAATTACTAAAATGCAGTTTGTAATGTGCAACATATTTCTATTATTTTAGGGCACCCACGAGATGCAGCGGAGTCAATGATTTACATAGATACTCTCGTTTTATGTTAGTTTGACAAGCGTGGTAACAAATATATTGGACCAAACAAATTAGTAATCAATGTAGTTAAAACTACCAAATCGACTGATAAGAACTTGTCTTCTTTTGGATATGTAAACAATTGGTGACTTCGTGAGATCAGAAACTTAAATTCTATTCCTAGAAGCTTATAGTAGCGGATAAAACAAAAAACCATCGAGGAAGATGATGACGTTGCTCATGAAGTATCTCTACCATATTTGCTTGTATAAAAGTCAAGCCTACATATATCGCTCACTTTAATGGGTTGAAACGTGTCATGGGTTAGGTGTGTTAGCAAACTTCAAGCCTACATATTCATTTGTATGCAGAAGTGTCACATCATACCATCCTGCAGCCACATAAATTTAAAAAGAAGATATAAATACATAATATATGATGTAATTTATTTTCTATAAACATTGAAAGATATGTAAGTTATGTATGTGAAGAGTCACCACATTATTTATGTACTAAATACATGACAACTATTTATAAGACTTTAACATTGATACAAACATAATAACGACATGGGGGTTATGAATATAAAGAGTCACCACATTTTGATAACAAGCCCAAATTTGCATCTCTAAGGGACCCTAACCCAAGACCACCATATTTTTCTGGAACAACGACCTTTTCCCATGCTATCCAACTCATCTTATCCACCTCGTCATTCCCACCCCAAAAGAAGATGTGCCTTAACTTTTCCAAGGTGTTTATCACTTGTATAGGAGCTCGAAATAAAGAGAAAAAATAAAGAGGGAGCAAACTAAAAACCAATTTTAATAAGGTAATACGACCACCGAAAGAAAGGCATTTAGCCTTCCAATTCGAAAGACATTTTTTCACCTTTTCAATAACCGGGTCCCAGCTTCGTATCAAGTTCATATTGGATGCTATCGGCACCCCTAAATGAGTTAAAGGGAAGTGACCAATCAGACATTTTAAAACCGAAGCCATATGAGTAATTTCCTTATCATTCACCCCAATCCCATAAATACAACTTTTCTTTGGGCTAATCTTCAACCCCGACAAAAGATAAAACCCCCGAAGAATACGCCTAAGGTTTAGAGCATTAGCCAGTAGCCACCGACCACTCACCACAAAAAAACCACATCGTCCGCATATATAAATGAGAAATTAAAGGCCCCGAACCACCAACATTTATACCACGGAAAGCCCCCAATCTACATGCCCTTTTCATAATACAAGTCAAACCTTCCATTGCTAGAATATATAAAAAAAAGGCGAAAGCGGGTCCCCTTGTCAAAAGCCACGACGACAAGAAAATTCAAAGGTAGGAGATCCGTTAACTAAAACGAACGCCTGAGAATTCCGAATAATAGACATGATCCACCATATCCATTTTTGCGAAAAATTCATTTGACCCATAATAGTATCCAAATACTCCCAACTTAGCGAATCATAAGCTTTTGCAATATCAACTTTAAAGAACATACCTGTCAACTTTGCCCTCTTAAGCCACGAAATAGTCTCGTTCAAAATTAGTGGCCCATCTAGAATGTTGCGGTCACTTTGAAATGCTGTCTGCTCCTCAGAAACTAGGTGGGACATGACGCCCCGAAGCCGAATCACCAAGGCCTTAGATAGAACCTTGTTAAGAACACCTACAAGACTAATGGGTCGGTAATCAGACAAGGTCGCCTGATCACGACCCTTTGGGATTAAGGAAATAAAAGCCGAGAAACATCCCTCATTAACAAACCCGTTAGAATGAAAATCCGCAAACATCTTCAGAAAATCCTGTTTTAGAACCGGCCAAAACTTTTTGATAAAAGTAAATTTGAAGCCATCCGGCCCTGGAGCTTTATCCCCGTCACAATCCCAAACTGCACTCGTAATTTCCTCAATAGAAAACGGTGCGTCCAATGTAAGTACTACATCTTCAGACAAGTGCTTTATCCCTGGACAAATAAAAGAGGGCTGCAATATTGTACCAGCAACAAATTTATTAGCAAAGAAATACCCAACCTTATCTTTAACCTGAATCGGATCATTAACCCAAACACCATCACAAGTAATGCCATGGATCCGATTATTAGCAGAATTTAGCCGGATAATCCCATGAAATTTTTTTGAGTTCTCGTCCCTGTCTAAAGCCCATTTTATGCGCGACTTTTGTTTGGCGTCAGCTGCTTTAATTCGCTCTTCTTCATACAACACTTTACGCGCGTTAGCTCGGGTATCCAACTCAGCATCCAACAAAGGCCGGTTTTCAGCCAAGGTCTCCAATTCATCAATAACCTTCTTGCATTCCAAACATTTTTCATCCATTTTTTTCCGCTCAGCCCTAACCCACAATCGAATTCTACCCTTCAACCACTTTAGCTTAGCGGCCAAAGCAATATCCGATGGTCCATCATAAACAAATATGTCCGAAATAAAATTAACATGCTCCACAAACCCAGGAAAATCCAACCAAGAATTATAAAACCGAAACGAGGTGTGACCATAATCCGTACTCTTCAAAGTGAACAATACAGAGCTATGATCAGAGAGAAACCGGGAAAGCGAAGTAACCACAGTGTCAGGCCAAGCGGACATAAAATCATTACAAACCAAGATCCTATCTAGCTTACTTAATTTGTCACTGGCCCCCGACATATATGTGTACTTGAACCCACACATATTATATTCAATTAGATCCGCCTCCATAATAAAGTTATTAAAAACCAAAGCTTGCTGTGGAAAAAACTCAGAATTGACCATCTCATCAGGAACCCGCTGTAACATCACGAATTTCCCCTAATTTTTTTTGATAAAAAGAATGTATTGTTTTAAACAATATATGTTTTAAATACCTTAAACTAATAATTATTTGTATCTCGACACTTTTGTACGTTTTAAAAATATTTCGAGTCACTTTCGGGCTTATATAATCATATTATGAATTTAGAATAATATAGTTTTAGGGAAATAATTGCCAAAAAAAGATTTGTGTGGACCGGGACTCGAACCCGCGTCCACAGCCAACCAACACACAGTGACAACCAACTGAGCCAACTATCATCTTGTGTAGTATTTCAGAAGAAAATAAACTTAACACATTCCTTAAATTGATTAGTCAAAGTCTTAGTCAAACAGTCAAAGTCTTAGTCAAATAGTCAATTCATCATAAAACCTTACTTTATGGTGTTGACCAATTTTAATGGCTAATTGACTCCAAAACTAGTATAAAAACCCACCTATGACCCATTATACTTTGCACATCTAAATCGATTGTTTCAATCCGATTAAACTTTCCCTCATACCTTTCTTCTATAGTCTATTACTTCTACAATTGAAGCTTTGATTATAAGCTCTTGTAATTGGCGAATTGGAAGCTTGATATTCTTTCATTTTCTTTTTCTTCAATTTGGACTAGCTACGTTGTTGAGTCTTTGGGATTCGCCTCGCATACATTCACAACACTTAGAGGATAATTCACCTTAGCCAATGTGAGTTTACATAGCCCCTTTTTCTCTTTTACATTTTTGGGGTGAAACATGTTTAAACATTTTATACTATCATTTACTCATTATTACTTGTGATTCAATTACACTATCATTTATTCATTCTATCATTTGGCTGTAACAAAAAGACACAGTACAATCATTAACATTGATCAAGCCGCCTGTTTAGATTATAGCGCTATATGTCTGACAAACCCATCCCCCCGCATAAATTCAGGGATGATCGATAACAGTAACAACATTTAACTAACTTGCGAGTTAGTCCTCAGTCGACACAAGGTTTGATTGTACAAAGACGCATTGTTACATGTCGGACTCATACTCTATCATTATACAACTGTGATTGTTGTACAAACTATTATTATCAATTATGCTCGAAAACCTATGTATTCTCACCAACTTTTGTTGACCCAAAATATTTTCAAACTTAACATGTTTCAGGTTCTACTTGCTTGAAGATTTGAGTTAATGCTTGAAGATGTGTACATAGTATTATTCATTTTGATGTACGAATTCTTGTAGAACAATTTTATGTAACATACTTAATTCATTTAATGAAATTTATTATTCACCATGAGCTACTGAACAATCATCAACACGTGACATCCCGATGTTTCCGCCATCGGTTGGGGTGTTACACCCGCACCTCATTATAATCTCCCATCATCACCCATAACCCACACAGAGACCGCCTGCAAAACAATAGTTCGTTCCAAAAAGCCCGTCTACCAGCAGGGTCATTTGGAGCGTGTATATTAGCTATATTGATAAAAATACCTGATTGAACCAAGGTACCCGAAATAATCAGCACATGTTTCGACCGAAATACAACAGACTGCCTAAAACACGCGGGATCCCACCAACAGATTAACCCCCCCCCCCCCCCCGCAGCCCCATCCACATTAACAAAATCAAAATTAAACATAGAATTACCCCAACACTTCGATAAAAGCCAAGGAGGGTCCGAAGAATAAAGCTTTATAGGGCTTTAATTGACACGTTGGCGCCACATCAGCGTTACGTAGATAGAAGTGGGCTTTAAAGTCTCACTCATAACCAAGTTGTTCTAATCCATCCATAGTGGTGGAGTGGTGGAGTGGCTTTTGTTTCATACATGTGATCAAAGGTTCAATCCCCACTTCCATCATTTATGGTTTGGTATCTGGGTGAAGATTGAATACAGGTGGCGCCGGTTCGAATATGACGGGCGGCGAGGTTTTACCAAGTTCTATAACACTGTCGTGCCTTCGGGCGGGTGGGGCTCGGGTTTCCACGCATCGGGAGAAGGCGGGGGCTACTGGAGGTCGAGTAGTCGATTTTTGGGCACGACACCCCGCAAGGGTGGTTGCCACACAGTTATTCGCCGATAAAATAAAACTAAGTTGTTCTAGAATAAAGTCATTCTAAAGATTTCTGAATCATTTATTTATTTATTTGATTTATTTTTGGTATTTAAAACAACAAAAGGAAAACAGAAAAAAATATTATTACACCTCCTATGGATTTTTAAGCATCAAATGAGACATTCTGGATTTTTGTTTATTCATTCATTTATTTATTTTCGAATAAAGCCACACGTCCGTAACATCAGTACATCACCAAAGGAGACAGCTCTCCGATCAACGTTTCCGTGCACTGAGCACCAATCGGGGTAATAATTATATCATTATACTCGTCTCTTTTTTTCGAAACAAAAGCCTTATAGTATCTAGGGTTGAGGGTAAACACAAATTTTACAAATTTATAAGGGGCGGTTTTTAATGTTATTAGATGAAGAAGAAAATGACTTGTTGCCTAACGTTAGAGTGGGACATGGGTGGCCCACACATTCAAACCAGTTAACACCTGTTATGGGCTTGGTGTTGGACGCCCCGTTTTGACGTCGAAGGAGTGATGTGCGGACTGGGCGCTACTTGGCTGAGGTGGATTGGGTGTGACCCACACCCCGAGCCTAGTGGCGAGAAGAGGTTTACCTAAAATGTACATAAACTTATCTTTAAGACCCACCGTAGTGGGAAAGTTTATGGGCGCTATATTAGAAAATAAAGCCCCCCATACCGCTATGGGGGGGCTTTATTTTTCAAAATCTGCTTTTGGCGTGGTAAAAATAACGCCGAAACAAAACTCTCCCCACCAATCATAGCCTGCCACATCATACTCTCTCTCTCTCTTATTATTTTATTATTTTTTTAATTTAAAAGATAAAATAAAATATTAATAGGGGCTTTATAAATAAAGTCCCACCACTACACCCCTTTTTCACTTTATCTCTCCATACTGACTCAGCTGCCACGTGGACCAATCATAAAGGGGGCTTTATATATAAGCCCTCCACTCAAGGTTTTCAGAACCGGACCGGACGTCGAACCGGACCCCCGGCCGGTTCACTGGTTCGACCGGTCCGACCGGTTCGACCGGTCCGACCGGTTCGACGAACCGGCCCAAAAAACAAAAAAAATAAAAAAAAATTAAAAAAAATTAAAAAATCCGGTCCGACCGGTCCGGTTTCCGGTCCGACCGGCCGGTTCACCGGTTCAACCCCGGTTCGCTGCAAAAACGGTCCGACTACCCGAACCGGACCGGTCCAGGCTCCGGAGCCCGGTCCGACCGGCCGGTCCGGTCCGGTTTTCAAAACAATGCCTCCACTACACATGGTCTAATGGAGTTTGTAACAACCAACCAATCAACTAATTTCAATCATGTTGAATTTATTTGATAATTCTAAAACCCTGTCAAATAAACGATGCGGCATTGATACTTACGGTCATTATTTTATACTAAATTAAGCATGAAAAACTCATTTATGGAGTCTTAGAATATTATTCTTCGAGTGTAACGTGTTAATTTGACATAAGAGCTTGGTTGACTTCAAAATTTTCTTTATTAAAACGAAAAATAAAAATACATTTTCTCCCAATTATTAACAAGTGATGATGTCATCTGTTTTTCTTTAATACAATTAAATTATTAAATTTACTATTTTCACAAATTAAATATATTACGTAATGAGGTTGTTTAGATATTGTATAAACTAGTTGTATAAAATTACGCGCGTTGCGCGTTTTACAATTCAGATTCAAATGAAGTGTTCATCATAAAAAATTATACAATCAAGATTTTATTTTGGTTATAAACGAAATAAAAGGAAACCTACACATAATTCGGTTAACACACCAAATAAGATATATGAAATAATTCGGTTTCAGAGACGCGTGTATCTCCGAATTAGTTCAATTTTCACAGATGTGGGCACCATATTGAAAAAAATAAAGAAAAGGAAAGTATGTTGGATCAAGAAAATAATCAACACAAGATTGTTGGATCGAAATGAAGAGTTAAGTTTCTTGTTCTGCACAAGCACAAGCATGCCTCACACAAGCACAACCATGCTCATCACTAAGCATGACCATGCTTGTGGACAAGCATGATCATGTTTGTTTTTCTTCACGCCATTTAGGATCAGAGCAGCAGCAATCAATACAATGTGGGTCAGTTGTTGCTGGCCGTAACCCTCATAAGGGTGGCCGTAAGGTACGGCGAGAAAGAGGATGCAAGGGACGAGAGCTTCAATCAACAGCAGTGTTCAGAGTCTGTTAGCCGTAAGGCCTAGTTCTTTTCATTTTGTAACCCATCCCTTGCACCAACTTCCACTATCTTAACATACTTTGGTATGCCCTTGAAAATCTAATTATAGAGTAAATCTAAAATATTAGTATAAACTGATGTCCATTTGTTTGTTTCTTTTACATTTTACTCCAACATTTTTTTTCAGTTAAGAGATTAGGTACAAAGTATGACACGGCATCTTAATCCTGCTGCAATATTTATATGAATTTTGGAAAACTTGTGTTAACCATTGGAGTTTAGTGAATCACTATATTTGTTATGTTTTGTAGTCCGACATCATTGCAGTAATAGTTATGCTTACAGCTTGCTAAATGCCTTGAATTACACTGATTTCCATATGATGCACTATTTTGAGGCGTATCTCTTGCATGATGTCTCCAACCGAACACTCCTTGCGCATACTCAAAATCTTCCCTGATAATATGCATGCTTCCATGTTAGTACAGTCAGTTTCAGACTTCAGTATATAAACCGCATCCATGTCGGCATAAATGTACAAAAGCATAAGAGAATCACACTATGCAAACTGCAAATACACATACTCATCATCATCATTTGATGACGTGGAAGTATTTCCCTCAACCCAGCAACGTTCGATTCCAGAGTCCCCTCCGCTGGTACTGCAGCCGTTGGATGAGAATCTATGGAAAAGATCCATGGTGCTTAGGCTTGGCAACTTGTCCATACCAAGAGGCTCCTCCAAACTTGACATTGCAGAAGCAATACAACCCTTCAAGCTGTAAAAAGTCGGTCAATATTCTTTATAATGATATATAAAAAAGGCAACAAAAAATCAGGCATGTAAATACATGTAGAAACCAAACATTTTCAACCCTAAATTCATAAATGGCGAACTTTTTCCATTGATTCAGCTCACTAAACTTGCATGACTGGATAATGTACCCAAAAACATGTCTTTGTATATCACATATTTTAAACTTAACTTCATTTAAACATATTTTTCCTAAACCAACAATACAATATTGAAGGGAAAACTCCACAAAATAGTAACAAAGTTAGTCTCTTCAATAAAATAACAGAGTATAACTGCGTCCATGTCTGAGCATTTTTGTCAAAACTCAAAACTATAAGGTTCCAACATAAATCAATAGGCATTTATGCTTACGGGCGGAAAATGATTCAACTACAAATTTTCCAGTTCCAACTTTTAGAATAAAAACAAAATGACTAAAAAACAGTCATGTAATAACAGAGAAAATAATCTAGGGTTTGAAGCGAGTAATATTAGACTTACCATAGATGGGCTTTGCCTCGATTCAAAACTGACCGGCGACCACCACCAACAGTTGAAATCACTGCTCCCAAACATCTAGAATAATGCATTAGAAACCCGATTCGGTTTATATAATCAGAAAGTAAATGTGTTTTACCTTAATAATCGGAACCAAACACATGTTAAGCATACATCATCCAATGACCTGAGTTAATGTTTACGGTATGGATTTCATAAGTTGGCGCTTTCTGTTAGTTCTTGATACTTCGAAAGCACTCGCATGACATTAAAGCACGAAGAGGTCATCTGTAACAAATATGCATAAGTGGGTTAAAAGAGTTGACGATTCTGACTCGTTTACTTATAAATTCGTAAAGTTACGCAATGCTTTATCTCAGAACAGTTTCCAAAAAAAAAAAGATAAGAAAGTTATAAATTGTCAAGAGAATAGCTCAAACTGGTTCATTTGGTTGAAGACTTGAAGCGATTAAACCATTCACGAATCTACCAAACTTAAAACAAAAGCAAATGAAAAGTGGTAATACCTTCGTAGCAGGCTTATAATCTCCCACATTAGCACTTTGTTGATAGGCACCCCTTCCCCTTCTTGCCACATTATTCTACCCCCAACAAAATGTGGCTTGCCGGCGAGATTGCTAGACACAAACCTGCATGCCATATGTGAAACCTGGTGTCCGAAAGAAGTCCATTTGTCCCTGCAACCAAGAATTCTGGACTGCTATTATATCACAAGATCGAAAAATGTCACAAATAATCACATACTCATGAAGAACATACCAGGCTCTGAAGGGTTGGTTGGGCCCCATGATAACTCTCATGATTTGGTGCTATTGAATTCAATTGTCCCTATAGTACAACAAAAAAAAAAGTTGAACTTATTATGATAGGTAATGATTTACCAGTCCCTGAATAGCTTGCGGATTTTCATTAAAATTCTCTCTTGAAGGTGCCATCAAGTTAAGCTGAACCTAGATGAACCGCAATTCAATTATAGAAACCATAAAATCAAAAGATTTTAAAAATGGGCTTTAATGATAAATAAATCACTACCATTCCTTGCATGCTTTGTTGTGAGCCAAAATAACCATCCAGAGTTACTGACCGTGAGCTCAACTTGTCCTGTAAAGGTGGGGATGAAAGATCAAAAACTTAACCAAAAACACGGATATTTGGAGAGAAATTTAACTGTTTCAAGTCGATATGTGTACTTTTATTAATCCGCAATATACATGAATATTGAACTATTAGCAGACTGATTTATGGTAAAAGACTGCCCCAAACTCCAGGTAAATAAATAAATTCACACTGGTCAAAAGGGTCGAGTAGGGCTGGTTAACCTCTTTCAGCCCAGTTTTTTTTTTAATTTATAAAATAACTCTTCAAATATAATTAGAAATCATATATTATTACAAAAATGATCAGGTTTTTTTAGAAAAATCCATCATATAGACTGTATACTCTCGTCCTTTTTGACCCGTTTCCTTTTTCGCTGCAAGTTTTTATTTACCAATTTGACTCGTCAAGAGTTACGACAATTTATGCTGATAAGAAAGCAATTTATGCATCAAGAAAGCAATGTAAGACTCAGATAGAACCAAACCAGCTGCTGCATGCTGTCTTGGGCTCCAACTGTCATAATATCCTGTTCTGAACAAAAAAATAAAAACGACAATATGAACAAAAATGTAATGGCTTGTTATCATAACAATTATGGTTCAGAGTTTTCAAAACTTTGGCTGCAAGACATGTTGCAATTTAAAAACTGCCATCCATTGTTCTTGCCAAGCCATTGTCAATTTGTCATCAATTGTCGCAAAGCTTTTTTTATAACTCATCATAACCAGACGACCAACTTTAAAAAGAGAAATACATGTGCAACAATATATCGGAACCGTCCGCCGCCGCCAAAAAACCTAAAAAATGACGCGGCGGCGAATCTGTGGTGACCACAATAACCGGAAACTGAAACCACAGTCTCCACAATCACCGCGGTCCAACATCATTTGAAAACCCTAAAGGATTTGAGGACCAAACAGGAACAACATGAGTAAGGACACGACGGATTTGTGGCTCCTGGCTTCAACGAAACCAGAAACACTACCATCGCAAGTAACATCAGAAAAGCCGATTAGGCATGTGGCATGTCTACACTCGCTAGAAATGGTAGCCGGCCGGAAAAAAGCCAGCAAAAGATTCATGCAAATAGGATTACAGGTCAGATCTACCAGACAACACGACCATGCAAAGGCGGCCATAAACGCCACCGAAGGCAGCCAAACACGGTGGCAACATCTCCACAGCTCACAACACAGACGCCACCAAAGGTGGCCAAACACGGCCACCGGCGGCGTCCAGACACGACAATCACACCACCAACGACCACCGCGATGCGGTGGTAGTCTATGGAGATACGAAAACAAATAAACAGAGGAATGAGAATGGTGGTGGTAAGCGGTGGTAAGTAAACCAGATAAAGAGAGGAGATGAGGAATTGGATATGGCGGTGAAGGAAGCCAGAGAGAAAGAGATATTATCAAATGGTTTAGACATATACCCTCAATAAAAATAAGAATTACAGATATGCCATGTTACTGTTCAATGTCTAAGGGTTATTATTATTATCTAATGTTAAGATGAAAAAGGCTAAAACGACATGAATATGATAAAAACAATAAAAGTTGCGAATAATATCCCTAAGACCACCCGTAGTGGTAGCCTAAATCGGCGTGAATGGGGCATTTCACGCCGGACTTGGAGCCCCGACATTGCCTCCTCCTTGTTAATGGGGCGCTAAATTTTTGAGGTGGTTGTGGCGTAAAAATTTTCATGGGGAAGGGGCACTTTTCAACCAATAAAATCCTTCCTCCCACCTTCAACAGTGTCAAATGGTATAAGACCAGTTGTAAATCGAACAGAGAAAACTTATTATTAAACTTCTGATCAAGATCAAACAACAAAAGACTAGACACAGAACCTCTAAACAATCTCTAGCCTACAAGAGACTCATGAACAAGACAAGAATAACACTATCAAGCCTTAGCACTTATTCGAGATGAATAAGTGCAGGATTGTTACAATATGAAACCCTAATCGTTCACGAAGATTGTGAGAGTGAAATAACATCTGAGAGAGCTAACAAAAAGACTGAAACCCTAAAAATGAGAGAAACAATGTATTTATACGACCACTAGAAGGTTCTGATAAGAAGCACACTTGCACACGATCTTAGCCGTTGAATACAACTCACACGGATCGAACTGAAATGAATGGCCATGATTAATCAGGCTATATAATCACCAAGAATGGGCTTGGGCTTGTTATAACTTAGAGACAAGCCAAAGACCATTAGACTTCATCTGGGCCCATCAATCTTCAACTAATCCAAGAGCTCATATGCCAAGTCCATCAGCTCCTAAGCCCAAGTACTCCTATCCATCAGCTCCTAAGTCCAATTGCTCCTATGTCCACTCCAGCTCCAATTGTATCACCAGTCCATTTCATCAAGAGAACATGTCAATTATAACAAGTAGTTTAGACAACATTATATAATAAGATGATATTTTAACACCCCCCCCCCTCAATTTGATTTTCCTAGACTGAATGGGTCAAACAAATGTAGTTTGTTGCAAGCACTATCATGTTGATAAACCAATAATCCCTTAGTAAAAACATCTGCAAGTTGACTTTGTGAGTCAACTTTTAATGGTTTAACAACTCCAGTAGTTACTAAATCTCTTAAGAAAAATAAATCAATCCCAAAATGTTTAGTCTTATCATGGAATACTGGATTGGCTGCAATAGCCAATGCAACACTATTATCACAATAGACTTCTACTGGTGTTTTTACAGAAACATTAAGTTCATTCAAAATGTCTTTTAACCAAACTAGTTCACAAGCCACTGCACACATGGCCCTAAATTCTACTTCAGCAGATGACCTTGATACAGTGGGTTGTTTTTTACTCTTCCAGGTAATCAAATTGTTCCCTAGATAGACACAAAAACCAGTAACCGACCTTCTAGACTCTATACATTTACCCCAATCCGAATCTACATATGCTTTTAAATCAAAAGTTTCAGATTTTGAAAAGAAAACACCTTTACCAGGAGCATTCTTAAGGTATCTTAATAACATCATTGCTATCTTTAAATGACCTGAACAAGGCTTATGCATATATTGACTGAGAAAATGTACAGTGTAAGCAATATCAGGACGAGTGATGTATTGTAAAATACATCTATTTCCAGTGTAAAGTTTGTACAGTTTTCGAGTCGTTTAGATAGTGTTTTTATTAGTTTTAAGTTTATACTGGTCTATTTTATTTAGTATAGGTTTTTATATATTTTTATTAGTTTTGTGTCTTTTTAGTACTTATTTATTTATTTTATATTTTGGTAGGTGTTTGAATAGACGTTGGAGCGTAAACGAGCAACCGTAGTTAAGTCAAGAACACCCGAGTCTAGAGCACCGAATAATAATAATAATAATAATAATAATAATAATAATAATAATAATAATAATAATAATAAACAAAGAATCAACAACAAAGAATGTGACTTTGTCACATTTGTCACATTTGTAAAAAGGGCCGAAGCCCAAATCATGTCTTGGGGAAAAAGAATCAACAACAACGATATATTATTCTTTAAAGAAAGGCGCCGCAAAAGAAATTCGGGGGAAGGTCTGCACAATATTAAGAATCTTGGACGCGGCGATATTTGAAGAGGAGAGCAGAGCGACAGAGCACTAAGAGAAAAAAAAGGTGAAGGTTCAAGGTTGAGGCGTAGGTGCCAGCACGGGTCGGTTCTAATCCAACTATTTATTATTTATTTATTTGAAACTCGTGTGAACACCATGAACATGTTTTGTTTTTCTTGTTTTGATTTTATCATGACTTTTATTGGCTAAACCTTGATGCTACCTAGGTTAAAGATGATTGCACTTGTTTGATTTATTTTCTTTTGGTTTTGGAACTTTTGGTTGTGGGTGAATTTTAAAGTAAAGAACTTTTTATTTTCTGGTTTGATGTATATGCGTATTTGGTTTTGTTTAAATAACTTTTATAAACTCCACTTGCGTTTTTGTGAATGTCTTTCATGTATGAATGCGGGTTAGGTTGCGGACTGGGTGTTAGCAGCTAGTTTATGGTTAATTGCCTAGGATTATCCATAGGAGTTGTAATTGTTAGTTAGATAATTCTAAGTGTTCTACCAATTCTCAATAGCTGTAAGGTGCGAGATTGTTGTTCTGTCTAGGGTGTTAAATTGCTAGATCTAGAGGCTCTGTGAGAAGATCTTCCTAGTTTCCCTAGCATTCCTTGTAGGCCAAGTCTTATCAGAAATATTGTAGTTACCCCTTGCACTTTCGGGTGTATTGTGACTTTCGCGCTGTAAGGTAGACTGTCTAGCGGGTACTTTAAGATTCGAGTAGGTAAGCCTGTAAGGGTAACCTCTCAACCGATGGTTTAACGGCTTATAGGTAACCTTAGGTTTCTCCTTGAGAAGGGTCGAGGGTCCTCTAGTTTATCCTTTAAGTTTAGTATTTTAAGATCCCGGTTTCACACCAGTTCCATAGCCATTAGAAATTTATCATTCATGTGTAGGATTCTAGCCTAGGTAGTGTGTACCCATCACCTGATCCGAATTCCAGTTCCCAGTTCGTGTCCTCAATTATTTAAGTTTTATTTATTTATTTGCAATTAGTTTGTTAGAAACCCCCCCCCCCTTAAGCAACAAAGCAATTTAAGTCAGTTTATAGATAAGTTATCGAGTCTAGTTTACGTTTTCTAGTAGAGTCTCGTGGGTTCGATACTCGGACTTACTTTAGCTGTACTGCACTGACCGGTACACTTGCCGGTTGTGTGGTTTAGGTTTAGAGAGTCTTAGGTTATAAATTTAAAACTTAGAGTGTCTAGTTTAGGTTAATTTAGGTAGTTTTTTTTTAAACCACTTTGAGCACATCATGTTTTTGGCGCCGTTGCCGGGGACTCTTGGCGATTGCGTTTACTAGCTTTGATTACACTTATCTGCTATATCTGTGCTACTTGTGTTTTGTGTTGAGTCTGTCTTTTTGTATAGTGAGTCGTAGGGGTCTAATTGTTTGTGTGTTTTAATTTCTGTCGAGTCTGTAAATATGTTTGAAATTTGTGGAGGACCTATTTTACCGTTAGATTTCCACAAAATGCGGGGTCCTCTGCACATTATTGTGCTAATTCCTTTGTGCAGCCGCAGCCATATTATTCACAGGGTTGTCCTACAAATTATTATGATGACTCGTATCAGCAGCCACATTATAATCAGTATCCTGATCAATTTTCTGGAAGCACTTCTTGTGAGGATAGTGGTAATGATTGGAGTGAAATCAAAAGTCTGTTGACATTATTAGTTGCGAAAGATGAAAATACTCAGAAAATGTTACACTACTAGAAAAAACACCTTTCTTGACGCGCATTGCGCGTCATAAAAGGGGGTTTATGACACGCAAAAGAAAGTCATTATAGGCATGGTCATAAAATTAATATGACACACTTTTGCGTGTCATCCTTTTATGACGCGCATTAATGACACTCTTTCATGACACGCGTTTATGACACGCCTTAATGACACAAGCTTATGACACGCTATGCGTGTCATCTTTTTTTGACAAAAAAATAAAAAAAAATCTATAAATTACTAATTTAACTGGATTCATATATATACACATAGTAACAAAATCATTATATATATATATATATATATATATATACCAAAACAATCTATTTCATAATCATAAGTCAAAATTACTAATAAAATTTTAAAGTTAACAAAAAATATTGCGTTGCTACAAAATATAACCTATAAATAAAGGTTGCCCGAAACTCAAAAATCTTCCGCGAATTACCCGAGTATTCGTCTTTGTCTTCCCCAACCTGAGAAAAAAAATATAAATAACACATTAAAATAATCAAAGGCATCCTCTAATAGAAACATCGAAACATGCTACCAATATAATCAAAGGCATCCTCAAATGACAAGATACCCAATAACAAACAATCAGCAAAGTTCTTGAAATCAAGCACGCATAGGGACACTATGAAACTCACCAACACTAAAATGTATCCTAAAAACTAACAAACACAAACAAAGCAAAGGAATAAGCTGATTGGTACGCTTCGTATTTAAATTTAAAAGTTGACAAATAATACCAAAAGTATAAGTATTTTGCGATAAGCTAACCTCTTTAGGATATCCGAGGTTGGTAACTAGCTTCTCAATCGTCCCATCATATGCAAGGGACTCAAACGTATCAGGTTTGTACTGAGCTAATTAACGTATAGTCCATGTCAAAACCGACAGCGACTATATTCTTCATATTAACTGCACTGTTACAGAAAATTCGTTTTCCTATATCAAAGGTTGGCATTCCTTCAGCAGATGACAATAAACTCGCAACTTCACCATCTTCAAAGCCGATTACTCCATCCATGTTGTAGCTTGATAACTAACAAAGAACATTTAAAATAAAATAATAAAAAACAGTAAATCTTCTCTATGATAATTAATGTTGGCAACAATTCTACCTTCTAAACGCCACTAAAATTCAAATAACTTACAGTTTTATGAGGGTTAATGTTTGCCATCTAAAAGGCTTGTTGGAAAGCATTTTCTGAAGGCTTGCAAACAATGGGACTCTTTGGTACTAAACCAGCCAGTTCAAGGCTATCCCCAACAACATATAGGAGCATCAGTAGTTTTGTGTTGAGCGTTTAAAGTCTCGAAACATATGACATCATCAAAGCAGCCCTCTAATTCAAGTCAGCCAAGAACTTCGACCACATGCGCCGCATTCGCGTTTGAAGAAATCTATGAAATTAAATACAAATCACACTTTGATACATAATGGTTTCATAACATGAAGGATGAAAACAGTTGAAAAAGCCTTAAAATCTTACCACTTTCCTCAACGGCAAGCTATTTAAAGACTTCTAAGATAAGAGTCGGGTTTCAGATATTCGTAAGGCAATCGCCCATGAACAAATATGTTAATCACCAATTTGGTAACATTAAAACTTGAAATTCTTTTATATACAAAGAAGGGGAATGGAAAGATTTAAATACCTGTGGTAGTCATCGTGGTCAAAATCATAACCAATAGCCTACAAAAAAAAAAAAAAAATTAGCATTTAGACATCAGATATGGAACGGTTATTATTTATGAACCATTTTAAGGATTGAGATCGTACCCAAAGACCAGCCATTGTCGTCCCATAATCCGTATACAACTGAACACACATTTCTGGTACTTTGTTTTCTTCTATACCAAGCTTATTCATATTAATACATAAACATATTAAGAAATACAACATGCTTAAAAACTAATGATAAATGTATACCTTTGATGTTTTTGGTGCACTCTGCTGACAGGCCAGAACTCAAAGGATAAAGAATATCATCAACATCTATAAAGTCAAACTAGTTGTATTTGTTGGTGCGCGCTGCGCGCTGGCGATGGGGTTTTCACAGGCATTGACAAAAGGTTTTCATAAAGAGTCACAAATTCAGCTTCATACATAAAGGGCCGTTTCTACATATTACCAAAAAGTAGCGCGTAAGACATGACACCTGCGATGAAGATCCTACTAATGATGCAGAAGTTGACGCACCAGTTCCAACGCGCCTACGCTTAGAGCGAACCTCCTAAAAGCGTTCAGATGCATCAAAAGCAATGCAAAGGTTGTTGGTAGTGAGGCGAACAAACAACATACAAGACATTTATTTACCTATCAGCAAAAAGCGAGCAAAAAATGTAAGAGACTAATAAACGCCGCAAGGGAAAAAAACGGCAAAACAAAGGCAAATGAAGGCTGATAAACATAACCTTTTAGTAAGCATAAGAAAGCAAGCAGGACATAACTCAAACATTAAAGGTACATAAATATTCTCAGTAGACGGCATACAAACAGAACCTTTCAGTCGTAAGTCAAACACCATACAAAGGCTAAGATAACAAAGGCAAATGAAGGCTGATAACCATAACCTTTCTTTCATAAAACATAACCTAAACTGACGCAAATAATTCTCAAATACAATTCAGAAAGCAAGACATAAGTCAAACATTAAACTTACATAAATATCACAGAAGCAAGCATCTTTCATTATCAAAGCTATATTGAAAAGAATAACCAATAGAACTATTAGATGGTTATGAATAAAAAGGTGATACTTTTAATACACTAAATTACTTAAATCTCAGTATCACAAATTAACAATTTTAAACAACAAAAGTGCAAACCACTACAATACCTAAAAATATCTAAACGTAGAAATCCAATTTTGGTATGATTATGTTATTTCACAACTGTATTGATTGATTATTTAAAACAACATCAATTGAAGCCCATCCAATAGCAACATGAGTTTATTTTTTAGCACTAATCCCTTTAAAAAATGATAGCAACATCAGATGCAAGAATACCCACAGCTTCCATGAATTCAACATCCCAATCAGACCTATCACATTTCAATAAAAATTAATCCATAATTCTTCACATAGCTGATGCAATTTTCTTCATTTTAACAACAAATATCATGATAGTTTAGCAAAATTGTTTACCTATTTAACCACAAATCGCACCTATGATATTCCTTTATTTATTTAGTCAAAACACAAATCGAAGAGACGAAAGGAACAGAGAAGAAGAACCACTGTAGCCTAGAATAGCCCAAGTCGACCAACCACTACGCCGCCGCCACCGAAGCTGGTGGTGGCCGGCTGTTACTGAAACAAAGACGGAGAGAGGATCGGGTAGAGTAATTAGGGATTTTGGTTGCTTTGTGGCTGAAATGTGTTTGTATCGAGGATTTCTTTGCTGGAATGTGTGTGTGTGTGTGTTTCGGTTAGGGTTCTATGGGGACCATTCTCAGAATGAAGGAGTTGGGTTTTGATCGATGGGTTCTTTGTTTCTATGTTAATTATACAATGACACACAATCTTTTAGAGTGGGAGCTAGGGCGGGCCATGGGGGGAAATCAAATTTGTGAAATGTTTATGTTTATGACACTATTAGATGACACGCGCCTTTCCATTTCGTCATCGTTTTTAATTCTTGACATTACATTCTTGACACGCCAAAAAGCGTGTCATTATTTCACCAGATTTTTTAAACAATGACACTTTTTTTATGACACACGCTTTTGAGTGTCATTAATACGCGTGTGTCATAAAACGCGCGTCAAGAAAACCACTTTTTCTAGTAGTGTTAGCAGAGCACGACACCATCCTGAAAAACCGACAGACTGCTATTTTAGATCTTCAACGAACACTAGAAGACATAGCTAGGAGATTAGATGAAGAAGAAGAGAAAGAAAAGGTTCAGCAAGAGCAGTTGCCGAAAGTCGGTTATACATATGATGAGGAGGGCAACTACCTCGGGTACATGAACGCTCGAGGGGAGTTGTTCCCAACGTTTCCAGAAGAAGGGAAAGAGCCGATCGTGGAATACGCAGATGAGTCAGATGAAGAGATCATCCCAATCACGGAGACGAAAATGGACATTGAAGTCCCACCTTCGGTGCCACAGGTTACTATATATGATTTTTGGAGTGACTCTGATGAAGAGGACGACGAGGAAGAATGGGCGGCGTATCAGAGGTCGTTAGTGAAGAGAGAAGTGATTGAAGACGAAGTGGAATTGGGAGATTCCATAGGTATGATGTTTGGTGCAGAGGAAGACAACGAGGTGAGTGAAAAGTTATTGTCTGAGGAGGATGAATTTTTAGATATGGAGTTAGAGGGTTTACCTGCTTATGAAGAAGTAGGGGAGTTTGATCCTGATGGGGATATTGCATACCTGGATTTCCTACTCGAAGGTGAACCGACAGACATGACTGAACCTGCACCAGAAGAAAGGACTAAGTGTGGGGATCATCCCATGGAAATGGTGGAAGAAGAAGCGCACCATAGCTGGCCCGTGGTATTAGTAATAGATGGAACTTCAAAATCAACAACACCACGGGAGAGGGCAAGGAAGAGAAAAAGAAAGGATCGGAATTGGAAGAGGATCAACGGCTGGCACGAGTTGGAGAAGAAGAAGCCAGTGAAAGTCAAGCACGATCAGTCTTCTTGCTACATGCCACGCATCCGGTTCAATCCAGGTAAGTTTAAATTTTGGTGGTCTGACCTGTTAAGAATGCTTAGATTATTTTTCAATTCCACTAATAAATATTCAATTGTTAACGAGGACCGGGTGGAATTAAACGGGTTAGATCGGGTCCAGATAAAAGAGAAGCCCCCTGATTAACTTTAAGTGTGGGGAGGCTCTGTAGAGTTTGTAAATTTATTTTTATACTTATTTATTTTTTTCTAGCTGTTCATTTTTTTTATTTGTGGTCCGTCTTTCGATAGTTGTTCATAGGTTTTTATTTTTCTATTTTATTTTTTGTTTTTGTGTCTTTGAGTCTGTTTGCAGGTTTTCGTGTTTGCCCGGGTGGAGGAAATTTCACCATGAGCGGATCCCATGTATTTATCTTTATATATATTTTATGATTGGGAGTTTTGGTAGAGGTTTGGGTAATAAAAGATATTTTTTCTTAAAAAAAATAAAATAATAAATAGTCTTTCTGTGAAAAAAGTCTTTTCACGTAATGTGAAGAGTCTGGGCTGACCTGTTCGCCTTATGCGACCAGCTATTACCCCAGAAAGTTATTTTTTTTCTCTTGCAACGCGTGTTGTGATCACCAGTGTCCTTCACGTTGAGCGAGAACCAGATTTTTTTTCTTATACCCATTTGGTTCTACTACCATTCACCGCCATTTTGCCAAGCAGGTACGTCTTCTTGTTTGTTGTTATATTATGAGTCTAAGTTAGTAGTTTGAGTCTTTTTATTTTTGTGTGGTTCGGTATTATGCTCGGGTTTTGTTTGTTTCGTTTTGCGCAGGTTTGGATTGCACCACCCGTACTCAATCTCCATTCGGGTGATTCCGGAGTTGTTATTATTTATCAAGGCAAGCCCAGAGTTTACTATTATGTCAGAGCCAATCGCGAATGAAATGCTATACGATCGAGCTGGATTGGACTAGAGTTTTTGGAGCTTACACGTTATTTAACCAGCTAAGTCCTTTCCAATTTGCCCTTATCTTTTTAATTTTTGTATTCGGAATTTATTTTTTGTTTTGAGTCGTTTTCTATTCCTACATTGAGGGCAATGTAGAGTTTAAGTGTGGGGATGGGAAACTGTCGTTTAGTCTGTGTCGTTTAGACCGTGTCTGTCATAGTCAAGAAAAAAAAATGTCCCTGATTTCGAAGTTTGCATTATATAAAATATGGAAGATGATAGGTAAAGTTAGGTGTCCGATTTTCAAATAGTATTTATAATAAGAGATAAAAATTGATTGAAAGCGTGTCTGATTTGGGATATGTGGGTAGGCTCAACCGGTAGAAAGGTTTCCTTTGAAAAGTAATAAATTAATTATGTTAGGCTATTTTGTGGGTTCTCATCTAGGAGAAACGGGGAGACCGAAACCACCAAAAATAGTATAAGAAGCACCGTTATAAGTAGAAAACCGTTAGAATTTCTAATCACTTAAAAAAAAATTAGAAATCAAAGCAAAAATGCTGAAGCTTAAGGTGCCTAGCCACTGGGATAGCGACTTGGATTGGTCACACCCTCTGAGTTAAGTATGCTGAGATGAAAAAAAAATGTTGAAGCTTAAGGTGCCTGGCCACTGGGATAGCGACTTGGATTGGTCACACCCTCTGAGTTAAGTATGTGAAAAAAAAAATAAATAAAAAAAAGTGATTTTAAATTCTCTTGGTTTTCTACATAAGACGGTTGGAAAATGGCCAATTGGTTGTTCCTTAAGCTTCATTAGCTTGAGGCAGGATTAGGAGGAACTGTGGCTTCCTTTGAGTGAGACCCTAGATAGACTAATCAACATGAACTTAACATAAATAGAAAGGGGCTTGGAAACCGGTTTGGGTTTAAGAGGATCAATATACATGCAATCGCAATCAATACGTTAGTAAATTATTAATGAGTATGAGATAAGTAAATTAATTTCCCTACTAATTGTTGATACCCGGTTATATTGTCTAAGGGTTTATTATCATTAACTAACATATTATTTATGACATGACTAGGTTCCATGGGATTTCCAACAGGTTTGCAGCCTGTTAGACAATACTCAGATAATAACTCAGTGCAGTATTTTCTTTGTGTTAAACATAAACCATTGTTTGTTCTAATAACCTCAATGCCTAAAAAATATTTAAGTTCCCCAAGATCTTTGATCAAGAACTTACTTTTAATAGCTTGTTTTATTTTTTTCAATCTCAATAACAGAATTACTTGTTATAATGATATCATCAACATAGACTAATAGAGCAACAAACAAAGACTCACTACACTTAGTAAACATTGACACATCAAATTTACTTTGAGTAAACCCAATATCAAATAATGCAGATACAAGTTTAGCATTCCACATTCGTGGGGCCTGTTTCAACCCATATAAAGATTTATTAAGCTTACATACTTTGTTATTACATGTAGTATCAGTAAACCCTTCAGGAATAGACATATAAACATCTTCCTTTAAATCCCCATATAAGAATGCATTATTTATATCCAATTGAAAATTTTTCCAGTCATTTTTAACTGCAAGTGAAATGACACACCTAATAGTGACAAGTTTAACTACGGGTGAAAAAGTTTCATCAAAGTCTACACCCTCTTTTTGGCTAAAACCCTTAGCCACTAACCTAGCTTTAAACCTTTCAATTTCACCACTTACCTTATATTTAATCTTAAATATCCACTTACAACCTATCTTACTTCTACCCTTAGGTAAGTCAACTATGTCCCATGTGTTATTTCTATGAAGAGCTTCTAATTCCTCAGTCATAGCTCTAACCCAATTGGGATCCCTAGATGCTTCTAAGTAAGACCTGGGTTCATAACTTTTGTTTAGAGTGGCAGCAAAGCATTTGTTATCATAGGACATATTAGAATAGCTAACAACACTTTCTAATCCATATTTTACCTTTCCTTCTACTACATAATCATTAAACCTCTTAGGAAACTGTGACTCTCTACTGGACTTTCTGACCACAGAATCTGATACATTAGAAGCATCACCCTCAGTATTATAAATATGATCATCCCCAGTAGTCACAACCTTAGCCCTATCAAACCCATGACTACTACTACTAGGTTGCTTATCTAAAGCCCTTCCACTAGTAGGTTGGTCATTAGAGTCTGATTACTGAGACCATTGTGTTCCCAGGTCATTGTTTTCTGAACTGTTTTCAGATAACCCCTTTCCTTCATCATTAGGATCACCTACACCTAAGATATCAGATTCTGTGTTTTCATAATAGTCAAAAAAGTTTAAGTTTGTAATAGTTTCATTATTATTAGAATTATATTGATCAAAAACAGTTTTTTCTTTAAATGGAAAAAAATTTTCAAAAAATTTAACATATCTAGAAAAAAATGTGGTTTTACTATCAAGGCTAAAAACCTTATACCCCTTTTTTTCAAAATAAAAACACACTTTTCTGATCTACTATCTAACTTATCTGAATTATTCAACACATTACAAAAACACAGACATCCAAAAATCCTAAGATGATCTAGGAAAGGTTCAAATCCAAACATTAACTCATAAGGAGTTTTTCCATCAAGCACAGAAGAAGGAGTCCTATTAATCAAATAAGCAGCTGTTAACACACATTCTGACAAAAAACGAACAGGTATATGACTCTGAAATAATAAAGCTCTAGCAATATTAATTAAATGTCTAGAAAAAATTACGCAGTTGGTCCTTATGGTTTCCACAAAATTTCAATGTAAGGAATTAAGGTTTTATTGTTTCTTATTAGGGTATTAGGCTTTTAATTTGTTTCAATGTGGGGTGTTAGGCTTTTAATTTGTTTCAATGTCAGGTATTAGGACTTTGTTAAAATCTAATTAACTCCATTAAAATCTAGGGGGCATTTTGAAACATTAAAATTAAAAAGGTTAATTATGTGTATTAATAAGAAAAACTTATTAATGGCAAAGTTATTTTCAAATATAATACTATATCATAATCTACTCACCCTAGCACCAGAGCCCTTAAAGATTATCTACCCAAAGAAACTTATTATAAAGGGTAAGAGCCGGGACTTGCGAAACAAATATAGTGTCAGAAGCTTAAAATGTTTCAATCTCTCAATTCAAATTCAAATTACAAACTTAAACATGTTAAGAGTTTACCAAACGTCCTCCAGCTATAATGGCACTAATAGCAACAAGTGCCTTCACAGCAGCCAATCCAAGAGCTTTAGCAATTGCTTGGAATCCAATCTGAGGAATCCAACGTCTTTTTGTTAAACCGCCATTCGTAACCCTCGTTTGGTCGCTTTTTAGGCGTTATAGAGTAACGGTTACTGTTGGGAGGTGGGTCTAGATGATGGGATTCCGAGGTGGTTATGGTGGTACGTTTGGGAGATGGTGCACAGGCTACGAATATGGTGGTGATTGGATGTAAGTGCAGGGTTCGGGTCAAGGAGATGAAGGATTGAGGTGATATGGAGTATTTGGGTTCAGGTCAAGAATCCGGGTCCAAGAGACGGGTCAACAGTTGGTCAACAGAATTTTATAAAATATTTTTCCTAGACTAACCATTAATACACATAATTAACCTTCTTAATTTTAATGTTTCAAAATACTCCCTAGATTTTAACGGAGTTAATTAGATTTTAACAAAGTTAGTCCTAATACCTGACATTGAAACAAATTAAAAGCCTAACACCCCACATTGAAACAAATTAAAAGCCTAATACCCTAATAAGAAACAATAAAACCTTAATACCTTACATTGAAATTTGGTGGAAACCATAAGGACCAACGGCATAATTTTTTCAAATGTCTATGTTTCCTTTCAACTACACCATTCTGTTGTGGTGTGTATGCACAAGTAGTTTGATCTATTATTCCCTTTGAATTACATAGATCTTTAAATTGTTTGTTAACAAATTCAGTTCCATTGTCTGATCTAAATATTTTTACATTTTTAGAGAACTGATTTTCTAAAATGTTTAAAATTTTTTGTACATGAAATAAAACCTCAGTTTTAACTTTCATCATACATACCCAAACAGCTCTGGTATAGTCATCAACTATAGTCAGAAAATATTTGTGACCATCCATGTCTGGGATCCTATATGGACCCCAAACATCAAGATGCACAACATCTCCTAACTGATTAGTTTTATGTTGACTCAAAGGAAATGGTTTTCTATGTTGCTTGGCCCTAAGATAGATCTCACAAGGATCATGGTTATCAATTTTAGAAATGTTAAACTTAGTTTTTAACACATTAATAACAGGATCAGAGGGATGTCCTAGTCTAGCATGCCACAACTCAAACATCCTATTTTTATCTATACACACCTTATTAGACATACAAGCATTTACACATAGTCACCAGGGTTTTCTTGGTTAACAAATCCTGAATATAACAGTTATTTTCATCAAATCCAATATACAACTTATTATCTCTAGCAAGCTTATGGACAGATAGTAAATTAATAGAATACTCAGGAATGACAAGTACATCTTTTAAAACAACTCCATCAGCCAATTGTAAAGTACCATTGGGATGTTTAACCTTAATGTTTAATTGAGAAACATCAACATAATCACTTAAGAATTTTTCATCATTTACCATATGTTTAATGGCTCCAGAGTCATATACCACCCAATTCCTTTTAGTACCCCATTGCTACTAACAAAACAATATATACTGGAACTACAAGCAGAGGCACAAAATAAACTACCTGACATACTGCAGTTTTGGGCTACATCACTTGTTTTCTCATTACTCAAACTCAAAAGCTTAGCCAGTTGATCACTAGTTATAGAAGGAATAGCAACATTAGGATTACTAGTAGAACTATTAGCTACAACTGCCTTCTTGTTTGGATTCCCTCTGGATCTCATCCAGGTAGGATAACCAATTATTTCAAAACATTTGTCAGCTGAATGACCATTTTTATTACAGTGAGTACATTTTAACAAGGGATTTGCCTTAACATTTCTTTTGTTAAAATCTATAGGTTGACTAGTTTTAGATACAAAATTAACTGTTTGACTTGTTTTAGAACTACTTGAGGAATTCCTATGTGACTCTTCCCTAGATACTACTGCAAAAGCTTCCTTCACACTTGGAAGGATATCTTTTGTAAGTAGATTAGTTCTAACACCTTGATATCCATCATCTAGACCCATCAAAAACTGCATTAATTTGATCATTTGACTGTAATTGTTAAATTCTTTTGAAGCTTCACAAGTACAAGCAGGCAGTTGTAGTATTTGGTCTAGTTGTTTCCACATTATGTTAAGTTTGTGATAATAATCAGCAACAGATAAACCATTTTGTTTAAAAGAGTTTATTTTCATGTGTAAATAAAAAACAACTGAACCATCTACTTTATTATAAGTATTCCTAAGATCTCTCCATACTTCAGTAGCCAACTTGGAATATACTTGACCCAAGTATAATTCTTCTGAAATAGAATTCAGAATCCAAGTTAAGACTACTGAATTACACCTATCCCATTGCCTACTTAACTGTCACAACCCGACCCGGGTGGGCCTGGTCGGAATACAGATGGTTACCAAAACATCACGCAATGCAAGCGAACAGCGGAAGCAATGTATATATATATTACTATATTTTATAAATAACTGTTTACAGCTCTAATTACCGTACATTCTCTAATACAAATAGTTCGGGTAATATCTAAGGTTCTCGCTTGACTTCTGATTCGTCCGCCAGGGATACTCCGAGTCGTAGCTGCTCCATCCTTCCAACTCAGACAGGTACCTGAACACATGCTTAAAATGGTTTTGAGTCAGCAATTACGCTGGTGAGTCCGTGCGTTAGTTTAAATGGTTTTCAATAAGTTTATTATTTCAAAAGCAAGTTCATAAGGTTTACACGGTTCAACACATGGTGATGTACAAGCGACACCTCAAACCTAACACGGGATCTATCTACTGCCATTATAGATTCTCCTGGCAAAATACATGTCACAACGGCCCACAGGCCTCAGTGGAGGGTTTTCCGGGCTTCCGGATCCACTGTGTGTGGGGGTTTCCCCAAGTAGCACTACCCACATATTAAGTGGCCCAATCCCCTGGGTTAATGAGTGTCGGTATGGTTATTCGGCAGCTACTATCTTGTCACATCAAACAGTTTATCAAAAGGAAGCATGCATTCACCCCAAAACAGTAAAACAGAAATGTGGGGAAGGTACACGGGACTCACCTGGAAGCAATGCATACGGATAGTTTATAGTAACCACGGCGTCTGACATCTCGTACGGCTATACTCCTGGTCGAATCCTAAGTCGACAATATTATTAGTCTTGGTTTTATTCGGAATGGTTACACGTGTGGGACGAGCTCGAGCGTATGGTTCATTATTATTTCAATATGTTTCCTTTCGTCTTATTTGTTATTATGTTCATATCCAAATATCAAGTTCACGTCTTAGATCTAGTGTTCAAATGTTTATAATCTAGCGTCCGTCTTAGTCTTCAAGTCGATAGCCGTCTTATTCTACAAGTCGATATTTAATGTAGTTTAGCTTGTGTTTTATATTTATATATGACATTCCTTAATATAGGTTCGCCTAACCAAGTCCATGTCTTCGATGACCGAGTCTTTGTCCTATTGTCCGAAGGTTACAACTAGTATTGGTTTAATATATATAAGTTGATGTAATATGTATCACCATGTATGAATCAATAGTCTAATGTTCAAGCTATAGTTGTCGGGTCCGTATTCTAGGCGTTTATTGTCCATGTTGTTATGTCAAGTCTCTTGTGTCCAAATGTCCAAAGTGTCGAGGTGGTATTTATTCTTAGGTGCCAAAGTAGTCATCAACTACCTAGTCCATTATCCAAATTCAGTATTCAATATCCAAGGTCCCAATTTACCTAATGTTCGTACAACTAGTCCGCAAGTTATCTAATATTCATACTACTAGTTCCATGGTCCAAGTCGTCATGTTCAAATTATCGAGTCCGCGTCTTAGTTACCATCTTCTAATTCTTGTGTCCAAATGTTCAAGGGTCCAAGTTTATACAACTAATCCAAATGTCTGAATTATCAAGTGTTAAACTAATATTCGAGCTATCTATGGTATGGTCGGGGTCCGTATAAACTCGTCAAGTCCCACACGCGGCATATATATCTATAAATAAATATCTATGTATAATAGTTCAATTATCGGGTTCGGTTATACCTATCACTCGTCTTCGGCTCGGGTTTGACCCGGTTGACCATCCAGTTGACCTGTTGACTAACGTTGACCAATTGACTAACGTTGACCAGTTGACTTCCGTTGACTCTGGTTTGACCCATCTCCTAGATTCGTCTCTGGACCCGACTCGAGCTTCCTGACCACCTTATCACTACCACAGCCATCATTAACCATCTGTGACCACCGAAGCCACCACCACCATCACCACTGGCTACTCACCACTCGACAACCACCACTAATCTTCTGCCCTGAACCCCTGAAACCGCCATCTGGACCCCTTCAGTTGACCCCTGACCCGAACCAACCACCACCTGTGACCACCGTACAAACCCCACTGCCGCTATCATCTCCAACACTAATCCACCACAATCTTATCCACATATATAATCATCATTATCGAGCTTCAAGACCAAGAAAATGAATATGGTTTGGGGAACGGGACGCCGCCGCTGCACAGAACCACCACCCTGTCACCGTCGTCTTCCTTCCGAACCCTCTCCCTCTCTTCCACCTCCTTCTCCTCTGTTCTCTCTCTGCTCTACATCTCTCTCTCTCTCTCTCTCCGGAATTAGAACCGGTCTTATGTGGGTGTTATGAGTGTTAGACGAGGGAGAAACCACCGTGGCTCCGCCTTGCGCCGCCACCTACTCCTTTCCTTCTTTCTCTTTCTAATGTTCAGTAATTGTGGGTGTGTCATGTGTGGTGGTGTGTGTATATGAGATGAGAGAGAGAGAGAGAGAGAGAGAGAGAGGAATGTATCATTTGTGTTTTATTATGGGTTATGTGAGCAGACAAAAGGGAAGAGGTAATTGGGTTGGGGGTTTTATAAGGAGGTGTTTTGTGGATGGTTTTTGCAAAACCATGAGATGGTTAATGGTTCTTTACAAAACCATTAGATGTTTAATGGTTTTGTTGTGGGGTGTTGTCACAACATAGGGAGGACAAGTGTCCTCCCTAGTGACTCACCAAAGAGCTCGAGTGGGTTCGTTACGGTTGTCAGTTCGGTTACGTGACGTGTTTTATCTAGATAATACTTATATACAATGGTTCGGTTTTTAATTCCGTATATAATCGTATCACTTATTGTTTTTAGTTAAACTAAACGCAAAAAATTTTTGGGGTCCGTTCTGGGTTGTTACATTAACACATCATCATCAACAGGTTTAACACAACTTCCATCAATGAAACCAAGTTTATTTTTAACTTGCAAAGCTAATATCATTGCATTAGACCAAACTGTATAGTTTTCAGTACCTTTTAGCTTAACATTCACAATAGACAAATTAGCAGAATCACTAGCATGCAGGTACAAAGGATCACTAGCATCAAGTTTACTTATAAGAGTAGCATTACCAAGTCTACCATCACCAGACTCAGTACTGCTACTAACATCAGACATGATTCAAAAGACAGATACAAACAATACACAATCCAAACAAACAAGTAATACCAGATGAATAGAAACCAAGCCTAAACAAGACGAAACCCTGCCAGTGATCAAGATACCAAGTTCATCACTCAAAGGTGCCTGGCCATGTCTTAACAGGGGAGTCTTGATAAAGATCTAACACACGCAAATCGAACAGCTAATCTAACCACGTATTATACAGAGTGTAAAGATCATAAATCAATCAAGAATCACAAACAAATGACTCAACCAATTATTTGAGCCAACTCCGGTCCCCTTAACCCGGACAATGCTCCTAGACTCAATAAAAACAAGAAATAACAGTAAAGGAACAATCTCACCAGATTGGGACCCAAGTTAGGGTTTCTCCAAACTCATAATCCGTAACCTTCACTTAGGGTTACGGATCAAAGAGCAAATAAAGAAAGAGTTTCCAAGCTTTATCTAGTCCTCCACGATCAGCACTTCAATCTTCTACACAAAAACCCTATATCTCAAAAAGATCTCAAGTAATCACAGAATACCAGAAGACACCCAGATATCCAAGAACTCAAGAAGCAAAAAACCCTAAATCAATGAATCAGCGGAAGATACCAGAAACAGAGCCTTACAACTCTGATACCATGTCAAGTGGTATAAGACCCGTTGTAAATCGAACAGTAGAAAACTTATTATTAAACTTCTGATCAAGATCAAACAACAAAAGACTAGATACAGAACCTCTAAACAATCTCTAGCCTACAAGAGACTCATGAACAAGACAAGAATAACACTATCAAGCCTTAGCACTTATTCGAGATGAATAAGTGCAGGATTGTTACAATATGAAACCCTAATCGTTCACGAAGATTGTGAGAGTGAAATAATATCTGAGAGAGCTAACAAAAAGATTGAAACCCTAAAAATGAGAGAAACAATGTATTTATACGACCACTAGAAGGTTCTGGTAAGAAGCACACTTGCACACGATCTTAGCCGTTGAATACAACTCACACGGATCGAACTGAAATGAATGGCCAGGATTAATCCGGCTATATAATCACCAAGAATGGGCTTGGGCTTGTTATAACTTAGAGACTAGCCAAAAACCATTAGACTTCATCTGGGCCCATCAATCTTCAACTAATCCAAGAGCTCCTATGCCAAGTTCATCAGCTCCTAAGCCCAAGTACTCCTATACATCAGCTCCTAAGTCCAATTGCTCCTATGTCCACTCCAGCTCCAATTGTATCACCAGTCCATTTCATCAAGAGAACATGTCAATTATAACAAGTAGTTTAGACAACATTATATAATGAGATGATATTTTAACAAACAGCCACTCCCTCTTTCTTTTTTTTTTCAAAATTAATATTTTTATACACACACTCACACCACACAACTACATCCCTTGTTAATTTCAAATCCTTTCAAGCTCTATGTGAGACATACATAACACTTGTCAAAAAATGCATAAGGGAGGGACTCCAAAGTCCAAATTTAAACCCCAGTATACATGGTCTAATAACCAAACAAATCTTTACCAACATATATCGTTTTAAGTGAGTGAAGACGATTACATGCATCGAATAAAACTAGAATTGCATGAAATCATGAACGATTAAGAAATAAGATAAGAGAGGAAAAAAAGTAATGAATATGAAAACAATACAGGAAGTTATGGAAATTAATAGAAGAACAAACGAAAGAGCGTAAGTAAAAGAAAATTATAACAACGTTAAAAATGTGACGTAAACCTAATATGGTCGCAACATCACCTTTTCAGGGTTGAAACAACATGTGTTGGCTAGGCAATGTAGGCATACACCAAAGTGACATAGATGTAAGGTGGAAGACACAAGTATTAGGTTTTTAGGTTATCTAAGGTAGGGGTGTTCAAATTCGGATAATCCAAATTTCGGATATCCGAATTTCGGATAATCCGAAATTTCGGATAGTCAATATTGGGATCCGAATCCGAATCCGAAATTCGGATTATCCAAATTTCGGATTATCCAAATTTTGGATTCGGATTCGGATCATCCAACGGATAATCCGAAACTTAAAAAAAATAATAAAAAATATTTAAAAAAAACAAAAAAAAAACGTTCTTTTTTATGTCTAAAACGTTAACCTGTTAAAAAACAAAAACCGAAGCTAAATAAACGAAATTGGAACAAAAAAATGTAAAAAAAAAGTTACCGTTTGGTGGATGGGGGCTGTGGAGGTCGGAGACGAGGTGGACGGGGGCTGTTATAGAGAAGAGAAAAGGGAGCGGCTGCTATGAATTGGAAGAGTATGGACTTTGGGTTAGGAGGATTAGGGATTTAGGATTGTGTATTGTGTTATGTATTGTATATAATATTATATATTTATATAATTTTTTTTAATATTCGGATTCGGATAATCCGATTATCCAAAAATTTTCAAAATCAAGATCCGAATCCGAATCCGAAATTTCGGATTATCCGATTTTCGGCCAAAAATTTTCAAAATCAAGATCCGAATCCGAATCCGAAATTTCGGATTATCCGATTTTCGGATATCCGAAAATCGGATTATCCAAAATTTCGGATAATTCGGATTCGGATTATCGGATTTTTCGGATTCGAATTCGGATTCAGATTTTTTTGAACACCCCTAATCTAAGGTGTACAAGAACAACAAATCAATGGGGTGATTTTACGGTCTTGGCTTTAGCCTAACTGGTGTTTTCAACCTATGAAACATCCACATAACTCGAAGGTCATTTTAGTTGTTGCATGAAAAACATTAAGGAACATTGTTGCTTGATCTCATTGAAGTACAACATTGGAATAGTTCAGAACCGTCACCTAAATTGTTCGTTGATGTACTGATGTACACGAGATTTTCGGCAAAAGTAGTCACTCACCAAACATTTGTGTGCAACTTCACGATCTTTATATAACAAAGTGTTTCTTGTTCTTGGACGCGAAGTATGCTCTTCATCGAATAATATATATTTGTGTCGTCTCTTTGATTGTGTTAAGAAAAATAAATTAGTTTCGTCGGATGATGAATTCTTGTTTTACTTGGAGTAGAAGTGAGATTAAATATTGTTATGAAAAATTGAACATGGATGATGATATTCAAATGGTCGTAATTGGCTCACTTGATGAGAGGGGTAGTAACAATCTCAACCGTTAAATTACGTGGGATGCGTTGGGAGGTGGGGGGCTGGGGGGGGGGGGCATGGTGTTCCCTGCTCTCCAACATGGTCGTGTCGCCTCAAGTCCTCAACCTTACCATCATTGTCAACAGTCTACCTTTTTAGGTCACCAACGACGATGCTATGCTATGTTACGGTACAAAAGGTTGGCCAAGAATGTCATCCCGTAATAGTTTAGGGGTCAAATAGTTAAATAACTCATTGTACTTAAACAATCTACATCTACATCTACATCTACATCTACATCTACATCTACATCTACACTTCTACACTATATAATAAAAGAAAACACATGAGGGACACATGGCACTCCCTCATGAATTCTCTCATTTTATTATTTAATACATTAAACTCAAATTTAATTATAATAATTGATTTACAAAATATAAGTTTATTAAATTAAATCTACATCTACATCTACACTATATAATAAAAGAAAACACATGAGGGACACATGACACTCCCTCATGAATTCTCTCATTTTATTATTTAATACATTAAACTCAAATTTAATTATAATAATTGATTTACAAAATATAAGTTTATCAAATTAAATTTTAGTAATTACATTAATAATCATAGTTGTAACTGAAATCATTAATAAAAGAAAACACATGATTCTTTTTTATATAACATATTTATATTTATGTATTATTAACTTTAAATTTAAATCATGTACCTTAAATTAACCCATTTTTTTAAAAAAAAATTTATCTGTCATTCTAAGTTTAAAATTAATTTTGTTACAATATTTGATAAATGATTATTAAGTTTTATTATTTTGGTCATTGTTTTAGTTGTTAAACTATGTTCAGCAAATACATATTAATTTTAAATGCTTAAAATAGTTCAAAAGTCAAATAAATAAATTAATAATAACACAATGCAATTAGTCAAGCTTTTTTGTGAGACTTTTATATTGTTCAAAACAAATAAATAAAATAAATCAATCAACATTAATCGATTTTATCTATAGTAATAAAAGACAACACATCTACATCTACATCTACATCTACACTATATAATAAAAGAAAACACATGAGGGACACATGGCACTCCCTCATGAATTCTCTCATTTTATTATTTAATACATTAAACTCAAATTTAATTATAATAATTGATTTACAAAATATAAGTTTATTAAATTAAATTTTAGTAATTACATTAATAATCATAGTTGTAACTGAAATCATTAATAAAAGAAAACACATGATTCTTTTTTATATAACATATTTATATTTATGTATTATTAACTTTTAATTTAAATCATGTACCTTAAATTAACCCATTTTTTTAAAAAAAAAAATTAATCTGTCATTCTAAGTTTAAAATTAATTTTGTTACAATATTTGACAAATGATTATTAAGTTTTATTATTTTGGTCATTGTTTTAGTTGTTAAACTATGTTCAGCAAATACATATTAATTTTAAATGCTTAAAATAGTTCAAAAGTCAAATAAATAAATTAATAATAACACAATGCAATTAGTCAAGCTTTTTTGTGAGACTTTTATATTGTTCAAAACAAATAAATAAAATAAATCAATCAACATTAATCGATTTTATCTATAGTAATAAAAGACAGCACATGGAGTACATAGAACTCCATTATAAAGCCTCCTATTTTATTATTTCAAACAATACATTTATTTTAATTTGTTTCTTTATTTAATAATTTTACTTATTCAGTTTTTATTTGTTACAACTATAATTATTAATATAATTACTGGAATTCAGTTTAATATATATATTCTATGTTTTGTCAATCAATTAATATAATTATATTTTGATACAAAATTAGAAATAAATTAATAGACATAATTTGAAAATGTTTATGAACTAACAAAAGTAATCTTTATTAAAAATTATTTATTTTTTAAGATAATGTATTTATATATTATTAAATTTAAATCGAGTACCTTAAAAAACGTGTTTTTAATATGTGGTCTTTCACTCTAAGTTTAAAACTATATTTCTTACAATATTCTAAACAAATAAAATAAAACAAATCAATCCACATTAATTAAATATTTGATTCAATACAAAACTAAATATGTTTGGCTATTTTCGTATTATAATAGCTTGATATATAAAATACATTTTATATATGAAAACTAATTAATTGAAATCTCATTGACTTTGTTTTTTCAAATTACTTCAATATAGAAATGCAATATCTAAACAGTTTTTGCATTACTAATTCGTTTCAATCTTTATTTTCAGGCTATTAATTTACACAATCTTTTTTTTTTATAATATAATCAAATTGAACCAATAAATGTCATTATGTTTAAGGACCTTGATGTTAGAAAAAAATGATTATACACTCAAGGTTAGAAATACTTTGGCTTTGAGGAAACTTGATGTCAAATTCCAAAATGAACAATACTCGATTGGGATAGTTTAACAGATGAGGAGATACTTTTAAATTAATTTCATTTTTTTATATCTTAGCCTAAACATATTTGCTTTTATTACTTTTTTATTTTTGTTTTGTTTTGTTTTACCTGCAGTCTACAAGGTAATAACTGTGTATGGAAGATATATTTTGGAAGGTTTGAAAAAAGTTTTATGTGAATAAAAATGTTTTTTTACAAGAAATCATTTAGGGGCTGATGAATATTTAATATTTTTTCGGTTGTACAGGAAACTTTTTTTTTTATTTTAAATAACATATATAATCTAATTTTTCTTAATTATATTTTAAATTTATATATAATATATATAATTTAAATTGTTCAACCTGTGTATCACACGGGTACATAACCTAGTTTGAAAAAAATTGAATGGACATCAATGAATGAATTGAACTGAGTTATACTTTTCTTCTTCTCTTTGTCGATCTTATATGCTTGATTACAAATTATGTTGATAACATGCTAGTGCCAAGGGTGATAAAGGATTATACCACTTGATGTTTGGTGTATTGTAACACTCCGTCCACCTTAATAGACTGTTTCTTTAAGATACGTACAAGAAATTACAATTTGTGTTTTAATCAATATTCGCGTGACAGAGGGATGCACCATATAATAATTGTGGTCTAAAAAAATTTTATCACATATAATTGTCCATTTTACCAAATACCAATACACAAATATTTTGTTTTTGGTATTTTCAAAACTGTTTTAAATAACTGAAACATGTATTTTCATGTATATTTTTATCACAAAAAAAAAAAAAAAATTTACTTTGAGTTGTATTTTAAAACTAGACAATATTTATTTGCAAATATATTTATAACGATAAAAATATATTTTTAACATGACAAACCATCATTCATTTATATAATTTTCATTCGATATAAAACACTATAGTCTAAAACACATTTCAGAATCTTTTGGGGGCCCCCCTCAGGCTTCTCACCGGGCCACGTCATTTCAACCTTAAACCATCTAAAGTTGCTTAAACATTGAAAACACCAAGCCAAAAATAGGCTGAAACCAGTCACACACACCCTATCAGATAAAACTCACCCACAAACCCACATTCACCTTATAAAAGATGTAGCCGAGAAGCCAAGCCTAAAGGCCAAGCCGCATCGGCGGCGGTGTAGCCGAATCGGCTACATAGACGATGGCCCCAAGCCGAACCGAGGGTGCCCCGTTTGCTCTTATACATACCATTTTATGTTCAATACAGAATATCTTTTTTTTGATCGGCAAACGACTAACTTTTCATTCATCACCAAAATATTTACAAATTGTTCAAAGCAAGATGCTAAAAACAACCAATAAGATACACCCAAGTTATTCACCTACACTAGACATCACAGGGAGCAATCTAGGCTGCATTGAAGACTCTCCAATTGTCCCATGTCCATTCCTGTTTTTTAAGCTTATGTTTCACCCATGTAAAGCTTAACGCTTGTGTTTCGCCGAAAATACTTGAGTCGTTCGCCTTTTTTCCATTGAATATAACCTCATTTCTTGCTTTCCACAACACCCAACACGTTGCGAGGATAATTAGTCGCAGAATCAGCCTCTTTTCAGCAGAGATGTTGGCCGTGATGTGTACCTCGAATAGATCTTTCACAGTGAAGGCGTAAATCGGTTGAACGCCTAACCACGCACTGATTTTGTTCCACACAGCCATCGCCATGGCACAAGAAGTGAATAGATGTTCAGCGTCCTCGTCTCCATCGTTGCACAGTCTGCACGTCGTCGCCCCGTGTAAAATCTTCCTGCGCTTCAGCCCCATAAGAGTTGGAAGCCGATCTTGAATGGCTTTCCAGCCATGAATTGCGACCTTCTTTGGGACCCCTTTAATCCATTCGAAAGGATAAAAAGGAACCGCATTCCTCGATAACAACTTTCTGCACGTGGCTGTGCTAAAAACACCATCAGCACTCTCGGTCCAGACCCATTTATCTCGCTGCTGAGATACCGTGAATCCCTGCACAAGCGCTGAACAGTTGTCCAGCTCCTGAACCTCATTTTCAGCACTCGACACCCTTTTCCAATCCCAACCCAACAGTCTTTGACCCACATTCACGTTTTTATCAACCTCCAAAGCGAACAGAGCAGGGAACAAATACATTAGCGGACAGTCTCCAATCCATAAGTCGATCCAAAAACGAATGTCGCTGCCATCACCGAGGACGCCTTTGAATAAACATCGTATGTCCAGATTCTGTTCATAAAATTCTTTTTCCACCTTCACAATGGAGTTCCATGTACCTGCATAGCCGGCTTTGACCGGCATATATGTCCACGCACTTGAGGACCAATGAATGGCCGATATGACGCGATGCCATAACGACCCTTTTTCACGTTTGAATTTCCACCACCATTTCAGCAACAAGCTTTCGTTAATTGCCTTCAAGGATCCCAAACCCAACCCTCCTTTATCCACAGGTCCGATCACCCTCTCCCAAGCAATCCAACACGTTTTCGCTTTATCCTCGTCCCCTCCCCAAAAGAACCTCCTCCTTAATGATTCAAGCTGGTCTATGACTCCTTTTGGAGCCTTAAAAAGGGAGAAAAAGAAAATAGGAAGGCTGTCTAAAACAGCTCTCAAGAGAATGACACGGCCGCCTACCGATAACTTTTTTGCTTTCCATTTGGATAATCGATTTCTAATGCAATCAATGACGGACTTCCAATATCTTGTTCGGTTCATATTAACACCAATCGGCACACCCAAATACTTGCAAGGGAATCGGCCCACCTTGCAATGTATCACACTTGCGAGTTGTTCAACCTCCTCCTCGCCCACCCCGACGCCGAAAATATTTGTTTTGTTGTGGTTCATCTTGAGGCCCGAAATAAGATAGAAACATCTCATCAATCGGGTAATATTACGAGCATTATCGGTACTCCAATCGCCCATGAACATAATATCATCGGCGTACATGAGATGGTGCATTACGGGACCATCATGAGGCAGATTGATCCCTTTAATTAGCCCCGTTTCAGCAGCTTTTAAGATAAAACATGAAAGCGCTTCCATGGCAATGATAAATATATAGGGAGAAAGGGGATCACCTTGTCGCACCCCACGAAAACATTGGAACTCCCACGTTGGCGAACCGTTAATCAGGACCGATGCTCGTGAAGATTCAAGTATGCCTCTCACCCACATAATCCACCTTTCGGGGAAACCCATTTGAGCTAAGACACCCAAGATGAAACTCCAACTAATCGAATCATATGCCTTTTCCATATCCACTTTTAACACGAAAGCTTTCCGTTTCGCACGTTTAACCCAAGACAGTACTTCATTAACCATCAAAGGACCTTCAAGGATGTTTCTATCCCCCAGAAACCCGGACTGGAAATCGGATATAACCGAGTTTAAGACCCCTAACGAAGAAAACTACACATAACCCCACTAGCATTTATTAAATCCAAATAATATCTTTTTATTTCTGAACAGTATATAATTTCAGCAGGCCCCTCCTCAAAAAGGCAAATAATATTTAGAGAGAGAAAGTACAAAGACAAAATCTAGAGAGAGAGAGAGAGAGAAAGAAAGTAAACTCAAAGAACAGTCAAAGCTGTTGTCTTCTTAAAACTCTCATATTCTAACATCACATTGATCAAAACCCAAATTCCAACCTCTCAATTAGACTATTAAATTTGTTACAATTTATAAAAAAAATAAAATAAAATGGGAGGGGTATGTACAGGTGGGACAATGAAGAGGAGCACAGTGGCAGATGGTGGTAGTGGTGGTGACAGGGGTAGTTTGGGGTTTTCAGGGAAGTTGAATAAGAGTTTTGGTCAGCAACAAAAGAAGAAGAAGAAGAATGATGATTATTATTATTATTATCATGATGATGATGAAGATGTATCTTCTTCTTCTTATGGAGGAGATGGTGATGATGTTTATAATAATAATAATAATAATAGGAAGGTGATGTCTTATGGTTCTAATGAATCGTTTTTATCCATTTCAACAGAGTTGAAACCCTCTACACCTGCTAGGGTCAACAAGGTATACATACATACATACATACATACATGCTTAGTTTCAGTTTTTATAAATGTTATGTTAATTGTTTACATTTAATGTACCCTGTATAGGGATGGGTAAATGGTATCAGGTACCGAAACCAAATCCAAATCGCTATCGAATTTCACATACCAAATGATTTTCGGTATGTATGGTACCGGTATACAGGTGTGTAGATGGTGCTATACGGCGTATAGAGGGGGGGGGGGGGGGGGGGGGGGTGTTTACATTCTTAGGTTTAAAATGCGTGTGGTGCTATAATGCGTTTTGATCCCAAAAGCTGATATCTGATGTGCAACGTATGCGAGGCTTTCGTTATTAAAAATATACTAAAGTTTTCTTTTTAGATAATACTTTATATTGTTAACTTTTAAACTTTAAAATATAACATTCTCATCATCTCTGGTCATATTTGTTCAATCGATGGTCTAATTTGTTCAAATACTCGACAACCATTGCTCAGTTGACAGGCAGATTAGTTCAATCAGATTTGAAAAACTCAACTCCGTAGCAATTGATGGTCTTATTTGTTCAAATATTGGTCAACTGCATAATGCGTTGAATCAGACCGCATCAGTCACATCACATGGCATCATAAAATCGCATTGCATCGCTGCAGTCAATGCGATCAATCAGACCGCATTAGTTTTTTATGTGAGTTTCAAGAAACTGGTTTTGTTATTATGCTAAAGTGGTTTTGCATTTTCATTTCGGTAGGTGCCTCACGTGAGTACATTTCTAGGGAAAGCTGGTAATGTAGGTCTTGAAGTGCTAGACACATTGGGCAGCAGCATGACCAATCTAAATGCTAACAGTGGATTCGTATCTAATATGGCTTCAAGAGGAGATAAAGTATCTATTATGGCATTTGAGGTAGCTAATACCATTGTTAAAGGGTCCAATTTGATGCAATCGCTTTCAGAAGAAAGCATCCAGGTCCTTAAAAAGGAGATTTTGCATTCGGAAGGCGTCCGACTTTTAGTTTCTACAGATACGAAGGAGTTGTTACGTATTGCAGCTTCTGATAAGAGGTTTCTTTTCTTCGTTATTGTTCAAGTTAAAGTCTTTTTTTATACTCGTTTTATAATTATAATACGGTTTGTTCCTTATTTAGGGAGGAACTTGAGGTCTTTTCCAGAGAGGTTGTTCGGTTTGGAAATATGTGCAAAGATCCACAATGGCATAACCTGGATCGTTTCTTTATCAGGTAAATCTGATTGTTAACAGAATATCGTGTTATATTTATGATATCGGAACTGGAATTTGATTGTTGATGGATCAGATTGGACTTTGAGTTTGTAACAAACAAACAGCTTAGAGAGGAGGCGGAAATGACTATGCAAGAACTCACCAATCTTGCTCAGTATACATCTGTAAGTTACTATTAGTTTATGTTTTATTTAGAACGAGATCAAGCACAAATGTTTACCTTAGTGCTGACAAATGTTAATTAAAAGATGCTAACGTCATTGTTTTGCTGCAGGAATTATATCACGAGTATCACGCTTTAGATAGATTTGAACAAGATTACCGACGTAAGCTTGAGGAAGCAGAAGCCTTGCATCTTCCTCGAAAAGGTTGGACAAAGTTATAATTTCTTAAAGTTATCTGCTTATCGAATTATTTGCTGTCTTTTTAAATAAAACCCCGTCGCTGTAATGAGGTTGATTATTTGGTTAACGTGTGATCCTTGTTTCCGTTATAGGAGAGAGTCTCACAATCTTACACAGTGATCTAAAGCATCAAAGAAAACTCGTGAGGAACTTAAAAAAGAAATCTCTTTGGTCTAAAAGTTTAGAACAGGCCGGTATTCTATCAATTTTTTTTGTTTGATATATTTATGCAAAGAAGTTGATATTATTATAGTTGTTCCTGCTAAATTGTGGTTTAATCATCCCTTATGCCATGATCCATTTTAGGTTGTGGAGAAGCTTGTAGATATCGTTACTTTCATCCATCAAGCGATCGCTGAGGCCTTTGAAGAGAATGGTATTATACTTTATGAAATATTATATCTAGTTATCTAAACCGGGATCTTATCCAATATGTTAGTCCCTTCTATTTTAAAGTAATCAAGTATCAAATTCCTTCTATTTTGCTTTCTTTGTAGTACCAAGTTCAACGGCAAATGAAAAGGCGGCTCATAAAAAGGCCGAGACATTAGGTGTTGCAGGTCTTGCTTTACACTATGCTAACTTAGTCACTCAGATGGACAACATTGTAAGCTAATTAAACTCCTATTTCCATATACGTCTTTTTTTTACACACAAACACACTACAGATACATGTATATATATAATATATGTAAGTATATTTGTGTTTAATTATATATTCCAGGCAGCGCGACCCATCTCATTACCTCCTAATACGAGAGACAATTTATATAATGGCTTGCCAGCAAAAGTCAAGGCAGATTTACGTTCGCGCATACAAGCACTCGACTCTAAAGAAGCGGTATGCCTTACCTACTATGCTTTTATTTAATTATTTGTTTCTAGTAATCACAAAATTTCCCATTTAAAAAGAGAAAATGCATTTGTTTCAGATGACAATGCCACAAATTAAAGCAGAAATGGAAAAAACACTCCAGTGGCTTGTTCCAGTAGCTACAGATACTACCAAGTATGTTTTTAGCGCGGTATTATTATTAATTTATTATATTTTTTAAATAATTTCATTCAAGTTACTAATGCTTTCTAATGGTTAACTATTTTGATTTGCAGAGCACATCAAGGTTTCGGATGGGTCGGAGAGTGGGCAAACACAGGGTAAGCACTCTGTTATTTTTATCTACAGGTGTAAACCAATCAGACTGAGCCGAGCTCGAGCTTAAGCTAGCCTCGTTTAATTTGCTCTTGTTTGTGTTCGGCCTCGCCTCATTTACTATTTCTTGAGTATTTAACTATTTTTTTGTGCCTTTTTTTATATATTTATAATAATAATAATAATTTTATATGTATATCAAATGATATATTAGTTATCTATTTTTATCATAATATTATATATAATAACATCTAGTATGTAAATTAGATATTTATTATATCAAATAAACTTTTTTATTTTTATATAAATACAGACTTGTTTAGGTGCGCACTAGTTTTATAAATGAACTAAAATTTATAGCTCATTTAAGCTCGAATCATTTCAAGCTTTTAGAGAGCCAATCTCGAGTAGCACACAAGTGGCTGAGCTCGTTTATCTCACAGATTTTACAGAATCATTTATTTCAACAGTTGCGAGTTTTTTTTAAGTAAAGGGTAATCATTCTATACTGTTATTTTTATATCATGTGTTTTAAACTTAACGGGTCTATCTTATAAAACAGTAACGAGTTCGGGAAAAAGACAGCAGGGAGTAACAGCGTTATTCGGCTTCAGACACTTTATCATGCTGATAAACAGAAAATGGACCGATACATTCTTGATTTGATCGTTTGGCTTCACCGTCTAGTAAGTCTACTCAGATTCCGAGATAAGGTTCCAAAATCCATCCCTGCTAGATCGCCTCCTGGTCCTGATAACGTCAACAGTCTGATCGCGGGTTCAAATCCATCTAGACTGAAAGCTAACAGTAAGCTCCAAAGGGTTCAAATCTCATTGGAAGATAGGAATCTTTTAGAAAAGGTTATGAAGCGAACAATGTTGGTTCCGGGAATTAGCAAAAGTCAAGAATTCAAGAGGAAGAGAGCTGCGGTTTTCGCATCAAGTAGAAGCATGGGAAGCTCACCTAGGAAAGAACCAGGGTACGCAAATGCCGACATGTTAGACGTGTTAGATGGCTTAGGTACAACATATTAAGCGGTCGGTACAAGTTTCCAATGCATAGCAAAACAGGATTCTGAACTGTTGATATACATCTGCAAGCCATTGTTTCTTTGTGTATATATCATATATGTCTATTGCATCAAGTGAGTGTAGTAGATTATAAGAGATCATGTTAATATTGTGGTTGGATAATTTTTTTTCAAATTTTTATTCAAACATTATGATTTGGAAAGGCTCAATATACATCATGCATTGTCACTTGTACATGTCTGGGATGCCAAGAGCGTGAAGAAAACAAGGTGTTACGTCCCGTCATATATCACAGCATGATATATGTGTTTGTTTTGGGCTGCTGGAAACAAGGACTGATGCAGACGTTTCAGATTTTCTTAAAGACTCTACATGCTCGGTGTTTAGGTTAAAGAGTATACAAAACTTAAGTGTCTACTAGCTCTTTTTAGCCACGTGTAATCGTTTAATTGGTTTATTTGTGAGTCGGATACAAGTTCAAGAGTCTGCATTTAAGCCCTTAATATAAGGCATTATTTGTTTTTATTTAGCCCTAAACAATAGAAATAAATAATATTCATGTTTTTTTCATTATTTATCAAGTTTATTTTTAAATTGTATATAATTTTTTTTTTTTAAATTACTAATATTTATGTCTCAAATGTATAGGCACTAGATAAATAATTAAATATTTATCTCACCTCAAAAATTAGATTGAGAAAAAAAAAAAGAAAGGCATAAAACTAGTGTTTTAGATAAGAAAGAGTTGACACTTCAAAAAATAATTTAGAAAACAAAATCTAAATATAAGAAACAATAAAATAGGGATCAGATGGTTTAAAATAGAGGTGCCTAGTTGTTGTAACAGGCTTTAGGCGAACACCCCATCTCGCATATTTAAATGCGAGTAGCGACCACTCCTCATCTCCCATCAAAACTTGCCTGAAGGATCATGAGAACAACATACACCCATGGTCCCTTTTTATAGCATCCCACAACCTATGTCTTTTCATCTAGCTTCGATATGGGACCAAATAACAACTACACTTGCTCATGTTTGGAAACTTAATGATACCCGCATTAGCCTAGCCGACCTAAGTGTTATCGTCTTAGTCATGTTACGTCCAAGTAAAACGTCTTAGGCTCTCATTGGAATCTTTGTATTTGTTCTAGTGTGTTGTGGTGGTTGGAACTTCGTTTGGTTTCTTGCTGGAACTTATGCTTAAAAGTTGCCGTGTGTGGCAAATTTATTTGGCTAATTTTTTTTTAAAGTTTCCTTGGTCGGAGGGTTCATCCGTCTAAATATATTTGCTCACTGAAGTGAATATGAGGTTTTAGGCCGAACCATCGTGATAATGGCCGGACCGAACCCAAGTATATGAGGGCTTGGACCGAACCATCGTGATAATGATCGGACCGAACCCAAGCCCAAATGAACAAGGCTTCGGTGAAAAAGCCCATGGGCCTTAAACTACCGAAGCCCATTACAAAAAGTATAAATACTCGCCAAATTTCCTCATTTGGTAATTTAACTAGTCCTAACCAACTTCACTCTCTTATACTTTTTAAGTTCTTAAAACCATACTTATTCTCACACTGGAGAGTGGTCACACACAGACCCTTCCTCTCCCCTGTGACGAGCCTAACGGTGCTTTATTTTGCAGGTTATTTACAGATCTGGATTATTGCTCTCATCCTCACATCTGACCTCTCAGATCTACTTCACTGATCCACTTAGAGGTGACTTTTTTCCTCTTCAATTGGCGCCATCTGTGAATTTGCTGTGTTTCTTTTCTTTTTCGGGAAAGAACAAAGTAATTTCCACCCATGACGGCACATTCTGAGGGATTTACGATCGAGGATGTAACAACAACTGAGCACGATGATGACCAAGTAGTCATCACATCATCAGGGCCATCTACTGCTTTCACGGTGGCACAAGGAATCATGCAACAGTCGCTCTTTTCTGTTGGTGCTTCGGCCGCAAAAGCAACTGACCCACTGAAGGAGTTTGATGACGCTTTCCTCCATAAAAATCGAGAACTGTTACTTCGGCTAAAGGAGCAGCAGGACAAGGAGTCCAAAATGCAAAGTGTGAAGGCTAATTTATTCCCAACCGAAGGATGTGCTGCTTCGGCAGGAACCAGTGTAAGCCTAGGATCATTAGCCACCTACTCCACAGTTGTCACGGCCACACCAAATCAAACTCCACATGGGTAAGTATCATCCCTGCTTCGGCAGGAGCCAGCGTGGTGCCACATGTTTGTTCAAACCCTCACTGGAGCAGCCAGGGTGTGGTTTGACGGATTAACCGCTGGTGAAATCACCAACTAGATAGAGTTTCGAAAGTTATTTTTGCTAAACTTTGCAAATCAACGACGATTCTCCAAAGATATCACCGAAGTGCATAATATCCGAAGGAAGGATGGAGAGTCGCTGGAAGCTTTCATCGATCGTTTTAGCAAAGAAAGCATGCAGATTAATGGGGCAATGGACCAACTTCGAGTGTCCGGTTTCTGCCACGGGGTTCGGAACAATCAACTAGTGGAGAAACTGCACGAAGATTTACCGAAGACAATGGAGGTACTTATGGAGAGAGCCCGGGCGTTCGCTCGAGGAAAGAGTGCTTGCGGGCAATCTTCCGAAGGAGACTACAAAAACTCCGGAGGTCGAAACTCCTGGAAAAAGAGTTCGCATAATGCTGATCGAAGTACTCATTGGAACAAGAACAGGCAACAACCATATGATCGATCAGATCGAAATCACTCTTCCAAGTCTCAAGGCTCTGGAAAATTCGGTAGCATGACTGATTTAGCTAAAACTCCAATGGATATTCTGTTAACCGAAAATTTACAACTCCCCACTCCGGCCAAGCAACGGCCATCAGCTGACCGAAACTCCAAAAAGTACTGCGAATATCACCGAGCAAAAGGGCACAATACCGATGATTGCTGGTCCCTTCGACAAGAAATCGAGAAAGCTGTCCGATCCGGGAAACTTTCTCATCTTATAAAAGAAGTAAAGGAAGGAAAGCCAGCAACAATCACTAATACGAACAACCAAGCCGGGATCAACATGATAAGGCCTCTCGTACCGCATGGCATCAAGCGTTCCGGCGCTCATTTTTCTCCATTCATGAGCCAGGTTGCCAAAACATTAAAATCATGAAACATTTACGCTTATAAAAAGTGTATTCACGATTGTAAAACATGATCGTCTTGTTTCTAAAATAATCTCTTCATGTGACAGGCAATTTCGTTCCCAGAGGTAACACCAGATCAATTTCTGGAAGGACCAATAATCATCTCTGCTATCATAGTCGGACATAAAGTCCAACGAGTCTATGTAGATAATGGCAGCGCTTCAGAGATAATGTACCATCATTGCTTCCAGCAGTTGGCACCGGAAACCCAAAAAAGGATGGAGCAGGTATTTCAAATTTTCTTAAAAAATAATAACAAACCAGTTGATGGGACCGATTCCGTAACTAAACCTTTGTGAAAAACAGGTTTCTATGCCACTAGTTAGCTTCTCAGGAGAGGTAATCTAGCCTAGGGAGGAGATCGGTACCGTACCTGTACCTATACCCGTACTCGTACCGAAAATACCCGTACCGAATTTGAACAAAAGTGGGTACCGAGTACCGTACCGAATATATAGGTACGGTACGGGTATTGGTACCGGGTATTTCGGTACGGTACCCGTTTGGTACCATTTTGTTATTTTTTTCTTTTTGAGCACTCGTACGGGTATCAAATAGGTAAACAATTACGAGTATCAATACTATACGGGTACCAAATTTAAATTTTGGTACGGGTACCAATATAGTACATGTACCAAATAAGTAAAATTGATACGAATACCATAAATACCATATTACAAAGTAAAACATATAATCAAATTCAATAATATATAGAATTCGGTACCCGTACCATTTTTACCCGTACTCGTACCCGTACCGATACCGAAAGTACCGAATACCGAAATCAGTAAAAGTGGGTACCGATACCTATACCGAGTACTCAAAATCGGTACGGTTACGAGTACCGGTACAGGTACGGTATGGATACGGGTATAGGTACTCGGGAAAAATTGCTCATCCCTAATCTAGCCTGTTGGACAGATTACCCTCCCAGTAACTTTGAGCACGAAGGAACAGAACCAGACAGTTATGTTGACTTTCCTAGTCGTCGGAGCAAACTCAGTCCATAATGTCATCCTTGGACGGCCTAGTATGTGTGCTTTTGGTATGGTCGCTTCCTCCATACACGGAGCGTTTAAATTCCCAACGGAGACCGGAATAGCAACAATATTCACCGAACAAATGCATCACGTGGCCGAAGTCCGACAAGCCTCAAGTTCACAAGTGGCACCGATCACTCAAGAATTATTAGAAAAATAGTTGATTAACCCATGTTTCCCGGAACAAAAGGTAATAAGACATTATAAGTCGTTAAGTAGCTTCAACAAGCTCCTTAGCTAATTCTTTAAAAATAATGACATATAACTATTGGTGCACAACTTCCGTCGGATTATAAGGCTGCCTTATAGGGCCTTCTGACGGAGTCTCTTGATTATTTTGCATGGCAACATTCGGACATGAAGGGGGTTCCCAGAACCTTAGCCGAACACAAGCTGAATACTTACCCAACTGTCCGACCAGTGTAACAAAAGAAAAGAAGCATGGTGCTTGACTGAAACAAAGCCATCGCCGAAGATGTCAAGAAGATACTCGATGTTGATATCATCCGGGAGGTTCAGTACCAAACCTGGGTATCAAACCCAGTTTTGGTAAAAAAAAAAAAAGACGGTGGGTGGAGAATGTGTGTTGACTTCAAAGATTTAAACAACGCATGTCCTAAAGATTTCTACCCTCTTCCGATATGGACGTAAAAGTCGACTCACTCGCTGGGCTTCGGCTGAAATGCTTTCTTGATGCGTACAAAGGCTATCATCAGATTCAGATGGCAGCCGAAGACGAAGACAAGACTGCTTTTATCACCACTGAAGGGCTATACCGTTACACGAAGATGCCCTTCGGCCTCAAAAACGCCGGAGCCACATACCAGAGATTAATGGATGAGGCATTTAAGGATTAGATCGGCAAAAATATTGAAATATATGTGGATGATGTGGTGATCAAAAGCAGAGATGAAAAAGACATGATGGTCGATATCCGAGAAACATTCACTTGTCTCCGGAAGATTAACATGAAGCTAAACCTGGCAAAATGTTCTTTCGTCATGGAATCGGGGAAATTTCTCGGCGTCATGGTTGCACGAGATGGAATCCAAGCCAATCCAGAAAAGGTTAAGGCCGTTATGGAGCTGAAGTCTCCAAAGACAGTCAAGGAAATTCAGTCGTTGAATGGAAGGTTGGTGGCTTTGCACCGGTTTCTTTTAAAAGCAGCCGAAAGAACCTTGCCCTTCATGACTGTGTTAAAAAATAGCTTCGGCATGAACGATTTCAAATGGACCAGAGAAGCTGAACAGGCATTTGATGAATTAAAGCAATGTCTCAGCATGTTACCAACGCTCACTGCACCAAAACCGGGCTAAACACTTACCGTCTATTGAGCAGCATCACAAGGTGCCATCAGTGCGGTCCTCATAGTCCAACGACATTTAGCTCAAGTTCCAATCTATTATGTCAGTCGAGCCCTTCGAGATTATGAAACCAGATACCCTATGTTGGAAAAACTCGCACTAGCTCTGGTACATGCCTCAAGAAGACTGAGGAGGTATTTTCAAGCACACGAAATAGAGGTCCAAACTGACAAGAATATCCAACATGTGCTCCGAAAACCGGAGGTCTCCGGACGATTAGCCAAATGGGCAATCGAACTAGGGGCCTTCGACCTAACTTTTAAGACAAGAGGAGCCGTGAAGGGACAAGCTATGGCAGACTTTATAGCTGAACTACCGAACAAAGAAGACCTACCGGAGGAACAAGTACCGGAAGGAGAAGAACAAGCTGAAGCATGGTCTTTATATATGGATGGTGCATCCTGTACCGAAGGATCCGGAGCAGGTCTCATATTGATTGATCCGGAGGGCACCGAATTCACTTACGCCATCCGACTAGAGTTTCAGAGCTCCAATAATGAGGCTGAATACGAAGCTTTGTTAGCCGGCCTCCGAATAGCTCAAAATTTCGGAGTTCAAAACCTTAAAGTCCATGCCGATTCGCTGCTTGTAGTCAATCAGCTCCGAGGGGAGTATGAAGCAAGAGAGCCGAACATGGTAAAATACTTCCAGAAAGTACGAGAACTCACAACGCCTTTCCGAACCTGTAAAGTTTTTTACGTCCCAAGAGAAGAAAACACAAAGGTAGACGCTCTCAGGAAGATCGTATCGGCGACTCCAACGAACCTCGCCCAAAATACAAGGGTTGAGATACTGACCGAGCCTTCGACCGAAGAGAATGCCATCTTGCAAGTTGAAGCCCAGCAAGAAACATGGATGACTCTTATCCTAAGGACGGGTCCCAGAAGACAAAGCCGAAGCCCGAAAGATAAAGTTTAATCCTTACAGTACCAAGTTCAAAACGACCAACTATATCGGAAAACTTTCTTAGGCCCACTCCTTCGGTGTCTTTCTTCAGACGAAGCAACATATGTTATCAAAGAGATCCACTTTGGCATTTGTGGCATACATGCCGGACCAAAGATGGTTGTCACTACTGGCCCAACATGAACCAAAGTGCTGTTCTAGAATTCCGAAGCTGCAAAGAATGCCTGTGACATCCGTCACCTTCAACCTTCAATTAATTTACAAAAATAGTCCCCCAAATATTTTCATTTTAGTCCTTCCAACATTTCTTGTAATTGTTGTCGTTTTCAAATTTAAAAAATGTTATTTGCATGTATTTTGGATCTCGATCTCGATTTAACCTAACACGTAAGTTGCGACGTTATTCGGAAAAAAATAATATACAACATAAAAATTCAAGTTTATAAAAGTTTTAAGTTTGATTAGTTAACTTGGTTAGTTGTTATAAAGGGAAAACTAACTAGGAAACATTAAAACTAACTAAGGTTAAAGGTGAGGGGCCAATCTTGCCAAGTCTTGAAAAGTTTAAAAGAGAAAAAAAAAAACATCTGCTGCTGTTACTCGGTATCCCGGTCACCCTCTTTCCGGCCGGCGACCATTGAAGTCCGGCGAGACCCAATCAGTTTTTTTTAACGCGTTTCAATCCTTTAAACTATTTCCCAAGCGTTTCTTCACATTAATGATTGAGTTTATATGATTAATCGAGCCATTATACGCGAGTTTAAAGGATTTAAGACCATGTAACCGTCGATCTTTAAAGCTTGGGGAAACGTCTGTTTTACTCGAACAACCTTATAAATTAAACTCTGAAAAACATTCCTAGACCTTCAAACAACAAAACCCACAACGAATTCCATGTTAAAAACGTCCAGAAAGCCATCAATTTGCGTTTTTTTTGCGAGTATTAGAAGCTTCAATTGCGGGCCTAAAAACGAGTTGTAAGTGTCAAATCTTGCTTGTTATATGTTAGTCGCACATGGTAGGGTAAAACCCCCTTATTACAGAGCTTCCTTTATGCTTAAATCGGGTTAATTGAGTTTTGGTTGGGGTTAGGGTTCTTGGGCTAGATAATTGGGGAAGAAGACACTTTTTGTTAATAACATAAATAGAAATCAAGTTCAAATATATCAACAAAAGGCATAGATAGCCTAGTGGTTGGTGTGTTGGTTGGATTGGGTAAGGGGCCGGGTTCGAGTCCCTTAAAAACCGGGTTTTGGATATTTTTTTGTTTACAATTATTTTGTTTGTTTATTTTTTTAATTACTTATATATTCATGTATAAAAATCTTATATTAATCATAGAAATTCCATTTTTGCTCCAAAAATTATGAAAATTTAGACATAACATCTTGACATCTAAAATAAGATTTCCACACTTTTATTTTCCGGAAAATGTATCAATTTTATATTTTTATTGAATTTAATCGTTTTAATCATAATTAAATGATTAAAAATTCATTTTAAGAGATTTTAACCTCAAATTTTCTGGAGATTTATTTCTATGAATAATAAACTGTAATAAAATGTAATTTCTTATAAAATGGTTATTTTTGTTATTTTTACTAATTTTAACCATTGAAACACTATTTAAACTCATTAAATATGTTTTAAATACAAATAAAATTAAAAGAAATTATGGAAATATCATTTTAGTATTCCACATCATAAAATAATTATTTCTCATAATAATATCATTTTGGGATCATATCTTGTATTATTCATGATATTTATATTTAAATTAGATATAATAATAAATTGTTTAATTAATTATAAATCATTAACTTTATTTCCAGATTATTTTTCTATAAAATCGGATTTGTGAAAAACATAAGGGTTTTAGTCATTTATTAAATCGTAAATATATTTATTTCAAAAAAAAAAGCTGTCGTTCAAATTATTACTAGTAATTTCATCTTCCCTAATACGAGTCTAGCAAGCCCTGAATGCCTTAGATGATTCGTCGTCTTAGATTTTTTTTAGACATTGTCCTCATTTAGTGTTGTATATATAGGTTGAGTTCCTCGGAATTCTTAAGCCTTTACGACGAACTTTCTCTGAATTTATATTTAGCGAAACTGTGAGTATATCTTTCCCCTTTTTACTATTTATTCTTTTGGGGTGATTCATGTACCATTATTATTAAACTTATGTATATTATTTACAAAGCAACGTGCTCTTTGATATGTTTTGTGTGAATTGTATGAACGATTTGTCAAAGTCATTAACCTTTGGGCCGCATCTAACAATGAGTAGTACTACGAATTATATCCCTTGGTTACTTACGTGAACGAGTTAAGTCCTTGGTCACTGTTATGGTTTTCTTGAACGATGGGTGAACGATTATTGAACGATGGGAGGCTTGATTTTGACCCTTTTACATATTACAAACATCAAGGCACATAAATTGCAAATTACTGTCTGAACGAAAAAGGATATGCTCACCAATGCATTATATGTGTTGACAAATTATTTTGTACATGTTTCAGGTGAAGTTTGATCTTGCATGCCTTTCACGCTTAGGCTGGACCTAGTGCTTAAATAAAAGTTGAACATTTATTATTTATGTTTGAGATTTATATTAAGACTCTTTGTATTTCGTTTTGAACAATGGAAGTTATTTACTATTAACATTTACAATCTAGTCCATGTGCTATTGAACAAATCGTCACTACGTGACACCCCGATGTTTCTGCCATCGGTTGGGGTGTTACAGATTGGTATCAGAGCCATGGTTATAGGGAATTAGGTTATTAGTAAATGCTTTTGACCTAGACTATAACTAAGCTACCCATTATATGTCTTCTTTTATCCTCATATTTCTTTAGACATATTTTCTCCTTTTATTTTTCATTGTACTCGGAGAAGATTTTTATTCTACAAATGGAACGAAAACACCAAGTTAGGAGTGATGTCCATACCTTGGTGAATAGTTTCACTCTTTATATGTTTTATTTATTTATTTTATTTATCTTGGAATATTTTCCTTTCGAGATAGGAGACGTCCAAATCTCAAGGAATCTATCCCTCCAAAAGAAACTTACTCACTAAGCTAGGAGTGATATCCTTATCTTAGTGACCAGTTTCACTCCATCATATTTTTACTATTTGGAAGTATATTGTTGGATCAGTTTGCTCTTTTGCTAAGTAAGAACTTGCTATCTTGACACTTAAGTGTTTAGCAAGCCCTTGTATATCAGATTATAAGCACAGCGGAATGTATAAGTTAAAGCAACACTTTTTATACTTAGGAAGAGTTATTACTCCCCCTAGATGATTGAAACTAATAAATGACAAGTATTTATTATGAATCCAAGCAGTAAATGAGAATTAGATACTTAGACAGATTCACAATAAATACTGAAATGGAATAGAACAGTGAAAGTGTTTGAAGGATTTTTCTATTAAAAATCAATGTCTAAAATAGAAGGTTGAAGCCTCCTATTTATAGACGTTTACATACATGTATCTTGCCCAAAAAGCAAGTACAGAAATATCAGAAACAAGTTGCACAAGTTGCAACATTGAAACTAACAAATACAGCTAAAAGTAATAATAAACAATAAAACTACTGATGCAAAAGGCGGTGGAAAATATCTGATGCTAAGTGCTGATGAATGACAAACTACTGATGAGTAGTTTGTCTTCACTACTTCTGAAGTGAACTTGTCTGGTTTGGACTTCAGAACTTCTGATGAAGTTTCTTCTTCAGCACTTCTCATATCTTCTCTTCAGCAGTTTCTTGTTTTCTCTTCAGTACTTCTATACTTAGCCAAAATGACAGAAGTGAATTAGACTAAGGTTTCCAAAAGTGGTTTCACCAATCCTCTTTGTCCTAACAATCTCCCCTGGATTGATGAAGCCAAAACCTTACTAATTCCTTATGTTTTTCTTCTGTCTTGAACAATCTTCCATATCTCTTTGTACATGGTGTTCTTGAGCTGGTTTAACTGTCCATCAGATAGAGATCCTCTCTGTGGTTCTAGATGTTGAATTGTGAGCAGGTCTTGTGTTGACAGTTTCTTTAGATCACTGATCTTCTTGTAAGCCCTGCTTGAGAGGTCTCTTCTTGTCAACAATACTGAGTTGTTATCAGTAAGTGACCATCTGATGATAGGTATCTTTGACTTGTTAAAGTCAGAAGAATAGGGAACCAGACTTGTCCCTTGGGTTGATGGTCCTGAGTGTTGGATGTTTTCTGTTTCAGTTAACCTCAGGTGGGAGTCTCTTCCTTGTTGTTGTTGCATATCAGGCATCTGAACACTTGGGAGATGGTGTTCAGTCACTACCTTGGTATGCATCTTTTCTTTGATGGTCTTTTGGATTTGGTAGGCAAAAGTGGAAGGATCCCTGAATTGTGTTAACAGAGGTTTCTCCTCAATGTCAAAATCTGAATGGACTATTGAACTTCCTTCAAGTAGTACCATTTTGAAATCAGTTTTGACATTGTCCTCTGCTTTCTTTCTAGTAGCAGGCCTTCTTGTTGATACACCAGAAGTTCTAACTACTGATCTTGAAGGATCAGCAGTTTGAAACTTCTCTGGATTTGCAGCCTTGGCAGCCTTGTATTTTCTGTAAGTATCCATCAGTCTTTCTTCTTTCCATCTGGATACTGAGGCTTTTGAACCATAGCCCTCTGCTACTAAGTCATCTATCATCTGGGCTCTCTTGGCCTTTCCTTCTTTACTTGTGGCCAGTTTGTCTGCAAGCAGTTGTGCTCTTCTTGTCAGCTCTTGCATAGAGAGTCCCTTGAGTGTGTAGGCTTTAGTCTTGCTGTTCTTTGTGATGTAAGACACCAGTTGTTGTCTTTTGTCTTGTTCAGCAATCTCATCAAGGCTAGCCTGCCTTTGTAGTTCAGCTTCATAGGCCTGAAGTTTTTCTTCATGGCTTAAGTCCAGATCATCCCTTTCTTCCAGAGTTTTCCAGATCAGATCTTCTCTGGCCTTCTTGTTGGCTACAACTAAGCTCTTCTCTAGTAATTCAGCTGATTGAGAGATAGGAGAAGGGCTTAGTACAGTCATTGTTGTAACTGTTGTAGTAGGCCTGATAGGATCAGATGTTGGTTGAATGGGAGCAGTGGTTCTGGAAGGGTCAGCAGTTTGAGGTTTGGAAGTGTTAACCTCTGATGGGTTGACAACTGCTGATGGTTTGTCAACTACTGAAGGATTGTCTTCAGTACTTTCTGATTCTTCATCAGAACTTTTGCCATCAGAAGTTTCTTCATTATGCCTTAGGGATTCTTCAGAGGTTTGGGTCTCATCTTCTTTTTCTGTGGCTTTAATTTCTTCCACTGAGACACCAAACTGTTTGGCCAGTTTTTCTTTCCTGGCTTGATCTTTCTGATCTCTTTCAAGGATGGCCACTCTTGCCCTTATCCTGGCTTGGAATGACTCCTTAGGTTCCCTGATTTTCTCCCCCTTTTTGGATTCATCAAGTTTAAGTTTAGAGGTTGAGGGTTGGGAGATTTGACCTTGAAGATGAGCAATCTGTTTGCTGTTGAATTCTATCTTGTTGGACAGATCATTCATCTTTGTCTTGATCACTCCAAATTGATTCTTGATAGACAGCTCCAAGTTAGCTGTGTATGTTTGGAAGTGATTCCTGATGAGAGTGTTCATCATGTGGTACAGGGGACCCTCTGGGCTGCATAGCTGGTTCAGGTCTATGCTTGTTTGCCCAGGGAATTGGGTAGGCATTTGTTGTGAAGGGTGTGTTTTTGGGAGATCCTCATGTTGTACAGAGGATGCCACTCTAGGGGTTTTAGGGATTGAGTGGGCTTTAACCTGTGCAGGGGTGACTGGCTTCTTGAGCCTCGATACCCCTGAAACAGGACCTTCAGAAAGTGCCGTCAATTCAGTAGTTTGTGTTTTTGAAACATCATCCAAATTAATGGAATCATCTGAATCCCTGATGTTGTCCTCATTGAGGACTGTCTCAGTTAAATCATGAGCTGAGCCCAACTCAGTTCTCTCATGAACCTCTTGTTCTTGGTTCTGAGGATTTCCTACTTCAGGCATTAAGCCTTCATCAGTAGTTGCCACATCTGAGGTCTTAGCTATGTTACTTCTATCCTCAGATCCACCACTGGGTGGTAACTGAGTAGTAGCAGCCTCAGATGCCCCAAGAGTCTCTAAAATTGGGCTTAAAGACTCTGGTCCACCCTCATCTCTTGGGATAGGGATAGAGATGTCCACATCCATGTCTGTTGTTGTGGTTATGTCCCCTGGTTGTTGTGGTTGTAGGGGACTGACATAATCAGATGGGACATTCTCTTTTAGCCCAGAGAGAAGTTTGGCAATTTCTATTGCCTCTGGTTCAGAAATTTGAGGGGTTGGTTCAGTAGTTTGGGCAATAGGTGAAATTGGTTGGTCAGCAGTTTCAAAAGAAGAGTGAGTTTCAATGGTTTTTCTAAGTCTTTTTCTTTTGAATAAAATAGTTATAGGTGCTCTTGGTGGGGTTTGAGATGGATGAGACTGAGAGGGTGTTTTAGTCTCACCTATTTGAAGAGCAGACTGCTCATGAGCATGTTCAGGCATCTCAACCTCCTGAACAGCTTTTCTTTTGGGTTGGTGGGTTTTTGTCTTTGTTGGCTTGGGCTGTTTGGCTTTTGGTGGTGTGAGTTTGGAAGATGTGGGTTTCAGGGGGACTTGTTGTTGTTCTCCCTGATCATCTTCTGGCCAGGCAGCCGGTTTGTTATGCCTAGAGTATGCTTGTGAGGTTAATGGATTTAAAGTTGAAACTTTTCCCACAAGCACCTCATTACCCAGTTCCCCTATTATGCATTGCATAATGAACCTTGGGTATAACAAAAAATTTTTCTTGGTATTATTGTGATGTAACACCAACTCATTGAAAAATAATTTAGATGCCCTGAATTTGGTTTCATTCACAATGGAATGAAATATTGGTTGAAAAGTAGAGGGCATCTGGTCATAAGACCCTGTTTTAGGACTCAAACACATAATAATATAATGAAACAAAAGCTTGTATTTTGGTTCAAAATATTTTTTGAAGATTGTAGCATGGGAGAGAGTACCTTGATAACCACACTCTGTCATGGTTAGGTGAATATCAGAATTAGCAACATGATCAGGGGCAGTTAAATCATCTAGGCCCAGTCTTGTTGCCAGTGTGGCCGGTGTGATGGTCAGTGGTTTCCCTTTTATTCTTGAGTTGAGGGAAATGACTTCATCATCCGCCATCACCGTCTCAGCATTTGCCCAGAACTCATTTAGAGTTTCAGTGTGAATTGGTGGGTTTATTGTGAGAGCAGTAAAATATTGGGATTTTACGACAAGATCAATGATCTCATCATATTGGGACCAGCCTTCTTGTTTTTCAAGAAAGGCTCTTTGATTGTGTCCCTGTTTTAGAACGAGAGCCATGTGGTTTGGGTTTTTGATCGAACAGTTGATTTGCAGGTTTAGGTTATTGAGAGAGTTTTTGACAGAGAAAGAGGGATATTTTGAATTTGAAAGGATAAGTGTTGAGAAAAGGTATTTATCAGAAGTTTTAACCGCTTGAATCTTTTTTATTAGAAGTTTTTAAACCGCCTAGGTTAAAAATCTTTTTATCAGAAGTTTTAAACCGACTAGGTCAAACCTCTGATGATGGGAAAAGTCAGATTTGCCCTTTTGACTAAACTGCTGATGAAGGATTACTTCATCAGTAGTTCCCATTTCCTCTTCAGTAGTTTTAACAGCTGATGAGAAATGTTTTTATAAATACTTTTATTCATAACTTCTGAAGGTTATTTTATCAGAAGTTACACACTTTTCAGAAATTATCCCCATACTGATGTTTTGTTCATCAGTAGTTTCTCTCTTTTCAGAAGTTTTGTTTCAGACTTTTTGTCTGTTTGTAAGTGAAAAATGAAAAATTGCAAAATAATAAAATAAACACTTACAAATTTAGCATCCCAAGCATGGATACTAACTTCTGAAATGTTGATGTGTCAAGGGGTTTTGTGAAGATGTCAGCTATTTGATTAGCTGTTGCTACATGCTTCACCTCAATCTTGCCTTTTTCATAGCAATCTCTTATAAAATGGTACCTGATCTCAATATGTTTGGTTTTTGAGAACTGTACCGGATTTTGAATGATGCTAATGGCAGATTTGCTGTCTACAAACAAAGGTGTCTTGGTCTCTTTGATTCCATAATCAAGAAGTTGATATTGGAGCCATTGTATCTGTGATGTACAACTTGCAGCTGCAATGTATTCAGCTTCAGCAGTTGAAGTTGCAACAGATGTTTGCTTCTTTGATTGCCATGACACTAGACAGTTACCCAGGAATTGACAACCACCAGATGTTGACTTTCTTGTCATCTTACACCCTGCATAGTCACTATCTGAAAAAGCTGATAACTTGGTATTGCTTGAAGCAGGATACCAAATTCCAAGTGTTGGAGTTCCTTTCAGATATCTGAAAATTCTTTTGACTGCTATAAGGTGTGATTCCCTTGGTGCTGATTGATATCTAGCACAGACACATGTTGAAAACCTAATATCTGGTCTAGAGGCAGTTAGATATAAAAGAGAACCTATCATGCATCTGTACATGGTTTGATCAACCCGTTTTCCTTGATCATCAGGTTCAACTTGTGTGATTGGTGTCATGGGAGTGGAACATGATTTACAGTCTTTTAAAGAAAATTTGTTCAATAATTCTTTAACATATTTTGATTGATGTATAAAAGTTCCATTTGTTTGTTGCTTGATCTGCAGTCCCAGAAAGTACTGCAGTTCTCCCATGGTACTCATCTCAAATTTTGATTGCATGAGTTTCTTAAAATCATCACACAGTTTTGTGTTTGTTGAACCAAAAATGATATCATCAACATAAATTTGAACAAGTAAGACATGATTTCCAACATGTTTAATGAAAAGAGTTTTATCAATGGCACCTCTTGTAAAGTTATTTTTGAGTAAAAAGGTGGAGAGTGTATCATACCAGGCTCTTGGAGCCTGTTTGAGCCCATAAAGAGCTTTGTCCAGTCTGTACACCCACTCAGGATGAGAAGGATCCTCAAACCCAGGTGGCTGACAGACATACACCTCCTCTTTTATTTTTCCATACAAAAATGCACTTTTCACATCCATTTGATAAACTTTAATTTTGTTGGAAATGGCATAGGCCAGAAATAACCTGATGGCCTCAAGCCTTGCAACTGGAGCAAAGGTTTCATCATAGTCAATTCCCTCTTCTTGAGAGTACCCTTGAACTACCAGTCTTGCCTTGTTCTTGATTATTATACCAGCTTCATCTTGTTTGTTCCTGAAAACCCATCTTGTGCCAATTGGTTGCTTGTTTGGAGGTAAGGGACAGATTTCCCAGACCTGTTGCTTGTTGAACTGAAGCTGTTCATCTTGCATAGCTTGCACCCAATTATTGTCTTTGAGGGCTTCCTGGTACTTCTTTGGTTCCAACTGTGAAATAAAGGCTGAAAATAGGCAAAAGTTGGAGAGCTGGTTTCTGGTAAGAACACCTGAAGCTATATCACCCATGATTTGGTCAAGTGGATGATCTCTGTGTTCAATCAGTTGTTGTAAACCACTGACAGGTGTAGGTGGCTCATGTTCTTCAAACAAACTACTGAGGTCTATAATATCTGGTTCAGCAGTTTTAGTGTCTTCAGTAGTTGCAGGTGCTGAAGCAGATGTTTGAGTTTGGCCTTCAGTATTTGTTGGATCAGAAGTTTGTGAAACTTCTGATGGTCTTGAAGTTGACTTCATGACTGTTTGAGGAGTCCATGGTGTAGGATCCTCATCTTCAAACCTTTGATCACCATAATAAGTAGGTTTGGAAGAAGTAACAGTCTTTTCAGTCCAAAGTGGAAGTTGTCAAGGTCAAAGAGTTCAGCAGGATGTGCTGGAATAAGAGTGTGTTTTGACTCATTGAACTTGACATTCAATGTTTCTTCTACTATCCTGGTGTGAGAATTAAAAACCTTGTAGGCTTTTCTAGTTGAAGAGTAACCAAGAAAGTAACCTGAGTCAACTTTGGCAGCAAACTTTGAAATAGATTCCTTGATGTTCAAGATGAAACATTGACACCCAAAAGCCCTGAAAAAGGAGATAAGGGGCTTCATGCCATGAAGAACTTCATAGGCAGTCTTGGAATGTCTCTTGACCACAAGAACTCTATTCTGAACATAACATGATGTGTTAACTGCTTCTGCCCAAAAGTACAAGGGCAGTCCAGAATCAGCTAACATTGTTCTTGCTCCTTCTATTAATGTTCTGTTCTTCCTTTCTACTACACCATTTTGTTCAGGAGTTCTGGGAACACTGTATTGTCTAATAATCCCTTTAGACAAACAGAATTCTTCCAGAGTTTTGTTCCTGAACTCTGTCCCATTATCACTTCTAATGGTTTTGACAGATAGAGAATATTGTTTCTCTACTTGTAGAATGAAGAACTTGATGATTTCAGCAGCCTCATCCTTGGAGAATAAGAAGAATACCCATGTGAATCTTGAGTAGTCATCAATGATGACTAAGCAGTACTTCTTCTTACCAAGGCTCATAATCTTGACAGGTCCAAATAAGTCCATATGGAGTAGTTGAAGACATGTAGTTGTTTTTTGGGTTTAAAGATTCTTTCATAATCATTTCTGATTTGATTTCCCACAACCTGTTGTTTAATTTTTTGATTGAACTGAATTTCTTTTCTGTATCTACAAAATTCAGTTTTGTGGTTGAACAGACCACAAATTTCACACTCTTTTGCCTTTTGTTTTTGATCTAAAGGCAAATTTCTGACATTAGTGTAAAGATTTTGCTCATCAGTAGTTTTCAGGATCTCAACTCCTGATGTAGATGAAACTACTGATGGCTTGTTGTCAGATTTTGTTAATACTTCTGAAGTACTTTCTTTGAAAATACCAGGATTTCTGTTTAGAAAGTTTTCATGGAAAGATGTGCAGTCTTTCCCTTCAGAAGTTTCATTTGAAACAATTTTTCTCCCATCTTCAGTAGTTTTGGGAGAGAAATCTGTTGGTGTTTCAACATGATGGTACCCTATGCCAAACTTAACATTTGAAGCACTTTGTTTGTTTAGCAATAATTGATACCCCTTACAAGATTCCACCCATTTTTCACATGTGATCCTGGTGTCAGCAAGCTCTTGTCTGACATCTCCCAGGTCATTTAGCATGATTTTAATTTGTGCTTGGGTTTCAATAGCTGAGTCAGTTAATTTAGAAACTTCTTTTGTTTTAGCACACAGTTTTCTTTCTAAATCACATTTCATCTGTGTGTATTTTCTTTCTAAATCATTGGCTTTACCTTGTAAGTGCACATTTGTCTCTCTTATGAGAGCAAAAGTTTCTTTGCAAGAATTTGAACAAAGTTTTGTCAAAGATTCTTTTGATACCTGTGACAATGCAGATTTTGAAGTACAGCCTTCAAATGCCATTAAGGCAAAGTTCTTTCTGCCATTGTCTGGTTCTCCCCAATTGATGTCAAACACCTTGTTGTCTGCATCAGGATTGCACTCTGTGGTGTCAAAAGGGAGACTGCTCCAGTCAACATACCCTGAGGTGAAAAGACTTTGTTGAGAGGGTTGTTGAGGCTGTGGAGGATGTTGAGCAGCTGGAAAGGGAGGGATTGATTGTTGGCTCTGCATCTGTTGAGCAGGCATTTGAACATATTGTACTTGTGGCATGTATTGCTGTTGAGGAGCTTGTGCCTGTACAAAATGAGCACTCCCTTGAGTTCCATTATTCCTATTATAATTGGGGTTATAGTTATTTCCAGATTGTGATTGGTTAAAGCTAGAGTTTCTACACTCTCTAGCAAAGTGTCCCAACTTCTGACACTTGTGACATCTCAGTTTAGATTTGTCAAAACCAATTTTTGTATTACTGGTCAATCCTGGAAATTTCCTTCCTGACCTTTTATAAAACTTGTTAGTTTTAATGCTTAGCATGGCCAGTTGGTGTAAAATGTCCATTTCTTCTAAATCATCACTGCTAAAGTTTTTCAAATCATCCATGATAAAACATAGATTATCAGCAGTTTGACTTTGGTCATCATTGTCATAACCTGGGAAAGATCTTTCTGATGAGATCCCAGTTGTTATGTCAATGTTGTCATAAGATCCATAGGAACAAGTTGGTGAGTCTTGTCCCAAAAGTGTTGTACTACCTGGAAGGTAGTCATCAGCAGTGTTACCAGATGATTGTAATTTCTTCTTTTGATCAATTTCTCTCTCAAAAGTAAGTAATCTCCCATGGAGTTTTGTAAGAGTGAGGGAGCTAAAATCTGGTGAGGATCTTAAAACAATGGAGTATGTTTCCCATTTGTCTGGTAAAGACCTTAAAAATCTATGTAGCATAGACACTGTTGTATAGGTCTGACCATTTAACTTTAGCTCAGATATTAATGAGGAGAATCTTTCAAATTGTTGAGTTAAAGTTTCCCCATTAATATGAGCAAATGTCTCATATTGTTGAGCTAAAATCTCTCTGGTGTTGGCAATCACCTCTTCAGTTCCTCCAAACTGTTCTTTAAGACAATCCCAGAGTTCTTTGGCACTTTCACAATGTAAAAGGCCAGAGTATATCTCATTTGGGAGAGCCATTGCCAACATAGAGAATGCTTTTGCATCTAGCTCAAGTTTTAGGAAATCATCATCTGTATATTCTTTTGGGTCCTTAGGGACCTGGACATTAGTTTCAAGATTGACATTTACTGGTTTGTGAGGACCATATATCACGGATCTCCAACAACCTGTGTTGGTTTGTGACAAGGTATGTGCCATTCTCTTTTGCCATATGTTGTATTCGTTTCTTACAAGCATGGCAGGTTTAGTAGCAGAACCAGTATTATGTGGATCCATTTTAAAGAGTATTGATTTGTCAGATGACTCTTTTAAGTGATGGATGTTGATAAAAAGTGAACTTTTGATCTTTTTATTGAGTATCAATAAGAGCTTTGTGTCTGATTCTCAATTTGTTAGATTGATATGTGATCAGATAAACCAATGCTCTGATACCAATTGTTGGATCAGTTTGCTCTTTTGCTAAGTAAGAACTTGCTATCTTGACACTTAAGTGTTTAGCAAGCCCTTGTATATCAGATTATAAGCACAGCGGAATGTATAAGTTAAAGCAACACTTTTTATACTTAGGAAGAGTTATTACTCCCCCTAGATGATTGAAACTAATAAATGACAAGTATTTATTATGAATCCAAGCAGTAAATGAGAATTAGATACTTAGACAGATTCACAATAAATACTGAAATGGAATAGAATAGTGAAAGTGTTTGAAGGATTTTTCTATTAAAAATCAATGTCTAAAATAGAAGGTTAAAGCCTCCTATTTATAGACGTTTACATACATGTATCTTGCCCAAAAAGCAAGTACAGAAATATCAGAAACAAGTTGCACAAGTTGCAACATTGAAACTAACAAATACAGCTAAAAGTAATAATAAACAATAAAACTACTGATGCAAAAGGCGGTGGAAAATATCTGATGCTAAGTGCTGATGAATGACAAACTACTGATGAGTAGCTTGTCTTCAGTACTTCTAAAGTGAACTTGTCTGGTTTGGACTTCAGAACTTCTGATGAAGTTTCTTCTTCAGCACTTCTCATATCTTCTCTTCAGCAGTTTCTTGTTTTCTCTTCAGTACTTCTATACTTAGCCAAAATGACAGAAGTGAATTAGACTAAGGTTTCCAAAAGTGGTTTCACCAATCCTCTTTGTCCTAACATATATCTTTGAGTTAGGAGTGAAATCCACATCTCGAGGATATATATATTTCCACATTTCAAGATCCGCTAAAGTTTTGGAAAATATTTGTGACGGGGCACGTGCAATCTGGAAGGGTGAGCGCCTGTATTCTGAGTTTTCTGTCTAGGTTGGTAATTCGCATAAATCCCAATCAGACGAGGGACCCGTTTACCTACCTGGGAATTCTCGGGATGAGCATTCACTTATAGGCTAAAGTACGCCCCCACAAGTCACTAATAATATTTCAATTACTTTAGTCAGTCAACAGTTTCTTTGGAAACACTCTTATATCTCGTTTTATACTTGGTATTGTTTTTCATTTGAAGTTTTATCATGATTTTCTTTATGATGTTCATATTTTTTCTTAAATCAATTTATAATTACTATATCTCATGTTATGTGTTACTTGTCTTGATATAAACTATGGCATTTCCAAGATTTTTGGAATCAAATCTCATAATTATTGTTCACTTTTGTAGATGTCTGATCGCGAATCTCGTAAGAGAGCCTCGAAGCGTCAGGCTAAACTGAAATCGGATCAGCGTATCGCGACCATGCTCAATGACAAGTTGGAAACACTTGTTCCTAACATCATTAATGCTATTATTCCAAACCTTAACCTGAACGGTAGCTCGAATGGGAACTCTAACGGGAATACAAATGGAAATGGGGGGGCTAGTGAGAATAAGTGCACTTTCAAGCACTTCAACTCATGTCATCCCAACAAGTTTAATGGCATTGAGGGAGCCACTGGGTTACTTGAATGGTTCGAAAGTATGGAGAATACGTTCATTAATAGCGACTGTCCAGATAACCTACGTGTTCGTCATGCCACGGGTGTTCTTCAAAAGAGAGCGCTCACTTGGTGGAATGGTGAAAAACATGCTCGAGGGACGGAAGCTGCTTTAGCTATGTCTTGGGATGATTTCAAAATCGCCATGACTACTGAGTTCTGTCCTCGTAGTGAGATGAAGAAGTTGGAGGATGAGTTCTATCACCTCAAGCAGGATAGTGGAAATAATGTTCCCTACAACAACCGCTACCATGAGTTGAGCTTACTAATTCCTCGTATGGTAACCCCGGTATCCTTGGCTATTGAGAAGTATATTGAGGGACTGCCACCTCAGATTCATGATTCGGTTATGGGAAGTAAACCCGCTACTGTAGAGGATGCCATCCGTCTCGCAGCGTCTCTTACTGACAAGCATGTCAAGGATGGTACTCTAACTCGTAAGGGTACTAAAAGGCCTACTGAAACTACTTCAAACCCTGCTATCACTGAACCTTCCCAAGAAAACTCTGCCTCTGCCTCCAGTTCCAATAAGAAACGAAAAGGTGGAAACCAAAACTATGCTGTTGTTGCACCTCTTAAACAGGTTCCTGTTGCAAACCCACCTGCTGCACCCCAAACTCAAAAGGTTCAAGAGAACTATGCAGGTGTGCACCCTAAGTGCACCACATGCAACTCTCACCACCCTATCAACCGACCCTGCTGGAAATGTGACACATGTGGTCGACTGGGTCATACCACCCCTTTCTGTCGTATTGTTAATCGACCCATGAATAACCCACAGACTGCTACCCAAAACCAGGGAGTTGGTCAACCCAGAGTTTGTTACGCTTGTGGTGATCCCGACCATATGCTAAATAGATGCCCTCATCTCACGGCTTTTATCCAGACCCGTCAACAAAACCCAGCAGCCCCGGCAGTTCCAGCAATTCAAGCAGCTCCAGCTCGTGGTCGTGCTTTCAACATCAATGCTAACCAAGATCAAGCTATCAACGACGTTGTCAATGGTACATTTCTTATTACTAACTTATATGCTTCAATTTTGTTTGATACCGGTGTGGATAGGAGTTTTGTCTCGTTAGAAGTTGAACCTTTGCATGCTCGTATTTGCCCTCACTTTACCCATTCTTTTACTATGGAGGTTGCTAATGGCAATCTTATTCTTATAAAATTTATGCTCCATAATTGCACGTTGAACTTAAACGATTATGATTTTTATGTAGATCTTATATCTGTAATTAGGAAGATTATGAATCGAGTTTGTAAACCTTTCTTGAACCAATGCGTAAGTGTTTTTTTTTTTCGTCGATAACATACTCATATATTCCACAACCAGAAATCTTCACTTGAAAGAAATTTCGAGACGAAATTTTCTAAAGTAGGGGAGACTGTGACATCCGTCACCTTCAACCTTCAATTAATTTACAAAAATAGTCCCCCAAATATTTTCATTTTAGTCCTTCCAACATTTCTTGTAATTGTTGTCGTTTTCAAATTTAAAAAATGTTATTTGCATGTATTTTGGATCTCGATCTCGATTTAATCTAACACGTAAGTTGCGACGTTATTCGGAAAAAAAAAATAATATATATCATAAAAATTCAAGTTTATAAAAGTTTTAAGTTTGATTAGTTAACTTGGTTTGTTGTTATAAAGGGAAAACTAACTAGGAAACATTAAAACTAACTAAGGTTAAAGGTGAGGGGCCAATCTTGCCAAGTCTTGAAAAGTTTAAAAGAGAAAAAAAAAACATCTGCTGCTGTTACTCGGTATCCCGGTCACCCTCTTTCCGGCCGGCGACCATTGAAGTCCGGCGAGACCCAATCAGTTTTTTTTAACGCGTTTCAATCCTTTAAACTATTTCCCAAGCGTTTCTTCACATTAATGATTGAGTTTATATGATTAATCGAGCCATTATACGCGAGTTTAAAGGATTTAAGACCATGTAACCGTCGATCTTTAAAGCTTGGGGAAACGTCCGTTTTACTCGAACAACCTTATAAATTAAACTCTGAAAAACATTCCTAGACCTTCAAACAACAAAACCCACAACGAATTCCATGTTAAAAACGTCCAGAAAGCCATCAATTTGCGTTTTTTTTGCGAGTATTAGAAGCTTCAATTGCGGGCCTAAAAACGAGTTGTAAGTGTCAAATCTTGCTTGTTATATGTTAGTCGCACATGGTAGGGTAAAACCCCCTTATTACAGAGCTTCCTTTATGCTTAAATCGGGTTAATTGAGTTTTGGTTGGGGTTAGGGTTCTTGGGCTAGATAATTGGGGAAGAAGACACTTTTTGTTAATAACATAAATAGAAATCAAGTTCAAATATATCAACAAAAGGCATAGATAGCCTAGTGGTTGGTGTGTTGGTTGGATTGGGTAAGGGGCCGGGTTCGAGTCCCTTAAAAACCGGGTTTTGGATATTTTTTTGTTTACAATTATTTTGTTTGTTTATTTTTTTAATTACTTATATATTCATGTATAAAAATCTTATATTAATCATAGAAATTCCATTTTTGCTCCAAAAATTATGAAAATTTAGACATAACATCTTGACATCTAAAATAAGATTTCCACACTTTTATTTTCCGGAAAATATATCAATTTTATATTTTTATTGAATTTAATCGTTTTAATCATAATTAAATGATTAAAAATTCATTTTAAGAGATTTTAACCTCAAATTTTCTGGAGATTTATTTCTATGAATAATAAACTGTAATAAAATGTAATTTCTTATAAAATGGTTATTTTTGTTATTTTTACTAATTTTAACCATTGAAACACTATTTAAACTCATTAAATATGTTTTAAATACAAATAAAATTAAAAGAAATTATGGAAATATTATTTTAGTATTCCACATCATAAAATAATTATTTCTCATAATAATATCATTTTGGGATCATATCTTGTATTATTCATGATATTTATATTTAAATTAGATATAATAATAAATTGTTTAATTAAATATAAATCATTAACTTTATTTCCAGATTATTTTTCTATAAAATGGGATTTGTAAAAAACATAAGGGTTTTAGTCATTTATTAAATCGTAAATATATTTATTTCAAAAAAAAAGCTGTCGTTCAAATTATTACTAGTAATTTCATCTTCCCTAATACGAGTCTAGCAAGCCCTGAATGCCTTAGATGATTCGTCGTCTTAGATTTTTTTTAGACATTGTCCTCATTTAGTGTTGTATATATAGGTTGAGTTCCTCGGAATTCTTAAGCCTTTACGACGAACTTTCTCGGAATTTATATTTAGCGAAACTGTGAGTATATCTTTCCCCTTTTTACTATTTATTCTTTTGGGGTGATTCATGTACCATTATTATTAAACTTACGTATATTATTTACAAAGCAACGTGCTCTTTGATATGTTTTGTGTGAATTGTATGAACGATTTGTCAAAGTCATTAACCTTTGGGCCGCATCTAACAATGAGTAGTACTACGAATTATATCCCTTGGTTACTTACGTGAACGAGTTAAGTCCTTGGTCACTGTTATGGTTTTCTTGAACGATGGGTGAACGATTATTGAACGATGGGAGGCTTGATTTTGACCCTTTTACATATTACAAACATCAAGGCACATAAATTGCAAATTACTGTCTGAACGAAAAAGGATATGCTCACCAATGCATTATATGTGTTGACAAATTATTTTGTACATGTTTCAGGTGAAGTTTGATCTTGCATGCCTTTCACGCTTAGGCTGGACCTAGTGTTTAAATAAAAGTTGAACATTTATTATTTATGTTTGAGATTTATATTAAGACTCTTTGTATTTCGTTTTGAACAATGGAAGTTATTTACTATTAACATTTACAATCTAGTCCATGTGCTATTGAACAAATCGTCACTACGTGACACCCCGATGTTTCTGCCATCGGTTGGGGTGTTACAGATTGGTATCAGAGCCATGGTTATAGGGAATTAGGTTATTGTTAAATGCTTTTGACCTAGACTATAACTAAGCTACCCATTATATGTCTTCTTTTATCCTCATATTTCTTTAGACATATTTTCTCCTTTTATTTTTCATTGTACTCGGAGAAGATTTTTATTCTACAAATGGAACGAAAACACCAAGTTAGGAGTGATGTCCATACCTTGGTGAATAGTTTCACTCTTTATATGTTTTATTTATTTATTTTATTTATCTTGGAATATTTTCCTTTCGAGATAGGAGACGTCCAAATCTCAAGGAATCTATCCCTCCAAAAGAAACTTACTCACTAAGCTAGGAGTGATATCCTTGTTTTAGTGACCAGTTTCACTCCATCATATTTTTACTATTTGGAAGTATATCTTTGAGTTAGGAGTGAAATCCACATCTCGAGGATATATATATTTCCACATTTCAAGATCCGCTAAAGTTTTGGAAAATATTTGTGACGGGGCACGTGCAATCTGGAAGGGTGAGCGCCTGTATTCTGAGTTTTCTGTCTAGGTTGGTAATTCGCATAAATCCCAATCAGACGAGGGACCCATTTACCTACCTGGGAATTCTCGGGATGAGCATTCACTTATAGGCTAAAGTACGCCCCCACAAGTCACTAATAATATTTCAATTACTTTAGTCAGTCAACAGTTTCTTTGGAAACACTCCGGCTAAATTTAGATCTTTTGGAAGAAAGAAGGGAAATGGCTTCCGTCAAAGAATCTCGATACAAGAAAGAACTTGAGAAGTATTACAATGCCAGGGTGAAAAAACAAACATTCAAGATCAGAGATTACGTCCTCCGAAGCAATGAAGCCAGCCGAGCTAAACCCTTGGGCAAATTAACATCGAGATGGGAAGGTCCGTACCAAATAACTACTGTCGGTGAGAAAGGTTCTTACACCTTAGCCAAAATAGACGGTACCCCAGTTCCCAGGACTTGGAATGGGGTCCACTTGAAGAAATTCTACATGTGAAGCACCAAAGAACGAAGCAAGTGGTTTAGTTTTATCTTTCAATAATTTTAAGTTGTAAGACGGGATGTTGATTACCCCGAACCTTTTTCCTTTTCTGCTTGTAAGACGGGATGTTGATTACCCTGAACCTTTCACTTTTTCACTTGTAAGTGTGATGTGTTTGCCCCACTCATAATAAAAAGCTTCGGTGTATGTTTGTTTACTACATTGGTTTATATGTTTTTGTGAGCGTTGGATTTTATCTAAAACAGGATATTATGATCATACAAGTCACAAATCTAGGTGCGGAATCCCTAGATCTGAACAAATTGATAAGATGCTAATCACGACACAATCAAGATCATTTTCAACTTCATTTTCATAGATTAACTTTCAATTAATAAGCAATTACAACGTTTATGTTAATCTAGAAACACAATGACACTTTCTCAAAACACTACTGAACCTGCACAGAACCTGAACACAAATGATAACTCTCTTTACATCACAAATACTCAAAATCTATTTATAAGCTCTGCAGGTTCGCCCCTTTTGATGGTGCGAATGTGGACAGATTCCACATTCGCCCAGTGTGACTGGTCGAATGTGGAAACTTTCCACATTCGCCCCTTTTTACTCTACATTCGCCCCTTTTGTCCAATGTATTTCCACCTTCGCCCATTTTGTCCACATTCAGGTCATCAGCACTTTTAACACATGTAATCAGCACTTTTTAACACATGTTAAAGTCTTGGTCGTTTTCTGATTATCTGAACCTTCGACATTCTGTACCTAATCACTAGCTAGGGACATACATGAATAATGCACTAACAATCTCCCCCTTGGACCTAGCTAGTGATGTACCAAAGCAGAAAGTTATCAACTTCTTCAAGTCTTGATTGAAAACTTTTCATCTTCATGCACGTTTGTGTCGAAAATCCTGTCTATCTCTCTAGTAAGCTTTGAAATCTCAGACAGACTCAAGAAATCTTAGCTTTGTCATTTGTTCATTCAGAGATGAAAATAGACGATAATCTTGATTTCTTCAATCTTCATCATTTATTTAACTTCTTACTAACTTCTGTTGTTCTGGTAATCTTGATGTTCAGGTTTGGGTCTTGTTCGGTTACACAATATGTCGATGAATCTTGAGTAGTGCACCTGTTGTATTTGATTCTGCAGAAAAATTTACTAAAAACTGCACATGCTACAACCGGCGTTAAACACGACAAAAATCTCGGAAGTACTCTTCACATTCCTTTTGACCCTCAATAGTTCTCCCCCTGAACTATACAACATTTTCAATATGAACCAGAAACATAAAAATTTGAAATCTTTTTCAACTTTTAAGTATCTGAGCATTCTCATTCAGTATCCCAACATCGGTTATCGAAAATAAAGTTGAAACAAAACTTTTTGATTTTTCAAAGTTTAAGCTAAAACACACCAAAAATCTTTTTGAATTTTCAATGTAATTGCATAAAAGTAAATTCAACATATTTTTGTGAATTTTCCGGTTAAGAGGATCATATCAGTATAGAAACAGTCAGTCATAACTCTTTTTGATCAATTTTCTGTTTTTGACATTGAGCATCCTACAACCATTACCAGTATGTTTGTCCACTTAAACTCAAAATCATCATTCATTGCTCAGCACTTTAGATACATTATGGTAATATTAGATACTGAAAAATCTATGGTCCCCGCATTCGCGACACATTCCCGTATCAAGAATTGCGCAAAGTTTCATTGTAACGCGTGATTATACTGTAGTTATCTGTTAGTTACAAGGTATGAGGCACAGCGGTGACAGGTCAGCAAATTAATGCTTCAAAGCGACTTATGCACTCAACCAGGGTGAGGACTAATATCAATCATGATTTGCATCAATGATTGGATACGATGCATTGGATAATCTTTGATTATCATCACACATGTTAAGTTCCTCATTCGGTAACTTAAGGTTTTGTCATTAAAGATCTTTTAATAAGATACCCTGACTGATCTAGGTCCGTAAATCAATACGACAAAAGATCAGTTAGGCTATCCCCAGATAACTTTCAATATAACGACCCGAAACCTCCGATTTTGGCAATCTATCAAACGAAATTTCGGTACTAAGACCATATGCCAACGATACGTTAATCCACATGATTATCAGTTATTGATTTTAAATTTATATCACCATGCTGAACTTTAAACTTTGATTTCAAGCCTACCAATATATAATTGTAGTGGCTACTCAATGTTTATCAAATTATTTTTGTTTTTAGAGTAGTCTGACAGTCCACTGATGTACTATCATCTCCTCTTTTTCTCCAGGAAAAACTCATTTTTGATTTTCTAATTTTTATTTTGATTTTTCTGAAATTTTTCTCCCCCTAAAAATCTAAAAATAAGCATATTTTTGGATTTTTAAACTTTTGAAGAAAAACAAAATAAAATGATATCCGATGCGGGTTACCCACTGAGTTTTAAAAACCAATTTCCACTCAGATTACTTAACTCATTAAGATTTTTCAATTAGCAAACCATTTTGTCGTATCTGTTATAGAAATTCAACACCTGAGAGCAATTGCAAGAGATTGCACTTTTTCCGGCTTCACAGGTTGGAGTCAAACTACAAACACTCTCCTCTCTGTAGAAATCAGGTTTTCCTTCTTCAATAACCCTTCCTTGACCTTTACCTCTCCAATAAATATTGTGTATACAGATGCTCCACTATCAACTATCAAAGAATAGCTAATAGGTCTGTCTGGAATAAACTGCACACTTATTAAACAATTAGCATGAGAGAGGCACCCATCCCTTCACAATGATGGGTCGTCCAAGGTCATCAATTCTTGGAACATCAATCCATTCTCCTTTTGAAAAATCAATTGGTTTTTCAATGGATTGATTTGAAGTAGAAATTGCTATTGACTTAGAAAGTGATTTGGATTTCCAAACACGTTCAGAGTTTATTTTAGATTTTGTTGAAATCGTTTTGATTTTTAACTTTTCAGGTTTCATGTTTGACACCTGCTTCTGAACTTTGTTTGGAATCTTCTCAGACTTAACTGATGAAGACCCAGGTTTAGAGTTATTCTTAGACTTAGCCTTAGAACTCCCCCTTACCTTAGCAACCCATCCACAATCTCCATTTTTATTCAAGGCAATTTTGTTACGATTGTCATACACAAACTGTTTCCCCTTTTTCTTATTGATTGGTTTTGGGGACACAGGCTTTCTGACATTGCCTAAATTTTTAGCAAATTTCACTTCTGTCTTTTTCTGTTTAACATACGGACAGTAAGCAACTAAATGCCCACACTCTCCGCAGTTATAACAAGACCTATACTCTTCAAAATTACATGCATACCCGTCATCCCAATACCAATAGGGACAATGAGCAGCAATATGTCCAACTTCACCACATTCAAAACAGTTTCTCCATTCAACATAACCATGAGAATACTGTGGTGAGTTGTTTCCCCAATAACCATCAAATCGAGATTTATATGAATAATCATAATAGTCATATGATCTAGATGAAAAATTTATTGAATTCTTTTGATAAGAATTTTTCATCTGATCATTTCCTTTCGATTTGTTTGGTTTTGATCCCTTTACTTTAGGACCATTCTTATTTTCAACATTTTTCTTTTGATCCTCTTTATTCTCATGTTGGTTAGGACTGAGTTCAAAATGAAGATGATCAAATTGATTTCTAAATTGATTTAACAAATCAAGATTATCAACAAAAATACATTTAAGTAGAGATTGTTCGATATTCTCGATTAGAAAATCTTTGTTTAAAATCAATTTGTCATTTCCTTCCAACATGTAGGATCCTTCAACTCCTTCAGGAAAACTGAATATGGGTTTTTCTTCAGATTCAGATTCTGAAGTTGTTTCAACATTTTCAGTTTTCTGTTCAAACACTTGCTTCACTTCAGAATCAGAATTAACAACGCAAGGAGTTGTGATTTCCAACTCTGATGTGGAAGTATTCTTTGAAACACTTTTATTCATTTCTAACATTTCTTTCTTTAAAGATTCAATTTTATTTAACAAATCTTTTTCATTCTTTTCAAAAACTTTAATTTTGTTTTTACAATTTTCAAGTTCATTAGCTAGTTTCTGTTTGTCCTCAATAAGTGTCATCAATTCACAATTCAACTTGACACATTTAAAACAACTAGCACTTACCTCATCATCTGATTTATTACCATTATCAGATTTTGCATCACCATTTGAACTATCACTCTGTTCTGATGTACTTTGTTCTGAACTCGTATCAGAACTCAAATCACTCTTTGACACTTCACTGGAGTCATCATGTCTCATTTGTTTGACTAAACATACAACATTCCTATGAACACCTTCTTTGTTAACACACTTGTTAACTTGTACCATTTCATCGGTTGGTTTCGGTGTCATTGGAAATCTCCAACTATTGTCAACTTGAGAATTTTGTCTCAGTAAACGTTGTCGCTTTCTTTCAGCTTCTACTAGAGCTTGGATCTCCTCTTCCGTTCTACATGTCCACATGATCACGAACTTGGAAAAATTCAACACTTAGAAAATCTTCAAAAATTGCCTTACCCAAATTTTCGATAGAAAATTTTCGAAATTTTTAGGCACTAAATTCTACGTTCGCCCCTGGTAATTCTACGTTCGCCCCTGGTAATTCTACGTTCGCCCCTTTTGATTCCACGTTCGCCCAAAAGTATCAGCCGAATGTAGAATAAACACCAGAATGTAGAATATCAAAATTCAAATTCCACGTTCGCCCAAAAATTTCCAGGTTCGCCCAAAAAGGTTCCAGATTCGCCCAAAAATTCCAGGTTCGCCCAGTTCAGTTCCAGATTCGCCGAGATCAGTTCCAGGTTCGCCCAGTTTAACAGATGAAGATTCCAGGTTCGCCCATAAGGTCCAGGTTCGCCCAGTTCAGTCAGATCTCACTTTTGAAAAACGGTTATTGTTTGAAAAACGGTTATTTTGATCTCAGATTTTCAAAAGTTCATGGATTTCAATGATCTCAATCAGGTTATGTTTCGGAATTGATTTGGAACAACTTTAAGTCTTGGAAAACTTGAATTCGACCACAAATTCACCTTTAAATCGATCAAAAACTATGTTTTTAAGAGTTTTTGTAAAAAACAGATGATTTTATGTCAAAAACATGTCCAAATCAGCTCTGATCTTATCAAACTTGTTGTTGTATGATCCTCTATGCTCTGATACCACTTTGTGAGCGTTGGATTTTATCTAAAACAGGATATTATGATCATACAAGTCACAAATCTAGGTGCGGAATCCCTAGATCTGAACAAATTGATAAGATGCTAATCACGACACAATCAAGATCATTTTCAACTTCATTTTCATAGATTAACTTTCAATTAATAAGCAATTACAACGTTTATGTTAATCTAGAAACACAATGACACTTTCTCAAAACACTACTGAACCTGCACAGAACCTGAACACAAATGATAACTCTCTTTACATCACAAATACTCAAAATCTATTTATAAGCTCTGCAGGTTCGCCCCTTTTGATGGTGCGAATGTGGACAGATTCCACATTCGCCCAGTGTGACTGGTCGAATGTGGAAACTTTCCACATTCGCCCCTTTTTACTCTACATTCGCCCCTTTTGTCCAATGTATTTCCACCTTCGCCCATTTTGTCCACATTCAGGTCATCAGCACTTTTAACACATGTAATCAGCACTTTTTAACACATGTTAAAGTCTTGGTCGTTTTCTGATTATCTGAACCTTCGACATTCTGTACCTAATCACTAGCTAGGGACATACATGAATAATGCACTAACAGTTTTAACAAATTAATACTAAAGCCAGTGAATTTATCTCCGATCCATAAGAACAATATGGCATACTATAAGAAGGTCGGAACAGGTTGCTCGTAGCAACAGGACGTCCTAAAAACTTGTATAGAAATTACACACTCCGATCCTTCACAAAAACAAGCAGAAAACATACCGAAACCGATGACAGGCACAATTAGTCAACATCGAACCCGGACACCGGACGAGATACAACAGAGATCGAAACATTCGACTCATTTCAAAAAAAAAAAGTAGAGAAAAGAATGAAAAACACATTAATCTCGTACGATCATATAAATCAGTGCCGAAGCACACTTAAAAGAAACATAGCATGCAATCAAACACTATTATGTCGACAAAATTATAAGTCTACCCTTCTACTTATTTAAGAAAGACGCCGAAGGTAAGTTTCGGTGAACAGGTATAACGGACACCGATTCCTTAACCAAACGTCTTGGAAGTCATCGGTTGACTTTACCAAACAAAAAACTTGCAAGTAAAAATAAAGTACAAACACTTCCGAACCACAAACATATGGACGCATATTACGGTTCGACGTCATATAAAAATATATATGTAATGGCAAGAGTATCAACATACTCCCTGCAAGGCAAAACGAGTTAACTAAAAGCCTCGAGCCTAAAGCCCAAAAATTTAATACTCACCGAGGTACAGAACCTACGACTACTCGAAGCAATAACCTTGTGAAGAAACAAAGGGCCGAAACAAACCCTTACAAAAAAAAAAAAAAAAAAATCATTGCATAAAAGGAAAATGACATAGGCTTCATATATAAGAAAATACTATAACAAAAGGGAAATGATCATTTCATGACAAACACAACAAGGGTTCGATATTCCGAAACAAACAAAAGAAAAACAAACAGGTCGAATGACCACATCGGTTAAGAACCAACAAACACGGCCGTTGTGGCCTACAAAAACCTAAGGTAAACATGGATCAAGATTGATTCAGAGGCTTAAACATGTCACCAGATAGACCAGCAGCCCGAAGGGTTTCATACGGCTCCTCAATAAAGCGCCCTGTATGCTGAAGAAACGGAAAGTCAAGATTATCAAACTGTTCCAAAGCAGAATTCAACGTTTCCTGAGCCTGCGGTTTTAGCTTCGACACTTTATTCATCGGCACACCCTTCGAGGAATAGTGATAGCCAGCCTTAACGCCCACATTCACTCCACAAGCGTTCATGGCATTATTTATGGCAGCAATCACCGTCCGAAGCTCCTCTCCGGTATGAACCCTCCGAGCAGCGAGAAGCATGCCTTTGGTCAACAGCCACTTCTTGGTCTCCAATAACTCTTTCACCTGGTCGGACAACTTTAAGTTCGCCTCATTCAAGGTCGAAACTTGCCCGTCCATCTTGTTTTGCATTTCATCCGGTTGAGTCCGGAACTGAGACACTTCTTGCTCAAACAACATTTTCTCTTAAAAAAAAGAGTTAAAGCAAATACAAAAAAGGCAACCCCCTTAACCGATAAAAGGAGTAAATAGGACTACTACCTCGCAGCGCTAAGTCTCTATCGATCTTAAGAGCTGCAACCTCCTTCAAAGCCTTGTCCCTTTCCTCAGTAGCTAAGGCCGTGGCCGCATTACCAGACTTCACTTGAAGAAGAGCCTTCTCCAGCCGCTTCTTAACCTCCTGCTTCTCCAAAGCAATGCTCTCAAGTTTCTTCCCCATCTCGGACAAACCACCCCCTCCCATCAAGGAACTAAGTTTCTCCTTCTCCTTCTCCATCTCCAACTCAACCCACTGCCGATAGACCTCAACCACAATCCCATTGGATTGTGCCTGGTTAATCATCAAGGCATCAGCTAAGGACATTGGAGATGCTTGCCGATAACGATGATCCTCGACAGGAGTAGTCAGATTCAAGATCATGGTTCGAGCCGTCAGGGCATCAATCACCTTATCACCATTCTTTAGATCCCAGTTGGGAATGAACTTTGCACCAGCTACGGCAGGGTCGAGATCCAGTGACTCTATAAAGATACCGAAAGAATCCACTTTAGTCTCCGCGCCATACCACAAACGATCAAGATATCCTTTCGGATCTTCATCGTCCGAGGCAGAAAGCAAAGGGTACCAGGCTGAGTCATCACACTTACCAGGAGGACTGGCCACGCCAGATGTATCAGGGAATGAGTGGATAGGGGAAGGATTAATGTGACCAGCACCACCTTCGGAGAAGGAAACACGAACTTCATCCCTAGAAGTCTTCCCACTATCAAGGTGATCAGAAAGGGCGTCCAACAGCCCAGACGGAGAAATCGGTCTGGTCGCCCCCTCCTCCGGGATAGCCACCAAAGGAGTCTTCACTCTCTTAGGAGTCCTAGTACTATCATCCACCGAACCACCGTCCTTTTCCTTTACTTCTTCCTCCTATACTTCCCCGAACCACCTTTCTCTACATCAAAATGATGGGAGGCGTCCTCAGGTTGTTTACCAGCATCCTTGATCGAGTTGGTCGCAGCAGCCGCAGCAGAAGACGAACCACCTTCTTTCACCAAAGTAGGGTCCTTCTGAGCCCTTACCTTAAAGGAGGTCGCCTTAGTACACTCTAAAAACGGCTTATTACCCGGTGCCATAGGCAGGGTAGTAAACTCCAACTCCGGATCGTCAAAGGATTCTAAATGCAAACAATCCTTCAGAAACATATCTGCAAAGAAAGGACAAACAGTTAATAACAAGAAAGTAAAAAGGGGATGAAGCTATCGTATACACAGCTACTAACCATCCTTTCTAAGTTCTACAACTGGCCAATGATCCGACCACTCCCAGTTTCGACTAACACACCCCATCACAAGTATGTGCTCCGGAAGCTTACGAATCGGAAATTTATTCTTCACCAAAGCTTTGTACATCCCCACATCATACTGAAAGTCCTTCGGCAGATCGCTCTCCAAGGAATCTTCCTTCGTCCTCAATACCACATCTTTCGACAAACAAAGGTCATCTAACCAAAACCATCTATCTTTCCAATCTTTCAAACTGGAAACCTCCCAACCCACATACTCCCGCTCCTCCTTGGGGATATCAATCTTCTTTCCCTTCTTATCCTTCGGCTGCCGTTTCTCAAAAGTGTACCAGTTACCCGAACGGTTAATGCGATAAAAAGCCCTAAACACGTTCAAATCTGGTACGAAATCTAGGGACCGACTAGACAACTCATACTGGTTTATCCTACTAAGTCCGAAAGGGTTCAGTTGGGACAAATGAACCCGGTGATGCACTTGAACCTTCATCAGAAAACGTGTAAAGGGTACCCGGTAGTTCGCATAATTACACACACGAGTGTAAAATGCAAACTTACCAGGGGGAAGGGATGTATGGGAGTATTAGGCTCTGGAAGGGCCCGATTCAAAGACAAAGGAATACTAAACCCCTCTATAAACTCATCAAGTTTATGTTGGTTTAGAACACTAATAGAAACAAACATGTTATCCTTAGGCATGATTAAAAAAGAGAAGAAGACACACCTTATGAAGGATGGGAGATGATTGTTCTAAAAAGGAAGATAATCTCGAAACTAAAGTTGCAGGTCCGAAGGGTCAGCACAAGGATTCGGGAAGAAGGATAAAACTTTACGAAAAAGTGAAAAGGTGAAAAGTGAATTTGAAGTCTATTTATAAAGAGGAATTCGTGGACACAAATCGATGGTATGTAACCGACCAATAAAAAGTCTCTAAGGGACACCTCGAGCCAATCAAGAAGTTACATCAAAAGGCTCATGCTAAACTCACCTGCAGGTGACTCGGCAGAAGCACGTGAATGACAAACCGCTGTCAAGCACTCAGATGACAGCTGTCGTCTGATGACACTAAAAGCTCGAAGGAACCCAAAAGACACGAGCAAACCCTCCTGAAAAAGATTACAAGTCTTTCTAAAAAACCTCCGAAGGATTTAAAAAGACTTCGGGGGACTTGAAAAGAATATGAGGTCTTAGGCCGAACCATCGTGATAATGGCCGGACCGAACCCAAGTATATGAGGGCTTGGACCGAACCATCGTGATAACGATCGGACCGAACCCAAGACCCAAATGAACAAGGCTTCGGTGAAAAAGCCCATGGGCCTTAAACTACCAAAGCCCATTACAAAAAGTATAAATATCCGCCAAATTTCCTCATTGGGTAACTTATCTAGTCCGAACCAACTTCATTCTCTTATACTTTTTAAGTTCTGTTGGATCAGTTTGCTCTTTTTGCTAAGTAAGAACTTGCTATCTTGACACTTAAGTGTTTAGCAAGTCCTTGTAAATCAGATTATAAGCACAGCGGAATGTTATAAGTTAAAGCAACACTTTTTACACTAAGGCAGAGTTATAACTCCCCCTTGATGTTTGAAACTAATAAATGACAAAGTATTTATTATGAATCTAAGTTGTAAATGAGAATTAGATACTTAGAGAGATTCACAATAAATACAGAAATGGAATATAACAATGAGAGTGTTTGAAGGATTTTTCTGTTGAAAATCAATGTCTAAAATAGAAGGTTGAAGCCTCCTATTTATAGACGATTACATGCATGTATCTTGCCTAAAAAGCAAGCACAGAAACTACAGTGACAAGTTGCACAAGTTGCAACATTGAAAGAAACAAATACAGCTAAAAGTAATATTAAACAACAAACTACTGATGCAAAAATGCGGTGGGAAATATCTTTTGCTAAGTGCTGATGAAGGACAACTACTGAAGAGTAGTTTTGTCTTCAGTACTTCTGAAGTGAACTTGTCTGGTTTGGACTTCAGAACTTCTGCAACTTCAGCACTTCTCATATCTTCTAATCAGCAGTTTCTTGTCTTCTCTTCAGTACTTCTATACTTAGCCAAAAATGACAGAAGTGAATTAGACTAAGGTTTACAAAAGTGGTTTCACCAATCCTCTTTGTCCTAACAATCTCCCCCTGGATTGATGAAGCCAAAACCTTACTAATTCCTTATGTGTTTCTTCTGTCTTGAACAATCTTCCATATCTCTTTGTACATGGTGTTCTTGAGCTGGTTGTACTGACCATCAGATAGAGATCCTCTCTGTGGTTCTAGATGTTGAATTGTGAGCAGGTCTTGTGTTGACAGTTTCTTCAGATCACTGATCTTCTTGTAAGCCCTGCTTGAGAGGTCTCTTCTTGTCAACAGTACTGAGTTGTTATCAGTAAGTGACCATCTGATGATAGGGATCTTTGACTTGTTAAAGTCAGAAGAATAGGGAACCAGACTTGTCCCTTGGGTTGATGGTCCTGAGTGCTGGATGTCTTCAGTTTCAGATAGCCTCAGGTGGGATTCTCTTCCTTGTTGTTGTTGTTGCATATCAGGCATCTGAACAGTTGGGAGATGGTGTTCAGTCACTACTCTGGTATGCATCTTTTCTTTGATGATCTTTTGTATTTGATAAGCCAAAGTGGAAGGATCCCTGAATTGTGTTAACAGAGGTTTCTCCTCAATGTCAAAATCTGAATGGACTATTGAACTTCCTTCAAGTAGTACCATTTTGAAATCAGTTTTGACATTGTCCTCTGCCTTCTTCTTCTGAGTAGCAGATCTTCTAGATACACCAGAAGTTCTAACTACTGATCTTGAAGGATCAGCAGTTTGAAACTTCTCAGGATTTGCAGCCTTGGCAGCCAAGTATTTTCTATATGTATCCATTAGTCTTTCTTCTTTCCATCTGGATACAGAGGCTTTTGAACCATATCCTTCTGCTACTAGCTCTTCTATTATCTGGGCTCTCTTGGCCTTTCCATCTTTGCTTGTGGCCACTTTGTCTGCAAGCAGTTGTGCTCTTCTTGACAGCTCTTGCATAGAGAGTCCTTTGAGTGTAAAGGCTTTAGTCTTGCTGTTCTTGGTAATATAAGACACCAGTTGTTGTCTTTTATCCTGTTCAGCAATCTCATCAAGGCTAGCCTGCCTTTGTAGTTCAGCTGCATAAGCCTGAAGTTTTTCTTCATGGCTTAAATCCAAATCATCCCTTTCTTCCAGAGATTTCCAAATCTGATCTTCTCTGGCCTTTTTGTTGGCTGCAATTAAGCTCTTCTCTAATAGTTCAGCTGATTGAGAGATAGGAGAAGGGTTTAATACAGTCATTGTTGTAACAGATGTAGGCCTGATGGGATCAGATGTTGGTTGAATGGGAGCAGTGGTTCTGGAAGGTTCAGTTGTTTGAGGTTGGGAAGTGTTAACTTCTGATGTGCTGACAACTGCTGATGGTTTGTCAGCTACTGAAGGATTATCTTCAGTACTTTCTGATTCTTCATCAGAAGTTTGGTCATCAGAAGTTTCTTCATTATGCCTTAGGGAATCTTCAGATGTTTGGGTCTCATCTTCTTTCTCTGCAGCTTCAATTTCTTCAATTGAGACACCAAACTGTTTGGCCAATTTTTCTTTCCTGGCCTGATCTTTCTGATCTCTTTCAAGGAGTGCCACTCTTGCCCTTATCCTGGCTTGGAATGACTCCTTAGGTTCCCTGATCTTCTCCCCCTTTTTGGATTCATCAATTTTAACCCTTGAAGCAGAGGGTTGGGAGAATTGTCCTTGAAGATGAGCAATTTGCTGGCTGTTGAAGTCTATTTTGTTGGACAGATCGTTCATCTTGGTCTTGATCACTCCAAATTGGTTCTTGATGGACAGCTCCAAGTCAGCTGTATATGTTTGGAAGTGATTTCTGATGAGTGTATTCATCATGTGGTACAGGGAACCCTCTGGGCTGCATAGCTGGTTCAGGTCTATGCTTGTTTGCCCAGGGAATTGGGTAGGCATTTGCTGTGAAGGGGGTGTTTTTGGGAGATCCTCATGTTGTACAGAGGATGCCACTCTAGGGGTTTTAGGGATTGAGTGGGCTTTAACCTGTGCAGAGGTGACTGGCTTCTTGAGCCTGGATACCTTTGCAGCAGGACCTTCAGAAAGTGCCGTCAATTCAGTAGTTTGAGTTTGTGAAACATCATCCAAACTAATGGAATCATCTGAATCCCTGATGTTGCCCTCAGTGAGGACTGTCTCAGTTAAATCATGAGCTGAGCCCAACTCAGTTCTCTCATGAACCTCTTTTTCTTGATACTGAGGATTTCCTACTTCAGGCATTAAGCCTTCATCAGTAGTTGCCACATCTGAGGTCTTAGCTATGTTACTTCTGTCCTCAGATCCACCACTGGGTGGTAACTGAGTAGTAGCAGCCTCAGATGCCCCAAGAGTCTCTAAAATTGGGCTTAAAGACTCTGGTCCACCCTCATCTCTTGGGATAGGGCTAGTGATGTCCACATCCATGTCTGATGTAGTAGTTATGTCCCCTGTTTGTTGTGGTTGATGGGGACTGACATGATCAGATGGGACATTCTCTTTTAGCCCAGAGAGAAGTTTGGCAATTTCTATTGCCTCTTGTTCAGAAATTTGTGGGGTTGGTTCAGTAGTTTGGGCAATAGGTTGTTGTTCAGCAGTTTCAAAAGAAGAGTGTGTTTGATATGTTTTTCTAAGTCTTTTTCTTTTGAATTGAACAGATATGGGTGCTCTTGGTGGGGTTTGAGATGGATGAGACTGAGAGGGTGTTTCAGTCTCAACTATTTGAAGAGCAGAATGCTCATGAGCATGTTCAGGCATCTCAACCTCCTGAACAACTTTTCTTTTGGGTTGGTGGGTTGCAGTTTTTGTTGGCTTGGGCTTTTTGGTTTTTGGTGGTGTAAGTTTGGAAGATGTGGGCTTCAGGGGGACTTGTTGTTGTTCTCCCTGATCATCTTCTGGCCAGGCAGCCGGTTTGTTAAGTCTTGAGTATGCTTGTGATGTTAAAGGGTTTAAAGTTGAAATTTTTCCCACAAGCACCTCATTACCCAGTTCCCCTATTATGCATTGCATAATGAACCTTGGGTACAACAAAAACTTTTTCTTGGTATTATTGTGATGTAACACCAACTCATTGAAAAATAGTTTTGATGCCCTGAATTTAGTTTCATTCACAATGGAATGAAATATTGGTTGAAAAGTGGAGGGCATCTGGTCATAAGACCCTGTTTTTGGACTCAGACACATAATAATATAATGAAACAAAAGTTTGTATTTTGGTTCAAAATATTTTTTGAATATTGTAGCATGGGAGAGAGTACCTTGATAACCACACTCAGTCATGGTTAGATGAATATCAGTGTTAGCAACATGGTCAGGGGCAGCTACATCATCCAGACCCAGTCTTGTTGCTAGTGTGGCCGGTGTGATGGTCAGTTGTTTCCCTTTTATCTTTGAGTTGAGGGAAATGACCTCACCACCCATTGTAACCGTCTCAGCATTTGCCCAGAACTCATTCAGAGTTTCAGTGTGAATTGGTGGGTTTATTGTGAGAGCAGTAAAGTATTGGGATTTGACGACAAGATCAATGATCTCATCGTATTGGGACCAGCCTTCTTGTTTTTCAAGAAAGGCTCTTTGATTGTGTCCCTGTTTCAGAACTAGAGCCATGTGGTTTGGGTTTTTGATCGAACAGTGGATTTTGCAGGTATAGGTTGAGAGAGTTTTGAGAGAGAAGGAGGGATATTTTTGAGTTTGAAAGGATAAGTGTGTAGAAAAGGTATTTATTAGAAGTTTTAACCGCTTGAATCTTCTTTATTAGAAGTTTTAAAACCGCCTTTGGTTAAAAATCTCTTTATCAGAGGTTTTAAACTGATTAGGTCAAACCTCTGATGATGGGAAAAGTCAGATTTGCCCTTTTGACTTAAACTGCTGATGAAGGATTACTTCATCAGTAGTTCCCATTTTCTCTTCAGCAGTTTTAACATCTGATGAGAAATGTTTTTATAAATACTTTATTCATAACTTCTGAAGTTTATTTTATCAGAAGTTACACACTTTTTCAGAAAATTATCCCTATACTGATGATTTTTGTTCATCAGTAGTTTCTCTCAAACTGTTTTTGTTTTTCAGAAGTTTTGTTTCAGACTTTTGACATTTGTAAGTGAAAACCAGAAAAAAGATAAAAAGGTTAACTTGGATTCCACCAAGGTAAACAGGATGGAATCAAGGATGGAAAAAGGAAAAAGAAAATTTTTCTTTTTGATTCCACCATGGTAAACAGGATGGAATCAAGGATGGAAAAAGGAAAAAGAAAATTTTGATGCATAACAGTAGTGATTGATGTAGAAGTTTGATGTAGAGTTGGGTAGAATCAAGTGTTAACTTGGATTCTAACTGATATGCAGAAAAAAAAAATAAAGTAAACACTTACAAATTTAGCATTCCAAGCATAGATACTAACTTCTGAAATGTTGATGTGTCAAGGGGCTTAGTGAAGATGTCAGCTATCTGATTAGCTGTTGCTACATGCTTCACCTCAATCTTGCCTTTTTCATAGCAATCTCTTATGAAATGGTACCTGATCTCAATATGTTTAGTTTTTGAGAACTGTACCGGATTTTGAATGATGCTAATGGCAGATTTGCTGTCTACAAACAAAGGTGTCTTGGTCTCTTTGATTCCATAATCAAGAAGTTGATATTGGAGCCATTGTATCTGTGATGTACAACTTGCAGCTGCAATGTATTCAGCTTCAGCAGTTGAAGTTGCAACAGATGTTTGCTTCTTTGATTGCCATGACACTAGACAGTTACCCAGGAATTGACAACCACCAGATGTTGACTTTCTTGTCATCTTACACCCTGCATAGTCACTATCTGAAAAAGCTGATAACTTGGTATTGCTTGATGCAGGATACCAAATTCCCAGTGTTGGAGTTCCTTTCAGATATCTAAAAATTCTTTTGACTGCTATAAGGTGTGATTCCCTTGGTGCTGATTGATATCTAGCACAGACACATGTTGAGAACATAATATCTGGTCTAGAAGCAGTTAAGTATAAAAGGGAACCTATCATGCATCTGTACATGGTTTGATCAACCTGTTTTCCTTGATCATCAGGTTCAACTTGTGTGATTGGTGTCATGGGAGTGGAACATGATTTACAGTCATTTAAAGAAAATTTGTTTAATAATTCTTTAACATATTTTGATTGATGTATAAAAGTTCCATTTGTTTGTTGTTTGATCTGCAGTCCTAGAAAGTACTGCAGTTCTCCCATGGTACTCATCTCAAATTTTGATTGCATGAGTTTCTTAAAATCATCACACAATTTTGTGTTTGTTGAACCAAAGATGATATCATCAACATAAATTTGAACAAGTAAGACATGATTTCCAACATGTTTAATGAAAAGTGTTTTATCAATGGCACCTCTTGTAAAGTTATTTTTGAGTAAAAAGGTGGAGAGTGTATCATACCAGGCTCTTGGAGCCTGTTTGAGCCCATAAAGAGCTTTGTCCAGTCTGTACACCCACTCAGGATGAGAAGGATCCTCAAACCCAGGTGGCTGACAGACATACACCTCCTCTTTGATTTTTCCATACAAAAATGCACTTTTCACATCCATTTGATAAACTTTAATTTTGTTGGAAATGGCATAGGCCAGAAATAACCTGATGGCCTCAAGCCTTGCAACTGGAGCAAAGGTTTCATCATAGTCAATTCCCTCTTCTTGAGAGTACCCTTGAACTACCAGTCTTGCCTTGTTCTTGATTATCATACCAGCTTCATCTTGTTTGTTCCTGAAAACCCATCTTGTACCAATTGGTTGCTTGTTTTGAGGTAAGGGACAGATTTCCCAGACCTGTTGCTTGTTGAACTGAAGTAGTTCATCTTGCATAGCTTGCACCCAATTATTGTCTTTGAGGGCTTCCTGGTACTTCTTTGGTTCCAACTGTGAAATAAAGGCTGAAAATAGGCAAAAGTTGGAGAGCTGGTTTCTGGTCAGAACACCTGTAGCTATATCACCCATGATTTGATCAAGTGGATGATCTCTGTGTTCAATCAGTTGTTGTAAACCACTGACAGGTGTAGGTGGCTCTTGTTCTTCAAACAAACTACTGAGGTCTATAATATCTGGTTCAGCAGTTTCAGCTTCTTCAGTAGTTGCAGGTGCTGAAGCAGATGTTTGAGTTTGGCCTTCAGTATTTGTTTGATCAGAAGTTTGAAGAACTTCTGATGGTGTTGTAGTTGACTTAATGACTGTTTGAGGAGTCCATGGTGCAGGATCCTCATCTTCAAACCTTTGATCACCATAATAAGTAGGTTTGGAAGAAGTAACAGCCTTTTCAGGTCCAAAGTGAAAGTTGTCAAGGTCAAAGAGTTCAGCAGGATGTGCTGGAATAAGAGTGTGTTTTGACTCATTGAACTTGACATTCAATGTTTCTTCTACTATCCTGGTGTGAGAATTAAAAACCTTGTAGGCTTTTCTAGTTGAAGAGTAACCAAGAAAGTAACCTGAGTCAACTTTGGCAGCAAACTTTGAAATAGATTCCTTGATGTTCAAGATGAAACATTGACACCCAAAAGCCCTGAAAAAGGAGATAAGGGGCTTCATGCCATGAAGAACTTCATAGGCAGTCTTGGAATGTCTCTTGACCACCAGAACTCTATTCTGAACATAACATGCTGTGTTAACTGCTTCTGCCCAAAAGTACAATGGCAGTCCAGAATCAGCTAACATTGTTCTTGCTCCTTCTATCAATGTTCTGTTCTTCCTTTCTACTACACCATTTTGTTCAGGAGTTCTGGGAACACTGTATTGTCTAATAATCCCTTTAGACAAACAGAATTCATCCAGAGTTTTGTTCCTGAACTCTGTCCCATTGTCACTTCTAATGGTTTTGACAGATAGAGAATATTGTTTCTCTACTTGTAGAATGAAGAACTTGATGATTTCAGCAGCCTCATCCTTGGAAAATAAGAAGAATACCCATGTGAATCTTGAGTAGTCATCAATGATGACTAAGCAGTACTTCTTTTTACCAAGGCTCATAATCTTGACAGGTCCAAATAAGTCCATATGGAGTAGTTGAAGACATGCAGTTGTTTTTTATTCTTCAATAGACTTATAGGAGGACTTATGCTGTTTTCCCTTTAAACAGGATACACAGTGTTCTTGACACTGGTATACTTTCAAAGGTAGACCTCTGACCAAGCCCATTTTTGTGACTTTATTTATGGTTTTAAAGTTCACATGGCCAAGTCTCCTGTGCCAGAGATCTGTTTCTGAAGTTGATGCCCTTGAGAAGAAACAGGCAGTGTTGTTCAATACTTTGTCTTTTTCAATGTCTACTGCATAGACATTGCCACATCTTTTGGCAATCAGCAAAGTATGATCTTCTATAATCTTCTCAATCAACTTCTGGCCTTCTGGTGAGATGATCTTGCAAGCTGTCTTTGTGAAAAAGGAAGAATATCCTTTATCACACATTTGTGACACGCTCAGCAAGTTGTATTCAAGGTTTTCCACCAGATTGACCTTGTCAAACTGTATTTTGCCAGAGGAGACATTGCCATGTCCTAGCACATATCCCTTAGCATTGTTCCCAAAGGATACAGATCCTTCTCTTTGGCTGATAAAATTGTTTATCAGGTATCTGCATCCAGTCATGTGCATAGAGCCTCCACTATCAACATACCATATGCTGTTTAAGCCCCTGGAAACTCTCTGCACATAAAAGCAAATTAGTTAGATTTGGAAACCCAAGCCTGTTTGGCTTTGGGTTTGCTCTTGAGAACAGTTACAGTTTGTTCTTGACCAGGTTGAGAAATCCATGTCTTTTTGGCAATGGATTTTTCATTAAGAACCATGGTGGTATCCTTTTTAGGACCACCATCAACCTTGGTCATCAGTAGTTCTACCATGTTCTTTAGATTTTGAATCTCAGCAGTTTGTGAAACTGCTGAAGATTCTGGTCTAACTACTGACAAGGAATTTTGAGAAAAAGATTTTGGTTGAGATTTTATCTTTTTCTGAGAAAAGGTGTTTTCAGGTTGTTGTTTCTTGGGTTTAAAGACTTTTTCATAATCATTTCTGATTTGATTTCCCACAACCTGTTGTTTAAATTTTTGATTGAACTGAATTCCTTTTCTGTATCTACAAAATTCAGTTTTGTGGTTGAACAGGCCACAAATTTCACATTCTTTTGCCTTTTGTTTTTGATCTAAAGGCAAATTTCTGACAGTTGTGAAAAGATTTTGCTCATCAGTAGTTTTCAGGGTCTCAACTCCTGAAGTAGATGAAACTACTGATGGCTTGTTGTCAGTTTTTGTAAATACTTCTGAAGTACTTTCTTTAAAAATGCCAGGATTTCTGTTTAGAAAGTTTTCATGGAAAGATGTGCATTCTTTCCCTTCAGAAGTTTCATTTGAAACAATTCTTCTCCCATCTTCAGTAGTTTTGGGAGAGAAATCTGTTGGTGTTTCAACATGATGGTACCCTATGCCAAACTTAACATTTGAAGCACTTTGTTTGGACTATTGAACTTCCTTCAAGTAGTACCATTTTGAAATCAGTTTTGACATTGTCCTCTGCTTTCTTTCTAGTAGCAGGCCTTCTTGTTGATACACCAGAAGTTCTAACTACTGATCTTGAAGGATCAGCAGTTTGAAACTTCTCTGGATTTGCAGCCTTGGCAGCCTTGTATTTTCTGTAAGTATCCATCAGTCTTTCTTCTTTCCATCTGGATACTGAGGCTTTTGAACCATAGCCCTCTACTACTAAGTCATCTATCATCTGGGCTCTCTTGGCCTTTCCTTCTTTACTTGTGGCCAGTTTGTCTGCAAGCAGTTGTGCTCTTCTTGTCAGCTCTTGCATAGAGAGTCCCTTGAGTGTGTAGGCTTTAGTCTTGCTGTTCTTTGTGATGTAAGACACCAGTTGTTGTCTTTTGTCTTGTTCAGCAATCTCATCAAGGCTAGCCTGCCTTTGTAGTTCAGCTTCATAGGCCTGAAGTTTTTCTTCATGGCTTAAGTCCAGATCATCCCTTTCTTCCAGAGTTTTCCAGATCAGATCTTCTCTGGCCTTCTTGTTGGCTACAACTAAGCTCTTCTCTAGTAATTCAGCTGATTGAGAGATAGGAGAAGGGCTTAGTACAGTCATTGTTGTAACTGTTGTAGTAGGCCTGATAGGATCAGATGTTGGTTGAATGGGAGCAGTGGTTCTGGAAGGGTCAGCAGTTTGAGGTTTGGAAGTGTTAACCTCTGATGGGTTGACAACTGCTGATGGTTTGTCAACTACTGAAGGATTGTCTTCAGTACTTTCTGATTCTTCATCAGAACTTTTGCCATCAGAAGTTTCTTCATTATGCCTTAGGGATTCTTCAGAGGTTTGGGTCTCATCTTCTTTTTCTGTGGCTTTAATTTCTTCCACTGAGACACCAAACTGTTTGGCCAGTTTTTCTTTCCTGGCTTGATCTTTCTGATCTCTTTCAAGGATGGCCACTCTTGCCCTTATCCTGGCTTGGAATGACTCCTTAGGTTCCCTGATTTTCTCCCCCTTTTTGGATTCATCAAGTTTAAGTTTAGAGGTTGAGGGTTGGGAGATTTGACCTTGAAGATGAGCAATCTGTTTGCTGTTGAATTCTATCTTGTTGGACAGATCATTCATCTTTGTCTTGATCACTCCAAATTGATTCTTGATAGACAGCTCCAAGTTAGCTGTGTATGTTTGGAAGTGATTCCTGATGAGAGTGTTCATCATGTGGTACAGGGGACCCTCTGGGCTGCATAGCTGGTTCAGGTCTATGCTTGTTTGCCCAGGGAATTGGGTAGGCATTTGTTGTGAAGGGTGTGTTTTTGGGAGATCCTCATGTTGTACAGAGGATGCCACTCTAGGGGTTTTAGGGATTGAGTGGGCTTTAACCTGTGCAGGGGTGACTGGCTTCTTGAGCCTCGATACCCCTGAAACAGGACCTTCAGAAAGTGCCGTCAATTCAGTAGTTTGTGTTTTTGAAACATCATCCAAATTAATGGAATCATCTGAATCCCTGATGTTGTCCTCATTGAGGACTGTCTCAGTTAAATCATGAGCTGAGCCCAACTCAGTTCTCTCATGAACCTCTTGTTCTTGGTTCTGAGGATTTCCTACTTCAGGCATTAAGCCTTCATCAGTAGTTGCCACATCTGAGGTCTTAGCTATGTTACTTCTATCCTCAGATCCACCACTGGGTGGTAACTGAGTAGTAGCAGCCTCAGATGCCCCAAGAGTCTCTAAAATTGGGCTTAAAGACTCTGGTCCACCCTCATCTCTTGGGATAGGGCTAGAGATGTCCACATCCATGTCTGTTGTTGTGGTTATGTCCCCTGGTTGTTGTGGTTGTAGGGGACTGACATAATCAGATGGGACATTCTCTTTTAGCCCAGAGAGAAGTTTGGCAATTTCTATTGCCTCTGGTTTAGAAATTTGAGGGGTTGGTTCAGTAGTTTGGGCAATAGGTGAAATTGGTTGGTCAGCAGTTTCAAAAGAAGAGTGAGTTTCAATGGTTTTTCTAAGTCTTTTTCTTTTGAATAAAATAGTTATGGGTGCTCTTGGTGGGGTTTGAGATGGATGAGACTGAGAGGGTGTTTCAGTCTCACCTATTTGAAGAGCAGACTGCTCATGAGCATGTTCAGGCATCTCAACCTCCTGAACAGCTTTTCTTTTGGGTTGGTGGGTTTTTGTCTTTGTTGGCTTGGGCTGTTTGGCTTTTGGTGGTGTGAGTTTGGAAGATGTGGGTTTCAGGGGGACTTGTTGTTGTTCTCCCTGATCATCTTCTGGCCAGGCAGCCGGTTTGTTATGCCTAGAGTATGCTTGTGAGGTTAATGGATTTAAAGTTGAAACTTTTCCCACAAGCACCTCATTACCCAGTTCCCCTATTATGCATTGCATAATGAACCTTGGGTATAACAAAAATTTTTTCTTGGTATTATTGTGATGTAACACCAACTCATTGAAAAATAATTTAGATGCCCTGAATTTGGTTTCATTCACAATGGAATGAAATATTGGTTGAAAAGTAGAGGGCATCTGGTCATAAGACCCTGTTTTAGGACTCAAACACATAATAATATAATGAAACAAAAGCTTGTATTTTGGTTCAAAATATTTTTTGAAGATTGTAGCATGGGAGAGAGTACCTTGATAACCACACTCTGTCATGGTTAGGTGAATATCAGAATTAGCAACATGATCAGGGGCAGTTAAATCATCTAGGCCCAGTCTTGTTGCCAGTGTGGCCGGTGTGATGGTCAGTGGTTTCCCTTTTATTCTTGAGTTGAGGGAAATGACTTCATCATCCGCCATCACCGTCTCAGCATTTGCCCAGAACTCATTTAGAGTTTCAGTGTGAATTGGTGGGTTTATTGTGAGAGCAGTAAAATATTGGGATTTTACGACAAGATCAATGATCTCATCATATTGGGACCAGCCTTCTTGTTTTTCAAGAAAGGCTCTTTGATTGTGTCCCTGTTTTAGAACGAGAGCCATGTGGTTTGGGTTTTTGATCGAACAGTTGATTTGCAGGTTTAGGTTATTGAGAGAGTTTTTGACAGAGAAAGAGGGATATTTTGAATTTGAAAGGATAAGTGTTGAGAAAAGGTATTTATCAGAAGTTTTAACCGCTTGAATCTTTTTTATTAGAAGTTTTTAAACCGCCTAGGTTAAAAATCTTTTTATCAGAAGTTTTAAACCGACTAGGTCAAACCTCTGATGATGGGAAAAGTCAGATTTGCCCTTTTGACTAAACTGCTGATGAAGGATTACTTCATCAGTAGTTCCCATTTCCTCTTCAGTAGTTTTAACAGCTGATGAGAAATGTTTTTATAAATACTTTTATTCATAACTTCTGAAGGTTATTTTATCAGAAGTTACACACTTTTCAGAAATTATCCCCATACTGATGTTTTGTTCATCAGTAGTTTCTCTCTTTTCAGAAGTTTTGTTTCAGACTTTTTGTCTGTTTGTAAGTGAAAAATGAAAAATTGCAAAATAATAAAATAAACACTTACAAATTTAGCATCCCAAGCATGGATACTAACTTCTGAAATGTTGATGTGTCAAGGGGTTTTGTGAAGATGTCAGCTATTTGATTAGCTGTTGCTACATGCTTCACCTCAATCTTGCCTTTTTCATAGCAATCTCTTATAAAATGGTACCTGATCTCAATATGTTTGGTTTTTGAGAACTGTACCGGATTTTGAATGATGCTAATGGCAGATTTGCTGTCTACAAACAAAGGTGTCTTGGTCTCTTTGATTCCATAATCAAGAAGTTGATATTGGAGCCATTGTATCTGTGATGTACAACTTGCAGCTGCAATGTATTCAGCTTCAGCAGTTGAAGTTGCAACAGATGTTTGCTTCTTTGATTGCCATGACACTAGACAGTTACCCAGGAATTGACAACCACCAGATGTTGACTTTCTTGTCATCTTACACCCTGCATAGTCACTATCTGAAAAAGCTGATAACTTGGTATTGCTTGAAGCAGGATACCAAATTCCAAGTGTTGGAGTTCCTTTCAGATATCTGAAAATTCTTTTGACTGCTATAAGGTGTGATTCCCTTGGTGCTGATTGATATCTAGCACAGACACATGTTGAAAACCTAATATCTGGTCTAGAGGCAGTTAGATATAAAAGAGAACCTATCATGCATCTGTACATGGTTTGATCAACCCGTTTTCCTTGATCATCAGGTTCAACTTGTGTGATTGGTGTCATGGGAGTGGAACATGATTTACAGTCTTTTAAAGAAAATTTGTTCAATAATTCTTTAACATATTTTGATTGATGTATAAAAGTTCCATTTGTTTGTTGCTTGATCTGCAGTCCCAGAAAGTACTGCAGTTCTCCCATGGTACTCATCTCAAATTTTGATTGCATGAGTTTCTTAAAATCATCACACAGTTTTGTGTTTGTTGAACCAAAAATGATATCATCAACATAAATTTGAACAAGTAAGACATGATTTCCAACATGTTTAATGAAAAGAGTTTTATCAATGGCACCTCTTGTAAAGTTATTTTTGAGTAAAAAGGTGGAGAGTGTATCATACCAGGCTCTTGGAGCCTGTTTGAGCCCATAAAGAGCTTTGTCCAGTCTGTACACCCACTCAGGATGAGAAGGATCCTCAAACCCAGGTGGCTGACAGACATACACCTCCTCTTTTATTTTTCCATACAAAAATGCACTTTTCACATCCATTTGATAAACTTTAATTTTGTTGGAAATGGCATAGGCCAGAAATAACCTGATGGCCTCAAGCCTTGCAACTGGAGCAAAGGTTTCATCATAGTCAATTCCCTCTTCTTGAGAGTACCCTTGAACTACCAGTCTTGCCTTGTTCTTGATTATTATACCAGCTTCATCTTGTTTGTTCCTGAAAACCCATCTTGTGCCAATTGGTTGCTTGTTTGGAGGTAAGGGACAGATTTCCCAGACCTGTTGCTTGTTGAACTGAAGCTGTTCATCTTGCATAGCTTGCACCCAATTATTGTCTTTGAGGGCTTCCTGGTACTTCTTTGGTTCCAACTGTGAAATAAAGGCTGAAAATAGGCAAAATTTGGAGAGCTGGTTTCTGGTAAGAACACCTGAAGCTATATCACCCATGATTTGGTCAAGTGGATGATCTCTGTGTTCAATCAGTTGTTGTAAACCACTGACAGGTGTAGGTGGCTCATGTTCTTCAAACAAACTACTGAGGTCTATAATATCTGGTTCAGCAGTTTTAGTGTCTTCAGTAGTTGCAGGTGCTGAAGCAGATGTTTGAGTTTGGCCTTCAGTATTTGTTGGATCAGAAGTTTGTGAAACTTCTGATGGTCTTGAAGTTGACTTCATGACTGTTTGAGGAGTCCATGGTGTAGGATCCTCATCTTCAAACCTTTGATCACCATAATAAGTAGGTTTGGAAGAAGTAACAGTCTTTTCAGTCCAAAGTGGAAGTTGTCAAGGTCAAAGAGTTCAGCAGGATGTGCTGGAATAAGAGTGTGTTTTGACTCATTGAACTTGACATTCAATGTTTCTTCTACTATCCTGGTGTGAGAATTAAAAACCTTGTAGGCTTTTCTAGTTGAAGAGTAACCAAGAAAGTAACCTGAGTCAACTTTGGCAGCAAACTTTGAAATAGATTCCTTGATGTTCAAGATGAAACATTGACACCCAAAAGCCCTGAAAAAGGAGATAAGGGGCTTCATGCCATGAAGAACTTCATAGGCAGTCTTGGAATGTCTCTTGACCACAAGAACTCTATTCTGAACATAACATGATGTGTTAACTGCTTCTGCCCAAAAGTACAAGGGCAGTCCAGAATCAGCTAACATTGTTCTTGCTCCTTCTATTAATGTTCTGTTCTTCCTTTCTACTACACCATTTTGTTCAGGAGTTCTGGGAACACTGTATTGTCTAATAATCCCTTTAGACAAACAGAATTCTTCCAGAGTTTTGTTCCTGAACTCTGTCCCATTATCACTTCTAATGGTTTTGACAGATAGAGAATATTGTTTCTCTACTTGTAGAATGAAGAACTTGATGATTTCAGCAGCCTCATCCTTGGAGAATAAGAAGAATACCCATGTGAATCTTGAGTAGTCATCAATGATGACTAAGCAGTACTTCTTCTTACCAAGGCTCATAATCTTGACAGGTCCAAATAAGTCCATATGGAGTAGTTGAAGACATGTAGTTGTTTTTTGGGTTTAAAGATTCTTTCATAATCATTTCTGATTTGATTTCCCACAACCTGTTGTTTAATTTTTTGATTGAACTGAATTTCTTTTCTGTATCTACAAAATTCAGTTTTGTGGTTGAACAGACCACAAATTTCACACTCTTTTGCCTTTTGTTTTTGATCTAAAGGCAAATTTCTGACATTAGTGTAAAGATTTTGCTCATCAGTAGTTTTCAGGATCTCAACTCCTGATGTAGATGAAACTACTGATGGCTTGTTGTCAGATTTTGTTAATACTTCTGAAGTACTTTCTTTGAAAATACCAGGATTTCTGTTTAGAAAGTTTTCATGGAAAGATGTGCAGTCTTTCCCTTCAGAAGTTTCATTTGAAACAATTTTTCTCCCATCTTCAGTAGTTTTGGGAGAGAAATCTGTTGGTGTTTCAACATGATGGTACCCTATGCCAAACTTAACATTTGAAGCACTTTGTTTGTTTAGCAATAATTGATACCCCTTACAAGATTCCACCCATTTTTCACATGTGATCCTGGTGTCAGCAAGCTCTTGTCTGACATCTCCCAGGTCATTTAGCATGATTTTAATTTGTGCTTGGGTTTCAATAGCTGAGTCAGTTAATTTAGAAACTTCTTTTGTTTTAGCACACAGTTTTCTTTCTAAATCTCATTTCATCTGTGTGTATTTTCTTTCTAAATCATTGGCTTTACCTTGTAAGTGCACATTTGTCTCTCTTATGAGAGCAAAAGTTTCTTTGCAAGAATTTGAACAAAGTTTTGTCAAAGATTCTTTTGATACCTGTGACAATGCAGATTTTGAAGTACAGCCTTCAAATGCCATTAAGGCAAAGTTCTTTCTGCCATTGTCTGGTTCTCCCCAATTGATGTCAAACACCTTGTTGTCTGCATCAGGATTGCACTCTGTGGTGTCAAAAGGGAGACTGCTCCAGTCAACATACCCTGAGGTGAAAAGACTTTGTTGAGAGGGTTGTTGAGGCTGTGGAGGATGTTGAGCAGCTGGAAAGGGAGGGATTGATTGTTGGCTCTGCATCTGTTGAGCAGGCATTTGAACATATTGTACTTGTGGCATGTATTGCTGTTGAGGAGCTTGTGCCTGTACAAAATGAGCACTCCCTTGAGTTCCATTATTCCTATTATAATTGGGGTTATAGTTATTTCCAGATTGTGATTGGTTAAAGCTAGAGTTTCTACACTCTCTAGCAAAGTGTCCCAACTTCTGACACTTGTGACATCTCAGTTTAGATTTGTCAAAACCAATTTTTGTATTACTGGTCAATCCTGGAAATTTCCTTCCTGACCTTTTATAAAACTTGTTAGTTTTAATGCTTAGCATGGCCAGTTGGTGTAAAATGTCCATTTCTTCTAAATCATCACTGCTAAAGTTTTTCAAATCATCCATGATAAAACATAGATTATCAGCAGTTTGACTTTGGTCATCATTGTCATAACCTGGGAAAGATCTTTCTGATGAGATCCCAGTTGTTATGTCAATGTTGTCATAAGATCCATAGGAACAAGTTGGTGAGTCTTGTCCCAAAAGTGTTGTACTACCTGGAAGGTAGTCATCAGCAGTGTTACCAGATGATTGTAATTTCTTCTTTTGATCAATTTCTCTCTCAAAAGTAAGTAATCTCCCATGGAGTTTTGTAAGAGTGAGGGAGCTAAAATCTGGTGAGGATCTTAAAACAATGGAGTATGTTTCCCATTTGTCTGGTAAAGACCTTAAAAATCTATGTAGCATAGACACTGTTGTATAGGTCTGACCATTTAACTTTAGCTCAGATATTAATGAGGAGAATCTTTCAAATTGTTGAGTTAAAGTTTCCCCATTAATATGAGCAAATGTCTCATATTGTTGAGCTAAAATCTCTCTGGTGTTGGCAATCACCTCTTCAGTTCCTCCAAACTGTTCTTTAAGACAATCCCAGAGTTCTTTGGCACTTTCACAATGTAAAAGGCCAGAGTATATCTCATTTGGGAGAGCCATTGCCAACATAGAGAATGCTTTTGCATCTAGCTCAAGTTTTAGGAAATCATCATCTGTATATTCTTTTGGGTCCTTAGGGACCTGGACATTAGTTTCAAGATTGACATTTACTGGTTTGTGAGGACCATATATCACAGATCTCCAACAACCTGTGTTGGTTTGTGACAAGGTATGTGCCATTCTCTTTTGCCATATGTTGTATTCGTTTCTTACAAGCATGGCAGGTTTAGTAGCAGAACCAGTATTATGTGGATCCATTTTAAAGAGTATTGATTTGTCAGATGACTCTTTTAAGTGATGGATGTTGATAAAAAGTGAACTTTTGATCTTTTTATTGAGTATCAATAAGAGCTTTGTGTCTGATTCTCAATTTGTTAGATTGATATGTGATCAGATAAACCAATGCTCTGATACCAATTGTTGGATCAGTTTGCTCTTTTGCTAAGTAAGAACTTGCTATCTTGACACTTAAGTGTTTAGCAAGCCCTTGTATATCAGATTATAAGCACAGCGGAATGTATAAGTTACAGCAACACTTTTTATACTTAGGAAGAGTTATTACTCCCCCTAGATGATTGAAACTAATAAATGACAAGTATTTATTATGAATCCAAGCAGTAAATGAGAATTAGATACTTAGACAGATTCACAATAAATACTGAAATGGAATAGAATAGTGAAAGTGTTTGAAGGATTTTTCTATTAAAAATCAATGTCTAAAATAGAAGGTTAAAGCCTCCTATTTATAGACGTTTACATACATGTATCTTGCCCAAAAAGCAAGTACAGAAATATCAGAAACAAGTTGCACAAGTTGCAACATTGAAACTAACAAATACAGCTAAAAGTAATAATAAACAATAAAACTACTGATGCAAAAGGCGGTGGAAAATATCTGATGCTAAGTGCTGATGAATGACAAAATACTGATGAGTAGCTTGTCTTCAGTACTTCTAAAGTGAACTTGTCTGGTTTGGACTTCAGAACTTCTGATGAAGTTTCTTCTTCAGCACTTCTCATATCTTCTCTTCAGCAGTTTCTTGTTTTCTCTTCAGTACTTCTATACTTAGCCAAAATGACAGAAGTGAATTAGACTAAGGTTTCCAAAAGTGGTTTCACCAATCCTCTTTGTCCTAACATATATCTTTGAGTTAGGAGTGAAATCCACATCTCGAGGATATATATATTTCCACATTTCAAGATCCGCTAAAGTTTTGGAAAATATTTGTGACGGGGCACGTGCAATCTGGAAGGGTGAGCGCCTGTATTCTGAGTTTTCTGTCTAGGTTGGTAATTCGCATAAATCCCAATCAGACGAGGGACCCGTTTACCTACCTGGGAATTCTCGGGATGAGCATTCACTTATAGGCTAAAGTACGCCCCCACAAGTCACTAATAATATTTCAATTACTTTAGTCAGTCAACAGTTTCTTTGGAAACACTCTTATATCTCGTTTTATACTTGGTATTGTTTTTCATTTGAAGTTTTATCATGATTTTCTTTATGATGTTCATATTTTTTCTTAAATCAATTTATAATTACTATATCTCATGTTATGTGTTACTTGTCTTGATATAAACTATGGCATTTCCAAGATTTTTGGAATCAAATCTCATAATTATTGTTCACTTTTGTAGATGTCTGATCGCGAATCTCGTAAGAGAGCCTCGAAGCGTCAGGCTAAACTGAAATCGGATCAGCGTATCGCGACCATGCTCAATGACAAGTTGGAAACACTTGTTCCTAACATCATTAATGCTATTATTCCAAACCTTAACCTGAACGGTAGCTCGAATGGGAACTCTAACGGGAATACAAATGGAAATGGGGGGGCTAGTGAGAATAAGTGCACTTTCAAGCACTTCAACTCATGTCATCCCAACAAGTTTAATGGCATTGAGGGAGCCACTGGGTTACTTGAATGGTTCGAAAGTATGGAGAATACGTTCATTAATAGCGACTGTCCAGATAACCTACGTGTTCGTCATGCCACGGGTGTTCTTCAAAAGAGAGCGCTCACTTGGTGGAATGGTGAAAAACATGCTCGAGGGACGGAAGCTGCTTTAGCTATGTCTTGGGATGATTTCAAAATCGCCATGACTACTGAGTTCTGTCCTCGTAGTGAGATGAAGAAGTTGGAGGATGAGTTCTATCACCTCAAGCAGGATAGTGGAAATAATGTTCCCTACAACAACCGTTACCACGAGTTGAGCTTACTAATTCCTCGTATGGTAACCCCGGTATCCTTGGCTATTGAGAAGTATATTGAGGGACTGCCACCTCAGATTCATGATTCGGTTATGGGAAGTAAACCCGCTACTGTAGAGGATGCCATCCGTCTCGCAGCGTCTCTTACTGACAAGCATGTCAAGGATGGTACTCTAACTCGTAAGGGTACTAAAAGGCCTACTGAAACTACTTCAAACCCTGCTATCACTGAACCTTCCCAAGAAAACTCTGCCTCTGCCTCCAGTTCCAATAAGAAACGAAAAGGTGGAAACCAAAACTATGCTGTTGTTGCACCTCTTAAACAGGTTCCTGTTGCAAACCCACCTGCTGCACCCCAAACTCAAAAGGTTCAAGAGAACTATGCAGGTGTGCACCCTAAGTGCACCACATGCAACTCTCACCACCCTATCAACCGACCCTGCTGGAAATGTGACACATGTGGTCGACTGGGTCATACCACCCCTTTCTGTCGTATTGTTAATCGACCCATGAATAACCCACAGACTGCTACCCAAAACCAGGGAGTTGGTCAACCCAGAGTTTGTTACGCTTGTGGTGATCCCGACCATATGCTAAATAGATGCCCTCATCTCACGGCTTTTATCCAGACCCGTCAACAAAACCCAGCAGCCCCGGCAGTTCCAGCAATTCAAGCAGCTCCAGCTCGTGGTCGTGCTTTCAACATCAATGCTAACCAAGATCAAGCTATCAACGACGTTGTCAATGGTACATTTCTTATTACTAACTTATATGCTTCAATTTTGTTTGATACCGGTGTGGATAGGAGTTTTGTCTCGTTAGAAGTTGAACCTTTGCATGCTCGTATTTGCCCTCACTTTACCCATTCTTTTACTATGGAGGTTGCTAATGGCAATCTTATTCTTATAAAATTTATGCTCCATAATTGCACGTTGAACTTAAACGATTATGATTTTTATGTAGATCTTATATCTGTAATTAGGAAGATTATGAATCGAGTTTGTAAACCTTTCTTGAACCAATGCGTAAGTGTTTTTTTTTTTCGTCGATAACATACTCATATATTCCACAACCAGAAATCTTCACTTGAAAGAAATTTCGAGACGAAATTTTCTAAAGTAGGGGAGACTGTGACATCCGTCACCTTCAACCTTCAATTAATTTACAAAAATAGTCCCCCAAATATTTTCATTTTAGTCCTTCCAACATTTCTTGTAATTGTTGTCGTTTTCAAATTTAAAAAATGTTATTTGCATGTATTTTGGATCTCGATCTCGATTTAATCTAACACGTAAGTTGCGACGTTATTCGGAAAAAAAAAATAATATATATCATAAAAATTCAAGTTTATAAAAGTTTTAAGTTTGATTAGTTAACTTGGTTTGTTGTTATAAAGGGAAAACTAACTAGGAAACATTAAAACTAACTAAGGTTAAAGGTGAGGGGCCAATCTTGCCAAGTCTTGAAAAGTTTAAAAGAGAAAAAAAAAACATCTGCTGCTGTTACTCGGTATCCCGGTCACCCTCTTTCCGGCCGGCGACCATTGAAGTCCGGCGAGACCCAATCAGTTTTTTTTAACGCGTTTCAATCCTTTAAACTATTTCCCAAGCGTTTCTTCACATTAATGATTGAGTTTATATGATTAATCGAGCCATTATACGCGAGTTTAAAGGATTTAAGACCATGTAACCGTCGATCTTTAAAGCTTGGGGAAACGTCCGTTTTACTCGAACAACCTTATAAATTAAACTCTGAAAAACATTCCTAGACCTTCAAACAACAAAACCCACAACGAATTCCATGTTAAAAACGTCCAGAAAGCCATCAATTTGCGTTTTTTTTGCGAGTATTAGAAGCTTCAATTGCGGGCCTAAAAACGAGTTGTAAGTGTCAAATCTTGCTTGTTATATGTTAGTCGCACATGGTAGGGTAAAACCCCCTTATTACAGAGCTTCCTTTATGCTTAAATCGGGTTAATTGAGTTTTGGTTGGGGTTAGGGTTCTTGAGCTAGATAATTGGGGAAGAAGACACTTTTTGTTAATAACATAAATAGAAATCAAGTTCAAATATATCAACAAAAGGCATAGATAGCCTAGTGGTTGGTGTGTTGGTTGGATTGGGTAAGGGGCCGGGTTCGAGTCCCTTAAAAACCGGGTTTTGGATATTTTTTTGTTTACAATTATTTTGTTTGTTTATTTTTTTAATTACTTATATATTCATGTATAAAAATCTTATATTAATCATAGAAATTCCATTTTTGCTCCAAAAATTATGAAAATTTAGACATAACATCTTGACATCTAAAATAAGATTTCCACACTTTTATTTTCCGGAAAATATATCAATTTTATATTTTTATTGAATTTAATCGTTTTAATCATAATTAAATGATTAAAAATTCATTTTAAGAGATTTTAACCTCAAATTTTCTGGAGATTTATTTCTATGAATAATAAACTGTAATAAAATGTAATTTCTTATAAAATGGTTATTTTTGTTATTTTTACTAATTTTAACCATTGAAACACTATTTAAACTCATTAAATATGTTTTAAATACAAATAAAATTAAAAGAAATTATGGAAATATTATTTTAGTATTCCACATCATAAAATAATTATTTCTCATAATAATATCATTTTGGGATCATATCTTGTATTATTCATGATATTTATATTTAAATTAGATATAATAATAAATTGTTTAATTAAATATAAATCATTAACTTTATTTCCAGATTATTTTTCTATAAAATGGGATTTGTAAAAAACATAAGGGTTTTAGTCATTTATTAAATCGTAAATATATTTATTTCAAAAAAAAAGCTGTCGTTCAAATTATTACTAGTAATTTCATCTTCCCTAATACGAGTCTAGCAAGCCCTGAATGCCTTAGATGATTCGTCGTCTTAGATTTTTTTTAGACATTGTCCTCATTTAGTGTTGTATATATAGGTTGAGTTCCTCGGAATTCTTAAGCCTTTACGACGAACTTTCTCGGAATTTATATTTAGCGAAACTGTGAGTATATCTTTCCCATTTTTACTATTTATTCTTTTGGGGTGATTCATGTACCATTATTATTAAACTTACGTATATTATTTACAAAGCAACGTGCTCTTTGATATGTTTTGTGTGAATTGTATGAACGATTTGTCAAAGTCATTAACCTTTGGGCCGCATCTAACAATGAGTAGTACTACGAATTATATCCCTTGGTTACTTACGTGAACGAGTTAAGTCCTTGGTCACTGTTATGGTTTTCTTGAACGATGGGTGAACGATTACTGAACGATGGGAGGCTTGATTTTGACCCTTTTACATATTACAAACATCAAGGCACATAAATTGCAAATTACTGTCTGAACGAAAAAGGATATGCTCACCAATGCATTATATGTGTTGACAAATTATTTTGTACATGTTTCAGGTGAAGTTTGATCTTGCATGCCTTTCACGCTTAGGCTGGACCTAGTGTTTAAATAAAAGTTGAACATTTATTATTTATGTTTGAGATTTATATTAAGACTCTTTGTATTTCGTTTTGAACAATGGAAGTTATTTACTATTAACATTTACAATCTAGTCCATGTGCTATTGAACAAATCGTCACTACGTGACACCCCGATGTTTCTGCCATCGGTTGGGGTGTTACAGATTGGTATCAGAGCCATGGTTATAGGGAATTAGGTTATTGTTAAATGCTTTTGACCTAGACTATAACTAAGCTACCCATTATATGTCTTCTTTTATCCTCATATTTCTTTAGACATATTTTCTCCTTTTATTTTTCATTGTACTCGGAGAAGATTTTTATTCTACAAATGGAACGAAAACACCAAGTTAGGAGTGATGTCCATACCTTGGTGAATAGTTTCACTCTTTATATGTTTTATTTATTTATTTTATTTATCTTGGAATATTTTCCTTTCGAGATAGGAGACGTCCAAATCTCAAGGAATCTATCCCTCCAAAAGAAACTTACTCACTAAGCTAGGAGTGATATCCTTATTTTAGTGACCAGTTTCACTCCATCATATTTTTACTATTTGGAAGTATATCTTTGAGTTAGGAGTGAAATCCACATCTCGAGGATATATATATTTCCACATTTCAAGATCCGCTAAAGTTTTGGAAAATATTTGTGACGGGGCACGTGCAATCTGGAAGGGTGAGCGCCTGTATTCTGAGTTTTCTGTCTAGGTTGGTAATTCGCATAAATCCCAATCAGACGAGGGACCCATTTACCTACCTGGGAATTCTCGGGATGAGCATTCACTTATAGGCTAAAGTACGCCCCCACAAGTCACTAATAATATTTCAATTACTTTAGTCAGTCAACAGTTTCTTTGGAAACACTCCGGCTAAATTTAGATCTTTTGGAAGAAAGAAGGGAAATGGCTTCCGTCAAAGAATCTCGATACAAGAAAGAACTTGAGAAGTATTACAATGCCAGGGTGAAAAAACAAACATTCAAGATCAGAGATTACGTCCTCCGAAGCAATGAAGCCAGCCGAGCTAAACCCTTGGGCAAATTAACATCGAGATGGGAAGGTCCGTACCAAATAACTACCGTCGGTGAGAAAGGTTCTTACACCTTAGCCAAAATAGACGGTACCCCAGTTCCCAGGACTTGGAATGGGGTCCACTTGAAGAAATTCTACATGTGAAGCACCAAAGAACGAAGCAAGTGGTTTAGTTTTATCTTTCAATAATTTTAAGTTGTAAGACGGGATGTTGATTACCCCGAACCTTTTTCCTTTTCTGCTTGTAAGACGGGATGTTGATTACCCTGAACCTTTCACTTTTTCACTTGTAAGTGTGATGTGTTTGCCCCACTCATAATAAAAAGCTTCGGTGTATGTTTGTTTACTACATTGGTTTATATGTTTTAACAAATTAATACTAAAGCCAGTGAATTTATCTCCGATCCATAAGAACAATATGGCATACTATAAGAAGGTCGGAACAGGTTGCTCGTAGCAACAGGACGTCCTAAAAACTTGTATAGAAATTACACACTCCGATCCTTCACAAAAACAAGCAGAAAACATACCGAAACCGATGACAGGCACAATTAGTCAACATCGAACCCGGACACCGGACGAGATACAACAGAGATCGAAACATTCGACTCATTTCAAAAAAAAAAAAGTAGAGAAAAGAATGAAAAACCCATTAATCTCGTACGATCATATAAATCAGTGCCGAAGCACACTTAAAAGAAACATAGCATGCAATCAAACACTATTATGTCGACAAAATTATAAGTCTACCCTTCTACTTATTTAAGAAAGACGCCGAAGGTAAGTTTCGGTGAACAGGTATAACGGACACCGATTCCTTAACCAAACGTCTTGGAAGTCATCGGTTGACTTTACCAAACAAAAAACTTGCAAGTAAAAATAAAGTACAAACACTTCCGAACCACAAACATATGGACGCATATTACGGTTCGACGTCATATAAAAATATATATGTAATGGCAAGAGTATCAACATACTCCCTGCAAGGCAAAACGAGTTAACTAAAAGCCTCGAGCCTAAAGCCCAAAAATTTAATACTCACCGAGGTACAGAACCTACGACTACTCGAAGCAATAACCTTGTGAAGAAACAAAGGGCCGAAACAAACCCTTACAAAAAAAAAAAAAAAAAAAATCATTGCATAAAAGGAAAATGACATAGGCTTCATATATAAGAAAATACTATAACAAAAGGGAAATGATCATTTCATGACAAACACAACAAGGGTTCGATATTCCGAAACAAACAAAAGAAAAACAAACAGGTCGAATGACCACATCGGTTAAGAACCAACAAACACGGCCGTTGTGGCCTACAAAAACCTAAGGTAAACATGGATCAAGATTGATTCAGAGGCTTAAACATGTCACCTTTGAGACCAGCAGCCCGAAGGGTTTCATACGGCTCCTCAATAAAGCGCCCTGTATGCTGAAGAAACGGAAAGTCAAGATTATCAAACTGTTCCAAAGCAGAATTCAACGTTTCCTGAGCCTGCGGTTTTAGCTTCGACACTTTATTCATCGGCACACCCTTCGAGGAATAGTGATAGCCAGCCTTAACGCCCACATTCACTCCACAAGCGTTCATGGCATTATTTATGGCAGCAATCACCGTCCGAAGCTCCTCTCCGGTATGAACCCTCCGAGCAGCGAGAAGCATGCCTTTGGTCAACAGCCACTTCTTGGTCTCCAATAACTCTTTCACCTGGTCGGACAACTTTAAGTTCGCCTCATTCAAGGTCGAAACTTGCCCGTCCATCTTGTTTTGCATTTCATCCGGTTGAGTCCGGAACTGAGACACTTCTTGCTCAAACAACATTTTCTCTTAAAAAAAAGAGTTAAAGCAAATACAAAAAAGGCAACCCCCTTAACCGATAAAAGGAGTAAATAGGACTACTACCTCGCAGCGCTAAGTCTCTATCGATCTTAAGAGCTGCGACCTCCTTCAAAGCCTTGTCCCTTTCCTCAGTAGCTAAGGCCGTGGCCGCATTACCAGACTTCACTTGAAGAAGAGCCTTCTCCAGCCGCTTCTTAACCTCCTGCTTCTCCAAAGCAATGCTCTCAAGTTTCTTCCCCATCTCGGACAAACCACCCCCTCCCATCAAGGAACTAAGTTTCTCCTTCTCCTTCTCCATCTCCAACTCAACCCACTGCCGATAGACCTCAACCACAATCCCATTGGATTGTGCCTGGTTAATCATCAAGGCATCAGCTAAGGACATTGGAGATGCTTGCCGATAACGATGATCCTCGACAGGAGTAGTCAGATTCAAGATCATGGTTCGAGCCGTCAGGGCATCAATCACCTTATCACCATTCTTTAGATCCCAGTTGGGAATGAACTTTGCTCCAGCTACGGCAGGGTCGAGATCCAGTGACTCTATAAAGATACCGAAAGAATCCACTTTAGTCTCCGCGCCATACCACAAACGATCAAGATATCCTTTCGGATCTTCATCGTCCGAGGCAGAAAGCAAAGGGTACCAGGCTGAGTCATCACACTTACCAGGAGGACTGGCCACGCCAGATGTATCAGGGAATGAGTGGATAGGGGAAGGATTAATGTGACCAGCACCACCTTCGGAGAAGGAAACACGAACTTCATCCCTAGAAGTCTTCCCACTATCAAGGTGATCAGAAAGGGCGTCCAACAGCCCAGACGGAGAAATCGGTCTGGTCGCCCCCTCCTCCGGGATAGCCACCAAAGGAGTCTTCACTCTCTTAGGAGTCCTAGTACTATCATCCACCGAACCACCGTCCTTTTCCTTTACTTATTCCTCCTATACTTCCCCGAACCACCTTTCTCTACATCAAAATGATGGGAGGCGTCCTCAGGTTGTTTACCAGCATCCTTGATCGAGTTGGTCGCAGCAGCCGCAGCAGAAGACGAACCACCTTCTTTCACCAAAGTAGGGTCCTTCTGAGCCCTTACCTTAAAGGAGGTCGCCTTAGTACACTCTAAAAACGGCTTATTACCCGGTGCCATAGGCAGGGTAGTAAACTCCAACTCCGGATCGTCAAAGGATTCTAAATGCAAACAATCCTTCAGAAACATATCTGCAAAGAAAGGACAAACAGTTAATAACAAGAAAGTAAAAAGGGGACGAAGCTATCGTATACACAGCTACTAACCATCCTTTCTAAGTTCTACAACTGGCCAATGATCCGACCACTCCCAGTTTCGACTAACACACCCCATCACAAGTATGTGCTCCGGAAGCTTACGAATCGGAAATTTATTCTTCACCAAAGCTTTGTACATCCCCACATCATACTGAAAGTCCTTCGGCAGATCGCTCTCCAAGGAATCTTCCTTCGTCCTCAATACCACATCTTTCGACAAACAAAGGTCATCTAACCAAAACCATCTATCTTTCCAATCTTTCAAACTGGAAACCTCCCAACCCACATACTCCCGCTCCTCCTTGGGGATATCAATCTTCTTTCCCTTCTTATCCTTCGGCTGCCGTTTCTCAAAAGTGTACCAGTTACCCGAACGGTTAAGGCGATAAAAAGCCCTAAACACGTTCAAATCTGGTACGAAATCTAGGGACCGACTAGACAACTCATACTGGTTTATCCTACTAAGTCCGAAAGGGTTCAGTTGGGACAAATGAACCCGGTGATGCACTTGAACCTTCATCAGAAAACGTGTAAAGGGTACCCGGTAGTTCGCATAATTACACACACGAGTGTAAAATGCAAACTTACCAGGGGGAAGGGATGTATGGGAGTATTAGGCTCTGGAAGGGCCCGATTCAAAGACAAAGGAATACTAAACCCCTCTATAAACTCATCAAGTTTATGTTGGTTTAGAACACTAATAGAAACAAACATGTTATCCTTAGGCATGATTAAAAAAGAGAAGAAGACACACCTTATGAAGGATGGGAGATGATTGTTCTAAAAAGGAAGATAATCTCGAAACTAAAGTTGCAGGTCCGAAGGGTCAGCACAAGGATTCGGGAAGAAGGATAAAACTTTACGAAAAAGTGAAAAGGTGAAAAGTGAATTTGAAGTCTATTTATAAAGAGGAATTCGTGGACACAAATCGATGGTATGTAACCGACCAATAAAAAGTCTCTAAGGGACACCTCGAGCCAATCAAGAAGTTACATCAAAAGGCTCATGCTAAACTCACCTGCAGGTGACTCGGCAGAAGCACGTGAATGACAAACCGCTGTCAAGCACTCAGATGACAGCTGTCGTCTGATGACACTAAAAGCTCGAAGGAACCCAAAAGACACGAGCAAACCCTCCTGAAAAAGATTACAAGTCTTTCTAAAAAACCTCCGAAGGATTTAAAAAGACTTCGGGGGACTTGAAAAGAATATGAGGTCTTAGGCCGAACCATCGTGATAATGGCCGGACCGAACCCAAGTATATGAGGGCTTGGACCGAACCATCGTGATAACGATCGGACCGAACCCAAGACCCAAATGAACAAGGCTTCGGTGAAAAAGCCCATGGGCCTTAAACTACCAAAGCCCATTACAAAAAGTATAAATATCCGCCAAATTTCCTCATTGGGTAACTTATCTAGTCCGAACCAACTTCATTCTCTTATACTTTTTAAGTTCTGTTGGATCAGTTTGCTCTTTTTGCTAAGTAAGAACTTGCTATCTTGACACTTAAGTGTTTAGCAAGTCCTTGTAAATCAGATTATAAGCACAGCGGAATGTTATAAGTTAAAGCAACACTTTTTACACTAAGGCAGAGTTATAACTCCCCCTTGATGTTTGAAACTAATAAATGACAAAGTATTTATTATGAATCTAAGTTGTAAATGAGAATTAGATACTTAGAGAGATTCACAATAAATACAGAAATGGAATATAACAATGAGAGTGTTTGAAGGATTTTTCTGTTGAAAATCAATGTCTAAAATAGAAGGTTGAAGCCTCCTATTTATAGACGATTACATGCATGTATCTTTCCTAAAAAGCAAGCACAGAAACTACAGTGACAAGTTGCACAAGTTGCAACATTGAAAGAAACAAATACAGCTAAAAGTAATATTAAACAACAAACTACTGATGCAAAAAGGCGGTGGGAAATATCTTTTGCTAAGTGCTGATGAAGGACAACTACTGAAGAGTAGTTTTGTCTTCAGTACTTCTGAAGTGAACTTGTCTGGTTTGGACTTCAGAACTTCTGCAACTTCAGCACTTCTCATATCTTCTAATCAGCAGTTTCTTGTCTTCTCTTCAGTACTTCTATACTTAGCCAAAAATGACAGAAGTGAATTAGACTAAGGTTTACAAAAGTGGTTTCACCAATCCTCTTTGTCCTAACAATCTCCCCCTGGATTGATGAAGCCAAAACCTTACTAATTCCTTATGTGTTTCTTCTGTCTTGAACAATCTTCCATATCTCTTTGTACATGGTGTTCTTGAGCTGGTTGTACTGACCATCAGATAGAGATCCTCTCTGTGGTTCTAGATGTTGAATTGTGAGCAGGTCTTGTGTTGACAGTTTCTTCAGATCACTGATCTTCTTGTAAGCCCTGCTTGAGAGGTCTCTTCTTGTCAACAGTACTGAGTTGTTATCAGTAAGTGACCATCTGATGATAGGGATCTTTGACTTGTTAAAGTCAGAAGAATAGGGAACCAGACTTGTCCCTTGGGTTGATGGTCCTGAGTGCTGGATGTCTTCAGTTTCAGATAGCCTCAGGTGGGATTCTCTTCCTTGTTGTTGTTGTTGCATATCAGGCATCTGAACAGTTGGGAGATGGTGTTCAGTCACTACTCTGGTATGCATCTTTTCTTTGATGGTCTTTTGTATTTGATAAGCCAAAGTGGAAGGATCCCTGAATTGTGTTAACAGAGGTTTCTCCTCAATGTCAAAATCTGAATGGACTATTGAACTTCCTTCAAGTAGTACCATTTTGAAATCAGTTTTGACATTGTCCTCTGCCTTCTTCTTCTGAGTAGCAGATCTTCTAGATACACCAGAAGTTCTAACTACTGATCTTGAAGGATCAGCAGTTTGAAACTTCTCAGGATTTGCAGCCTTGGCAGCCAAGTATTTTCTATATGTATCCATTAGTCTTTCTTCTTTCCATCTGGATACAGAGGCTTTTGAACCATATCCTTCTGCTACTAGCTCTTCTATTATCTGGGCTCTCTTGGCCTTTCCATCTTTGCTTGTGGCCACTTTGTCTGCAAGCAGTTGTGCTCTTCTTGACAGCTCTTGCATAGAGAGTCCTTTGAGTGTAAAGGCTTTAGTCTTGCTGTTCTTGGTAATATAAGACACCAGTTGTTGTCTTTTATCCTGTTCAGCAATCTCATCAAGGCTAGCCTGCCTTTGTAGTTCAGCTGCATAAGCCTGAAGTTTTTCTTCATGGCTTAAATCCAAATCATCCCTTTCTTCCAGAGATTTCCAAATCTGATCTTCTCTGGCCTTTTTGTTGGCTGCAATTAAGCTCTTCTCTAATAGTTCAGCTGATTGAGAGATAGGAGAAGGGTTTAATACAGTCATTGTTGTAACAGATGTAGGCCTGATGGGATCAGATGTTGGTTGAATGGGAGCAGTGGTTCTGGAAGGTTCAGTTGTTTGAGGTTGGGAAGTGTTAACTTCTGATGTGCTGACAACTGCTGATGGTTTGTCAGCTACTGAAGGATTGTCTTCAGTACTTTCTGATTCTTCATCAGAAGTTTGGTCATCAGAAGTTTCTTCATTATGCCTTAGGGAATCTTCAGATGTTTGGGTCTCATCTTCTTTCTCTGCAGCTTCAATTTCTTCAATTGAGACACCAAACTGTTTGGCCAATTTTTCTTTCCTGGCCTGATCTTTCTGATCTCTTTCAAGGAGTGCCACTCTTGCCCTTATCCTGGCTTGGAATGACTCCTTAGGTTCCCTGATCTTCTCCCCCTTTTTGGATTCATCAATTTTAACCCTTGAAGCAGAGGGTTGGGAGAATTGTCCTTGAAGATGAGCAATTTGCTGGCTGTTGAAGTCTATTTTGTTGGACAGATCGTTCATCTTGGTCTTGATCACTCCAAATTGGTTCTTGATGGACAGCTCCAAGTCAGCTGTATATGTTTGGAAGTGATTTCTGATGAGTGTATTCATCATGTGGTACAGGGAACCCTCTGGGCTGCATAGCTGGTTCAGGTCTATGCTTGTTTGCCCAGGGAATTGGGTAGGCATTTGCTGTGAAGGGGGTGTTTTTGGGAGATCCTCATGTTGTACAGAGGATGCCACTCTAGGGGTTTTAGGGATTGAGTGGGCTTTAACCTGTGCAGAGGTGACTGGCTTCTTGAGCCTGGATACCTTTGCAGCAGGACCTTCAGAAAGTGCCGTCAATTCAGTAGTTTGAGTTTGTGAAACATCATCCAAACTAATGGAATCATCTGAATCCCTGATGTTGCCCTCAGTGAGGACTGTCTCAGTTAAATCATGAGCTGAGCCCAACTCAGTTCTCTCATGAACCTCTTTTTCTTGATACTGAGGATTTCCTACTTCAGGCATTAAGCCTTCATCAGTAGTTGCCACATCTGAGGTCTTAGCTATGTTACTTCTGTCCTCAGATCCACCACTGGGTGGTAACTGAGTAGTAGCAGCCTCAGATGCCCCAAGAGTCTCTAAAATTGGGCTTAAAGACTCTGGTCCACCCTCATCTCTTGGGATAGGGCTAGTGATGTCCACATCCATGTCTGATGTAGTAGTTATGTCCCCTGTTTGTTGTGGTTGATGGGGACTGACATGATCAGATGGGACATTCTCTTTTAGCCCAGAGAGAAGTTTGGCAATTTCTATTGCCTCTTGTTCAGAAATTTGTGGGGTTGGTTCAGTAGTTTGGGCAATAGGTTGTTGTTCAGCAGTTTCAAAAGAAGAGTGTGTTTGATATGTTTTTCTAAGTCTTTTTCTTTTGAATTGAACAGATATGGGTGCTCTTGGTGGGGTTTGAGATGGATGAGACTGAGAGGGTGTTTCAGTCTCAACTATTTGAAGAGCAGAATGCTCATGAGCATGTTCAGGCATCTCAACCTCCTGAACAACTTTTCTTTTGGGTTGGTGGGTTGCAGTTTTTGTTGGCTTGGGCTTTTTGGTTTTTGGTGGTGTAAGTTTGGAAGATGTGGGCTTCAGGGGGACTTGTTGTTGTTCTCCCTGATCATCTTCTGGCCAGGCAGCCGGTTTGTTAAGTCTTGAGTATGCTTGTGATGTTAAAGGGTTTAAAGTTGAAATTTTTCCCACAAGCACCTCATTACCCAGTTCCCCTATTATGCATTGCATAATGAACCTTGGGTACAACAAAAACTTTTTCTTGGTATTATTGTGATGTAACACCAACTCATTGAAAAATAGTTTTGATGCCCTGAATTTAGTTTCATTCACAATGGAATGAAATATTGGTTGAAAAGTGGAGGGCATCTGGTCATAAGACCCTGTTTTTGGACTCAAACACATAATAATATAATGAAACAAAAGTTTGTATTTTGGTTCAAAATATTTTTTGAATATTGTAGCATGGGAGAGAGTACCTTGATAACCACACTCAGTCATGGTTAGATGAATATCAGTGTTAGCAACATGGTCAGGGGCAGCTACATCATCCAGACCCAGTCTTGTTGCTAGTGTGGCCGGTGTGATGGTCAGTTGTTTCCCTTTTATCTTTGAGTTGAGGGAAATGACCTCACCACCCATTGTAACCGTCTCAGCATTTGCCCAGAACTCATTCAGAGTTTCAGTGTGAATTGGTGGGTTTATTGTGAGAGCAGTAAAGTATTGGGATTTGACGACAAGATCAATGATCTCATCGTATTGGGACCAGCCTTCTTGTTTTTCAAGAAAGGCTCTTTGATTGTGTCCCTGTTTCAGAACTAGAGCCATGTGGTTTGGGTTTTTGATCGAACAGTGGATTTTGCAGGTATAGGTTGAGAGAGTTTTGAGAGAGAAGGAGGGATATTTTTGAGTTTGAAAGGATAAGTGTGTAGAAAAGGTATTTATTAGAAGTTTTAACCGCTTGAATCTTCTTTATTAGAAGTTTTAAAACCGCCTTTGGTTAAAAATCTCTTTATCAGAGGTTTTAAACTGATTAGGTCAAACCTCTGATGATGGGAAAAGTCAGATTTGCCCTTTTGACTTAAACTGCTGATGAAGGATTACTTCATCAGTAGTTCCCATTTTCTCTTCAGCAGTTTTAACATCTGATGAGAAATGTTTTTATAAATACTTTATTCATAACTTCTGAAGTTTATTTTATCAGAAGTTACACACTTTTTCAGAAAATTATCCCTATACTGATGATTTTTGTTCATCAGTAGTTTCTCTCAAACTGTTTTTGTTTTTCAGAAGTTTTGTTTCAGACTTTTGACATTTGTAAGTGAAAACCAGAAAAAAGATAAAAAGGTTAACTTGGATTCCACCAAGGTAAACAGGATGGAATCAAGGATGGAAAAAGGAAAAAGAAAATTTTTCTTTTTGATTCCACCATGGTAAACAGGATGGAATCAAGGATGGAAAAAGGAAAAAGAAAATTTTGATGCATAACAGTAGTGATTGATGTAGAAGTTTGATGTAGAGTTGGGTAGAATCAAGTGTTAACTTGGATTCTAACTGATATGCAGAAAAAAAAATAAAGTAAACACTTACAAATTTAGCATTCCAAGCATGGATACTAACTTCTGAAATGTTGATGTGTCAAGGGGCTTAGTGAAGATGTCAGCTATCTGATTAGCTGTTGCTACATGCTTCACCTCAATCTTGCCTTTTTCATAGCAATCTCTTATGAAATGGTACCTGATCTCAATATGTTTAGTTTTTGAGAACTGTACCGGATTTTGAATGATGCTAATGGCAGATTTGCTGTCTACAAACAAAGGTGTCTTGGTCTCTTTGATTCCATAATCAAGAAGTTGATATTGGAGCCATTGTATCTGTGATGTACAACTTGCAGCTGCAATGTATTCAGCTTCAGCAGTTGAAGTTGCAACAGATGTTTGCTTCTTTGATTGCCATGACACTAGACAGTTACCCAGGAATTGACAACCACCAGATGTTGACTTTCTTGTCATCTTACACCCTGCATAGTCACTATCTGAAAAAGCTGATAACTTGGTATTGCTTGATGCAGGATACCAAATTCCCAGTGTTGGAGTTCCTTTCAGATATCTAAAAATTCTTTTGACTGCTATAAGGTGTGATTCCCTTGGTGCTGATTGATATCTAGCACAGACACATGTTGAGAACATAATATCTGGTCTAGAAGCAGTTAAGTATAAAAGGGAACCTATCATGCATCTGTACATGGTTTGATCAACCTGTTTTCCTTGATCATCAGGTTCAACTTGTGTGATTGGTGTCATGGGAGTGGAACATGATTTACAGTCATTTAAAGAAAATTTGTTTAATAATTCTTTAACATATTTTGATTGATGTATAAAAGTTCTATTTGTTTGTTGTTTGATCTGCAGTCCTAGAAAGTACTGCAGTTCTCCCATGGTACTCATCTCAAATTTTGATTGCATGAGTTTCTTAAAATCATCACACAATTTTGTGTTTGTTGAACCAAAGATGATATCATCAACATAAATTTGAACAAGTAAGACATGATTTCCAACATGTTTAATGAAAAGTGTTTTATCAATGGCACCTCTTGTAAAGTTATTTTTGAGTAAAAAGGTGGAGAGTGTATCATACCAGGCTCTTGGAGCCTGTTTGAGCCCATAAAGAGCTTTGTCCAGTCTGTACACCCACTCAGGATGAGAAGGATCCTCAAACCCAGGTGGCTGACAGACATACACCTCCTCTTTGATTTTTCCATACAAAAATGCACTTTTCACATCCATTTGATAAATTTTAATTTTGTTGGAAATGGCATAGGCCAGAAATAACCTGATGGCCTCAAGCCTTGCAACTGGAGCAAAGGTTTCATCATAGTCAATTCCCTCTTCTTGAGAGTACCCTTGAACTACCAGTCTTGCCTTGTTCTTGATTATCATACCAGCTTCATCTTGTTTGTTCCTGAAAACCCATCTTGTACCAATTGGTTGCTTGTTTTGAGGTAAGGGACAGATTTCCCAGACCTGTTGCTTGTTGAACTGAAGTAGTTCATCTTGCATAGCTTGCACCCAATTATTGTCTTTGAGGGCTTCCTGGTACTTCTTTGGTTCCAACTGTGAAATAAAGGCTGAAAATAGGCAAAAGTTGGAGAGCTGGTTTCTGGTCAGAACACCTGTAGCTATATCACCCATGATTTGATCAAGTGGATGATCTCTGTGTTCAATCAGTTGTTGTAAACCACTGACAGGTGTAGGTGGCTCTTGTTCTTCAAACAAACTACTGAGGTCTATAATATCTGGTTCAGCAGTTTCAGCTTCTTCAGTAGTTGCAGGTGCTGAAGCAGATGTTTGAGTTTGGCCTTCAGTATTTGTTTGATCAGAAGTTTGAAGAACTTCTGATGGTGTTGTAGTTGACTTAATGACTGTTTGAGGAGTCCATGGTGCAGGATCCTCATCTTCAAACCTTTGATCACCATAATAAGTAGGTTTGGAAGAAGTAACAGCCTTTTCAGGTCCAAAGTGAAAGTTGTCAAGGTCAAAGAGTTCAGCAGGATGTGCTGGAATAAGAGTGTGTTTTGACTCATTGAACTTGACATTCAATGTTTCTTCTACTATCCTGGTGTGAGAATTAAAAACCTTGTAGGCTTTTCTAGTTGAAGAGTAACCAAGAAAGTAACCTGAGTCAACTTTGGCAGCAAACTTTGAAATAGATTCCTTGATGTTCAAGATGAAACATTGACACCCAAAAGCCCTGAAAAAGGAGATAAGGGGCTTCATGCCATGAAGAACTTCATAGGCAGTCTTGGAATGTCTCTTGACCACCAGAACTCTATTCTGAACATAACATGCTGTGTTAACTGCTTCTGCCCAAAAGTACAATGGCAGTCCAGAATCAGCTAACATTGTTCTTGCTCCTTCTATCAATGTTCTGTTCTTCCTTTCTACTACACCATTTTGTTCAGGAGTTCTGGGAACACTGTATTGTCTAATAATCCCTTTAGACAAACAGAATTCATCCAGAGTTTTGTTCCTGAACTCTGTCCCATTGTCACTTCTAATGGTTTTGACAGATAGAGAATATTGTTTCTCTACTTGTAGAATGAAGAACTTGATGATTTCAGCAGCCTCATCCTTGGAAAATAAGAAGAATACCCATGTGAATCTTGAGTAGTCATCAATGATGACTAAGCAGTACTTCTTTTTACCAAGGCTCATAATCTTGACAGGTCCAAATAAGTCTATATGGAGTAGTTGAAGACATGCAGTTGTTTTTTATTCTTCAATAGACTTATAGGAGGACTTATGCTGTTTTCCCTTTAAACAGGATACACAGTGTTCTTGACACTGGTATACTTTCAAAGGTAGACCTCTGACCAAGCCCATTTTTGTGACTTTATTTATGGTTTTAAAGTTCACATGGCCAAGTCTCCTGTGCCAGAGATCTGTTTCTGAAGTTGATGCCCTTGAGAAGAAACAGGCAGTGTTGTTCAATACTTTGTCTTTTTCAATGTCTACTGCATAGACATTGCCACATCTTTTGGCAATCAGCAAAGTATGATCTTCTATAATCTTCTCAATCAACTTCTGGCCTTCTGGTGAGATGATCTTGCAAGCTGTCTTTGTGAAAAAGGAAGAATATCCTTTATCACACATTTGTGACACGCTCAGCAAGTTGTATTCAAGGTTTTCCACCAGATTGACCTTGTCAAACTGTATTTTGCCAGAGGAGACATTGCCATGTCCTAGCACATATCCCTTAGCATTGTTCCCAAAGGATACAGATCCTTCTCTTTGGCTGATAAAATTGTTTATCAGGTATCTGCATCCAGTCATGTGCATAGAGCCTCCACTATCAACATACCATATGCTGTTTAAGCCCCTGGAAACTCTCTGCACATAAAAGCAAATTAGTTAGATTTGGAAACCCAAGCCTGTTTGGCTTTGGGTTTGCTCTTGAGAACAGTTACAGTTTGTTCTTGACCAGGTTGAGAAATCCATGTCTTTTTGGCAATGGATTTTTCATTAAGAACCATGGTGGTATCCTTTTTAGGACCACCATCAACCTTGGTCATCAGTAGTTCTACCATGTTCTTTAGATTTTGAATCTCAGCAGTTTGTGAAACTGCTGAAGATTCTGGTCTAACTACTGACAAGGAATTTTGAGAAAAAGATTTTGGTTGAGATTTTATCTTTTTCTGAGAAAAGGTGTTTTCAGGTTGTTGTTTCTTGGGTTTAAAGACTTTTTCATAATCATTTCTGATTTGATTTCCCACAACCTGTTGTTTAAATTTTTGATTGAACTGAATTCCTTTTCTGTATCTACAAAATTCAGTTTTGTGGTTGAACAGGCCACAAATTTCACATTCTTTTGCCTTTTGTTTTTGATCTAAAGGCAAATTTCTGACAGTTGTGAAAAGATTTTGCTCATCAGTAGTTTTCAGGGTCTCAACTCCTGAAGTAGATGAAACTACTGATGGCTTGTTGTCAGTTTTTGTAAATACTTCTGAATTACTTTTTTTAAATGCCAGGATTTCTGTTTAGAAAGTTTTCATGGAAAGATGTGCATTCTTTCCCTTCAGAAGTTTCATTTGAAACAATTCTTCTCCCATCTTCAGTAGTTTTGGGAGAAAAATCTGTTGGTGTTTCAACATGATGGTATCCTATGCCAAACTTAACATTTGAAGCACTTTGTTTGTTTAGCAGTAGTTGATACCCCCTACAAGATTCCACCCATTTTTCACAAGTGATCCTGGTGTCAGCAAGCTCTTGTCTGACATCTCCCAGGTCATTTAGCATCATTTTGATTTGTGCTTGGGTTTCAATAGCAGAGTCAGTTAATTTAGAAACCTCTTTTGTTTTAGCACACAGTTTTCTTTCTAAATCACATTTTATCTGTATGTATTTTCTTTCTAAATCATTGGCTTTGCCTTGTAGGTGCACATTTGTCTCTCTTATGAGAGCAAAAGTTTCTTTGCAAGAGTTTGAGCAAAGTTTTGTCAAAGATTCTTTTGACACCTGAGACAATGCAGATTTTGAGGTACAGCCTTCAAATGCCATTAAGGCAAAGTTCTTTCTGCCATTGTCTGGTTCTCCCCAGTTGATGTCAAACACTTTGTTGTCTGCATCAGGATTGCACTCAGTGGTGTCATAAGGGAGACTGCTCCAGTCAACATACCCCGAGGTAAAGAGACTTTGTTGAGGGGGTTGTTTAGGCTGTGGAGGAAGTTGAGCAGCTGGAAAGGGAGGGATTGATTGTTGGCTCTGCATCTGTTGAGCAGGCACTTGAACATATTGTACTTGAGGCATATATTGCTGTTGAGGAGCTTGTGCCTGTACAAAATGAGCACTCCCTTGAGTTCCATTGTTCCTATTATAATTGGGGTTATAGTTATTTCCAGATTGTGATTGGTTAAAGCTAGAGCTTCTACACTCTCTAGCAAAGTGTCCCAACTTCTGACACTTGTGACATCTCAGTTTAGATTTGTCAAAACCAATTTTTGTATTACTGGTCAATCCTGGAAATTTCCTTCCTGACCTTTTATAAAACTTGTTAGTTTTAATGCTTAGCATGGCCAGTTGGTGTAATATGTCCATTTCCTCTAAGTCATCACTGCTAAAATTTTTCAATTCATCCATGATAAAACATAGATTATCAGCAGTTTGACTTTGGTCATCATTGTCATAACCTGGGAAAGATCTTTCTGATGAGATCCCAGTGGTTATGTCAATATTGTCATAAGATCCATAGGAACAAGTTGGTGAATCTTGTCCCAAAAGTGCTGTACTACCTGGTAGGTAGCCATCAGCAGTTTTACCAGAAGTTTGTAATTTCTTCTTTTGATCGATTTCTCTCTCAAAAGTAAGTAATCTCCCATGGAGTTTTGTAAGAGTGAGGGAGCTAAAATCTGGTGAGGATCTTAAGACAATGGAGTAAGTTTCCCATTTGTCAGGTAGAGACCTTAAAAATCTATGTAACATAGATACTGTTGTATAGGTCTGACCATTTAACTTTAGCTCAGAGATTAATGAGGAGAATCTTTCAAATTGTTGTGTCAAAGTTTCCCCATTAATATAAGCAAATGTTTCATATTGTTGAGCCAAAATTTCTCTGGTGTTGGCAATCACCTCTTCAGTTCCTCCAAACTGTTCTTTAAGACAGTCCCAAAGTTCTTTGGCACTTTCACAATGTAAAAGGCCAGAGTATATTTCATTTGGGAGAGCCATTGCCAACATAGAGAATGCCTTAGCATCTAGCTCAAGTTTTAGGAAATCCTCATCTGTATAGTCTTTGGGATCCTTTGGAATCCCTTCTTTAGTTTCAAGATTTATGTTTACTGGTTTGTGTGGACCATATATCACAGATCTCCAACAACCTGTGTTGGTTTGTGACAAGGTATGTGCCATTCTCTTTTGCCATATATTGTACTCATTTCTCACAAGCATGGCAGGTTTGGTGGCAGAACCAGTATTATGTGGATCCATTTTTAAAGAGTATAGATTTGTCAGATGACTCTTTTAAGTGATGGATATTGATAAAAAGTGAACTTTTGATCTTTTTATTGAATATCAATAAGAGCTTTGTGTCTGATTCTCAATTTGTTAGATTGATATGTGATCAGATAAACCAATGCTCTGATACCAATTGTTGGATCAGTTTGCTCTTTTTGCTAAGTAAGAACTTGCTATCTTGACACTTAAGTGTTTAGCAAGTCCTTGTAAATCAGATTATAAGCACAGCGGAATGTTATAAGTTAAAGCAACACTTTTTACACTAAGGCAGAGTTATAACTCCCCCTTGATGTTTGAAACTAATAAATGACAAAGTATTTATTATGAATCTAAGTTGTAAATGAGAATTAGATACTTAGAGAGATTCACAATAAATACAGAAATGGAATATAACAATGAGAGTGTTTGAAGGATTTTTCTGTTGAAAATCAATGTCTAAAATAGAAGGTTGAAGCCTCCTATTTATAGACGATTACATGCATGTATCTTGCCTAAAAAGCAAGCACAGAAACTACAGTGACAAGTTGCACAAGTTGCAACATTGAAAGAAACAAATACAGCTAAAAGTAATATTAAACAACAAACTACTGATGCAAAAAGGCGGTGGGAAATATCTTTTGCTAAGTGCTGATGAAGGACAACTACTGAAGAGTAGTTTTGTCTTCAGTACTTCTGAAGTGAACTTGTCTGGTTTGGACTTCAGAACTTCTGCAACTTCAGCACTTCTCATATCTTCTAATCAGCAGTTTCTTGTCTTCTCTTCAGTACTTCTATACTTAGCCAAAAATGACAGAAGTGAATTAGACTAAGGTTTACAAAAGTGGTTTCACCAATCCTCTTTGTCCTAACAGTTCTTAAAACCATACTTATTCTCACGCCGGAGGGTGGTCACAGAGAGACCCTTCCTCTCCCCTGTGACGAGCCTAACGGTGCTTTATTTTGCAGGTTATTTTACAGATCTGGATTATTGCTCTCATCCTCACATCTGACCTCTCAGATCTACTTCACTGATCCACTTAGAGGTGACTTTTTTCCTCTTCACTCACAAAGCTAGAGAATTTAAAGACGTATTATCAATGCTTTATAAATGCCCCCACTAAGAGGATAATGTGACAAACTTAGACGTATTTATATACAAGTGTTGTTTAACTCTCTATGTATATTTCTCTGACAAGTTTAATGCCTAAAAGAATCATGTATATGACCAATATATTAACCACGCATAAATTACATTTATTGTAGTCAATAGTCATTGTTGACTAGAGTCAATAGTTAGTCAATAATCTTTGTAAACATCACTTGATTCTTTTCCATGATCTTCTCCCTTATTCATGTCTTGTACTACTATAAAATCTCTACGTAAACATTGTACACAATTACCTTTGAATATACAAGCTTATAGCATTAGTTCTTATACAATATTCCAATACCCAAGTTTTTGTGTAGTTACGATCATACATTTTGTGACCTGCATTATGTTTCCGTCATAGGTCGAACTCATAAAGGGAGGGAGAAAATAAGAGAAGACGAGAAACTAAAAGGAGTTTGATAGTTAATCCTTAGAGGGGATTAGGCTCTTGAAGAAATAAGAATAGAGAGATAATTTTTGGAACAATTTTCTGGATATTTTCATTAACTCAAAACATTACAACTTAAATACGGAAATGGGGATACAAGTCTACTATGCCACTAAGGCACATACACCTTGTCATGCCATTATTCTTAGCCATTACTTCCCACTAATTGAGAGCATGGGTCACTACTTGCAACTAAACAAAACTACCTTGTCAAACAATAAAAGGAAACTGAAATAATATGTCTTCCATTACTCCACATCTTTCGGATCAAGGCTGGAACTTCACTGGGCTTCTGACGGATCGTTTGGGCCTGCCTTGAGCTACTAGGCCTTTATGTTGCTGGACTGATGATGATGAAGTCTGATAGGCTGAGCCCGTAACATCTCCCCACCCCCTTGAGAAACTTCATTGTCCCCAATGACCGTAACATATGGAAATTGAGCTTCAAGCGTTTCCTTATCTTCCCAAGTCGCCTCTTCCAACGGTTGCTTTTCCCATTCCACTAACACTTGCGTTTTTCCATTATCATCCAAACGAACGTCCAAGATGCTTTCGGGAAGAAACCCAACTTTCATTTCGCTACTAAAATTTATCAAGTCTCCTTTGTTGGCCCGATTCGTTCCTTTGCTAAGTTTCAAAAGCGAGACATGAAAGACGGGATGTATACGGAATCCCGACGGCAATTCCAACTTGTAGGCGACCTTGCTAATTCGCTCCAAGATCTTGTACGGACCATAGAACCGGTGTGCAAGTTTTTGATTGGCTCGGACTGCCACCGAAGACTGACGGTATTTATGTAATCGAAGATAAACAAAGTCGCCAACATGAAACTCCTTTTCTGAGCGATGCAAATTTGCATACTTCACCATTTTTTTATTTGCATTTTCAATCGCCTCTTTCAACTGAGAGATAATACGTTCATGTTCCAATAATGACATCTCGATTGAGGCTGTTTTCGTTGCACATGGGATGTAGTCGTGTAATGAGGCAATATCACAACATAAACGGCTTTGAAAGGAGACATTTGGATTGTCAAGTGAAAAGCCGTATTATATGAAAATTCAGCCAAATAAAGATATCGCTCCCATTTTTTTGGTTCATCAAAAACAAATGCCCGTAAGTACATCTCTAGTCCCCGGTTAACCACTTCGGTTTGACCATCGGTTTGCGGGTGATATGCACTTGGAAGATTGGTAATGAAATCCATGGATATGTCATGACACGGATATTCCGGAGTTGGTAACGGTTGTAGTAAACCATAAGGTTTATGAGTTGGAGTTTTGATCGCTTGAAAAATCGAGCACTTGTTCACAAAATCCGCAACATCCTTCTTTAAGCCGAGCCATGTGAATGTACCAGTGAGACGCTTGATTGTTTCATTGATACCCGAATGACCGCCTAAAAATGAAGAATGAAATTCGTACAACAGTTGGTTTCTCAAGTCTGAAATTGGTGGGATTAAAAGTTTGTCATGAACATAAACAAGACCATCTTGGACCTTCTGACGTGGAAAAGAATTTGGGTCAGCCAACACATCTTGAATCAAGTACTGTCGGCCCACATCATTAGTCAAAAAGTATAATCGGATCTCATTCAACCAAGTCGCGGTTGTGTGAGAAAAGGCTAACGTTACTGGAATTTCGATTCGGCTCAAAGCATCGGCCACTTGGTTTTCTTTACCGAGTTTGAAATGTATTTCAAAATCATAACCCATTAATTTTGTAACCCGTTTTTTTTGCTCGGGTGTTTGGATTGTTTAGGTAAGAATTTGTTTGAGGCTATGGTGATCGGTGAAAATTCGGAATTTGCCACCAAGGAGATATTGTCTACATTTTTTTATGGACTTGGTTATGGCAAAGAGTTCTTTGGTGTAGGTGAATTGGGCTTGCATTGTGGGACATAATTTCTTGCTAAAGAAAGAAATTGGTTTATTGTTTTGGGATAAAACGACACCAATGGCGGTACCTGGCGCATCCGTGGTAATGTCGAATGGTTTGATAAAGTTTGGTAGGGCGAGTGTGACAAAGTTTTTCATGTGATTTTTGAGTATGTTAAAAGCTTGGTGGGCTTCGTGGTTCTATTTAAACTCTTTGGCTTTGAGGAGGTCGGTTAATGGAGATGCAATTCGAGCATAAGAGGAAACAAACCTCCGATAACAACTCGTGAGGCCGAGGAAGGCTCGAAGGGTGGTGAATGAGTATGGGATTGGCTATTGTTGGATAGCATGGATTTTGTCGGGTTCGGGGGAAACACCTCGTGAGGATATTTTGTGACCCAAAAAGGAAAGTTCTTGTACTCCAAAAACACATTTGGAGGCCTATGCATGGAAGTTGTTTTTGGATAGTTTGTTGAGGACAAATTGCAAGTGCTCATAATGCTCTTCCTTGTTGGTGCTATAGATAAGAATATCATCAAAAAACACAAGGACAAAATGTCGAAGTACCATTCAAAATAAAATGTTCATAGCGGTTTGAAAGGTTGATGGAGTATTTGTAAGGTCGAATGGCATGACGAGGAATTCGTAATGACCATCGGTTATGCGAAAGCGGTTTTATGTATGTCCTTTTGAGCTACTTGGATTTGATGATACCTGTAATGGAGATTGTTGGAATTGGAAAACAGTCTCAAACCGTGGCCGCATTCAAAGCTCTCGATAATCGACAAAAAAATGCCATGAACCATCTTTCTTTTTAACTAAACGGACCGGTGATGTAACACCCCAAATTCTATAAACACGATTAATCGTAATAATGTATAATACGAGGTTTAAATTATAAACAAGCAAAGATGAATTCTATAAGATATACATGCTTGAGGTGCTAGTATGCAACTAGAGGGGCTGAAGCTGTCACATTTGAAAGTTGTGTATTAAAACAAACAAAATCAAGGCAAGGTTCATTCCCTGCTCTTGACAATCACACGCCAAACACACACACACAACTTCACCTACTATCCTTGTTCAAGTGCAATCCAGACCCTAAATCAAGTCCTCTTCAATGCATGTGTTAAAATCCAGTCATCCATGGTCTAATACATCCTAAGGTATTAAAGTGGAGGCTCGGGATGCCGGAACGGTAAGACTTGAGGTTATGGGAAAGCACGCAAGTAAGTCACCCGATGACTTAATCTTGTTATATCCATTTATAAGCATGTGTTAGATTTTATTGCTTAGTAACTTATGTTAATAATCCGAACCAAACTGTGCAATATCCCTTGCATATCCTTAGTTTCAAGGTAGGAATAACACCATCATGGCCATACGGGTCATTGGAGGTTAGGTAAGTCATACAATGACTCCCAAGCTTATGTAGTGAGTCGCACCATGACTTCTAAATTCTCATGATGATTATTCTTGTTACGGATATCTAACATAAGATAAGTAGACACAAACTCTCCATTATTGTATTGGAAATAATATAAAGGATGGGATTCATGGTAGATCGCAACGGATCCTATTATAGTGTAACAACGACCTAAGACGAAGACACCATAGATGTGGATTGATGCGCCCTTAGGCGTTACCTAGGAATCCTTAATGGGGTTCAACATTGAATGTTATCGCTTAGTACAATAGAAGTGTTGCGCTTATCATGGTGAATATCGCCCTAGATGAGCTTAGATAAGTCATTGATAGGGTGACACGGTTGAGGACAACGGTTACTTGGTTTAGGCTCGTGGTCGAATAGATTAGTGTGTTAAACACCCACGAAATGAGGTTCTAAATAAAGTGTTTTGTGGCCCCAAAGTCGACCTTGTGGCTGCACTTTTAAATCTTCTTGATGCAGGGCAATTATGGCTTGAAAATATGTCTAAAACGCTGCACAAATGTGTAGCGAAAAGCTGTCAAAACAAGGCTGAAACACTGCACAAATGTGTAGCGAAAAGCTGCCGAAATATGTCTAAAACGCTGCACAAATGTGCAGCGAAAAGCTGCCAAAATATGTCTAAAACACTGGACAAATGTGCAGCGAAAAGCTGCCAAAACATGTCTAAAATGTTGCACAAATGTGCAGCGAAAAGCTGTTAAAAACAGGGCTGAAACACTCGGCAAGGGCAGGTGTTTGGGTTTGAGTTTCGAAGTTGTTTTGATCCGTTTCGCTTATAGATTCCTTTCGTACTCGATTCCTAATTAATAAATGAATCATTCAAACCATGTTCTTGGTGTTTTAATGTATCAAAACCTTAGGTATACGAACGGATTGACGGGAGGTGATCATGATTAATTCAAGAACCGAATGTGCTTAAAAGTTGAAGTCTTCCGCTAAACTCTTTTGATAATATCAAACGTATTCCCTGTGTGTCCAATCGAATTAGACTTCCATGTTGAAGTTAAAATGATTCAACGCTATTTTTGTTCAAACATGACACTTAAACCAATGTTATAAAACAATTGGGGATTACATGTGCTTAATGTAAAGTTGTAATGTAACTATTGTTCTAATCTTGTTTAAAAAAAAACATAGTTATTCATACTTAGACTCGTCTTAGTAGTACGGGGTCTTACAGGTGATGAGAACAGACTTTAGCTTGGTTGTATGATCCCGTTTTGAAGCATTTCGACAATGAGTTGTGATGTTATTTGTTTTTGATAATGAGGGTAACGGTAAGGTTTGACATTAACGGTTGTGGATTCGGATATTAAGTGTATGTTATGGTCATGGAATCGGTTAGGTGGTAGTGTTTTTGGTTCTTGAAACCGTTAGTCAAATTTTGAGAGTATAAGGGCTATGGTTGGGTCGGTATATGTTTGCAAGGTTTTGGTTGGAATAAGTTGTGGGTCATAGGTTAATGTGTGAAGTGATGCTACGGAGTGGTGTCGGATCAATGTTGATAGTGAGCTAGAAGTGCAAATGCGGCCTAATGATTCCCCGCGTATGGTATGTTGATTGCCTTCTTCGGTGAATGATATTTTCGGGATTGAGAAATCGGCCGATAAGCGACTAAGTGAGGCAAGCCAAGTAACTCCCAAAACAACATCAGTGCCTTCAACTGGTAAGACATAAAATGGAACCTAAAAAGCAGCCTTTTGAACTTGGATTGGAACTGATGGGCAGAAGCCTTCACAATGGATGAAATCGCCATTGCTGACCATTACTTTAAATTGTGGAATTGGTGTTACCTTAACTGTAATAGTGCAGCGATGCGTGGTTTGATGATGTTGTGCGTACTCCCGCAATCGATCAGGATAGTAACTGGATGGCCGTTTATGAATCCGGTTGCTCGAAGGGTTTGTGGTGCGGGCAAGCCGAAGTAGGCGGCATCCGAATGAGACAACAATTGTGGTGCAGGTGTGGTTGTGGTGTCGGGCATATTTTTAGCTGGGAGTGGAGTTTCTTCAATGGGTTCGTCATGGTCATTGTTGTCAGTAATAAGTAGAAATTGCGAAGGCGAACACTTTTGACCCAGAAAATACTTTTCGGGGCAATTAAAACAGAGACCCTCCTTTCTTCTTTGTTGAACAACGGCTGCCGAAATTTTGGTAAAGGGAAGTGTTATGGTTTGTTTGTTAGTGGTTGGAAGCAGAGGTGGTAGGGATGAAGAAGGTGTGGTAGTCGATTTTTGAGGAGAAGTAGTTGAGGGAGAGAAATTTAAGGAGTTTCTGATTTGGTTATAGAATTTGGAAATTGGTTTGGTTGATTGTGAAACCATCTCTTCGATACTTTTGGCAAATCCAATGACTTCATAAAGGGTTTGGAGTCGTAGGACAGCAAGTTCATTCCGAATACCCAGTTTAAGGCCCGAAATAAAACAACTTCTAAGAGCTTGTTGGTTAAGGCCGATAACTTGGTTACTGACGTGTTCGAACTCAGTAAGGTAGACAGCTACAGTAGTTGTTTGTGTGAGTTTAAAAAGTGCTGCTTCGTGATCTTCGTATGCCGAAGGTCCGAATCACCTTTCTACTTCTCATTTAAAATTGGTCCATGAAGGAAGTAGGTCATTGTTGGCGAGGTTTCGATACCAAGCCAAAGCGTCACCTATGAAGTAGAAGATGGCAAGCGACACTCGTTCGTTGACGGGGGTTTGATAGTAGGAAAAGAAATTTTCGGCTTGAAAAATCCATCCTAGTGGGTTGGTTCCGTCAAAAAGTGGTAAGGTTATTTTTGGGGCTCGACTATTGTTTTGGTTACTGGAGGACGATTAGGGTGAGCCGAGTATGGATCATGGTGATTTTTGTTTAGGACCGAATGAGGATTCGGTGTGTAGTTTATCTGACATGGTGGTGAGTACGTTGGCTTGTAAGTCGAGTTTGGTGTGTAGGTTGCGGTTTTCATCGATTAGTGATTGAAGTTGGGCTGCTTGATGGGCTGCGGCATTGGACGAATTGGTGATAAGTTGTTGGATAAGTTCATTAAGCGAAGGTTGTTGTTGGTCTTCAGATGAGGTGTCTTTTCAAGGGGCCATGAGAGGTGAGTTGTTGAATGAAAACACCAATGATAGTTAATCCTTAGAGGGGATTAGACTCTTGAAGAAAATAAGATTAGAGAGATAATTTTTGGAAAAAATTTTCAGGATATTTTCATTAACTCAAAACATTACAACTTAATGGGGATACAAGTCCACTATGCCACTAAGACACATACACCTTGTCATGCCCTTATTCTTAGCCATTACCTTCCACTAATTGAGAGCATGTGTCACTACTTGCAACTAAACAAAACTAACTTGTCAAACAATAAAAAGAAACTGAAATAATAAGTCTTCCATTACTCCACATCTTTTGAATCAAGGCTGAAACTTCACTGGGCTTCTGATGGATCATTTGGGCCTGCCTTGAGCTACTGGGCCTTAATGTTGCTGGACTGATGATGATGAAGTCTGATGGTTCATTTTTAGTTGTCTTCTCAAACAAGTTGCAAGTGACTAGAACCAAATATGAGTTAAGAACTTGTTCGAGTGTAGATTCGCATTTGAGGCGAACTATGCTGACTCCTCAATATTCAAATCACTTCAAAGGTTATTTCGTCATAACCCATTGTGTATGTTTTTATAATTTTATTTCAGTTTCTTAGAACCCATGCATTTAGATCACGAAGCCAAAAATTTTAGTGTTCAAATATCATAAATGTACCTTTACTGTTTTTGTGGCAAATTATTATGAAACACTCATATAAATGTTGTGTTCGAGTCTTCATTCCATGACTTGTTGGTTAAATCTGGTCTTTTTTTTTTTAAATATAGCATTTTGAATTGTCATTCATAATTCCGTTTCATAAAGGACAATTTACATTAGGATGACAAGTAGGCAGACAACAAGCTGTGTCGCCACCCCTTTCTGAATAGCGAAACTTTTGCAAGAAATACGAGGTGTTTGTGAGGGACGATTGAGCATAAGACAAGTGATGATGCTTTAATGATCCCTACGCAACTAACCAAATTCGAAAAATAGTTTTGCTCGACCACATGTTTTTGTTTTTCGCAAAGCTACTTGTCCTTGTAAGATTAACCTACATTTCAATTTTTTGGGGTTTATAATATGGTTGAATATAAAATTTTAATGGTTGATGAAGGGGCGATAAAAAAACACTTCATTACAATTTCTTCTAAAATTTTAATGGTTGATGAAGGCTTCCAATATCTAACTACTTGTATAAAATCACGCGCGTTGCGCGTTTTACAATTGAGATATAGATGAGGTGTTAATCAATCAATGAATTATACAATCGAGATTCCATTTTATGTTATTTATATTAATAGTATATAATATAATATTTTTTTTAATAAAATAATATGAATAAAATAATAGTATATAATATATTAATTAGGGATGAGCATACAAAGCCGAATACCGATCCCGTCCCGTCCTGATACCGTACCGAACCGATACCGAACCGAGTGGTTTCGGGATCGGTATCGGTACCCATTTTTATGGATTTTCAGTTTCGGTATTATCGGTATCGGTACGGGACCGGTATGGTATCATACCGATACCGAACCGATACCGTACCGTTCGATATCGGTATTGTCGAGATCGGTATAATATATTAATAGTATATAATATAATATATTAATAGTATATAATATAATAAAGTGTTTAAATAAAATAATAATATAAATAAAATATTATTAATTGTACTATTCATTTGAAACACTATTCAATAACTAGTAGGGAACCCCGCGCGTTGCCGCGAAGAGACAATTTATAGCACGATACATGTTACTGTTAGTTTATCGTTCATCTCATGATATATTGTGTAGTATTTGATTTTAAAGGCGTGCTAGATCTACTAAATATATTGTTAATGGATTTTATTTTTAAGATGGTTCTTGGACTTGTAGAAAATAAATATAAACAAACTATTAATTTAGATAACAACTACTAAACTTAGTTGAGAATATGACAAAAAATTATATCATGTTGTCATTACCGGTAAATATCATATTGTCATTACCGGTAATATTGGTTTTATATGTTTTATAAAACTATGAGTAACTTTTAATTAAACAAACAAGTTAAGTGGTTTTTAGTTTTTAAATAAATATCTATTTAACCAATTTGTGAAAAATGGGTTGTTACCCAAGATTTAACCACCGCATATTCTTTGCATTTATAGCCAACATGTGTAAATAATATAAATATCGAGTTATGAAAGTCACGGAGGTTATGAATGTAAATAGTCACCACATTATTGTTAATTTCCTCATCAATTTTATAATTATGTTTAAATTAATTTCTTCAACAATTTAATATTTAGGTAGAAAGACAATTTTACTCCCTAAATGACTTCAATAAACATTGTACTATAAGCAATAAAGGTTGTATTTACTTAAATTTTGCGGGTATCCTTCACTGATGCTTTATACTGTTGTATAGAAGATAAAGATTCGGGTTAATTCATTAGTGTGAGCGTGAATTTATGGCTTTTCGATTTCTCATTTCTTATTTCTTAACACAAATAACATAAGTAATTAATACATAGTTAAGTTTTTGTTTTCTCTTTAAGATAGTGTTTAATTTATTTTATTAATTAGAATTAGAACTTAAACAATATACAATTGCCGAAAGCAAAATAATATTGTGAACCATACCCCATACAACATTTAACAAGAACATTAAATAGATCAACAAATACCTTAAAAGTCTTAGAACAAATATAGTTTACGTATAAAGTTAATCTAGTAGCAACCAACATACAAGTTATATAAACATAAGAAAAAGAATCTAGACATCATGTATGGAAAGAAAGAAATAATGAAAGAAGAGAGAACTTTATTCATTGATATGTTTTATATACCAAATGAAAGACTATTATGTATAAGGTTATAAACATTGAAAGATATGTAAGTTATGTATATGAAGAGTCACCACATTATTTATATACCAAATACATTACCACTATTTACAAGACTATAACATTGATACAAACATAATAAAGACATGAAGGTTATGAATGTAAAGAGTCACCACATTATTGTTAATTTCCTCATCAATTTTATAATTATGTTTAAATTAATTTCTTCAACAATTTAATATTTAGGTAGAAAGACAATTTTACCCCCTAAATGACTTCACTGATGCTTTATAATATAGTATAGAAGATAAAGATTCGGGTTGATTCATTAGCGTCAGCGTGAATTTATGGCGATTTCTTATTTTTTTAACACAAATAACATAAGTAATTAACACATAGTTAAGTTTTTGTTTTCTCTTTATGATAGTGTTTAATTTATTTTATTAATTAGAATTAGAACTTAAACAATATACAATTGCCGAAAGCACAATAATATTGTGAACCATACTTCATACAACGTTTAACAAGAACATTAAATAGATCAACAAATACCATAAAAGTCTTAGAACAAATATAGTTTAGGTATAAAGTTATATTTGAGCATGCGTATATAGATTTACAGAGTTAACTATTTCATGGCGTTCAAGAAGACCATGTTGATTGAAATTGAGGAAAGTCTCCATACCCTTCTCCAACCATCATCTCTATCATCTGTCCTTCATGTCCATTTGTTCCCTGCAACTTCAGCTTTCGACCCATGCAGTAAGTGGAAGTAATATTTATAATATATTAGAAACATATTAGCAAATTTAGAATGTTATATTTATAATTTTGTCCGTTTTATTTAGTTAACAATATATATGATTCAAGATACACAACTTCTTAACAAGGATAGTTAGGAAAGCACTCTGTTACCTTCATAGGGGCCATATCATCCAATTCAGTAGAGTTGAGGTCAATAGGTCATAGAACATGCTGGCTTCCGAAAGCTTCATGGAGAGAAACTAAAAATGCATAAAGAAGAGAAAAAATTGTACTACTTAATCTTGAAAAATATTTTCTCATCAATAATTCTGAATTTTGTTTGTTTATTGTTTAAATTGTTAGTTGCATAATTAAATTACCTCAATTTGATTCTTTTGTTTGAGGTTATGAAAAGACTATTAACATTCAAGAAATTGATTACAATTAAGTATATATAATAATATAGATGAGGGGTTGAAAGGTCTCACATTTAAGATGCATCATAGGTTAGGTTGTATTTTGTGTTTTAAAAGTTGGACATAAGGACATAATTGGGATAAGATTTTAGGATGTGAGGTATTGAATTATGTTAAATTTACTAATTTACCCTCCTAAGTGTCTTAATTGTCACAACTATGCCAATAATACCCTTAATTTTTTTGCTTAAATATGTTGTACATGTTGTTTGTTAACTTGTACCAATGACAAAATTACTATATGGTACATCACTCTTCCTTAATAAGATAATATAGATATATTGTAATGAGTTTACTAGAGCATTGTTCATTTACATTTTATAATTATTGTTTTTACAAATATTATTGGGATGCCTATAGCCTATAGGCTATAAATAAAGCTGCAATCCTATTGTTAAAAATAACGGATTAAAAATAAATGTTTAGAAACTTATTCCATGGTGGAAAATTATTTTTTTAAACCATAATTCTTTTTTTTTTATATTAATTACTTAAACTTGCCAAGTTACATCAAGATAGAAGGTAGACGGATAATAAGTTGCGCCGTCATTCATTTCTGAATTGCGAACCCTAGTCTACCAAATACAAACTCATGCCCGTGGTGATGAACTGTTGTTATACATAACCCGTTTGACCCTGATCAAGAAACGAATAGCTGCTATTGCTAGGGAGCCAAAGATATCAAAGGCCAATGGGACAAAGACATGTTAGTTCTCTGCGCAAGCCTTAGCGTTGTAACAACCCAAGGTAACCCGTACCAGATGTTGTCCTCTTTGGTCTGCCCTCAACGCATGGAAGAGTGGCTAGCCTTTAGGGTTTAAAACGTGTCTGATAATGAAGGTGACCACTCCCTTATAAGGAGTTATGTTCTCCCTTACACAACTGATGTGGGATGCAACAAGTGTGCTTATCCACTTTCATCGATTCCGTTTTTCTCGATGCATGCCCATCCACAAAACCATTTTCCCTTAAACTAGCCAAAGGAGAAACCCCCGTGAGGTCCACACAAGCATGTTTCCACCCAGCCCAACCAAAGACGAGCAGATCCGCTGGTCGCATAGTAAATCTCCCTCCTGTAGGGTTCGTGACAAAATTATCAGGGGCCTCATTCTTGGTAGAAATCCCAGTTCTTCTCAAGATGTCCCACAAAACGCCTCTCACCCAGTCATGCCTATATTTGAAACCTGGGAGCTCCTTGCAATGAATGCGTGCTCCCCAAATTTATCCATACAAGTTTTACGGCAAATTGGGCAGGTTTCATCTTCCGGATACATAAGGATCATCAACCTGTATTAGAGAATAGTCTTGTATTCTACTGCGGACATGCATTGACCCAAAATCTCAATCAGGATAACAGTAAAAAATTCCTCAGCATGGGGGCCTTTCAAGCATTCAATCAACTTCTTCTGGCGGGAGATAAATAAAAAATTTCTCCCAGGCTCTCAACGATTTTGCTAAACAACACATTTGCCAAAGTTTTTTGTGGCTTCGAGTGAATGGTGTCCTTATTAGAAAAACCGCCAATATTAAAGTCCGGGAAAGAGAGATTTAGGTGTTCGAGCGCCTATTGATAGTCCAGATCAAGCCCGACAACTCCACTGTTCAAAAGGATATGATCCTGTAGTCCCCAAGACCAATGTTTTCAAAACCGAATCGAAGGTCGAACCGGTCGCCTTACCGATCCACTGGTCAGACCAGTTGTAAGAACCGGAAGTTATCGTTAAATGGGTAAAATTTTGAAAAATATAAAAAAACCCGGACACCCCATTGTCATAACAGGCTTTATGCGGACACCCCATCACACATATTTAAATGTAAGTAATGACCACTTCTCATATCCCTTCAAAACTTGCCTGAAGGATCATGAGTTTAACTACAACCCTTAATCCCATTTAGTAGCATCAGCCAACATATCTCTTTTCTTCTAACTTCGATGTGGGATCAATAGTAATCCACAATAACATTTGCATATTATTCATAAATAATCCAACAGTTACATGATACAAGAACTTGTTAGCAAACTCATGATGTTTCTTTTGAGTTTGATATAACTGCACAAGTTCATTTGCAAGAACCGAGCCCTGAATAGAGGAAACCGCATTTATAAAACTTATCTAAGATATCGTGATAGATGACCGATGCTGGAAAGTATTTTACTTGAAATTCAAACTGAAGATCAAAATAGACTTTTGCATCCTCTCAAACTCATTTGTTAATGACGGAATCATGATTCATGTCACTAGTTTTGGTTCATTCGAGTCAAGATGCTCAAGCGACAAAGGCTAGAAACCCGATCCATATCATGTGGATACAGGGAATAATACTTAACCTCTATGACCTGCATTGACAAGATTTTGGGTAACTTACCAGTCCAAACTCTTATTTTATATGCTATTATGCACAAAAGTTTTTCGTGACGGGATAATTCTTATAACTGATGATGTGACACACGTGCCAACAAGATTAAGAGAAAAATAAATAGAAACAAGGACTTATTCGTCAAGAGTCACTATAAAGTTATTCTTTTCTTTTTCGACTACAGCTAGTAGTCGAAATTATAGCATTCTTATATAAACTTAGATTTTATATATACAAAAAGTTCAGACAGAACATTTAAAAGGATCAGGGGATTTGTTTGGTCAAAGGTGTTATATATATCAAGGTATTCAACATCAAAAGACTTTCAACACATTTGTGTAAGTTTTTAAAGATAACTTATCAATTTCTACCCTTACATCTATTTTTTTCCTTAAGAATTCAGACCTGAGGGATATGATGATCTGCTATTGTGCTTGTAGTTGATGATCTTGATTTGTATTTCTAGCAATAAATCTAAAAGTGTTGAAGTTTACTGCTCGGATGATTTTAGAATTTATGGTTCAAGTTTACTATGTTATATGTTTTTTTTCTGTGTTAATTTACCATAGTGTTACTGTTATATCACTAGATCAACAATGCTATTAAAACCTGACCAACCGGCCATCACAGTTAAACCGAGAAGCTGCGTGTATCCTGTGGTTCAGATTTTTAGTTCAACTGCGATATCGCTCATGTTAAGTCTTGTTGGTTTTGGTGTGAACTGGAGTAGACTGGAACCAGCTCTTTTAGCAAGGACAAGTTAAAACAAGCCACCATTTCTTTACAGGATGAAGTGTACAAAGTTGGTCTGATCAGTGTTAGGATCAAGTTAATCAAGAAATTAGAAGTATATTGAAAGTCTAACTGGAAAGTCAAAACGACACAAAGAAAAGGCGCCAAAGTAAACGTTGTGTCAGTTTCAGTTTAAGACATGTCGGTTAACAAGTTAGTTATTTAACTGTCAAATATGTATGTATAAATAGCCATCTTATGTACAGAATTATTATGTGGGAAAATAATATTAGTTTGTGAGTTGAAGAAACAAGTAGTCTAACCTCCTTATGGGGATGATAGACTAGATGCAACCACAAGATTGATCCTTCACTAGCACTTCCTGGATTGGAGCAACCTGCAAACGAGATTGAGTGGGTAGGGAGACGACTACACGAGGTAGTAGTTTATAACAAAAACGTGGGTAAATGGGGATACTATCAAGTATGATAGCACTTAGGGTTAGCCAAAAGTGTCCTTTCTATTAGGGATATGATCCCTTATATAGAGATGGACGTATGCCACCATTACCCAAAACCCTAATCGTAATGGGCCAGGCCCGATTAGGGTTGTCTCCACTACCCAAGGATTATATTAATAAAGTAGTTAAGAGATACCCATAAATAAGGAAATATGGAACGATTACCGCTTTTACCGCTTACGCGCACGGGCATCACTCCGTGATTGTAGGAGAGTCGTTACTGCTTTGCTTACTGGCGAAGTTTACTTTCTGCGCGAGAAGTCATTCCGCGATGTTGTAATCCAGGTTTGGGTATGCTCTGCGCAATGATGAGCACCCAATCCCATCAAGTCCCCCCAGTCCAGTGTGTACCCTTTTCTCGAGTGTATGAGGGAGGAGGGTGGATGGTGGACTCATAATATTGATTCTCGGATGATAGCTCATCCTTCTTTGGTAGTGAAAACAAGGATGTTGGTGGAGAGTTTGTCTGGATTGATGAGGATTCGGAGTGTCGCCAATGCGGAGTGCGGAGAACGGTACTTTATCTGACGTAAATTCTCCGCGACCGCGTGACGTGACACGGTGGTTGAGGACAGTTGTCTATTTCTGAGCGAAGCCTGGTGGGTGGCGTCTGTCACAAGCTATGCCTGTGTCAGTGAGCATCCCATCAGTTATGGCAGACGGCTGCGTCAGTTGCGTGAAAGCGCGTGCTTAGCGCGTGTGCCGCCTATTTCGCTATTCAATGCCACGTGTCGTGTGGAAAGTCGTTTCCAATTACCCAGGCTGACGTCATTGGCAGTTATTGTACACAGTATAAAGGCATTTCAAATTTTTCTCAACTGACACATTTCCCATTCCTTTCTTGACTTGATTTCTTGTTCTCCATCTTCCATCTAAAAATGTCTCAAGAAATTTCTGGTGCTGCCGACCAATCGAAGGTAAGCGAGAAAACCGAAAAAGGTATTACCACCACCGTTGTCAAGTGGGATGCATCTTCGTTTTCCACATTTCTTGACCAGTATGGGATTGAAGCCGTCTGGGAGCCGGAATTACCGGCCGCCGGTAAAACGGCGTTGGAAGCTTCCCCTGGCAAGATTGCATTATATGAAGCGTTCTTCACCCGGTGTTGCTTCCGTCTTCCCATTACTAAATTCCTGGTTAGTGCTTTTATGAAATATGGGGTTCACCCCACACAGATGACTCCGTTTGGGCTGTCAAGACTTGTACATTTCGAGGCAACCTGCCGATCGTTAGACTTGGAGCCGACCTTTGACATGCTGAACGTGTTCTACGTTCTGGAAGAGGCTCGTGGGGGACCCGGGTGGTATAGTGTATCTCCCCGGCGGAATCGGACTCAAGTTGTCTCGGAGAGTCCAAAGTCGATGTATGACTGGAAGGAAAAAATTTTCTACATTCATAGAGGGGTAATCCCTGTTGCGCTACAGTGGATGAGCGTTGGGGTGAAGGAGAGGATTGCGGAGTTCCCTCCGATGAAAGATTACAAAAACCAACCTTGGTATGAAACCCTGTGTGCCCATGCTACTCCTCTGTCTATGGAAAAATGTCCTGAAGGAATGCTTGTGATGTTGGGTCTCAGCCGTTTGAGGAACCCGGAAGGTCGTGAGCCTACCGCGGCTGATGCCAGTAAGTAACATGTCTACTCCCTTTCTCGATTAGTGGTTTACTTCAATGTGGTATCTTCTCCTTATATTTTTGTCTTCGTAGGGATGACGAAGTTTGATTTGTTCGACGCCCGAGGTGCTGCTAAACTGAGTTACATAGCTTTACCCCCTGGTGCGCCTTCAGTAATGGAGGGATTGGAGCGCAATTTCTTGATGCCTCAACTCAAAGATGCTCCGCGCCATTATGCGCGTACAGATATTCTCTTCCCTTTTTTTGCTATGTGTCAGTTATGACAGTTGCGGTTGCGGGCTGTTCCTGCGCCAAAAGGGTGCGGTGTGATCCGCGCATTTCCTACTCTGATCCGGCGTGCCCTTTGTTTCACGCGCAGGAATCCACTCCGTGAAGAAACCTGGGGTTGGCCAGGGGGAGACCTCCCCAAGTCGTAAAAAGATGGCATGTACAGGTAAGCCTGTTTGTAGTTGCTTGAATGGCGATGGCCTCTAAAACTTTGTTTGTATGTGATTTTAGGGACTGGGCCAAAACGTCAGCGAAAAGAGTCGCGAAAAGGGAAGAAGGTGGCCTCGAGCTCCGCAGCGTCTAAGGGAGATGATGAGGCAACGGAATCCGATGAGGAGGTTAAACGCCAACGCACCCGCGGGCCCACTCCTCCGGACGATTCCGTTGAAGTATCGACTGAATTGTATCAGAAACGCCTTGACGATCTTGCCCAAACGCAAGTGTAAGTCCCGAAGCCAACTTTGGAAAACGTGAAGGTTGCGTCGTCAAGTGTGGGTGCGGATCCAGTTACTGGTGGGGAAACGAATGTTATGCCGAGCGGAGTGAACTTGGTTGTTAAGCCTCCGCCCAAACGTCAACCCCTGTTCATAAAGTCTGTCAAGCAAACCTCTGGTGAACTCCCCGGCTAGATTTCGTTATCACCTTCATTGATGAAGGGCATAAATTAATTGATTTCCCTTGTTTGATTTTTCAGGTAAGGGCCCTATTCAACAGGGGACTCTGAAGAAACCGGCTATGACTGCGAAGGAGGTCAGAGAGCCCGCCCCCGAAAATGCGGAAGGGACAAATTTGTCTATCGTGGAGCCTCAGTCGGCTGTTCAAGCTGAAGGAGTGGTGTTGACTCCGGAAGCAAGCAAGAAAGCTGGGAAACGTCCGCTGATGGAACCATCGCACGTGGATGTTGATGTTACAAATGTGGCCATGGACGTTTTTCATGAGGAGAGAGGTATTCAGCTCGACCAGCCTCCTGCATCGAGTGCACCTGCTACCACAGAGGTGCATGCGGAGAAAGTGTCTGCGGATGTGGTGTCATCCGTCTCGACCCCTAAAAGGAATGCCACCGAGACATTGCAGGGATCAGGGAGAACAAGTGGAAGTAGGGGAAGAATAGCTCCCCCGGACTATGATCCAAACAAGCCTTATCAACCCCGGTGGGACATTAGGCAGACGACTCGTTTCACCAATCCGCTGGTCGCGGAGGAGTTCATCGCCTACGCTGTGCCGGCCAGCGAACGAGACTACCAAGATGGCATTGACCGTCGTTCGCTGATGTCTGATATGAGCTTGAACCTAGCGCTCTGCTTTAGTAACTATGGGTCGATAATGCGGCAAGAAAAAGAGTTCCAGCGATCTTGGCAAGCCTTGAGAAGTGCAGAGGATGCACAAAGAAGAAGAGAGGAGGAGTTCCAGCGCGTCCGCGTGGATTCTCGTTCGGAAGTTGAGCAATTGAGGGGTCAACTTCGAACCGCCGAGGGTGAGATTCAAAAGTTGAAGGCGGAGAAAGCTGAAGCTGCCAAGCAGTGGAAAGAATCTTGTGAACGTACCAATCTAGACCTCGAGCGTAGGGGGAAGGCCGTTGAAAAGGTGAAGAATGATCTTGCCCGAGTGGTTCTCGAGGCAGAAGAGAAGCAGAAGGCTCTTGATGCCAAACAAGCTGAGTTGTCTGACACTGTTATAAAGTTGAAGGATCAGCATGAAGCCCTTGTAACTGCCACAACGCGGATGTCCGAGTTGGAAGAACAGGTTAAGGGTCTTGCTAGTGAGAAAGCGCAGCTCAATGAGACGAATGCTTTGTTGGATTCTTCGCGCGTGCAACTGGAAGTAAGCCTTCAGCAGACTCAAAATGAACTTCAAACTGCCGTGCAAACTTCTCGAGCTGCCCAAGAGCGACTATCCTGGATGATGCAGCACGGTCTTCAAGGGGTAGGATTATTTGTAATTTATGTCGTATTCTTTTGTTGTATGTCTTTAACGTGACTGGTTCATGCGTAATCCATAGGTCTTCAAGCGCAAATGGAATGAGCCCAAATTTGGCGATGCAGTGGCGAAGATTGGAGCCACATCCATGCGGAGTGGTTTGCAACAAGGATTTGCTGAAGGCTATCATCATCATGCTGCTGGCTTAGCGCTCGAAGATGGAGAACATTTTGGTAAGCCATATGAAGATGAAGCCATCGCTGCTCAGCAAGAATTCGAGACCCTTACATTTGACGTCTTCGATGTGGTGGACCAATGCTTGAGAACGGAAGATCCCATTGGGCAGCTTCGCAGCTATTTTGAAGAGTCTGACCGCCTTGGCGCGGAGATGGAAGAGAAAGAGCGGAGGGAGGAAGAGGCGCGGAGGGCTGCGGCGCAGGGAGGAGGTGAGTCGTCCGCTGCTGGTGCAGGCTCTGGTGCGTTGCATGAAGAAGCTGAAGATGACACCTATATAGATCTCCTAGATTATGAGTGATTGTCGTTATCTTCCTTTGTTGTTTAAACTCTTGTTACTTTGCTGAACAATTATCTGCCCCTTTGTATTCTGTATTTTTGGATCTTTGTGCTTAACTTGAATTTGCGTGATATTTAAATTTGTCATAATGATTGTATGACGTCACCATTGAAAAGGATGCCACTTGTCCCTGTGTGTTGACGTCGTCTGACAGTTTTGACGGCGCTTCAGGTGATTGATGTGACGGTTAGCCTCCCTACTCGAGTATTAACCATTAATGGTAATTAATGGGCTGCCCTTTCCTTCCTATAAAAGGCTAATTACTGGTTATCATTTTTGATACAATACTTTTCTTTTCCTCACTTCTTGCTCCGATGGCTTCTCCTTTAAGAATCACCAACACTGAAGTTGAAGCACTCCACGGGATGTTGATGTTATCCGATCACCTTCCTGTGATCAAAGTACCTCCTACTCCGATGCACCAGCTGGCCACCTATTGCGGTTATCTCCTGCTGACTGAAGATCAAGTGAATCAGCAAAGTCCGTCTGCTGCTCCCGTGAAGGTAAAAAAGTTGGACGAGCTCAGTGATGTGCCAAAGATTCCCAAACTTAGGCTTCGTCGAACATCCACCGGCTGGCAGCATGTCGCGTAGCAGGGATGTTGGTCTTTTGTTGCTTTGTTGCTAAGTAGTTAATGATGCATATATTGTACTGATTAGGCCACCCCTTTTGCTTTTTGTATGTGTCTTTTTGGTTAGTGGCATGCATATAGTATCAGGGCCTGTCGTGTTGTTTTTTTTTTTTTGCAGCTAGTTGATGCTTCGTAACTGATTGTAATGCTTTTTGATCATGATTGTCATCGCATGTAATCGATATTGAAATAATATAAAGTAAAATGAAAGTTCTCTTTTATTGAAATTGAAGTGAACGTAGCCATAGGCTGTTTATTACAATCATGAAATAATGCCCTATAGGTAACAAATGTGTAACTGGGCTGCGTTCCATGTGCGCGGGACTGGGGTACCATCCAAGCGCTCTAGAGCATAAGCGCCCTTCCCCAATACTTCTTGCACCTTGTATGGCCCCTCCCAGTTTGGTGCGAGCTTGCCTTGCTTCTCCGCGTTGCGAAAAACATAATCCCCTACGCGGAAAGCCTCTGCCTTAACCTTTGCATTATAGTATCTTTCGAAACCCGGATGAAGCACAATTTTTTTTTAATAAAAGTAAAGGGGAGGAGGGTGTTTTGGGCCGGGTCTATATCTGATCTGGGCTTGGGCTACCCTTGCTGGGCTCAAAGTTATCCAAAGGAGGGGATTGGTTTGGTTGTGGATCTGGCCTGCTGTTCAAGACATATATATCTATATATATATATATATATATATATTTTTTATAAAAACTGAATTATAATTATTATTATTATTATTATATATATATATATACATATATATATATATATACATGTAGATTGTGAGTTAGGAAAAATAAATATAGACTTGGGCACATAAAGGATAAAATAAGGGCTTCTTCGTATAGAAATTCGATGAAAATTTTGCGATGTTACAGTCTCCCCTACTTTTAGGAACTTCGTCCCGAAGTTAAGAGAAACACTAGGTTTACAATTGGTCAACTACTGGAAACCTTGATAAAATTTCACACTACCTTAATGTACCTGTAAATTCATGATTACGTTCCGGACCGTAATTACCAATTTACCTTACATTAGGGTTTTGCGTCCTTTTATGACTCTATCGATTGTTGAGCAGGTCTGATAGTCTCCACTAGTCGTTGAGTAGGTGGTAGGGCCTCTCCCGACTGTTGGAAAGACATGATGACCTCTACCAATCGTTAGGTAGGTTGTTTGGTAGTCAACTAACTGTCGTACAAGTAAGCAAGTATGATCATAGATATAGCAATCAGTTCACATTCAGACAAGCATGCACACAGATGTTACGATAATACTTGTATTTATTATTCGAATATAAAGTGTTAATACATAGAATTTAAAAAGGAAAGATAGACATTAATCAAATGGTGGAGCTTGCTGTTAAGTAGCTGGAGGGTCCCAAGTGGGTTATTTGGAGCAGCAAGGGTGTTTGTAGCAGGAATTCGGCAAGCGTCCGCAAGATGTCCATACCTTTGGCAATTGGTACACTGACGGCAGGGCACTTGGGTTGGATGGTGATACTGGCAGGTGTCACACTTAGGTAGCTTCCCGCGGTATTGTTTCTTGTTGGGTGGGGTAGTGGTGTCTTTTGCAAAATTCCTTTTCCGGGTCAGGGTTCCTGCCTTAACATGGTTATCTGTTAAGGTGGTAGCCAAACGTTTTGCTTTCTCCAAAGTAGCAGGGTTGGTGGGTTGATTAGGGTTTGGGGTCTCGCGACATGCGTTGACCAGATGGCCATACCTACCACAATTGGTGCACAAGCGACACGCTGAAACAGTGGGATGATGTCGATTGCATGTGTTACATAATGGATAGTTTCTGGTATAAGGCTTCTTGTTAGAAACTTGAGTAGTGAGGTTTACGTCGGGATTCCTGGTCTTACGCTTCTGGTTCTTGGTAGTTACTGCGGTCACAATACTTGTTTTCTCGCTTTTCCGAACTAGGGTTCCGTTCTTCATGTGATCGCCATTTCCATTTCCATTGTTGTTCCCATTCATTGGGATGACTTGAGCCAACAAGTTAGAAACCAGGGTTGTGATTTGTTGTGCCAATTGTTGAGAAATAATCGTAGCTAGTTGGGCGTCACCTCCATTGTTGTTGTGGTCGTGGTTGTGGTTGCTGCTCTCTTCTTCATGATTGTCACCACTGCTAAGACGAGCATTGCGACGTGGAGGCATGATCTATAAGAGACACAGTGAAATGAATGAGATTATATAAGGAGTGTAATCATTTATTCATTAATTAAAACGAATAAACGAAAACGTTGACTTATCAAAGATTCCAGATTCTAATAACATAGTGAAGACATGCTTTAGCCTATAAGTGAACACTCATCCCGAGAATTCCCAGGTAGGCATCCGGGTCCCTCGTCTGATTGGGATATATGCGCAATGCCAGCCTAGACAGAAGACTCAGAATACAGGCGTTCACCCTTCCAGATTGCACGTGTTCGTTATTAAAATCTAGAACTTCGACGAGATTTCAAGGTGGTTCAGGTTAAACCTGAGGATTTTGTCTTATTAGTCTAAGAGTGAATCCGGTGATGGAGAGCAACCTTCTTGTAGGGATGAAAGTAGAGATAAGAAGTAGGAGATAGAGAATAGCAAGCAAAAGGAGCAAGTACTTGTTAAATCCTATGGTTATAGACTAGATTATTTTTCTAATAACCTAATTCCCTATAACCATGGCTCTGATACCAATCTGTAACACCCCAACCGATGGCGGAAACATCGGGATGTCACGTAATGATGATTGTTCAGTAGCTCATGGTGAATAATAGATTCCATTAAATGATTTAAATGAATTACATACAATAGTTCTAGAATTTGTACATCAAGTTGAATAAAACTATACACATATCTTCAAGCATCAATTCAAATCTTCAAGCAAATAGAACCTGAAACATGTTAAGTTGAAAATGTTTTGGGTCAACAAAAGTTGGTGAGAATTACATAGGTTTTTGATAATTGAATAAAAATGTTGTGCAATTCATGTGTCATGTCAATCTAGTCCATATGTGAGAACATACTAGAAATAAATCGAGTGCATAATCAACCCTGATGACTGTTATAATATGATACATACCATACGCTCATGGTCCAATTGAATATGTTATGCGATAACAAACACCCACGTAACCTTTGTAGGAGGCACGTATCCGGGTGGGATTGTCAGTCTAATAGATCTATCAATGTATACCGTCGGCTTGTACGGAGTTAATGATTATGCTAGAATGGTGCTTACTCTAATCATGCTCAAGACATAATGCAACATAGAAAACACATAGACACATTGATGATTGAATTGCAATGATAATGTTATAACATGTTTCACCCCAAAAATGGTGATAAATAAAAGGGGCTATGTAAAACTCACCTTGGTAAAATGTTATATCTTGTTGAAAAATAGTGTGTTGCCCAAATGTGTCAAGTATCACCCTATAATAAGGTAACAAATATGTCTAAGTCTATCTAGTATACAAATGTATATGTTCTAGGGCTTCGAATTGGGGATAAACGCTCGTTTGATTATTATTAAAAATATTCGCCAATTGAGAGAAATTTAGTAAATAAATAACCAAAAATCTTTTTATGAAATTTAAATTTAAGAAGGTCACAACAATGTGTTTAAAGTATAAAAATAATTTTTACAAAATTATTTTCTTTAAAATAGATTATTAAATCTATTTATTACAAATTGTCAAACTTTAACTTTAATATTTAAAAATACTAAAATTAAAGAATTATTAGTTTAAAAATCATATTTTTGTTCTAAATATTCAGAAATAATTTGTATAAAATTTTGGTGCAATGATATTAAAAATTGGATTTATTATGATTTAATTATGATCAAAACTAACAAAAATTGATTAAAAATATTAAATAAATGATTTTTCTGAAATAAAAATCATTTCTGAAAAGATTAATGTTATAAAAACTCGGGATAAATTTTGTGGAAATTAATAAGATCGTTTTGATATTTTTATAGATTTTTATAAATAAAATAGAATAAACTTGATTTAATTATTATAAATAATAAATAAATAAATTTCAGAAAACTAAAAAATTGAAAGTTAAACTTTTTCATTAGATTAACTTAAAATAATTTTTGTAGAATTTTTAAAATAGTTTTGGTATTTTAAAACGAATTAAAAAAAAAGACATACAAATAAATTATATATATGAATGTAAAAAAAAAAAAGGAAGGAAAACTTTGTTTGGGCTGGGTATTGAACCCGCGTGGACCAGGTATGAAGCACCAGACACAACCACTTGGTCTAGACCTGTGGTTGTGTTTGGTTTCAGTTTATTAAAATTATAACATATATGCGAGTTCAGTGTTCTTCCCCAAAATTGATTTCGAGCCCTAGTTTTTCTAATCAAGCGATTCACACATCAATAACCTGATTAATCTTAGGGTTATTGATGTGTTAATGTCGAAGACTAAAACCCATAAAAAAAATCGTACTTACAATGCAGAAACGAGTTTGATTTGGCAGTCAACACAAAAAGTCAAAAACATAATCGTGGATCAAGAACAACGAGTAATTAAGAAGAAATAGAGGTTGAGAGAGATGAAATGGCGAGTTGTGAAGGTATAGCAACGTTCAATTTATAGTATAATGGCTCGGATGCTCGAAATGGTAATTGTTGACCACGAATGAATATTGACGCGTTTATAATTGAAATTGAAATCAATTGATTGTAAATTGACGAGTTGATTACGTGCATTATTCCAACACGAACCATCTATACAATTATTGCCAAAAATAATAATGTTTGTTTTGGGAAATTGGTCAACCAAGATGATTTTGGTTGGGTCGCACATCGTACAGCAACAGCAGCAGAAGGAAATTCATAATTTAAGAAGCGTATATAATTATTATTGTCCGGTATGAAATCACAACATGACGAGTGGTTCAACGGTGGGGCGCGTGCATGTGTGTGGCTTTGACTCGGGTTCGAAACCCGGATGAAGCACAATTTTTTTTTAATAAAAGTAAAGGGGAGGAGGGTGTTTTGGGCCGGGTCTATATCTGATCTGGGCTTGGGCTACCCTTGCTGGGCTCAAAGTTATCCAAAGGAGGGGATTGGTTTGGTTGTGGATCTGGCCTGCTGTTCAAGACATATATATCTATATATATATATATATTTTTTTTATAAAAACTGAATTATAATTATTATTATTATTATTATATATATACATATATATATATATACATGTAGATTGTGAGTTAGGAAAAATAAATATAGACTTGGGCACATAAAGGATAAAATAAGGGCTTCTTCGTATAGAAATTCGATGAAAATTTTGCGATGTTACAAGATCCTTGGTGATGCGCAATGCATTTCTGCGGGTATGACAGCCTCTGTTCCGTACGTGAGACTGAACGGTGTTTCTCCGTTGCTCGTCTTGGATAGCGTGCGGTGAGCCCACAGGACATGGGGAAGTTCGTCAACCCAACCAGTGCGTTTCGTGCCAAGCCTGGTTTTTATACCTTCCACTATGCTTCTGTTTGCGCGCTCGACTTGCCCGTTACCTTGCGGATGCGCTACTGAGGTGAATATCTGACTGATACCCATGGAAGATAGCCATGCTTGTAAGTGTTGGTCTGCGAACTGCGTGCCATTATCACTTACAACCTCCATCGGTAAGCCAAAACGGCAGATGATGAATTCCCAAATAAACTTCTTGATGCTTTTTCCATCGATGGACGCCAAGGTTTTTGCTTCCACCCATTTGGTGAAGTAATCAATTGCCACCACCAAATATTTGACGTTTCCGGGAGCTGTGGGGAAAGGGCCTACAAGGTCAATGGCCCACTTTTGAAATGGCCAAGCCGTGGTAACGGGTACCAAGTTGTTCTTGGGCCGCAAAGTCCCTGGCGCATGGCGTTGGCAAGACTTGCATTTGCGCAGCTCTGTCATGGCATCCATGTGCATTCCGGGCCAATAGTACCCCGCGTTCATTATTTTGGCCACAACCATCCTTGGGCCAGCGTGTAATCCGCATGACCCTTCATGTATATCTTTAATCAGGTACGTTGCTTCTGCGGAGTCAACACAACGTAGCAATGGCCCTAGATACGAGCGCCGATATAGTGTTCCGTCTATGACTTGGTAATGCAGTGCCTTGTTTTGGAGCTTTCGGGCTTCTGCCTTGTTATCTGGGAGCGTCCCATGCATGAGATAAGCCTTGATGGGAGTTGTCCACGATGTCTTGCCAGTTTGGACAACATTAACTTGCTTTTGGGGCACGGATGGATGATCCAAGACCTCCACCCGCACATCCTTTGCCAGATGGTCAAAAACTGTCGATGCCATCTTGCTTAACGCGTCTGCTGGCTTATTTTGACTTCGCTTGATGTGATGAACCTTGCAGTATTCGAAGTCACGCATGAGAGCTTTAGCTTATTCCAGGTAAAAAATCATCGATGCTTCGCGCGCTTCATATGAGCCGTCGATGTGGTTTGCTACCAGCTGGGAATCGACGTGAGCTTCCAAGTGTTGCGCACCCATCTTCTTTGCGATGCGCAATCCTGCGAGCAACGCTTCATACTCCGCTTCATTATTTGTCGTTGGGAAATCAAGCCGGATTGCGTATGTGAAATCCTTCCCCTCCGGTGTGATTAGGCGCAAACCTGCTCCTGCGCCGTCATCATTGCATGCCCCATCTGTGTATAGTTCCCATTTTTCCGTTGGTTCGGAAGTGGGAGAAGTGATGTGTGCTTGTTGACATTCAGTTATGCTTTCGGAGGGGACCTCTGCGGCAAAGTCTGCGAGTATCTGCCCTTTAAAGGATGTTCTGGACTTGTACTCAATTGTGTGCTCTCCCAGCTCAATGGCCCACTTAGCCAGGCAACCTGATAATTCTGGCTTGCGCAAGATATCATTAATACGGAAGTCTGTGAGGACAATGATAGGATGTCCTTGGAAGTATCTCCGCAGCCTTCGTGATGCGTGTACTAATGCCAGCACCAGCTTCTCCATCATGGAGTATCGGGTTTCCGCGTCGAGTAAAGTTCTACTGACATAATACACTGGAGTTTGAACGCCTTTTCGATCAACCAGGAGAATAGCACCGATTGCCTTTTCCGTTACCGATAAGTATAACGTTAATGGCTCCTTTGGAAGTGGCGCTGTGAGCGTAGGCAAGTGACTCAAACATTCTTTCATTTCGTTAAAGGCAGCCTCGGCCTCGTCTGTCCAAGTGAAATTCGACTTCTTGAGGCAACTTTTCAATGTATTCACGAAAGGGAATGACTTGGAGGCATAATTTGAGAGAAAACGATTAAGAGCTACTAGGCGCCCCATGAGTGTCTGAACTTCCCGGACCGAAGATGGGGATGGCATGCGTTCAATTGCCAGTACTTTATCAGGGTTTGCTCGGAAACCATCTTTAGTGACAACCACTCCTAAGAATTTGCCTTCCTCCATTCCAAAAGAACACTTGCTCGGATTAAGTTTCATTCGGACTGTGCGGAGTTGATCAAAGGTTTTTTGGATATCCAAAAGCATTTGGTCTTCCTCCGTGCTTTTGATAACCAAATCATCTACGTATACTTCGAGATTGACTCCGATTTGTTTATTGAACACGGTGTCCATTAAACGCTGATATGTAGCGCCTGCGTTTTTTAATCCGAATGGCATCTTGGTATAGCAATAAGTTCCCGTATCCGTGCGGAAGGATGTCTTGTCTTCATCTTCCTTTGCCATTTGGATTTGATGATACCCTTTATAGGCGTCAAGAAAACACTTGAATCTGAATGGTGCCAGTGAATCCACCTTTAAGTCTATCTCGGGTAGTGGATAACAGTCCTTCGGACATGCCTTATTTATGTCTTTATAATCCACGCACATCCGCCAGCCTCCATTGGATTTCCCTACCATGACCGGGTTAGCAACCCAAGTTTGGTATCTTGTCCTTCGCAGAATGCCTGCGTTTAATAGTTCAGCAACTTGTTCGTTCATGGCCCTTGTTTTCTCTCGTCCCATACTGCGTTTTTTCTGGACGGTTGGTTCTACGGACTTGTAAACGTTGAGCCGATGTTCTGCAATGTGGCGTGGAACGCCCACCATGTCCGCAGGTTGAAAAGCAAAGACATCCATGTTCTTGGTTAATAACTGCTTCAAGTGCGCACGTATGGTATCTGAGATTACTGGGCCTATGACAACCGTCTGATCTGGGAATTTAGGGTTTATAACCCATTTTTCGGGATCAGTGCGGTTTGCCGGCTTCATTATCTTGGGGGGGGGGGGGGCTTGCATGTGTCCGTTGCATGGCAGTGCTTGTTTCCCCGTATGAAAGCCACTCCTCCGCGCGTTGGAAAACCGACCATCTGGTGCGGTGTGGACGCGTTGCAATTAAACTTTGCCAATCCTTCTCTCCCTATGAGGACATCATGCGATGAACTCACTGGTAAGACCATGAAGTCGCAAATCTCCGTGCGGGAGAGTTGTCCGTCCGTCCATGTGACGGGAAGTGTGAGTATACCCAAAGGGATGATCACCTCATGGATGAATCCGGATATTGGCTCTGTAGTTGGAACGAGCTTTGCTTTGTCGTCCGCATCTAACTGATCAAAACACTGCTGGTACATGATGTCGGTACTGCTCCCGTTATCGAGGAACATATACCTTGTGCGGTAGTGCCCGATGACCCCCGTTATGATCAATGGTGTTGTGGAAGACGCACCTCCTTTAACGTGTGGCATGACGACAGGTGTTTCCTTCCAGGAATCGTCTTGAGCAATAGAGTAAGATCTTTTCTTTTGACTCCTGTTGTGAGTCATGTAACAGTTGTGGCGTCCTGAGCGCTGCACATGGTGCGCGTTAAGGTTTTTGATCCTCTTGTTATTGGGATCGGCATCCCCCTGCGAGTCCCTAGGCTTCTTCCGCATGTTCTTTACTAAATGGGAGAGTTGGCCTGACTTGATTGCATTCTCAATTTCCATCTTTAGACTGTAGCAGTTGTCCGTTAGATGGCCATAATCTTCGTGGTACTCACAATACCTTGATGTGTCCACATTTCTTCTATCTTTGCTTAATTCCCTAGGCTTTGGGAACTGGATTTGTTCGGTCTTCAGAACTTCCGAAGGTGTTTTTGACAGTGGGGTCCAGTCATAATTCTTCTTACTTGGCGGCTTCGAATCGCGTGGGTGCTTGCTGTTGAGATAGTGCCGCGCATCTTGCCCTGAGGAGTATTTCCCCTCCTCTGCGGTACCCGAAATTCTAGACCACACGGACTGCTTCCCCTTTCCCTTGTCGTGCGTGTGTGTACCTTGATTACCGTTGTGATGAAAGTTTTTCGAGCGTGTAAACGAGCGCTCCGACGACGCATATACCTTCGCTGCCTCTATCAGTTCATCCCATGCTTCAGGCACACCTTCTTTCCCAGTCAGGCATCTCATGAGGTCATCATTTCGCACTCCGTGAATGAATGCGGCCCTGGTAAGCTCCTCGCCACACCCCAGTTGTAAGGCCTCTTTGTTATATCGGACAATATAATCTTCCAGGCTCTCATTATCTTTCCGGGAACATAATAAAATCTGAGCCTTGTCTTTCTTGTGCTTCCGCAGATGGGAGAAATGATTCTTGAATTTCTTTATCAGATCATCGAAGTCTACAAGACTTCCTACTGGTAAACTTTTGTACCATACTCTCGCCGCTCCTGTTAGGGTTTGAACAAACAGATGGCACCAAGCTTGAACCGGCCATGGCTTATGATGTATTGTAAAATACATCTATTTCCAGTGTAAAGTTTGTATAGTTTTCGAGTCGTTTAGATAGTGTTTTTATTAGTTTTTGGCTTGTACTGGTCTATTTTATTTAGTATAGTTTTTATAGATTTTTATTAGTTTTGAGTCATTTTTAGTACTTATTTATTTATTTTATATTTTGGTAGGTGTTCGTGTGGACGTTGGAGGCGCACGATTGAACATATATTTTAATATCATTCATTCAATCGAAGGAGGAACATTATTTGTGGGGTTGGATTATCATTCGACCAAAGCAACAAAAGGTGATCGATCGGAGAATTTTTGGAGACGGAGAAGGTAGCGGGTGCACTAAAGATATATATTATTCGAAGACCCGGTGGTTTGTTTTATCGTTTTTATTTATTTAGAGACATGTTTATTATTGTTTTTCGAGACTCTATGACTATGTTTCTAATTATAATGATGAACTAGACTTTCATGGTTGCTTAGGTTTATGAACTAGACACGTTATTTGCAGTATTTAATGATTTTTGGTTTTTAGTTTGATGTGTAGAATTACATGATTTTAATTCTATTGTTGGATTTGATATATGTGTGTTGGTGTTGATTTTATTTGAAGTTTGCTTATTGTTTTTATGGAACTAGGCATGTAGAGATACCCCCTAGGTCTAAAAATCAATCTAGTTCGTCAACTTAGGTTAGCGTGCTAGTATTTGGAGTTGGAGTACGACACAAGTATAACAAACTAATATAATAAATTAACTAAAACGTGCAATCCATTCTTGAGGGTGAGAAATCTAACTCGAGTTTGCTAGGTAACTAACTAGGCATTGTTCAGTAATTGGCAAGCGCTAGGGCGGGAGTCGCTACTTGTCCGTGTTTAGACTTTTCCTAGGTTTTCTTCAGTAGAGTTTAAGTCTGCTTCATAGTTTGAGGGTTTTAATCCAAGAGAGGTTTTAATCTGATTTCTGTGGGATTTTGGTACGCTAGGGCGATCCGGATCCATTTTAGCATTTCTACACTTGTCCCGCCTTGAGTCTAGTGAGCTATCTTTGACAGGAGGTTTATTAGATAAGAATAGGGTCTCAAGTTAATTACCAGATTCAGGATTTATTGCAAGTGTCTAGGGATTTTACCTAAGTAACCAGCCTTCTTCCTATCCGATTTCTCCAAGCTCCTAGGTTCGTATACGAAGTTGAGGTTATTTTAATTTAGTTTCTTCTAAGTTTGTAATTAGTAGTTTAAAATACCCCCAATTTAAGTATATATTTATTTAGGCTAGTATTCGGTATAGGTTGTGATCTAGAGTTGCATTCGCGTCTTTGGGTTCGATACTCGGTCTTATCTGTTTACTACTTTGCGACCGGTACACTTGCCGTGCGTGTGTAGTTTTTAGGTGAGTCGTTTTAATTAAAGCTTGTGTTATTTTTATATATACATTTACACACATCAAGTTTTTGGCGCCATTGCCGGGGACGCAATTGGCACTCTTGAGAATTATCCGATCCGTTTCTAGTCTACTATTTTGTGAATAATTTTTGTTTTTATTTTTTTTTCTTATTATTATTATTTTTTTATTCGTAATATATATTTTTTTTATCATGTGCGAGATCTGCGGAGGACCCCACTTTACCATAAGATGCCCTCACTCATATTCATCGAGGTATTCCACAGATTATTATTCTAACACGTATTTGCAGCCGTAGCCATATCAGTCATACCAACATTCATACCCACAGGCGAACCAGTGGTTTAAGCCTGCAACATCTGAGTCACTCGATAGAATAAAAAGTCGGCCTGATCAAGCTGAGATGTATGAGGAAAGGCATGGTGGTAGCTCGTCAGAGTATCCACCTAGCCAACATTTGTATCCACATCCCGATTATCGGGATGTCTCTTCTCACACTAGGCCTGACTTTGCCGCCCTTCTTGCTAAGCGTGACACCTTCCTTGCTAATCAACAGCTCATGCTTGAGGATATGCGTTCTTTGCTATCCATGCGCATCGACTATTTGAGGGAACAAGATGCGGCACTTGAGAGGCTACAGGCTCAGGTGGATGAACTGAAGACCATAATGGACGTTGAAGTCCCACCTCCAGTTCAGCAGGTTTATTTCACATATGATGATCCAGACGAGATGGTAACACTTACATTACCTGATTGTATTAGGCCCGTTGCTGAAACTGTTTGTCCTAACTCATCTGATTCTGTGCATGATTTAACCGACACATATGATTCTTTACACTTGTCTTGTGAGGATGATATTTTGCAGGATTCAGGGTTAGAGCCAGAGACCATAATGGACGCCTTAGTCCCACCTTTGGTTCAGCAGGATGAGCAGCCTTGCCAGATATCTAGTTCAGCAGCATATCCTTGGGAGGTAGATGTCTGGAGCGATGATGAGGAGACAGAAAGGATAGCCTGGGACGCGCATAGGAAAGCAATGATGGAGAAGATAGGGGAGGCTAAGGAAGATATGGATTTTTCAGAATCCACAGGCTGGCTGTTTGGGGAAGAAGTGGTGGAAGAGGAAGACACCACTGACCTGCTTGAAGAAGCAGCTGATGGGGAAGTAGAGTTTGGTGACGAGTTGGTTGATTTGACAGCTCCAGAAGTGGACAAAGATTTTGAACAAGTGTCACCAAACAAGGAAGATGAGAAAGAAGCAGTGGTGGAAGAAGAAGAACACCACAGCCGGCCCGTGCAGGCATTGGATATTACACTGCTAGTAGTGCCACCACCATGGCCACCACCACGGGAGAAGGTGAAGAGGCACCTGGACCGACACAGGGTGAGGGTCAGGAGTTGTAGAGACAACAAATCCCCACATTACATGCCAAGAATCAGGTTTGGTCCAGGAAAATTTAAATATTGGTGGCCCGACCCATTTAAAGTCGATAAAATATTTTTAAATTCCACTAATGTAATTTTTCTAAATAATACGGACCGGGTGGAATTAAACGGGTTGGATCGGGTCCAGATAAAAGAGAAGCCCCCTGATTAAGTTTATTTGTGGGGAGGCTCTGTACAGTTTGTAAATTTATATTTATACCTATTTATTTTTTTTCTAGCTTTTCAATTTTTTTTTTATTTGTGGTCCGTCAATCGGTAGTGGTTCATAGGTTTTTATTTTTTATTTTTTTCTTTGTTTTTTTTTGTGTCTTTGAGTCTGTTTGCAGGTTTGCATGTTTGCTTAGGTAGAGGAAATTTCACATGAGCGGATCCCATGTATTATCTTTATATATATTTTATGAGTGGGAGTTTTGGTAAAGGTTTGGGTAATAATAGAATTTGTTTTTTCTTAAAAAAAAAATTTAATTAACTTTCTCTGAAAAAAGATTTTTCACGTAATGTGAGGAGTCTGGGCTGACCTGTTCGTCTTATGCGACCAGCTATTACCCCGGAAAGTTATATTTTTTTCTATTGCAACGCGTGTTGTGATCACCAGTGTCCTTCACGTTGAGCTAGAACCAGATTTTTTTTTCTTTTCTACCCATTTGGTTCTACCACCATTCACCGCCATTTTGCCAAGCAGGTACGTTTTCTTGTTTGTTGTTAAATTATGAGTCTGAGTTAGTAGTTTGAGTCTTTTTATTTTTGTGTGGTTCGGTATTATGCTCGGGTTTTGTTTGTTTTGTTTTGCGCAGGTTTGGATTGCACCACCCGTACTCAATCTCCATTCGGGTGATTCCGAAGTTGTTTATCATTTATCAAGGAAAGCCCGGAGTTTATTATTGTGTCAAAGCCGATCGCGAATGAAATGCTATACGATCGAGCTGGATTGGACTAAAGTTTTAGAGCTTACAAAGAAAAATGAACCAGCTAAGTCCTTTCCAATTTGCCCTCGTCTTTTCATTTTTGTATTCGGAATTTATTTTTTGTTTTGAATCGTTTTCTATTCCTACATTGAGGCATGTAGAGATACCCCCTAGGTCTAAAAATCAATCTAGTTCGTCAACTTAGGTTAGCGTGCTAGTATTTGGAGTTGGAGTACGACACAAGTATAACAAACTAATATAATAAATTAACTAAAACGTGCAATCCATTCTTGAGGGTGAGAAATCTAACTCGAGTTTGCTAGGTAACTAACTAGGCATTGTTCAGTAGTTGGCAAGCGCTAGGGCGGGAGTCGCTACTTGTCCGTGTTTAGAGTTTTCCTAGGTTTTCTTCAGTAGAGTTTAAGTCTGCTTCATAGTTTGAGGGTTTTAATCCAAGAGAGGTTGTAATCCGATTTCTGTGGGATTTTGGTACGTTCCATCTCTTCGTAATAATCTTATTTCTGTTGCACACCAACTCACGACCGCTTTTCTTAAACGATGTCTTAATCGTTCCATCTCTTCGTAATAATCTTATTTCTGTTGCAAAACTTAGTCGTACTAATCAAGTTTCTGTTGAATTTTTTCCATATCATTTCGTGGTTAAGGATCTACGCACGGGGGCGCATCTCATGCAGGGCGTGAACGTCAATGACGTTTACTACGGACCAACCACACTCTCTCCTCAAATCAATGCAACAACAACAAGATCTCTACTTACGTGGCACCATATCCTTGGACATCCTTCGTTTCAAGTCTTAAAGTCCTTAATTTCTAAATTAGGACTTAATGGTAATAAAGTGTCACCCAAGTCTTTTCATTGCAAATCTTGTTCGTTAAATAAAAGCCATAAAATTTCTTTTGGTAAAAACTCATTTGTTGCAAAGAAACCATTGCAACTCGTTTACTCAGATGTATGGGGTCCAGTCCAAACATCCAATGACGGCTTCAAGTACTATGTCATATTTGTCGATTATTTTTCTAAATACATTTGGTTATATCTGATAAAAAGAAAATCCGACATCTCCGTCCTTTTTCCACAATTCAAATCACTAGTGGAAAAATTCTTTCAAACACCTCTTATCTCTCTATTTACCGACAATGGTGGTGAATACATTGGTCTTAAACCATTTCTCACAACTCATGGAATTTCTCACTACACCACACCTCCTCATACACCCAAACAAAACGGGGTGGCCGAACGTCGTCATTGACACGTTGTTGAAACGGGCCTTGCCCTCCTCCACTATGCTCAACTCCCATCACAATTTTGGTCACATGCCTTTCAAGCCGCAACTTATCTCATCAACCGTGTACCCACCACCATCTTGAACAACAAATCACCTTATGACATGTTATTCAATGTTGCTCCCACCTACTCCAAACTAAAACCGTTTGGATGTCTTTGCTATCCTTGGCTCCGCCCATACAACACATCCAAGTTACAATCTCGCTCCGTATCATGTATCTTTCTTGGATACTCCTCCTCCAGATCAGCATACAAATGCTTTGATCCAGCCACCAACAAACTATATCACTCTCGCCATGTTGAATTCATACCACACATCTTCCCATCCCACACCAATAACTCCACATCTCCCACTGTCACCTATGAATCATTTCTTCACAACATACCAAATCCTACAAAGCCTTCATACCCTACACAACCTCCCATCGATCCCACACACCAACCCATACCTCCTACACACCCCTCTCCTGACCCTACACAACCTTCTGCTGCACCTACACAACAGTTGCCTGATACTACACAATACTCATCTGACCATACACAACCTTCTACTACACCTACACAACATTCCCCTAACCCTACACAACTCTTATCCTCTACACAGTCCTCCACTGTCCATACACAGTCCTCATCTCCACAATCCTCTACTCCTACACAACCTAATTCACCTACACAGCCTTCCAATGACTCTACCACCTCCTCATCTCAAACTCCTTCAACTAACCCCTCTCCTACCACATCTACTCGCCCACAACGGTCTCGCAATCCTAACCCAAAATATTACAATTCCAACTTCATCAACTCCACCACACTTCACCCACTTCCTACATCCATTGAGCCCTCTACTCACATCCAAGCGATGAAAGATCCACAATGGCGACAAGCAATGGATCTTGAATACAACGCTCTTCTTCAAAACCATACGTGGGAGCTTGTCCCTCATACTACCCAAAATCCAATCGGATGCAAATGGGTATTTCGAACCAAACGAAAACCCGATTGAACTATTGATAAATTTAAAGCGCGCCTAGTCGCAAAAGGGTTTCATCAACAGTACGGTAAGGACTATTTTGATACCTTTAGTCCGGTAACGAAACCTGTCACCATTCGTACTGTTCTTTCCATTGCACTCTCTCGAGGGTGGTCGTTACGCCAACTAGACGTCAATAATGCATTTCTTCATGGCACCTTACATGAGGATGTGTACATGATTCAACCACCCGGATTTGCAAATTCGGCGTTTCCTGATCACATTTGCAAACTCAAGAAATCTCTCTACGGCCTTAAACAAGCCCCGCGGGCTTGGTACAATGAATTAACCGCCTTCCTCATTAGCTTCGGTTTTAAAAAATGTCTCTCTGATGCATCTCTTTTTGTCTACAACACAAATGGTAACACTTGCTACCTACTCGTCTACGTTGACGACATTGTCCTCAATGGAAACAATAATCCATTCATGGACATCTTTGTTCAAGCCCTAAGCAAAAAAATTTCGATCAAAGACTTAGGCCCTCTACATCACTTCCTAGGAATCGAAGTCATTCCAACTCCTCATGGTCTATTCCTCTCCCAACACAGGCACATTCAAGATATCTTAACCACTTTCAAAATGGATGGTGCCAAAGAGGTCCTCACCCCTCTAAGCGTCTCTGAACCGCTTATCCCTTCGGATGCCTCTCCACCCGTTGACCCAACTCCTTATTGCAAACTTGTTGGCACACTTGAATACCTTGCCTTCACCCGCCCTGATATCTCTTTCGCTGTCAACAAACTCTCCCAGTTTATGCACCACCCAAAACAGTCACATTGGCAAGCTCTCAAACGGGTTCTCCGCTATTTGAAAGGAACATTGCACCATGGGTTATTGTTAAATAAACAGTCCTCACTTGATTTAAATGCTTTCTCAGATTCTGATTGGGGAGGCATACATGACGGAGGAAGATCTACTACAGGTTATATATTATATCTTGGATCCAACATCATCTCCTGGCGTTCATCAAGACAAAAAACGGTCTCACGCTCATCCACTGAAATCTCATGGGTTAAAAATCTTCTCCAAGAACTCGGTCTTCGCACGACACGTACACCATCTCTTTTCTGTGACAACACCGGCGCCACCTACCTTTGTGCCAACCCGGTGTACCATTCTCGCATGAAACATGTTGCCCTCGACTACCACTTTGTTCGTGAACAAGTCAATGCAGGTCACTTAAAGGTCTTTCACATTAGCTCAAAGGATCAACTGGCTGATGTCCTCACCAAACCACTTCCAAGATCACCGTTTCTTTCCTTTCGCTCCAAGATTGGCGTATCCAATGGATCCTCCATCTTGCGGGGGCGTATTAACATAAATCAATAGTCAACAGTCAACAGTCAAAGAGCTATCTTTATGCCTTTATAATTATTTAGTCATAGTCAATATTCTTAGTCAATAGTCTAGTCAATAGTCTTCCTAGAATCAAGTCATTGTATTAATGTTGTAGCCACTATATAATCTTCTGTGAATAATGAGAAAAACACATTCGATCCAATTCAATCTATTACCTATTACTCTATATTTGTAGGTCCCATAACATCTAAAATGGTAGGAGGTACTACATGAATAGCCTGACCAATAATGATAGTAAGAAACTAAGAATAGCTCTAATATGCCCCTGAAGCTAAATATACTAGCGTGAAGCTTGGAATGAAGAAAATGAAAGTTTGTGTAAATTAGTTATTTAATGTTTAACAGAGAAAGGGCTTTGATTGGTTTGTTTTCGATCAGTTTAAAAATGGAACAAAATCATAAAAGCATCTAATAAAATGGTGGATGAAGAACACCTTTAAAGCTTTTTGATTATGGAGGAGAAAGAGGGCAGAGAGAAGAGGGAAAGATGCAAAGCAAAATGAGATAGAGAAAGGGGGCGGTGGCTTTTAAACAAAACACAAAGTTATACTAAGGGGTTGGTTGGTTGATTAAGTGCAGGGGTTGTTTGGTTGATTAAGTGTTGAGCCACCTCCGGTTTTAATCCGACTGTTACTCTAGCGATTTAGTTCGTGTGGAGGCGGCACGGTTTCCGGGAGGACGCCATAAGTCCAAGTCTGATACTCCGAAGACGTGGGCCCGGTTCAGACAACGTAAGTTACGAGGGGCAGAGCTTGGTCTGGGCTGCTGTGATGGCAGTGCGAAATCAATCGTCTGCTGTTGTAATTAGTCATCCAAAAAACGTGTTGAATAGTTAAATGCTGAATCATTAAGTTTGACCTCTTAATGGTTAGTTTTCTTGTCCCACATTGGTAGGAGAGCCTTATTAAGATTCAGCCTAGTTCAGTGCTTAATTGTTCAGCAACATCCCGATTCTTAATGGTTCAGCTTTAACAAATCCATTCAGAAGTTGAAACAAACGCGCTGAATACTGAATCATTCACCAATGCATTATATGTGTTGACAAAATATTTTGTACATGTTTAAGGTGAAATTTGATCTTGCTTGCTTTTCACGCTTAGACTATGGACCTAGTGCTTTAATAAAATTCGAACATTTATTTACTATGTTTTGTATTTCTTTTGATACTATTTGTATTTCTTTTTTTTTTAATAATGGAAGTTGTTTGGTATTATTATTTACATATTTACATTTTAGTCCATGTGTTATTGAACAATCGTCATTACGTGACACCTCGATGATTCCGCCATCGGTTGGGGTGTTACACAGAGTTAACCACCGTTAGTTTGGGTCCAATAAAATAACACCATTGACAAGTTGGGACTGTTAATTACAACTTTCAAGTTGGAATTATTGCCTTCCAACCCAACAAAGTTGGGATTATTTAACTCAATTTCCCCTTTTAAATAAGAAAATCGGCAATCTAGCCCAACAGTAGAAACATTACAAACCCTGTGATGTTGGGTGAAAATCATGTCCGGATAAAGTGCTTGTCAGTTTCTAGTTGTTTGGTACTCTATGGCGACGGGGATACGTAACTCATGGAGTATAAAAGAAATCTGACGAACCTCAGTAGCGATGTGAGCAAGTGCTAATACTTTACTTCAATAATGGAGCGAGCAAACGTGGAGGTGCACAAAAACGGCTAGAAAAACCGAACCCGCTTTTAACTAGGACCGTAACTGGTAACAAAATAACTAGTTTTGTTATTGATTTACTGTTTAACCTAAAGAAAAAAATAAAAACAAATAAAAAAAATAAGGAAAATTGGTTAATTAACCAAAAACCCGGTTTTAACCGAACCAATCAAAGTGAATAACCGAAAAAAATGAGAAAAAAACTGATTATTAACTGAACCAGTTAAAGTAAAAGTTTGTTAAAGCGAAATTGAGAAAAAAACTGGCAATTCAATTAACCAAACCGAATAGGGGAAAAACTAGTATATTCGGGGGGTTGGGAGGGGGGGGGGGGGGGGGGGGAGTATAATATTGAATCGGATTCCACTTCAGCACCATCGTTTCTTTGCATCTATATGCCACCAACCCCTTATCCAGTACATCTCACCACTCAAGAACATTTTCCTTCAAAATATTTTACAAACATATTTAGCAAGCCCGTAAATGAACTGAACGATCACGAACATATAATAGAACACATTTTTTTTGTTTGCTTTTGTTCATTAAGAATGTGCATGTTCATGTTCATTGATGTTCATTCGTTTAAACATAAACGTACAGTTCACGAACATAAGATGACACAACTACATATGTGAACAAATATAAATGAATACAAATGAACATAATTGACTAAACATAAATGAACATAGATGGACATATAGTAGTTTTTTTATATAAATTAGTAATTTAATTGCAATAATTTTTATTAAGGGGCTCATTTTTATTACTATAAAAGCTTAATTACTTAGTTATATTTGTATAAGTAACTAGAAAGTTAGTTTCTGTTTATATTCATATAAATATAATTCTACTTATATATTTATTAAAATTTAAACGAATATAAACGGACGTTCACGAAAATAAATGAACGAAAAATACATGTGTTCATGTTTGTTCGTTTAACTAAATGAACAAAATTTGTTGGTCGTGTTCGTTCATTTATTAAATAAACGAACTTCCTGCCAAACAAATTCACGAACAGTTCATGAACGTTCGTTCATTTACACACCTAATATTTAGGGTCTCCACGATACACGGAGCTTGAAGAAGAATCTTCTGCTTATCGCGGAACTTGAAGAACATTTTGCATATCGCGGAAGGCTTGAAAAGTGGGTCGAGTAATTTGGAGTTACTCACCCCGCGAAAGATTAACCATTAATGTGCCACATACCGTGAAATAGGTTTAAGTCTAGGAAAAAATTAGGTTTAAGTCTAGGAAAAATTAGGTTTTCACCTAATAAAACATAAGGAACCTTACAATTCGATTATCTCATACATCACAGCCATTTCAAAACTAAAACTCCCGAATTTCATCATCCATAACCATGAGCCACTAGAACACTTTGATCATCTTCGGGCTTAGGATCTGTGTTAGTATTCATTTTTCTTAGTTTTTATTTACCGTTGGATTTGAATTTTTATGTCTAGATGTTTACTTGTTTTCATTAAACACGTACTTTTTGGATTATTTAACTTAATTTGTTTTCATCACTTATTTGGTGTTGTCATAAACGATTGGGATTAAATTGTTAGTTTTCTCTGTTCTCTAACCTTTATTCATTGAATTCAATAATATTTTGACACCTATATGTGGTAAGTCCTTAGGTTAGTATACACTATACAGTTACACAGATTGTCCTTTATATATTACCCAAATTACACATTATGTCTTTTGTCTTTTATTTGCACTCATTCTGTTCTTTATTTTTTCAATTTGCTATACCTTCTGTCCTTCAGCCTAACTAAGTTAAAAATGTTGGTTAACTTTATTTTCTGACATTACACTTTTAGCCCCTGTAGTTAACTAAACAATGAACTTGACATATTCACTAATTATATTAGTTAAATAATATTTTATTATAATGAATAAAAGTTATGTTTGCATAAATAATAAAATAATGATCAAGCATAGTATAGGAAGACTGGGAGCTTGTCAATCAAACGAGCTCTAAGCTCGTGCTCTTTTAAATTTGACCTGATTCGATTGGAGCGCTTAGTGAACCAGTCTCGGGTTATAACTAGGCTCAGCTTGAGGTTTTCTTCAAGGAAACAAAATCGTGGCATGATAAAAATGGTTGAACTTTTCATGATAAACTGAAGTTATGGAATACATAATCCAACACTAACAATTATTCCTTCTAAAATAATCATATCTGCACATACCAAGGTACAAAATGCAGGTGGTAATAATCATACATTTGTAGCTTAGCTACTTTCGACCTCAATATTCATCCAAATAATTGTAAAGCATTTCATCTTTCTTTGACTTTCGTCTACTAAGAAGAGCTTTGAGCACCCGTATGGTTTTTCTTGGTGTCTGATACGTTTCTCTATACATGCCGGGATGATCATTCCTATACATTGATATTGATTTCTGAGGCGCTGGATGCTGCATGTAGATTATTATATCTAGAGATTAGCAAAAACACTAAAATGTGTAGTTTGCTGTTTGAGGATTATTATACCAATGGCTATAGATTATATTTAATGACCATAAACGGATTCTAACAGGTTTTAAAATCTCAAATACTTCCACGGTAAAAAAATTATATGTATAATGATGTAGTTTACCGATTGTTGTGAGATTGAGGTTGGAGTTGTTGATCGACAACGATTTGGGGTGGAAGATCTTGAATTTGCTCTCAAGTTTGGAGTGGTCGACCTCGAAAAAGATCCACCATTCAATATATAGAGGGAATCAACGTAGTGAAATTAGGGGTGAGCATACGAAAACCGATAACCAAAAAAAACCGAAACCGACCCGAAAATAACCGAAACCGAATTAACCGATCGGTTACGGTTAACATATGACCAAAACCGAACCATTCGGTTACTGTTACGGTTTTCCTCTCTTCCGTAACAGAAATAACCGAAACCGAACCGATAGTTATATACTTAATTATTTTTCATACATATATCCATATATTTGGAATATATTTTCATGTATTTACGGTATATTTCATGTATATCTATGTATTTAAAATATATTTTGGTTATTAACCGAACATAACCGAAACCAAACCAATAACCGACATATTAACCGAAGTAACCGAACCGACGTAACAGAACGGTTTCGGATATGGATTTTCCTAAAACCGAACTTCGGTTATCGGTTTCGGTTATATCTAAAAACCGAACCGAACCGACATTTGCTCACCCCTAAGTGAAATGGATCTCTTCTCTGAATTAAGAATTTGTTAACTACAGGGGCTAAAAGTGTAAAGTTAGAAAATAATGTTAACCAACTTTTTTAACTTAGTTAGGCTAAAAGACAAAGTGTGTAGCAAATTCAGAAAATAAAGGACACAATGAGTGCAAAGGAAAGACAAATGATAGAAGGCACAATTTAGATAATAAATAAAGGACAATTTGTGTAATTTTGTCTTTGAATTACATATTAAAATAAGCACGTTAGCAAATCATGTCTATGTAAATTCCAATTAGTAACAACTAGGTTATTCGACTTGCTTCATAAATTGGACCTCAAAGATTGATCTTCTGTTTATAAATTGTTTTAAAGTTCAATTCTCAAAGTTTCGTTTACTTTTCACAAACCACTAAATCAAACTAGGATTCAAAGTAGTAATTAGTTCATTAGTTAAAAACCGTAACTTTCCACCAATTCCCTGTGGAGACGGCTTTACTTTCATTATACTATTTTTTTACTTGTTTTTTTACCGATTAAACGACATCGATCAAGTGCAAAGAGTCATGCGCTGAATAGTCAGTGCGATGTGAAAGCTCATGAAGATATTGTTGGTGAGAAATCTGAATCAGATCATCTTGCATACCCAAAAAATATTTAGAATTCGCCCTTTTGCAAAAATTGTTAATGTAAAAGTCAAAAATTTCGAGTAGTTCTTAGTATTATGTATAATATTGACGCCATCCCAACATAACCGTTTTACGTTTGAACTCAACCGTTAGATTAAAATTTCGTGAGATCCTAGCCGCATTAATTCATCATTTGTAGTTTTCACAGTAGTTACTTCAAAACTTTTCCCGCCTGTTTCTTTAACCCACGATTTCCCTAATTCAACTACAGAAACCTACGATATCCCCCACTCCCGCTGTTCGTGCTTTCACCCATGATTTCTAATTGTCTCATAATAAATCTCCCCACTCCCTTCTTTTCTCTTATGTTTATGGTAGTATAAGGTATAATAAGGCTCATTTCCAATCACAATACCACCAACATTATCGTCGTCCATCTCCTCTTGCCATCAAGTAAGTCGCACCACCACCGCTACAGTCCCTCTCTTGTCGCCAACATTACAGCGTACCATCATCTCCGATTTTGTCGTCCTCCGGTATCCAAATGTCCTAATACGGCATTAAATCTTGGAATAAGGTACGCGTTGTCATAGTAGTATGTATAATCGTGTATATGTTTACGCTTATATGGCTTAATCGTGTGAGTAGTTGTCCATGCGTTTAACAGAAATTATGGCTATTGACTATTTATTTGCTAAAATTGATGCTTTTGAAACTCAATGCATTGAGGCTGAAAGAGTTGGCAAATGATTTGGAGAAACTGAGGAAGAGTAACCATGATAAGAGCAAGAGGGTGGTCACTGACAGAGAGGATCTTCCTGGAACCACTGCAAAAACGAGTCCACCGAATACTAAAGTTTTGGATCAAGAAGCTTTAGATGCTATGTAAGAACATCTATTTAAAATATATATATATATATATATATATATTGAATTTTAATAATGATAAGATTTGTTTACATTTTAACAGGTCGATTCAGGTCATGATTATCGCTATCTACTTCAGTTTCAGTCTTGCTGTTGGCGAAGGTAACGAAATCTTTTTGACTTTATTAACATATGTTCGACTCTACTTAACCTTCATATTTGTTATATGAAAAGCTGTATATTTTCCGAGCCTATGCAAAACACTAAGAGATACCAAAAAGAAAGGGATGGGTGGTTTCAGGAGCTCGGTCCATGTAGGACCTGGACCCACAGTGCCTACAAAAATTACGGTTGACGGTTCCCGGTCCCATAATTCTTTTACACGAAGTTAGTCTTGACTTAAGCATGAAATGAGCTCAGATATCTAATGCGCCGCATGATGCTTTGTCATGGGGATAATACATGTTATGGGTTGATTTTTGCATCTTATGTGAATCCACACAACTAAGATGGAATACGGTACACTCTTCAATGTAAGAAACTAATTTGGATCCACACAACAAAGGGGCAAACAGTAGATTAGTTATCCATGCTATCAATTGATAGCCCAAACAACTATGAGGCTCATCATTGGTTATTAATCTAAGTATAAAATGGAACATGAATGATGGAAGCTTTGTTTAGTTCTATACTATAAATGTTCCCGTAGTAGGAATGTCGTGTATAGAAAAGTTTTTGTGTTACAATCTATCTTAAACGACAAGAGAGGATATCGTTTAACTGTTTGTATAATTTTTCATATACAAATGTTGTTTTGGATTGTGAAGGTAGTAGGCCAAAAGAATTATGTTTATAAGTTTTTGCATAATGTCATTACTTTATAAATTAATTATCAGTTATTTGTTGTCATTTTTAGTGTATTAATGTATAAGTTTTATTATAATTATGTTCTAAAGATATAGGTAGCACGTAAACAGAAATATACAATTTTCATATCCCATATTAAAAAAAATTGTTATCTACAACATAAACATGATAGATAAGAGAGGCCAACAAAATCAAGTGTGTGCTTTACAAGCTTTGTATTATAAGATGACATCCTAACGTTTCATCAGTTATTTAAAATTTTTGGTTTGGTTCGATTTTTAAAAACATTTGTTTTTGTTTTTTTATTTTCGGTTTTACTAATGGGTTGATCCGGTTATCGGATTCTCGGTTTTTGGACAACATTACGCAAAATTTAAAAACTAAATTAATGCATAATCCAAGAACTATAAAAATAAATTTCTTACATGTTTACATTTATGTTAATTCTTTTATATTAATATTGGTCGCATCAACCTAACCATCTAAACTATTTTTATGTTTCTTTATAATTTGTATTTAATGCTAAGTGATACTACCGTTTATAATTCTTTTATACAACCCGCCTAACGGACGGGTATAAAACTAGTTAATATTTTTATCAGCATATAAAAGTACATAACATGTAACAAAATCTCAGATATAAACAAACAATGATGATTCAAAAACACACCGAGTGAAACCTAATATAACTAAAGTGTAGGTTGCCATGTAAGAAGGTGTTGTTGACACTCTAATGTCGAATATCTTAGCTATATGAGAGACTGCAACTAATAAAATCAATCTGATAGGCTTTATAGCAACAAGTTAGGCTTTATAAGTCTTGGTGAAGTGAATACTTTTTTTCTGATGAAAGCATTCAACAAGAAGTCAGGCTTTATAGCAACAAGTCAGGCTTTATAGCGACTAACATGTCCATCATGATGTCTCTTAACCTTACGGAGATGAAGAAGAAGAGAAGGCATGTGGATCTCACTCTTTTTTTTCTCCAATATTAAATAAGTAAATGGATTCTACACCTTTTTTTATCTTTTAATATTTTATTATTGTTTTTTTATGATAAAGGTATTTTTTGTCATTAACACACACTTAAACAGGAGTTTTAATGACCATCATGCTAGGGATCATCTAAGTAACAAGTTATTAAACTAGAAGAAACAAATGCAACTTTTTTTTTTTTAAACATGTTATTAAACAACCAGAGATTATCATAGCATTTTACTCTTACCAATTTCAATTGGTAGTCTCATTACTAGCAAAATAATGTAAATTTTAGAATAGCTTTAAGGTTATTAGTTCCTCTTACAGTAACGAAACTTGAATTTTAAGATGGTGGGAGCCAAAAGTCAAGAAACCTAAATTTACATAATATAAAATAAAAACGGTGGGGGAGGGGGTGTGTGGGAGGGGGGGGGGGGGGAGTTAATATATACAAATTTTTCAATACAAAAACAGAGAAATTTACACCACTGAATCAAAAAACGTTGAAGGTTCCCCCTGATCCTTTCTAAAAAAACCAAAAAGAAAAAAAAAATGAAAGTAGAAATAAATAACAATTAATTAATACATATGGACATCGTCACTGCCACCCACAAGGTGCTGACTCACATGACCCCAACAATGAATGGATATTAAGGTAAACGGATAATGTTGAACCAAATTGCCTCACATTTCCACCTCAGCACAGTAGTTTCTTCACATCTCTATATATAACCCCTTATCCACTCCTCTCACCACTCAAAAACATTTCACAAAACATATTTTCTTTACACAAAAAATGGCATTTTCATCTTCATCCTCATCTTGCTTCTTCACTCCCCATAATATTAACAACAATAATAATAATAACAATAATAATAATTTTACCACAACCAAGTACTTAAGACATGCCAAACATAATTCACCTATGATCTCAGCCACTTTTGCCACATCCGAGAGAGCCGGAACAGCCCGAACCACTCGGGCTGCTCCTTCGTCACTATACGAAGTACTCGGGATACCGATAGGGGCCAATACGGTAGAGATCAAGTCAGCATACCGTAGACTTGCAAGAGTTGTGCATCCTGACGTGGGAAACCAAGATTCGTCCACTGATGAGTTTATTAAAGTACATTCGGCTTACGCCACGTTGTCGGATCCAGGAAAGCGAGCCGATTATGATCGGAGTTTGTTTGTTAGACAGGAGATGGTTGGGAGTTGTTCTACGGCTGGATATAGTGGTCGGAGATGGGAGACAGACCAGTGTTGGTAGTTTGTGGTGGTGGGTCTGCATGTATATTATCTAGTGTTTTGTTTTTAAATTTGTTTTAGGTTTTTAGAAGGTATTTTAGGTTTTTTAAAAGGGAATATATGTTGGTTAAAAAGTAGGTTTAAAAGCATGAGTGATGTGCAATATACTGAATTGGTAGTATCTTTGCTATATGTGGACGCCACATTATTTAACATGTTGTGTAGTTGTAGATAACATTTTCTTTTTCTTTATTTCTCTTTTATAATAGGGGTAACTTTGTAAAATAGTAACCAACTTTCAAAAGTGTTCCAATTAGGTCACTCAACAATTTTTTTGTCTCAATTAGGTCACTCAACAATCACTTAGTATGTAAATTAGAGGTTTTTTAACTAGGTAGCTATGGTAATGTGGCTTTTTGTTTATTTTTTTTCCTATCTATTAATGCCGACGTTAAGTGATGATGTGGATTTAGCATATTTTTTTAATTTTTTAATATAATTAACATGTTATTTTCTTTTTTTAATACATCTACATATATTTAAAATCCTGACCCCAACATTTTCTCCTCAATGTCATTCTTGACACATACAAAATTTTACAAGACTCGATTTGAATGTTTAGTCATTTAATTGGGCCAAAAAAAGGATGAGTGACCTAATTGAAACACTTTTGAAACTTGGTTACTATTCTATGAAATATTCCCTGTTTTATTAATTAACACATAACCGTGAAAAATTACATCAACATCACTTTACACACGAATAGTCTAAATTCCAGACTTGCTACATCGTTGCAACATCACTTTCTCTTTTAAAATAGAGCGTCCAAGTCAACATCACTAACTGGTCTAAATTCCAGACTTGCTACATCGTTGCAAAATAACAACCATTTTAAACTCACTTTACACACGAATAGTTATATGTCGTTTGACCGACCCATTTAACTTTACACACGAATAATATATGTAATAATCATGAATTATGATTATAAATTAATGGATTTGTATTCTATTGATCAAAGCTTCGTATTGAACGATATATCGATACTCAAACAAACATGTGACACGCAACAACACGCAACAAGATGATGTCTTCCTTGATTGTTGTTTCCTTAGATGTAAAATAGTGAGGACCCAAGAGGGTGCAGAGCAGGCTCCACGCGTTGTGACTTGAAGTAATGTGTCGTTGTACCGACCCTTTTAACACTTGTGCATCTTGAAGAGGGGTGCAGAGTAGGCTCACGCATTGCTCGTAAGGATGCATCCTTTAAGCTCCTTACTTCTTCCATCAACCCATTAAGCATGAAATTAAGTAACTAGGAAGGAAGGTTGTCACGTGTACACATGCATTTAAATAATAATCATCTCTTTATTATTATTGTGACAACCGGTAAAAATCTAGATATTACCCGCACAGTATGATGACTACTAACATACTATTGGAGACCGTATATTAGATTCAATTAGTGATAATTAGATATCGTTGGGAAGGTATAAGCAGAGTACGAATGTGTTTAAAGATTTATCGGGAATCTTAGGAATGTTTGTATTGTTCAGTCATAAGTTACTCGTATTGAACATTGGTAACTACCCGATTAACCTTAGAAGGTCTAATTTTGACCCGTAATGCTTGATCTAGCATGAAATTATATTTTAGGGATGGAAATATTATTAGAACTAGTGTGGTCATAATTAGTGGGGTTTTTTTTTTTTAAAAAAAAAAAAATCGTCTAAGTCTAGTAGTTGCGCGATTTAGAGTTGAAACGCGAAACTGAGACCCGATACGGTTAAGTGTGTTATACTATATGATTATATATTTATTAAGTACGGAAACTGATTGTCACAGATCATGGCTTCGTCGAGGACCCGTTTCTCCAGTACTGAGAAAGAGTCACCACGAGCACCACACGATCCTAAAACGACACCAGTAGCTCGGGAGGAAGATGACCTAGATGTGCCTGGAGTGGGTTGGTTGGTAGAGCGAGATGACGAGGTTGTAGTGGCACCAGCAGTGGTTGGACCCGAGGTTGTTGTACCCGCTAGTGTAGAGCCATTGGTTGCACTTATTGGTTCTAAGCCTGATGAGATAACACCCCTAACAGACAAGGCAACACACAAGAGGCCATTGGATACCGAAGACCAGTCAGTCCCTAAAACAAAGAAGCGTAGGGAAGAGGCGAGACGTTGGGTTTGGTTGCCACAACAGTTGAATGAGTGGGCAGAGATAGAGGGCATACCTCGTACCTATGAGCGTGATGGATCCTCATTAGCTGTTCGTATTCCTACACTAACAGGCGAGCCTATAGCATGCACCGTAGCTACCCTGGCGGAACATGGGGCACGTACTGATATCAAGATTATTACACTCCAGGGAAGTATGTTAGAGTGGATATGAGGGCAGATTCCTTACAGCATCGTATAGATGGATCGGAGCATAGGGCTGATGGGTTGAATGATAAGTTTGAGTGGATCCAAGATCGTGTGAAGACTGTGGGAGGTCAGATTGGTCCCTTGGATGATAAGGTAGATATTTTGGATGGTAGGATTACTACTTTTGAGGAGGATTCAGTGATTCATAGTGATGCACGCGATGAGATGCGCTACCGGATCGAGAAGCTGGAATCCGATTTGTTGGTTATACAGGGAGATTTGGTGGAGACGAAGAAGAAGATTGCCGAACAGGATAGCAAACTAGAGGAGATTAAAGCTGGCATGGTTGGATTGGGGTAGCGCGTGATGGTTGCTGAAGAGAGGTATAGTGTGGCTACAGCACTAGCTACTGTGGTGTTGATGTTCATAGCTACTATTCTTCATGGAGGCAGGATCCCATGAGTTGTTTTGTTATGATGTTGACTTTGGGCATGTTAGACCCTATGTTTTGATGAATCCTGTAGGACAAACTTATTTCGGTGATGGCTGTTTTCCTTGTTTTCTTTGTGGTTTATTTGTATTGCCACTACAAGAAAAGTGACCATTGGGGACTAAGGTAAGAGGGACTGATCTATCAGTCTCGAATACATAGTATCTAGGACTAATATGTCAGTTACTAATTGTATTAGTGACTGATGTTCGTGACTAAAAATCAGTCCTTAATACTTTGATCACTTATTTGAGACTGAAATTTAGTCACACATATGTCTGTCAAATATTTTTTTTGGAGGGAACGTAATTGGTTACTGAAATTCAGTCTCAAATAAGCGCCCTCATTAATGAGAAATGGCGCCATTGTATAGGTCACTAATATTCAGTCTTTGATAAAGAGGGAACATATAAAGAGTAAAAATCAGTTCTCAATATTGTGACCATTGGGGACTAAGGTATGAGGGACTGATCTATCAGTCTCGAATACACAGTATCTAGGACTAATATGTCAGTTACTAAATGTATTAGTGTCTGATTTTTTTTCGACTGATGTTCGTGACTAACAATCAGTCCTTAATACTTTGATCACTCATTTAAGATTGAAATTTAGTCACAAATATGTTTTTCAAATATAATTTTTTTAGAGGGAATGTATTTGGTTACTGAAATTCAGTCTCAAATAAGGGCACTCACTAATGAGAAATGGCGTCATTGTATAGGTTACTAATATTCAGTCTTTGATAAAGAGGGAACATATTAAAGAGTAAAAATCAGTTCTCAATATTGTTATAGTGGCCAACATTGGGGACTGATAATTAGTTTTAAACACCTTTTGCTTAAGAAATGAACAAAGACTAATTTTTAGTCTATGATTGTTTGGCACAAGTTATGCCATTATAGGATATGCAATGAAGACTGAAAATCAATCTTAAAGATCTAGCTTTTCAAACAGAACTTCAATTATAAGATGTTCTTAAAATAAATGTATAAACTATATATTTTTCATGCAGTTAAACATACTATTATTATAGCAAAAAAAATATTAAGAAAACACATGAGTTAAAACTAGCGTATGCCATTGGGGTTGGTGGTCCAGTGGTAAGGCAAAGCCTTTTAATACACTAAAAGTGTGAGGTCTTGAGTTCAAGTCTCACAAGGAGCAAGAAATTCGCCTTTCAAAAAAAAAAAAAAAAACTATCATTTCTTTTTCTATTTCTTTTTTAATTTCGTTCTTTTATAATTAATTAGCACAAAATCTACGGTTCATTTGCACTTTAAGAACTTATATAGTTTCTATATTCATTATATTGATCACTGAGATATAAAATACATATTGATATAGGACTGCGTAATTAAATGCACAATTTCGTTCTACAAAAGTTAAATACACAGTTGAAAAGTCTACTCGATACATGTTGGTTGAATCCAAACCTGACAAGAGTAATATTTATATTTACTTTATTTAAGACTAACAGCTTGTATATTAAAATGCAAGATATTTATTGTTATTTATAACTGAAGTTAGTAAAATCTTCATTAATATTGGTAACTGCATCATACATGTTGTTTGTTTACCTCAGACACACTTCGAGTACCCACATCGAGATACCAAAAACCGGTTTTCACCTTGTCTCTTCAATAATGTTCCATTATACCCTTTACTTTGGACTGTTTCAATACATCCATGGCTCCAAAATACATTCAGAATGTAAACAATTGCACGGTGTATACCAACCTTTTACCATTTGACTTCGCCAAGTAGCCGACATGAACTGATGCTGCTTAAAATCTGGACTAGAAGCTGCCAAACTGCATGAACTTGCTGATCTATTTTGATCTGGACATACAAGCTGATATACGCTGCATCGCTGCACATAACTAACTAATCCGCGCCTTTTAAGATCATGAATCTGCACTTGTATGATGTAATTGCTGCACACTACTAGAAAAATAAGCTATTGTCACCAAAAATTGCTACCTAGAAAAATGGTAGCAAATTTAGCAACCGATTTTACACCAAAATATGTATTATAAGATAAGGTAACTAATCGGTAGCAAATTTTCAATGAGAGTGGTGACAAAATGGTAGTAAATTGTCAATGAAAGCGGCGACTAAATGATTGCAAACTAAATGGTATCAAAACGGTTACAAAAAAAAGGTGTAAATTTTCAATAAAAATGGTGTATAAATGGTGGCAATATCGGGGCTAAATGGTACCAAAACGGTAGCAAATGACCTTACTAAAATATTGTAGGAGCGGTGGCAAATATTTTAACCGTTTTTGTGGTGACAAAAATATGGTAGCAAAATATAAAAGTGGTAGCTATTTGGTGACATTAGGGCAATAGAGACGTGTGTTTTTGCTACCGCATTCTCGGTTGCAAAATGGTGGCTACAAAGCAATTGCTACCGTTATGTAACCGAAAATGTGGTGACAAAAGCCTAATTTTCTAGTAGTGGCATATAACTTGCTGATACAATTATACCGCACATAGCATGCTAATTTTCCTTGCAAAACGCTGTACTTACCCATCAGAGCCAAAACCAATCTCCCAAAACAACGTTGCGCTGAAACTGATGCTGCTGAATCTAAATCAGAAGCTGCTGAGCTGCATAAAACTAAACTGATCTGCGCCTTTGTAGACCATAAACTGCACTTGTATGATGTAATTGCCTCACATAACTTTCTGATGTATTTGTTCGGCACAAAACTTGTTGATATGCTCTACAAATGCTGCACATACCCTTCAGCAACCCAAACCTTTCTCCTAATCAGAAAATTTTACTGAGCCAAGTTGCACGACAAAAACAAATGCTCAATAGTTTCTGTAAGTCCACCACATAACGGACATAAATCTGAACCCAATTGTATGTTCCTTCTAATTAACGCCGCCTTAGTAGGTATTCTTCCAAATGCCGCTCGCCAAGCCAATAGCCATACTCTTTTAGGGACCCAAGAATTCTGCTGCACAACAAAATTTCCAACAGTGTGCCTCGATGCCTGCAATTCCTTTTTCAGTCGACTAACTTCAAAACCACCTGACCCATTTGTCGACCCCAGGAGAGATGAATGGGCAGACAACAATCTGCATAAGAACAACACGTGGGATCCTCGGCTGACACTCTAGCCTTTCAGCAGCCTATATCTTTATCAGCAATCCTTGAGCAGCCACTTCTTTTATCATAACCACCAATCTTATTCGTTGTCTGCTGTTATCCATCCTCTAAACAACACCTATAGTTAAGCTCCACTATTATCCATCCTCTTCATCAACATCATCTACAACCTTAATTACTACCAAAAGAAACATATGTCACAGGTTTACCCTAATCTTCTGAAATCGTGTCTAAGCCCACAGGAGCCTCGCTCGTCGCCTTAATAGTTACCATAACGGCTTCGTCACCATTAATTGTGGGATCAAGAGAACGGTAGTTTTCCACAACAGAGCAAGCTAAATATTTAGTTCCAGTCCATGAATACTGAAGTTCATCTTTGATTTTCAGCAGGTGTAAATTCATCCTCAGAGAGTTATCCCAACCAATTACACAAATAATTTAAAGTTCAACATAAATATATTCAGAGTTTCCAACCCCTAATACCATACAAATGACCATGTTTGAAAAACGGAGAGTTCTTATGGAAGTTGCTAAAATTATTAAACAAAAGCTTGGTAGCTCTAGGTAAGAATGTTGTGGATGATGATGATAATAACTTCTCTTCAGATTCTGATTGCACCGGTGGAATTGGAATTGGAATTAATGTTAGGAATTGGAGTGAACAAACCGAGGCCTAAGGTGAATCCGTTTTGGTGATGGTAAACCTAGAGAGGTTTTGCTTCAGGAGAAAGGTGTGGATTATCAGAATTGAATACTTAGAGATGACACACGAAGCTTTAGACTCCAAGCGGATCCCTAGATTGCCAACTCACCTCCCGTAGAACATAGGCCTCTACAAAGTTTGATCAGTTTCGCATTTTTCACTTATTTAATGAAATTTGACGCGCATACCGGATTCGAATTGGTTTTTTATTTTTTTCTAAAAGTAGAAAAAACTATAACAACATTAGCAACTACAAAAATATTGTCAAGTTTAAGTCGTTGATTCATTTGGAAATCGAAAACGCCTATATAGACGTTTGATTAGGGTTATTTACTATGTTTTTAATTTTTTTTTTACTTTTTTAAATAATTATATTAAAAAATAAAAAACCAATTCAAAACACCAAAAAATACCCCAAAATAAAACTTTGATCCAAAGCGCCTCGCTTTGGATCAAAAAATTCCATTTTTCCCTGCCACCTTGTACACCTCGTTTGATTTGACCCCAAACGTCTCGCTTTGGCCAAAGCGAGACGCCTGAGAGGGGTTGAAATAGAAGGGTGAGGGTGTGAATAACTGGAGCCATATAAAAACATTAGCCGACTTAAGTTCTTCGACAATGTTCTATTTTACAAAGATATTTATCTCCATTTTGCGTATATAATATTATGATAAAGATTTATCACCATCCTTTACACTAAACCACACGTGCACTTTTCTTAATTGCTTTTCTATTTATATACACAATATTAATAATTGATAATACATTTCTTTAAAAGTTGTATTCAATACTTCTAACTCTAATATTTTTTCCTGCTATTTTTTATCGATTCATCTAATATTATTTGAGAAACATGTAACAGAGTCCCCGCCCAAACTCTTCCATGGAAATAGGCATGTTCTTCATACACGTTCGTTCTACATACCCCTCAACTAATCTACATACACGTTCGTTCAACGATTCAAGTTCCCATTACCCCTCAACTATTCATTCTGGAAACATCTCCTACGTCGCCCAGTTGTTCAACTTACCGCTTCGGTGCAAGATTCGGTCGACTCGCTCGCTCGGTAAGGTTGTATTTGGAGATTAAGGTATTAAGTGAAGTAGTTTTTCAACCAATTAAGCAATAATACACACAAACACACACTCGTCTGATGTTCTATAAGCCCTAATTTAGTTTTGGCTTATTTTGTTGGTTCCTAATTTTTATCTTGATTTAGCTATAATTTGAAGAGTTAACATGGGGTTTGTTTGAAAATATTGTAGTTTAACATAATTAGTGAGAGGATTAGAACCCATGACTTGAAATGTTTAAGGTTTAAAAAGAGAGGAAGGTAACTGGTTGGTCTAAGTGAGATTTTTTGGTAGGCAATTTTGATTTTCCTAAATTGTTAACAGAGGTTTTGCAAGTCCACATGAGACAAGTGATATAAGAAGTTATGAATTGGAATCCCATTCCAGTGAAGCTTTCTATTGCTGGTCCCTGGAAACATGTGGCGAGTTTGTTCGAAGCTGTCAAACGGGTCGGGGTGGATTTGGGTAGGGTCATTACAGGGGTGGTGCGGAACGGGTTGGGTATACAATTTTGGCTAGACTGTTGGATGGGTGATACTCCTTTGGCTGCTGTTTTTCCAGCCCTATTCGCTTTGGATAAGAATAAGTTCGTTTCCATAGCGGATCGGATAAATCATTCGGGTTGGGCTTGGGATTGGAAACGTGCTCTGACTCTGGGGTAGAATGGTCAGAATTGTCTGCGTTGCTGTTGCAGGTTCCTGTCCCTGTTCTGTCTGTTTTTTCGGATCGCTGGGAATGTGTTATGGATGCTGCTCCTGTTTTAGCTGTTCGAGACCTCAAGGCAAGGCTGCAGGTTCTTTTATATTCTCCTGCTCCTTTTGTTATGAGGCGAAACTCTTGGGTGCCGATGAAAGTTGAGTTAGTGAGTTGGCGAGCCGATTTGAATAGACTACCGACTAGAGATGTGCTTGTCCGAAGGAACATCAATGTCGAAACCATCTCCTGTCCGCTGTGTGGGGATTATCCAGAATCTGTGGAACATCTTTTTTACGGCTTGTGGCTTTGCGCATTGGTTAAACCAATTAACAAACTTTATGTAGCCTAGTAACTTGTTAGGATAATTCCTCGTGTTCTCTAATCTTGATGCCAACTTATAAAAATATATTCATGCGATACATGGTTTTTAAATTATATATGTCATTTTTAACCAGTAGTAACTATGCAATAATCAACCTTTTTTCTATTTTCAGTTATATCTATTCTCTATTTTCTAGTCTTTATTATGATTCATCCAGTATAATAGAAATCCACCTTCATTTCATGTGAACTTATTGACATGTTTTGCTCCATTTAATAAATGTTGCTAATCATGAAGTATTGAAGGCTCTCATAGCAAATTACAACAATAGAAATGCTTCATTTTTTATATGTTGGTTCAAAAAACAAGACTATCTGTGTAATGTATATATCTTTTAGTAACTAACTATCGATTTCATTGTAGTATGATGTGGAAGTTTATGTTTTTGGTGATGATGGTTCTTACAAGAACTATGCCTGAAGAAGATTCTAGGGGACCTACAAATCAGGCGGTGGTCATTGGAAATGCATCTGATTCAGTATCGCGCCCGGCACGTAGACGCAAGCGTAACGCCATTACAACTACTGGTAAATATCATATATATTTTATCCATCTTATAAGTCATAACATATTATTTGACCCAAATAACATAATATTCGAGTCATATATTAAGATTACACATATATGGTTTTATCTTGGATTTGTGCTCTTTGAATTAGGGATGAGCTTTTTTACAGGAATACCGCTACCATACCGGTAGCACGCCGGCACCATGCCGGTACCGGTACCGACCGAACGTAAACGGTACCGGTATCGGTATTCACTTTTCCGTAATTTCGGTACCGGTATTTTCGGTATCGGTACCGGTACGGAACCGGTATTGATACCGAATTGTTATTATATAATTTGATAGGTATAGTTTAGAGGTTTAAGGTATTAGCATTAGGCAATTCACCTCCAAATGAGATGGAGACAAGACACTTTCAAATTTTTTGAGATCATGAGAATGCATCTGAAAAATGCTCGGGCTAAAAATCAAAGCACCAATTTTCAAAAAACCAAACCTAGAATGCCAACTAAAATGATGTCTGCTTAAATGTTGTACATTTAAGATATAGTATATGGCTACCTTCTTGAAGATGACCTTTTGCTATGAGATCCATGAAACAATAGATAAATATTGGATATGGAACACACGTGGCAAACTGGCAATTCATGTTGTATATGTACAAAACGTAAACATGGTTAGTATATGAAACACTAATACTACATAGATAACATCAAGCAATTCAGTATATGAGTATCTTGTACAGATCTAGAGAGCTATAACTAAGTCCTTAACTTGTTGTATCCATCTAGTGAGCTATGCCCATATAAAAAAAAATGAAAAACATCAAAGCGGTACCAAGCGGTAAATTACCGAAAAAACCGGTACCGATATCGGTACCGCACCGGTACCGAACCAGTACAACCGGTACGGTATTCGGTATTCACTTTTCCTCAATTTCGGTACCGGTATCATACCGTTATCATCCGTACTTTGAATATTGTATTAATCATATATCCATGATGCAGTTCAATTTTTTGTGTCACTTCTACTAATGTGTTTGTTTTAAACTTTTATTTCTTATAATCTTTGTTGTTATAATCTTTGAGCCTCCCTTAATTGTAAATTAACATATAGATGCAAATCAACCCCATGTTGATCCACCAAAAAGGCGTGGTCAAAATCTTAACCGTAGTGCTGACAAAGCCCTTGAGAATTTGCCAAAGGGTTCCAAAATTGTTTTAACAATGGCTACTGGTACGAAAGGATTCGTTGGGACTTCAGCTACTCAGTTTGCAAATGAGTGTGGGATTGTAATACGTAGTGTATGTCCTATGAACTTTCATAAATGGGAGTCCGTACCCACTGATGATAAAAAAGTGATGTATGAAAAGTTAGAGGTAAGTTGTATATACTTTTAATTTTAATTATTGAGAAGTTATTAGCATGTTACATTTTCATTTGTATTGTAACATACATATATATATATTCAATGCAGGGAAAATTCAATCTATTGCGAAAAAATAGAGTTTTCATGGAATACGTGGATTTTCAATTGCATCGCCAATGGAAACGCACCCGAGGTGAGTTGAGTGCCCACTGGAAAAAGAATGGAGGAAAAACCAATCCTCAATTGGCAAGATTAGAGATGAAATCCAATTGTCGGAGTCAAGAAGATTGGAACCATTTATGCGATTATTGGGAATTAGAATCAACTCAAGTAAGTTTGGTCAATGCTTGAAACCAATACAAACTTTATGTTAACTGAATATATACTTGCATACAAAAAGTTGTTCGCAAACATATAATGTCATATACATTGGTGTGACTGCTGCTACTGGATCGTAGTGATTTGATTGCACATATCTTACTGACCCATTAATTTAATTTTATAGAAATACAGTGATCAAATGGAAATCAATCGTCAAAAACAAGTTATTTCAAGTAAAGGGGGCTCTCGGTCAATAGCCAATCACATATTCCATATGGTAAGTTTTGAAGATTGTTTCAACTTTTAAGGGTTCTATTTGATTTAGTAAATTAGTTTTACACCCTCCTTTTATTTTTTGGACCATTTTTATGTTAAAATTTAGATTATGGAACATTGTTTACAACTTGCAACTTCAATGTTTTAAAAACACATTTATCAAACTTTATGTATTGATATTACTTATGCTATCACAGACAAATCCAGAGACTCAAATGCCGCCTAGCCCCTTTGAAGTCTATTACAAGTTGCATTATAATGCTAAAAAGGGATGGCAAAATGATGAGGCAGAAACCGAATATGTAAGTTATTACTATCATTGATAATCAATATATTTGTTTTGTTATTATTAAAATGTTCCATGGTCATTTTCCTTATTGTTTCTCTTTGTTTGCTTAGTATTGTGCCTTAGACTTTTAGTAGTGTTACTAATCTGCTTGAATTATTTATGCTAATTTCTTTTGGTTAAAAATTTGTTTTAATGCATTAATATTCCTAGCTTAATTTCTTTATGTTAGGCGGCTATTATTCATCATAAAGAGGAGGCAGTTGCGGAGTTAATTTCTAAAGGGACAACTATCACTACTACCATGCATCGCGAGTTAGAAAAGGAGGCAATTGAAAGCATATGTGCTAAGGAAAAAACAACAAAATCTGCATGGAAGGTAGGCGTTGGGCCTGTTTTCAGAAAAAAAAGATTTTTGGATGACATCAGAACCTGGATCGTCTCAGCAAACTTTAAGCGAGGATGAAGCACTTCGAAATAAGGTTGCTTCACTAGAAGAGGAAGGGAAACAAAGAAATGAAAAATATGAAAAGTTGTTAATGTTCGTGCGCTCAAAGTTTCCGGATTTTGAGAGCGCGGTATCTACACATGTGAGTAGTGGAGCAAATGATTTGGATGAGCAAGTCAATGACAATGACAATTTGAATTAGGAAGTGAGTTAAGACTTATTTTGTTAGTGTTTGATTGATTTCCGTTTTAAAGTTTAGACTTAATCTGTTTAGTACTATTTAGTTATATGTTTGTTTACTCTTTTTAATTTTTAGAATTAACATGCTATAATGCTATGCGTTAAATTAATTATGAATTGGTGCATACACATTATAGACTATTAAATATAGTATCAAAGACTATTTTCAGTCTTTAATAAACATGCCAGAAACAAGTCATAGTATTAAAGACTAGTTTTTTAGTCACGAAGTTAACATATTAGGGACTGATTATTAGTATTTAAAACACATATTTGGGACTGAAAAGGTTCTTACTTGATAAAAAAATTTAGTCTCTAAAAAAACATATTCGATACTAAATAATAACTTTTAAGATTATTTTTCAGTCCTTAAAATATAATTAAGGAATAAAATGATATGTTAACATAGACTAAATTTCACTCTCTAAAACGCACATCCAAGACTAAATAACATGACATCTAAGATTGTTTTTCAGTCCCTAAAAGAATATATGAAGACAGAATAGTATATTATCAGGGACTAATTCTTAGTCTCTATAACCTCTAATTAGAGACTGAATTGTCATAGAACCCAAGGCTAATTAAATGTATTTGTGACAAAATACACAACATTTTAGTACTGATTTTCATTCCTAAAAAACCTTCGTTCAAGGACTGATCTTCAGTCACAAACGAAATGTATTTGGGACTGAAATGATGTGGTATAGGGGGATAGAATAAGGACTGATTTTATGAGTAAGAGAGACTGAATGTCAGTCCTTGTAGGTATCATATATTTAGGACTGAAATTTAGTTACTAATGGAAGTATCTAGGACTAACCAACTAGGACTGACTCGTGACTGGCAAAATCAGTCCCAGATAGCCATTAGGGACTGATTTAGGAGTATCAAAGACTAATTTTTCAGTCCTTGATGACGATCTTTTTTGTAGTGACTAGACAATGTGTATTTTGGTTGGGTGACTTTTTTTTATGAACAAATACTGTTGGCTATTATCTTTAAGTTTGTCATGATTATGGTAGGTTTTATTCGGTTTGATTGCTATTCGTTAGTGGTACATGAGTTGGGGAATTACTTTGTAGATATGAATGTCGTTTGGAATGATATTTAGTATACGACATATATAGTTTCCGAAATAAGTAGCTTATTCCTTTTATACACATTTACTTTTAGATAAATAGAAAAGGAAAGATGGCACCTGTATCAAAAGCAAATGTTGAGGCAGGAGACTACTCACTTCCCATTTCGGCAGAGTAGTTGGCTAGAATGATAGCTTAACAAATAACTCTTGCACTTGATCAGCATGAGACCAACCCAGAGGTTAGTGGAAGTAAAGTTGATAACATGTTAGGTGGTGGTAACCTAGGCGGTAGTAGTTCACAGAGTCGAGGTACGATCGAGCTTGGACTAGGAGGAGGTTTTCATGTTGGAGGATCATGAGGTAAGAGCAGTTGAGATTGGTTTTAACGTTTCATGAAATGGTTACTTTGATTCTTATATCTAATAATAACTGTTACGTGTCTTGACGACACATGAGAGCTTGAGCAGGGTAGTGATCATAGGACATCTCTGTCTTATCACCCCTGTACTTTTGCAGGAGCCGAAGGTCCTTTGGGAGTTATTAAATGGATCAAGGAAATGGAGACAGTCATGACGACTAGTAACAGTTTCACTACTCAGAATGTTAGGTATGATGTTGGTTTTCTTCGAGGTGATGTTGCTGCATGGTGGATTATGCAAGTTCGTATACTAGGAAGTAGTGTTGCATATGGTATCTCGTGGGATGAACAAAAGGAAATGATACTGAGGGAATATTGTTCCTGCAGTGATATACGGAAGATTGTAGCCGAGTTTTTGGCACTTACTATGGAAGGAGCAGAGGTGAAGGCTTGCTTAACAAGATTAAGTGAACTGGCTAGTTTGGTCCCTAGATTGTTTATATCGGAGTTTGCTATTATTGAGCACTATACGAGGGGTTTGGTACCTCAAGTCAGGGATATGGTAATGTCTGTAAGACCAACCACCCTGCAGAGTGCTATGTCCTTGGTAGATTCCATAACTGACGGTGCAGTCAGAATGGGGATACTTGTTTATAAGGGTAAAGATGGGAAAAAACCGACTAAGGAGGTTGAAAGAGGTATGAAACCAAAATCGCGGAGGTTAAGTAAGAAGAGAAAGAGGATTGAAGATCTAAATAGGTGGTATAGGAGAAAAAGTAACAGGATCTGCAAGACAGGAAAGTGGAAGGTTATTAGGCTCTGTGAAAAATGTGGTCGAAGCGGCCATGCGGCCCCAAAATGCAAAGTGCGCATCCCAGCTAAGAATGACAAGAGTCAAACTAATCAACGTTGCTTTCATTGTGGTGTGGTTGGACTTTCAAGAGGGAGTGCCCGAGGCTTAGTGGGATGGATGGAATGACATGTGTAATGGAAGGGAGCATGGGCGCAGCTTCCCAAGATTCTGTGATGATGACCGGTATGTTCTTCGTTAATAAATAACCTACACCTACTTTAATAGAGACTGGAATGGTTATAAGTTGTAAAACCCACACCTTTTACTTCACACAAATATACACTTTCAGTCCCTCACCTATTTTAAAATTTTCACTTTCAACACTTGATCGAAAAATCACATGATTAATTAATATGACTGGTCGTTTTATACTCACGCATACCCACGTAGACGTAGAAGACCATCAAATGAAACAAATCATCAAACGCATTTTGAACCACAAATCAAACCAATTTATCCATTGTTTCGATACATTAATTTCAGCATTTACTTTTTAAATCAAGTCAACCATTTTACGTCATGGTTACTAGCCGCTAATATCTCTGGATATTATTAACCATTCATTTTTTTATCATTTGTATTTATTAGTTGCAGACTTGTATACCTTCCATTCTTAGTTCCTAGAATTAGGCATTACTCTTGTGTATTTATAAGTATCATTTGTGATAATATACATCACGATACGCACTAGTACACAACTCTCTAAAACGAGTATACAACTCTCTAAAACGATTAATTTGACAACTTATTCTATAAATCTTTTCACAAAGCCTATTCGCCAAATTAGAACACACTCTTCACAAGTTGTGCCTTGAAACAAATAGCCCGCTATGAGCCCAAAGAGATGCCTTAACGATCCTGCAAATAAATGACCTTTCAATGTATAAATTTCGTAAAAGTTTGAAAATTTAAAAAGTTTCAAGTTTACCCAGTCTTAACGGGTAACACTTCGATTTTATACAACATCTCATAACAATTAAAAAAAAAATTCCGACTTTTCACCCCACAAGTTAAAGAAATAATTAAATACAGAAAAATCTTATTTTCCAAAATTCGTCAAGGCATCTGGGATCATTGACAACCTTCACATCATTTTAGATCTTGGTCTTTCGAAACACATTAGATTTACACACACTTCATGAAATGGTTTCATCTTGCATTTTATAAACTTGCATTGCATATTTTACAAATCAAATGTAAATCTGCATGTTTTCATATAACCTATCTAATATATGTTTTCGGGAGGAATTTGCAACTAATAATATACCTTATAACACTTTTCAAACTCGACTTCTCGTAAACACATGAAAATGTGTACCTACGAAATCTTTCAAGTGAACCTGTTTTGAACTTAAAATATTCTTCGGTTTCCAAAAAGTTATCCTCATACCAGTAGACTATACGTCTGTTCTACGCACTTTCATTTACAGTAAATTTCATTACTTTTTTACACCATTCTATTTATAGTTACGTTCGTACATTATCTTATTATTTTTGTATTATTCTTTTGTTGGTAGTTATTTTCACGCATTATTCGCAACTATTCTCGCACTAGTTATTAGTAGTTATTCTTACAACACTAGTTTTGAGCATTAATTTAACTCGTTTACTTTCATTTTGTGCAAATTGTGCGATTTACTCGATTTACGTTATGCTATTCTTTCAATCGAAATTTTATGCTATACTTATATACTTACATGAACGCATATTTGGTATGCATATTTTTTTTTGTTTTGTTGTGAGCAAAACTCTGTTATACTTTACATTATTTTGTTCATCATCGTGGCCAACAAACATACTAATTGATAGCTCGTATGAGATCTAAGCCAGTTCCCATGTACGACTCGGTTCATAGTATTCCTCTAACCCGAGGGGAACAGTGTAATCCTTAGAGTCTATCGATATGGTTGTTTAGAGCCCAATGATGTGAACTGAAAATTTACTGGTTAAGGGTGAACCCGAAAGGTGAAGAACCCCTAATCATGTCTATTACTTACACATTAATCTCATTACGGTTAAAGGGTGAACCTGAAAGGGGAAGAACCTTTAACCGCATCTTATACTTGAGCAGTATCTACTACTTAAGACATTTTGGTTGCACGCATTGTTTCTTGATTACTTATGTTAGTGTTATGGAAAAGCATAGCACCCTAGTGTAAGGTAAATCGATGATTACGGTCCGGAACGCAATCATGGGTTTACAGGTACATGAGGGTGGTGTGTAATTCTATTTAGGCTGTTGGTAGACAATCAGTACGAGTCCAAAGTATCAGTAGTGTGGTGGGTTAGCTGCGGTACACCCTATATATAAGCACGAGTGATACTGCGGCAGCGGACTAGGAGTCTGACCAAGAACCTACCCATTACTATCTCTTTATTAGATCGTTGACTAATAGCTAGCATTTTCGATAAGAATGTTCTTACACGAGCTTCAATTCGACTTCCTAGAGTCTTTCTCTAGACCATCCACACAGAAAACACAAACTTTGTATACTCTTACACTCTCTGTTAGTTGAAATCCTGTTGCATGTCCTTAATAAAGTTCGGTCAGATACTTCTCTAAAGTATGGGAGACTGCTACAATAGTGTCCTTACAATCACCTCTTATGCACACTTTAAATATATACCTTTCGCAAACTTTTACATTGTAAACTCTCGTTTCCTAATCTCGGGTCAAATGACAAAAAAATAAATATATATGAAACTCTCCTTTTGGGTCTTAAACAACTATTTTTCATTTCACCAAATCATAGATCTCTACAATTTTTTATTCGCAACTAAAACATGCTTATCCTTTATTTCACGACACTTTGCTTTTCACCGAAACCTTCACTTGAAAAGAATTTCGGGACGCAATTCTCTAAAGTATGGGAGACTGTAAAACCCACACCTTTTACTTCACACAAATATACACTTTCAGTCCCTCACCTATTTTAAAATTTTCACTTTCAACACTTGATCGAAAAATCACATGATTAATTAATATGACTGGTCGTTTTATACTCACGCATACCCACGTAGACGTAGAAGAGAAAACTCATATATAAATGCCTACCTACACGATACGCACTAGTACACAACTCTCTAAAACGAGTATACAACTCTCTAAAACGATTAATTTGACAACTTATTCTATAAATCTTTTCACAAAGCCTATTCGCCAAATTAGAACACACTCTTCACAAGTTGTGCCTTGAAACAAATAGCCCGCTATGAGCCCAAAGAGATGCCTTAACGATCCTGCAAATAAATGACCTTTCAATGTATAAATTTCGTAAAAGTTTGAAAATTTAAAAAGTTTCAAGTTTACCCAGTCTTAACGGGTAACACTTCGATTTTATACAACATCTCATAACAATTAAAAAAAAAATTCCGACTTTTCACCCCACAAGTTAAAGAAATAATTAAATACAGAAAAATCTTATTTTCCAAAATTCGTCAAGGCATCTGGGATCATTGACAACCTTCACATCATTTTAGATCTTGGTCTTTCGAAACACATTAGATTTACACACACTTCATGAAATGGTTTCATCTTGCATTTTATAAACTTGCATTGCATATTTTACAAATCAAATGTAAATCTGCATGTTTTCATATAACCTATCTAATATATGTTTTCGGGAGGAATTTGCAACTAATAATATACCTTATAACACTTTTCAAACTCGACTTCTCGTAAACACATGAAAATGTGTACCTACGAAATCTTTCAAGTGAACCTGTTTTGAACTTAAAATATTCTTCGGTTTCCAAAAAGTTATCCTCATACCAGTAGACTATACGTCTGTTCTACGCACTTTCATTTACAGTAAATTTCATTACTTTTTTACACCATTCTATTTATAGTTACGTTCGTACATTATCTTATTATTTTTGTATTATTCTTTTGTTGGTAGTTATTTTCACGCATTATTCGCAACTATTCTCGCACTAGTTATTAGTAGTTATTCTTACAACACTAGTTTTGAGCATTAATTTAACTCGTTTACTTTCATTTTGTGCAAATTGTGCGATTTACTCGATTTACGTTATGCTATTCTTTCAATCGAAATTTTATGCTATACTTATATACTTACATGAACGCATATTTGGTATGCATATTTTTTTTTGTTTTGTTGTGAGCAAAACTCTGTTATACTTTACATTATTTTGTTCATCATCGTGGCCAACAAACATACTAATTGATAGCTCGTATGAGATCTAAGCCAGTTCCCATGTACGACTCGGTTCATAGTATTCCTCTAACCCGAGGGGAACAGTGTAATCCTTAGAGTCTATCGATATGGTTGTTTAGAGCCCAATGATGTGAACTGAACATTTACTGGTTAAGGGTGAACCCGAAAGGTGAAGAACCCCTAATCATGTCTATTACTTACACATTAATCTCATTACGGTTAAAGGGTGAACCTGAAAGGGGAAGAACCTTTAACCGCATCTTATACTTGAGCAGTATCTACTACTTAAGACATTTTGGTTGCACGCATTGTTTCTTGATTACTTATGTTAGTGTTATGGAAAAGCATAGCACCCTAGTGTAAGGTAAATCGATGATTACGGTCCGGAACGCAATCATGGGTTTACAGGTACATGAGGGTGGTGTGTAATTCTATTTAGGCTGTTGGTAGACAATCAGTACGAGTCCAATGTATCAGTAGTGTGGTGGGTTAGCTGCGGTACACCTTATATATAAGCACGAGTGATACTGCGGGAGCGGACTAGGAGTTTGACCAAGAACCTACCCATTACTATCTCTTTATTAGATCGTTGACTAATAGCTAGCATTTTCGATAAGAATGTTCTTACACGAGCTTCAATTCGACTTCCTAGAGTCTTTCTCTAGATCATCCACACAGAAAACACAAACTTGGTATACTCTTACACTCTCTGTTAGTTGAAATCCTGTTGCATGTCCTTAATAAAGTTCGGTCAGAAACTTCTCTAAAGTATGGGAGACTGTTACAATAGTGTCCTTACAATTACCTCTTATGCACACTTTAAATATATACCTTTCGCAAACTTTTACATTGTAAACTCTCGTTTCCTAATCTCGGGTCAAATGACAAAAAAATAAATATATATGAAACTCTCCTTTTGGGTCTTAAACAACTATTTTTCATTTCACCAAATCATAGATCTCTACAATTTTTTATTCGCAACAAAAACATGCTTATCCTTTATTTCACGACACTTTGCTTTTCACCGAAACCTTCACTTGAAAAGAATTTCGGGACGCAATTCTCTAAAGTATGGGAGACTGTAAAACCCACACCTTTTACTTCACACAAATATACACTTTCAGTCCCTCACCTATTTTAAAATTTTCACATTCAACACTTGATCGAAAAATCACATGATTAATTAATATGACTGGTCGTTTTATACTCACGCATACCCACGTAGACGTAGAAGACCATCAAATGAAACAAATCATCAAACGCATTTTTAACCACAAATCAAGCCAACTTATCCATTGTTTCGATACATTAATTTCAGCATTTACTTTTTAAATCAAGTCAACCATTTTACGTCATGGTTACTAGCCGATAATATCTCTGGATATTATTAACCATTCATTTTTTTTATCATTTGTATTTATTAGTTGCAGACTTGTATACCTTCCATTCTTAGTTCCTAGAATTAGGCATTACTCTTGTGTATTTATAAGTATCATTTGTGATAATATACATCAAGGAATTCACTAATCCAACATGGTACCAAACACTTTGGCTTATTTTCGATCTAGCCACTGGTCATCCTCTTCATTCACTCTTTCAATAATGTTCCCCATTTAATATCTTGTCTGTCATCATGGACGACAAGAATGCACTGATCCAACGATTGTGTGTGTATATATATATATATATATATATATCTATATCTATATATTAGAGATTCAAACACCATCCCCCTCGGTTGTGTTCTCCGACCAACTTTGTCCGGGCAACAACCACCACCACCCTCCTCGCCGCTGGCTTCGAAACCATCGAACAAGCTACTTCAAACCACCCGCGATACACCACCACCTCCCGTGTTGCTATCTTTTGCCGAGTTGGAACCGGACACTGTCATCGCCCCCGTGTCTTCGTCTCGTTTATGTGAAAACTTTCCTAGCCACTACTGCACCGGTTCATTCGCGCTGACTTGATCAGGTTATTCTTTCTCTTATTTGAAGTAGTTGTCTTAATTTTAAATTTATGTTTAGAATGTTATTTGGCTAGGGGTATGGAAAGGTGAAGATGTCCATGGGGTGGGAATGGTTTCAAAGAAATATACTAAGTTGGTACACGATTTTGTTTTAGTTTGTCAAGTTGAAATTTTCGTTTTAAAAACTATGATATAAACAAATTAGTAATGCTAAAAAAAAACATACTTTCTTGTGTATAATTGGTATTATGAGTTCTCTTTTTATAGATGAATACATTATAAAATAGGTGAAATACAATTTAAGTTTGGTAAATTCCACAAAATGTTCTCGAAAGAAAAATCTATCCATGGTCAAAGGAGTTATTTTATATATAGTAAAACTTTTATTACTTATAACACACATAAAAACTATGTCGGTTATATTGGATATTGGGAAGTATAGTTTTAAAAATATAAATCCTTCTTAACTTAAACCAAATAGATTAGTGCATCTATTCTTTTAAAGATAGATGGTTTTGTTTCATCAAACCATGCAAATTTGAGCACTTAAAATATTTGAATTAAATCAAGTTATAATATTTTAGGGATTCGTTATGCGTGATTCAAGCTTTAGGGATTATATCGACCTTTGTTAATTCTCGTTGACTTCTAGAAATTCCAACACAATCAAAGTGAGTATTCCTACCCCTTTTTGCTTTTATACATTTCTGGGGTATTACATGTACACTACTACAATTTTAAAATACAAGTTTACATTTTTTTACGATACAATTCTAGTACTATGTGCATTGCTTACAACGTGCTTTATGCTTAGACAATACATGTGGATTACAATTTACAATTGTACTTAGTGAAATCATTAACATGGTACAAGCCGACCTTAACATTGGATAGCGCTATTTGGATTGACAACCCGCCTAGATTGATTCTCCCCCTTTTTCATCGGAGAATCCGTGGCCATTGTTAAGTTATCACCCATTTATTGGATGAGTACACCACCGTTCATACAGTACATTATACAGTCACAGGGTTGATTTCGCTCATTTGTATGATACATAGTTTACATATTTGCACTGTAGCTCGCACTTGAATTGTATAACATTTTTCCAACTTACTATATGTATTAAATCTAGGAATCCTCACCAACATTTCATATGTTGACAAAACTTATTTTGTACATGTTTCAGGTGCAGTTTGATCTTAGTACTATAGCATTGGACTTTAGTGCTTGCTTTTAATAAGTTATTTCAAATTTCATGTTTCATTCAGACTTTTGTATTTTTTTTCCATTTCATCTATGTAAGACAATTTAAATTATTCAATAATATATTTACATTTTAGTACCATGTGCTTTTTAACAATCGTCACTACGTGACACCTCGATGATTCCGCCATCGGTTGGGGTGTTACAGATTGGTATCAGAGCCATGGTTATAGGGAATTAGGTTATTAGAATGCCTTTTAGCCTAGTCTATAACTAAGCTTACTTTCACGAGTCCTCTCGTTTATGTTTCTCTTATTTCTTATATTTTCTTTCAAGATATTTTCGTTATGATTGTTTCTCGTTATTCTTTCGATATTTTGCTTGGCGAAGAAGACACTCGTATTTCACAAACGAAACGATATCATCAAGTTAGGAGTGACCTTGGTGATTAGTTTCACTCCTCTATATGTTATTTATCTTAGGAATATATCTTTGAGATAGGAGTGACATCCACACCTCAAAGAGTATTTCTTTCAAAAAGGAACTTAACCACTAAGCTGGGAGTGATATCCTTAATTTAGTGATTAGTTTCATTCCACAATTGTTTTCAATTTTGAAATACATCTTTGAGTTAGGAGTGAAATCCAAATCTCAAGGATCTATTTTTTCATCTCGTTTTTAATCTCGCCAAAGTTTTGGAATTCACTAGTGATGGGGCACGTGCAATCTGGAAGGGTGAACGCCTGTATCCTGAGTTTCTATCTAGGCCTGGTATTTCGTATAAATCCCAATCAGACGAGGGACCCGTATACCTACCTGCAAACTCTTGGGATGAGCATTCACTTATAGGCTAAAGTACGCCCCCACAAGTCACTAGGAAATTTCAAATACTTGAGTTGGTCAAAGTTTCCTATGGAAACAATTCTAATGTTTTATATCATTAATATTTATGTTTGTTTATCATTTGAAGATTCCATTTAATCACTTGATGTTTCATATGCCATTATTCATTGATCATTCACTTTTGAATCCCTTATCATCATTACTAAAACTTTTGTTCGATATATTATTGCATTAAAGCTTACACTATTTCACTTATGCTCATGATTTTTACACTATAAGGTATTACTCATCTTGCGTTAAAACATTTTTACCCACGAGTTAAGTTTTAAACTCTGTGTTTAACTTTGATCACATCCTGATTTTAGGAATGTTGCGTCATCATACAGTTAAAAATGAATATGGTTTTTCCAAACTTATTATTTCAACATGTTTTATACCTTAATGTTTACAAACTTACTTGATCGAAGTCATAGTATATCCTCATATACCCTATACTAATATTGTTGCACCCAGTCTCCTAAGCCATAGCCAATTACCATTAGTTAGAACTCCTTAGTCAGAGTAAACTCATATATAAATGCCTACCTACACGATACGCACTAGTACACAACTCTCTAAAACGAGTATACAACTCTCTAAAACGATTAATTTGACAACTTATTCTATAAATCTTTTCACAAAGCCTATTCGCCAAATTAGAACACACTCTTCACACCTTGTGCCTTGAAACAAATAGCCCGCTATGAGCCCAAAGAGATGCCTTAACGATCCTGCAAATAAATGACCTTTCAATGTATAAATTTCGTAAAAGTTTGAAAATTTAAAAAGTTTCAAGTTTACCCAGTCTTAACGGGTAACACTTCGATTTTATACAACATCTCATAACAATTAAAAAAAAAATTCCGACTTTTCACCCCACAAGTTAAAGAAATAATTAAATACAGAAAAATCTTATTTTCCAAAATTCGTCAAGGCATCTGGGATCATTGACAACCTTCACATCATTTTAGATCTTGGTCTTTCGAAACACATTAGATTTACACACACTTCATGAAATGGTTTCATCTTGCATTTTATAAACTTGCATTGCATATTTTACAAATCAAATGTAAATCTGCATGTTTTCATATAACGTATCTAATATATGTTTTCGGGAGGAATTTGCAACTAATAATATACCTTATAACACTTTTCAAACTCGACTTCTCGTAAACACATGAAAATGTGTACCTACGAAATCTTTTCAAGTGAACCTGTTTTGAACTTAAAATATTCTTCGGTTTCCAAAAAGTTATCCTCATACCAGTAGACTATACGTCTGTTCTACGCACTTTCATTTACAGTAAATTTCATTACTTTTTTACACCATTCTATTTATAGTTACGTTCGTACATTATCTTATTATTTTTGTATTATTCTTTTGTTGGTAGTTATTTTCACGCATTATTCGCAACTATTCTCGCACTAGTTATTAGTAGTTATTCTTACAACACTAGTTTTGAGCATTAATTTAACTCGTTTACTTTCATTTTGTGCAAATTGTGCGATTTACTCGATTTACGTTATGCTATTCTTTCAATCGAAATTTTATGCTATACTTATATACTTACATGAACGCATATTTGGTATGCATATTTTTTTTTGTTTTGTTGTGAGCAAAACTCTGTTATACTTTACATTATTTTGTTCATCATCGTGGCCAACAAACATACTAATTGATAGCTCGTATGAGATCTAAGCCAGTTCCCATGTACGACTCGGTTCATAGTATTCCTCTAACCCGAGGGGAACAGTGTAATCCTTAGAGTCTATCGATATGGTTGTTTAGAGCCCAATGATGTGAACTGAAAATTTACTGGTTAAGGGTGAACCCGAAAGGTGAAGAACCCCTAATCATGTCTATTACTTACACATTAATCTCATTACGGTTAAAGGGTGAACCTGAAAGGGGAAGAACCTTTAACCGCATCTTATACTTGAGCAGTATCTACTACTTAAGACATTTTGGTTGCACGCATTGTTTCTTGATTACTTATGTTAGTGTTATGGAAAAGCATAGCACCCTAGTGTAAGGTAAATCGATGATTACGGTCCGGAACGCAATCATGGGTTTACAGGTACATGAGGGTGGTGTGTAATTCTATTTAGGCTGTTGGTAGACAATCAGTACGAGTCCAAAGTATCAGTAGTGTGGTGGGTTAGCTGCGGTACACCCTATATATAAGCACGAGTGATACTGCGGGAGCGGACTAGGAGTCTGACCAAGAACCTACCCATTACTATCTCTTTATTAGATCGTTGACTAATAGCTAGCATTTTCGATAAGAATGTTCTTACACGAGCTTCAATTCGACTTCCTAGAGTCTTTCTCTAGACCATCCACACAGAAAACACAAACTTTGTATACTCTTACACTCTCTGTTAGTTGAAATCCTGTTGCATGTCCTTAATAAAGTTCGGTCAGATACTTCTCTAAAGTATGGGAGACTGCTACAATAGTGTCCTTACAATCACCTCTTATGCACACTTTAAATATATACCTTTCGCAAACTTTTACATTGTAAACTCTCGTTTCCTAATCTCGGGTCAAATGACAAAAAAATAAATATATATGAAACTCTCCTTTTGGGTCTTAAACAACTATTTTTCATTTCACCAAATCATAGATCTCTACAATTTTTTATTCGCAACTAAAACATGCTTATCCTTTATTTCACGACACTTTGCTTTTCACCGAAACCTTCACTTGAAAAGAATTTCGGGACGCAATTCTCTAAAGTATGGGAGACTGTAAAACCCACACCTTTTACTTCACACAAATATACACTTTCAGTCCCTCACCTATTTTAAAATTTTCACTTTCAACACTTGATCGAAAAATCACATGATTAATTAATATGACTGGTCGTTTTATACTCACGCATACCCACGTAGACGTAGAAGAGAAAACTCATATATAAATGCCTACCTACACGATACGCACTAGTACACAACTCTCTAAAACGAGTATACAACTCTCTAAAACGATTAATTTGACAACTTATTCTATAAATCTTTTCACAAAGCCTATTCGCCAAATTAGAACACACTCTTCACACCTTGTGCCTTGAAACAAATAGCCCGCTATGAGCCCAAAGAGATGCCTTAACGATCCTGCAAATAAATGACCTTTCAATGTATAAATTTCGTAAAAGTTTGAAAATTTAAAAAGTTTCAAGTTTACCCAGTCTTAACGGGTAACACTTCGATTTTATACAACATCTCATAACAATTAAAAAAAAAATTTCCGACTTTTCACCCCACAAGTTAAAGAAATAATTAAATACAGAAAAATCTTATTTTCCAAAATTCGTCAAGGCATCTGGGATCATTGACAACCTTCACATCATTTTAGATCTTGGTCTTTCGAAACACATTAGATTTACACACACTTCATGAAATGGTTTCATCTTGCATTTTATAAACTTGCATTGCATATTTTACAAATCAAATGTAAATCTGCATGTTTTCATATAACCTATCTAATATATGTTTTCGGGAGGAATTTGCAACTAATAATATACCTTATAACACTTTTCAAACTCGACTTCTCGTAAACACATGAAAATGTGTACCTACGAAATCTTTCAAGTGAACCTGTTTTGAACTTAAAATATTCTTCGGTTTCCAAAAAGTTATCCTCATACCAGTAGACTATACGTCTGTTCTACGCACTTTCATTTACAGTAAATTTCATTACTTTTTTACACCATTCTATTTATAGTTACGATCGTACATTATCTTATTATTTTTGTATTATTCTTTTGTTGGTAGTTATTTTCACGCATTATTCGCAACTATTCTCGCACTAGTTATTAGTAGTTATTCTTACAACACTAGTTTTGAGCATTAATTTAACTCATTTACTTTCATTTTGTGCAAATTGTGCGATTTACTCGATTTACGTTATGCTATTCTTTCAATCGAAATTTTATGCTATACTTATATACTTACATGAACGCATATTTGGTATGCATATTTTTTTTGTTTTGTTGTGAGCAAAACTCTGTTATACTTTACATTATTTTGTTCATCATCGTGGCCAACAAACATACTAATTGATAGCTCGTATGAGATCTAAGCCAGTTCCCATGTACGACTCGGTTCATAGTATTCCTCTAACCCGAGGGGAACAGTGTAATCCTTAGAGTCTATCGATATGGTTGTTTAGAGCCCAATGATGTGAACTGAACATTTACTGGTTAAGGGTGAACCCGAAAGGTGAAGAACCCCTAATCATGTCTATTACTTACACATTAATCTCATTACGGTTAAAGGGTGAACCTGAAAGGGGAAGAACCTTTAACCGCATCTTATACTTGAGCAGTATCTACTACTTAAGACATTTTGGTTGCACGCATTGTTTCTTGATTACTTATGTTAGTATTATGGAAAAGCATAGCACCCTAGTGTAAGGTAAATCGATGATTACGGTCCGGAACGCAATCATGGGTTTACAGGTACATGAGGGTGGTGTGTAATTCTATTTAGGCTGTTGGTAGACAATCAGTACGAGTCCAATGTATCAGTAGTGTGGTGGGTTAGCTGCGGTACACCTTATATATAAGCACGAGTGATACTGCGGGAGCGGACTAGGAGTCTGACCAAGAACCTACCCATTACTATTACTTTATTAGATCGTTGACTAATAGCTAGCATTTTCGATAAGAATGTTCTTACACGAGCTTCAATTCGAATTCCTAGAGTCTTTCTCTAGATCATCCACACAGAAAACACAAACTTGGTATACTCTTACACTCTCTGTTAGTTGAAATCCTGTTGCATGTCCTTAATAAAGTTCGGTCAGAAACTTCTCTAAAGTATGGGAGACTGCTACAATAGTGTCCTTACAATTACCTCTTATGCACACTTTAAATATATACCTTTCGCAAACTTTTACATTGTAAACTCTCGTTTCCTAATCTCGGGTCAAATGACAAAAAAATAAATATATATGAAACTCTCCTTTTAGGTCTTAAACAACTATTTTTCATTTCACCAAATCATAGATCTCTACAATTTTTTATTCGCAACAAAAACATGCTTATCCTTTATTTCACGACACTTTGCTTTTCACCGAAACCTTCACTTGAAAAGAATTTCGGGACGCAATTCTCTAAAGTATGGGAGACTGTAAAACCCACACCTTTTACTTCACACAAATATACACTTTCAGTCCCTCACCTATTTTAAAATTTTCACATTCAACACTTGATCGAAAAATCACATGATTAATTAATATGACTGGTCGTTTTATACTCACGCATACCCACGTAGACGTAGAAGACCATCAAATGAAACAAATCATCAAACGCATTTTTAACCACAAATCAAGCCAACTTATCCATTGTTTCGATACATTAATTTCAGCATTTACTTTTTAAATCAAGTCAACCATTTTACGTCATGGTTACTAGCCGATAATATCTCTGGATATTATTAACCATTCATTTTTTTTATCATTTGTATTTATTAGTTGCAGACTTGTATACCTTCCATTCTTAGTTCCTAGAATTAGGCATTACTCTTGTGTATTTATAAGTATCATTTGTGATAATATACATCAAGGAATTCACTGATCCAACATGGTACCAAACACTTTGGCTTATTTTCGATCTAGCCACTGGTCATCCTCTTCATTCACTCTTTCAATAATGTTCCCCATTTAATATCTTGTCTGTCATCATGGACGACAATAATGCACTGATCCAACGATTGTGTGTGTATATATATATATATCTATATCTATATATTAGAGATTCAAACACCATCCCCCTCGGTTGTGTTCTCCGACCAACTTTGTCCGGGCAACAACCACCACCACCCTCCTCGCCGCTGGCTTCGAAACCATCGAACAAGCTACTTCAAACCACTCGCGATACACCACCACCTCCCGTGTTGCTATCTTTTGCCGAGTTGGAACCGGACACTGTCATCGCCCCTGTGTCTTCGTCTCGTTTATGTGAAAACTTTCCTAGCCACTACTGCACCGGTTCATTCGCGCTGACTTGATCAGGTTATTCTTTCTCTTATTTGAAGTAGTTGTCTTAATTTTAAATTTATGTTTAGAATGTTATTTGGCTAGGGGTATGGAAAGGTGAAGATGTCCATGGGGTGGGAATGGTTTCAAAGAAATATACTAAGTTGGTACACGATTTTGTTTTAGTTTGTCAAGTTGAAATTTTCGTTTTAAAAACTATGATATAAACAAATTAGTAATGCTAAAAAAAAAACATACTTTCTTGTGTATAATTGGTATTATGAGTTCTCTTTTTATAGATGAATACATTATAAAATAGGTGAAATACAATTTAAGTTTGGTAAATTCAACAAAATGTTCTCGAAAGAAAAATCTATCCATGGTCAAAGGAGTTATTTTATATATAGTAAAACTTTTATTACTTATAACACACATAAAAACTATGTCGGTTATATTGGATATTGGGAAGTATAGTTTTAAAAATATAAATCCTTCTTAACTTAAACCAAATAGATTAGTGCATCTATTCTTTTAAAGATAGATGGTTTTGTTTCATCAAACCATGCAAATTTGAGCACTTAAAATATTTGAATTAAATCAAGTTATAATATTTTAGGGATTCGTTATGCGTGATTCAAGCTTTAGGGATTATATCGACCTTTGTTAATTCTCGTTGACTTCTAGAAATTCCAACACAATCAAAGTGAGTATTCCTACCCCTTTTTGCTTTTATACATTTCTGGGGTGTTACATGTACACTACTACAATTTTAAAATACAAGTTTACATTTTTTTACGATACAATTCTAGTACTATGTGCATTGCTTACAACGTGCTTTATGCTTAGACAATACATGTGGATTACAATTTACAATTGTACTTAGTGAAATCATTAACATGGTACAAGCCGACCTTAACATTGGATAGCGCTATTTGGATTGACAACCCGCCTAGATTGATTCTCCCCCTTTTTCATCGGAGAATCCGTGGCCATTGTTAAGTTATCACCCATTTATTGGATGAGTACACCACCGTTCATACAGTACATTATACAGTCACAGGGTTGATTTCGCTCATTTGTATGATACATAGTTTACATATTTGCACTGTAGCTCGCACTTGAATTGTATAACATTTTTCCAACTTACTATATGTATTAAATCTAGGAATCCTCACCAACATTTCATATGTTGACAAAACTTATTTTGTACATGTTTCAGGTGCAGTTTGATCTTAGTACTATAGCATTGGACTTTAGTGCTTGCTTTTAATAAGTTATTTCAAATTTCATGTTTCATTCAGACTTTTGTATTTTTTTTTCCATTTCATCTATGTAAGACAATTTAAATTATTCAATAATATATTTACATTTTAGTACCATGTGCTTTTGAACAATCGTCACTACGTGACACCTCGATGATTCCGCCATCGGTTGGGGTGTTACATAAGTTTTGATTTGAAAAGGGTTGATGTGCGATAGGCTTCCTGTAGAACTATTGTGTGCTATATGAGTAGAGATTCGTGAGGTAAATAGGAATGATGATTGTGTAACAGGTAGTCTCAGGGATTAGCATAGACTTTTACTATCAAACCCAGGATTTCATTTCTGCGTTTAAATCCGGATTGATTATCCGAGCCGCGGAAAGAATTACGCAGTATTACGACTAGTGATATACGGATAGAAATGAAGAATGGCCCTAAATAAGTCCAAAGGAATTACCCGGTTAGTTGCTTTTGAAGCAGTTAGGATTTCGAATGGAGATTGTACATGGAGTCACTTAGTTGCTAATGCCTTTAGCAAATTACATTTGTTATAACTCAAGTATCAACGCGGTACCGTCTGAAGTTTCGAAAAGATAGAAGGTCAGTCGCCACTTCCTAGGTGGAATTGAATGGTAAACATTTGATTAGATCAGTATTGGTCTAGAAAATCGTAGACAAGAAGCCTTGGAATGAGAATAGATTTCAGTGACTAGCCTTGAATGGAGGAATTTTGTGAAACAAATGGAAGACTAAGAATGTCTAAGGTGGAAAACAAGTTATCTCAGATGTATGCCATGGAAAGGCAATACAAAATTTAGCAAATAAGAAAAATCGGATTATCTGGAATTCAAGATGTGATTTACGACGAGGAAGTGACGAAAAGGCTTGTCTATTGAGATACTTGGGATACCTCGGAATAAAGTCAAGTGTGAGGATGAATGTTGCTATGATGTGAAATCCGTGGAAGTTATAGCCTGGATGGCCCCGGGATTGAGGAAAAGCAGTGTTAACCCACTCAAAGATGTATGAAATTCCAAACGCGAATCAAGGATAAGTTGGGATGAAGATAGAGTAATGGATCACAGGTATCCCCAACAAGTTGTTTCTAAAGCAAAGCAAGCAGTGTTAGGTGAAAATTTCGAGGATGAAATTTCTTAAACGAGGGAAGACTGTGACAACCGGTAAAAATCCAGATATTACCCGCACAGTATGATGACTACTAACATAATATCAGAGACTGTATATTAGATTCAATTAGTGATAATTAGATATCGTTGGGAAGGTATAAGCAGAGTACGAATGCGTTTTAAGATTTATCAGGAATCTTAGGAATGCTTGTATTGTTTAATCATAAGTTACCCGTATTGAACATTGGTAACTACCCGGTTAACCTTAGAAGGTCTAAATATCTTTCGAATGCAAAACCACACAAGATTATTTTATTTAGTACAACAATCTAGACCTAGATTTTTCAAAAATTCATTTTCAAGCTATATTATATGTTGTCCAGATATAAGGAATTGACCATTGTTTGTGAATTAAGTAAAATAACTGTTACTTCAATGATAAAAAAGGAAGTAAATAAGATAAACCAATAAAAGGGAATTTTTGAAAAATCTAGCTCTAGATTGTTATACTAATTTGTGTAATCATCTTGTCATTGTCAATAATTGTATGATAAATGTAAATCATTTAATAATATTCAAATTTCATTTTAGTATCATGAGCTATTGAACAATCATTACTAGGTGGCACCCCGATGTTTCCGCCATCGGTTAGGGTGTTACAAAACGGGTATGAGGAGAAAGATTGTTGATAGCGGTGTTTATGTGAGAAAAAAGAGATGGTTTATATATTGCGGGGCAGAGGAATGTTAAATGGGTCATACTTGGAGCCCTACGAGTTAGGCTGAGTTGGAGGCTGACATGGACACCCTAGATAGGGGCCACCTCAGCCTAAGTTACTCTTTTTTTTATATAGGTATATATATGGGTGTGTGCGTGTTTAATTTTGAGCCATCATGGTTAGTGGGCTCTAGGCGGTCGTAACATCCTGCCCCTCTCACCACCAATATGTCCGCTTTGCCCCGATGGGTTGCACATTCAGAGCTCACGGATTTGTTTTTGGGTGCCCTAGTGGAGACTTCCCAGGAGGTCACCCATCCTGGTAGTGCTCCCACCTGAGCACGCTTAACTGTGGAGTTCTCCTCTCATCCACTAACATTAAGCCCCAAAACGCGTTGGTGATTTAAGAGGCAAGACATTACTTATAAACCAAGGATCTCTCCTGGCCACGGTCGATGTGGGATTTTCCCGGGGTGTCACATTCACCACCTGTTAGAGGCTCATCATCCCTGATGAGGTGTGTACCCACTATCCCGATCGGCACAAGAGTGGCTCTGATACCATCTGTAACATCCTGCCCCTCTCACCACCAATATTGTCCGCATTGCCCTGATGGGTTGCACATCCAGAGCTCACGGATTTGTTTTTAGGTGCCCCAGTGGAGACTTCCCAGGAGGTCACCCATCCTGGTAGTGCTCCAACTTGAGCACGCTTAACTGTGGAGTTCTCCTCTCATCCACTAACATTAAGCCCCAAAACGCGTTGGTGATTTAAGAGGCAAGACATTACTTATGAACCAAGGATCTCTCCTGGCCACGACCGATGTGGAATTTTCCCGGGGTGTCACATTAAAAATTTGGACCATTTCTCGATTTGTGCGTGTCATCATTGCGCATGGGCTATGCTAATCTTCTCTGTATCGTTCCAATTTTATCGGATGTATCAGGATGGGTGACCTCCTGGGAAGTCTCCACTAGGCAACCAAAAACAAATCCGTGAGCTCTGGATGGGCAACCCATAGGGGCAAAGCGGACAATATTGGTGGTGAGAGGGGCCGGATGTTACAGATAGTATGAGAGCCACTCCTGTGCCCTTCGGGATGGTGGGTACATACCTCATCAGGGACGATGAGACTCTAACAGGAGGTGAATGTGACACCCCGAGAAAATCCCACATCGGTAGTGGCCAGGAGAGATCCTTGGTTCATAAGTAATGTCTTGCCTCTTAAATCACCAACGCGTTTTGGGCTTAATGTTAGTGGATGAGAGGAGAACTCCACAGTTAAGCGTGCTCAGGTGAGAGTAGTATCAGGATGGGTGTCCTCCTGGGAAGTCTCCACTGGGAAACCAAAAACAAATCCGTGAGCTCTGGATGGGCAACCCATCGGGGAAAGCAGACAATATTGGTGGTGAGAGGGGCCGGATGTTATATATATATATGCTAAGGGTATAGGAGAAACCCTCTAAAATGAAGAAACTCCCACAAACCCAACTAGTGGACCATAATGCTCCACATAGTCCATGATTTTAATTAATTTTTTATAAAGCAAAGGTTAGTTTAGTAATTTAGCACCTCTCTCACATATATAATCCTTGTTTTCTCTCTCTCATTTCAAATTAGCATTTCCCTCTTCTGTCATCATCTATCCATCTCTCTCTTTGTATCATTTTTTTGTTTGGAAGGAAAGATCATACACCACCATTAACCCCCACCATCATCATCTCGAACCACCACCCCGACAGCATCATCATCATCTCGAACCACCACCACCACAATATCATCATCTCGAACCAGCAAAGGATCGTACAACCAGCATCAGCATCTCGAAGCAGCATAGGATCGTACAACCAACATCAGCATCATCTCGATAGGCCACCATATAAGTATTTATCAAGAAAGCCATCATCCCTATCACCCCAACCGGTTATAACTTTTTTTTTTATATATAAATTCATGTTTAATTTATAAGGTTATTTTGTATGGTTTTTTTAGGGGTTTTATTTTGAAATAATTTGTAGGGGTTAATTTGTTGAAAGTTTTTATAACATAAATTTGTGCTGTTTAGAATGAATTTTCGAGGTTATAACCCTTGTTTTTTTTTTGACCCCTGTTTTTGGGTTATGGTTTTTTGTGGGTTTTGATGGTTTCAATTTTTGTGGGATTTTTTTAGGGATGCTTTTTTTTTTTTTTTTTTTTTTGTGGGTGTTTGGTTGGTAAATTGTTGGCAGTGATGTTTTTTTTGTGTGGGTTTTTGGTGGGTACTTTTTTTATGGTTTCAATTTGAGATATCATTGTTTCCAGAATGAAATTTCTTTGTGGGTTTTTCGTGGGTTATTAGAACCATTGAGGTATTTGTTATGTCAAGTTTTTTTTGCGCATTTTTGTGTTCATTGTTTGTGCTAATTGCAGTCAAGTTCTGTTCTAAGTGTGTAGCATTTCTGTTTTTTGCAGTCAACTTCTGTTCTATGTTTTCTACCATATCAAATTTTGTTCTATGTTTACTGTAGACTACAAAAGTTGTCTGTGTTTTTCCTGTTACACATGTAACATTGTGTGTTTTTGCACCACGTCTGTCTATTTTTTTTGTTTTCGAATGTATTAGTTTTTTTTTTATGTTAGCTATGTTTTTTTAAAGAAAATGTCTTGTGTTGGGGGTTAGGTGGTTTAATATTTTTATTTTTTTAAGTTGGAAATAATTGTTGTTTTTTTTGTGTGTTACTAGCATCTCTTATTTTTTGGTGACTTATTATGTTAAACATCGACAATGATTTTTCGTTTTGTGTTTTATGTTCGTAGTATCTTGTTGGTTAGTTAGGGTGTTTTTATCGTCTATATTTTCGTATAATCTTTGTGTTGTGTTAGGCTGTTTACGTGTGTAGCATATATGTTTTTTTTGCAGTCAGATTCTGTTCTATGTTTTCTAGCATATCAAATTCTGCTCTATGTTTACTGCAGACTACAAAAGTTTTGTCTATGATTTCCTGTTACACATGTAACAATTGTGTGTCTTTGCACCATGTCTTTCTATTTTTTTTTTTTGGTTTTCGAATGTATGAGTTTTTTTTATGTTACCTATGTCTTTTTTTACAGAAAATGTCTGTTTTGTATGCCCCCTATTGTGTATTATATATTTCTTTATAAAGAATCAATTTTTTTTATAAAGACTCATTTTGTTAAGGTGTTTTATCCGTGTTTAGTTATACCGTATCTGTGTTTAGTTAAGGTGTTACGTGTGTAGCATATCCTTTTTTTTTTGCATTAAATGTGTGTTTGTGTGCAGTCAGAATGTTTTGATGTTTGCAGACTACAAAGTTTTGTATGTGTTTGCAGACAAAAATGCCTGTTTACACACGTAACACTCGAGTTTTTTTAACCAGATTGTTTTTTAATAGTCAAATCATGAATTCCAACCCCAGCACTCCCCCTTGGGAAGTTTTTGAGGCCCGTCACCAGCTCATGCCAATCGCACCCGAGCCACCTCAAATTGAACCGGTCATGGCATTTAGACATGAATTACCCCCACTTGTTGAATTAGATGTACTCCCTGTTGCAGCTGAACATGAACCCCTCCCCCTTGTTGCCCCGGTCATCCCGCCGGTTATACCCATAGAGCAGACGGACAATAGGTTTGTAAGCGACGAAGATTTCGATTGGAATGCGGCATTTGATTACGTTTTCCCCGAAGAATATCCGCCACCAGAAGACTATATGACACCGGAGGATGATGCGCATGATGTAGCTTACACACCTGAATGGGCTGTTGGTTACGAATCAGACACATGGGCTGAATATGAAGAACCATATGAACCTAAATTTAATAAACCTAGACTGTCGGTTACGTCTCAGGAAGGTGGGCGTATTAGGGCAGAATGGGAGGGTATATGTTATATCGAGGAACAGTGGGCTTTTTATGTCAAGTATGGTTATTGGATGTCGTCTGCTACTGTTGGTTGCAATGCAGGATGTCTGGGTTTATATATTACATATGAAGAATTGGCTTTTTATGAGAAGAATGGTTATTGGATGCCAATGGGTGGTGTATGAATCTTTAATACTATGTTTTGTGGTTGATACAAGATGAACAATATGCTGTATAACTTTTTTTGAGTAGTATGGAAAAAATGTTGTTGGCTGATGCATCTTAACATATGATGTTATCTCATGTTGTGCGCTTAATCTTAAAGTTATATATTATGTTTGTTATTTTTAAAAGTAGTGAATATTAAAAAGAAAAACCATATTTGCCTTTTTGTTACGGACGCAACAACTCTCGTGTTGGTACAATAAATCCCAAAAAAATGGGGTAATAAATCTGATTCTGAACTGGTGCTGGAACAATTGCTATAAATCTGATTATTACGTACGTAACAGCACTGGTGCTAGAACAATTGCCACAAGTCTGATTAAGCCATGCTTTTAAGTAATAAATAAAATATGAAAACAATTGCTATAAATCTGATTCTGCACTGGTGCTGAAAACAACTGCTATAAATCTGATTCTTACGTACGTAACAACACTGGTGCTGGAACAATTGCCACAAGTCTGATTAAAGCATGCTTTTTTTAATCACTAAAAATCTGATTTTGTAAAGAAAAAAGTGTGAGAGAGAAGATTAGTAAGAGAAAGAAAGAGAGAGAGATGATTGATTTGGTGGAGAGAGAAGAAGGTGCAAATTACCCTTCTAACCTTTTTTGTCATCTTCTATCAATATAATATTCACTTTTAATCTTGACCATTGATCAACTACAATGGATGGTGGAGATGAAGTTTACAAGGTTTCTTCAATTTGAGTGGGTTTTTATTATAACCTTCCACTATATATATATATAGGGGGAGGATAAATTGAAAACCCACTCGAGTTAAGAAAACTAAGAAAACCCTTGTAAAAACCATCTAAATTTTTTTTTTTTTTTTTGAAAAAAATACACAAGGTAACATACATGTATTAAAGCGTTTTAGGCCAAAAAAATAAAAAAAGCGCCGATTGGATATTTTAAAAAAAAATAAACAAAATTTGCGCTGTTACATATGTAACAACCGATGTTACATACGTAACATAGCTGTTACATATGTAACAGCACAAACTTTGTTTATTTTTTTTAAAATATCCTATCGGCGCTTTTTCTATTTTTTTGGCCCAAAACGTTTTAATACATGTATGTTACCTTGTGTATTTTTTTCAAAAAAAAAATAAAAAAATTTTGATGGTTTTTACAAGGGGTTTCTTAGTTTTCTTAACTCAAGTGGGTTTTCAGTTTATAATTTCCCTATATATATATATATGAGGGTTATCATCAAAACGCTAAATATCGCGAGAACCGTGAGAACAAATGAGAAAACCAATCAAAATCATTTTTTTCAATACAAACCTAATTATAATTAAAATATAACATTAAAAATGAATTTTCTTTTCAAATAGTTCATCTTTTCTTGCAAAAACACTCTAAAATTAACTTTTTACACATGTGTAAATGAAACAGTTTACACATGTATAAACAGTAAATTTACACATGTGTAAAAACAATTTATTTTTGTATACGTTTAAATTTTTACGCGTAAATTGTGTTTTTGAGATTGTATTGTAATAATAAAGACATGTGTAAAAAGAAATTTTGAATTTGAATAGTTTTAGATAGCGTTCTCGCGGTTCGCACGAAATATATGCGTTCTCAAATTAGACTTCCCCTATATATATATAAAGCTTTTATAAGTGTTTATATAAAGGTTAGTGTATGTATCTATATCTATATCTATACTATATTATAAAACATTTGATAATGACTTCTTAAATTTTAAGGAGTGCAAGTTTAATTGCTTATGATACAATACCTAATGTACATAATAACTACTTTTTTAAGGTAATTTTGTCTTTAAAACACCATATTTAATAAAAATGAAGTCAAGAGTTAAGTGATGTTTATGAGAATTCATGACATTTAATTCTATAATTACTTGGAACCTATTAAATAGAAAACATATAAAAGATCTGTTATAATGCTACATCTTTTATTATAATAATTTTTTTATACAAATTAGGTACTTCATAAAAGTTAAATTTTATAAACTTGATAATACTATAAGAAATCAAGAAATCAATAATGAAAACCGTATTTTTAATCTTGAGGTACCGATTTGCATTTTGAAATTATTACATTATATTGATACACCTAATCATGCCTAATCATATCTAAACTATACATCACCGGATTCTATGAACGTAGAAGAAAATTTTCATTTATAATTATTTTCAAACAAATGTTTCATGTAATTATAGTCAATTGATCATGATTAAATTAGATAGAAGTGAACTTTCTTCTACAAATGGTATTTGACATATTGTAATATGCGAAAACTCGATATCAAATTTTACGATGATTTTAATATATTGTAATTTTGGTTGAATGATTATTAATAGGAAAAAAAACTCCGGAGTTTGCTAGATAAGTATTATTTGTGTTACAAAAAGTTTATTATAAAATCGTATATTCCTAATACTCTAGGGATAGAGGATGAAAAATGGAAATGTATGTTATGGAGAAAATTTGTCTCATATCCTTAAATTCTTTTATATGAAATAGGTCAAAGTTATTGTTGTTGGTAATATTATCTTATGTTTAGAAGAAAGAGAAATGAGAAGTTACTATATTGGTTTTATTTTTATATACGTTTTAATGTAAGTTTCGTTTAAAACATACTTGTGTGTGATAATACAATTCATCTAAGCATAAGCGAACAAGTCATGAATTTTATTTTTTTAGTTTTTTTTTATTTCGTTTTTTATGTGGTTATGTTACGGTTTCGACTTACTTAGTTTTTTCTAACATAATTTTGAGCTTTTTTTAATATAGCGAGTTAACTCGCCGGCACGCGTGTGTTTGAGTCAACGTTTTTTCATTTATTTTTTGTTTGGTTTAACTGTCCTGCCGCAATGTGTAGATTTCCCACTAGTATTTATTAAGTTAAATTATTAATTAAGAGATAAATTATATAAAAGGGATTAATTTATTCACATAAATATATACATTACAATTACAATGGAATAGTTAAAATATTCTAGTCATATCAAATGAAAAGTAGATATAATCAAATTACCTCTCTAAAAGAAACAAGTAATAAACTTGAAATTTTCATCCTTCATAAAGTGACACGTTATGAGCATTGGTACTATTGCAATTGCGACTTGTTGCCCTAAAATTTTGACATCATATCATATATTTGCTGGGTGGACTTATCCTAAAAATCCATTTCTTTTCATCCCTGACTGTTTTTCATTTAACTAATTAAATAAATCTCCACTAATAATATAAAAAATAAAACATATAAAACCTCTAGATTGTTTTAGAACTAGTTTTTTATCGGCGTCGCGCGTTGCAGCGACGGCTTAGCGCTTGCGAGCGCATTTCAAGCGTTACCATAATCACATTAATATGACTTTGTTATACGTGAGCAAACCGCCTTCGACGTGGTGGCAATTTATTTTTTATAAAAATTACCAACTTTTTATTTGAAATTGTGATACCCCGCAATTTCAGGTTCTCACTTTAACTAAACTCTAGTTATGTTCCTTGCATTATACTTAACTAGGGTTAGCTAGATAGGACACACGTTACATAGTTGTATGTTAATAACTGCATAAGGTGGTAATTCGAAGAATTACCAGACTGTATACATGATTAGTGAACCTCGGACGTTGGTGAATAATGAAGTTTAATAATTGTGAGTTAACTGATTTGGATTGATTGCGATTACGTGCTTCTGTGATACTCGGTGAAACTATGCGCAAACCATATGTGATTTTGTGAACTTAAACCGAATACGTTAATAAGAATCGTTAAAGGTGGACCATTAGGATGATTGGGGTCTTAACACATGGGGTTACACTTATTACGGTCCGAAATAGCGAAAACGTCGAAGGAAAACACGTCGGGTGACGAAATGGGCCACCCACGCGGGCCAAGGCGCTCACAGGGAGCGAGCGCCCGCTCGCCAGTACCTGACGTCTCTAAACCGCCTTAAACACCTATTTAAGCAACCCTAAGCCTCTTGTATCACCTAAACTCAAACCCTAATCGCCCCTACTGCCCTACCTACGAAATATTAACCCCAAACAACCTGCTAAGGCGCAAGAACATCGATTGGGAAGCTCCAAAGGCATTCGGTTGATTGTATCAAAGAGCTTGGGGTATAATCCTTAATCCTTTACGCTTTAATCTTATTTTTATGTTATAAAAATAATATAACAAGGTTTGTCCAGGTCTGAAAGCTTTTGATAATTATTAAAACTTGAGGTTTTTGAAGATTAAACAAATTAAACATGATGATAGGCGATTAGTAATATCATAGGTTACTTGTTGCGCAAGTCGTTGAAGTTTTGATCACTAAAATTGTAATCTTTGCATGTATAATGATAGAATCTGATCACAATAGGTATTAGGAATGTTTGGTAATGGTTATTGATGATTGTTGATTGTTTGCATGCACACGGGAGTCGTTTAAATAAAGCTTTGTGCGTAATTAAAAATCTGGACAGAATGTTTAGGTAAACTTGTAGGGTCTGTAACGTGACTTTAACATGATGATTTTGATGTTTTCTTTGCATGGTTAAATCACACCTGGTCTTAGCTTTTCATAATGGGTAAAATCGAGTGATTTGGACGTCGTTTGAGTCGTATTTGGAATTTTCATTGAAAATAGGTCATGTCAGAATTTCGGGTAACAAACTGAGTCAACTTTGATTCATCATAACTCGAGTTTTATAAAGAGTTGGGTTATGAAATGTTTACAGAAGGTTAACATTGGAGTAACTTGAGTTTTCCAAGTGGATTCATCCCGTTTGGATGAATACACAAATTTTGGGAATTTTTCTACCAAACTGACCTGTTATGAAAGTTTACTGAACATAGCTGTGTTGAACGAATTTTAATTATTTTTGTGTTTGGATTTAAGACAAAACAAAAATAAGGGTTGTTAACTGAATCCCAAAGAATATTCAGTAAAAATTTGGGAGATTAACTCACTGATTAACTATTTTAAATAAATTGGTTTTGATGACGCACAATCTGTCCTAAAAACACAGATTGTGTATTATGTGCTTATGTGATTAATTGAGGTCTTAGGTGGTATGTAATTGATGTGTAACTGAACAGACACTTGTATGAGACGCATATGGAATGTAAAAACTAATTATAACCAACACATTCACCAACGAGTCCGTAGAGTTTACTATTGCATGTAGAATCACTAGGTGTCACCTACACACTTTTGAACATTTAAACGTCTTGGACAAACGGGTTATATGGTGTAATGATATTACACATATACTTACTTAGTGACACTTGTACTAGGGAGTCGGTAGTGCACCCTACTTGGAATTTGGATTTACTTGCTTGCATACTAAGGTGAGTTTCACTACTATTTTTCTCAAAAGCATGCGTCTCAGGTATGAGACAACTTACTTAACATTTTTCTAGTCCGGTTTGGGACTACTTACATATCCCTGGTTGGGATGTTATGGATCCTTGTGTGGGTCGGTTACTTTGATGGATCCTTGTGTGGGTCGTTTACTTTGCTAGTTCGCAAACTGTGTCCTTGATGAACTAAACCAACTCTATCATCTGTAAGTCCTCACGTACCGAATGAGTTGCTGGGATTGGCAAGCGGGTTATTAGTTGATAGCGCTATTAGGTCTTACAAACCTCACACCGGCTCGGGGAGCGCGGGGGTGAACTATAACTTAACGAAACTTTATCATTGTGGATAGACAATGATGTCAGGCATGCGGCGCACTTTTGTGGCTACACGTACATAGCAGTTCGGTATATTCGATGTTAGTTATCATGAATGGGCTAGCTATCCTTGACATGCGACGAACTAGTGGTTACACGGTTCTAGGAACCAGCTCAACTACTTGTTTATGTGGTTTTGGAAACCAGCGCATTTACATACTCGGTTACTTTACTTTGTGAACTCACCAGCTTTATGTTGACACACGATTTACATGCTTTTGCAGGTAGTTAGCTTCCGGTGCCAGGATTAGAAAGCACTGTACACTTCACTGCATTTGGGGTCTTGGGCATACACATAAATTACATATTATGCTTTTACCTTTTCTCTCATATGGTTTTAATTTGGGCGCGTTGTTTTGCGCATGGTTTTTAAAAAGGTTTAAATTTGGTTTACGCTTCCGCAGCTTAACTAAACTTGGTTTTTGAAAACGAACTATGGGATCCTGGTTTGTCATGCGCCTCGCGGTATAAACCCCGCAGTGGAAATTTGAGGGTGTGACAGATTGGTATCAGAGCCATTGGTTATAGTGAACTAGGACTGCATGTTGAGTCTAGTCTATAATCATCATAGCATAAGTACACTCACAACTTAAGTGCACAACTAGATTTTAGCTACACATACCTACAAGATATGATTTCAGGAGGTATGTTATCTTCTAGTTCTAGATCTAATTCTGAACACGTCAATGGTGGGAACCCAGGGTTACACCAGGTGACGCATTACTGGAGTAGCATCCTAACAAACCTCATGGATGAGGAAACAACAAAAGTACAAGGGAGGGAGCCCTTGCGAGCGTTGTGGCGCACATACACAGGAAGCTGCACGATGCGCATGACGTGGTACCATTTAACCAAATCAAATTGAAGAAATTCAAATACTGAGACTTATTCTTTTGACTAAGCAAGGAGACAATTAGTTTTGTTCCTTGTTACTTGATCTTTCTTACCTTCAATCGAAACTCAGACGGGACTGGGTTACGCATATAGAACTTATTTCTTACCTTAGTACCTTACGCCTAGTATGAGCGGGCGGACGTATGACTGCATATCCCTGTTACTCATAAGTATATGGTAGATTCATGGGAACACATTAGATCGGGGCTTGTTACACACACTCTTGGGGAGTTATGTAAGGCATGCGATGCAGTGCAACATCTCTAAGGAAGACGAAACCTACCAGTGACTGACAGTCACGATTAGAGGAACGAATGGTGATGTTTATAAGTTCGAGCCCTAACCGTTCTTAAAACTGGATTAAAACATGATAATTGGATGAGTTTTTGATTAGGTTTCATTGATTAAGTGTTTTAGGGGGAGAATATCCAAAAACATTGGTTTAAATAACAACAGATTGCATCATGGATTGTTTAAACTTTTCAAACCCTAGTTTTTGATTAAAAACACATAATCAATGAATGATTGTTGAAATTGATCATTGGAAAAGCTTAATCGGTAGTTTTAGATGCTTTCCAAATCAAAATGGCAGTTTAAAACGACCAAAATTGAAATCTGAAATTTGAAGAAGATGAACATTCACCTTCGCCCCTTAACAAACGGTCGAATGAGACAGTTTGGGCGAAGGAGAATGTTTAATTGGTCGAATGAAGATTAATCGGTCGAATGAAGAAATTTTTTAAAATGTTTTACATTCGAACCATTATATTTTCATCTTCGAACCATCAATTTCACATTCGAACCACCGTTTGGTCGAATGTAGAAGTTGAAAACCTAATTTTTCAAATTTTTGTTTATTTTGTCCGTTTTAACATGTTTGTTTTGATTTGTTTTGCAGTTTAACAATGTCTGAACAGGAAAGTGCGAGTGTTCTGTAACGCCCCAAAACCCGAATAATTATTTATTAGCATGTTTGTTTTGACCATTGAGCTGACTTACAAAGGACCGGAGAAGGAGACTATACGTAACGAGAACCATATAACACTGACATCGCAAAAGAGGAATGATAAGAGATGGAAGGGAAACATGAGCAGGACGAGCACATGGAAAATGAGGATGAAGGCTCTAATATCTAGACAGAGCATGGCGACGATTGGCTCTTACCTTTTCTTACGTATCTTTTCTTTCATTTCCCTTTGCTAACTTAGATAAGACCGAGTTCTTATGATCAACGATAGGGTGGTTGAGGCCCTCGCATCTTTCCAAGCTAGTAAAGATCTATTTTGGTAAATCATTCTTTTCCCCTGACTTCCACATTTGAACTTTCTTATACCTTGAACGCACATCGTATTTTCAAGCCTTTTATTGGTTGTAAACCTCGATCACTCCAACGAAACTGAAAGAGACCGTCTGATTGCTTTGATAGTATAAGTCTTTGCCATGTGCATTTGTCCCAGGCAGGATGGGGTAATGTATGCTACATGCAATGAGTTACAGATACTTGGATGGAGAACGTAACACCCTATGATGAAACTTAGAAATGTGTTATATAAAGACGGATGGGTCTGAGATCGACGTCTACACTACCAAGCTACAGGAGTTAGATACTTTGTGCTTGAATCTAATTAACCAACTTTACCAGCGGATCAAATTTCATACCAAAAGGGTGGGTCCCTCATATTCATGGCTTGGCCACTGCAGCTCACCTACCCAGAATCTAACAAATCGTTCATTCTGGCTCGTAAACACACGGATTAGGCTGTTGAGCATGGTACTTTTCCGAAGCATGGAGTTTCATCTTCTACTTTTGGTGATAGCAAGAGAACGTGGAATAGTGTGAGGTACAAGTCCTTCAACAAACAATAACCACAACGGTAACAACAACAATGGGGCTCGTGGAATAGCAATTGTGATTGGCTCTGGGGAAGCTAGGACTGATAACAATGTCGTGACGGGTACGAAACTCTTGCTTCTATTTTATATGATACTGGTGCAGACTATAGTTTTGTGTCATCAAAACTTAGCAAACAACTAGGGATGGTTCCTACTCTTCTTGATACCCCATACACCATAGAGTTAGCTGATGGAAAGCCTGTGGAGGTAACCCATATTCATCATGACTGTAAGCTCGAGTTTGATGGGCAATCGTTTGCCATCAACATTCTACCTATAACCCTTGGAAGCTTTGATCTCGTGGTTGGCATGGACTGGTTGTCCAAGCAACACACTGAAATTCTCTGTCAGGAGAAGATTGTTCGTATTCCCCCTCCCAAGTGGAGAACTTTTATCTATACAGGGTGATCGTGGTGGTTCCATGGTGGGCATCATCTCCTATCTAAAGGCCCATAAGTGTATTCGTAAGGGCTGTCCAGCCATTTTGGCTAACATATCAGATACTCGAGCTGAAACTGAAATCAAGATTGAGGACATCCCAGTGGTCCGAGATTTCCCAGATGTCTTCCCAGAGGAATTACCTGGACTTCCACCCATTCGTCAAGTGGAGTTCCAGATTGATCTTGCGCCGGGAGCAGCTCCAATTGAACGCGCACCATACCGCCTAGCACCAGGCGAACTTCAAGAACTATCTACCCAACTCCAAGAGCTATTTGGTAGGGGTTCCATTAGACCTAGTTCTTCGCCATGGGGAGCTCCAGTTCTAGTTGTTAAGAAGAAAGATGGGAGTTTCCGCATGTGTATTGATTATCGGGAGTTGAACAAAGTGACGATTAAGAACCGCTACGCTTTGCCTCGTAATGATGACTTGTTCGACCAACTGCAAGGGTCGAGTTTCTATTCTATGATTGACTTGAGGTCAGGATACCATCAGCTGAGAGTCGGAGAGGAGGATGTGGCGAAGACAGCCTTTCGAACTCGTTATGGACATTATGAGTTTTTGGTGATGCCATTTGGATGCACCGGCTGTGTTCATTGTTCCGATGAACCATGTGTGCAAGCCCTATTTGTACAAATTCGTCATAGTGTTCATAGATGACATACTGATTTATTCCAAGAGCAGGGAAGAGCGCGAGCAACACCTGCAACTGATCTTCGAACTGTTGAGAAAGGATATGCAAGAGTCTCTAAATGTGACTTTTGGATTCGAGAAGTCCAATTTCTTGGACATGTGGTCAACGAGGTAGGAATACATGTTGACCCCGCCAAGATTGACGCTATTAAAAAGTGGGAGGCTCCTAGGACCCCTACTGAGGTGCGCCAATTTCTTGGTCTCGCGAGATACTATCGTAGATTCATTGAGGGATTCTCTAAGATCGCTCAACCTCTCACCGCCCTAACGCAGAAAGGCATTACCTATAAGTGGGGAGATGCCCAAGAATCTGGTCAAAACTTTGCAGTGCACTGATACTATCGCTACCTGAGGGAACAGAGGACTTTGTGATGTACTGTGATGCGTCTATCCAAGGGTTAGGATGTGTGCTAATGCAGCGTGATAAGGTGATCGCGTGTGCTTCACGTCAATTGAAGGTTCATGAGAAGAATTACACCACCCATGACTCGGAACTGGGAGCAGTGGCCTTTGCTCTAAAGATCTGGAGGCATTACCTCTATAGGACAAAGTGTACGATCTACACTGACCACAAGAGCCTCCAACATATATTCGATCAAAAGGAGCTGAACATGCGACAGCGTCGATGGGTCGAGCTTCTGAATGATTATGACTGTGCCATCAAATATCATCCAGGGAAAGCTAATGTAGTAGCTAATGCCCTCAATCGTCAGGAAACGAAATCCAAACGGGAGAGAGCTTACAACTCACTATACGTTCTAATCTTCCTAATAAGATACGTGAAGCCCAGGGCGGGGCTTTGAAAGAAGAAAACATCAGGCTTGAAACTCTACATGGTGCTGATAAGCACCTGGAACTAAAGACAGATGGTCTTCATTACTTTATCATTCGAGTTTGGATACCACGTTTTGGGGATCTCAGACAACTGGTGCTCGATGAAGCTCACACCTCTCGATATTCGGTACATCCTGGTTCGGACAAGATGTACCAAGATCTCAAAACTCTTTACTGGTGGCCAAACATGAAAGCTGAGATAGCCACTTATGTTAGTAAGTGCTTGACTTGTGCGAAGGTTAAGATTGAATATCAGAAACCTTCAGGCCTACTCCAGCAACCAGAAATCCCTATGTGGAAATGGGACGGAATTTCTGTGATTCTATCACAAAGCTTCCTAGAACGCCAATGGGCCATAACATGATTTGGGTTATCGTGGATCGTTTAACCAAATCGGCACACTTTCTGGCAATAAAGGAAACGAACTCGCTGGAGAAACTAGCAAATCTCTATGTCAAGGAGGTAGTCTCTAGGCTTGGGGTGCCTAGTTCTATTATATCAAATCGCGATGCGCGATTCACTTCTCATTTTTGGACTATTCTCCAAAACGATTTGGGAACTCGCTTAGATATAAGCATAGCCTATCACCCACAGACAGGTGGACAGAGTGAACGTACCATCCAAACATTGGAAGATCTGCTACGAGCGTGCGTGGTGGATTTTGGCAACAGTTGGGATAAGCACTTGCCTTTGATTGAATTCTCGTATAACAACAGCTACCACACTTCGATACAGTGTGCGCCTTTTGAGGCACTTCATGGACGCAAGTGTAGGTCTCCCATCTGCTGGACTAGGGTTGGGGATAGCCAACTAACAGGTCCCGAACTCGTGCAAGAAACTTCTGAGAAGATAGTGCAAATCAGATACTGAATGGCTGCTGCTCGTGATCGACAGAAAAGCTACGCTGATAAGCGTAGGAAACCTTTGGAGTTCCAGGTTGGGGACAAGATTCTATTGAAGGTGTCACCTTGGAAGGGGTGATACGCTTTGGAAAACGGGGAAAGTTGAACCCACAATATGTTGGACCATTCGAGATTGTCAAAAGGATTGGTCCGGTAGCTTACAGGTTAAACCTGCCTAATGAACTTAATGGGGTACACGATGTACTCCACGTATCAAATATAAAGAAATGCCTGTTGGATACAACACTGATGGTGCCACTGGAGGAGATCCAGGTGGACGGACGGCTACGGTTCATGGATGAACTAGTGGAGATTCTTGAGCGGCGCGTCAAGAAACTCAAACAAAACACTATACCTATTGTTAAGGTACGATGGAATTCCTGTCTAGGACCGGAATATACGTGGGAGCGCAGAGATCGAATGCGGCTCAAATATCCACACCTCTTTACTAAACCCGAACTTGTGCATAGATCAAACACTAAATATAAAGCAGCTCGCTCAAAGTGAATTTCGGGGCGAAATTCCTTTCAACTTGGGGATGATGTGACATCCGGGAACCAAGCGCACACTTTTCTAGCTGGCTTTATTGTTTACTTGCTGAATTTCGGGACGAAATTCTTTTCAACTTGGGGATGATGTGATACCCCGCAATTTCAGGTTCTCACTTTAACTAAACTCTAGTTATGTTCCTTGCATTATACTTAACTAGGGTTAGCTAGATAGGACACACGTTACATAGTTGTATGTTAATAACTGCATAAGGTGGTAATTCGAGGAATTTCCATACTGTATACATGATTAGTGAACCTCGGACGTTGGTGAATAATGAAGTTTAATAATTGTGAGTTAACTGATTTGGATTGATTGCGATTACGTGCTTCTGTGATACTCGGTGAAACTATGTGCAAACCATATGTGATTATGTGAACTTAAACCGAATACGTTAATAAGAATCATTAAAGGTGGACCATTAGGATGATTGGGGTCTTAACACATGGGGTTACACTTATTACGGTCCGAAATAGCTAAAACGTTGAAGGAAAACACGTCAGGTGACGAAACGGGCCACCCACGCGGGCCAAGGCCCTGTGAGCGGCCGCTCACAGGGAGCGAGCGCCCGCTCGCCGGTACCTGACGTCTCTAAACCGCCTTAAACACCTATTTAAGCAACCCTAAGCCTCTTGTATCACCTAAACTCAAACCCTAATCGCCCCTACTGCCCTACCTACGAAATATTAACCCCAAACAACCTGCTAAGGCGCAAGAACATCGATTGGGAAGCTCCAAAGGCGTTCGGTTGATTGTATCAAAGAGCTTGGGGTATAATCCTTAATCCTTTACGCTTTAATCTTATTTTTATGTTATAAAAATCATATAACAAGGTTTGTCCAGGTCTGAAAGCTTTTGATAATTATTAAAACTTGAGGTTTTTGAAGATTAAACAAATTAAACATGATGATAGGCGATTAGTAATATCATAGGTTACTTGTTGCGCAAGTCGTTGAAGTTTTGATCACTAAAGTTGTAATCTTTGCATGTATAATGATAGAATCTGATCACAATAGGTATTAGGAATGTTTGGTAATGGTTATTGATGATTGTTGATTGTTTGCATGCACACGGGAGTCGTTTAAATAAAGCTTTGTGCGTAATTAAAAATCTGGACAGAATGTTTAGGTAAACTTGTAGGGTCTGTAACGTGACTTTAACATGATGATTTTGATATTTTCTTTGCATGGTTAAATCACACCGGGTCTTAGCTTTTCATAATGGGTAAAATCGAGTGATTTGGACGTCGTTTGAGTCGTATTTGGAATTTTCATTGAAAATAGGTCATGTCAGAATTTCGGGTAACAAACTGAGTCGACTTTGAGTCATCATAACTCGAGTTTTATAAAGAGTTGGGTTATGAAATTTTTACAGAAGGTTAATATTGGAGTAACTTGAGTTTTCTAAGTGGATTCATCCCGTTTGGATTAATACACAATTTTTGGAAATTTTTCTACCAAACTGACCTGTTATGAAAGTTTTCTGAACATAGCTGTGTTGAACGAATTTTAATTATTTTTGTGTTTGGATTTAAGACAAAACAAAAATAAGGGTTGTTAAGTGAATCCCAAAGAATATTCAGTAAAAATTTGGGAGATTAACTCACTGATTAACTATTTTAAATAAATTGGTTTTGATGACGCACAATCTGTCCTAAAAACACAGATTGTGTATTATGTGCTTATGTGATTAATTGAGGTCTTAGGTGGTACGTAATTGATGTGTAACTGAACAGACACTTGTATGAGATGCATATGGAATGTAAAAACTAATTATAACCAACACATTCACCAACGAGTCCGTAGGGTTTACTATTGCATGTAGAATCACTAGGTGTCACCTACACACTTTGGAACATTTAAACGTCTTGGACAAACGGGTTATATGGTGTAATGGTATTACACATATACTTACTTAGTGACACTTGTACTAGGGAGTCGGTAGTGCACCCTACTTGGAATTTGGATTTACTTGCTTGCATACTAAGGTGAGTTTCACTACTCTTTTTCTCAAAAGCATGCGTCTCAGGTATGAGACAACTTACTTAACATTTTTCCAGTCCGGTTTGGGACTACTTACATATCCCTGGTTGGGATGTTATGGATCCTTGTGTGGGTCGTTTATTTTGATGGATCCTTGTGTGGGTCGTTTACTTTGCTAGTTCGCAAACTGTGTCCTTGATGAACTAAACCAACTCTATCATCTGTAAGTCCTCACGTACCGAATGAGTTGCCGGGATTGGCAAGCGGGTTATTAGTTGATAGCGCTATTAGGTCTTACAAACCTCACACCGGCTCGGGGAGCGCGGGGGTGAACTATAACTTAACGAAACTTTATCATTGTGGATAGACAATGATGTCAGGCATGCGGCGCACTTTTGTGGCTACACGTACATAGCAGTTCGGTATATTCGGTGTTAGTTATCATGAATGGGCTAGCTACCCTTGACATGCGACGAACTAGTGGTTACATGGTTCTAGGAACCAGCTCAACTACTTGTTTACGTGGTTTTGGAAACCAGCGCATTTACATACTCGGTTACTTTACTTTGTGAACTCACCAGCTTTATGTTGACACACGATTTACATGCTTTTGCAGGTAGTTAGCTTCCGGTGCCAGGATTAGAAAGCACTGTACACTTCACTGCATTTGGGGTCTTGGGCATACACATAAATTACATATTATGCTTTTACCTTTTCTCTCATATGGTTTTAATTTGGACGCGTTGTTTTGCGCATGGTTTTTAAAAAGGTTTAAATTTGGTTTACGCTTCCGCAGCTTAACTAAACTTGGTTTTTGAAAACGAACTAAATGGTTTGGGCATTTAGAGTTCGTTCATGTGACTTATGGCTATGGGATCCTGGTTTGTCATGCGCCTCGCGGTATAAACCCCGCAGTGGAAATTTGAGGGTGTGACAGAAATAAAATGTTACGGAGTAATTTAGAAACACGTTTTTCTTTTACAAAGAATAATAATTTAATTGATACTTAAAATGTTGGCAAGAAAAGGCATCAAGCATCCACTTGTGACATAAAAACAAAGATATGAACCCTTGATATTACTTTTATTAATACCACACACTACTTTCTCTAAAACCATCAAACCACATAAATGCCAAAATCACTCCTTCACTTAGTTCTTACAAACAAACAAAAAAAAATACGCAGACACTATTGTAGAGAGAGAGAGAGAACCGACATGGAGAAGGGGAGGGCAAAGGGGCTTCGGCCACCATCAGAGGCCGAGCTCCCGTCGGAGCAACGTCGGAGCGCCGCCACATACGGTGGCGCGTCTCATAATGACGGCGCGTATGACACCTGAGATCACTAAACGGGGACGGGGAGTTTCATGCATATGATGGTTTACTCAGACAACGATCCAGCGGTCGTAATCAAAGCAGTAAGCAAACCTCTGGCGAGTGATTAAGGCTAACGAAGATCACAACCTTCACACCATCGCAGCGTCCGTTAAGTGAAAGGTGTTTTGTGTCTAGTTGACCTCCGGCGTTACGAACAGCCACACCACCAACCGATGGTGATAAACGTTGTGAGGTCGCCGCTTGCTGGGGTGGTGGTGACAGAGGTGACAGTTTGGTTCCAATGGCAATGTCGCCGTCGAAGAAGGCCATTTACTCGCTCCTGTTGTAACACCCCAACCGATGGCGAAAACATCGAGGTGTCACGTATGAATGATTGTTCAATAGCTCATGGTACTAAATGAAAATTTAATAATATTAATCAATTTACGATTCATCTTACAAGTAAAGATTACAAAAGTTGATTAATATAAACTAGGTCCAAAGCTCCTATGTGTTCCAAGACTTATGCAACTTCCAATAGCAAATAAACCTGAAACATGTTAAGTTGGAAAGATGGGGGGGGTCAACTATAAATAGTTGGTGAGAATACATAGGTTTTGCATATAGTTGAAAACAATATGTTGTATAGCAATCATAGTTGAAGTATAATAATGAGTAATGATAGAATATGAGTCCGACATGTAACAATGCGTCTTTTGTACAATCAAACCTTGTGTCGACTGAGACCTAACTCGCAAGTTAGTAAAAGTGTAACTGTTGAGCAGGTTGTAGGGCCTCTACCGACTATTGAGCAGGCATGATGACCTCTACCAATCGTTGAGTAGGTTATTTGGTACTCTACTAACTGTTGAGCAAGTACTTCATCCCCTATCAGTTGTTTGATTATGTGTGCCAATTATTACACACATAAATTGCAAATTGATAATATGTACATGTAAGCAATCAAGTATCAAGTATAGCATACGAGTTGTAATAGATTTGCCCTAGACAAGGTTAATGACCCTAGGTGTGTCTATAGCAAATAGTCTATATTCCATGAATTCTAGTTTCAAATGTTCAAATATGGTAGGTAGTCGAATCTTCATGTATAATTAAGGATTATGTTTGATGCAACACACAATCAAGTTTCAGTAGTTTGGTTATCATGGGTAACTAGCTCATGTGTGAGAAGGTGAAGGATATGAATTTAGTTCTTGAGAGGATGATGAAAAATCTTGAAGCAGAATCAAGGTTGTGAGAGATAGTGAATGTGAAGATAGTTGATAAAGAGTTTATTTTATAGTAAGGAGATTATGTAGCAGTGTAAATTTTGGGGTTTGGATCAAAGGTTATAATCAAGTGTATAAGAAAACATGATTGTGGTATACGCCAAATATTGTAAAAATTTGAACAAGTTGAATATGAGTGAGTGTCGATGGAGAATCTAGAGACTAGATATTATTCCTATGAATTAAAAAAAATATTTTCAAAATTGGTTTTGTACATAAAGCAAAAGTTGTTAAATAGTACAAGCTAAGTAGGCTTTGATTAAAATATTCCCGTTAGTTGGAGATTTCAAACATGACATTAGGTTTTGAAGATCAAGGTTCTATTAGTGATTTTTAACAGTTTAAAGCATTATATAGAAAATCGTTTGTTACGTCAATAAATAAACAATTGAATTTAAGTTCAAGGACATCTTTTGACAAAAAAATATGTACTTTGTAAAGTTACTAGGTAATGAAAATACAACAAGATTTAGAAATCTTTAGTTTGTGCTAAGGTATGAGGTTATAGTTTTTAAAAATAAGTAACATGTGGAGAAATAAAATAATATGATTTGGGTAGGGTGTTGAATATTTAAAAAGTGGCTAAGATGGTAAGGTGAAGTGTGATTGTGAAATCCATAGATGGTTATGAAATGAGATTGATTTAAGCTGTAAAATTTTGAGATTTTAGAGCTTAGTTTAAGGAAAGTGAGTGTAATCATTTATTCATTAATTAAAACGAATAAACGAAAACGTTGACTTATCAAAACTTCTAGATTCTAATAACATAATGAAGACATGCTTTAGCCTATAAGTGAACACTCATCCCGAGAATTCCCAGGTAGGCATCCGGGTCCCTCGTCTGATTGGGATTTACGCGCAATGCCAGTCCTAGACAGAAAACTCAGAATACAGGCGTTCACCCTTTCAGATTGCACGTGTTCGTTATTAAAATCTAGAACTTCGACGAGATCATCAAGGTGGTTCAGGCTAAACCCGAGGGTTTGTCCTATTAGTCTAAGAGCAGATCTTGTGATGGAGAGCACTCTTCTTGTAGGGACTAAAGTAAGGATAAGAAGTAGGATAGAGAATATAAACAAGTAAGGTTGCAAGTAAAAGGAGCAAGTACTGATTAAAATCCTATGGTTATAGACTAGATTTTTTTTTTTCTAATAACCTAATTCCCTATAACCATGGCTCTGATACCAATCTGTAACACCCCAACCGATGGCGGAAACATCGAGGTGTCACGTATGAATGATTGTTCAATAGCTCATGGTTCTAAATGAAAATTTAATAATATTAATCAATTTACGATTCATCTTACAAGTAAGGATTACAAAAGTTGATTAATATAAACTAGGTCCAAAGCTCCTATGTGTTCCAAGACTTGTGCAACTTCCAATAGCAAATAAACCTGAAACATGTTAAGTTGGAAAGATGGGGGGGTCAACTATAAATAGTTGGTGAGAATACATAGGTTTTGCATATAGTTGAAAACAATATGTTGTATAGCAATCATAGTTGAAGTATAATAATGAGTAATGATAGAATATGAGTCCGACATGTAACAATGCGTCTTTTGTACAATCAAACCTTGTGTCGACTGAGACCTAACTCGCAAGTTAGTAAAAGTGTAACTGTTATCGATCATCCCTGAATTTATGCGGGGGGATGGGTTTGTCAGACCTATAGCGCTATAATCTAAACAGGCGGCTTGATCAATGTTAATGATTCTACTGTGTCTTTTTGTTACAGTCAAATGATAGAATGATTAAATGATAGTGTAATTGAATCACAAGTTTCAACAATGTAAGAATGAGTAAATGATAGTATATAAAATGTTTAAACAGGTTTCACCCCAAAATGTAAAACAGAAAAAGGGGCTATGTAAACTCACCTTAGGTGCATAATGAGTTCGTGCGTTTTATTGAGCGTGCAAACACTTAGTAATAATGCCTTGGAAAACTCGAAACTAGCTAGAGGAGATAATGATGGATGAAAACTTTAGTATATGGGAGATGGGATAATAATGTTTTTTTTTTTTTTTGAATGGTGTAAAGAGTTGAATGGTAGGCTAGTGTATTTATAGTGTAAAATTTGGAGTTGTAATTAGGGACTACTTTGACTAAGCAAGAATTTAGGAACAACTTTGACTTGAGTAGAAGACCATATTTACTAACACTTTGACTTGACTAGGAGACCATATTTACTAACACTTTGACTTGACTTGACTAGGAGACTACGTTTGACTTTTCAGGTTTGACTAAGGGACCTTGAAAGGGTTTAAGTTTAATTGGTTTTAATTAACATCACAAAACACCAAATGGTGTAGTGGTTTGTGTGGTGTGGTTAAGGTTTAGCCCGCCAGGGACTCGGGTTCGAATCCTGGCACAGGCAAACATTTTTTTTAACGTTTTTAAATCAGAATTTAATACAATCCAATTTTATATTGATTATACGTCATTATTTAAACAAAAAAATTAACAAAATGGATGGTAAAGATACTGTAAACATGAATCGGATGAATAAACGAGGGAGTTATATATATATATATATATATATATATATATATATATATATATATATATAAAGAAAATTTGTGTGATGTTACAGTCTCCCCTACTTTTAGGAACTTCATCCCGAAGTTATTAAAAACACAGGGTTGAGGGTGATTGGAACAACCGTGGTTTGGAAAATTTGGGGTTAAGGCACGACATGAATTTTGTAGGTAATAAATATAAATTGTTTCGAATAATTTGGATAAGAGGATTGATGTGTGTGAGTTTTAAGGGTTGGATTAGGTTCGTCTGAAGTAGCAAGGAGCGTAAGGATCTAGCAAAATACTAAACTTAAGTTTTAGGAATCTTAAAAGTAATGCATGAGTTGATTGACTATAGAAAGACTAAATGAACTAACAAAACCTTATTAGAACTTCACACCACCTTAACGTACCTGTAAATTCATGATTACGTTCCGGACCGCAATCACCAATTTACCTTATATTAGGGTTTTGTGTCCTTCTATGACTCTAAACACAAATGTAAGTAATGCAAAATAACCTTGTGATTGAATCGTATACAATGTATCCAAAAATAAGTCCAACTGTTGAGCAGGAAAAAGACCTCTACCAGTCAGTGAGTAAGAACCTCTACCAATTGTTGAGCAGATGCGATAGCCTCTACCAGTCGTTGAGCAGGTTGTAGGGCCTCTACCGACTGTTGAGCAGGCATGATGACCTCTACCAATCGTTGAGTAGGTTATTTGGTACTCTACTAACTGTTGAGCAAGTACTTCATCCCCTATCAGTTGTTTGATTAAGTGTACCAATTATTACACACATAAATTGCAAATTGATAATATGTACATGTAAGGAATCAAGTATCAAGTATAGCATACGAGTTGTAATAGATTTGCCCTAGACAAGGTTAATGACCCTAGGTGTGTCTATAGCAAATAGTCTATATTCCATGAACTCTAGTTTCAAATGTTCAAATATGGTAGGTAGTCGAATCCTCATGTATAATTAAGGATTATGTTTGATGCAACACACAATCAAGTTTCAGTAGTTTGGTTATCATGGGTAACTAGCTCATGTGTGAGAAGGTGAAGGATATGAATTTAGTTCTTGAGAGGATGATGAAAAATCTTGAAGCAGAATCAAGGTTGTGAGAGATAATGAATGTGAAGATAGTTGATAAATAGTTTATTTTATAGTAAGGAGATTATGTAGCAGTGTAAATTTTGGGGTTTGGATCAAAGGTTATAATCAAGTGTATAAGAAAACATGATTGTGGTATACGCCAAATATTGTAAAAATTTGAACAAGTTGAATATGAGTGAGTGTCGATGGAGAATCTAGAGACTAGATATTATTCCTATGAATTAAAAAAAAAATATTTTCAAAATTGGTTTTGTACATAAAGCAAAAGTTGTTAAATAGTACAAGCTAAGTAGGCTTTGATTAAAATATTCCCGTTAGTTGGAGATTTCAAACATGACATTAGGTTTTGAAGATCAAGGTTCTATTAGTGATTTTTAACAGTTTAAAGCATTATATAGAAAATCGTTTGTTACGTCAATAAATAAACAATTGAATTTAAGTTCAAGGACATCTTTTGACAAAAAAATATGTACTTTGTAAAGTTACTAGGTAATGAAAATACAACAAGATTTAGAAATCTTTAGTTTGTGCTAAGGTATGAGGTTATAGTTTTTAAAAATAAGTAACATGTGGAGAAATAAAATAATATGATTTGGGTAGGGTGTTGAATATTTAAAAAGTGGCTAAGATGGTAAGGTGAAGTGTGATTGTGAAATCCATAGATGGTTATGAAATGAGATTGATTTAAGCTGTAAAATTTTGAGATTTTAGAGCTTAGTTTAAGGAAAGTGAGTGTAATCATTTATTCATTAATTAAAACGAATAAACGAAAACATTGACTTATCAAAACTTCTAGATTCTAATAACATAATGAAGACATGCTTTAGCCTATAAGTGAACACTCATCCCGAGAATTCCCAGGTAGGCATCCGGGTCCCTCGTCTGATTGGGATTTACGCGCAATGCCAGTCCTAGACAGAAAACTCAGAATACAGGCGTTCACCCTTCCAGATTGCACGTGTTTGTTATTAAAATCTAGAACTTCGACGCGATCTTCAAGGTGGTTCAGGCTAAACCCAAGGGTTTGTCCTATTAGTCTAAGAGTAGATCTTGTGATGGAGAGCACTCTTCTTGTAGGGACTAAAGTAAGGATAAGAAGTAGGATAGAGAATATAAACAAGTAAGGTTGCAAGTAAAAGGAGCAAGTACTGATTAAAATCCTATGGTTATAGACTAGATTATTTTTTTTTCTAATAACCTAATTCCCTATAACCATGGCTCTGATACCAATCTGTAACAACCCAACCGATGGCGGAAACATCGAGGTGTCATGTAACATCCCAACCGATGGCGGAATCATCGGGGTGCCACGTAGTGACGATTGTTCAAAAGCTCATGGTACTAAAATGTAAATATTTGATTATTGAATATTGTTTTACAACATGTGAAATTAAATACAAGACAAGAAAAATAAAGATAATTGATTTATTTAATCTAAGTCCAAGGTCCTATGTGAAGCGTCAAGCAGCTTATCCTGAAACATGCACGAAAATAATTTTGTCAACATATGATGTTGGTGAGTACTACTTAGTTTTGTACATATAGTATAAGTTTAAAAAAAAAAAGTAGTACAATTCATGTGTCTAGCATCACCAAGGCATTATGTAAACACGCAAGTAACCAAAACAAGACAAAGATCAAATGTATAGTTTGTACAATGAAATTGATAATGAGCACCTCAACACGTGTGAGTCTAAAAGAGCACCATAACACAAAGTTATGTCTAAATGAGCACCGTAACATAAGTTACGTCTATGTGTAAAGAGCACCATAACATAAGTTATATCTAGATGTATGATTTTGTATGTAAGCTACGTTCATGTTCAAACATAAGCACAAAGATAATCAAGACACGTATATGAATTGTAAATGAATAAAAATGTATGTGTAAATGAATATGAAGGTTTTGTATACTTGTGCATGAATCACCCCAAAAGTTGTAAAAGCGAAAAAGGGGATAAGTAATACTCACCTTAGCACGGTGGTAGGTCTTGGAATTGAATAAGTGTAAACCAACGTTTGTCAAGTATCACCCTATGTATAAGGTAACAAATAAGTCTAAGTCTATCTAGTCTATAAGTATTTTCTAGGGCTTCGAATTGGGGATAAGTATTTATTTGATTAATAGTCAAATTGTTTATTAAATATAAGAAATTTAATAACTAAATGAATAAAAGTCTTTTTGTAAATTTTAAGTTAAAGATGGTCGCAATATAAAGTTTTAACTGTGAAAATAATTTTTATAAAATTATTTTCTTGAAAATAGAATATTTAATCTATTTATTTCAATTTGTCAAAATATAACTTTAATATCTAAAAATATTAAAATTAAAGAATTTTTTAAATTAAAAATTGTATTTCTGTTCCAAATGAATAGAAATAATTTATGTAAAATTTTGGTGCAAAAATATTGAAAAATGAATTTATTATGATTTATTTATGATTAAAACTAACAAAAATTAATTAAAAATATAAAATGAACGGTTTTTCAGAAATAAAAATTATTTCTGAAATGTTTATTATTGTACAAGTTTAGGATAATTTTTGTGGAATTTTATAAAATTGTTTAGATATTTTTATTGAATTTTACAATTATAAATGAATAAACTTGTAATATTTATAATATATATTAAATAAATTATTTTTGAAAAACTAAAAATTGGATGATGAACTTTACCATTAGGAGATCATATAATAATTTTTTATAGAGTTTATAAATCACTTTTAGTATTTAAAACTATTTTAAAAGATTTATATGTTTAATATATATAAAGAAGGTAAAAAAAATAATGTTGTTGGTTATGGGAGTCGAACCCGGGCCTCTGGCCGGTTTGAGTTTTATCACAAGCGTGGCCACCAACTGAGCCACACCCTGAGAACGAATTAAGTTGGATTATATTAATTATATAATATAGAAAAAATCATGTTTTATTTTAAATTAACAAAGAGAAAAAAAATGTTTCAAGTGGGATTCGAACCTAGGTCATCTGGCCGGTTCGTGACTTAGGAAAAGGGACGAACCAACTGATCTGTTGGTCATTTGATGTTGATTTTAATTTCGAAATAATTATATACACAAGTTGTGATGGTGTGCTTCCCCAATTCAAAGGTCTTCGAGCCCTAGAATTGCAATTGACCAATTTACACAACATTAACCCAATTAATCATGGGGTTAATGTTGTGTATGTTCCGATTAATGAAACCCACATCAGAAATCAAACTTACAATGTTGAATCAGATACGAACGTCAAGTCAAACCTCAAAGTCAACACGAACAATAATTCCAAGAACAGAGGTTTCTTATGAGAAATTAGAGGTTGAGAAAGATAGATTGGCGAGTGTAGAGTGTTGTGGAACGTCCAATTTATAGGGAGATGGGTTGGATGAATGATTGGTAAGTTTTGACCCGTCTTTAAACTCACGCGTGAATAATTGATAAAATTTGGAAAGAATTGGTTGTTAATTACGTTAATTATGCACAAGATTTACGTGTAGTCATTAGTCGGTCAAAAGAAACATTAAAGGGTGATTATGGTCCCACGATTTTAGCTTGTGTTGACTTTCGTTTTTGGCCCCTTGGTCGTCGCGCAGCAGAGACAAGGAAGGAGAAGAAGCAGCTTGGTTTACAAGTGGTGTTATATAAAATGTTGGTTGGGATTGAATCAAAAGGGGAATGTAGCCCAGATGGTGTTTGGCGTGTGTGTCTTGTGTGGGCCGGTTCCCTGCCCGGGTTCGAGTCCCGGCAGGAGCAAAATTCCCATTTTTTTTTTACTGTGTAGAGAGGGGAGGGGGCTTAGTGGGCCTGCTGTCTGGGCTAGCTTCTTGGGCTCAGTAGTGGGCTCCGAAATAATTAAAGAGTTTTAGTAAAATGGTTTGGGTTTGGGCTTGATAATGGGTTTCAAGTGAGTGTGTTCATAAATATATATATATATATTTTTACCATTAAATAAAATCTGAAATTTTATTAATATTATTATTATTATTATTAATTACAAAAGTAAAATAAAGAAAAGTGACGGATGTCACATGTCACGTATGAATGATTGTTCAATAGCTCATGGTACTAAATGAAAATTTAATAATATTAATCAATTTACGATTCATCTTACAAGTAAAGATTACAAAAGTTGATTAATATAAACTAGGTCCAAAGCTCCTATATGTTCCAAGACTTGTGCAACTTCCAATAGCAAATAAACCTGAAACATGTTAAGTTGGAAAGATGGGGGGGTCAACTATAAATAGTTGGTTAGAATACATAGGTTTTGCATATAGTTGAAAACAATATGTTGTATAGCAATCATAGTTGAAGTATAATAATGAGTAATGATAGAATATGAGTCCGACATGTAACAATGCGTCTTTTGTACAATCAAACCTTGTGTCGACTGAGACCTAACTCGCAAGTTAGTAAAAGTGTAACTGTTATCGATCATCCCTGAATTTATGCGGGGGGATGGGTTTGTCAGACCTATAGCGCTATAATCTAAACAGGCGGCTTGATCAATGTTAATGATTCTACTGTGTCTTTTTGTTACAGTCAAATGATAGAATGATTAAATGATAGTGTAATTGAATCACAAGTTTCAACAATGTAAGAATGAGTAAATGATAGTATATAAAATGTTTAAACATGTTTCACCCCAAAATGTAAAACTGAAAAAGGGGCTATGTAAACTCACCTTAGGTGCATAATGAGTTCGTGCGTTTTATTGAGCGTGCAAACACTTAGTAATAATGCCTTGGAAAACTCGAAACTAGCTAGAGGAGATAATGACGGATGAAAACTTTAGTATATGGGAGATGGGATAATAATGTTTTTTTTTTTTTTTTTTTTTTGAATGGTGTAAAGAGTTGAATGGTAGGCTAGTGTATTTATAGTGTAAAATTTGGAGTTGTAATTAGGGACTACTTTGACTAGGCAAGAATTTAGGAACAACTTTGACTTGAGTAGAAGACCATATTTACTAACACTTTGACTTGACTAGGAGACCATATTTACTAACACTTTGACTTGACTTGACTAGGAGACTACGTTTGACTTTTCAGGTTTTACTAAGGGACCTTGAAAGGGTTTAAGTTTAATTGGTTTTAATTAACATCACAAAACACCAAATGGTGTAGTGGTTTGTGTGGTGTGGTTAAGGTTTAGCCCGCCAGGGACTCGGGTTCGAATCCTGGCACAGGCAAACATTTTTTTTAACGTTTTTAAATCAGAATTTAATACAATCCAATTTAATATTGATTATACGTCATTATTTAAACAAAAAAATTAACAAAATGGATGGTAAAGATACTGTAAACATGAATCGGATGAATAAACGAGGGAGTTATATATATATATATATATATATATATATATTTAAAGAAAATCTGTGTGATGTTACAGTCTCCCCTACTTTTAGGAACTTCGTCCCGAAGTTATTAAAAACACAGGGTTGAGGGTGATTGGAACAACCGTGGTTTTGAAAATTTGGGGTTAAGGCACGACATGAATTTTGTAGGTAATAGAAATAAATTGTTTTGAATAATTTGCATAAGAGGATTGATGTGTGTGAGTTTTAAGGGTTGGATTAGGTTCGTCTGAAGTAGCAAGGATCGTAAGAATCTAGCAAAATACTAAACTTAAGTTTTAGGAATCTTAAAAGTAATGCATGAGTTGATTGACTATAGAAACACTAAATGAACTAACAAAACCTTATTAGAACTTCACACCACCTTAACGTACCTGTAAATTCATGATTACGTTCCGGACCACAATCAACAATTTACCTTACATTAGGGTTTTGTGTCCTTCTATGACTCTAAACACAAATGTAAGTAATGCAAAATAACCTTGTGATTGAATCGTATACAATGTATCCAAAAATAAGTCCAACTGTTGAGCAGGAAAAAGACCTCTACCAGTCAGTGAGTAGGAACCTCTACCGATTGTTGAGTAGGTGCGATAGCCTCTACCAGTCGTTGAGCAGGTTGTAGGGCCTCTATCGACTGTTGCGCAGGCATGATGACCTCTACCAATCCTTGAGTAGGTTATTTGGTACTCTACTAACTGTTGAGCAAGTACTTCATCCCCTATCAGTTGTTTGATTAAGTGTACCAATTATTACACACATAAATTGCAAATTGATAATATGTACATGTAAGCAATCAAGTATCAAGTATAGCATACGAGTTGTAATAGATTTGCCCTAGACAAGGTTAATGACCCTAGGTGTGTCTATAGCAAATAGTCTATATTCCATGAATTCTAGTTTCAAATGTTCAAATATGGTAGGTAGTCGAATCCTCATGTATAATTAAGGATTATGTTTGATGCAACACACAATCAAGTTTCAGTAGTTTGGTTATCATGGGTAACTAGCTCATGTGTGAGAAGGTGAAGGATATGAATTTAGTTCTTGAGAGGATGATGAAAAATCTTGAAGCAGAATCAAGGTTGTGAGAGATAGTGAATGTGAAGATAATTGATAAAGAGTTTATTTTATAGTAAGGAGATTATGTAGCAGTGTAAATTTTGGGGTTTGGATCAAAGGTTATAATCAAGTGTATAAGAAAACATGATTGTGGTATATGCCAAATATTGTAAAATTTTGAACAAGTTGAATATGAGTGAGTGTCAATGGAGAATCTAGAGACTAGATATTATTCTTATGAATTAAAAAAAAATTATTTTCAAAATTGGTTTTGTACATAAAGCAAAAGTTGTTAAATAGTACAAGCTAAGTAGGCTTTGATTAAAATATTCCCGTTAGTTGGAGATTTCAAACATGACATTAGGTTTTGAAGATCAAGGTTCTATTAGTGATTTTTAACAGTTTAAAGCATTATATAGAAAATCGTTTGTTACGTCAATAAATAAACAATTGAATTTAAGTTCGAGGACATCTTTTGAGAAAAAAATATGTACTTTGTAAAGTTACTAGGTAATGAAAATACAACAAGATTTAGAAATCTTTAGTTTGTGCTAAGGTATGAGGTTATAGTTTTTAAAAATAAGTAACATGTGGAGAAATGAAATAATATGATTTGGGTAGGGTGTTGAATATTTAAAAAGTGGCTAAGATGGTAAGATGAAGTGTGATTGTGAAATCCATAGATGGTTATGAAATGAGATTGATTTAAGCTGTAAAATTTTGAGATTTTAGAGCTTAGTTTAAGGAAGTGAGTGTAATCATTTATTCATTAATTAAAACGAATAAACGAAAACATTGACTTATCAAAACTTCTAGATTCTAATAACATAATGAAGACATGCTTTAGCCTATAAGTGAACACTCATCCCGAGAATTCCCAGGTAGGCATCCGGGTCCCTCGTCTGATTGGGATTTATGCGCAATGCCAGTCCTAGACAGAAAACTCAGAATACAGGCGTTCACCCTTCCAGATTGCACGTGTTCGTTATTAAAATCTAGAACTTCGACGAGATCTTCAAGGTGGTTCAGGATAAACCCGAGGGTTTTGATGGGTTGATTTAAGGATGTGTATAAAAACACCCATAAAATGCATTTTAAGGATTGTTTAGTGTCAAATGGTGTTGCTTTGATCTTGTTATGTCATTTCAGGATTTGACAACAAAAAGGAAGCAAAAATGACGTTTTGGAGTTGCCCGGGCGAGAAACGGAGGCATACGCGAGTTGGAAAACCAAAAACGGACGCCCGAGGGAAGTTGGCGTAGGATACGCCAAAAATAGCGTACCCTACGCCATTTGCGTAGGCAGAGACAATATGGTTAACGTAGGCCAGCAGACAATGGATGAGGCTGAGAAGGGCTTGCGTAGGGTACACCAAAATTGGCGTATCCTACGCTAAAAGTCAAACTGGTCCAATTGTTTCCTTTTTCAAGTCAAAACTCATGGGATCAAGTGTTAATGGCGATTTTATGGTCCTTGACTGCTTTTGGGGAGCTGTTTTGATCTCCATCATAATAAAAAAATCATCACCATTGAAGGCATATCATGATACAATTATTCTCCAAGCTTATTACACAATTTCTTTGAAGATTGAAGATCATATTTTGAAGATGATGAACACCATAGCCATGTTTGGCTAAAACTCTTGTATTACATTAGGGATGTAAGTTTTTGATACCTAGGGCTTTAACATTTGGGCATTGCTTAAACTTTTGATTAAATGTTTTTATGTACTTGAATTACTTGTGTTAACTAGTGATTAATCTTATGTTGAAATCATTTCTAGTTAATTGATCTTGTGCCAATTTCTAAATGATATGAACATGGTTCCTTGCATCAACACTATCATAGGATTGTATGTTCTAAATGATAAAGTATAGTTTAGTCCATTGTGAATGTTGATGAAACTTGATACCTAAGTTTATTGAACAATCAATCCGTTAGTACCAATTGCATTATCTTTGTTTATTCAATTATGCCTAATTGTTGAAAGCCTTAGTGTTCAATTGCCCAAATCCTTAGTGTAATCATCTTTATCTTATTGTTTACAAGTATTGTTAATTATTTCTTACAAAGTCATTTTAAGTTTCATATTAATCAACAAACTCTTCAATCAATTTCTAAATACCAAATTCATAAATTAGCATCTTCATAAAACAACAAATTCAAAGTTAACTAGGAAATACTCGCTAACCACACGCTCCTTGGATTGATACCCTACTTACCCTATCTATTTAGGTTATTTAGGCTTTGTATGAACCGTGACGACCGGATCATCAGGTTTTTCGTATTAGTCTAAGAGTAGATCTTGTGATGGAGAGCACTCTTCTTGTAGGGACTAAAGTAAGGATAAGAAGTAGGATAGAGAATATAAACAAGTAAGGTTGCAAGTAAAAGGAGCAAGTACTGATTAAAATCCTATGGTTATAGACTAGATTTTTTTTTCTAATAACCTAATTCTCTATAACCATGGCTATGATACCAATCTGTAACACCCCAACCGATGGCGGAAACATCGAGGTGTCACGTATGAATGATTGTTCAATAGCTCATGGTACTAAATGAAAATTTAATAATATTAATCAATTTACGATTCATCTTACAAGTAAAGATTACAAAAGTTGATTAATATAAACTAGGTCCAAATCTCCTATGTGTTCCAAGACTTGTGCAACTTCCAATAGCAAATAAACCTGAAACATGTTAAGTTGGAAAGATGGGGGGGTCAACTATAAATAGTTGGTGAGAATACATAGGTTTTGCATATAGTTGAAAACAATATGTTGTACAGCAATCATAGTTGAAGTATAATAATGAGTAATGATAGAATATGAGTCCGACATGTAACAATGCGTCTTTTGTACAATCAAACCTTGTGTCGACTGAGACCTAACTCGCAAGTTAGTAAAAGTGTAACTGTTATCGATCATCCCTGAATTTATGCGGGGGGGGGGGTGTGTTTGTCAGACCTATCTATAATCTAAACAGGCGGCTTGATCAATGTTAATGATTGTACTGTGTCTTTTTGTTACAGTCAAATGATAGAATGATTAAATGATAGTGTAATTGAATCACAAGTTTCAACAATGTAAGAATGAGTAAATGATAGTATATAAAATGTTTAAACATGTTTCACCCCAAAATGTAAAACAGAAAAAAGGGGCTTTGTAAACTCACCTTAGGTGCATAATGAGTTCGTGCGTTTTATTGAGCGTGCAAACACTTAGTAATAATGCCTTGGAAAACTCGAAACTAGCTAGAGGAGATAATGACGGATGAAAACTTTAGTATATGGGAGATGGGATAATAATGTTTTTTTTTTTTTTTTTTTTTGAATGGTGTAAAGAGTTGAATGGTAGGCTAGTGTATTTATAGTGTAAAATTTGGAGTTGTAATTAGGGACTACTTTGACTAGGCTAGAATTTAGGAACAACTTTGACTTGACTAGAAGACCATATTTACTAACACTTTGACTTGACTAGGAGACCATATTTACTAACACTTTGACTTGACTTGACTAGGAGACTACGTTTGACTTTTCAAGTTTGACTAAGGGACCTTGAAAGGGTTTAAGTTTAATTGGTTTTAATTAACATCACAAAACACCAAATGATGTAGTGGTTTGTGTGGTGTGGTTAAGGTTAGCCTGCCAGGGACTCGGGTTCGAATCCTGGCACAGGCAAACATTTTTTTTTAACGTTTTTAAATCAGAATTTATACAATCCAATTTAATATTGATTATACGTCATTATTTAAACAAAAAATTAACAAAATGGATGGTAAAGATACTGTAAACATGAATCGGATGAATAAACGAGAGAGTTCTATATTTATATGTATATATATATATATATATAAAGAAAATTTGTGTGATGTTACACCTGCTTCCACTGGCTTTTTCCGTGGCTAAAATACCCAAGCTTACGAACGGAAATTACTGAATTGCCATGGGATACTGTAGCTGAAAAGACATTTAGCTACAGTAAATGACTCTCACACCAGAATCTACAAATTGTATCTTTATATAATAACCAACTCATATACTCACAAACTTATTTCTAAGTATTAATCACTTCTATATGTATGTAATGGAAAATATGTATAATGATAAATTAATAATACCTGATAAACTAGTGACTCTAGTAAACGCAACATAGATGAAAGACCCATCATCTTGATCGGGTTTTCTTTAGGGTGTAAAACTCTGATGGTTTTAGGTGTTCTTGAATTATGAACACGGTTTAGAGAGAGATGAGGGGACATAATCTTTATTGTTATGGTGTTACGATTATGTTAACCCTTAACCTTATAACAGTGGCGGATCTAGGCCACAAAATCAGTAGTAACGTTTTACATTTTTTTTCATTTTAGTAGCAACGTTTTCCAAATTTCGTAAAAAAAAAACCAAAGTTTCTACTAATAAGCTTTCACTATATATACACATAGGAAACACCCTATGTCCGCCCTAGCCTTATAATAAGCTTTCACAACATATACACACAGGAAACACCCTAATAATATTAGTAAGAATAATTATGGCTGTCAGGGAGTACGAGTAAGAGTTATAAACATATGAATATTATTGTGATATCTAGATATAAATGCTTCAACATAACATATATTTATTCTTACTAATAGACATCGTAAATATAGGCTTGATTGTTAGCATTTATTTGTAATTATCATGTATCAATAATTACCACATTCCTTGTATTATATATTGGATTAACATCAATGAGAAGGGCAATGTTTATATCCTATTATGGTATCAAGAAACCGGGTTAATCTCTCCTAAACTGTAACACCCCAACCGATGGCGGAAACATCGGGATGTCACGTATTTGATGATTGTTCAGTAGCTCATGGTGAATAATAGATTCCATTAAATGATTTAAATGAATTACATACAATAGTTCTAGAATTTGTACATCAAATTGATTGAAACTATACACGTATCTTCAAGCATCAATTCAAATCTTCAAGCATATAGAACCTGAAACATGTTAAGTTGAAAATGTTTTGGGTCAACAAAAGTTGGTGAGAATTACATAGGTTTTTTTTTATAATTGAGTAAAAATGATGTGCAATTCATGTGTCATGTCAATCTAGTCCATATGTGAGAACATACTAGAAATAAATCGAGTGCATAATCAACCCTGATGACTGTTATAAAATGATACATACCATACGCTCATGGTCCAATATGTTATACGATAACAAACACCCACGTAACCTTTGTAGGAGGCACGTATCCGGGTGGGATTGTCAGTCCAATAGATCTATCAATGTATACCGCCGGCTGATCAATGTTAATGATTATGCTAGAATGGTGCTTACTCTAATCATGCTCAAGACATAATGCAACATAGAAAACACATAGACACATTGATGATTGAATTGCAATGATGATGTTATAAACATGTTTCACCCCAAAAATGGTGATAAATAGAAAAGGGGCTATGTAAAACTCACCTTGGTAAAATGTTATATCTGTTGAGAAATTTGGATAATTGTGTTGACCAAATGTATCAAGTATCACCCTAAAATGAGGTAATAAATATGTCTAAGTCTATCAAGTCTATAAATGTATAAGTCCTAGGGCTTCGAATTGGGGATGATTGCTCGTTTGATTAATATTAAAAAATATTCGCCAATTGAGAGAAATTTAGTAAATAAATAACCAAAAATCTTTTTATAAATGTTAAATCTAGGATGGTCACAAGAATGTGTTTAAAGTATAAAAATAATTTTTATAAAATTATTTTCTTTAAAATAGATTATTAAATCTATTTATTACAAATTGCCAACAATTAACTTTAATATTCAAAAATACTAAAATTAAAGAATTTCTATTTTAAAAATCATATTTCTGTTCTAAATGATTAAAAATAATTTGTATAAAATTTTGGTGCAAAAATGATGAAAATTGGATTTATTATGATTTAATTATGATTAAATCTAACAAAAATTGATTAAAAATATAAAATAAATGATTTTACTGAATTAAAAATCATTTCTGAAAAGTTTAATGTTATAAAAACTTAAAATAATTTTTGTGGAAATTAATAAGATCGTTTTGATATTTTAATGGAATTTTATAAATAAAATGGAATAAACTTGATTTATTTATTATAAATATTAAATAAATAAATTTCAGAAAACTAAAAATTGGGTGTTGAACTTTTTCATCAGATTAACATAATATAATTTTTGTAGAATTTATAAAAAGGTTTTACTATTTAAAAACGAATTTACAAGATTTAAATGTATAATAAATAATTATAAATGGTTTGTTTTAGAAAAAGAAAAAAATGTGGAAAAAGGGTGTTCTAGCCGGGACTCGAACCCGGTTCCCTTCTGTTATCAACCCAGGTCACAACCACTTGGCCTAGGCCGGTGGTTGTGATATTTCTTGTTTAAAAATATATAAATACACACGTGACTTCCAGATTTATCCCCAAATAATTCGTATGAACCCTAGAAATTTCAATCAGATGATTTAGACAACATGAGCCCGATTAAAGATGGGGCTTTTGTTGCTTGATTGCCGATAAATAAAACCCACAAAAGAATGAAGACTCACAGTGATGGATTGAGTATTATCTTCGGGTCAAAAAAAAAGTCAAACAACGAACTTGATATTCAAATTCAGAGTGTATCAGAAAGATTGGGAGGTTGAGAGAGAGTTGTGAGCGAGTTGTTAAGCTTCGGAGAGGGTCTATTTATACTGATGATCGATGGTTATGATTAATTGGAAAGTTGACCTTGATTAATGTCATACGCGTTTAATTTGAATAATTGGTCAACGATTGATGTGTGTTTGACGTGTAATCGTGTTGTAATAGGCCGGTAATCACAAACATTTACCAATTTTAGATCAATCATGAATTAATTGTGATGATTAAGCTAGTCAAAAAGAAAAAAAAAATATAATTATCTAATGCTGCTGCTGAAACGCGTGCAGGGGAAGAAGGAAACAGATGCGAGGAAAGGAGGTGTTAAATATAATTTAGGGTGGGATAACAACAACTGGAAGGTGTAGCCTAGATGGTTACGCCGTGTGTGTGTGTTAGAGGTTGGCCCGGGTTCGAAACCCGGGTGGAACAAAACTTTTTTTGATTAAACCGTGGCACAATAGGAGGATGGGTTGGGCTTGGTTTGTGTTGGGCCGGGATCTAGGTTGGGCTGGCTGGGCTGAACGACTGAAGGGCCAAGACCTATAGTTTTGTTTAGCTAAAACTCTCATTCATTTTGTTTTTTTTTTTTTTTTACACTAAAACTAACTGATTATTATTATTATTATTATTATTATTATTATTATTATTATTATATATATATATATATATTATGAGTTAGGGTAATGGAGACTAAGTGACGTTTGTATAAAATGTAACGAAAAATAAGGGCGTTTAAATTAAAATTTGGGGAAAATTTTCGCGATGTTACAGTCTCCCCTACTTTTGAAAACTTCGTCCCGAAGTTTATTGAAAACACAGGGTTGAAGGGGATTGGATAAAAATTATGACAAGTGTGACCTGGAGAATTTTTGTGTTAAGGCGCGACATGAATGGAATAATCTGTCTCGAATAATGTGGATAAGCGGCGTGTTACATGTGAGGTGACTAAGTGAGCTACTAGATAACCAGGGTTTACATTTGATTAACTACCGAAAATTTTGATAGAATTCCACACCACCTTAACGTACTTGTAAATTCACGATTACGTTCCGGACCGTAATCACTAATTTACCTTACATTAGGGTTTTGCGTCCTTCTATGACTCTCCGATTGTTGAGCAGGTCTGATAGTCTCCACCAGTCGTTGAGCAGGTGGTAGGGCCTCTCCCGACTGTTGGAAAGACATGATGACCTCCACCAATCGTTGAGTAGGTTGTTTGGTAGTCAACTAACTGTTGTACAAGTAAGCAAGTATAATATAGCAATTAGTTCACATTCAAACAAGCATGCACACAGATGTTATGATAATACTTGAATTTATTACTTGAATCAAATAACGTCAATACATAGAATTAAAAGCAAACAACATTTAAATAGTGGGACTGCTGCTAAGTAGCTGGAGGGTCTTGATCTCTGTTTAGTTTAGAGCATCGATTACGGAAGTGATTTGGTTTTCCACATTCATAGCATTGACCATAGTTGAAATTACCAGGACGATTAGGATTTGTAACCTGAGCAGGGTTGTAGATAATCGCAGCCAGTCGGGCATCAACACCTTTGTTGTTTTTGTTGTTGTTGTGGTTGGTGTTGTGGTTGTTGTTACTTTCCTCTTGGTTTCCACCACTGTTATTGCGAGTGCTACGACGTGGAGACATGACCCGTAAGGGACACAATGAAGATTCAATGTGGCATGAAATGAATGAGGTGATACAAGGAATGTAATCATTTATTCATTAATTAAAACGAATAAACGAAAACGTTAACTTATCAAAGATTCCAGGTTCTAATAACATATGAAGACATGCTTTAGCCTATAAGTGAACACTCATCCCGAGAATTCCCAGGTAGGCATCCGGGTCCCTCGTCTGATTGGGATATATGCGCAATGCCAGCCTAGACAGAAGACTCAGAATACAGGCGTTCACCCTTCCAGATTGCACGTGTTCGTTATTAAAATCTAGAACTTCGACGAGATCTCAAGGTAGTTCAGGTTAAACCTGAGGATTTTGTCTTATTAGTCTAAGAGTAGATCCACTGATGGAGAGCAACCTTCTTGTAGGAATGAAAGTAGGGATATGAAGTAGGAGGAAGATAGAGAATAGCAAGTAAAAGAAGCAAGTACTGGTTATATCCTATGGTTATAGACTAGATTATTTTTCTAATAACCTAATTCCCTATAACCATGGCTCTGATACCAATCTGTAACACCCCAACCGATGGCGGAAACATCGGGATGTCACGTATTTGATGATTGTTCAGTAGCTCATGGTGAATAATAGATTCCATTAAATGATTTAAATGAATTACATACAATAGTTCTAGAATTTGTACATCAAATTGATTGAAACTATACACGTATCTTCAAGCATCAATTCAAATCTTCAAGCATATAGAACCTGAAACATGTTAAGTTGAAAATGTTTTGGGTCAACAAAAGTTGGTGAGAATTACATAGGTTTTTTTTTATAATTGAGTAAAAATGATGTGCAATTCATGTGTCATGTCAATCTAGTCCATATGTGAGAACATACTAGAAATAAATCGAGTGCATAATCAACCCTGATGACTGTTATAAAATGATACATACCATACGCTCATGGTCCAATATGTTATACGATAACAAACACCCACGTAACCTTTGTAGGAGGCACGTATCCGGGTGGGATTGTCAGTCCAATAGATCTATCAATGTATACCGCCGGCTGATCAATGTTAATGATTATGCTAGAATGGTGCTTACTCTAATCATGCTCAAGACATAATGCAACATAGAAAACACATAGACACATTGATGATTGAATTGCAATGATGATGTTATAAACATGTTTCACCCCAAAAATGGTGATAAATAGAAAAGGGGCTATGTAAAACTCACCTTGGTAAAATGTTATATCTGTTGAGAAATTTGGATAATTGTGTTGACCAAATGTATCAAGTATCACCCTAAAATGAGGTAATAAATATGTCTTAGTCTATCAAGTCTATAAATGTATAAGTCCTAGGGCTTCGAATTGGGGATGATTGCTCGTTTGATTAATATTAAAAAATATTCGCCAATTGAGAGAAATTTAGTAAATAAATAACCAAAAATCTTTTTATAAATGTTAAATCTAGGATGGTCACAAGAATGTGTTTAAAGTATAAAAATAATTTTTATAAAATTATTTTCTTTAAAATAGATTATTAAATCTATTTATTACAAATTGCCAACAATTAACTTTAATATTCAAAAATACTAAAATTAAAGAATTTCTATTTTAAAAATCATATTTCTGTTCTAAATGATTAAAAATAATTTGTATAAAATTTTGGTGCAAAAATGATGAAAATTGGATTTATTATGATTTAATTATGATTAAATCTAACAAAAATTGATTAAAAATATAAAATAAATGATTTTACTGAATTAAAAATCATTTCTGAAAAGTTTAATGTTATAAAAACTTAAAATAATTTTTGTGGAAATTAATAAGATCGTTTTGATATTTTAATGGAATTTTATAAATAAAATGGAATAAACTTGATTTATTTATTATAAATATTAAATAAATAAATTTCAGAAAACTAAAAATTGGGTGTTGAACTTTTTCATCAGATTAACATAATATAATTTTTGTAGAATTTATAAAAAGGTTTTACTATTTAAAAACGAATTTACAAGATTTAAATGTATAATAAATAATTATAAATGGTTTGTTTTAGAAAAAGAAAAAAATGTGGAAAAAGGGTGTTCTAGCCGGGACTCGAACCCGGTTCCCTTCTGTTATCAACCCAGGTCACAACCACTTGGCCTAGGCCGGTGGTTGTGATATTTCTTGTTTAAAAATATATAAATACACACGTGACTTCCAGATTTATCCCCAAATAATTCGTATGAACCCTAGAAATTTCAATCAGATGATTTAGACAACATGAGCCCGATTAAAGATGGGGCTTTTGTTGCTTGATTGCCGATAAATAAAACCCACAAAAGAATGAAGACTCACAGTGATGGATTGAGTATTATCTTCGGGTCAAAAAAAAAGTCAAACAACGAACTTGATATTCAAATTCAGAGTGTATCAGAAAGATTGGGAGGTTGAGAGAGAGTTGTGAGCGAGTTGTTAAGCTTCGGAGAGGGTCTATTTATACTGATGATCGATGGTTATGATTAATTGGAAAGTTGACCTTGATTAATGTCATACGCGTTTAATTTGAATAATTGGTCAACGATTGATGTGTGTTTGACGTGTAATCGTGTTGTAATAGGCCGGTAATCACAAACATTTACCAATTTTAGATCAATCATGAATTAATTGTGATGATTAAGCTAGTCAAAAAGAAAAAAAAAATATAATTATCTAATGCTGCTGCTGAAACGCGTGCAGGGGAAGAAGGAAACAGATGCGAGGAAAGGAGGTGTTAAATATAATTTAGGGTGGGATAACAACAACTGGAAGGTGTAGCCTAGATGGTTACGCCGTGTGTGTGTGTTAGAGGTTGGCCCGGGTTCGAAACCCGGGTGGAACAAAACTTTTTTTGATTAAACCGTGGCACAATAGGAGGATGGGTTGGGCTTGGTTTGTGTTGGGCCGGGATCTAGGTTGGGCTGGCTGGGCTGAACGACTGAAGGGCCAAGACCTATAGTTTTGTTTAGCTAAAACTCTCATTCATTTTGTTTTTTTTTTTTTTTACACTAAAACTAATTGATTATTATTATTATTATTATTATTATTATTATTATTATTATTATTATTATTATTATTATTATTATTATTATATATATATATATATATATTATGAGTTAGGGTAATGGAGACTAAGTGACGTTTGTATAAAATGTAACGAAAAATAAGGGCGTTTAAATTAAAATTTGGGGAAAATTTTCGCGATGTTACATAAACCCTCTCGTCGGCCCTATTCTACTTCCCACCTTCCCTTCTTTGATCGCATGCCTTTTCCTTCTTCTCCATGGCAGCCGGCGACCAACCTACCCCAAACACCTCTCCCATCACCATAAAATCTGAAATCCATCCCGCCACAACCGTCACAAATATTAAAAACTTTATACCCTTCACTCTAGAAATCGAATCTAGTCAATATTCTTCTTGGGCAACCCTATTTACCCTTCACTGTCGTGCCTACCTTGTAGAGGACCATCTAAAACCAAAACCTGACACCACAGCCAAATCCTCTTCTACCAATACCGATAGGAATCGCTTGGATGCCATTATTTTACAATGGCTCTATAGCACGATTTCTAACGACCTCCTCCATACCATAATCGACAAAACTTCCACCGCTCATGACGCGTGGGTGGCTATCGAGAAATTATTTCACGATAATAAGGCCTCGCGAGCCATCTACCTGATGCAAAAATTCTCCATCACCCGGTTAGACGGCTTCCCTAACATCTCCTCCTATTACCAAGCCCTCAAAACTCTCGCCGATCAACTTGCAAACGTTGACGACCCGGTCGACGGTGATCGGTTGGTGCTTCAACTTATTGCCGGTCTTAACGAGCAATATGAAGGTATTGGTACCATCCTCACCCAACAAAGACCCCTATCATCATTCTATAATGCCCGCTCCCCAACTCATCCAAGTCGAAATCCGCAAGAATGAACAAAACTTACTAGCCTCCAAAACCGCCTCAACCGCCCTAACCGCCCAAACCAGCCGCCCTACCACCAATGACTACAACCGGACCCCCTCTGACCCGACCCACGGCCGTGGTCGTTCCGGATGTCAGGGACGCGATAGAGGCTATTCTGGTCGTGGCCGCTACCCACAAAACCACTACTACAATCCATCCTCCTATCCCTCTTGGACTCTCATTTGGCCCACTCCCTTCTTTCAACCACAAGCCCAACAGTCCACCTACGGCCCACCCTCACAACCTTTTCCTTGGTCCGCCCCACCATGCCCCTTTTCCTCTACAAATAAGCCCAACAACCCCGCAGCCCAACAGCATCAGTCCGGCCTCCTAGGCCCGCGTCCGCATCAAGCCCACACTTTCTACAGCCCCACCGACATTGAACAGGCTCTCTACACCATGTCAGTGCAACAACCGCATCCCACACAATACATGGACACTGGCGCCTCATCCACTATGTCTTACGAGCAAGGTGATTTTCATAGTTTTTCTAATTCTTGCATTTCAAATAATATTTAAATGGTAATGGCAATACCATACCAGTTCTTGGCCAAGGACAAAATACCTACCCAAACCTTTCCCGTCCTTTATCCTTAAAATGTGCTTTATTCTCCCAAACATGTTAAAAACCTTATTTCAGTCCGTAGATTCACTACGGACAACTCTGTTTCTGTGGAATTTGATCCTGTTGGTTTTCTTGTGAAGGATCTCAAGACCAAGACCCCGCTTCATCGATGCAACAACAGCGGTGATCTCTACCCTTTGGTGCTCGGGTCATCTTCCACTCAACCCACTGCTCTTGCTGCTATTTCATCACAACTCTGGCATCACGGTCTTTGCCATCCAGGACGGCCCTCATTGAATAAATTAAAACTTCTAGTTTAATTTCTTTTGATAAATTTCAGAATAATGTTTGCCAGTGTTGTGTTTTTGGTAAACGTGTATGTTTACCATTTTTTTCTTCTAATAATATGACTATTAAACCCTTTGTTATTATTCATAGCGATGTTTGGATATCTCCAATCATTAGCTCATCTGGCCATAAGTACTATGTGTTATTTTTAGATGACTTTTCGAATTTTTTGTGGACGTATCCAATCACAAATAAATCACACGTCTTCCCATCTTTCTATCACTTCGCCTCTATCATTAAAACACAATTTGAATCCACCATTAAAAATTTACAATGTGACAACGGCCGTGAATATGTCAATTCCACTTTCCAAAATTTCTTTACCACAAATGGTATTCTATACCGCCTTTCCTGTCCTTACACCTCATCCCAGAATGGTAAGGCCGAACGAAAAATCCGCACCATCAATAACATGGTTCGGACCTTGCTCCCCATGCTCACCTTCCCGCTTACTTCGGGCACTTTGCCCTTGAAACCGTCACATACTTACTAAACATCCTACCCTCAAAACAAACACACAATAAGACCCCCACTGAAATTCTCTATCAGACCACACCCACCTATGACCACCTTCGTGTGTTCGGGTGCCTTTTGTTACCCCCTCACACCATCCAACACCAATCATAAACTTGAACACCGTTCCCAAGCTTGGGTTTTCCTAGGTTACCCACCTACTCATCGCGGCTACCGGTGTTTAGACCTCTCTACCAATCAAATTTTCATCTCCCGCCATGTCGCCTTTGACGAGACGACTTTCCCTTTTCATCACACCGTCGGACCCACCCCCACATATGACTTTTTATCCGATCCTTTTCCAAACCATTTGTGCCCACATATAACACCCAACACTAATTCACCCAACCCACAAAGTGCCACATCGAACCCCACTGTTCGTGCTACTCACCCACCACCTCATTCCCCTTGCCCAACTTCAGCCCATCCCATCCCTCCTACTACAAACAGACCCACGGCCCAATAACCCCTACCCACTTCCCACTCTCCCACGCCTCCCCACTCGGCCCAAAACCAGCAGCCCACCACGTCCACTGCCCAACCCAACCACCCCAACCAAACCGGCCCACATCTTCCACCCTGCCCAGCACCGACTACACAACCCACAAACCACCCTGCCCATACCATTCACACCCGTTCCATGAGCAGCATACATAAACCAAAACACCCCTTTAACCTACATGCCACCACCCAACCGACCTCCATACATCCCGTACCCAAAAACCCTGCCGATGCCTTACGAGACCCGGTATGGTATTCCGCCATGACCATTGAATTTAATGAATTAATTAGAAACGGTACATGGGAGTTAGTAACTCGTTCGCCTGACATGAATATTGTCCGTAGTATGTGGCTATTTAAACATAAATAAAGTTCACATGGTACTCTAGAGCGGTACAAAGCACGTTTAGTATGTGACGGTCGGTCACAACAGGTGGGTATTGATTACGGTGAGACGTTCAGCCCAGTGGTCAAACCAGCGACCATTCGGACCGTCCTCTCACTCGCCTTGTCTAAGAGATGGGCAGTTCATCAACTGGATGTGACTAATGTGTTTTTACACGGCAACTTACATGAAATAGTCTACATGAAACAGTCTACATGCATCAGCCTAAGGGGTTTCGTGATAGAAATTTTTGTCACACCCTCAAATTTCCACGTGCGGGGTTTTACCGCGAGGTGCGTGAGACACCAGGATCCAAGTCAACGGTCACAATAAACGACATCTATATGATAAGAAAACAACGTAAACTACCATTGAGTTTCAAAACCGTTCTAACACAGCGGAAGCAAAATGTATTATTACAACTTAAAAGTAAAACTCAAAGTGTGAAACGTTTAACAAAATATGCATATGATCCCTGGACGCCGTGAGATTCCGTGCGCCTATACTCAATGCTGCTACCTTAGCGACCTAAGAAAACATGCCAAAAAGACATCAACATATAATGCTGGTGAGTTCACAGGTTTTAAGTTCACAAAACGTTTTCATGCGTAAAGAGTTTCATCAAAGTACCAAATGTGCAAAACCTTAAGTAAATAACGAACGTTTCCTTACTACTACGACTGTATTGCCGAAACCATTACTGACAAACGTTGCTCAAGTTGCTGCCCATGTGCCAAGTGTCAAAGTAGAGACAATATGCACCCGCCCGGCTCCCAGCCGTCGGGTGGGGTTCGTCACGCCCGATAGATCTATCCACATTTCCCCCGTTGTGCCCCGCACATTCATGGTTTCAATAGGGACTTAGCGTTGCGTTTCGTCGTATAGTAATTAAGTGCCAAGCGCCAAGTGTCAAATGCCAAACATCAATGTTTAAAAGTGTCGAGTGCCAAGGTGAAATATGCCAAGCGCCAAACGTGTCACGTTTCTTAAAAGAGTTACATTCCAAAACATGTCATGTTTCCAAAAGTGTTGCGTTTCCAAAAGTGGTATGTTTCAAAAGCGTTGCGTTTCAAAAGCGTTGCGTTTCATAAGCGTTGCGTTTCAATAGTGTTGTGTTTCAAAAGCGTTGCGTTTCAAAAGCGTTAAGTTTCATAAGCGTTGCGTTTAATAAGCGTTGCGTTTCAAAACATAAACGTTGTATTTGTTAAAACGTGTGGCATGCTTCTCCCCCGAGAGAAAAGTGTATAAAAGAGGGGCCGTGAAACTCACCTTAGAGTGCGTCTTCTGATAACTAGAATTCCAACACGTGTATGATAATCCCAACTAATGACAACCTATCAATGAGTTTACATAAGTGTGATGACTATTAACCCGAAGGCTAACTAGTCCCCGATTGTCCAGATCTTGACTACGTGTGTTAAAAAGTGTGTTTAAACGTTAACCGGACATCCCAGACCGACCCGACATCCCGTTGGTGACCCATTACATCAATTAATCATGCACATAAGTTTAACACATAAGTTTCAAGCATAAAACACTTAGTTTGCATCAAAAATCTCATTCCGGACATCAGATGGTCGAATGTGGTTTTTCCCATTTCCACGTTCGCCCGTTTGAGCCACGTTCGCCCGTTTGAGCCACATTCGCCCGTTTGAGCCATGTTTTGTTCCACGTTCGCCCATTCGAACCAATTTTATTCCACGTTCGCCCGTTTTCATCAGCATTTTATAAAATGCACCAAAACGCATCTAAACGGTCCGAAAACATCACGAAACATCACCAATCATAGCAGTCAACTATCATTAACATATTCCTACAAAACCCTACCAATTTTATGCCGAAATCCGTCCGTTTTACAAGTTACCCGAAATAGCAAATTATGGAGATGTCACATCAAACGCATGAAATCTTTACCCAATTAGGAAACTTTCTAAAATCAATCAATAACCAACTTAATATACTCAGATTATCACGAACAAGAAACCCCCAATCATATCCTTATCACTATCATCATGAACAAGCCCTAGATCTAACCCAAAATCCCCAAAATGATCAAAACATCATCAATAATCAATTGTAACCTATCTAAATCATAAATCATCATCAATAACAGTCCTAGATCATTGTTATAACATCTATACAGCAATCAATCAGCAAACAATACATAACACCACATAAAGCACTATTAACACATGTTAATTTGTATGAAAACTCATTGTTTATGAATAGGTTTTGTTTAGAAAGATATTAGAAAGGTTTTATCCATGAAAACAAATTTGAATCAGATCTGGACTCTTAGGGTTTAATGAAAACGAATTGAAATGCTTTAAAAATGATTTAGAATGAAGAACACACCTTAGATCTTTGTGTAGAAGATGTTTGTAGGTTAGATTATAGAAAACAAGGGCAAGAACTCCTTCCCCAATGTTTAAAGTTGCTAGAGAGTGTTTAGAGGCGTTTAGGGTTTGTGAAATGGTGAAAAATGACAAAGTGTGGTATTTATACTATGTCCACATTCGCCCCTTTCACCTGGGCGAATGTACCCTCCTTCGACCCTTTCACAGGGTCGAACGTACCCTGATTTGGTCTAATGAAATTCTTCCAATTCCATGTCCCAGGTTCGCCCCTTTTACAAGGGTCGAACCAGGAGCATTGTCCAGGTTCGCCCATTCGATTGGTCGAACCAGGACTTACGTTTTTCTAGTTTTCCAATTTGTCGTGTTTAATGCATTTTAATGCACCCTAACATACAAGCATGCAACCTTAGTCTATGTTTAACATATTTAAGCACGGATGATTATCTACACATCATTTAAACACATCTAAGCATATAATCCACCATACGACAATTAGTCTACACATACGCTTAATTAGTTTATGTAATTCACCAACAACGGGACTCGTATCGTGTGTGTGTGTGTGTGACTAACCCAATGATCTCCTGAATCATTGAACCCTGGACAATACGGACTGTGTTTCGACTCTACTGACCCCGTCAAGTATGTTTAATAAACGTTTTTCGCTAAGGTAGACTTATGTGTTTATAAAATGTTGACCCAAACATGCCGGGTGTCACAATTCACTTGACCATGTTTGCCTCTTGCCCAAATCTTTATATTGGTTGACACAGGCACCTCGGGCGTGGTACCAACGCTTTACAGATTATGTTCTTATGATGGGGTTTTCTCACAGCAGGTGCGATGCATCTCTCTTCACCTACAACCAAGGTCGTGACACTGCTTATTTACTATTATATGTGGATGACATTCTTCTTGTCACCTCGTCTGACACCCTTAGACATCGTCTTCTGGCCAGTCTTGCAGCCGAATTTGCCATGAAAGACCTCGGCCCTCAGTTATTTCTTGGGCATTTTTGTTTCTAGGAATGCAAATACCATGTTCTTGTCTCAGTAGTCGTATGCTACAAATATTATTACCCGTGCAGGAATGCAGTCGTGCAACCCCGTTGCTACTCCTGTAGACACGAATGTTAAACTCAGTGCCACATCCAGTGAACCCTTCAATGATCCTACTCTGTACCGTAGCTTAGCCGGGGCTCTCCAGTACCTCACGTTTACTAGACCTGACATTACATATGTGGTTCAGCAGATATGCATGCTTATGCACGCTCCATGTATCGATCATTGGAATGCTTTAAAGAGGATTATACGGTACATTAAGGGAACGGCATCTTTTGGTCTCACCTTAGGCCCGTCCGCTACTACCACCTTTGTCGCTTATACTGATGTTGATTGGACTGGGTGCTCTGACACCCGGCGTTCTACAAGTGGGTACTGTGTATATTTCGGTGATAATTTAATTTCCTGCTCGTCTAAATGCCAGGCCACCATTTCTCGCTCCAGTGCCGAGACAGAATACCATGGAGTAGCCAATGTCGTTGCAGAGATTTGCTGGCTCCGGAACTTACTACTCGAGCTCTCTTTGCCTCTTACACGCGCCACCATGGTTTATTGTGATAACGTCAGCGCCATTTATCTCTCTGGCAATCTGGTGCAACATCAGCGCACAAAGCACATTGAATTGGATATTCATTTTGTTCGTGAACAGGTTCAGCGGGGTAATATTTGAATTCTTCATGTGCCATCCAGATACCAGATTGTGGATATTTTCACAAAAGGTTTGCCCATGATCCTATTTGAAGACTTTCGTGCCAGTCTCAGCATACGGTCTCCTCCCGCTTCGACTGCGGGGGTGTAATAGCCATCGTAAATATAGGCTTGATTGTTAGCATTTATTTGTAATTATCATGTATCCATAATTACCACATTCCTTGTATTATATATTCAATTAACATCAATAAGAAAGGCAAGGTTGATATCATATTACTTACGCTAAGTATACACGTCCAATCTGTAACCGGTTCCCTCCCCAACCACACGATACACCAAATAAGAGAATGTAAAATCACATGTATAATAAGTTAATAACCATACTCTTTAATACTCAACTGTTGTGCAACAAAAAAAAAAGTCCACTCACCATGTGGCACATGGCAAAGCCGCCCAAATAAAATGTTGATTTAAAACTGTGGACAATATAAAAAATATAAAACCTCTAGACTTTTAAGCATAACTAGCTCAAACACCCACTAACTTAGTTCTAAGTATCCACACCCTATTTGTGTTTTAGGTTGATCAACGATGTAGATTTTATTTCAAACTGAGTTAAAAGCAGAGTATTTTACACTTTTTAGTAACTGTCTTTTACGCATTGTGTTTAGCGTATTGTGTCTTACGCATTATGTTTTACACTTCGTGTGTTAATGCATGGTTTGACCCATTGCGCGCCGTCACAACGTGCGACATGCAAAACTAGCTATACATATTTGAATATATTTTTGTAAAGGATGACTTTCTTATTATTATCATCGAAGATCGTATGGATAGTCCTGTCTCCAAGTCCTGCGGTCTTATCCGTTGGAAAAACAAGGAAAACATATATACAGGTTGCATATGCAACCAATACTAAACCGGGTCAAAGCGCATCTAACTTGGCGTATTTGAAGGTAATAAATGGTCAAATAAATTATCATCCTAAGGGGCCACCTAGTTGTATGTAGTCTAACAACAGGGTGTTCTCTTTGCTAAGACGAAGTTTCTATAGATGTTAATATTTTATACTGATTAAAAATGACATGGTTTTTTCATACATCTACTAGAATTCTCCGGTGCATTGCAGCGAAAATACACTCCTTATCGATTCGGATAATTATAATATTTGTACAGTACCGACATTCGTTATAACAACCGAACATAAACTCCAGTAAATAAAGTCGGTATATGTAACAACTAACGAAATAAATTAATAGAATAGTGTTGAGCCACCTTAAGGTGTAGCCCAACATCCTTACCCGGATATAAAACCTAGGCCTATTCGGCCCAATTAAGTTAAATAAGCCCAACGAGCATTCGGCCCATTAATAGAATTGATAGAAAAGGGTCATTGGACCCGATAGAATGGGCCAAGTTTTGGGCCCCGAATGAAACGCAAAGGTGGGCCGATAAATACAAACCTTGTTGGGCCGAGTAATTGGGTCCGATTATCGTTGACATTGGGCTAATTTAGATAGATTTAATAGGTATTGGGTAAATAATCTAAGCCCACAGTAACTAATAATAGAGTATGAGCCCAATCACCTTAACCCTTGTAAACCGGCCCACTATGATTACAAAGAAGGTGCCGCTCATTTATCTATACAAGCTCCACCTATACACTCCAACTCCTTACAACCCAACACCTAAGCACCCTACAATCTAGGAATATCATTACATGCATGAACACCTTTAAAAACCACATACTAATCCATCGGCCCTTTGATACCACCACTAAACCCATTTACTTCTTCCCTTCCAACATGCAAACCACCCTTCTTTCTCCCTACACATCCATCGCAAACCTCCCCAAATAATATTACAACCCTCCTTTAAACCTCATACCATACTAAAACACTAACCTCTTCCATCTAAAGATAGGCTACGGTTAAGTTTATAACCACCCGATTATATAAGATATTGAATCCGGGTAAGTTTCTAACTCTTAACTTGTAGGAAACACGAGTGCCAAGCTGTAATGGCCAGCTTTACATACGTATTTATATACCTAAGCTGTAACGGTCAGCTAACTATAATATATATGTGTTTGTAATCGTGATTGTGTATTAAAACAGGTGGTCCGAATAGTTCCCGAGCAACTTGTCAATCTTAGAAATCACGTGGAAGAACAACAAGTGAGTGTTTGTACCCCATAATAGCTTTTAAATGTTTCGGGGCAAATGTATGTTTGTTTTGCTTGTAAAAATCATTGTCGGATCATGATCTAATAGAAGTAATAGAAACCGGTCGGATAGAAACTACGTAGAGTGGATCCATTCGGTATCATAGAGTATAGACCCGGACTGATTAGAGGCTACGGGACCACATATAATCGACCTATACTCGAAAATAGAATGATCGGATGTTTACATGCATGTATAAACTGTATATATGATATATATATCCTAAGTATTACAATCTAACAAGTTTCACGCGTAAAACGTATCTATATATATATATATGACATATAATTGTAATAAGAAGATTAGCAGAAGATATAACGCAAACCTGTGAGTATCGTGAACTCCCCACTTTTACTGTTTTATTAAGCGTTTTCAGGGGAATACATGTCATTTATTAGAGAATATAGAAATGCTTTACATAATAAAAAAATTATCAATAAAAGAAATATAATAGAAAAGGGGATAATAGAAAAGACAAGGACAGTACTGACCGGTATATCGCCATTTCCTTTCTTGTCCAAGTAGAGGACAAGAACCAGTCTTACCCAAGTAGAGGGTAGGAATAATTATATTTACCACAAGCAGAGTGGTACCATCGATAGAAATGGCAACTAATAGAATATAATCGGAATAATATAATTGAAATATAATCGAATTGATATAATAGAATATATTTTCCCCTCCAGAAGTTATAACTGTAAAGCATGTTTATAAAAGAATGTTATAAAAGAATTATCAATAAACGAACTGGCCATTCGCTTATAAAATACACGACCTCACCAACTTTATGTTGACAGAAACTATTTTTGGCATGTGTTCAGGTAACCCAACAGCTATGATGACGTGGATCCTGGAAGAGTCAAGACTGTTATTATCCTGAATTCCGTTGCGTAGCTCCGATAACCCGACCCGACGATCCGGCACCGACTGCTAGGGTCGTTACAGTATATGTCCAAAATGATATCGACACATGTAAACAAATATCAGTAATGGTTTTGATAATACCGATACCGGTACCGAATAGCCGATCAAGATTTTTTTCTAGTGGGCTCCTTTTGATAGATTCTCACTAATTTTTTCAAATCATACAAGGTTTTCACTAATTTTTCAAAATCATATAAGGTTCTTACTAATTTTTTCTATTTTTTCCAAACCAAGTGTGTTCCTGGGAACTAATAAAATATGGTCGGATCCGCCTCTAAACTACCGATGTTGTTCAGTTAGAATCTATGTGCAATGCAAACATTCCTTATAGCTTAAAATATATATATATATATATATATATATATATATATATATATATATATATATATATAAACTCTTACTGTGAATACAACTTCGTTTTCAGCAAAAGTTATATTGGACTCAGAAATCAAAGCCTTCAGTGCCTCCCTGATACGCACAACAAGGATTTTGGAGATAACTTTGCTGATAACCACCACCAAAGTAATTGGACGATAATCTTTTAAACCCAAAGGAACCTTAATCTTAGGAATTAACGTGATAAAAGAAGATCCACACCCTTTGTTGATGCGATCTGTATCATGAAATGCAGTCATAATATCGAGAAAATCGTCCTCCAAGAAATTCCAAAACTTCCTCACAAAATAGAAATTGAACCCATCGGGACCCGGGGCTTTATTCTGCCCACTATAAAAAACCGCGGCCTTTGTCTCCTCTTTAGAAAAAGGAGCGACCATCTGATCAAACCCCATATCATCCGAAATCTTGTTCAGATTATCACAAATCAGCATAGGCCGCACCTTAGACGAATCCTGAACATATTTTCTGAAATGTTTCAAAACCTCTCTTTTGAACAAGAGAAGGTTTCGAAACCCAATCCCCTTCAATCATCAAACTTGGGATCGAATTTGATGCCTTTCGGCCATTTATAATAGCATGAAAATAGGTCGTATTATCGTCCCCGGATGACGCCTTATCGTCCATATCTATGATTTCATAGTATTCACATTAGGTTCGATGTTCACACACCGTCTCTTATTTTTATGGAAAGAATCAGGATATTCGGCTAAATTACCACTTTATCAAGAACCCAAAATAAAGAACAATTTAGGAATGCTATACGAATTCCCTAAATTATATTAAATTTCTATTACATGTTTACATTATCATTAAATGGTTTTTAGATGAACCGAATTATTTGACATAATATCTTTGTTATCGATATCGGTATTATCAAAACCATAATTTTTTTAAAGTAACTTTCATTACCAACAAAACAGACCTGACTACTTCCAATTCCGAAATAGAAAGGCCAAACATCACCAATTACATGAATTCAAAATTACACCATTTTATCCAATCTACCGTATCATGTTTAATCTGTTCGTATACCATAAAAAACCCATAACTTTAACGTCTGAGACCACGTCCACCGCGTTATAACTGATATTCGTTTCTATGCCAATATAAAACTCGTGTCGTATAATTTTAGAAATACCACAACTTTTATTTTGGGTTTTCTCTTACGATTGTTATACCAAATGCCAATACTACGGTGAATCAGATCATTACCGTCCAAATTTCTGTCGGCAACGTGCGGTCGAATTCCACTAGTCTTATACATTTCATATATGATATGTATTCTTGTGAGTGAAAAACTTAGAATAAGTAAGAAAATAAATAGAAATAAGTATCATTGAAATAGATATGGATAGATTTTTTAGTTCCTAGATTCCCTAGCATAAATACACAACATCTTATAATTCTGGTTGTAGAGTATGACACTTAGCCACCAAAATATTGGACAATCAATTATAGATATGGACTGAATAAATAAACCATAACCTCTTTAACAGTAAAAATTGAACCGAATTAATCAAACCGATTGAGAAACTCATAGTTTGTGTTTTATTGTATTTTTTTATTTATTTTTTTGGTTGGGTTTGGATTAGGTCATGTGTATCCATGTAATGGAAAAAAACTAAACCAAATCAAAACTACTAATAGCAATTATAATTCTAGTCAATAATTCTAGTCAAACAACATTTACTTGTAGCTATGTCTTAGGCTAGTCAATTGTAATTTCTTAGATCATGCCTATGGATGTATTATAAATAGGACAATGTACATGGTGATTATTCATTCAGTAAATTCATATACTCTTATATGGTATCAAGAGAGTTCCTGGCTCCTTGACCAATTCCGCCACCACCACAATTCCGCCACCTTCCTCTTCTTTCTTCGAACCCACCTCCTCTTCTTTCTTCATGGATATCACTCTCCACCCTGCCATGGCGGTCACCCACATCAAGAACGTTGATTCCTCTCAACAGGACCCGCAAGAATTCATGGACACCGGGGCTTCTGGCCACATGAAAAACCCCCAAGGTAATAACTTCCCGTCTTCTTTTAATACTTGCACTAACAAGTTTATTGTCGTGGGTAACGGTATGACTATTCCCGTGATTGGTCAAGGCAACATAACCCTTCCACCGCCCTTCCCGCCTTTTAAACTAAACAATGTCCTTTATGCCCCACAACTTGTTAAAAACCTTATTTCAGTCCGAAAACTTACCACTGATAACTTATTATCCATTGAATTTGACCCCTTCGATTTTACTGTGAAGGATCTCAAGACCAAGGAGCACCTCCTTCGATGCAATAGCTCGGGTGATCTCTACCCATTGACAGCACCACTTCCCACTAAATCAACCTCCACTGCTTTTGTCGCTGTCACTCAAGACCGTTGGCATCAACGCCTTGGGCACCCGAGCTCATCTACATTGCATTCTTTACCTTTATCTGTTTCTAGTACACTTAATAACCATGACAAAACTTTGTGTCAAGCGTGCGTTTTTTGGCAAAAGTGTACGCATGCCATTTTTTGATTCATGTAATCGTACTCATTTACCTTTTGATATAATTCACAGTGACCTTTGGACATCCCCCGTGCCTAGCACCGGGGGTCACCGTTATTATGTATTGTTTTTGGATGACTTTACAAATTTTCTTTGGACTTTTCCCTTAACAAACAAATCCAGTGTATTTTCCATTTTCACTATTTTTAACAATTACATCACCACCCAGTTTGGTGGCAAAATAAAACAATTTCAATGTGATAACGGCAAGGAATATGACAATAAGTTGTTTCACAATTTCTGTCATCTCCAGGGAATGCATTTTCGCTTCTCCTGCCCATACACGTCTTCCCAAAATGGTAAAGCAGAGCGTAAAATTAGAACAATAAATAATATGATACGCTCTCTGCTTGCCCAATCCTCCTTGCCACCATCCTTTTGGCATCACGCCCTTGAAACCGCCACGTACCTCCGCAACATCATTCCCAACAAACACACCAAATTTCTATCTCCCACTTCCCATCTCTACAAGTGTGATCCCACCTATGAACACCTTCGTGTGTTCGGGTGCCTATGCTACCCTCTCATACCCTCCACCACCATTCACAAACTTGCCAATCGCTCCAAACCTTGTGTCTTCCTTGGTTACCCACCCAACCACCGTGGCTACCGATGCCTAGACCTCACCACAAATTCCACATTTATCTCTCGACATGTTCAATTCGAAGAGACAATATTCCCTTTTTCCACTACTCTCCCCACACAACCCACATCCTATGACTTCCTTGATAGCGGTCCTCATCCGCTACTTTGGGATCACCTACGGCCCACACCAGACTCACCACCCATGACCCAGCCAACCCAACACACTCCTTCGGCTCCCCCACAGCCCACACCTGGCCCATCTACCAGCTACCCTCCTACCGTGCCTCCCCTGGCCCAATCCTCTTCTCCCATCCAGCCCACATCTCCAGCCCATACTCAATCCCATCAACCTAGCTCATCCCCTCCTTCCCAACCGTCAAACCCACTACCACCTCTGAACCAGCAACCCAGCACACAACCACCTCTGACCCACAACCACCGGCCCGTACTATGCGCACTCGCGCCATGGACGGTATATCTAAACCAAAACACCACTTTAACCTCCACACCACTACCATTATACTTATTCCCAAGTCCCCTCAGGTTGCCTTGACCACGCCCGAATGGCTTACTGCCATGACAAATGAATTTAGTGCACTTATTAAAAATGAGACTTGGGAGTTAGTACCAAGGCAACCAGACATGAATATTATACGGTGTATGTGGTTATTTAAACACAAGTTTCGTTCCGATGGCAGCTTGGAACGATACAAAGCTCGGTTAGTTTGTGATGGTCGAAGTCAACAGGTGGGTATTGACTGTGGAGACACCTTCAGCCCGGTTGTCAAACCGGCAACGATTCGGCTCATACTTACTTTGGCGCTCTCTCGCTCTTGGGCCATCAACCAGCTTGATGTCACAAATGCCTTCCTTCACGGAAACTTGGAGGAAACAGTCTTTATGCATCAACCCATGGGGTTTCGGGACTCCCGTTTCCCTGGTCACGTGTGCAAATTGAAGAAGTCCCTCTATGGTCTGAAACAGGCTCCACGAGCCTGGTACCAACGTTTTACTGACTTTGTCTTATTGCAGGGGTTCATACAAAGCAAGTCTGACACTTCATTATTTATTTATCATCATGGTCAAGACACTGCTTATCTTCTTATTTATGTGGATGACATTATTCTTACTACATCATCGGATACCCTTCGCCGCCGTATTATGACATCATTGTCCAGTGAGTTTGCTATGAAACATTTGGGCTCGCTATCTCATTTTTTGGGCATCTCCGTCAAGCGTACAGGTGACACCATGTTCTTATCTCAGTAGGCGTATACCAATGACATCATCCACCGAGCATCCATGGACTCCTGCAAACCAGTGGCTACTCCAGTTGACACCGGTTCAAAGCTTGGTGCAACCTCCTCCGCACCATTTCATGATCCCACCACTTACCGCAGTTTGGCAGGTGCATTACAGTACCTTACATTCGCCCGATATATCATATGCAGTGCAACAAATCTGCATGCATATGCACTCACCCACCGACGATCATTGGAATGCTCTCAAGAGGATCATTCGCTATTTGCAGGGCACGTCCGACCACGGGCTTCATCTTACCCCGGCCCCGAATATTTCTCTGCGTGCCTATACAGACGCCGACTGGGCCGGCTGTCCTGACACCCGTCGGTCCACCTCAGGTTACTGTGTCTACCTTGGTGACAACCTTCTTTCCTGGTCATCCAAACGACAACCGACAGTCTCACGCTCTAGTGCGGAAGCCGAATACCGAGGAGTTGCCAATGTTGTCTCTGAAATATGTTGGCTTCGTAACCTGATGCTAGAATTAAATCAGCCTCTTCTCAAAGCTACCCTCGTGTACTGTGACAATGTCAGCGCCATTTATCTTTCGGGTAACCCAGTTCAACACCAGCGGACGAAACACATTGAACTGGATATTCACTTTGTCAGGGAGCAAGTACAACGGGGGTGTGTTCGAGTCCTACACGTGCCTTCTCGCTACCAGGTTGCCGATATCTTCACCAAAGGCTTATCTCGCATACTGTTCGATGACTTTCGCTCCAGTCTCAACGTTCGTCAGCCTCCCGATTCGACTGCGGGGGTGTAATAGCAATTATAATTCTAGTCAATAATTCTAGTCAAACAACATTTACTTGTAGCTATGTCTTAGGCTAGTCAATTGTAATCCCTTAGATCATGCATATGGATGTATTATAAATAGGACAATGTACATGGTGATTATTCATTCAGTAAATTCATATACTCTTATAACTACACCTACAAACCCCATTTAATTTAACAAAAAACGACAACATAAACCATTAATCAATTGGTTATGTTAAGGTAATAATTTAAATGAAACAAGTCGGGAAGACTATTTGAGGATAAAACAAGGATGAAAAGATTGCCGCTTGGGTAACAAGTTGGGGACTCACGAGTGGACGGCTCATGATGTGAAACGTAAAAAGCCTAAATTCTATACAAAATAATTAGCACCTTTGAATTTGGAGGTTTAAAACAATGAACCTTTTCTTTTAAAAAAAAAGAAAGACACCAGATGTAGTAATAAACTAATTTTAAGGTAGTGATTGGTATATTGGTGAATTAGAATGGAATGAACTAATGTGATGAAAGCTTGATTGGTTAGTGCAAGGGAATCGCCTATTACATAAAGCGTTTTATTCCCTCTAAAAACCTTAAATTCATTTCATTCATCACCCCTGTTTTTTTTGTTCTGTTCTCTCTATCACCACCCACAACTACCACCATCGACAAACCACCACCGACTACCGCTACCCACCGCCACCCATCGTTGACACCACCACCACTACCCGCCAGCCATCGCTATCGCCACCTACCTCTCCTTGAACGAGACACGAAGTCTTTTTGAAAGTCAAAAACGAGGCTACCGGGACTCTGAAACTTGAAATTTCCATCCTTCATAAAAGAGACACGTTATGAGTATAGATATAATTGCATGGGTGACTTGTTGCCTAATGTTGAACTTTTTACATCATCTATATTGATAAATGTTATGGTTCAATGGCTCCTTTTCTCATTCCAACCACTCTATAAATATACAATACAATCCTATAAATATGGGAAGAGATAACGACAAATAATTACAAAACAATTACAAATTGATTTCCACGTATATCTCCTAATATATCGTCTATTACACCCCTGCAGTCGAAACGGGAGGTTGTCGGATCTTGAGACTGGATCGAAAATCATCAAATAGAATCCTGGGCAAGCCTTTGGTGAAGATATCTGCAATCTGAAATCGTGTTGGAGTATGCAAATTACGAAATGTGCCACGTTGAACATGCTCACGAACAAAGAGTATTTCTAATTCAATATGCTTTGTCCTCTGATGTTGCACTGGATTTCCTGACAAGTAGATGGCACTAATATTATCACAATAAATAAGAGTAGCAATCTTTACTGGGCGACGCAGTTCAAGAAGTAAGTTCCGGATCCAACATACTTCGGCTACAACATTAGCAACGGCGTGATATTCTGCTTCTGCACTCGAGCGAGAGATTAGGGATGGCAACGTGTCGGGTATGGGTCGGGTTTGGCTAATACCATACCCATACCCGGTTATAAAATCTCATCCCATACCCGTCCCATTACCCGTCAGGTTTTTGGCGGGTATTACCCGTCGGGTATAGAGCATACCCGCGGGTTTCGGGTATGCCCGTTGGGATTTTTCATGTATATATTTTTTACTTTTTTTTTGGGTGTTTTATGTCTTAGAAATCTATAATATATTAAATTGTAATAAATAACATACGTATGATCATCATCATACTAATATTTGAAATATTTAGAATAAAAATATATATTATAATATGTATCTCAAGAAATATTTTTATATTTTGTAGCATATAAATATAAATAATAATGTCATTAAGTTATAAATTTTTCAATAATGAATCTATTAAAATGAACATTAAGTGAAGAAAAATATATATAAACGGGTATTTAGTTTCGGGTAATCGGGTCGGGTATCGCCTAATACCATACCCGTCCCATATCCGCGAAATATTTTTTTCCAATACCAAACTCGTCCCATACTCGTCGGGTATCGGGTATACCCGTCCCAAATGCTTCGAGTTTCGGGTATACCCGTCGGGCTCGGGTTTTTTTGCCATCCCTACGAGAGATGGTTGACTGGTGTTTGGAGGACCACGAGAGAAGATTGGGACCCATGTAAACACAGTAACCAGATCTGTAACGACGAGTGTCTGGGCATCCTGCCCAGTCTACATCAATGTAGGCTTGTAAAGAATGATCAGGTGATGCCGAAATGGTTAGACCATGGTAGCCGTCCCCTTGATGTATCGAATAATTCTTTTCAGGGCATTCCAATGGTCCGTTTTAGGATCATGCATATGCATACAAATTTATTGAACTGCATAACTGATGTCAGGTCTGGTGAAGGTGAAATACTGCAGAGCTCCAACAAGGCTCCTATACTGAGACGGGTTATCATATGGAGCGCTATGGTGGGCACTAAGTTTGGGTTTGGTGTCCACTGGTGTCGCAACTGGGTTATAAGAGTCCATACTCGCACGAGACACGATATCTAAAGCATAGGACTGTTGAGATAAGAACATGCTGTCAGATGTGCAAGTTACCTGAATGCCCAAGAAGTAAGTGAGGGGCCCAAGATCTTTCATAGCAAATTCAGCCGCGAGGCTGGAGATAAAACGGAAGCGCAAAGAGTCTGTGGAGCTTGTCAAGATAATATCGTCCACATAAATAAGTAGGTAGGCAATGTCACCCCCGTGGTGAAATGTGAAAAGGGAATTATCACACTTACTTTGAACAAAACCCATAGAAACCACAAATCAGTAAAACGTTGATACCAGGCCCAGGGCGCTTATTTGAGGCCATACAAGGATTTCTTTAATAAACAAACATGATCCGGATAATCCTTGTGTCGAAAGCCCATGGCTTGGTACATATAAACCGTCTCTGTGAGATTACCATGTAAGAAGGAATTTCTGACGTCTACTTGGTAAATTGACCATCATTGGGAAAGTGCCAAGGTTAGAATCGTTCTTATTGTTGCTGGTTTGACCACAGGGCTGAAAGTCTCACCACAATCCACACCTACCTCTTGGCTGCGACCATCACATACCAAACGATCCTTGTAACATTCCAAAGTACCATCGGACCTGTATTTGTGACGAAAAAGCCACATACTACGAATCACATGCATATGAGGTTGTCTCGGGACAAGTTCCCATGTCTTGTTTTTAATAAAAGCATTAAACTCGTTGATCATTGTAACATCGCGAATTTCCCCTATTTTTTTTTAATAAAAAGAATGTATTGTTTTAAACAATATATGTTTTAAATACCTTAAACTAATAATTATTTGTATCTCGACACTTTTGTACGTTTTAAAAATATTTCGAGTCACTTTCGGGCTTATATAATCATATTATGAATTTAGAATAATATAGTTTTAGGGAAATTATTGCCAAAAAAAGATTTGTGTGGACCGGGACTCGAACCCGCGTCCACAGCCAACCAACACACAGTGACAACCAACTGAGCCAACTATCATCTTGTGTAGTATTTCAGAAGAAAATAAACTTAACACATTCCTTAAATTGATTAGTCAAAGTCTTAGTCAAACAGTCAAAGTCTTAGTCAAATAGTCAATTCATCATAAAACCTTACTTTATGGTGTTGACCAATTTTTATGGCTAATAGAATCCAAAACTAGTATAAAAACCCACCTATGACCCATTATACTTTGCACCTCTAAATCGATTGTTTCAATCCGATTAAACTTTCCCTCATACCTTTCTTCTATAGTCTATTACTTCTACAATTGAAGCTTTGATTATAAGCTCTTGTAATTGGCAACTTTGGGGCAACACATTATTCTATTTTTCACGAGATATAACATTTTGCTAAGGTGAGTTTTACATAGCCCCTTTTCTATTTATCACCGTTTTTGGGGTGAAACATGTTACAACATTCTATATGCAATTCAATCATCAAAGTGTCTATGTGTTTTTCTATGTTGCATTATGTCTTGAACATGACTAGGGTAAGCACAATTCTAGCATAATCATTAACATTGATCAGCCGACGGTATACATTGATAGATCTATTGGACTGACAATCCCACCCGGATACGTGCCTCCTACAAAGGTAGCGTGGGTGTTTGTTATCGCATAACATAATCGAGTGAACCATGAGCGTATGGGATGGACCACAATATAACAGTCACAAGGGTTGATTATGCACTCGATTTACTTCTAGTATGTTTTCACATATGGACTAGACTTGCCATGACACTTGAATTGTACAAGCTTTATTCGATTATCAAAACCTATGTAATTCTCACCAACTTTTGTTGACCCAAAATATTTTCAAACTTAACATGTTTCAGGTTATAGCTTACTTGAAGATTAGAGTTATTGCTTGAAGATGCGTAGCTAGTATTTTTCATTTTGATGTACAAAATTCTTAGAACAATTGTATGTAATTTATTTAAATCATTTATTGGAACTTATTATTTATCATGAGCTACTGAACAATCATCAATACGTGACATCCCGATGTTTCCGCCATCGGTTGGGGTGTTACAATCATGGCGTTAAACCAGTCTGGTTTGGACTGGGCCTCATGGGGAGTACGAGTGGGTGGTGGTGGATTTGGAATATTGGGTGAGGGTGGCAAATGTGGGTCCGATGATGGTGAGGGATCAGGGTCGGGTGTGGGATGTGGATCGGGTGATGTAGGTGGATCGGATGGTATAGGTGTGGATGGGAAGTGGGCTGTGGTGGTGGGATTTAATTGAACCGAGTGAGTGGGATGAAATTGGACCGAATGGAAGTGGGGGTCGAAGTGGGGTGATATTGGGCCGAAGTGTGGGATGGGCCTGTTTATTGGGATGTTGGTGTGTGGTCTGGGTGTTGGTCAGTAGGTGAATATGGAGTTTGTGGGGGTAGGCGATTGTTGGTTTTGTGGTGTAAATGGGGTTCTGTTGAGGGTATAGGAAGTATGGGTGTAGAGGTGTATCAAGGAAAGACTAGTTTTGAAGGTTCGGATTCTTTTTCTTGGCAAACGGAAAGATAGTCTCATCAAATAGAACGTGGCGGTTAATTGTGATTTTATTTGTTTTAAGGTCGAGGCACTTGTAACCGCGATGGTTTGGTGGATAACCAAGAAAAACACAAGGGGTGGAGCGGAATTCCAATTTGTGAATGGTGGTGTGTGGAACAAGTGGGTAACAAAGACAGCCGAACACTCGTAGGTGGTCATATGTGAGTAGGGAGTTGTATAGGCGTTGAGTGGGGGTTTGAAAATTGTGTATTTTGTAGGCATGATGTTGAGTAGATAGGTGGCGGTTTCAAGGGCACGGTGCCAGTATGTGTTAGGCATAAAGGAGTGGGCTAAGAGTGTTCGGATGTGGTTGTTGATGGTACGGATTTTCCGCTCCACTTTCCCGTTTTGTGATGAGGTGTGGGGACAGGAAAAACGGAAATGCATGCCGTTTTGGTTACAAAAATTATGAAATTGATTGTTTGCATATTCTCGACCATTATCACATTGAAGTTGTTTGAGTTTTGCATATTTAAATTGGGTTTGAATATGGGCGGTGAATCTGGTGAACATGGTAAAAACATCAGATTTATAAGCAATGGGAAATGTCCATAAAAAATTGTATAGTCATCTAAAAACAAAACATAATACCGATGCCCACCTGTACTGATAATGGGGGATGTCCAAACATCACTGTGAACAAGATCAAATGACATAAAAGTACTTGTAATAGAAGTAGCAAAGTGAAGATGAACGTCTTTGTTAAAAATACAAGCAGAACAAACTTTATTATTTAAAACACCACACTTAATAAAATTAGAAGTTTATAAAATAGTTGGTCCAGGGTGGCCAAGCCATTGATGCCAGATGTCTTGAGTGATAGCAGCAAAAGTGGACGCGGTGGAAAGGTTGGTGATGTTGGAAGGACTAAGTGTGTAGAGATCCCCCAAACTATTGCATCGTAGGATAGGTTTCTTGGTCTGAAGATCCTTCACAGTAAAACCATAAGGGTCAAAATCAATAGATAATTGGTTGTCGGTGGTAAAACGACGGACATAAATTAGGTTTTTAACAAGGTTTGGTGCGTAAAGAACATTTTTGAGTTTAAAAGGTGGGAAGGGCGGAGGTAAGGTTATGTCACCCTGTCCAAGTACAGGGATGGTTTTGCCATTCCCAACAATTATATTACGAATAATGCTAGAATTAAAAATAGCCGGAAATTTGTCTTTTTGAGGAGACATTGTACCTGACGCGCCCGTGTCCATGGTCCAAGATGGGTCGTTATGATGTAGCGCAAGATTATAAAGGGCTTGAGCAATATCCGTTGGACTGTAACCAGCTATGTACGATTGAGCAGAAGAGTGGGCCTGCGGTTTTGGGCCTAAAATGCTTTGTCCAGTAGCAGAATTGTGGGCTGATGCTAGTGTAGAAGGATTACTAGGATATGGACATGGGGTTGTTGGGTTCCACGAGGACCAAGAAGGCTGATTATTAGTACTTGGGCCGGCCCATGGTGGAAAAGGCCACCAAGCCATGGGGTATTGCTGGGGAATGCCGTAAGATGAATTTGTGAAGTTTTATGGTATGCCTTTTCCAAAAGAACGACCTCTACCGCAGCCATGGCCACGACCATGATAACGATCGTTTTCAGAAGAGCGGTTCCGGTCACGGGTGTCAAAGGAGGTTCGGGTCTGAGTTTTAGTGGTGGCACTTAAAGCGGATCCAACCGATTGAGCCGACTGTTTGGCATGGGTATTCTTATGGTCCTCGACTTGGAAGAGACATGACCGGGTGCTATAAAAATTGGGAAGTGGTTTGGTTTGCTGAAGAATAAGAGAGATACTCTCATATTGATCAGTTAGCACGGTGAGAATTTGAAGGACAAGTAGGTTTTCTGTGACCGTTGAACCAAGGCTAGTGAGTTCGTCGTAGATGATTTTCATGGGTTGACAATAGGCCGACATGTTGGGAAATTGTTCCAAACGGGTGTTGAAAAGCTTGCTTTGAAGGTTGATGATTCTAGCCGCTTGGTTATCAAGAAAAAGGTTTTTAAGCCGACACCAAGCATCATAGGCGGTGGTATTGGTTATCATGATGGTATGCACCAAATCTTGAGAGATGGTACCGTATATCCATTGTAGAACAATGGCGTCTATACGTTCCCATGACTCAAGAGGAGGCAGTTTAGCGGGTTCCTTGTCTTTGTCAATGGAGGAAGAGGGGGAGGTAGCGATTCAGGGCTGAAGATGATCGAACACATCATAAGCCTTACAATGAATGGTAAACAATTCAGCCCACGTATTATAGTGTTCGGTTTGGCTATCAAGAATGAGAGGGATGAAGTTTTTGATGTTATTGACGGTGATCGTCGGGTGTATAGTAGACATGGCTGATTGAAGAAGAGAGGTTGGTCGAAAAAAAAAAAACAGGTTTGGCAGAGGGTGAGGGCGGCGAGAAGAAGAAGGAGAGTATGTTAGGCTCTTGATATTGATACCATGATAAATGTTATGGTTCAATGCCCCCTTGTTTTCATTCCAACCTCTCTATAAATATACAATACAATCCCATAAATATGGGAAGAGATAATGACAAATAATTACAAAATAATTACAAATTGATTTCCAAGTATATCTCCTAATATATCGTCTATTATATATTTTTATATATAACTAGATTATACCCCTGAGCGTTCTGGGTTGAGAAATCTAATATGACACATTCATCATCATCGTCATCATCATCATACTCAGTTAATCCCACCAATAGCATAATATGACACATTAATTTTACATATGAAATAGACTGGTGCGCTTTACAATTATATGCAGAAAAGCGTCAGGTAGCATCTAACCTAAAACAATTAACAACGTATCTCCAATGTTAACGTCTAACCTTAAATAATGTATAATTTTAATGTTAACATCTAATGTAAAACAATGTATAACTCTAATATTAATACCTAGCCTAAACCAATCTACAACTCAAATGCTAACACCTAACCTAAAACAATGTATAACTCCAATGCAACTCTAATATTAACATATATCCTAAAGGCTAAAAAATATACAACTCAAACATACTAATATTGATACCTAACCTAAAACAATGTATAACTCTAGTAACCTACTTTGCTCTAGTTGAAAATAGAATTCATATTTACTGGTTTGAACATAATTAGTGACTTGCATATACATGATTAATTAATTACCTGAACACTTTGTGTTTTTTTCCTTTATGAACAAAACCTCACAAAAAAATAGTCGGTTTTTTTTCTCCGTTTTTTATATAGCACTATGGTACTCGTTGGAAAGATAATAAAACGCTTGTTAATTTGATGCTATTTTTTCTTGGAAATATAATAAAACACTCGTTAATTTGTGTTATTTTTTAAGGCTCGTATATAAAAGATATTAACGTTTAAAAATTATGGGAGTAAACATGAGAGAGAAAAATCTAATTTTGTTTTTAAATTTTTTTTCTCTAAAATCACTTAATGTCACATGGCATGCCACATGACACATTTAAAAAGGAAAAAATTACACAGTTAGTCCTTATGGTTTCCTTTAAATTTCAATGTAAGGTATTAAGGTTTTATTGTTTCATTTTAAGGTATTAACCTTTTAATTTGTATCAATGTAGGGTATTAGGGACTAACCTAGTTAAAACTTAACTTAGTTTGAGGGGTATTATGGTCCATTCACCTATATATTCAGTTTTTAAAAATATTGGGTTGAAACCAGTTCTCAGAGGACTCGAACTCGGGACCTTTGTGTCACAACAAACCGGAGGAACCATCTGATCTGTATGATCAATTGTTTAAAACTTAGACTTTAATATTTTTAAACCAACATTACAAGCCCTCCGTTTTTTTTTTTAAGAAAAAGGATAGAAAACGTAGATCTGTCTCTCTCTATTCTCTCTCTCTTTCTCTAAAACTGACCTCTCTCTCTTTACATCATTCCTTATAGTAACAGCCTTGTTATGATCAACATAAGGTGTAGGAGTATGCATCACAGCTCCACAAAGGGTACCTCCCACCCACCCACGTCTGTCTGACACCTCTCTCCACCGGAACACGATGGTGATGTTGATCATACGCCGCCGTCAACGGCGGCGGGTAGTATGCTCCAGTTGGGTATTCATAATATGGAGGATTATTATTGTTAGGATAAGGTGAGGCAGCAGCGAATACGAATTGATTGGTGTTGATCTCTGGCGGCTGTGGTGGTGGTGGTGTAGGGTGGTTGTGATTGTTTACCCGGTGGCTACCGCCGTGTCTCCGGCGGCTGTGCGGTGGTGGTGTAGGGTGGTTGTGATTGTTTTCCCGGTGCCTACCGCCGTGTCTCCGGCGGCTGTTACTACCGACGTTACCCATGTTTAGAACAAAAACTGTATGTTGATCACGACGAAAGAATTTGAATAAATTAATTAATATGATCAAATGGGTATAAGAATTAGAGAGAGGAAAGGAGAGTGTAGAGAGAGAGAGAGGTCAGTTTTAGCGAGAGAGAGAGATACAGATACAGATCTACGTCTTCTATCCTTTTTCTTTAAAAAAACAGAGGGTTTGTAATGTTGGTTTAAAACTATTAAAGTCTAAGTTTTAAACAACTGATCATACAGATCAGATGGTTCCTCCAGTTTGTTGTGACACAAAGGTCCCGAGTTCGAGTCCTCTCAGAATTGGTTTCAACCCAATATTTTTAAAAACTGAATATATAGGTGAATGGACCATAATACCCCTCAAACTAAGTTAAGTTTTAACTAGGTTAGTCCCTAATACCCTACATTGAAACAAATTAAAAGGTTAATGCCTTAAAATGAAACAATAAAACCTTAATACCTTACATTGAAATTTGGAGGAAACCATAAGGACTAACGGTGTAATTTTTTCTTTAAAAATGATGTTGGTCGTTTGAGTGCGACGTAAGATTTTTAGCTTTAGAATATATATATAGGATATGGATAATTTAGAAACTCAAGAAACCCAATTGTGGCCATTGATCTACTAACATCAATGGCTGAGAAATGATCTTCTATTTTATATTAATAAACGAGTTGCCTTTTTATTTGTAAGTACATTCGAAGGGCATTATGGTCCATAGATATTCTCCCAACACCTTTTACCTATTTTAATGTATACTACAGAGACATCAAGTCACCTATGGGCCCTATTAGTGTTAGTCTCTTTCTTTTTCTCTCAACTCCTTCTTATTTCTCCCTAACACCTTTTTATTTCTAAGTGTTACTCTCTCTCTTTCTTTCTTTCTTTCTCTCTCTCTCTCTCTCACTCTCTCTCTCTTTAACGTGTCATCTTTATCTACATCTGGCCACAATCAATAACCGGTCCAACCATAGGTGGTGTTACTAACAGTTGGAACGGGTTTTGACGGCCACAATCAATAACCGGTTCATCTACTACTGGCAACCACTTTCAAACACTCCAGCCTTAAAGATCAGATATTTCTGAACATTTTTTTTGGTGAAAAACAGAGAGAAGAAGCAGGAGCCACCGGCCCGGTGGTTCAAGAGGCTGGAACGGTTGGTGACGAAGACCAGTGTACAAACACCACGAGCGATTGTTAACGGCAACGGTGGAGAAGCTGGTGTTTAGAAATAAAACGCAAGCGGTTGACGGCAATGGTTGAAGCAAACAATAGACGGAAACGGTTGACGGTAAGCGGTTGCATTTTCTACGTCGGAGAAAACTAATTTCTAGACGAAGGTCGAGAACAAGAAGAATGTGATTTAGATATAAAATTTTGTTGATCCGTCGCTGTCATTTAATAAATTTGAAGATGAAGGTTGTGATTTCATCATATTTTTTGTAAAATATTTTAGCTTTGGTTTTGTGTTTGAATTTGCCAATGGCAGTTATTTCACGAAGGTTTTTTTTTTTCTTTATGAATGAATATGTTTACTAATAAATAAAAGAATATCTAGTTATTTTACAAAACCGAAATATAGAAGCACATTTATGACATTAATCTATATTTTTAATTTTGATTTTGGTTTACCAGATACTAAATACAGGTTGACTTTATGTATATCTATCTATATCTATACTACTATATAGTGGGTGCTGTACGGATAAACTTGTCATTTCATGTTTATGCATAAGGGTAAAATTTTAATTTCATCATAATAACAAGACAAATTTAATACAACTATTAATTTCTATTAATTAATGACAAAAAAACAAGAAATTAATGATTAATATTTGAAGGTTAAAAAAAAGCAAAAACAAGAAAAAAAATAGTTTGTATAATATTACACCATTCACAATTTTAAACCCCTATATTTTGTATGTCTTATCTACAATAAATTAACTGCAAACAAACTCACATGTTCGTTATATAATTTTTGGAATTAGCCTATGGAGATTAAAAAACAACTAGCAAGAATGCACTTTACCCATCATGCTTTCGGGTAACATCGTAATGTTCTGTTTTAATCAATAATTAAGGATAAATTTGATCCAGTTATAAGTGGTTTTGAATCTCTATAATATAACATGTAAAAGTAATAAGTGGAATATGGATGTTTAGCGCGACTGTTTTCGGGTTATTCAAGTAATTTAAATTACAATTTGATTTATGTTTGAATTCGAATCAAGCTAAATAAACAAAATTATATATATATATGTGTGTGTGTGTGTGTGTGTGTGTACTTTTTATAAAAGAAATTCAAGTTATATATAAATGAATTTGAATTTTCAGGTCAAATCGGGTCGAAAATCATAAATTTGACTAAACGCAACATCCAAACATCGTTCCTAGCAAAACTAACATACGTAGCAAAATTTGGAAAATGTTATCCATGTAGCTAAGGTTGTAAGATAACCAATTAACAATTGTTACATATGTAGATATCTAATAAATTGATTAAAGGGGTTGACGAGTTGATGGTACATAAGTAACTCCCTAAATTGTTCGTAATGTAACCGGCACATGTAACATTTATAACAATGAATGCTAAATCTATAACGATTTTAAATTAAATCAATTTTTTCTCCATAATAAATCTATTTACGTCTATTACAAACAATTGAATACCGAAATGAAACTAACAGATGTGCTATCCGAGAAAAGAAATTAAAAAATGAAGGGTTTTATTTTTTCAACGGCCAACAAACTCTCCTGAATCTCTCGCATCTCTCCTCTCTTTTTTCTCCTAGATGTCTCTCATCTCTCTTTTACATGTATTCAAATTTTTTACCTTTTAAATTGGTAACAAATCAATCCAGATTTGTCTATAACAACTTATGTGTTACATTGTAACACGTATGTATCATTTGTATTTATTTATATTGTTACATTTTAAAATAAGTTACATTGTAAAGAGCAATTTTAATAATTTTCACATTGTAACAAGACAAAAACATGTTTCAAAAAGATAATAAATAAAATAGGTTACATCATAACAAGACATGTTTTACATAACTTCCCTTATGTCCAAGCCGGATCTCGAAATATCTGAAATCGAAAATTTACAAAAGGTTAAAAACTTGTTGAAGCCGGATCTCGCCATAAAAAAATTTACAGTGGATTAACAAAATGTTCCAAGTTTGTTTCTTTCACATAAACCAGAAAATTAGAAGAAAAAAAATGTGTATTTCAAGAAACTATAAATGTAGTAACCATAAACACCCAACAAAAATACAAACCTAAATTTTTAATCTTTATTAATAATAAAGAAAAAAAACTAAAAAAGAAAGTAAATATTTCTTTTATGATTTTGACTCTTATTGACTAACGAAAAGAAAGAAAACAATAGCCTCTAATCTTTATTTTATTGTACTCACTTTTCATCAGTTCATCTTTTCCGAAAAATTTTCACCACAATGGTACCTGAAAAAACAAAATCCGGTTCCTCACTTTCCTCTTGAAGTACAAGCCATTTCAAACCCGGATCAGCCAAGATCTATTTTATTTTACTTAGAAACAACATCAAGATCTAGACCGCTTCCACCATATCCACTTAGATCCGTCGCTTTCTGTTCCATGGCCACTTAGATCACATATATGAGAGTTGAGATCTAATAGTAACCTAACTAATTATTCTAATTCTAAGAAACCCATTATAATATAGGATAAAAGAGGAAAAGGGTATGTGTTAATAACCTCAAATCATGTTCTATGACGATTGCTGCTCAAATCACAAAACACATACTTGAAAGTTGAAATTTGGATGGTTTAATTGAAAGGGTTTGTTTGATGGATAAAAGAAGAATGAATGAAGATTAAGAAATGATTAAAACCCCAACTCCATCTTGACTTTACTCATATTACTGCCCATTTTAGCATGAAATTGTAGAAAAATGAACAAGATTTTGAAGTGGGTGTTGAGAGAGATGAAAGAGAATTTAATTCAAAAGAAATAGAGAGACTTGATTGTGACTTACTTTGTGTCAGGAAAGTCAAATAAATGACATGAAGAGAGAAGGTGTGGTAGGGTTGAATGACAATCTTACCCTTCAAAGGTTAGAGGAGAATGGGTGATGTGGTGCATTTATAGCCACAATATGGGTTTCTAAAGTTTTCACAACTCAATCAGTTTTTTATGGGATACATAGCCTAGATAGATATAGATTTAAATAATATATTTTATATTATTAAGCTGATATGATCCGCTCAAATTTTCAATGTTTTCTATTCGGATTTTTTTTACTATCTTAATATTTAATAAGTGTATGAAGAAAAGTCTATATGGAATAATTAGTATGGAACGATTTTTATTTATAAGTACAGGAAGATTATTTATATTTACTACTTATTTTTTGTTTTGTTGTTTATATGTACTTTTCATTACTTAAAACACTTATTCTTATAGCTGTTACTTTGTTATTTTAGTATTTTACAATTTAAAAAAAATATAAAATATCTATTAACTCACATTGAATGAGTAACGTCATTTCAAAACCTTAGTATCATTGAGCTAAATACACTTTGGTGTATATTATGATTAGAAAAATTAAATATGACCATATGAGAACATGATTTATAATGAATAGTAAAATCCTGCATTATAGATGTCACACCACGTCTAAGGCGGAAACACGTGGCGCGACGGTTCAAAAAGTATTAAGCCAAGATTAATGCAAAGCACAATAGTAATTAGAAAAACGGGCATTTATTCAATGCTAATAATCATGTCAAATTATTCATACATAATTATAAATTGTTTTTGAAATTGATAAAGAGGCTACTCCCTTTATCCCTAAGTCCATGGAATAAAGAGAGGTGACCCTTTTACGACATTCCCAACGCCCAACTTGGAGATATCCCCGACCCTGCTCGCCATGCTAACTTCCATCATTCAATTACCTGAAAGATATGTTTGAAAATCGTCAATATATAAATATTGGTGAGTTCACAGGTTTTAATTTAATAAATCTTTATAAGGTGGGAATATCCTTGTTATGACATTTATAGGAGTTGCAAAGTCCTACAATTTACTTGAGCCTATAACCAAACCAAGACAATTAATAATGCCCCCGCCCAAAGTCGTTACTCGGTATTCCTACGACTTTATTTCAGAATAAGTGCACCCCAGGCATACGCCGATGCAAAATCGACGCTATCGATTAGGGGTGGGCCTTGTCAGGCACCAATAGTACTATCCAAATATCCCTTTGGTTTCTCATTCCTGAATAAATGATTATAGTGGGGAGGTCTCAACCCCGAGTGGCGATCTTTACTCAAGTATCCAACCCGTCATACAATCCCAACATATCTTTCCCCCGTGAAAACGTTAAATAGTTTAGAAATGGGGCCGTGAGACTCACCTGTAACTGTGCTCGGCTCAAAGAAAATAGTAAAGTTTGTGATCCCGTACCTACAAAGGTTCTAGGCGTATAAGTCACTTACACCTATGGTGTATGTGCCTTGGCAAGTTGTACACCCAACTTCCCGACCACGTCTTTATCCCAATTCCCGTTTAATAGTTTCGTATCCTAGGTTCAATGGCGATGGATTACCCTTTCCTTACAAGTCATATATTATTCTTATTAATATTCTTTATGACTTGTACAATATTATACTCGACACGACTCTACCCAACGTATAATTATTTTCCCATTTAAATAATTATACTTAGGATCGTTTCGTTCGATATAATGTGTTTTCTTATTATCCGACCCGACTCACTTTGCCACATATTTATTTTCCCATTTAAATAAATATGCTAAGTCTTTGTCGTTTGGTAACATAATCTTAACGCCCGACTAGACTTACCACACCGTACATTTATTTTCCCATTTAAATAAATGTACTAGGATCTTGTCGGTATTCACGCGTTCGTAGATATATTTCACCTACTCGTCTCGGTTTTCCTTCTCGCATATCTATTTTCCCATTTAAATAGATGTACTAGAATTTCGTCGGAAACGAGTATATGTACATATATCATCGCGTGGATACTACTTGTTAAGTTCACGTGTCGTTTTAGCGTTTTTAATTTGTTACGTTATGTTTCTCCTTTCCCACGAATATTGTTACTACACTTAGGAAAGTGTTACGCACGTTTCACCCTTGTTATATATATTTTACTTTCTTAAAATATATATGTATATTTTCATCTTGACGTAAAGGTCTTTTCCTCATAAGTCCGTTTCCGTTGGTTCGTGTAACTAAGTTCGTTAGTTAGCGTTTTTCATATTTATTTCCGTTGCGCGTTCTTATGGAAGTATTGTTCCAACTTCCGATTCCGAACGTTTATTTCTCGGAAAAATATATTATGTACGTTTTAGCCCGACTCGTCCAACTTGTTACCAAAAATGTTTCCGATACTCTTATATTCCCATTTATATAAAAGTATCCCATTTTTGTACAAGTCTTCCCAAGTATTTATTTTATACAATCTTACTTTATAAAATACTCGCGTTACTCCATTTATTTTTATAAAACGTCCATTTTATAAAAATATACTTTTTATTTAAAATACCCAAGTATGCTACTATTATTTACCAAATTTACCTTGTAAATTATTACTTACACTTTTGACACAAATTTTCCCATCATTGTGTTTTTGGTCCAATAGTTTTCTAAAATATTTATTTTAGTCCATCGACTTCCAATGTTGCCATATTAGTCCTTTAACTTATACTTGTAGCATTTTTCACTCAATCCTTCAAAGTTAATATTTTTCTTCCACTTTAGTGGACTTTGAAGAACCATTTTCATCATGTTTAGTTGTTTTCACCTCTTTTTACTTTTAATGGTCTCCTAATCCATCCTAGATGTCAATAATATGCTTAATCCATATTTTAATCCAAAACATCCAATTTTCACTCATCCAAGTGAGTGGACTTTGAAGATGAAACTTTTTCATCTATGATTTTATAATTCTTTTTAACAACTTTTTGACATTAGCTAGTCATCTTATGATGATTAAAACCACTTTTCATCATATTCAAGTCATTTTCCAAAATCTAGTTCTTCTCATCTTCCAACTTATAAGCATGTTCTTATTATTATATTTTCTTCAAAATACCACTTTTATTAATAATAATCTAAGATTTCTTCATATTATCATTCTTCCATTTTCATTTTTAACAAAACCCATTACTTTCATAAAACTCATCTTTATTACCCAACATTGTACAACTTGCTTTCCTAGCACAAAATATGAATATTTCAAATAATAAAACAATGCAAGACTTACTACTAGCTCAAGGCTAGGGAAGACAAAATCTTGGATTTTGGGTGAGGTTTAATGTGTTCTTCCAAGTGGGTTATGCTCCAAGCTCTTGAACACACAAGAAGGGGTTTGATTTAGAATGAACTAGAGGTAATTTGGTAGTGTGAAAATTGAAAGAAAAATGTTAATATGGGGGTGGATGGCTACGGCCAAGAGGAAGAAAAGGAAGAGGATTTTTGGAGTTCTTGCTTCAAGGATGTATGTATGTATCTTTATATGATCTCTTTCAAATCCACAAGATTACATGTATCTTCACTAGATTATGTAATATCTTGGCAAGATTGTGTAAGATTATGAAAGATCCATGGGGATATCAAGAGGGTGTTTGGGGCCGTGAGTTAGAGAGAGAGAGTGAGGGATTTGATGATTTTTATTACCCAATGCTAATCCATGCAAGATCATGATTAATATCCACCAAATGATTATCTTGAGATAACACAAGTAACCTCCCTTGGTGGGCCATAGGCCGGCCCCAAGGGGTGTCTTGGTGGGGTCCATCTTGCTAATTATCCCTCCATATTATGTTTAAGTTAGTTCCTTTCGGGTACCGCCCGGGTATTTCTCGAATTTTAGTCGCGGTTTACCTCAATATTAAAATACCGTTAATATTCATAAAATTTTGCCCAGTTAAATTACTGATAATTTATTTCGGTTTTTGTCGGGTGAATTTACGTGTTACGCGCGTATCGGGTGCGGTACGCGCACTTTATTCGTTACCGGGAGATTTGTGCAATGAGCTTTCACGTATGGCTTTGGGTTTCCAAAACTCATAATATTTTGTGAAAATATTATTTATTTTATATTCCGGGTGTCCGGTGTTCGTTTCGCTTATTTAAGTTTTACCGGGTAATCGCCGGTGTCCATACCGGATAGTTTTGCCTGCGCATGATCCTATCATGCTTTGCTATTAAACTTATGCATTCCTATGCATTATTTGGGAATTCCTATCTTTCTAAGGCCTCCATTAAATATTCAGCACATAATTACGGTTAATTACGTTAATCGCGTTTAATTAATTAGTACGGAATTACCTTAATTTTGCCGGTTGTTACATTCTCCCCCCGTTAAGAGAATTCCGTCCCGGAATTCACTTTGAGCTCTCCGGTATAGGGGTCTTCTCGAATAGGGCGGGATACTTTTGCTTCATCCGGTCCAGCCTTTCCCACGTGAACTCCGGTCCACGCTTGGCATTCCAACGCACTTTGACCAACCTGATCTTACTGCGTCTTAGCTTTTGGACCTTCCAATCGGTTACTTCGATTGGCTCTTCGACGAAGTGTAACTTGTCGTCAATGTGGATTTCGTCTGCGGGGATGATGAGGGTTTCGTCGGATAAGCACTTTTTCAAGTTCGACACGTGGAACGTGTCGTGTACACCGTTAAGTTCTTGTGGTAACCTGAGCTTGTACGCTACGGGGCCTACTCTGGACAGGATTTCGAATGGTCCAACATATCATGGGTTTAGTTTTCCGCGCTTCCCGAAGCGCGCGACACCTTTCCAAGGTGACACCTTTAGTAGGACCCTGTCTCCGACTTGAAATTCCAAAGGCTTCCTCCTCATGTCTGCGTAGCTTTTCTGTCGGTCACGTGCCGCTTTGAGACGTTCTCTAATCAGAAAGACCTTATCCGTCGTTTCTTGAACAATTTCGGGCCCGGTAAGTTGCTTTTCGCCAACTTCGGCCCAACATAGAGGCGATCTGCACTTGCGTCCATATAGAGCTTCAAAGGGTGCAGCTTGAATGCTCGTGTGGTAGCTGTTATTATACGAAAACTCTACCAGTGGCAAGTGAGTATCCCAATTTCCGCTGAAATCGATTGCGCATGCCCGTAGCATATCCTCCAGGGTCTGGATGGTCCGTTCACTCTGACCATCGGTTTGTGGATGATATGCGGTACTCATGTCAAGGCGAGTACCGAGGGCTTCATTCAAACTTTCCCAAAATCTTGAGGTGAAACGACTATCTCGATCGGAGATGATAGAAATAGGTACACCGTGTTTTGACACAACTTCCTTAATATACAAACGGGTTAGTTTCTCCAACTTATCCGTTTCGCGAATGGGGAGGAAGTGTGCAGATTTTGTCAATCGATCAACGATTACCCAGATCATGTCATGGCCGCTTGTTGTCCTGGGCAACTTGGTAATGAAATCCATAGTGATCCTTTCCCATTTCCATTCCGGTATTTCCGGTCGCTGGAGCAAACCGGATGGTCTCTGATGCTCGGCCTTGACCTTCGCGCAAGTCAAACATCGCGCAACATAAGCCGCTATATCTCTCTTGAAATTTGGCCACCAGTAAAATTCCTTCAAATCATGGAACATCTTGTCTGCTCCAGGGTGAACCGAATATCGCGAACTGTGGGCTTCGGCTAATACCAGTTCACGCAATCCACCGTACACTGGTACCCAAATTCTATTCATGAAATACAGAGCTTGACCCGTTTTTGACTCCAGTGAATCAACCATCTTCCGCAATCTTTCACCTTTGACATTCTCGGGTTTAAGAGCGTTAATTTGAGCTTCACGAATCCGGTCAGTCAGGTTCGTGTGGATGGTTAGACCCAAAGCTCGGACACGCAGTGGCTTAACCCGTTCCTTGCGACTCAAGGCGTCGGCTACAACGTTTGCCTTCCCGGGATGGTACTTTATCTCACAATCGTAATCGTTCAATAGTTCGACCCATCGCCGTTGTCGCATGTTCAATTCCTTCTGGTCAAAGATGTGCTGCAAACTTTTATGATCAGTGAAGATCGTACACTTGGTTCCGTACAGATAGTGTCTCCATATCTTGAGTGCGAATACCACGGCTCCTAGTTCCAGATCATGTGTGGTGTAATTCTTCTCGTGAAGTTTTAGCTGTCTGGAAGCATAGGCTATGACCTTCTCTCGCTGCATCAATACACAACCCAATCCCTGATGAGAGGCGTCACAGTAAACTACGAAGTCTTCCGTACCATCGGGGAGTGATAGTATTGGTGCGCCACATAACTTATCCTTCAGCAACTGAAACGCTGCTTCCTGCTTTTCCGTCCATTCAAACTTCTTATCCTTATGGGTTAGCATGGTTAAAGACTGTGCTATCTTAGAAAAGTTCTCGATGAACCTTCTGTAGTAACCCGCAAGGCCAAGAAATTGTCGTACTTCAGTAGGCGTTCTAGGGGCGTCCCAATTCTTGATCGCTTCGATCTTGGCGGGATCGACATGTATACCCTTTTTATTCACTACATGGCCTAGAAAGTGAACCTCTCGAATCCAAAAATCACATTTTGAAAACTTAGCATAGAGTTTCTCTTTGCGAAGTACCTCGAGGATTAATCGGAGATGATCCTCGTGTTCCTCCTTAGTGCGTGAGTAGATCAAGATGTCATCAATGAAGACAATGACAAATTTGTCCAAGTATGGTTTGCACACCCGGTTCATCAAGTCCATGAAAACAGCTGGTGCGTTAGTTAAACCGAATGGCATGACCAGAAACTCATAGTGCCCATAACGAGTCCTGAATGCTGTTTTTGGCACGTCTTCTTCTTGAATACGCAATTGATGATAACCGGACCTTAGATCGATCTTGGAGTAGAAACTGGATCCTTGAAGTTGGTCAAACAAATCGTCGATCCTGGGAAGAGGATAGCGATTTTTGATAGTTAGCTTGTTCAGTTCTCGATAGTCGATGCACATTCGAAAAGTGCCATCCTTCTTCTTCACGAATAAGACGGGAGCTCCCCAGGGTGAGAAGCTTGGTCTTATGAAACCTTTGTCCAACAACTCTTGCAGTTGTTCAGACAGTTCCTGCATCTCAGAAGGAGCTAGGCGATATGGCGATCGCGCTACCGGTGCTGCTCCTGGAACAAGGTCGATGCGAAACTCGACTTGTCGGGGTGGCGGCAATCCCGGCAAATCTTCTGGGAACACATCTGGAAAGTCCCTGGCTATCGGAATGTCTTCTAGCTTTCGCTCGTCAGCCTTCTTGTCTACCACATGCGCCAAGAATGCGACGAGACCTTTCCTTAGGCACCTCCTGGCTTTCATGCTGGTAATAATTCTCAATGGCGTTCCACGCCTTTCCCCTTGGATCGATAGGGTTTCACCGCTCGCGAGGGGAACTTGAATTACTTTGTCATTGCACACGACGATGGCGCGGTGTGCGGATAGCCAATCCATGCCAACGACTATGTCAAAGCTACCCAGTACGACTGGCAATAGCTCAATGTCAAACTCATGACCACAGAGATCCAACTTACAGTCCTTTGCTACCTCTCGAGTTTCTATAGTCTTACCGTTAGCTAGTTCGATAGAGTATGGTGTGTCTAGCTTACTAGTCTTTAAACCAAGTAATCTTTTAAATTCGACAGATACGAAGCTAAAATCAGCGCCAGTATCAAACAATACTGAAGCATAATGACCATTTAGAGGGAACGTACCAGTGACCACATTAGGGTCTTGTCGTGCGTCACCGGCACCAATCACGAACGCTCGCCCACGGGCTTGGTTGTTAAGTTTGGGGCAGTCCCTCTTCCAATGATCGAGCGATCCACATGAGAAACAGGGCCTCGCTCCACTGTTCTTTGGCGCTCCTGATCTGCAATCTTCTGTCTTGTGCCCCGAACGACGGCACTTACCGCAGATCACTTCGTTCCTGCCCTGATAACCTTGCTTCCCATTATTTCCACGTCCAGTGGCCACATACCCTTTTCCTTTCTTCCCTGAACCTGATGATCCGTCCTTTTTCCTTTCATCGCGCTTACGCTTCCCAAACCTTGGCCTATTTCCCTGTTCACTTGACCCGACGACTGAACTTGTACCCAGATTCTTACCCTCAACACTGCTGGACTCAGTAAGTTTCAACCCTGACACTTTCCGGATTAGAGTGCCCATTCGGATGGCGTCTTCAGTGAGGCTCAAGGCGAGGTCGATAGCTTCGCGCATGGTTGTAGGCTTGGAAGCAGTGACCATGCCGCGTATCTGTGGTGCCAGTCCGAAGAGGTATCTTTCCACCTTTTTGCTTTCCGGGGTGACCAGGCGAGGCACTAACCGGGAGAGGTCATGGAATCTGGACGTGTAACCAGCTACGTCCGGTCCAACCATGGTGAGGTTCCAGAACTCAGTCTCTAGCTTCTGCACTTCACTTGCCGGGCAGTACTCGGCGATCATTAGTTCTTTCAACTCCAACCATGATAAGGAGTAAGCAGCATCATCTCCCAGTGTCTGCACTTGGTTGTTCCACCAGGTCAGAACTTGGTCCAGAAACAGGTTGGTGGCATACATGACAGCCTGTCGTGGGGTACAGCTGCTAATACGAATCACAGCTTCGGTCTTCTCGAACCATTTGACTAGTCCGACAGAACCTTCAGTGCCGCTGAAATTCAGTGGTTTGTAGTCCAGGAAAGCTTTAAACGTGCAGCCACGTTCTCGTGAGGCCGTTTCTGCAATATTAAAGCAACATTAGATATAAGGTAGGAGTTTCACGAAGACTCCTGTTGTATATACCCGACGTCTTCTTACCAGTAGGGGAGGTTTCGCGTCTGTCGCTCCCGGTTCGGTCTCGCGACCTTTCGGTGCGCGTGGCATTGTGTTCTGCGAGAGCTTGGGCGATACGTCCCGAAACTAGGGTTTCAAGCTCCTCGGGTGTCGTGGGCAGTCTTTCATTCCCACTGTTGCTTCTTGTGGCTGGTGCCATGTTTCTTCAATGATCAATATCAAAGGTTAATTTCTGACAATCATTCATACAATATCATCACATATATAGTATAAACAACCACACAACATATGAACACAATAATCACCATAATAACATCACGCAATCACAATATAAACAGAACAAGTAATAATAATCGTAGACAATCACAACACATATTTTACCATAACAAAATTTTCATTAATTTCAATACCAAGTACAATGATTTGTTCATAATAACAAAAACCGAGGATACATTCCTCATACATTGCTCTTTGAAATACACTAGAAATATAATGTCATATGCCGGCACAATCCCGCTCGGCTAGGCAAAAATGCAGATGGGCGCTATAACCCATGCTGTGCTATCATACTACTACTACTACTACTATGTCCGTGAGTGATCTCCCAAGCGTCCCTGATGTATCGCTACTGTGGCGGTGGCGGCGGCGGGTGCTGGTACTGGTACTGGGGTGCGCACATGCTAATGGTCATACTGATCGCCATAATGCGATCGTACAAGAATTGGCGATGCGCAAAGTGTACGTCGCCCGTAAGGCCACAATGAGCATCCATGCTCAGCAGCTCCTCAGCATAATGTGCCAGTGCATCCCTGGCATCAATGATCCTGGCCCACATGAGCTGGGCCTGCTGCTCCATCTGACTCACGGTGCGCTGCACCGTGTCGGTGAGGGTCTGGAAATCTCTCTCCAGTGAGATCACCGTGGACCATGCGGGTCCTGACAGTGGGGTCATCCCGTGGGGCTGCGACGGCCCGGGGATGTCAGTGTACGTCGGCTGAGACGGGCCGACGATATCGGGTATGGGTAGTGGTGTGAAGGGTGGGGCAAAGCCCGGTAGTCCAGTGAAGCAGTAGGGTGGGACCTGGTATGGGTCTCCCGCACCTAGAGTATACGGTGCAAATGAGGGTGTCAAAAATGGGGCTCCTGCATCCATAGTGAATGGTGCAGGTGGTGGTGTAGGGAGCATCTCGGGTAGGGGTGGTAGTGTAGGAAAAGTGGTGATGGGTAGTGTCATGGATATGGGTGAGGGGACTATAAGCTTGGCGAGTGGGACCATGAGAGGCTGGGTGACAGCGACCCACTCTGGAGCGGATATCACAGTGGTAGGGGTGGGAGGGCTAGCAGTGGCGTGAGCTGCCAGTCCTGCTCGGTGCAACTCAGAACTGCGGGCTGAGCTGCCCTCAAGGATGTGCCCAGTAGAAGCTGGCCCATCCTGCGGTACGGGCTCGGGCATGGCGGGTAGGGTGGCTGGGGTAGTGGTAGCATGCCCTATCATCGGAGCGACGTGCTCCTCCTGGCCTGCTGGTGGGATCGGCACAGCAATGTGCTCCACCGACGCAGTTGACTCATCGTCAGAGTCATCGGATATCCACCCGTTGTGTCCTCGGCAGACAGGCACGAGTCTCATGCCAGAGGGAACGGGGATAGGTGGGGTGGGTAAAGGCTCACGATCGACTGGTGCGCGTCGGTCGTATGGAGACTCGACAGTCTCCGACTGTGTAGGGATAAGCCTCGAAGGACCTGCACAGCCTACAGGGAAATCCCTGACGGCTCGGATAGGTAGTGCTGGCAGTGGTGCTGCCTGGAATGGCACTAGAGGCAAGTCGGCCTCGGCCATCGGTAGGTCGGCCACGGCGGCCATGTCGTCTCCAGCGGGGGCCCACGCTGGGTCCTCGCTCGGGTCCGTCTCGTCGGAGCTATCTCCGTCGGCGCCCTCCATGGCGGCATCAACCTCCATCGCGTCGTCCTCGGGATCGAGTATCACCACCTCGATCGGCTCCGCTGGCGGTGCTGGGATGATCTGAAGGCTACTGTCGTAGCTCGGTGCTACGCTCCCTGCGTTCGACATCCTGGCAAAAGAACCGTACTAATATTTAAGTATTATTCGTTAGGTAGTTAAGGCACATATCTAAGGTACTCTTCCTAACCTTCTAACACAAAAATAATACATATACTTACCATGGCTAGCTTGGTCAGAATCTCCATATACCCAAATGGTCGTTGGAAAAAATTTATTTTATTGCGTTTCGCATTTATGTGAAAGATTTTGAACCAAATCCGGTTATAGTTTAGATTTTTAAAATGCTAATTCGCTATAACCTTGGCTCTGATACCACTTTCTGTCACACCACGTCTAAGGCGGAAACACGTGGCGCGACGGTTCAAAAAGTATTAAGCCAAGATTAATGCAAAGCACAATAGTAATTAGAAAAACGGGCATTTATTCAATGCTAATAATCATGTCAAATTATTCATACATAATTATAAATTGTTTTTGAAATTGATAAAGAGGCTACTCCCTTTATCCCTAAGTCCATGGAATAAAGAGAGGTGACCCTTTTACGACATTCCCAACGCCCAACTTGGAGATATCCCTGACCCTGCTCGCCATGCTAACTTCCATCATTCAATTACCTGAAAGATATGTTTGAAAATCGTCAATATATAAATATTGGTGAGTTCACAGGTTTTAATTTAATAAATCTTTATAAGGTGGGAATATCCTTGTTATGACATTTATAGGAGTTGCAAAGTCCTACAATTTACTTGAGCCTATAACCAAACCAAGACAATTAATAATGCCCCCGCCCAAAGTCGTTACTCGGTATTCCTACGACTTTATTTCAGAATAAGTGCACCCCAGGCATACGCCGATGCAAAATCGACGCTATCGATTAGGGGTGGGCCTTGTCAGGCACCAATAGTACTATCCAAATATCCCTTTGGTTTCTCATTCCTGAATAAATGATTATAGTGGGGAGGTCTCAACCCCGAGTGGCGATCTTTACTCAAGTATCCAACCCGTCATACAATCCCAACATATCTTTCCCCCGTGAAAACGTTAAATAGTTTAGAAATGGGGCCGTGAGACTCACCTGTAACTGTGCTCGGCTCAAAGAAAATAGTAAAGTTTGTGATCCCGTACCTACAAAGGTTCTAGGCGTATAAGTCACTTACACCTATGGTGTATGTGCCTTGGCAAGTTGTACACCCAACTTCCCGACCACGTCTTTATCCCAATTCCCGTTTAATAGTTTCGTATCCTAGGTTCAATGGCGATGGATTACCCTTTCCTTACAAGTCATATATTATTCTTATTAATATTCTTTATGACTTGTACAATATTATACTCGACACGACTCTACCCAACGTATAATTATTTTCCCATTTAAATAATTATACTTAGGATCGTTTCGTTCGATATAATGTGTTTTCTTATTATCCGACCCGACTCACTTTGCCACATATTTATTTTCCCATTTAAATAAATATGCTAAGTCTTTGTCGTTTGGTAACATAATCTTAACGCCCGACTAGACTTACCACACCGTACATTTATTTTCCCATTTAAATAAATGTACTAGGATCTTGTCGGTATTCACGCGTTCGTAGATATATTTCACCTACTCGTCTCGGTTTTCCTTCTCGCATATCTATTTTCCCATTTAAATAGATGTACTAGAATTTCGTCGGAAACGAGTATATGTACATATATCATCGCGTGGATACTACTTGTTAAGTTCACGTGTCGTTTTAGCGTTTTTAATTTGTTACGTTATGTTTCTCCTTTCCCACGAATATTGTTACTACACTTAGGAAAGTGTTACGCACGTTTCACCCTTGTTATATATATTTTACTTTCTTAAAATATATATGTATATTTTCATCTTGACGTAAAGGTCTTTTCCTCATAAGTCCGTTTCCGTTGGTTCGTGTAACTAAGTTCGTTAGTTAGCGTTTTTCATATTTATTTCCGTTGCGCGTTCTTATGGAAGTATTGTTCCAACTTCCGATTCCGAACGTTTATTTCTCGGAAAAATATATTATGTACGTTTTAGCCCGACTCGTCCAACTTGTTACCAAAAATGTTTCCGATACTCTTATATTCCCATTTATATAAAAGTATCCCATTTTTGTACAAGTCTTCCCAAGTATTTATTTTATACAATCTTACTTTATAAAATACTCGCGTTACTCCATTTATTTTTATAAAACGTCCATTTTATAAAAATATACTTTTTATTTAAAATACCCAAGTATGCTACTATTATTTACCAAATTTACCTTGTAAATTATTACTTACACTTTTGACACAAATTTTCCCATCATTGTGTTTTTGGTCCAATAGTTTTCTAAAATATTTATTTTAGTCCATCGACTTCCAATGTTGCCATATTAGTCCTTTAACTTATACTTGTAGCATTTTTCACTCAATCCTTCAAAGTTAATATTTTTCTTCCACTTTAGTGGACTTTGAAGAACCATTTTCATCATGTTTAGTTGTTTTCACCTCTTTTTACTTTTAATGGTCTCCTAATCCATCCTAGATGTCAATAATATGCTTAATCCATATTTTAATCCAAAACATCCAATTTTCACTCATCCAAGTGAGTGGACTTTGAAGATGAAACTTTTTTATCTATGATTTTATAATTCTTTTTAACAACTTTTTGACATTAGCTAGTCATCTTATGATGATTAAAACCACTTTTCATCATATTCAAGTCATTTTCCAAAATCTAGTTCTTCTCATCTTCCAACTTATAAGCATGTTCTTATTATTATATTTTCTTCAAAATACCACTTTTATTAATAATAATCTAAGATTTCTTCATATTATCATTCTTCCATTTTCATTTTTAACAAAACCCATTACTTTCATAAAACTCATCTTTATTACCCAACATTGTACAACTTGCTTTCCTAGCACAAAATATGAATATTTCAAATAATAAAACAATGCAAGACTTACTACTAGCTCAAGGCTAGGGAAGACAAAATCTTGGATTTTGGGTGAGGTTTAATGTGTTCTTCCAAGTGGGTTATGCTCCAAGCTCTTGAACACACAAGAAGGGGTTTGATTTAGAATGAACTAGAGGTAATTTGGTAGTGTGAAAATTGAAAGAAAAATGTTAATATGGGGGTGGATGGCTACGGCCAAGAGGAAGAAAAGGAAGAGGATTTTTGGTGTTCTTGCTTCAAGGATGTATGTATGTATGTATCTTTATATGATCCCTTTCAAATCCACAAGATTACATGTATCTTCACTAGATTATGTAATATCTTGGCAAGATTGTGTAAGATTATGAAAGATCCATGGGGATATCAAGAGGGTGTTTGGGGCCGTGAGTTAGAGAGAGAGAGTGAGGGATTTGATGATTTTTATTACCCAATGCTAATCCATGCAAGATCATGATTAATATCCACCAAATGATTATCTTGAGATAACACAAGTAACCTCCCTTGGTGGGCCATAGGCCGGCCCCAAGGGGTGTCTTGGTGGGGTCCATCTTGCTAATTATCCCTCCATATTATGTTTAAGTTAGTTCCTTTCGGGTACCGCCCGGGTATTTCTCGAATTTTAGTCGCGGTTTACCTCAATATTAAAATACCGTTAATATTCATAAAATTTTGCCCAGTTAAATTACTGATAATTTATTTCGGTTTTTGTCGGGTGAATTTACGTGTTACGCGCGTATCGGGTGCGGTACGCGCACTTTATTCGTTACCGGGAGATTTGTGCAATGAGCTTTCACGTATGGCTTTGGGTTTCCAAAACTCATAATATTTTGTGAAAATATTATTTATTTTATATTCCGGGTGTCCGGTGTTCGTTTCGCTTATTTAAGTTTTACCGGGTAATCGCCGGTGTCCATACCGGATAGTTTTGCCTGCGCATGATCCTATCATGCTTTGCTATTAAACTTATGCATTCCTATGCATTATTTGGGAATTCCTATCTTTCTAAGGCCTCCATTAAATATTCAGCACATAATTACGGTTAATTACGTTAATCGCGTTTAATTAATTAGTACGGAATTACCTTAATTTTGCCGGTTGTTACAATAGAAAATTACCAAACTTCAGCTGCTAACAATATATGCAGTACATTTTCTAAGCTTTGTGTTATGTTTAATCCTAAAAGAACAAAGCCTATAATTCGTCCTTTATATCTTCCTGCAACTCTTGTTCTGTGTGTTTGTCAACCTTAGCTTCTGGTGTTTCTTCTACTTCATCATCCTCAACCGTTGCATCCCGACTTATGCTTAGACTCGTCTTCACAGAATCATATATACGTGACGCGAAGTCCTTAGGATCGGGTAACATAAATCCACTCTCCATCAATGCTGTTTGGTACATAAGTTGCGCCGTCGTCCTTACAATTGCATCCTGATATTAAATTAGTAGTTTAATAATTTAAACAATAGTTATGACTTATGATAGTAATAATAATAATAATCAGGGGTGTTCATTAACCACTGAAATCAACTGAACTGCCCAAATCGCAGCAAGTCAGACTTAAACGTTTCAGGTTTGACAGATTGGCCGTTATAACGTTCTCAAGTGTGTGTGCTGCCATTTGACCTAGTCGTTCAAAGGAATATAATAAAAACTAATGATTTTGAAAAAACAAAAATATTGTTTCAAAACCTGCATGAAACTGCTAAACTAGCCAACCAACCCAACCTGGCCGGTTTAGTTTCTCATTTCGCAAAACCATTGTTAGCGATTCGACCCAAAATTTTCTTCAAGACAGGCTGAGCCGGAGCATGAACACCGCTAATAGTAGTAGTAGTAATAATAATATTATAAAGACTGGATTTAACCTTGGGGTCCTTTACAACTCGCTCACGGATTTCTTTAATGATGGGATGTCTAGCATTGATCTCTAGTACTCGTTTCCCACGCATGTATCCTTGCTTGCGAGTCTCGGACAGAGTCTGAGACTGCATGATACGTTCCATATTAGAACTCCACCCATACTTAGAAGTAACCACGACACAAGGCGTGTCAGCCAATCGGTTGCTAATCTTCACATCATCAACATCCTCACTAGCAAGAGTTTCCTTCCACCATTTGGTTAATTCTTTGAATGATTCATTTATTTCTTTGTCATTTGTATCTTTCCCTAGTTTCAGACCCTCCTTTGATACATTTTGGAATTTCTTGTTTTCGTAATCCATCAAGTATTGCATCATGTACTCATCCGCAGGATCTGTGAAGAAAATCACCTCAAAGTTTTTCTTTTTAAGCCTCTCGAGGAACGGGGATTTCTCAAGCTGTTCCTTGCTGGTGCCCGTGATGTAGAAGATATCCTTTTGCCCGGATTTCATTCTCGAGATGTATTGATCAAGTGATGTTAGTTTCCCGTCTGATTTCGTCCTGCAAAATAATTTTAAAAAGAAATTGGTACATCATTCAAATATTTAAAAAAATGGAAAACAAGTTTTTAAACGCGCATACGTCTCAAATCTAAGAAGTTTTGCCAAGCGGTTCCGATATGCTGAATCCTCAATGATTCCGATTTTAATCGACTTGCCAAATTCATTCCAGAATTTAGTATACTGTCCTCTCTTCTCATCATTTGATTCGTCCACCTCTGCAACAAAAGTAGCTTAAATAGTTAAATATTGGTTTAAAAAAGCTCAAGGCAAGAGCTTCATGTACGCGAGGCGCTGCTACGTTTATAACCAACAGCTGCATTTGTCTCATATGTTTTACATTATAGTCTTATGATCAAGTAAACAATTCCTAATCCCTTTCATCCCTTTCGGTGTTTTTAAATATCACCCTCCTAATTTTTGTCAAGGCCCTGGGACGCTTCCTGATCACCTGGTGCGCCTCGCGCATCAGGCGACCTCATAAAACAATTGTTAAAGATCAAGAACAATAAATATATCATATTGGATATTTGACAGACTTACCTTTCTTGTCTTTGTCATGAGATTCATCAGGGTCTTCTTCAGCAAGTTTGCGGATCATGTCAAGGGCCTTCCTGATAAGTTTCTTCTTTATCGTTTTTAAACTGTCGTGTTGTTGAAGCATTTCTCGAGATACATTAAGTGGTAACGTGTCAGAATCAACAAGAGCCTGACGAAACAAGCGATAAATACTTATTATTAGCCATTCTAAAAGTGTAGTTCTAATATACCGTTCGGATAGAATTTTGGATAGATATATTACCATCAAGAACATTAGATACTTGGGTAAAAGCTCATCAAATTCATCAGAGATGAATACTCTTCTAACATAAAGCTTAAGGTTAGATCTTTTGGCAGTGTAGTAATTCTCATATAAATCAGCAGGAGCCTTAGGAGGTACAAACAGAACAGCCTTGAACTCCACATCACCTTCAGCATTAAAGTGACTCCATGCCATTGGCTTCTCATCACCAAAATCCTGCCATAGCCATACCGAAAACCAATGAGAACAAGCACGTAACACGATTGTGCCATTATTGGTTTTAGATTAAACGCGTTTAAATTTCACCTTAGCAAGAGAGCGATAGAATTTCGTGTATTCTTCCTCTGTCACCTCCTTTGGACTTCTCAACCATATAGCTTTAACATCATTCAAGCGTTCCCAATCATACGTCGTTTCTTTGACGGTTTTAGTCTTTGGTTTTTGTTCATCTTCATTTTCCTTATCTTCATCATCTGTGGATTCGGCTGCAATCATCGAGGAAATTAAAGAATATGGAAGCTATGAGCATATTAACATATATAACATGGTTTTTGACATACGTTTATCTTCATCATCACTAGAGTTGCCATCTTCAGCAGGCACTTCAACGTCAACTTCTTTACTCGCCCAAAGGTATATAGGGAAGTTAATAAATTCCGAATATTTTTTGACCAAATCCTTCAACTTTGACTCTTCCAGGTATTCCGCGGCTTCCTCTTTAAGATGCAATCTTATTTCAGTACCACGACCGAGTGGCTCATTGTATGTATCTTCAGAAATAGCAAATGCACCATCAGCCTTTGACTCCCACACATACCTAAAAAGTTCCAAGTTGAAGCAAGTTAACTAGTAAAGCTATCGGGGGGGGGGGGGGGGGGGGGGGCTCGATTTTTTCGATCGGTAGTGACAAATCGACAGGGGCCGACTCAATTTACCTAAGAAATTTGCAAATTTCCACTACTACGCAAAAAGAGGGGGGGGGGGGGGGGGGGGAGCGCCACCCCTGACCCTATAAAACCTTCACCCCTGAATGCAATTATAATGGCACAAAAGCCAGAAAACATACTGTTTGTCATCGTTGTGTTTGCTGATCACTTCCACATAGTCAGCAACAAGATATACAGAATAAAATCCAACACCAAACTGGCCAATGAGGTTAAGATCGCCTCCTGTCTGCATTTTCTCCATAAAAGCTAGAAACAACAACAAAAAGCAAAAGATACTGTTAAAGAACTTGAGTAAAAGAACGGACACTCCTTTGTAAACTCTCGTATGCTGAGGCGCGATACCTGAAGTTCCAGACTTGGCAATTGTTCCCAAGTTCTTGATCAGCTCCTCCCTTGTCATACCCACGCCTCTGTCACGAATTGAAAGCATTTTGTTTTCTTTGTCTAATTTAATCTGCATCTCATTTCAAACCAAATTGGATTAATATTCATAACTCAAGACAATGCTTAAAATGAAGCAAAAAACATAGCACATATTATATATAAACCTTGATCTCAAGCTTAGTATCATAACCTTCACCGAGTACGTCCTTATCTGTAAGAGAAAGAAATCTAATTTTGTCCAAAGCCTGAAAATTGAAGAAATAATAATATAAACAAAATGAGAAATATGTAAATAACAATTGGCTGGGCTCCAAATTAGGCTCTAAGAAACAGGACAAATAATAAAAAACAGTATCTTACATCAGATGCATTGGAGATTAATTCCCTCAAGAAAATGTCCTTGTTGCTATAAAGAGAGTTGATAATGATGTCCATAAGCCGAGATACTTCAGCCTGGAACTCAAACCTCTCCGCACTGCTGCTGAGACGCTTCTTGGACATTGACTCGGCTTCCCTGAACCATGACAATGAAATCTTTTAAATAACTAACATTAACACGGCGTATGCTTCATATGAAATAATAAGGCCACAATATGCTCAAGGTTCAAGAAAAGTTTAACATCCTCGAGGCGTCTTCCCTTCGTTTCACGAGGCGTAAGCCCGAAGCAGAATTAAAAAATAATTATAAAAGTTATATATCTTATGAAAGAAATCAAAATAATTGACAAAGAAAGTATAAGACATCAAAATCACACATCAAAAATAATTGGCATAACACACACACAACATCATGAGGCGCAGGTACAAAATAACCCCAAACACGTTTTCTCAGCGCCTCGCCTCACCAATTTTTTTAAACATGGGTTTGATCAAGAGCATCGACTCTCGGCTAAAAGTTCAAATTTGTGTGAGTTTCTATTAAAGTCAGTAGTTGAGCATGATGCTCTCAAACACTACATGAATGAAATAAGGTCTATCTAAGGACTAAGATCATGCATAAAGGTTAAGCAAACCTGTTGACAACATCAGAATCAGTAGATAAACCATGAGGAACAGCACCAAGCTTTTCTTCCACCTTGGGTGGATCCACCAGCTCATCTGAACCAGACTCCGCATTCGCGTGTAACTTTTGACCTATAAAACATAAACCAGAAGATGTCAAACCACATTTATGAGATAGTATACACATGAATAGGGGTGCAAACAAGTCGAGCCGATCTTGAGGTCGACCAGGCTCGAGCTCGAGATCGGCTCGTTTGAAATTTCTTAAGCTCGAGCTCGGCTCGTTTACTATCTATATATTAGTTAATATATTAAATAAAAATAATATAAATAATAGGCTTGGAGCTCGGCTTGGGCTCGTTTAGTAAACAAGCTTAAATGAGAGGTAAATATTATTAAATATTAATAAAACTAATATTATACTAAGTCTCGACGAGCATGACAAGCTTCACATGCCGGGTCGAGCTCGGGATCGTTTAATAAACGAGCTTTGTTTTAAGCTCAAGCTCGGCTCGCGCTCGATAAGGCTCGGCTCGTTTCGAGCTTTTTACCGAGCCGAGTTGAGTAGCTCGCGAGCTGCTCTTTGCACCCCTAAAAATACATGAAATATGCTTTCAATATACTATAACAGTAAGACATAAAATTGCATTGATTATCGTACTTTATCGAAAGAGATCAAACGGATAACCTGTTTTACTATTGTGTTTTCATTCAATAGTAAAACAAACTGATAGCAGAAAACGAAATATTATTCATTATTCTTTTAACTATTGCATACACTTCCAACTATAAACACTTTCTAGTTTATCACATTATATTATCTGAAACTACATCAACATTAAACGATAAGTTATATTACATGAATGTGTACTGTACCATGATGAGGATGAAGAAAGAGGAGACATGACAGAAACAGAACGGACGGAAGAGTCGGCCATCTCTGCATGCTGATCGATCACCGAAGAGTTTAGTGTGTGTATGTGTGTGTGTGTGTGATTATTATTAATGCAATATTTGGTTTGAAATAGTTCGTTGTTTGCTTCGGTGGAATTATATTTATACTGTGGAAGTGTAATGAATGGACGGTTAGTGAAGGTTGGTGATGCCAGCGTGGAAGATCTGATGGTTGGTTTTGCAGGATGGTGCTAGGTGGCACTGTTTCATTGGTGGGTATTGCCAATATGCGACGTTGTGACAAAGAGTTTTGTTTCTTGAAGTCTACGTATTTTTAATTTTTCCCCAAAACAAATTCTGGTCACCCGGACAAAGGGCGGAGCTTCTCCTGGTCAAACCAGGTCCGTAGTGTAAATTTTATTTAAAATTTTTGAAAATTTTTATGTATTAAGCCCGGTTCCCACCCTCCCCTACCTTTTTCATTCAAGATCCGCTAATGCATCTGAATATCCAAAATTAGGGCCGAACCTGTAATTAGCTTAGAAACATGGTAGCTAATTAGATCTTGAGGGTTATGGACTCTGATCGAACTTGCATAAGGTAGAAAAATGTTAGGCACGCTGAAGAGGGAGGGTCTCTCTGTGACCACCCTACGGCGTTAGGGCTGTCCAAAAAGCTCGTGGCTCGGAGCTCGCTCGGATTTAACTTGAAAAAAGCTCGCTCGATATGGCTCGGTTTGAAACTGAGTTGAGCCGGCTCGGATCGGTTAGAAAGTGAGCCTAGCTCGGCTCGGTTCATAACAAGCCAAGCTGGCTCGGTTTTGCTCGAATAATTCTAATTTTTAATATATATTTTTTATATACATATAATATAATATAGAAATGTTTAAAAAGATGGGGAATATGTTACATATTTCATATTTGGTAATAGTAGCATGGATATTTTGTGCTTGAGATTGAATTTATAGCTAATCAAGTTATTTAAATAAACTCAATACTGCTTTTGATCTAAGTACTCAAGTTAATTCATACGTTGATGAACTTATACTATATTCCGTTGAAATTTAAGAATTATTTTGTATTTGCTTTAACTTGATTTTAGCTTGTAATGTATTAGGTTAAACTTATTTTAAATGTGTTATTTTTAACTATTGAATAATATTTTAGACTATTGAATTTTAAAAGACAATTTTCTTTTTTCTTTTTAAATTCGAGCTAAACCAAGCCGAGCTCGAGCTTTGATTTTCAGCTTGGTTTCAAATCCGAGCCGAGTCGAGCCGGCTCGGTTTATAACCTAGCCGAGCGTGAGCTTGACCTGGCTCGGCTCGGTTCGGCTCATGAACAGCCCTATACGGCAGAATGATAAGTATTTATTTAGAGAGAGAAAGTGTGGTTCGGAGTGTGTAAGTTTGTGTGTCACCTGTACTTGAATGAGGGGTATTTATACTAGTTAGAGAATTTGTACTTCTCTGAGGCCCGAAGTCGTTGTACTATACATCGAAATTGTACTTTCCGCTGACTTCCGAGGTACGAAAGTTCTTGCTCCGGTCCTTTGGTAATATGAGTCCTTTCAAAGTCTAGGCTCATACTCTGAGCCTCAGCTCATGTTCTCAAGCCTCGGTATAAACTCTTATACCTCTTCAGTATCCAAATATACTTATAGATAAAGGTCACTCGTCTACAATGTGGAAGAAGACGTCAACAGACTTCTGGTTGAGCTTTAGTTGCAATATTAGACAATCTGTTATAGGGCACTAAAGTCTAATAAGTCGGAGGGACGTGGAAACCAAACACAACCACATGCGCAAGGGGAAGGAAGACGACTGGTGGGGGTGCCAAGATGGTGGTGTGGACCATTAAGGAGACAACGGGCATTAGGGAGGCGTGATCCAGCCAATGTCTTCAGAAGCAGACCGGGCGTCAAACTGGTCTCCTTACCGATTCACTGGTCCGACCAGCCAACCGGTCCCGGTTCACCAATCCAACCCCCGGTCTTATGTATCCTCGGTTCAATACCTCAACCTTGACCGGTTCAACCCCCGGTTACTAGTCAAACCAGTCCGACCGGTCGGTCCGGGTTTCAAAACAATGGATCCAACACAATACATCTTACTTGGTATTAAATGTGAAAGCCTCGCTGTTTAAATTTTTTAACATAGATTTATATATTTGCTTGTTTATATAATTATCCTTTGGGTGTTCTTGAGAGGGAGGAGGGGGTTAAGAGGGGGAGGTAAAGGGAGGGGAGAGAGGGGGAGAGGGAAAGAGTGGGAGAGGGAAAGAGATGGAGAGAGAGGTGTTATGATCATTGGTCTGTCCTTAATTTCTTTAATAATCTTTCTATAAGGGTATGTTTGCAAAACTAGCTGGTGGCTGGTAGTTGCAAGCTAGTAGCCGGAAGCTGGTAGTTGGAAGCTTTTTAAATATATTTTGGTGTTTGACAGAGTAACTGGAACCTTTAATAAAATGTATAAAATGACCAAAATGGGCATAAAAAGCTTGTAAATAAGGTTTTTATTTTATTTTTAAAATAGAATAGGTATTTGTGTCATTTCCTATTTAAAAGCTTGTAGCTAGTAGAGCTTTTTCTTAAACGCTACTACTAGTAATTTTTCACTATAGAGCTTTTTCTCTAACCTAAAAGCTTCCAGCTCCTTCAACCAAACATGACTTTTTATTGAGTATGAGTTTTTTTTTTTTTTTTTTTTTTTTTTTTTTTTTTTTTTTTTTTAAATCTTGAAGCTTGAAGCTCCTAAAAGCTCTTAAAAGCTCCATGTCAAGCATACCCTAAGTTAGTAATAGTAATTCTATCAATCAAGGGGACATCCTATTAAGTTAGTAATAGTAATTCTGTCAATCAAGAAAATATCAATTATAAACATAAGGATATTATAATAAGTGATCAATATTATATAAATGATTGTGGCTAAATATGGATATATGTACATAATATATATTTATTCGTACATCTAGACCTCGATGCTTGCATCTTCATTATTTTCTTTATTTTAAGCTCCTTTGCCATGATCACCTACAAAATAATAAAATAAATAAGTAAATAAATAACCATAATATATAACATACAAAAATACAACGTTAGAGATGTGTTTTGCAACACATCAAAAAACCATAGCTTTAACATCTGAAAGAAAAGTTAAGAGACATATCTTTCTTTCGAGAACACCACCCCAATGCTAAATGATCCATCATGATAGGAGAATTGTTGTGTAGGGCCGGTCTGTTAGTGTATCAAACCTAGGCTAGTGCCTTAGGGGCCCAAATTCTTAGGGTCACATTTGAAAGTAGTACATTTGTATATAAGACGAAATTCTTTTAACCTAACAAATGTGATAGTTGTAGTCTAGTGGTACGCATTTCGTGTTTGTGAAATTGGAGTCTATGTTCGATTCCCAGCACCAAAGTTCAAAACTATTAGTTTTTTTGTTTTCCTTTTTTTAATTGGAGAGGCCTTCGTAAGGCCTAGGACCCAAAATTTCATTGTTCAGTTCCCCTTTTTATTGTAAATTTATATACTTCTTTAGTATTAGCAATGATTATTCATAAGTATTGGCGAAGAAACACCAATATAACAATCTATATATAAGAGCACAATAAAGAGATGATGACTTCAGTGATTCTTCCTCCGACGACAAGGTTGAATGATTGCTTGTTGTCTTATGCGTCATGAATGTATTACTGTATCTGAAAACAATGTTTAAGTCTTTATGCTTTAAGCTTTGATGCCTTGTAAAACAGTTTATTTTTCCTGTTATGTTTATGCATGTTAAGGTTTGCTACGCATGTGTGTTTGCGAGGTTATTAGTTTAGCAGGGGTGCGCTTGAACGACCGTGGTGCTATTGACCTTGCAGTTTATTAATTCGTGATTTGATGTTGTAATTGGCTTGTGCAACTTAGTGTAGAGATTGCATATTACTATGTAACTTGATTTAGGGATTGCATTTTAGTATGCAATTTAGTTTAAAGATTGCGTTTTACTACGCAGGTTAGTTTAAGGATTGCATTTTATTATGCAATTTAGTTTAGAATTTCATTTTACTATGCAATTTAGTTTAAAGATTGCGTTTTAGTATGCAATTTAGTTTAAAGATTGCGTTTTACTACGCATTTTAGTTTAAGGAATGCATTTTATTATGCAATTTAGTTTAGAATTTCATTTTAGTATGCAATTTAGTTTAAAGATTGCGTTTTACTACGCAATTTTAGTTTAAGGATCCGCGTTTTATTGCGCGGTTTTAGGTTTAAGGTTGCATTTTACTATGCAATGTAGTTTAGAGTTGCATTTTACTATGCGACTGGGTTTAAAGATTGCATGTTACTATGCAATTTAGTTTAAGGATTGCATCTTACTATGCAATTTAGTTTAGAAATGTGTTTTATTACGCAATTTTAGTTTAAGGATCCGCGTTTTACTGTGCGGTTTTAGGTTTAAGGTTGCATTTTACTATCCAACGTAGTTTAGAGTTGCATTTTACTATGCAACTGGGTTTAAAGATTGCATTTTACTATGCAATGCGAGTTTAATACTATTTTTATGTTGGGTATGGTTGGTTTGGGTGTTGTAATAGGATAAATGACAATAATATGAATGTTTGAAGCGAAACGGTAACTGTGTCCATTCATATTTGTTGGCTGTGTAGCCTTCGTTACAATCAACATAGTGAATTACATATAACATTTTCTCAGTTGTGCTGCGTTCCATGTGCGCAACACAACCTTCTCTTCCAACGTGACCAACTTATATCCCCCTTTCCTAGGACTGCCGCAATGCGGTAGGGTCCTTCCCAAGTAGGTGTGAGCTTTCCTTGCGGGACTGCGCCACTGGCTTCATTGTTTCTAAACTCAAAATCGCCTTCCTAGAGGGTATTGAGCTTGACTATGGCGTTGTAGTATTTTTCTAGCTGTTTCTTGTAGTTTGCTTCTTTTACAGCTGCCATGTCTCTACGCTCTTCCAATAGGTCCAAGTTCATGCACAGCTCTGCTTCGTTGTTTGTGCGGCTTGCGGAGAGGACCCTGGCGGAGGGTAGGCCAATCTTTGCTGGAATCATGGCTTTTGAGCCATATGTTAGACTGAAAGGAGTTTCACCTGTGCTGGTCTTTGTGAGTGTGCGATTCGCCCATAGCACGTTGGGCAACTCCTCCGCCCAAGCATTCTCTTTAGTACCGAGTCTTGACTTTATCCCTTCTACCAAGCTTCGGTTGGCACGCTCCACCTAGTCGTTGCCTTGCGGATGCGTAACAGAGGTGAAGACCAGCTGTATGTGTAGATCATTATATCACTTCAGTAACACCTTGTCCGTGAATTGAGTACCGTAATCCGTGATGATTGTCATGGGTAGGCCAAAACGGCAGATAATAAATTCCCATATGAATTTTTTTCACTTGCTTGGATGTAATCTCTGCAAGTGGGCTTGGTCTCCACCCATTTTGTGAAGTAGTCGATGACGACTACTAAATACGTTATTTTTCTGGTCGTCATTGGAAACGGTCCCACGATATCAATCGCCCACTTTTGAAATGGTCATGCGGAGGTTACTGGTATAAGGTCATTTTTTGGGTGCAGGGTGTTTGGGGCGTGGCGTTGGCATGAATCACAATGGCGGATGACCTTCAAGGCGTCTAGGTGCATGCCTAGCCAATAGTAACCCGTGTTCATGATCTTTGCAACAACCATGCGCGGCCCTGCGTGGATCCCACAGATTCCCTCGTGGATTTCCCGGATTAAATAGTCTGCATCGTCCGCATCAACACACCTCAACAGTGGCCCGGGATAAGATTTCTGTACAACACTTCATCTTGCATTTGGTATTGGAGAGCTTTGTGTTGTGTTTTCTTCACTTATGCGCGTGTATTTGGGACTGCGCCTGTGGTGAGGTATGACACAAGTGGTGTCATCCAACTGTCAACACTTGTTTGGACAATGTGGACTTCCTTGTTTGGAACTGACGGCTCGTTCATGACTTCCACTCGGACCTCTTTTGCTGAATGGCCGAAGCTTGTTGATGCCATTTTGCTTAGAGCGTCCGCCGGCTTGTTTTGACTACGGCTGATACGGACGATGGTGCAAGTTGCGAAATTGTTCATTAATTCTTTTGCTCGCTGGAGGTACATGATCATCGATGGATCTTTGGCTTCATATTTGCCTGTGATTTGGCCTGCTACCAGCATGGAGTCAACAGGCGCGATGACATGTTTTGCGCCAAGCTTTTGTCTCATTCGCAGACCTGCCAGAAGGGCTTCATATTCGGCCTCGTTGTTTTTTGTCTTGAATTCAAGCCGGATTGCGTACGTGAATTCTGCACCTTCTGGACTTATGATCAGTAAACCTACGGCTGCGCCGTCTTCATTTGACGCTCTGTCGGTGTAGAGATCCCAGATGGCCTTCTCATCACATGTCATTTGCACCTCTTGCTCAGCTTTACATTCTTCATTTTTTTCTTGTTTTACTTCAGCTATAAAATCAGCTAAGACCTAGAATTTGATGGCTGGACGGGTTTTGTAGAAGATTATGTGCTCGCCCAACTCAATGGGCCATTTTGCTAGTCTTCCGGATAGCTCTGGCTTTGATAGCACATTGTTTAGCTTGTAGTCATTGAGAACGTTTATCGGGTGGCCTTGAAAATAACTGTGCAGTCTGCGCGAGGCATGAACTAAGGCTAGAACCAATTTCTCCATGGTGGAGTATCTTGTCTCAGCATCTGTCAGGACTCGGCTGATGTAGTAGATCGGAGTTTGGACTAGCTTTCTGTCGACCATCAACACTGCGCTAACTGCCTTCTCCATTACGCATAGATACATTGTGAGAGGCTCTTTTGGGAGTGGGGCAACTATTGTTGGTAGGTCCATCAAGCATTTCTTCATGTCTTGGAATGCTCCCTCTGCTTCAGCGGTCCACTTGAATTGATTTTTCTTCAGGCAGTTTTTTAGAGTTTCGATGAAGGGGATTGACTTACTCGCATGGTCTGATAAGAAACGGTTGATTGCCACCAGGCGCCCGTTTAGTGTCTGCACCTCTTTCAGCGTTGAGGGAGAGGGCATATGTGCAATTGCTTCAACCTTTTCCGGGTTTGGGCAGAATCCGTCCTTGGTGACAACCACCCCTAGGAATTTTCCTTGTTCCCTGCCGAACGCGCACTTGCTTGGGTTTAGCTTCATATGAATCTCTTTCAAGTGCTCGAACGCTTCTTCAATGTCCTTCAACATTTGATCCTCTTCTCTGCTTTTTATGACCTGGTCATCCACATACACTTCCAGATTCTAACCAATCTGTTGCGCAAATGCGTGATCCATTAACCGTTGGTATATGGCGCCTGCATTCTTCAAAACAAAAGGCATCTTGGTGTAACAGTAGGCGCCTCAGTCCGTTCTAAAAGTTGTTTTATCTTCGTCCTCTAGTGCCATTTGAATCTGGTGATAGCCTTTATATGCCTCTAGGAAGCATTTGAATCTGAAAGGCGCTAAGGAGTCAATCTTGAGATCGATCTCGGAGAGCGGATATCAGTCTTTGGGACAAGCTTTGTTGAGATTTGTGTAATCTACGCACATTCGCCATTGCTTTTCTTAACCATTACTGGATTTGCAACCCAATTCTGGTATCTTGTTTCTCTTAAAATTCCTGCTCTCAATAACTCGCCCACTTGCTCATTCATTGCTTTCATTTTTTCTACGCCCATGCTTCTGCGTTTTTGCGCAATGGGCTCCACTGAGCGATAAGTGTTGAGCTTGTGTTGTGCCAGTTCCCGCGGGACCCCCACCATGTTTGATGGCTACCATGCGAAAACGTCCATGTTTTTTTTGAGCAGCTGCTTTAGGTGGTCCCAGATGCTCTCAGAGATAGCTGGTCCTATCGTGATCGTTTGCTCTGGGAACTTTGGGTTCAGGATCCACTTCTCCGGTTTTGTGCATGGGCTAGCTTTGATCATCTTGGTTGGACAGTGGTTCTTCTATCATGGCACATTCTCTGTTGGCCCAGACGATTGCCACACCTGTTGGGGTGGGGAAACCGATGGCACCATGAACTGTGGAAGGTATCATGTTATAGGTTGTCATAGAGTCACGCTCAGGATGATATTGCACTTTGAGCTCGTTGGAATCATAAGGAACGTGATTTCTTCTATTCTTGAATGGTTTTTATCCCCAAGGGTGAGAGGAAAAGTGATCTCGCCCAGTGGAGTTATCACCTCATTTGAAAAACCTATGATTGGAGAATTGATGGGGCGCAGGCGCTGTTTATCTTCATCATCCATTAAGTTAAAACACTGCTCATACATGATGTCGTAATTTCTTCCAGTATCCATGAATGCGCGTGTGGTTCTGTAGTGATCAAAGATAGCTGTAACGACGAGTGCGCGAGTGGAGGAGGGTCCGCCTTTGACTGTTGGGAAACGAACTTATTGCTCTTTCCACTCCGCGATTTGTTTAGTTTTGCGCTTGTTGTGTCTGCGCCTGCTGCTATAAATCATCATGCTTACATTCTTGATTTTCTTATGGGGTGGCCCATCATTTTGCTTGCGCTCGACATTTTACAGAAGGTGTCCGAGCTTGCCAGATTTCAGAGCATTCTCTATGACTGTTTTAAGCAGGTAACACGTGTCTGTTTCATGGCCAATATCTTGGTGGTAAGCACAAAATATGTTGGGGTCCAAGCCTTCCCTTTTCTTGATAACTATTGGTTCAGGGAAATCGACCTTCTCTGTGGCTAAGACTTACGCTGGCGTTTTTGTTAAGGGTGTCCAGGAGTTGTGGCTTCGTCTTCCTGACTTGTGATCAGACGATGGGCTTCCTCTGTATTCTGGAACTTCAGTGGGCTTGGTGTCCGCTTGGGTAGCTCCTTGGATCCTGTTCCAGACGGACCCTTTGCCCTTTCTTTCATGTCTGCTATTTCTGTTACGCACAGATTGAGCTTGAGCATCTGTGTACTACGGGTCCTGCACCATGTTCCAGATCGATAGCTCTCTCTCGGTTTTCGCGTAGGTCTTGGTGCCTCGCATGATTTCTTCCCACGTGTTTGGCATTCTTATGCAGCCCGCTAGGGTGCGGATTAGTGGATCACACTGCATGCCTTGCTTGAAGGTTGCTCTCATCAGTTCGAAACCAATAGGCCCTATCTAAAGAGCTTCTCGGTTGAATCATGCGATATAATCTTCGATTGACTCATTATCATGCCTTCGCACTTGCAGAATGTCTGTGGAGTCGCGCTCCACCATGCGCTGTTGGCTGAAGTGGTCAGAGAATTTATCTTTGAGTTCCTTGAGACTGTCAATCTTGTCGTTTGGTAGGCTGTCGAACCACACTCGCGTAGCACCCATGAGTGTCTGCGCGAACTTGTGACACCAGGCTGGTAAAGTCCACCCTGCGCATTTTCCAGCTACCTCAAAACTTCTCAGGTGATCGTCGGGGTCACCTGTGCCATCATACTTTCCTAGGGTACTTGGGATCTTGGTCCTAGGTGGTAGCGGAGTGAGCGCAATGCGCGGAGTAAGCTTATATTTCTCACTAAAAGATGGAGGATAGTGTGGCTGGCTAATGTCACGGCAAAAGTGACTCTGGGACTCATCGGAGTCCTCCCACAACGTTGGATCTGTAGTATGTTTGCTTCCGCCATTTAGTCCCGCGGCTCTGGAGGGGCCTTCAGATACAGTGATTGGCCTTCCTTCGCTGTAGGATAGTTGGCGTGTTGTTTCTCTAAGCTGCTGCTCCTTGAGTTTTTGCGCATAAACACGTTTCAGAGCTTCTTTTTGCTGGGCGTACCATACCTCCGGACTAACCATCGGCGTGACATTGCCAGTTGGAAAAGTCTGATTGTTATTATTAGTAGCAAAAATGAAAGATGGAGTATGCCGGGTCCCTGAGGACGGCGTAGTGTTGTGACCCATCTCTATGACGTTTTCTTGTCTTTCATGGGTACTATCAGGCTGGCCGGTGTTTGCCTAGGCAGCACCGGTGCCTGAGTTGTCCTCGGGGAAAGATGGTGACAGAGGTGGATAACGCATAACTGGTTTTTAGAAAGATAGAAGTTTTTTTATAGATTGATGTTCTAGTATGCTCAAAATACGGATGGCGCCAATGAAGAAACACCAATATAACAATCTATATATAAGAGCACATTAAGATATGATTGTATTAATGATTGTGAGGACAGTTACAGACATTCAAATACAAACTATTACAAATGTTTTAACTATATTCTATCTTTCACAACTATCACTGAAATCTCTAAGGTTTTCTCTATCGAGGAGTTAATGAATCCTTCTCCTGGGGAAGAAAGAGTATTTATAGCCCTTCGAGATGCTCTGTGATTGGTTGAATTGAGAATGGCAGTTGTATTGTATGATCGCATGCCATTAGCACTATCGGTGCTAGCGTCCTGCGATTGGTCCACGTGTTCTTAATTACTCTAGCGCGTTTAACTAAACTATTTTGGCGAATTTGGTTTTCCCTCACGAACATAGAATCTTAGATCCGTCTTTGTTAACATGTTATCGATTCATTAAGTGGTCAATTTAGTAATATTGATAAGTAATCATTACGATGGTGAGTAAAATAAATTTTTTTTAAAGGGGCCCTACTTTTAATATTCGCTTTGGTCCCCTAAAAAGGTTAGACCGGCTATCACATTAACCAGACACCTTCTGAGGCTCAATACTTGCAAACCAGCGGCGGATCTTGAACGAAAAATCTGGTAAGGTTGGGCTTAATCTGGGTGGGCCGGACTCAATACATATAAAACATTTCGGAAATTTCGATAAAATGTACACTACGAAACGAAAAAAACCAAGTGGGCCAAGGCCCGGTCTGGCCCTAGTGAAGAACCGCCCATGTTGCAAACGATCCTGGAACTTCAACAAATCTCAGACCGATCGAGAAGACAAAGATAGGGGAGCATTCTTGAAAGTTTAGTGGAGTGACTTATCACGTCTAGTTATCCCATTAACCTCTTAGTTCTATGTCATTAGAACTTCGGTATGCCACCACTATGTTTCAAGCCCATAATTACATCTTATGGGTTAGAGGTATTTTTTTATCCTTTCTATTTACATTTTTATTGAGTCCATACTACATACGTATAAAGTCATTATTTGTAATAATCATACTTCAAGTCATCACTAAAACAAAATCCATTATAGGCTATATGGTATGGAATAGAGTCTCTAGGGGCTTTATTATGTCACATCAGCATCACGTGTACCACTTAAATAACATTCATGCAATGGAATAAGAGCAATTTAATCAATAAAAGGAAAAAAGAAAAAAAAAACGAAAAAAGAAAACATAAAGATGTGACAAATGGGGGCTCCCTTGATCATCTCGTTGCCGCTCGTTATTATGCTCACGAGCATTCAATGTCCCCCTTCCCCAATGACGCTAAAAATATAGGTTTAGGCCTGAACAAACTTGATCGATTAACCACATAAGAGCTTCTTCATATAGAGAAGGTGTATGTCACATTGTTTTTTCAGACATGGCAGTCGAAAGTGTTACCTAGCACTCTCGAGTTTCAACTCACCTTTAACAAGTTCCGTTACCATGTATGAAGTATGAAGCTAAATTCAAGCTAGTATCTACAAGAAGTGCATGAACCTGGTTTACAAGTTGCAAACACCACATATGAGCCACTTTATATGAAAACATAAAAGTCACCACTAACAATTAATTAGGTTTATGTGACATGCCATGTGTCATATCCTAACTTCATTACTTTGGTATTGTCAGCAATTATTGTAGCCAACTATTTTTTATGACGACAAACACGTTTGGAAATTATAATGATCAAATTTAAGAAAAAAACGTATCTATCTTTTAAGGAACATAGGAAATGAGAGTGACATAGGAAATGAGGGTTAGAACTTGGGGCTGAAAGGTCTTAAGTTTGAATCTGATCCCACCTGACTTTTACTGCAGCGGGCCTTCTGGCGGACGGGTTTTCCCCGGTTCGAGAACTTGCGGCTTAGGCTACCCAACGTTATTGATAAACCCGAGCGTATGGGAGCTTTCACCCAAAGGGCGGGCGTCCCCGGGTATTAAAAAAGTAACAACTTTAGAAAAGTAACTTTTTTTTTGTATACTTGGGGATTAAAGTGGGAGCGAAAATGTCCCGAATTAGTAAATTGGAACACGGTGATGGATGTCATAAAGGCTCGGCTTGTGTCTTGGAAGGCGAAAACATTATAAATAGGGGGTCGTTTGATTCTTATAAAAGCGGTGCTTGAAAATTTACTGATTTACTATCATTCTCTATATAAAGCCTCAGTTACGATAATTGATAGTATTGAAACGATCATGATATGGTTTTTGTGGGTGGGTTCTAGTGAAGAAAGGAAGATACATTGGGTGGCATGGGGTGTTATTACAAGACCGAAAGATGAGGGTGGCTTAGGTGTGAATAAACTTGAAGATATTAACGATGCTCTTATCCTCAAATGGGCGTGGCGTTTCAAAAAAGAGAATGTTTGTTTGTGGAAGAGGGTAGTGTTGGGGTGCCATGGTTCGACCCACCCTTGGTCCATGCTTCCATGTGGTGTTTCGGCTAGCGGACGTTGGAAACGAATCGTCAAAATAGGAGAAAGAAAGTTATACAATGATAATGAAAGCTGAAGAAACACGGATCCTGGATTACCGAACAAGCGCTAATCCGAGGAGTGATTCTACGGTATTTGATAAAGAGAGTGTGTTTATAAAATACGTGTGGGTCTAAGAACAAGACCAAGGAGTTTAGAAGACTACCGATTAGAAGAGTCGAGCCTCTAAAAGTTAGCGAAATAAACAAGGGGTTGAAGAAGGTACGAAGGGGTTTGTATTCTTCTTGAGTGAAAGTTTATGTGATATTAGATGCCAACAAAAGGAGAAGGAGCTTCTCCTATACCTAGACACCACACTTTCTCAGCCCATCCTCTAGCCTTGATGGGGCCCGACCCAGGTAGAGGTGTCTCCAAGAATCCGGCCCAAGTCCTTAAGCCCATTTGGTGCAAGTGGGTTTTGATAAAAAGGAGAAAGTAAAATACTAAGGGGGGGATTTTACCGTCCTGACGACTGTACACGTGGCACCCATCGAGTGGACACTGATGGTCGGCGGACACGTGGCGCCCGCCCATTGGTAGACCGAGGGTGGTGGATAATCATGTAACATTACGCAATTATACTTGTACGTTACACATCGTTATTAATAAAAACGTCAAGTTCCAGTATTATTGTGTGCATTTAATTATTTTTGTTGCATTTTGGAAACCCTAATACTATATAAATTATATATATATATGGATATATTAAGGATAATTGTAAAAAAAATGGTGCTAGGGCCGGGACTCGAACCCACGCCCAAGCCGGTTCAATAAACACACACTCACAAACCATCTGGTCTAGCATTCATATTTGTTTCAAACCCGGACCCTTATAATTATATTACTTGTTTTAAAACCCTCACAGATGACTTGGAAAGTCAACTGTGATATGCGACTTGCCAAAAACAACATCAATAACTCGTGATTAACCTATGATTTGCATCACTACGCAATTACCGGTCTATTATGACTCAGACACACGATAATTGACAATCAATTGATACCAAATTAATCAAATACGCGTACCACATTCAATTCGTGGTCAACACTTGCCAATTCGATCACCTAGGCCTGTACACTATAAATTGATCATTGCTGAACAATCACAACTCGCCAATTCATCTTTCTCAAACTCCAATTCTTCACAAAAACCCTCTGTTCTTGATAATTCAATCGCGATTTGACTTTTTAAGTTGACTGTCCAATCGTGCTCGATACTGCATTGTAAGTATGATTTTTTTGTTGGGTTTTAACCTTCGGCATTCACACATCAATAGCCCTAAGGTTAATTGGGTTATTGATGTGTGAATTGAACGATTGGAAAAATTAGGGCTCGTGGGTTTATTTTGAGGATAAACACGATTTTGCATATTATATTTATTTTAATTAAAACAGGAACTAACACAACCACTGGTCTAGACCAAGTGGTTGTGTCTGGTGTCATCTTCCTGAGCCACGCGGGTTCGAGTCCCGGCAGTATCAAAACCCTTTTTTCTTTATTTTGTTTTTAATCAAACAAATCAAATAAATTATATATAATACTTATAATTTTATAAATTCGTTTTAAATTATCAAAACTTTTTCATAAATTCTAAAAAAATTATTTTAAGATAAACTGATGAAAAAGTTTCATTCACAATTTTTAGCTTTCAAAAATTAATTTATTTAATATATATAATAATTAAATCAATTTTATTCTATTATATTTATAAAATTCCATTAATATATCAAAACAATTTTATAAATTTCCACAAAAATTATTCTGAGTTTATATAATGATAAACTTTTCTGAAATGATTTTTATTTTTGAAAAATCATTTATTTAATATTTTTAATCAATTTTTGTTAGTTTTAATCATAATTAAATCATAATAAATACAATTTTTAATATTTTTGCACCAAAATTTTATACAAATTATTTCTGAATATTTAGAACAGAAATATAAATTTTAAACTAATAATTCTTTAATTTTAGTATTTTTAAATATTAAAGTTAAATCTTGATAATGTGTTATAAATAGAATTAATATTCTATTTTAAAGAAAATAATTTTGTAAAAATTATTTTTATACTTTAAACACATTTTTGTGACCATCTTGAATTTAAATTTTATAAAAAGATTTTTTATCTATTTAAATTACTAAATTTCTCCCATTTATCAAACATTTTTAATATTAATCAAATAAGCAATTATCCCCAATTCGAAGCCCTAGAACATATACATTTGTAGACTAGATAGACTTAGACATATTTATTACCTTATTATAGGGTGATATTTGGCATTGTTTGGGCAACACCACTATTCAATCTTTTCAAGAAGTATAACATTTTGCTAAGGTGAGTTTTACATAGCCCCTTTTTATTTATCACTATTTTTGGGGTGAAACATGTTACAACATCATTTATGCAATTCAATCATCAATGTGTCTATGTGTTTTTCTATGTTGCATTATGTCTTGAACATGACTAGGGTAAGCACAATTCTAGCATAATCATTAACATTGATCAGCCGACGGTATACATTGATAGATCTATTGGACTGACAATCCCACCAGGATACGTGCCTCCTACAAAGGTAGCGTGGGTGTTTGTTATCGCATAACATATTCGAGTGAACCATGAGCGTATGGGATGTACCACATTATAACAGTCACAAGGGTTGATTATGCACTTGATTTATTTCTAGTATGTTTTCACATATGGACTAGATTGCCATGACACATGAATTGCACAACATTTTTTTATTCGATTATCAAAACCTATGTAATTCTCACCAACTTTTGTTGACCCAAAAATATTTTCAAAATTAACATGTTTCAGGTAACAATGAAGCTGAGGCTTGAGTTTGCATGAGGATTATACATGAAGTTATTAATTGAAGCTATTTGAAGTTTTGTTATTTGATATTATGTATTGAATTCTTAGACATCACTTTATTTTTGGATTATTATGATTGAATAAATTATTTAAAATTTAATTTATACCATGTGCTACTGAAACAATCATCAATACGTAACATCCCGATGTTTCCGCCATTCAGTTGGGGTGTTACAGATTGGTATCAGAGCCTTGGTTATAGGGAATTAGGTTATTAGAAAATAATCTAGACTATAACCTTAGGGACTTAAACAGTACTTGCTCCTCTTACTTGAAATCCTAATTGCTTCCTTAATCTTATCCCTATCCTATGCAACCCTAAGCCTACATGTGACCTACTCTTATTCGTCTGCTGCAATCCTGATCCACCATTAGATTAATAGGACAAAATCCTCAGGTTTAACCTGAACCCCCTTGAGATCTCGTCGAAGTTCTAGATTTTAATAACGAACACGTGCAATCTGGAAGGGTGAACGCCTGTATTCTGAGTCTTCTGTCTAGGCTGGCATTGCGCATATATCCCAATCAGACGAGGGACCCGGATGCCTACCTGGGAATTCTCGGGATGAGTGTTCACTTATAGGCTAAAGCATGTCTTCATATGTTATTAGAATTTAGAATCTTTGATAAGTCAACGTTTTCGTTTATTCGTTTTAATTAATGAATAAATGATTACATTCCTTATATAATCTCATTCATTTCATTATGTCTATTACAGATCATGCCTCCACGTCGCAGCACTCGCAACAGCAATGGTGAGAACCACGATGAAGGTGGTGACAACCATAACCATAACCACGGTCCTAACCACAACAACAATGGTGTCGATGCCCAACTGGCTGCGATCATTTCTCAACAAATGGCGCAGCAAATCGCAACTCTGGTTCCCAATTTACTAGCACAAGTCATCCAAATGAACGGCAACGGGAACGGTAACGGCAACGGGAACGGGAACGGCAATGGTAATGGAAATGGAAACCACAACGGGAATGGAAATGGTCTCCCATCCTGTACCCTTAAGCACTTCAATTCTTGTAACCCCCCAAAGTTTAGTGGAGAAGAGGGAGCTACAGGACTTCTCCAATGGTTTGAGGGTATTGAGAATACCTTCATCAACAGTGAATGTATTGTAAAATACATCTATTTCCAGTGTAAAGTTTGTGTAATTTTTGAGTCGTTTAGATAGTGTTTTTATTAGTTTTAGGCTTGTACCGGTCTATTTTATTTAGTATAGGTTTTTATATATTTTTATTAGTTTTGTGTCATTTTTATTACTTATGTATTTATTTTATATTTTAGTAGGTGTTCGAATGGACGTTGGAGTATAAATGACGAACTTTGATCGAGCCAAGAACACCCGATACAAGAGCACAGAATAATAATAATAATAATAATAGAAAAAAAGAGAAAAAAAAAAGAAAAGAAAAAGTGACCAAGGTCTCTACGGCCTAAAAGCCCAACAAGTGACAAAACAAAATTAGGGCTAAGGAGTTTTAAAAGGATTATTATTTACGAAAGTGTGAATATATATTTTTTGGCCATTGGACATATCATTCATTCATTCTTCGAACAGCAGCTTCTGAACAATAAAATTAGAAGGAAGGCTTGGAGACTTTTTGAAGGGGGAAGGTTCGGGTGCACTAAAGAGTAATTATTTGATGACCCGGTGGTTTGTTTTATCGTTTTTAATTATTTAGAGACATGTTTATTATTGTTTTTCAAGACTATATAACTATGTTTCTAATTATAATTATGAACTAAATATTTTATGGTTGCTTAGGTTTATGAACTAGACACGTTATTTGCAGTATTTAATGATTTTTGGTTTTTAGTTTTGATGTGTAGGATTACATGATTTTAATTTTATTGTTGGATTTGATATATGTGTGTTGGTGTTAATTTTATTTGAGGTTTGTTTATTGGTTTTGTGGAACTAGGCATGTAGAGATACCCCCTAGGTCTAAAAATCAATCTAGTTCGTCAACTTAGGTTAGCGTGCTAGTATTTGGAGTTGGAGTACGACACAAGTATAACAAACTAATATAATAAATTAACTAAAACGTGCAGTCCATTCTTGAGGGTGAGAAATCTAACTCGAGATTGCTAGGTAACTAACTAGGCATTGTTCGGTAGTTGGCAAGCGCTAGGGCGGGAGTCGCTACTTGTCCGTGTTTAGAGTTTTCCTAGGTTTTCTTCAGTAGAGTTTAAGTCTGCTTCATAGTTTGAGGGTTTTAATCCAGGAGAGGTTTTAATCTGATTTCTATGGGATTTTGGTACGCTAGGGCGATCCAGGTCCATCTTAGCATTTCTACACTTGTCATGCCTTAAGTCTAGTGAGCTATCTTTGACAGGAGGTTTATTAGATAAGAATAGGGTCTCAAGTTAATTACTAGATTCAGGATTTATTGCTATTGTCTAGGGATTTTACCTAAGTAACCAGCCTTCTTCCTATCCGATTTCTCCAAGTTCCTAGTTTCATTTAAACAGTTGAGGTTATTTCATTTATATTTAGTTTCTTTTAAGTTTATAATTATTAGTTTAACACCCCCCATTTAAGTATATATTTATTTAGGCTAGTATTCGGTAGAGGTTGTGATCTAGAGTTGCATTCGCGTCTTTGGGTTCGATACTCGGTCTTATCTGTTTACTGCTTTGCGACCGATACACTTGCCGTGCGTGTGTAGTTTTTAGGTGAGTCGTTTTAATTAAAACTTGTGTTATTTTTATATATACATTTACACACATCAAGTTTTTGGCGCCGTTGCCGGGGACGCAATTGGCACTCTTGAGAATTATCCGATCCGTTTCTGGTCTACTATTTTGTGAATAATTTTTGCTTTTATTATTATTTTTTTTCTTATTATTAATTTTTTTTTATTCGTAGTAGATAATTTTTTTTTATCATGTGCGAGATCTGCGGAGGACCCCACTTTACCATAAGATGCTCTCATTCATATTCATCGGGGTATTCCATAGATTATTATTTTAACACGTATTTGCAGCCGCAGCCATATCAGTCATACCAGCCTTCATACCCACAGGCTAACCAGTGGTTTAACCCTGCAACATATGAGTCACTAGATAGAATAACAAGTCGGCTTGATCGTCTACAAGCAATGATGTATGAGGAAAGGCATGGTGGTAGCTCGTCAGAGTATCCACCTAGCCAACATTTGTATCCACGTCCCGATTATCGGGATGTCTCGTCTCACACTAGGCCCGACTTTGCCGCCCTTCTTGTTAAGCGTGACACCTTCCTTGCTAATCAACAGCTCATGCTCGAGGATATGCGTTCTTTGCTATCCATGCGCACCGACTATTTGAGGGAACAAGATGCGGCACTTGAGAGGCTACAGGCTCAGGTGGATGAACTGAAGACCATAATGGACGATGAAGTCCCACCTTCAGTTCAGCAGGTTTATTTCACATATGATGACCCAGACGAGATGGTAACACTTACATTACCTGATTGTATTAGTCCTGTTGCTGAAACTGTTTGTCCTTACTCATCTGATTCTGTGCATGATTTAACTGACCCATATGATTCTTTACACTTGTCTTGTGAGGATGATATTTTGCAGGATTCAGGGTTAGAGCCAGAGACCATAATGGACGCCTTAGTCCCACCTTTGGTTCAGCAGGATGAGCAGCCTTGCCAGATCTCTATTTCAGCAGCATACCCTTGGGAGGCAGATGTCTGGAGTGATGATGAGGAGATAGAAAGGATAGCTTGGGACGCGCATAGGAAAGCCATGATGGAGAAGATAGGGGAGGCTGAGGAAGATATGGATTTTTCAGAATCCACAGGCTGGCTGTTTGAGGAAGAAGTGGTGGAAGAGGAAGACACCACTGACCTGCTTGAAGAAGTAGCTGATGAGGAAGAAGAGTTTGGTGACGAGTTGGTTGATTTGTCAGCCCTAGAAGTGGACAAAGATTTTGAACAAGTGTCACCAAACACGGAAGATAAGAAAGAAGCAGTGGTGGAAGAAGAAAAACACCACAGCCGGCCCGTGCAGGCATTGGATATTACACTGCTACTAGTGCCACCACCATGGCCACCACCACGGGAGAAGGCGAAGAGGCACCTGGACCGACACAGGGTGAGGGTCAGGAGTTGTAGAGATAACAAGTCCCCTCATTACATGCCAAGAATCAGGTTTGGTCCAGGTAAATTTAAATATTGGTGGCCCGACCCATTTAAATTCGATAAAATATTTTTAAATTCCACTAATTTAATTTTTCTAAATAATATGGACCGGGTGGAATTAAACGGGTTGGATCGGGTCCAGATAAAAGAGAAGCCCCCTGATTAAGTTTAAGTGTGGGGAGGCTCTGTAGAGTTTGTAAATTTATATTTATACCTATTTTTTTTGTAGCTTTTCATTTTTTTTATTTGTGGTCCGTCCTTCGGTAGTGGTTCATAGGATTTTATCTTTCTATTATATCTTTGTTTTTTTGTGTCTTTGAGTCAGTTAGCAGGTTTGCGTGTTTGCTTAGGTAGATGAAATTTCATTATGAGCGGATCCCCTGTATTATCTTTATATATATTTTATGAGTGGGAGTTTTGGTAAAGGTTTGGGTAATAAGAGAATTTTTCTAATAAAAAAAAAGTTAATTAACTTTCTCTGAAAAAAGACTTTTAACGTAATGTGAGGAGTCTGGGCTGACCTGTTCGCCTCATGCGACCAGCTATTACCCCGGAAAGTTATATATTTTTTTCGCTTGCAACACGTGTTGTGATCACCAGTGTCCTTCACGTTGAGCAAGAACCATAATTTTTTTTCTCTCTACCCATTTGGTTCTACCACCATACACCGCCAGTTTGCCAAGCAGGTACGTCTTCTTGTTTGTTGTTATTTTATGAGTCTAAGTCAGTAGTTTGAGTCTTTTTATTTTTGTGTGGTTCGGTATTATGCTCGGGTTTTGTTTGTTTTGTTTTGTTTTGCGCAGGTTTGGATTGCACCACCCGTACTCAATCTCCATTCGGGTGATTCCGAAGCTATTTATCATTTGTCAAGGAAAGCCCGGAGTTTATTATTGTGTCAAAGCCGATCGCGAATGAAATGCTATACGATCGAGTTGGATTGGACTAAAGTTTTAGAGCTTACAAAGAAAAATGAACCAGCTAAGTCCTTTCCAAATTGCCCTCGTCTTTTCATTTTTGTATTCGGAATTTATTTTTTGTTTTGAGTCGTTTTCTATTCCTACATTGAGGGCAATGTAGAATTTAAGTGTGGGGATGGGAATCTGTCGTTTAGTCTGTATACAGAGTCGTTTAAATCAAAAAAAAATTAGAAAAAAAAACGAAAAAATAAAATTTAAAAAAAAAACTGGAAAAAAAAGTCCCTGATTTTGAAGTTTGCATTATATAAAATATGGAAAATGATAGGTAAAGTTAGGTGTCCGGTTTTCAAATAGTATGTATAATAAGAGATTAAAATTGATTGAAAACGTGTCTGATTTGGGATATGTGGGTAGGCTCGGCCGGTAGAAAGGTTTCCTTTGAAAAGTAATAAATTAATTATGTTAGGCTATTTTGTGGGTTCTCATCTAGGAGAAACGGGGAGACCGAAACCGCCAAAAATAGTATAAGAAGCACCGTTATAAATAGAAAACCGTTAGAATTTCTAATCACTTAAAAAAAAATTAGAAATCAAAGCAAAAACGCTGAAGCTTAAGGTGCTTGGCCACTGGGATAGCGACTTGGATTGGTCACACCCTCTGAGTTAAGTATGCTGAGATGAAAAAAAAAATGCTGAAGCTTAAGGTGCCTGGCCACTGGGATAGCGACTTGGATTGGTCACACCCTCTGAGTTAAGTATGCAAAAAAAAAATGATTTTAAATTCTCTTGGTTTTCTACACAAGACGGTTGGGAAATGGTCAATTGGTCGTTCCTTTAGCTTCATAAGCTTGAGGCGGGATTAGGAGGAACTGTGGCTTCCTTCGAGTGAGACCTTAGATAGACTAATCAACATGAACTTAACATAAATAAAAAGGGGCTTGGAAACCGGTGTGGGTTTAAGAGGATCAATATACCTGCAATCGCAATCAACACGTTAGTAGATTATTAATTAAGTAACCTATGTTTTGAAACTGGATGTAAACCTAACTGTGATTCCATAGCATAATTCTTTTTCAGGGACGAAAAAGAGATAAGTGTGGGGATATTTGATGTATTGTAAAATACATCTATTTCAAGTGTAAAGTTTGTGTAATTTTTGAGTCGTTTAGATAGTGTTTTTATTAGTTTTAGGCTTGTACTGGTCTATTTTATTTAGTATAGGTTTTTATATATTTTTATTAGTTTTGTGTCATTTTTATTACTTATGTATTTATTTTATATTTTAGTAGGTGTTCGAATGGACGTTGGAGTATAAATGACGAACTTTGATCGAGCCAAGAACACCCGATATAAGAGCACAGAATAATAATAATAATAATAATAATAATAATAATAATAGAAAAAAAAAGAAAAAAAAGAAAAGAAAAAGTGACCAAGGTCTCTACGGCCTAAAAGCCCAACAAGTGACAAAACAAAATTAGGGCTAAGGAGTTTTAAAAGGATTATTATTTACGAAAGTGTGAATATATATTTTTTGGCCATTGGACATATCATTCATTCATTCTTCGAACAACAGCTTCTGAACAATAAAATTAGAAGGAAGCCTTGGAGACTTTTTGAAGGGGGAAGGTTCGGGTGCACTAAAGATTAATTATTTGAAGACCCGGTGGTTTGTTTTATCGTTTTTAATTATTTAGAGACATGTTTATTATTGTTTTTCAAGACTATATAACTATGTTTCTAATTATAATTATGAACTAAATATTTTATGGTTGCTTAGGTTTATGAACTAGACACGTTATTTGCAGTATTTAATGATTTTTGGTTTTTAGTTTTGATGTGTAGGATTACATGATTTTAATTTTATTGTTGGATTTGATATATGTGTGTTGGTGTTAATTTTATTTGAGGTTTGTTTATTGGTTTTGTGGAGCTAGGCATGTAGAGATACCCCCTAGGTCTAAAAATCAATCTAGTTCGTCAACTTAGGTTAGCGTGCTAGTATTTGGAGTTGGAGTACGACACAAGTATAACAAACTAATATAATAAATTAACTAAAACGTGCAGTCCATTCTTGAGGGTGAGAAATCTAACTCGAGATTGCTAGGTAACTAACTAGGCATTGTTCGGTAGTTGGCAAGCGCTAGGGCGGGAGTCGCTACTTGTCCGTGTTTAGAGTTTTCCTAGGTTTTCTTCAGTAGAGTTTAAGTCTGCTTCATAGTTTGAGGGTTTTAATCCAGGAGAGGTTTTAATCTGATTTCTATGGGATTTTGGTACGCTAGGGTGATCCAGGTCCATCTTAGCATTTCTACACTTGTCCCGCCTTAAGTCTAGTGAGCTATCTTTGACAGGAGGTTTATTAGATAAAAATAGGGTCTCAAGTTAATTACCAGATTCAGGATTTATTGCTAGTGTCTAGGGATTTTACCTAAGTAACCAGCCTTCTTCCTATCCGATTTCTTCAAGTTCCTAGTTTCATTGAAGCAGTTGAGGTTATTTCATTTATATTTCGTTTCTTTTAAGTTTATAATTATTAGTTTAACACCCCCCATTTAAGTATATATTTATTTAGGCTAGTATTCGGTAGAGGTTGTGATCTAGAGTTGCATTCGCGTCTTTGGGTTCGATACTCGGTCTTATTTGTTTACTGCTTTGCGACCGGTACACTTGCCGTGCGTGTGTAGTTTTTAGGTGAGTCGTTTTAATTAAAACTTGTGTTATTTTTATATATACATTTACACACATCATTACGCCATGAGTGTTCTCCACAAACGAGCACTCACTTGGTGGAATGAGGAGAAGCGCACCCGTAGGGCCGAAGTTGCTCTTGCTATGACATGGGACCAAGTCAAGGAGGTTATGAAGGAAGAGTTTTGTCCTCGCAACGAGGTTAAGAAGCTTGAAGATGAGTTCCACACCCTAGCTCAAGATAGTGGGGAAAACCTTGCCTACAACACCCGCTTCCACGGGCTTAGCTTATTGTTGCCTCACAAAGTCACTCCCCTGCCGGTAGCCATCGAGAAGTACATCGGTAGTCTGCCCATGCAAATCCAGGACACCGTTTGGGGAAGAAATCCTGCAACTTTGGAAGAAGCCAAACGTCTGGCGGCCACCCTTACTGATAATCACGTGAAGAACGGTACTCTCTTCCGCAAGGGCACTAAGAAGACGGTTGCCAAAGACACTCCCCAGCCCGCTATTGAAGTCAAGCCTGAGACCTCAAGCAACAAGAAGCGTAAGGCTAGGAACTACATGGTTGCTACTACTCCACCTGCAGCACAAAACCCAGCCAAGAAACCATACACCGGACCTCACCCTTTGTGCAATACTTGCAAATACCACCATCCAGCACAGGTGCCATGTCGCTTTTGTACTAAGTGTCAAAGGTATGGTCACCTTGTGAACATCTGCCGAGCCCCTCCTACTGCCCAAAACAACAATGCCCCAGCTCCTATCCAACAAAACAACCGGCCTGTTTGTGGTCAGTGCTACGAGTGTGGCAGCCCTGATCACTATATCAACAATTGCCCCAATCGTAACCAAAACCATAACCAGAACCAAAACCGCAACCAAAACCAAAACCAGAACCGCAACCAGAACCAAGGTGCTCGAGGTCGTGCCTACAATCTCAATGCTAACCAGGCTCGTGACAACAACGAAGTGGTGAATGGTACGTTCCTCATTAATAACCACTATGCATCCATATTATTTGATTCGGGAGCTGATAAGTCATTTGTATCACTGAAGTTTGAACCTTTACTTAACTCACCCCAAACTAATCTAGAGGAACCTTTAGTGGTAGAGGTAGCTAATGGGAAGTCTATTTCGATCGACTCTATTATTCATAACTGTGTGTTGAACCTCGACAATCATACCTTCTCTATCGATCTCATCCCCATGCATCTTGGAAGTTTTGATGTTATAGTAGGCATGGACTGATTGTCAACCCATCGTGCCGAAATTCTGTGCTTTGAGAAAGTCATACACATTCCTCTCGAATCTGGTGAGATTTTGAAGATCTATGGTGAGAAGCCCTGTGGCGAGCTTAAGCTCATGTCTTGTACTACTGCCCAAAAGTACTTACGAAAGGGGTATACAGCCTTCTTAGCTAACGTGAGAAGAAGGACAAAGGCAAAAGTATCCAAGACATTCCAATTATTCGAGACTATCCTGAAGTCTTCCCAGAAGATTTACCTGGTTTGCCTCCTGCTCGACAAGTGGAATTTAGAATTGATCTTGTTCCCGGTGCTAATCCTGTCGCTAAAGCTCCTTATCGTCTTGCACCCTCTGAGATGCAAGAACTTGCCAGTCAATTACAGGAACTTTCTGATAAAGGGTTCATTCGCCCTAGTTCTTCTCCATGGGGAGCCCCTGTCTTGTTTGTTAAGAAGAAGGATGGTTCTCTTAGAATGTGTATTGACTATCGTGAACTCAACAAACTCACCATCAAGAATCGTTATCCACTGCCTAGGATTGACGATCTCTTCGATCAACTTCAAGGAGCAACCCACTTCTCGAAGATTGATCTTCGATCTGGTTATCATCAGCTTAGTTTCCACGATGGAGATATTCCCAAGACAGCCTTTCGCACACGTTATGGTCACTATGAATTCATGGTCATGCCTTTTGGATTGACCAACGCTCCTGCAGTGTTTATGGATTTAATGAATCGAGTTTGTAGACCCTACCTTGACAAATTCGTGATTGTCTTCATCGATGATATCTTGATTTACTCTAAATCAAAATCCGATCGCGAGCAACATCTTCACTCCATCTTGGGTCTCCTGAAGAAAGAACAACTGTATGCCAAGTTCTCAAAATGTGAATTTTGGCTTAAGGAAGTTCAATTTTTGGGACATGTCATTGATATGAACGGGATTCATGTTGATCCTGCAAAGATCGAAGCTGTGAAGAACTGGAGTGTTCCTAAAACTCCAACTGAAGTCCGTTCATTCCTTGGTTTGGCTGGTTATTATCGTCGATTCATCGCCAACTTCTCTAAGATCGCTGTTCCTCTCACTGCCTTAACTCACAAGGGTAAACCCTATGAGTGGGGACCAAAACAAGAGGAAGCATTTGAAACTCTCAAGATGAAACTCTGTGAAGCTCCTATCTTGTCTCTACCTGATGGTAATGATGATTTCGTGGTCTATTGTGATGCATCAAACCAAGGTCTTGGTTGTGTTCTCATGCAATGAGGAAAGGTTATTGCTTATGCGTCTAGACAGCTCAAGACTCACGAAAAGAATTATACCACCCATGATGTTGAATTGGGCGCTGTTGTCTTTGCTCTCAAGATTTGGAGAAATTATCTTTATGGGACCAAATGTGTGGTGTTCACGGACCACAAAAGTCTCCAACATGTCTTCGACCAGAAAAATCTTAACATGAGGCAACGACGTTAGGTTGAGTTACTTAACGACTATGATTGCGAAATTCGCTACCATCCTGGCAAGGCGAATGTTGTGGGTGACGCACTTAGTCGTAAAGAGCGTATCAAACTTCAATGTGCGAGAGTTCGTACTGATCTTCAGGATCGCATTCTTCAGGCTCAACATACATCAGTCACCCAAGGTAACATGTACGATGAAATGTCTTGTGGTGCTGAGACTCAACTTGAAACCAAACCTGATGGGCTACTCTATTTTCTCAATCGACTGTGGATTCCTGACCGTGATGATCTTCGTACTTTTCTCATGAACGAGGCTCATAAGTCTCGTTATTCTATTCATCCTGGAGCTGACAAGATGTACCAAGATCTCCGTTATTCTTATTGGTGGCCTGGTATGAAGAAAGATATTGCCCTTTTCGTTGCAAAATGCCTCACTTGTTCAAAGGTCAAGGCTGAACACCAACGACCATCTGGTATGCTCGAACAACCAGAAATTCCTGTATGGAAATGGGAGAGCATAGCTATGGACTTCATCACCAAAATCCCTCGTACACCCAAAGGTTTTGACAGTATTTGGGTAATCGTCGATCGTTTGACCAAGTCAGCCCACTTCTTACCTATTCGTGAGAAGTATTCTGTAGAAAGGTTGGCAAATATGTACATAAGTGAAATCGTATGTCGTCATGGTATACCTTTGGACATTATCTCTGATCGCGATGGTCGTTTCACCTCTCACTTTTGGGATTCTTTGCAACATGCTTTGGGTACCAAGTTGAACCTGAGTACTGCTTATCACCCTCAAACAGATGGTCAGACTGAACGGACCATCCAAACACTTGAGGATATGCTCAGGGCATGTGTCATCGATTTTGGTGGCGCATGGGATTCTCATCTCCCTTTGGTTGAGTTTTCATACAACAATAGTTATCATGCCAGCATTAACATGGCTCCATTCGAGGCACTCTATGGTCGTAAATGTCGTTCACCTGTCTGTTGGACCGAGGTTGGTGAAGCCCGTATCACAGGACCTGAACTAATCCAGGAAACCACAGACAAAATCCAACTCATTCAGGATAATCTTCTCAAGGCTAGGAGTCGCAAGAAGAGTTATGCTGATAAACGTCGTAAACCCTTGGAATTTCAAGTTGGGGACCTTGTACTACTTAAGGTATCCCCTTGGAAAGGTGTAATTCGTTTCGGTAGAAAGGGAAAACTAGCTCCTCGATACGTAGGCCCCTTCAAAATTCTTGACAGAGTTGGAAAAGTGGCTTACAAACTTGATGTTCCACCTGAGCTAAGCAATGTTCACCCGACCTTCCATGTTTCGAATCTCAAGAAATGCTTAGCGAATGAGAACCTTCATATTCCTCTTGAGGATGTGCAAATTGATGAAAGCATGCACATTATCGAGAAACCCGTTGAGATTGTTGATACTGGAGTCAAGAAACTCAAGCGCAGTCGCATTCCGATCGTTAAGGTTCGTTGGGAATCTAAACGAGGCCCAGAGTTCACTTGGGAACGTAAAGACCAGATGAAATCTAAGTACCCACATCTTTTTCCACCAGACTCTCCAACTCCAACTTCGGGACGAAGTTCCTAAAAGTAGGGGAGACTGTAATATTACGCAATTATACTTGTACGTTACACATCGTTATTAATAAAAATGTCAAAGTTCCAGTATTATTGTGTGCATTTCATTATTTTTGTTGCATTTTGGAAACCCTAATACTATATAAATTATATATATATATATGGATATATTAAGGATAATTGTAAAACAAATGGTGCTTGGGCCGGGACTCGAACCCGCGCCCAAGCCGGTTCAATAAACACACACTCACAAACCATCTAGTCTAGCATTCATATTTGTTTCAAACCCGGACCCTTATAATTATATTACTTGTTTTAAAACCCTCACAGTTGACTTGGAAAGTCAACTATGATACGCGACTTGCCAAAAACAATATCAATAACTCGTGATTAACCTATGATTTGCATCACCACGCAATTACTGGTCTATTATGACTCAGACACACGATAATTGACAATCAATTGATACCAAATTAATCAAATACGCGTACCACATTCAATTCGTGGTCAACGCTTGCCAATTCGATCACCTAGGCCTGTACACTATAAATTGATCATTTCTGAACAATCACAACTCGCCAATTCATCTTTCTAAACCTCCAATTCTTCACAAAAAACCCTCTGTTCTTGATAATTCAATCGCGATTTGACTTTTTATGTTGACTGTCCAATCGTGCTCGATACTGCATTGTAAGTATGATTTTTTTTTGGTTTTTAACCTTCGGCATTCACACATCAATAGCCCTAAGGTTAATTGGGTTATTGATGTGTGAATTGAACGATTGGAAAAATTAGGGCTCGTGGGTTTATTTTGGGGATAAACACGATTTTGCATATTATATTTATTTTAATTAAAACAGGAACTAACACAACCACTGGTCTAGACCAAGTGGTTGTGTCTGGTGTCATCTTCCTAAGCCACGCGGGTTCGAGTCCCGGCAGTAGCAAAACCCTTTTTCCTTTATTTTGTTTTTAATCAAACAAATCAAATAAATTATATATAATACTTATAACTTTATAAATTCGTTTTAAATTATCAAAACTCTTTTATAAATTCTAAAAAAAATTATTTTAAGATAAACTGATGAAAAAGTTCATTCACAATTTTTAGTTTTCAAAAATTAATTTATTTAATATATATAATAATTAAATCAATTTTATTCTATTATATTTATAAAATTCCATTAATATATCAAAACAATTTTATAAATTTCCACAAAAATTATTCTGAGTTTATATAATGATAAACTTTTCTGAAATGATTTTTATTTCTGAAAAATCATTTATTTAATATTTTTAATCAATTTTTGTTAGTTTTAATCATAATTAAATCATAATAAATACAATTTTTAATATTTTTGCACCAAAATTTTATACAAATTATTTCTGAATATTTAGAACAGAAATATAAATTTTAAACTAATAATTCTTTAATTTTAGTATTTTTAAATATTAAAGTTAAATCTTGATAATGTGTTATAAATAGAATTAATATTCTATTTTAAAGAAAATAATTTTGTAAAAATTATTTTTATACTTTAAACACATTTTTGTGACCATCTTGAATTTAAATTTTATAAAAAGATTTTTTGTCTATTTAAATTACTAAATTTCTCCCATTTATCAAACATTTTTAATATTAATCAAATAAGCAATTTTCCCCAATTCGAAGCCCTAGAACATATACATTTGTAGACTAGATAGACTTAGACATATTTATTACCTTATTATAGGGTGATATTTGGCATTTTTTGGGCAACACCACTATTCAATCTTTTCAAGAAGTATAACATTTTGCTAAGGTGAGTTTTACATAGCCCCTTTTTATTTATCACCATTTTTGGGGTGAAACATGTTACAACATCATTTATGCAATTCAATCATCAATGTGTCTATGTGTTTTTCTATGTTGCATTATGTCTTGAACATGACTAGGGTAAGCACAATTCTAGCATAATCATTAACATTGATCAGCCGACGGTATACATTGATAGATCTATTGGACTGACAATCCCACCCGGATACGTGCCTCCTACAAAGGTAGCGTGGGTGTTTGTTATCGCATAACATATTCGTGTGAACCATGAGCGTATGGGATGTACCACATTATAACAGTCACAAGGGTTGATTATGCACTCGATTTATTTCTAGTATGTTTTCACATATGGACTAGATTGCCATGACACATGAATTGCACAACATTTTTTTATTCGATTATCAAAACCTATGTAATTCTCACCAACTTTTGTTGACCCAAAAATATTTTCAAAATTAACATGTTTCAGGTAACAATGAAGGTGAGGCTTGAGTTTGCATGAGGATTATACATGAAGTTATTAATTGAAGCTTTTTGAAGTTTTGTTATTTGATATTATGTATTGAATTCTTAGACATCACTTTATTTTTGGATTATTATGATTGAATAAATTATTTAAAATTTAATTTATACCATGTGCTACTGAAACAATCATCAATACGTAACATCCCGATGTTTCCGCCATTCGATTGGGGTGTTACAAATCGTACCTTTTCTTGGACCTCGAGATAGGTTGAGAAAGTCTGCTATCAGGAAGATTTCTTGGCTGGGAGGTTGCCACGTCGTCGTCCTTTCTGCATGTCAAACTGAGAGCAGTCTCTGATTGGAGAGGAACTCTGACGGGCAGCCTGTTGCGTCAGAGATATTTTGTTTGGGGCAGGGGTGAGTCCCAAGGTTGCCCCAAAAGGTATCTTCCAGTTGTGTTGGCGAAGCTTCCTTTGGCTTGCTGGGGAAGCTTTGAAGTATGTTGGGTCCGCTGACGTGGAACGGGCGGACGATGTTGCGCCTGGCGTCGATTGGACGCTAGGGTGTATCGCCGACGTAAAACGGGCGGGTAATGCTACTTATGGCGTCAGATGGACGCCAGATGTATTGCCGACGTAGAAGGGGCGGGGGGAGGCCAAACGTTCCGCTGACGTAAAACGGGCGGATGGACGCTAGACGAATCGCTGAAGTGAAACAGACGGATGGACGCCAGGCGATGCCGGTTCTAGTTGGGCGATGGTATGGTATTAGTAATGCTTTGGTACCATATCCCTTCAAGTCCCCCCAGTCCAGTGCTTTCATGCACCTTTGGTAGGGGAGTGTTGGACTTGATGTAACAAGTGTACTTTGCGTTACATCCAGTCGTCACTGGGTTTTCATGTAACAAAGTGGATGTGTGTTTTTTGTATGACCTTCGTCAACTGGTGCGCGCACAGTGATCATTAAGGACTTCCAGGAGCAGCAGTGGTTTAAGTTGCTCGTGGAGCATCCGACGCGTCTAGATGACTTGGAAAAAGTGTGATGAAGTTATGCTGCGTTTACTCGGGGTGAGTCGCTTGGGATCCACGATGGTTATGATGTTCTTCCAGGCGGGGATGGAGGTATGCAGTTGGTAGAGGGTACGTGTCATGTCTTCCCTTTGTTTTTTGTCCTTTATTTTTGCGCTTTGCCTTTTTTGACGCTCGTTTATGTTGCAGGTGAGCGTTTGTTTGATTTTTTTGCCGCCCGGGTATCGCGCACCCGTTTTGTTGCAGTTCCTGAGGGTGAGGTGTCCGGAGTGGAGAAGATGAAAGTTAACATCCTGGTCCCTGCGCAGGTGGAAGGTGCGTCCGAGAACCTTCTCCAAGTTGGTTTCCTTGTCAATCCGGAGCCGTTGTCTGTGCGCACGGTGACCGGGATTGACTTTGTATTTTTATCAGATGATGAATCTAATGGGTCATCATCAGATCTAATCCGTCGTACGCATCGTACTGTAGGTGGTGGCTCTAACACATCTACTACTGTGCCTCAAGGCGGGGGTTCTAGCAGCGCTAGTGGTGCTGGTGGTGGTTCAGCAGTTCAAGGTAAGTGTTTGGTTTCTAGGAAGTTTTTTTTTTGTTTTCGTACCTTGTCTCTAAGTGAGAGTTTCGTTTGGTAGGGCGCAAACGTAAACATTCGGAGGCTGTGCCGCAGGGGACGCCAGAGGGTGCTAATGTGGAGGAGCCCAATTTGGCGGGTATGGACCTTGCTCCACCGCCCGTTCGTGAGCCCTTCAAAAAGAAAATCATTTGGAGGCTTAGTGGTAAGTATAAGTTTATATACTCTATGTTGTATATATGTTTTGATGTTTGACCCTGGCTGATAGCTTTTTTATCTTTTGCAGGTTCCGTTCCTGCGTCTCTTAAGAAGATGCACGAAGAGAGGAAGAAGAAGCTGCTGGAAGATGAGCGTTTGAAGGCTCAGTTTGGCGCTGTTGAGAGTGGTGTGCCAGATTCTGAGGCCGCGTGGAAGCTTGAGGAGGACAGCCGTGCTGCCGCGGCTGCTATCAAAAAGAAGGAGGATGATGAGGCCCGAATAAGGGAGGCTACGATGAAAAAGCAGCGTGAGGCAGAAGAGGCGGCCCGTCTAGCGGCCGAGAATAAGTTGAATGAGGAGGAGGATCAGCGTCAGGCTGAGTTGTTGAAGAAGCATGCGGCTCTGGTGGCCGTGAAGACTAAGAAAAGCAAGATGGCGGCTGGGCCAGGTGGCAGGGGGTCGCAGACGGTCCCTCTTATTGTGGATTTGGAGGGGGCGAGGCCCCAAGTGATGTCTTAGTAAGTGGTGAAGGGGGTGGCGTTACTAGGCCACAAGTCAAGAAGTTTGAAGGGGTGAAGGCGTCCTCTGCCGACCCCGGCTTCAAGTTGGATGTTCCTGTGTATGCGCCCGTGTGGCGCATAACAGACAGTTGCCGTTTCCTCAGTTTTTTTGTGGCTGAGGACTTTGTGAAGAATGTGCTTCCCCCAGCGGAGCGCATATTTCAACGATTGCAAGATCGTGGTACTATGTTTTCGGAGTTGTGTATGAATCTAACACAATCTCTGGGAAACTTGTACGCTCTTCATCATGGGGAGGATGACTTTATAGATGAGCGAACGACGGTCGCAGCTGAGGCTGCTCGTCTGGCTAAGGAGAAGGAGGCGCTTTAGAATACTAAGCGGAGGTTGTTTGAGCAAATTCGGAAACTGGAATCCGAGTTGCGTCAGAAAGATGTTGAAGCGGGAGAGAAGCAGAAGGCTTGGGAGCAATCTTCTCAAAACATCAATAAGAAACTTGAGCGCCGTCGGCTGGCGGTGCGGAAGGCTGAGCTGGATTTATCTGCGTAGGAGAAGATTGTTGCTGCCAAGGATAAGGAGTTGGAGGTTTTAACCTCGAAGTATGCTAATGCCGCCGGTCAACTGACCAAGAAGGATGAAGACGTGGTGAAGGCCACCACCCGTGTGTCTGAGTTAGAGGGGCAGGTTAGTGCTCTTCTAAAGTAGAAGGAAGCGTGGCAGCTTGAGAGGACTCTTATGCTTGACGCTCAGAAGGCGTATTGTGAGAAGTCCTTGTGGATCATGTCTGATGGGATATCTGCCGTAAGTTGTCCTCTTTATTTTGTTGCATTTGCTTCGTTTCATCTTTTGTTTAACTCATGTAGCTGATGTCTTGTGATGTAGGTCTTTGATCGCTGTTGGAATGAGCCAAAGAAGGGTGAGCAAATTGCGAAGGTGGTTGATGTTGTGCGTACTACGGGCGTGCATAGTGGTTGGTTGGAAGGGTATTTAGCTGCCAAAGATGGCGCACCGGTTGACGCGCAGCACTTCCAAGATGTGAACACAGATCAGCTGCTGATGGAGGAGCTTGAGAAGTTTGAGAGGATGGAGTTTCCGGTGCTCCAAGTTGTAAGGCAGTGTTTGGCGGATTCTGGCCCTATTGCCTAGTTTAGGCATTGGGTTCAGGAGTCGGAGCATGCCGGACGCGAGCGCGTGAGAAGAGAGAAGGAGAAAGCTGGTGGAGCGGGTAGTTCGGGGACGGCCCATGAGCCTCCTCAATAGGGTGTTGTGTTGTGGCCATCTTGTTTATTTGTATATGTAACTTTTTGTTGACTGGAATGCAATATGGCGCTTTGTTTTTGCTTATGTCTGTTCTGAGCGTTTTGTCGGATAGGTTGTTGAGTGTATGAAGAGTAAATTAACTTCATAGGTTATAAGTAAACTTAGCGTCCGTTGTGTAGAGTAGATTAGCTACACATTTTAGGGCTAATAGATTGTCGTCTCTAAGTTATGAAGAGTAAATTTGCTTCATAAGTTAGAAGTATGGCGGTGTTTGGCGTCTAGGTTATGAAAAGTAGATTAACTTCACAAGTTAGAGCCAAAGTAATAATTGCGCAGTTTGTAGACAAAATGTAAAGTGATGGGGTGTATTCTTCAAAACTGAGATTTTCATAAGTAACATAGGCGCAATTGCGCAACATTCCATGATCTAGGTATGGGCGTTCCGTCAAGTCTTTCGAGCACATATGCCCCTTTTCCTAATACTTGTTGAATCTTGTATGGCCCTTCCCAATTTGGCGCGAGCTTTCTTGCGCGCTCGGAATGAGACGCGTAGTTGTCACTTAGGACGTAATCCCCAATGTCAAATGCGAAGGTTTTAACATTGGAGTTATAATAGCGCTCCAATTGTTTTTTATAGTTGCCTCGCGTATAGCGACGATCTCGCGTCTTTCGTCTAAGAGGTCCAAGTTGAGGCGCAGCTCTCTGTCATTATCTGTATGTGCAGTGTTGAGGACCCTTGGCGATGGGAATGATATTTCTGCGGGGATGACGACTTCAGAGCCATATGTTAGGATAAAGGGGGTTTCGCCTGTACTGGTCATTGTGAGGGTGCGATGTGCCCATAGGACGTGTGGGAGTTCATCCACCCACCCTGTTTATTAGGATCCTAGGCGTGTCTTTATGCCTTCGACCAGTGACCTATTGATACGTTCTACTTGACCGTTTCCTTGAGGGTGGGCGACAAATGCAAAGATCTGACTGATGCCCAACTGTGTGAGCTAGGCTTGGATCTTTTTGTCCGCGAACTGCGTTCCGTTGTCGGTGACGATTTCCATGGGTAGGCCGAAGCGGAAGATGATGAATTCCCAGATGAATTTTTTGATGTGCTCGGCGCTGATTGATGCGAGCGGCTTGGCCTCAACCCATTTTGTAAAGTAGTCGACGGCGACGATAAGGTATTGTATCTTTCCAGGGGCCATTGGGAATGGGCCGACCAAATCGATAGCCCATTTCTGGAATGGCCAAGCGGCGGTGACTAGGACCAGATCGTTCTTTGGGCGCAGGGTATTTGGTGCATGTTGCTGGCAGTGGAAGCAGGTGCGTAAAATCTTGACAGCATCCTGGTGCATCCCGGGCCAGTAGTATCCGGCGTTTATGATTTTGGCGACGACCATTCTTGGGCCTGCGTGGATGCCGCATATGCCTTCGTGGATTTCCTTTATGAGGGAAGTGGCCATCGCGGTATCTACACATCTTAGGAGAGGGCCGAGATAGGAGCGTCGGTATAGAACACCGTTCATGAGTTGATAGTGCTCGGATTTGTATTGGAGTTTTTGGGCCTCTGCTTTTTGAGGCGGTAGAGTGCCCGTTGCTAGGTATGCTTGGATCGGGGCCAACCATGACCCGGCACCCGTTTGTGTTATATTAACCTGTCTAAGTGGTACTGAAGGTTGAGCTAGAGTTTCGATGCGTACCTCTTTGGCCGTATACGGCCAAGCAGTGGAGGCCATTTTGCTGAGTGCGTCAGCTTCCTTGTTGCCACTTCGGTTGATGTGGACGATTGTGTAGGTTGTGGATTTTTTGATGAGGAGCTTGGCCTGGTCGACGTATTTAGCCATAACCGGGTCTTTGGCGTCATATACGCCATTCATGTGACCTGCTATGAGCATGGAGTCGACGTGGGCGTTAAGGTGTCTTGCGCCCATTTTGTCGGCTAGGCGTTGTCCTGCCAGGAATGCCTCGTACTCTGCTTCGTTGTTTGTGCTTGGGAACTCAAGGCGAACGGCGTATGTGAACTCGGTTTTGTCGGGGCTGACGAGGCGTAGACCTGCGCCTGCGCCCTGATCGTTAGAGGCTCCCTCTGTGTATAGTGACCAAGTTAGGCGGGAATCTGGGACAGGCTTTGGGTCTTGTTCGTCCTTGCAGTCTTTTATTTTATCGGTCGGAATTTCTGCGATAAAGTCTGCGAGGACTTGTCCTTTGATCGTGGGCCTTGGTTTGTAGATGATGGTGTGGGCGCCGAGTTCGATTGCCCATTTTGCTAGGCGGCCCGAGAGTTCTGGCTTTGAGAGTACGGTGTTGATTCTGTAATCTGTTAGGACATTGATTGGGTATCCTTGAAAGTATCGTCGCAGGCGTCATGAGGCATGTATGAGTGCGAAAACTAGTTTTTCCATTGTGGAATACCTAGTTTCTGCATCTGCGAGGGTACGGCTGATGTAGTAGATCCTTGTTTGGACTTTGTTGCGTTCTACCAGAAGTACTGCACCTATCGTTGTTTCAGATGCGGATAGGTACAGTGTTAATGGTTCCTCTGGGAGAGGCGCTGTTAGGGTTGGTAAGTAGGTCAAACACTGCTTCATTTCACGAAAAGGCGCTTCCGCCTCCGGGGTCCAGCGGAACTGTGTCTTTTTTAGTACATTTCTTAGGGTATGCACAAAAGGAAAAGACTTGGACACGTAGTTTGATAGGAATCGGTTGAGGGCGACGACGCGTCCCATGAGTGTCTGTACGTCCTTTATTGAGTTTGGTGATGGCATGCGTTGGATGGCTTGAACTTGCTCCGGGTTTGGTTTGAAGCCGCCATTGGTTACAATGACGCCTAAGAATTTCCCCTCTTCAGCTCCGAAGGAGCATTTGCCCGGGTTGAGTTTCATCTTGATTTTGCGCAACTGTTCGAAGGTGCGCTGGATGTCCAATAGCATGGTGTCTTCTTGGGTGCTTTTGATGACCAAGTCGTCGATGTAAACCTCAAGGTTGACGCCGATTTGGTTGATGAATGCGTGGTCCATTAGGCGCTAGTAGGTGGCGCCTGCATTTTTTAGTCCGAAGGGCATTTTGGTGTAGCAGTATACCCCTCTATCAGTTCTGAAGGCGGTTCTGTCTTCGTAGCCCATCTGGATTTGGTGGTGTAACACCCCAACCGATGGCGGAAACATCGGGATGTCACGTATTGACGATTGTTCAGTACCTCATGGTAAATAATAAGTTTCATTAATTGATTACATAAATTACATACAATTGTTCTAAAAGAATTTGTACATCAAAATGAAAAATACAAGATACACATCTTCAAGCATTAACTCTAATCTTCAAGCAAGCTATATCCTGAAACATGTTAAGTTTGAAAATATTTTGGGTCAACAAAAGTTGGTGAGAATTACATAGGTTTGAATGTTGAATAAAATTTGTACAATTCTAGTGTCATGGCAAGTCTAGTCCATATGTGAAAACAATACTACCCAGTAAATCGCGTGCATAATCAAACCTTGTGACTAGAATATTGTGGTCCATCCCATACGCATATGGTTCACTCGTTTATGTTGCGATAACAATCACCCACGCTACCTATGTAGGAGGTAACGTATCCGGGTGGGGTTGTCAGTCCAATAGATCTATCATTGTGTATAGTTGGCTTGTACAGAGTTAATGATTATGCTAGAATAATTGTGCTTACCATAGTAATGTTTAAGACATAATGCAACATAGAATAACACATAAACACTTATGTTGAATTGTAAATTGATGTTGTAACATGTTCACCCCAAAATAGTGAAATGGTAAAAGGGGCTATGTAAACTCACCTTAGGTGGTTAATGAGTTCGTGAGTTTTCTTGAGCGTGCAAACACTTAGTAATAATGCCTTGGAAAACTCGGAACTAGCTAGAGGAGATAATGATGGATGAAAACTTTAGTATGTTGGAGATGGGATAATAATGTTTTTTTTATTGAATGTTATTGTGAGGACAAAGAGGATTGGTGAAACCACTTTTGTAAACCTTAGTCTAATTCACTTCTGTCATTTTGGCTAAGTATAGAAGTACTGAAGAGAAGACAAGAAACTGCTGATTAGAAGATATGAGAAGTGCTGAAGAAGCAGAAGTTCTGAAGTCCAAACCAGACAAGTTCACTTCAGAAGTACTGAAGACAAAACTACTCTTCAGTAGTTTGTCCTTCATCAGCACTTAGCATCAGATATTTCCCACCGCCTTTTGCATCAGTAGTTTATTGTTTATTATTACTTTTTAGCTGTATTTGTTTCTTTCAATGTTGCAACTTGTGCAACTTGTTACTGTTGTTTCTGTACTTGCTTTTTGAGCAAGATACATGCATGTAAACGTCTATAAATAGGAGGCTTCAACCTTCTATTTTAGACATTGATTTTAATAGAAAAATCCTTCAAACACTATCACTGTTCTATTCCATTTCTGTATTTATTGTGAATCTGTCTAAGTATCTAATTCTCATTTACAGCTTAGATTCATAATAAATACTTTGTCATTTATTAGTTTCAAACATCAAGGGGGAGTTATAACTCTGCCTTAGTGTAAAAAGTGTTGCTTTAACTTATAACATTCCGCTGTGCTTATAATCTGATTTACAAGGACTTGCTAAACACTTAAGTGTCAAGATAGCAAGTTCTTACTTAGCAAAAAGAGCAAACTGATCCAACAATTGGTATCAGAGCATTGGTTTATCTGATCACATATCAATCTAACAAATTAAGAATCAGACACAAAGCTCTTATTGATATTCAATAAAAAGATCAAAAGTTCACTTTTTATCAATATCCATCACTTAAAAGAGTCATCTGACAAATCTATACTCTTTAAAATGGATCCACATAACACTGGTTCTGCCACCAAACCTGCCATGCTTGTGAGAAATGAGTACAACATATGGCAAAAGAGAATGGCACATACCTTGTCACAAACCAACACAGGTTGTTGGAGATCTGTGATATATGGTCCTCACAAACCAGTAAATGTTAATCTTGAAACTAATGTTAAGGTCCCTAAGGACCCTAAAGAATATACAGATGAGGATTTCCTAAAACTTGAGCTAGATGCAAAAGCATTCTCTATGTTGGCAATGGCTCTCCCAAATGAAATATACTCTGGCCTTTTACATTGTGAAAGTGCCAAAGAACTTTGGGACTGTCTTAAAGAACAGTTTGGAGGAACTGAAGAGGTGATTGCCAACACCAGAGAGATTTTAGCTCAACAATATGAAACATTTGCTTATATTAATGGGGAAACTTTGACTCAACAATTTGAAAGATTCTCCTCATTAATATCTGAGCTAAAGTTAAATGGTCAGACCTATACAACAGTGTCTATGCTACATAGATTTTTAAGGTCTTTACCTGACAAATGGGAAACTTACTCCATTGTTTTAAGATCCTCACCAGATATTAGCTCCCTCACTCTTACAAAACTCCATGGGAGATTACTTACTTTTGAGAGAGAAATTGATCAAAAGAAGAAATTACAATCATCTGGTAAAACTGCTGATGACTACCTACCAGGTAGTACAGCACTTTTGGGACAAGATTCACCAACTTGTTCCTATGGATCTTATGACAATATTGACATAACCACTGGGATCTCATCAGAAAGATCTTTCCCAGGTTATGACAATAATGACCAAAGTCAAACTGCTGATAATCTATGTTTTATCATGGATGATTTGAAAAATTTTAGCAGTGATGACTTAGAAGAAATGGACATATTACACCAACTGGCCATGCTAAGCATTAATACAATATTTGGTTTTGACAAATCTAAACTGAGATGTCACAAGTGTCAGAAGTTGGGACACTTTGCTAGAGAGTGTAGAAGCTCTAGCTTTAACCAATCACAATCTGGAAATAACTATAACCCCAATTATAATAGGAATAATGGAACTCAAGGGAGTGCTCATTTTGTACAGGCACAAGCTCCTCAACAGCAATATATGCCTCAAGTACAATATGTTCAAGTGCCTGCTCAACAGATGCAGAGCCAACAATCAATCCCTCCCTTTCCAGCTGCTCAACTTCCTCCACAGCCTCAACAACCCTCTCAACAAAGTCTCTTTACCTCAGGGTATGTTGACTGGAGCAGTCTCCCTTATGACACCACAGAGTGCAATCCTGATGCAGACAACAAAGTGTTTGACATCAACTGGGGAGAACCAGACAATGGCAGAAAGAACTCTGCCTTAATGGCATTTGAAGGCTGTACTTCAAAATCTGCATTGTCACAGGTATCAAAAGAATCTTTGACAAAACTTTGCTCAAATTCTTGCAAAGAAACTTTTGCTCTCATAAGAGAGACAAATCTGCACTTACAAGGCAAAGCCAATGATTTAGAGAGAAAATACACACAGATAAAATGTGATTTAGAAAGAAAACTGTGTGCTAAAACAAAAGAAGTTTCTAAATTAACTGACTCTGCTATTGAAACCCAAGCACAAATCAAAATCATGCTAAATGACCTGGGAGATGTCAGACAAGAGCTTGCTGACACCAGGATCACTTGTGAAAAATGGGTGGAATCTTGTAAGGGGTATCAATTATTGCTAAACAAACAAAGTGCTTCAAATGTTAAGTTTGGCATAGGATACCATCATGTTGAAACACCAACAGATTTTTCTCCCAAAACTACTGAAGATGGGAGAAGAATTGTTTCAAATGAAACTTCTGAAGGGAAAGAATGCACATCTTTCCATGAAAACTTTCTAAACAGAAATCCTGGCATTTTTAAAGAAAGTACTTCAGAAGTGTTTACAAAATCTGACAACAAGCCATCAGTAGTTTCATCTACATCAGGAGTTGAGACCCTGAAAACTACTGATGAGCAAAATCTTTTCACAAATGTCAGAAATTTGCCTTTAGATAAAAAACAAAAGGCAAAAGAATGTGAAATTTGTGGCCTGTTCAACCACAAAACTGAATTTTGTAGATACAGAAAAGGAATTAAGTTCAATCAAAAATTTAAACAACAGGTTGTGGGAAATCAAATCAGAAATGATTATGAAAGAATCTTTAAACCCAAGAAACAACAACCTGAAAACACCTTTTCTCAGAAAAAGATAAAATCTCAACCAAAATCTTTTTCTCAAAATTCCTTGTCAGTAGTTAGACCAGAATCATCAGCAGTTTCACAAACTGCTGAGATTCAAAATCTAAAGAACATGGTAGAACTACTGATGACCAAGGTTGATGGTGGTCCTAAAAAGGATACCACCATGGTTCTTAATGAAAAATCCATTGCCAAAAAGACATGGATTTCTCAACCTGGTCAAGAACAAACTGTAACTGTTCTCAAGAGCAAACCCAAAGCCAAACAGGCTTGGGTTCCCAAATCTAACTAATTTGCTTTTATGTGCAGAGAGTTTCCAGGGGCTTAAACAGCATATGGTATGTTGATAGTGGAGGCTCTATGCACATGACTGGATACAGATACCTGATAAACAACTTTATCAGCCAAAGAGAAGGATCTGTATCCTTTGGGAACAATGCTAAGGGATATGTGCTAGGACATGGCAATGTCTCCTCTGGCAAAATACAGTTTGACAAGGTCAATCTGGTGGAAAACCTTGAATACAACTTGCTGAGTGTGTCACAAATGTCTATGCAGTGGACATTGAGAAAGACAAAGTATTGAACAACACTGCCTGTTTCTTCTCTAGGGCATCAACTTCAGAAATCTCTGGCACAGGAGACTTGGCCATGTGAACTTTAAAACCATAAATAAAGTCACAAAAATGGGCTTGGTTAGAGGTCTACCTTTGAAAGTATACCAGTGTCAAGAACACTGTGTATCCTGTTTAAAGGGAAAACAGCATAAGTCCTCCTATAAGTCTATTGAAGAATAAAAAACAACTGCATGTCTTCAACTACTCCATATGGACTTATTTGGACCTGTCAAGATTATGAGCCTTGGTAAAAAGAAGTACTGCTTAGTCATCATTGATGACTACTCAAGATTCACATGGGTATTCTTCTTATTTTCCAAGGATGAGGCTGCTGAAATCATCAAGTTCTTCCTTCTACAAGTAGAGAAACAATATTCTCTATCTGTCAAAACCATTAGAAGTGACAATGGGACAGAGTTCAGGAACAAAACTCTGGATGAATTCTGTTTGTCTAAAGGGATTATTAGACAATACAGTGTTCCTAGAACTCCTGAACAAAATGGTGTAGTAGAAAGGAAGAACAGAACATTGATAGAAGGAGCAAGAACAATGTTAGCTGATTCTGGACTGCCATTGTACTTTTGGGCAGAAGCAGTTAACACATCATGTTATGTTCAGAATAGAGTTCTTGTGGTCAAGAGACATTCCAAGACTGCCTATGAAGTTCTTCATGGCATGAAGCCCCTTATCTCCTTTTTCAGGGCTTTTGGGTGTCAATGTTTCATCTTGAACATCAAGAAATCTATTTCAAAGTTTGCTGCCAAAGTTGACTCAGGTTACTTTCTTGGTTACTCTTCAACTAGAAAAGCCTACAAGGTTTTTAATTCTCACACCAGGATAGTAGAAGAAACATTGAATGTCAAGTTCAATGAGTCAAAACACACTCTTATTCCAGCACATCCTGCTGAACTCTTTGACCTTGACAACTTTCACTTTGGACCTGAAAAGACTGTTACTTCTTCCAAACCTACTTATTATGGTGATCAAAGGTTTGAAGATGAGGATCCTACACCATGGACTCCTCAAACAGTCATTAAGTCAACTACAACACCATCAGAAGTTTCTCAAACTTCTGATCAAACATATACTGAAGGACAAACTCAAACATTTGCTTCAGCACCTGCAACTACTGAAGAAGCTAAAACTGCTGAACCAGATATTATAGACCTCAGTAGTTTGTTTGAAGAACAAGAGCCACCTACACCTGTCAGTGGTTTACAACAACTGATTGAACACAGAGATCATCCACTTGATCAAATCATGGGTGATATAGCTTCAGGTGTTCTTACCAGAAACCAGCTCTCCAACATTTGCCTATTTTCAGCCATTATTTCACAGTTGGAACCAAAGAAGTACCAGGAAGCCCTCAAAGACAATAATTGGGTGCAAGCTATGCAAGATGAACTGCTTCAGTTCAACAAGCAACAGGTCTGGGAAATCTGTCCCTTACCTCAAAACAAGCAACCAATTGGTACAAGATGGGTTTTCAGGAACAAACAAGATGAAGCTGGTATGATAATCAAGAACAAGGCAAGACTGGTAGTTCAAGGGTACTCTCAAGAAGAGGGAATTGACTATAATGAAACCTTTGCTCCAGTTGCAAGGCTTGAGGCCATCAGGTTATTTCTGGCCTATGCCATTTCCAACAAAATTAAAGTTTATCAAATGGATGTGAAAAGTGCATTTTTGTATGGAAAAATCAAAGAGGAGGTGTATGTCTGTCAGCCACCTGGGTTTGAGGATCCTTCTCATCCTGAGTGGGTGTACAGACTTGACAAAGCTCTTTATGGGCTCAAACAGGCTCCAAGAGCCTGGTATGATACACTCTCCACCTTTTTACTCAAAAATAACTTTACAAGAGGTGCCATTGATAAAACACTTTTTATTAAACATGTTGGAAATCATGTCTTACTTGTTCAAATTTATGTTGATGATATCATTTTTGGTTCAACAAACACAAAACTGTGTGATGATTTTAAGAAACTCATGCAATCAAAATTTGAGATGAGTACCATGGGAGAACTGCAGTACTTTCTAGGACTACAGATCAAACAACAAACAATTGGAACTTTTATACATCAATAAAAATATGTTAAAGAATTATTGAACAAATTTTCTTTAAATGACTGTAAATCATGTTCCACTCCCATGACACCAATCACACAAGTTGAACCTGATGATCAAGGGAAACAGGTTGATCAAACCATGTACAGATGCATGATAGGTTCCCTTTTATACTTAACTGCTTCTAGACCAGATATTATGTTTTCAACATGTGTCTGTGCTAGATATCAATCAGCACCAAGGGAATCACACCTTATAGCAGTCAAAAGAATTTTCAGATATCTGAAAGGAACTCCAACACTGGGAATTTGGTATCCTGCTTCAAGCAATACCAAGTTATCAGCTTTTTCAGATAGTGACTATGCAGGGTGTAAGATGACAAGAAAGTCAACATCTGGTGGTTGTCAATTCCTGGGTAACTGTCTAGTGTCATGGCAATCAAAGAAGCAAACATCTGTTGCAACTTCAACTGCTGAAGCTGAATACATTGCAGCTGCAAGTTGTACATTACAGATACAATGGCTCCAATATCAACTTCTTGATTATGGAATCAAAGAGACCAAGACACCTTTGTTTGTAGACAGCAAATCTGCCATTAGCATCATTCAAAATCCGGTACAGTTCTCAAAAACCAAACATATTGAGATCAGGTACCATTTCATAAGAGATTGCTATGAAAAAGGCAAGATTGAGGTGAAGCATGTAGCAACAGCTAATCAAATAGCTGACATCTTTACTAAGCCCCTTGACACATCAACATTTCAGAAGTTAGTATCCATGCTTGGAATGCTAAATTTGTAAGTGTTTACTTTATTTTTTTTTAAACATTATATGCATATCAGTTAGAATCCAAGTTAACACTTGATTCTACCCAACTCTACATCAAACTTCTACATCAATCACTACTGTTATGCATAAAACATCAAAATTTTTTTCCTTTTTCCATCCTTGATTCCATCCTGTTTACCTTTTCCTTCTTTTTTCTGGTTTTCTCTTACAAAAGACAAAAGTCTGAAACAAAACTTCTGAAAAACAAAAAGAGAACTACTGATTAAACAAAAATCAGTATTAGAGAAACTACTGATGAACAAAAATCATCAGTATGGGGATAATTTTCTGAAAAAGTGTGTAACTTCTGATAAAATAACCTTCAGAAGTTATGAATAAAGTATTTATAAAAACATTTCTCATCAGCTGTTAAAACTACTGAAGAGAAAATGGGAACTACTGATGAAGTAATCCTTCATCAGTAGTTTAAGTCAAAAGGGCAAATCTGACTTTTCCCATCATCAGAGGTTTGACCTAATCAGTTTAAAACCTCTGATAAAAAGATTTTTAACCAAAGGCGGTTTTAAAACTTCTAATAAAGAAGATTCAAGCGGTTAAAACTTCTAATAAATACCTTTTCTACACACTTATCCTTTCAAACTCAAAATATCCCTCCTTCTCTCTCAAAAACTCTCTCAATAACCTATACCTGCAAATCCACTGTTCGATCAAAACCCAAACCACATGGCTCTAGTTCTAAAACAGGGACACAATCAAAGAGCCTTTCTTGAAAAACAAGAAGGCTGGTCCCAATACGATGAGATCATTGATCTTGTCGTCAAATCCCAATATTTTACTGCTCTCACAATAAACCCACCAATTCACACTGAAACTCTGAATGAGTTCTGGGCAAATGCTGAGACGGTTACAATGGGTGATGAGGTCATTTCCCTCAACTCAAGAATAAAAGGGAAACAACTGACCATCACACCGGCCACACTAGCAACAAGACTGGGTCTGGATGATGTAACTGCCCCTAACCATGTTGCTAACACTGATATTCATCTAACCATGACTGAGTGTGGTTATCAAGGTACTCTCTCCCATGCTACAATATTCAAAAAATATTTTGAACCAAAATACAAGCTTTTGTTTCATTATATTATTATGTGTTTGAGTCCAAAAACAGGGTCTTATGACCAGATGCCCTCCACTTTTCAACCAATATTTCATTCCATTGTGAATGAAACTAAATTCAGGGCATCAAAACTATTTTTCAATGAGTTGGTGTTACATCACAATAATACCAAGAAAAAGTTTTTGTTATACCCAAGGTTCATTATGCAATGCATAATAGGGGAACTGGGTAATGAGGTGCTTGTGGGAAAAATTTCAACTTTAAATCCTTTAACATCACAAGCATACTCAAGGCATAACAAACCGGCTGCCTGGCCAGAAGATGATCAGGGAGAACAACAACAAGTCCCCCTGAAGCCCACATCTTCCAAACTCACCCCACCAAAAGCCAAAAAGCCCAAGCCAACAAAAACTGCACCTCACCAACCCAAAAGAAAAGCTGTTCAGGAGGTTGAGATGCCTGAACATGCTCATGAGCATTCTGCTCTTCAAATAGATGAGACTGGAACACCCTCTCAGTCTCATCCATCTCAAACCCCACCAAGAGCACCCATAACCGTTTTATTCAAAAGAAAAAGACTTAGAAAAACATATGAAACACACTCTTCTTTTGAAACTGCTGAACAGCAACTTTCACCACCTATTGCCCAAACTACTGAACCAACCCCACAAATTTCTGAACAAGAGGCAATAGAAATTGCCAAACTTCTCTCTGGGCTAAAAGAGAATGTCCCATCTGATCATGTCAGTCCCCTACAACCACAACAAACAGGGGACATAACTACTACATCAGACATGGATGTGGACATCTCTAGCCCTATCCCAAGAGATGAGGGTGGACCAGAGTCTTTAAGCCCAATTTTAGAGACTCTTGGGGCATCTGAGGCTGCTACTACTCAGTTACCACCCAGTGGTGGATCTGAGGATAGAAGTAACATAGCTAAGACCTCAGATGTGGCAACTACTGATGAAGGCTTAATGCCTGAAGTAGGAAATCCTCAGTACCAAGAAAAAGAGGTTCATGAGAGAACTGAGTTGGGCTCAGCTCATGATTTAACTGAGACAGTCCTCATTGAGGGCAACATCAGGGATTCAGATGATTCCATTAGTTTGGATGATGTTTCACACACTCAAACTACTGAATTGACGGCACTTTCTGAAGGTCCTGTTTCAGGGGTATCCAGGCTCAAGAAGCCAGTCACCTCTGCACAGGTTAAAGCCCACTCAATCCCTAAAACCCCTAGAGTGGCATCCTCTGTACAACATGAGGATCTCCCAAAAACACCCCCTTCACAACAAATGCCTACCCAATTCCCTGGGCAAACAAGCATAGACCTGAACCAGCTATGCAGCCCAGAGGGTCCCCTGTACCACATGATGAATACACTCATCAGAAATCACTTCCAAACATATACAGCTGACTTGGAGCTGTCCATCAAGAACCAATTTGGAGTAATCAAGACCAAGATGAATGATCTGTCCAACAAAATAGACTTCAACAGCAAACAGATTGCTCATCTTCAAGGACAATTCTCTCAACCCTCTGCTTCAAGGGTTAAAATTGATGAATCCAAAAAGGGGGAGAAGATCAGGGAACCTAAGGAGTCATTCCAAGCCAGGATAAGGGCAAGAGTGGCCATCCTTGAAAGAGATCAAAAAGATCAGGCCAGGAAAGAAAAATTGGCCAAACAGTTTGGTGTCTCAATAGAAGAAATTGAAGCAGCAGAAAAAGAAGATGAGACCCAAACATCTGAAGAATCCCTAAGGCACAATGAAGAAACTTCTGATGACAAAACCTCTGATGAAGAATCAGAAAGTACTGAAGACAATCCTTCAGTAGTTGACAAACCATCAGCAGTTGTCAGCACATCAGAAGTTAACACTTCCAAACCTCAAACAACTGAACCTTCCAGAACCACTGCTCCCATTCAACCAACATCTGATCCCATCAGGCCTACAACTGTTACAACAATGACTGTATTAAACCCTTCTCCTATCTCTCAATCAGCTGAACTATTAGAGAAGAGCTTAATTGCAGCCAACAAGAAGGCCAGAGAAGATCAGATCTAGAAATCTCTGGAAGAAAGGGATGATTTGGATTTAAGCCATGAAGAAAAACTTCAGGCTTATGCAGCTGAACTACAAAGGCAGGCTAGCCTTGATGAGATTGCTGAACAAGATAAAAGACAACAACTGGTGTCTTACATTACCAAGAACAGCAAGACCAAAGCCTTTACACTCAAAGGACTCTCTATGCAAGAGCTGACAAGAAGAGCACAATTGCTTGCAGACAAAGTGGCCACAAGCAAAGATGGAAAGGCCAAGAGAGCCCAGATAATAGAAGAGTTAGAACTTCTGGTGTATCTAGAAGAACTGCTTCTCAGAAGAAGAAGGCAGAGGACAATGTCAAAACTGACTTCAAAATGGTACTACTTGAAGGAAGTTCAATAGTCCATTCAGATTTTGACATTGAGGAGAAACCTCTGTTAACACAATTCAGGGATCCTTCCACTTTTGCTTATCAAATACAAAAGACCATCAAAGAAAAGCTGCATACCAGAGTAGTGACTGAACACCATCTCCCAACTGTTCAGATGCCTGATATGCAACAACAACAAGGAAGAGAATCCCACCTGAGGCTATCTGAAACTGAAGACATCCAGCACTCAGGACCATCAACCCAAGGGACAAGTCTGGTTCCCTATTCTTCTGACTTTAACAAGTCAAAGATCCCTATCATCAGATGGTCACTTACTGATAACAACTCAGTACTGTTGACAAGAAGAGACCTCTCAAGCAGGGCTTACAAGAAGATCAGTGATCTGAAGAAACTGTCAACACAAGACCTGCTCACAATTCAACATCTAGAACCACAGAGAGGATCTCTATCTGATGGTCAGTTAAACCAGCTCAAGAACACCATGTACAAAGAGATATGGAAGATTGTTTAAGACAGAAGAAACACATAAGGAATTAGTAAGGTTTTGGCTTCATCAATCCACGGGGAGATTGTTAGGACAAAGAGGATTGGTGAAACCACTTTTGTAAACCTTAGTCTAATTCACTTCTGTCATTTTGGCTAAGTATAGAAGTACTGAAGAGAAGACAAGAAACTGCTGATTAGAAGATATGAGAAGTGCTGAAGAAGCAGAAGTTCTGAAGTCCAAACCAGACAAGTTCACTTCAGAAGTACTGAAGACAAAACTACTCTTCAGTAGTTTGTCCTTCATCAGCACTTAGCATCAGATATTTCCCACCGCTTTTTGCATCAGTAGTTTATTGTTTATTATTACTTTTTAGCTGTATTTGTTTCTTTCAATGTTGCAACTTGTGCAACTTGTTACTGTTGTTTCTGTACTTGCTTTTTGAGCAAGATACATGCATGTAAACGTCTATAAATAGGAGGCTTCAACCTTCTATTTTAGACATTGATTTTAATAGAAAAATCCTTCAAACACTATCACTGTTCTATTCCATTTCTGTATTTATTGTGAATCTGTCTAAGTATCTAATTCTCATTTACAGCTTAGATTCATAATAAATACTTTGTCATTTATTAGTTTCAAACATCAAGGGGGAGTTATAACTCTGCCTTAGTGTAAAAAGTGTTGCTTTAACTTATAACATTCCGCTGTGCTTATAATCTGATTTACAAGGACTTGCTAAACACTTAAGTGTCAAGATAGCAAGTTCTTACTTAGCAAAAAGAGCAAACTGATCCAACAGTTATAAAGAGTTGGAAAACTCGGACTAGGAGACCATATTTACTAACACTTTGACTTGATTTGACTAAGAGACTACGTTTGACTTTTCAGGTTTGACTAAGGGACCTTGAAAGGGTTTAAGTTTAATTGGTTTTAATTAACATCACAAAACACCAAATGGTGTAGTGGTTTGTGTGGTGTGGTTAAGGTTTAGCCCGCCAGGGACTCGGGTTCGAATCCTGGCTCAGGTAAACATTTTTTTTAACGTTTTTTAATCAGAATTTTTAATAAAATCCAATTTAATATTGATTATAAGTCATTATTTAAACAAAAAAATTAATAAAATGGATGGGAAAGATAATGTAAACATGAATCGGATGAATAAACGAGAGAGTTCTATATATATATAAAAACAATTGTGTGATGTTACAGGTGGTATCCTCGATAGGCGTCGAGGAAACACTTGTATTTAAATGGTGCTAGAGAGTCTACCCTTAGATCGATTTCTGGTAGTGGGTAGTGATCCTTTGGACATGCCTTGTTGAGGTCTTTGTAGTTGACGCACATGCGCCAAGACCCGTTCTTCTTGAGGACCATGACGGGGTTGGCCACCCAAGTTTAATGGTTGCATTTTCTTATGATGCATGCTTCGAGTAAGTCATCGACTTGCTCGTTCATGGCTCTGACTCTGTCAGGGCCCAATGGGCGTTTTTTCTGGGCTACCGGGCGGGCGTCCTTGTAGGTATTGAGGTGGTGCTCAGCTATGTGTCTTGGGACGCCGACCATGTCTGATGACTGCCAGGCGAAAATGTCTTTGTTGGCCACCAAAAGTTGTTTTAGGTGTATTCGTACTTGGGGGGACAGAATCGGCCCCAAAGTAATGGTTTGTTCGGGGAAGGCCGGGTTAAGAACCCATTCTTCTTCTTTTGGTGGGAGTGGTGTTGGCGGCGCAGTGTCTGTCTCCTGCTCTGTGGTCATGAGGCATTCGCGGTTGCCTCTGATATACGCAATCCCCGTGGGTGTTGGGAAACTCATGGTTTGGTGGGGAGTTGATGCGGTGCAATTGAAGTTTGCCAGACCTTGTCTGCCAAGCAATATGTCGTATGATGAGTTGGCTGGAATGACATGGAAGGTGCAGACTTCTGAGCGGGAGTGAGTCCCATCATCGAGTGTGATTGTGAAGTCGAACTTTTCGATGGGGTGTATGACTTCATTAAAGAAACCTGCGATAGGTGCATCTGGTTGTAGGCGTGCTTTGTCTTAATCATCGAGTTGGTCGAAACACTGCTGGTACATGATGTCGAAGCTGCTTCCGCCGTCGCACGTCATCTTGTAAGTTCGGTAATGTCCGAACAGTGCTGTGATAGTGAGTGGGGTTGTTCACTTTGCGCCCCCTGTTATTATTGGGAGGGTGACTTGGGCCTCCCTCCAATTTCCGAATGTCGTGGCTTCTGCTTGTTGCGACGTATTCGCCATGTCAGCGAGGTTTGTTTTCCGCTTGGCGTTGCGCGTCAAGTTGCACTGTCGGTTGTATGCGCCGCGAATGTGGTGTGTTTTGATGTCTTTGATGGCCATGGCGGGGTCGTCTTGCCGGCGTGCGCCGGTGCGGACATTTTTTACCAGGTTGGCCAACTTCCCAGAGCGTAAGGCTGCCTCGATCTCCATCTTGAGGCTGTAGCAGTTATCGGTGTCGTGACCCACGTCTTTGTGGAAATCACAAAATCTGGTGGTGTCAACGTTTTTTCGTTTTGTGCCCATGGATTTTGGGATCTTGAAAGTTACCTCTCCAGTTGAGAGGACTTGTGACAGCACCTGGGATGGTGTTTTTGTGAGGGGGGTCTAGTCTTGGTTCCGGCGGCCGCTGTTACGCTGGTCGCGCGTTTTTTTGTTGGCGATTATGTTTCTGGCGTCGCCAGAGGTTAAGTATCGCCCTTCGTCGGTGGAACCCGAAATGCGGTTCCAGACAGACGCTCGGTTGTTGCTGCGGCTGCGCCTGTTGCTGGAGCTCCCTCGTTGGTTTTGGCGCATCGTTTTTTGGTTGCCAGCATATAACTTTGAGATGCGGACAACCTCTTCCCACGAATCTGGGACGCCATCTTTCCCTTGAAGGGTGTGTTGGAGGCTGTCGTCGTTGACGTTGGCGAGGAAGGAGGTCCGAGTTGCCTCGTCCCCCGTTCCTAACTGGAGTGCTTCTTTATTGAACCGCACGATGAAGTCTTCGAACGGTTCCGTGTCTCTCCGTTTACACAGAGAGATTTGGCTTTTGTCACGCTTGTGACGGCGCTGCTGGCTGAAATGGAGCGAAAATTTGTCGATCAGCTGCTCGTAGCTGTCGATGCTTGATGTGTGTAAATGTATATATAAAAATAACACAAGTTCTAATTAAAACGACTCACCTAAAAACTACACACGCACGGCAAGTGTACCGGTCGCAAAGCAGTAAACAGATAAGACCGAGTATCGAACCCAAAGACGCGAATGTAACTCTAGATCACAACCTATACCGAATACTAGCCTAAATAAATATATACTTATGTGGGGGGTTAAACTAATGATTAAAAAACTTAAAAGAAACTAAATATAAATAAAGTAACCTTAGCTGCTTATGGGAACTAAGAACTTGAAGAAATCGGATAGGAAGAAGGCTGGTTACTTAGGTAAAATCCCTAGACACTAGCAATAAATCATGAATCTGGTAATTAACTTGAGACCCTATTCTTATCTAATAAACCTCCTGTCAAAGATAGCTCACTAGACTCAAGGCGGGACAAGTGTAGAAATGCTAAGATGGATCTGGATCGCCCTAGCGTACCAAAATCCCACAGAAATCAGATTAAAACCTCTCCTGGATTAAAATCCTCAAACTATGAAGCAGACTTAAAGTCTACTGAAGAAAACCTAGGAAAACTCTAAACACGGACAAGTAGCGACTCCCGCCCTAGCGCTTGCCAACTACCGAACAATGCCTAGTTAGTTACCTAGCAAACTCGAGTTAGATTTCTCACCCTCAAGAATGGACTGCACGTCTTAGTTAATTTATTGTATTAGTTTGTTATACTTGTGTCGTACTCCAACTCCAAATACTAGCACGCTAACCTAAGTTGACGAGCTAGATTGATTTCAAGGCCTAGGGGGTATCTCTACATGCCTAGTTCCACAAAACCAATAAACAAACTTCAAATAAAATTAACACCAACACACATATATCAAATCCAACAATAAAATTAAAATCATGTAATTCTACACATCAAGATTAAAAACCAAAAACATTAAATACTACAAATAACGTGTCTAGTTCATAAACCTAAGCAACCATAAAAGTCTAGCTACTCATAATATTTAGAAACATAATTCAAAGTTTATAAAATAACAATTCATCATGTCTATAAAAATATAGAGCGAAAACTAAACCTAACCCAAGGCTCGTTGGCTATTGATCTTTAACATGCCCGTGGCCTTTTCTCCTTCCGTGCTCGTTCGATCGTCACCGTAGTTAGGTTGACTTTTGTTCCTGTGCCGTTTGATGTATGAATGATATATTATTGATATATGCGGCGCTTCCCTTTTTTTTTAATAGTTGAATTTTTGATATAATATATATCCCTAAACATATCTCTTCTTTTGTGACCGACTTTTGATTGTGTTTTTGTTTTGTTGTTAGGCTTGGGCTGCGAATTGTATTTGGTGGGCTCCTCATCTTCGCTTCATTCTTTTCTTTTAAGTAAATCTTGGTTTCATCCAAGATATTATTATTATTACTACTCTTGTATCGGGTTCACGACTTGACCAAAGTTCCTCGTTTACGCTCCAACGTTCACACGAACACCTACCAAAATATAAAATAAATAAATAAGTACTAAAAATTAATAACAATCTATACAATGACAAAAATAGGCCAACAAACGAATACACGCCTAAAACTAATAAAAACTATATACAAAAGACTTAATTATAACAAAAAAATACATAAGAGAATAGATGTGTTTTACGACACATCAATGCTTCCGATGGGGAGGTTGTCAAATCAGACCCTGGCGGCTCCGGTAAGTGTCTGGGCAAACATGTGACACCAGACGGGTAGGGTCCATCCGATGACGGCCCCGGCTTGATTAAAGATGCCGAGGTGGTCGTCAGGGTCTGTAAGGCCGTCATATATTCTGACGTTGGTCGGAAGACGTTGTCGTGGCGGGATTGGTGCTTGAGATATGCGCCGGGTAAATTTGGACTTGTCAGCGAAGGCCGTTGGCCTGTAGGGGAGTGACAAGTTTGTGGTGGCGTCATCATTGTATCTATTTAATCGTTCCCGCCTGTAGTATGGGCTATGGCGGTAGTCCCTAGAGGCATCATCCTCCCATGAACTTTCGTCATAGTCCTCATTGTCGAACTGGTTGTGCTCTACACGGGCCTGGTCCGCAGGGGGTTGCCCTGGACCTTCCCCGTGACGGGCAGCAGCCGTCGTTCGGGCAGGTTGTTTGGAGGAGGAACCCATGATAGTCTTTCCGGTGTGTCGGTGGCATTCCAGGTGGGCGTCCAAAATTTGTTTCTGGCGTTCGTACCAGTCATTATTCAGGGCGTCGATCTCCTCTTCGGTTGGAGGGGCTGGATCGGTGAGCTAGAATTCTAGGTTTCTGGGGGTCACGACGGGGTGTTGTTGATTGTTGTCGTGGTCCCGCGATGTTGGGTAAGATCCCGGGGTGGCGTCGGTAATGTCCTCGACGACCCCAGATGTAACAACCGGCAAAATTAAGGTAATTCCGTACTAATTAATTAAACGCGATTAACGTAATTAACTGTAATTATGTGCTGAATATTTAATCGAGGCCTTAGAAAGATAGGAATTCCCAAATAATGCATAGGAATGCATGAGTTTAATAGCAAAGCATGATAGGATCGTGCGCAGACAAAACTATCCGGTATGGACACTGGCGATTACCCGGTAAAACTGAAATAAGCGAAACGAACACCGGACACCCAGAATATGAAATAAATAATATTTTCACAAAATATTATGAGTTTTGGAAACCCAAAGCCATACGTAAAAGCTTATTGCACAAATCTCCCGGTAACGAATAAAGTGCGCGTACCGCACCCGATACGCGCGTAACACGTAAATTCACCCGACAGAAACCGAAATAAATTATCAGTAATTTAACTGGACATAATTTTATGAATATTAACGGTATTTTAATATCGAGGGAAAACGCGTCGAAAATTCGAGAAATACCCGGGCGGTACCCGGAAGGGACTAGCTTAAACATAATGTGAAGAGTTAATTAGCAAAGTGGACCCCACCAAATACCCATAGGGGGGCCGGCCAAGGGCCACTTAGAGTGGAGTTCACTTGAGTTTTTTGTAAAAATCCCTTCCAAATCATTTGTAATGATGAGAGTGCATGTAATAGGATTGGACAAGGGAATTAACCCAATCATTTCTCCTCCCTCTCTCTAAAACTCGGCCCATACACCCTCTTAATATCTTTATAAGATTTTCATAATCTAACACAAATCCTTCCATAATCTCACTAACCAATCCAAGCAAGATTTGATAATCTTTGGAGGATTTGCAAAGATCATATAAACACTTGAAGAGCACTTGGAGAAAAATCACAAAAATCCTTTCTTTTTCTTCTTCTTGGCCGTGGATTTCCACCACCCCACCAACACCTTTCATTCAATTTTTACTACTCCAAATTACCTCTAGTTCATCCTCATTCAAACCCCTTCTTGTGTGTTTAAGAGCTTGGAGCATAACCCACTTGGAAGAACACACTAAACCACATCCAAAATCCAAGAACTTGTCTTCCCTAGCCTTGAGCTAGTTGTAAGTCTTGCATTGTTTTATTAATTTAAATATCATGTTTTTGTGCTATGATGCAAGTTGTACAATGTGGGTAATAAAAATGAGTTCTAAAGAAGTAATGGGTTTTTATTAAAAGATGAAGATGAAAGAATAATAATATAATAAAACCTTAGATTATTACTAATAAAAGTGGTATTTTGAAGAAAGTGTAATAATAAGAACATATTTGGATGATTGAAGATGAGAAAAGCTATATTTTTAAAAGTAACTTGAATATGATGAAAAGTGGTTTTAATCATCTTAGGATGATATAATAAAGTCATAAAAGTATTAAAATGGGTTAGAAAGCCATAGGTGGAAAAATTAGTTCTTCAAAGTCCCCTCACTTGGATGAGTGAAAGTTTGATGTTTTGGATAAAAATATGAAATAAACATGTTATTGATACCTTGAATGGATTAAAAGAACATTAGAAGTAAAAAGAGGTAAAAACAATTAAACATGGTGAAAAGGATTCTTCAAAGTCCACTAAAGTGGAAGAAAAATAATGACCTTGAAAGATTTAGTGAAAAATGCTACAAGTGTAAATTAAAGTACTAATATGACAACATTGGAAGCCAATGGACTAAAATAAATGTTTTAGAAAGTTATTGGACCAAAAACACAAAGATGGAAATATCGGTGTCAAAAAGTGTAAGTAATGATTTACAAGGTTGAGTTGGTAAATAATAATAGCCTACTTGGGCATATTAAGTAAAAAGTATGTTTTTATAAAATGGACGTTTTATAAAAATAAATGGAGTAACGCGAGTATTTTATAAAGTAAGATTGTATAAAATAAATACTTGGGAAGACTTGTACAAAAATGGGATACTTTTATATAAATGGGAATATAAAGGTATCGGAAACATTTTTGGTAACAAGTTGGACGAGTCGGACTAAAACGTACATGATATATTTTCCAAGAAATAAACGTTCGGAAATCGGAAGTTGGAACAATGCTTCCATAAGAACGCGCAACGGGAATAAATACGAAAAACGCTAACTAACGAACTTAGTTACACGAACCAACGTAAACGGACTTATTACGTCGAGATAAAAATATACATATATATTTTACGGAAATAAAATATATATAACAAGGGTGAAGCGTGCGTAACACTTTCCTAAGTGTAGTAACAATATTCGTGGGAAAGGAGAAACATAACGTAACAAACTAAAAACGCTAAACGACACATGAACTTAACAAGTAGTATCCACACGATGATATATGTACGTATACTCGTTTCCGACGGAATTCTAGTACATCTATTTAAATGGGAAAATAGATGTGCGAGAAGGAAAACCGAGACGAGTAGATGAGATATATCTACGAACGCGTGAATACCGACAAGATTCTAGTACATTTATTTAAATGGGAAAATAAATGTACGGTGTGGTAAGTCTAGTCGGGCGTTAAGATTATGTTACCAAACGACAAAGACTTAGCATATTTATTTAAATGGGAAAATAAATATGTGGCAAAGTAAGTCGGGTCGGTTAATAAGAAAACACTTTATATTGAGCGAAAAGATCCTAAGTATAATTATTTGAATGGGAAAATAATTATACGTTGGGTGGAGTCGTGTCAAGTATAATGTTGTACAAGTCATAAAGAATAATTATAAGAATAATATATGACTTGTAAGAAAGGGTAATCCATCGCCATTGAACCTAGGATACGAAACTATTAAACGGGAATTGGGATAAAGACGTGGTCGGGAAGTTGGGTGTACAACTTGCCAAGGCACATACACCATAGGTGTAAGTGACTTATACGCCTAGAACCTTTGTAGGTACGGGATCACAAACTTTACTATTTTCTTTGAGCCGAGCACAGTTACAGGTGAGTCTCACGGCCCCATTTCTAAACTATTTAACGTTTTTACGGGGGAAAGATATGTTGGGATTGTATGACGGGTTGGATACTTGAGTAAAGATCGCCACTCGGGGTTGAGACCTCCCCACTATAATCATTTATTCAGGAATGAGAAACCAAAGGGATATTTGAATAGTACTATTGGTGCCTGACAAGGCCCACCCCTAATCGATAGCGTCGATTATGCATCGGCGTATGCCTGGGGTGCACTTATTCTGAAATAAAGTCGTAGGAATACCGAGTAACGACTTTGGGCGGGGGCATTATTAATTGTCTTGGTTTGGTTATAGGCTCAAGTAAATTGTAGGACTTTGCAACTCCTATAAATGTCATAACAAGGATATTCCCACTTTATAAAGACTTATTAAATTAAAACCTGTGAACTCACCAATATTTATATATTGACGATTTTCAAACATATCTTTCAGGTAATTGATTGATGGAAGTTAGCATGGCAAGCAGGGTCGGGGATGTCTCCAAATTGGGCGTTGGGAATGTCGTGACAGGGTCTTATCTCTTTATTCCATGGATTTAGGGATAAAGGGAGAAGCCTCTTTATCATTTTCGAAAACAATTTATAATTATGTATGAACAATTTGACATGGTTATTAGCATTGAATAAATGCCCGTTTTCTAATTAATATTGTGCTTTGCATTAATCTTGGCTTAATACCTTTGAACCGTCGCGCCACGTGTTTCCGCCTTAGACGTGGTGTGACAGAAAGTGGTATCAGAGCCAAGGTTATAGCGAATTAGCATTTTAAAATTCTAAACTATAACCGGAATTTGGTTCAAAATCTTTCAAATAAATGCGAAACGCAATAAAGTAAATTTTTCCAACGACCATTTGGGTATATGGAGATTCCGACCAAGCTAGCCATGGTAAGTATACGTATTATTTTTGTTATAAGGTTAGGAAGAGTACCTTAGATATGTGCCTTAACTACCTAACGAATAATACTTAAATATTAGTACGGTTCTTTTGCCAGGATGTCGAACGCAGGGAGCGTAGCACCGAGCTACGACAGTAGCCTCCAGATCATCCCAGCACCGCCAGCGGAGCCGATCGAGGTGGTGATACTCGATCCCGAGGATGACGAGATGGATGTTGATGTCGCCATGGAGGGCGCCGACGGAGATAGCTCCGACGAGACGGACCCGAGCGAGGACCCAGCGTGGGCCCCCGCTGGAGACGACATGGCCGCCGTGGCCGACCTACCGATGGCCGAGGCCGACTTGCCTCTAGTGCCATTCCAGGCAGCACCACTACCAGCACTACCTATCCGCGCCGTCAGGGACTTCCCTGTAGGTTGCGCAGGTCCTTCGAGACCTATCCCTACACAGTCGGAGACTGTCGAGTCTCCATACGACCGACACGCACCAGTCGATCGTGAGCCTTTACCCACCCCACCTATCCCCGTTCCCTCCGGCATGAGGCTTGTGCCTGTCTGCCGGGGACACAACGGGTGGATCTCCGATGACTCTGACGATGAGTCAACTGCGTCGGTGGAGCACGTTGCTGTGCCTATCCCACCAGCAGGCCAGGAGGAGCACGTCGCTCCGATGATAGGGCATGCTACCGCCACCCCAGCCACCTTACCTACCATGCCCGAGCCCATACCACAGGATGGGCCAGCTTCTACTGGGCACATCCTTGAGGGCAGCTCAGCCCGCAGTTCTGAGTTGCACCGAGCAGGACTGGCAGCTCACGCCACTGCTAGCCCTCCCACCCCTACCACTGTGATGTCTACTCTAGAGTGGGTCACTGTCACCCAGCCACTCATGGTTCCACTCGCCGAGCTTATAGTCCCCACACCCTTATCCACGACACTACCCATCACCACTTTTCCCACACTACCACCCCTACCCGAGATGCTCCCTACACCACCACCTGCACCATTCACTATGGATGCAGGAGCCCCATTTCTGACACCCCCATTCGCACCGTATACTCTAGGTGCAGGAGACCCATACCAGGTACCACCCTACTGCTTCACTGGATTACCGGGCTTTGCCCCACCCTTCACACCACTACCCATACCCGATATCGTCGGCCCGTCTCAGCCGACATACACTGACATCCCCGAGCCGTCGCAGCCCCACGGGATGGCCCCACTGTCAGGACCCGCATGGTCCACGGTGATCTCACTGGAGAGAGATTTCCAGACCCTCACCGACACGGTGCAGCGCACCGTGAGTCAGATGGAGCAGCAGGCCCAGCTCATGTGGGCCAGGATCATTGATGCCAGGGATGCACTGGCACATTATGCTGAGGAGCTGCTGAGCATGGATGCTCATTGTGGCCTTACGGGCGACGCACACTTTGCGCATCGCCAATTCTTGTACGATCGCATTATGGCGATCAGTATGACCATCAGCATGTGCGCACCTCAGTACCAGTACCAGCACCCGCCGCCGCCACCACCACAGTAGCATTGCATCAGGGACGTTTGGGAGATCACTCGCGGATATAGCAGTAGTAGTAGTAGTATGATAGCACAGCATGGGTTATAGCACCCATCTGCATTTTTTTGCCTAGCCGAGCGGGATTGTGCCGGCATATGACATTATATTTCTAGTGTATTTCAAAGAGCAATGTAAGAGGAAGGTATCCTCGGTTTTTGTTATTATGAACAAATCATTGTACTTGGTATTGAAATTAATGAAAGTTTTGTTATGGTAAAATATGTGTTGTGATTATCTACGATTATTATTACTTATTCTGTTTATGTTGTGATTGCGTGTTGTTATTATGGTGATTATTGTGTTCATATGTTGTGTGGTTGTTTATACTATATATGTGATGATATTGTATGAATGATTGTTGGAAATTAACCTTTGATATTGGTTATTGAAGAAACATGGCACCAGCCACAAGAAGCAACAGTGGGAATGAAAGACTACCCACGACACCTGAAGAGCTCGAAACCCTAGTTTCGGGACGTATCGCTCAGGCTCTCGCAGAACACAATGCCACGCGCACCGAAAGGTCGCGAGACCGAACCGGGAGCGACAGACGCAAAACCTCCCCTACTGGTAAGAAGACGTCGGGTATATGCGACAGGAGTCTTCGTGAAACTCCTACCTTATATTTAACATTGCTTTATTATTGCAGAAACGGCCTCACGAGAACGTGGCTGCACGTTTAAAGCTTTCCTGGACTGCAAACCACTGAATTTCAGCGGCACTGAAGGTTCTGTCGGACTAGTCAAATGGTTCGAGAAGACCGAAGCTGTGATTCGTATTAGCAGCTGTACCCCACGACAGGCTGTCATGTATGCCACCAACCTGTTTCTGGACCAAGTTCTGACCTGGTGGAACAACCAAGTGCAGACACTGGGAGATGATGCTGCTTACTCCTTATCATGGTTAGAGTTGAAAGAACTAATGATCGCCGAGTACTGTCCGGCAAGTGAAGTGCAGAAGCTAGAGACTGAGTTCTGGAACCTCACCATGGTTGGACCGGACGTAGCTGGTTACACGTCCAGATTCCATGACCTCTCCTGGTTAGTGCCTCGCCTGGTCACCCCGGAAAGCAAAAAGGTGGAAAGATACCTCTTCGGACTGGCACCACAGATACGCGGCATGGTTACTGCTTCCAAGCCTACAACCATGCGCGAAGCCATCGACCTCGCTTTGAGCCTCACTGAAGACGCCATCCGAATGGGCACTCTAATCCGGAAAGTGTCAGGGTTGAAACTTACTGAGTCCAGCAGCGTTGAGGGTAAGAATCTGGGTACAAGTTCAGCCGTTGGGTCAAGTGAACAGGGGAATAGGCCAAGGTTTGGGAAGCGTAAGCGCGACGAGAGGAAGAAGGATGGATCATCAGGTTCAGGGAAGAAGGGAAAAGGGTATGTAGCCACTGGACGTGGAAATAATGGGAAGCAAGGTTATCAGGGCAAGAACGAAGTAATCTGCGGTAAGTGCCGTCGTTCGGGGCACAAGACTGAAGACTGCAGATCAGGAGCGCCAAAGAACAATGGAGCGAGGCCCTGTTTCTCATGTGGATCGCTCGATCATTGGAAGAGGGACTGCCCCAAACTTAACAACCAAGCCCGTGGGCGAGCGTTCGTGATTGGTGCCGGTGACGCACGACAAGACCCTAATGTGGTCACTGGTACGTTCCCTCTAGATGGTCATTATGCTTCAGTATTGTTTGATACTGGCGCTGATTTTAGCTTCGTATCTGTCGAATTTAAAAGATTACTTGGTTTAAAGACTAGTAAGCTAGACACACCATATTCCATTGAACTAGCTAACGGTAAGACTATAGAAACTCGAGAGGTAGCAAAGAGTTGTAAGTTGGATCTCTGTGGTCATGAGTTTGACATTGACCTATTACCAGTCGTACTGGGTAGCTTTGACATAGTCGTTGGCATGGATTGACTATCTGCACACCGCGCCATCGTCGTGTGCAATGACAAAGTAATTCAAGTTCCCCTCGCGAGCGGTGAAACCTTATCGATCCAAGGGGAAAGGCGTGGAACGCCACTGAGAATTATTACCAGCATGAAAGCCAGGAAGTGCCTAAGGAAAGGTCTCGTCGCATTCTTGGCGCACGTGGTAGACAAGAAGGCCGACGAGCGAAAGCTAGAAGACATCCCGATAGCCAGAGACTTTCCAGATGTATTCCCAGAGGATTTGCCGGGATTGCCACCACCCCGACAAGTCGAGTTTCGTATCGACCTTGTTCCAGGAGCAGCACCTGTAGCGCGATCGCCATATCGCCTAGCTCCTTCAGAAATGCAGGAACTGTCTGAACAACTGCAAGAGTTGTTGGACAAAGGTTTCATAAGACCAAGCTTCTCACCTTGGGGAGCTCCCGTCTTATTCGTGAAGAAGAAGGATGGCACTTTTCGAATGTGCATTGACTATCGGGAACTGAACAAGCTAACTATTAAAAATCGCTATCCTCTTCCCAGGATCGACGATTTGTTTGATCAACTTCAAGGATCCAGTTTCTACTCCAAGATCGACCTAAGGTCCGGTTATCATCAGTTACGTATTCAAGAAGAAGACGTGCCAAAAACAGCATTCAGGACTCGTTATGGACACTATGAGTTTCTGGTTATGCCTTTCGGTTTAACTAACGCACCAGCTGTTTTCATGGACTTGATGAACCGAGTGTGCAAACCATACTTGGACAAATTTGTTATTGTCTTCATTGATGACATCTTGATCTACTCACGCACTAAGGAGGAACACGAGGAACATCTCCGATTAATCCTCGAGGTACTTCGCAAAGAGAAGCTCTATGCTAAGTTTTCAAAATGTGATTTTTGGATTCGAGAGGTTCACTTTTTAGGCCACGTGGTGAATGAAAGGGGTATACATGTCGATCCCGCCAAGATCGAAGCAATCAAGAATTGGGACGCCCCTAGAACGCCTACTGAAGTACGACAATTTCTTGGCCTTGCGGGTTACTACAGAAGGTTCATCGAGAACTTTTCTAAGATAGCACAGTCTTTAACCATGCTAACCCAAAAGGATAAGAAGTTTGAATGGACGGAAAAGCAGGAAGCAGCGTTCCAGTTGCTGAAGGATAAGTTATGTGGTGCACCAATACTAGCACTCCCCGATGGTACAGAAGACTTCGTAGTTTACTGTGACGCCTCTCATCAGGGATTGGGTTGTGTATTGATGCAGCGAGAGAAGGTCATAGCCTATGCTTCCAGACAGCTAAAACTTCACGAGAAGAATTACACCACACATGATCTGGAACTAGGAGCCGTGGTATTCGCTCTCAAGATATGGAGACACTATCTGTACGGAACCAAATGTACGATCTTCACTGATCACAAAAGTTTGCAGCACATCTTTGACCAGAAGGAATTGAACATGCGACAACGGCGATGGGTCGAATTATTGAACGATTACGATTGTGAGATAAAGTACCATCCCGGGAAGGCAAACGTCGTAGCCGATGCCTTGAGTCGCAAGGAACGGGTTAAGCCACTGCGTGTCCGAGCTTTGGGTCTAACCATCCACACGAACCTGACCGACCGGATTCGTGAAGCTCAAACTAACGCTCTTAAACCCGAGAATGTCAAAGGAGAAAGATTGCGGAAGATGGTTGAGCCACTGCAGTCAAAAGCAGATCAAGCTCTGTATTTCATGAATAGAATTTGGGTACCAATGTACGGTGGATTGCGTGAACTGGTATTGGCCGAAGCCCACAGTTCGCGATATTCAGTTCACCCCGGAGCAGACAAGATGTTCCACGATTTGAAGGAATTTTACTGGTGGCCAAATTTCAAGAGAGATATAGCGGCATATGTTGCGCGATGTTTGACTTGCGCAAAGGTCAAGGCCGAGCACCAGAGGCCGTCCGGTTTGCTCCAGCAACCGGAAATACCGGAATGGAAATGGGAAAGGATCACTATGGACTTCATCACCAAATTGCCCAGGACATCAAGCGGCCATGACATGATCTGGGTAATCGTTGATCGATTGACAAAATCTGCACACTTCCTCCCCATTCGCGAAACGGATAAGTTGGAGAAACTGACCCGTTTGTACATTAAGGAAGTTGTGTCAAAGCACGGTGTACCTATTTCTATCATCTCCGATCGAGATAGTCGTTTCACCTCAAGATTTTGGGAAAGTCTGAATAAAGCCCTAGGTACTCGCCTTGACATGAGTACCGCATATCATCCACAAACCGATGGTCAAATTGAACGACCCATCCAAACCCTGGAGGATATGCTACGGGCATGCGCAATCGATTTCAGCGAAAATTGGGACACTCACTTGCCACTGGTAGAGTTTTCGTATAACAACAGCTACCACACGAGCATTCAAGCTGCACCTTTCGAAGCTCTATATGGACGCAAGTGTAGATCGCCTCTATGTTGGGCCGAAGTTGGCGAAAAGCAACTTACCGGGCCCGAAATTGTTCAAGAAACGACGGATAAGGTCTTTCTGATTAGAGAACGTCTCAAAGCGGCACGTGACCGACAGAAAAGCTACGCAGACATGAGGAGGAAGCCTTTGGAATTTCAAGTCGGAGACAGGGTCCTACTAAAGGTGTCACCTTGGAAGGGTGTCGCGCGTTTTGGGAAGCGCGGAAAACTAAACCCACGATATGTTGGACCATTTGAAATCTTGTCCAGAGTAGGCCCCGTAGCATACAAGCTCAAGTTACCACAAGAACTTAACGGTGTACACGACACGTTCCACGTGTCGAACTTGAAAAAGTGCTTATCCGACGAGACCCTCATCATCCCCGCAGACGAAATCCACATTGACGACAAGTTACACTTCGTCGAAGAGCCAATCGAAGTAACCGATTGGAAGGTCCAAAAGCTAAGACGCAGTAAGATCAGGTTGGTCAAAGTGCGTTGGAATGCCAAGCGTGGACCGGAGTTCACATGGGAAAGGCTGGACCAGATGAAGCAAAAGTATCCCGCCCTATTTAAGAAGACCCCTATACCGGAGAGCTCAAAGTGAATTCCGGGACAGAATTCTCTTAACGGGGGGAGAATGTAACAACCGGCAAAATTAAGGTAATTCCGTACTAATTAATTAAACGCGATTAACGTAATTAACTGTAATTATGTGCTGAATATTTAATCGAGGCCTTAGAAAGATAGGAATTCCCAAATAATGCATAGGAATGCATGAGTTTAATAGCAAAGCATGATAGGATCGTGCGCAGACAAAACTATCCGGTATGGACACTGGCGATTACCCGGTAAAACTGAAATAAGCGAAACGAACACCGGACACCCAGAATATGAAATAAATAATATTTTCACAAAATATTATGAGTTTTGGAAACCCAAAGCCATACGTAAAAGCTTATTGCACAAATCTCCCGGTAACGAATAAAGTGCGCGTACCGCACCCGATACGCGCGTAACACGTAAATTCACCCGACAGAAACCGAAATAAATTATCAGTAATTTAACTGGACATAATTTTATGAATATTAACGGTATTTTAATATCGAGGGAAAACGCGTCGAAAATTCGAGAAATACCCGGGCGGTACCCGGAAGGGACTAGCTTAAACATAATGTGAAGAGTTAATTAGCAAAGTGGACCCCACCAAATACCCATAGGGGGCCGGCCAAGGGCCACTTAGAGTGGAGTTCACTTGAGTTTTTTGTAAAAATCCCTTCCAAATCATTTGTAATGATGAGAGTGCATGTAATAGGATTGGACAAGGGAATTAACCCAATCATTTCTCCTCCCTCTCTCTAAAACTCGGCCCATACACCCTCTTAATATCTTTATAAGATTTTCATAATCTAACACAAATCCTTCCATAATCTCACTAACCAATCCAAGCAAGATTTGATAATCTTTGGAGGATTTGCAAAGATCATATAAACACTTGAAGAGCACTTGGAGAAAAATCACAAAAATCCTTTCTTTTTCTTCTTCTTGGCCGTGGATTTCCACCACCCCACCAACACCTTTCATTCAATTTTTACTACTCCAAATTACCTCTAGTTCATCCTCATTCAAACCCCTTCTTGTGTGTTTAAGAGCTTGGAGCATAACCCACTTGGAAGAACACACTAAACCACATCCAAAATCCAAGAACTTGTCTTCCCTAGCCTTGAGCTAGTTGTAAGTCTTGCATTGTTTTATTAATTTAAATATCATGTTTTTGTGCTATGATGCAAGTTGTACAATGTGGGTAATAAAAATGAGTTCTAAAGAAGTAATGGGTTTTTATTAAAAGATGAAGATGAAAGAATAATAATATAATAAAACCTTAGATTATTACTAATAAAAGTGGTATTTTGAAGAAAGTGTAATAATAAGAACATATTTGGATGATTGAAGATGAGAAAAGCTATATTTTTAAAAGTAACTTGAATATGATGAAAAGTGGTTTTAATCATCTTAGGATGATATAATAAAGTCATAAAAGTATTAAAATGGGTTAGAAAGCCATAGGTGGAAAAATTAGTTCTTCAAAGTCCCCTCACTTGGATGAGTGAAAGTTTGATGTTTTGGATAAAAATATGAAATAAACATGTTATTGATACCTTGAATGGATTAAAAGAACATTAGAAGTAAAAAGAGGTAAAAACAATTAAACATGGTGAAAAGGATTCTTCAAAGTCCACTAAAGTGGAAGAAAAATAATGACCTTGAAAGATTTAGTGAAAAATGCTACAAGTGTAAATTAAAGTACTAATATGACAACATTGGAAGCCAATGGACTAAAATAAATGTTTTAGAAAGTTATTGGACCAAAAACACAAAGATGGAAATATCGGTGTCAAAAAGTGTAAGTAATGATTTACAAGGTTGAGTTGGTAAATAATAATAGCCTACTTGGGCATATTAAGTAAAAAGTATGTTTTTATAAAATGGACGTTTTATAAAAATAAATGGAGTAACGCGAGTATTTTATAAAGTAAGATTGTATAAAATAAATACTTGGGAAGACTTGTACAAAAATGGGATACTTTTATATAAATGGGAATATAAAGGTATCGGAAACATTTTTGGTAACAAGTTGGACGAGTCGGACTAAAACGTACATGATATATTTTCCAAGAAATAAACGTTCGGAAATCGGAAGTTGGAACAATGCTTCCATAAGAACGCGCAACGGGAATAAATACGAAAAACGCTAACTAACGAACTTAGTTACACGAACCAACGTAAACGGACTTATTACGTCGAGATAAAAATATACATATATATTTTACGGAAATAAAATATATATAACAAGGGTGAAGCGTGCGTAACACTTTCCTAAGTGTAGTAACAATATTCGTGGGAAAGGAGAAACATAACGTAACAAACTAAAAACGCTAAACGACACATGAACTTAACAAGTAGTATCCACACGATGATATATGTACGTATACTCGTTTCCGACGGAATTCTAGTACATCTATTTAAATGGGAAAATAGATGTGCGAGAAGGAAAACCGAGACGAGTAGATGAGATATATCTACGAACGCGTGAATACCGACAAGATTCTAGTACATTTATTTAAATGGGAAAATAAATGTACGGTGTGGTAAGTCTAGTCGGGCGTTAAGATTATGTTACCAAACGACAAAGACTTAGCATATTTATTTAAATGGGAAAATAAATATGTGGCAAAGTAAGTCGGGTCGGTTAATAAGAAAACACTTTATATTGAGCGAAAAGATCCTAAGTATAATTATTTGAATGGGAAAATAATTATACGTTGGGTGGAGTCGTGTCAAGTATAATGTTGTACAAGTCATAAAGAATAATTATAAGAATAATATATGACTTGTAAGAAAGGGTAATCCATCGCCATTGAACCTAGGATACGAAACTATTAAACGGGAATTGGGATAAAGACGTGGTCGGGAAGTTGGGTGTACAACTTGCCAAGGCACATACACCATAGGTGTAAGTGACTTATACGCCTAGAACCTTTGTAGGTACGGGATCACAAACTTTACTATTTTCTTTGAGCCGAGCACAGTTACAGGTGAGTCTCACGGCCCCATTTCTAAACTATTTAACGTTTTTACGGGGGAAAGATATGTTGGGATTGTATGACGGGTTGGATACTTGAGTAAAGATCGCCACTCGGGGTTGAGACCTCCCCACTATAATCATTTATTCAGGAATGAGAAACCAAAGGGATATTTGAATAGTACTATTGGTGCCTGACAAGGCCCACCCCTAATCGATAGCGTCGATTATGCATCGGCGTATGCCTGGGGTGCACTTATTCTGAAATAAAGTCGTAGGAATACCGAGTAACGACTTTGGGCGGGGGCATTATTAATTGTCTTGGTTTGGTTATAGGCTCAAGTAAATTGTAGGACTTTGCAACTCCTATAAATGTCATAACAAGGATATTCCCACTTTATAAAGACTTATTAAATTAAAACCTGTGAACTCACCAATATTTATATATTGACGATTTTCAAACATATCTTTCAGGTAATTGATTGATGGAAGTTAGCATGGCAAGCAGGGTCGGGGATGTCTCCAAATTGGGCGTTGGGAATGTCGTGACAGGGTCTTATCTCTTTATTCCATGGATTTAGGGATAAAGGGAGAAGCCTCTTTATCATTTTCGAAAACAATTTATAATTATGTATGAACAATTTGACATGGTTATTAGCATTGAATAAATGCCCGTTTTCTAATTAATATTGTGCTTTGCATTAATCTTGGCTTAATACTTTTGAACCGTCGCGCCACGTGTTTCCGCCTTAGACGTGGTGTGACAGAAAGTGGTATCAGAGCCAAGGTTATAGCGAATTAGCATTTTAAAATTCTAAACTATAACCGGAATTTGGTTCAAAATCTTTCAAATAAATGCGAAACGCAATAAAGTAAATTTTTCCAACGACCATTTGGGTATATGGAGATTCCGACCAAGCTAGCCATGGTAAGTATACGTATTATTTTTGTTAGAAGGTTAGGAAGAGTACCTTAGATATGTGCCTTAACTACCTAACGAATAATACTTAAATATTAGTACGGTTCTTTTGCCAGGATGTCGAACGCAGGGAGCGTAGCACCGAGCTACGACAGTAGCCTCCAGATCATCCCAGCACCGCCAGCGGAGCCGATCGAGGTGGTGATACTCGATCCCGAGGATGACGAGATGGATGTTGATGTCGCCATGGAGGGCGCCGACGGAGATAGCTCCGACGAGACGGACCCGAGCGAGGACCCAGCGTGGGCCCCCGCTGGAGACGACATGGCCGCCGTGGCCGACCTACCGATGGCCGAGGCCGACTTGCCTCTAGTGCCATTCCAGGCAGCACCACTACCAGCACTACCTATCCGCGCCGTCAGGGACTTCCCTGTAGGTTGCGCAGGTCCTTCGAGACCTATCCCTACACAGTCGGAGACTGTCGAGTCTCCATACGACCGACACGCACCAGTCGATCGTGAGCCTTTACCCACCCCACCTATCCCCGTTCCCTCCGGCATGAGGCTTGTGCCTGTCTGCCGGGGACACAACGGGTGGATCTCCGATGACTCTGACGATGAGTCAACTGCGTCGGTGGAGCACGTTGCTGTGCCTATCCCACCAGCAGGCCAGGAGGAGCACGTCGCTCCGATGATAGGGCATGCTACCGCCACCCCAGCCACCTTACCTACCATGCCCGAGCCCATACCACAGGATGGGCCAGCTTCTACTGGGCACATCCTTGAGGGCAGCTCAGCCCGCAGTTCTGAGTTGCACCGAGCAGGACTGGCAGCTCACGCCACTGCTAGCCCTCCCACCCCTACCACTGTGATGTCTACTCTAGAGTGGGTCACTGTCACCCAGCCACTCATGGTTCCACTCGCCGAGCTTATAGTCCCCACACCCTTATCCACGACACTACCCATCACCACTTTTCCCACACTACCACCCCTACCCGAGATGCTCCCTACACCACCACCTGCACCATTCACTATGGATGCAGGAGCCCCATTTCTGACACCCCCATTCGCACCGTATACTCTAGGTGCAGGAGACCCATACCAGGTACCACCCTACTGCTTCACTGGATTACCGGGCTTTGCCCCACCCTTCACACCACTACCCATACCCGATATCGTCGGCCCGTCTCAGCCGACATACACTGACATCCCCGGGCCGTCGCAGCCCCACGGGATGGCCCCACTGTCAGGACCCGCATGGTCCACGGTGATCTCACTGGAGAGAGATTTCCAGACCCTCACCGACACGGTGCAGCGCACCGTGAGTCAGATGGAGCAGCAGGCCCAGCTCATGTGGGCCAGGATCATTGATGCCAGGGATGCACTGGCACATTATGCTGAGGAGCTGCTGAGCATGGATGCTCATTGTGGCCTTACGGGCGACGCACACTTTGCGCATCGCCAATTCTTGTACGATCGCATTATGGCGATCAGTATGACCATCAGCATGTGCGCACCTCAGTACCAGTACCAGCACCCGCCGCCGCCACCACCACAGTAGCATTGCATCAGGGACGTTTGGGAGATCACTCACGGATATAGCAGTACTAGTAGTAGTATGATAGCACAGCATGGGTTATAGCACCCATCTGCATTTTTTTGCCTAGCCGAGCGGGATTGTGCCGGCATATGACATTATATTTCTAGTGTATTTCAAAGAGCAATGTAAGAGGAAGGTATCCTCGGTTTTTGTTATTATGAACAAATCATTGTACTTGGTATTGAAATTAATGAAAGTTTTGTTATGGTAAAATATGTGTTGTGATTATCTACGATTATTATTACTTATTCTGTTTATGTTGTGATTGCGTGTTGTTATTATGGTGATTATTGTGTTCATATGTTGTGTGGTTGTTTATACTATATATGTGATGATATTGTATGAATGATTGTTGGAAATTAACCTTTGATATTGGTTATTGAAGAAACATGGCACCAGCCACAAGAAGCAACAGTGGGAATGAAAGACTACCCACGACACCTGAAGAGCTCGAAACCCTAGTTTCGGGACGTATCGCTCAGGCTCTCGCAGAACACAATGCCACGCGCACCGAAAGGTCGCGAGACCGAACCGGGAGCGACAGACGCAAAACCTCCCCTACTGGTAAGAAGACGTCGGGTATATGCGACAGGAGTCTTCGTGAAACTCCTACCTTATATTTAACATTGCTTTATTATTGCAGAAACGGCCTCACGAGAACGTGGCTGCACGTTTAAAGCTTTCCTGGACTGCAAACCACTGAATTTCAGCGGCACTGAAGGTTCTGTCGGACTAGTCAAATGGTTCGAGAAGACCGAAGCTGTGATTCGTATTAGCAGCTGTACCCCACGACAGGCTGTCATGTATGCCACCAACCTGTTTCTGGACCAAGTTCTGACCTGGTGGAACAACCAAGTGCAGACACTGGGAGATGATGCTGCTTACTCCTTATCATGGTTAGAGTTGAAAGAACTAATGATCGCCGAGTACTGTCCGGCAAGTGAAGTGCAGAAGCTAGAGACTGAGTTCTGGAACCTCACCATGGTTGGACCGGACGTAGCTGGTTACACGTCCAGATTCCATGACCTCTCCTGGTTAGTGCCTCGCCTGGTCACCCCGGAAAGCAAAAAGGTGGAAAGATACCTCTTCGGACTGGCACCACAGATACGCGGCATGGTTACTGCTTCCAAGCCTACAACCATGCGCGAAGCCATCGACCTCGCTTTGAGCCTCACTGAAGACGCCATCCGAATGGGCACTCTAATCCGGAAAGTGTCAGGGTTGAAACTTACTGAGTCCAGCAGCGTTGAGGGTAAGAATCTGGGTACAAGTTCAGCCGTTGGGTCAAGTGAACAGGGGAATAGGCCAAGGTTTGGGAAGCGTAAGCGCGACGAGAGGAAGAAGGATGGATCATCAGGTTCAGGGAAGAAGGGAAAAGGGTATGTAGCCACTGGACGTGGAAATAATGGGAAGCAAGGTTATCAGGGCAAGAACGAAGTAATCTGCGGTAAGTGCCGTCGTTCGGGGCACAAGACTGAAGACTGCAGATCAGGAGCGCCAAAGAACAATGGAGCGAGGCCCTGTTTCTCATGTGGATCGCTCGATCATTGGAAGAGGGACTGCCCCAAACTTAACAACCAAGCCCGTGGGCGAGCGTTCGTGATTGGTGCCGGTGACGCACGACAAGACCCTAATGTGGTCACTGGTACGTTCCCTCTAAATGGTCATTATGCTTCAGTATTGTTTGATACTGGCGCTGATTTTAGCTTCGTATCTGTCGAATTTAAAAGATTACTTGGTTTAAAGACTAGTAAGCTAGACACACCATATTCCATTGAACTAGCTAACGGTAAGACTATAGAAACTCGAGAGGTAGCAAAGAGTTGTAAGTTGGATCTCTGTGGTCATGAGTTTGACATTGACCTATTACCAGTCGTACTGGGTAGCTTTGACATAGTCGTTGGCATGGATTGGCTATCTGCACACCGCGCCATCGTCGTGTGCAATGACAAAGTAATTCAAGTTCCCCTCGCGAGCGGTGAAACCTTATCGATCCAAGGGGAAAGGCGTGGAACGCCACTGAGAATTATTACCAGCATGAAAGCCAGGAAGTGCCTAAGGAAAGGTCTCGTCGCATTCTTGGCGCACGTGGTAGACAAGAAGGCCGACGAGCGAAAGCTAGAAGACATCCCGATAGCCAGAGACTTTCCAGATGTATTCCCAGAGGATTTGCCGGGATTGCCACCACCCCGACAAGTCGAGTTTCGTATCGACCTTGTTCCAGGAGCAGCACCTGTAGCGCGATCGCCATATCGCCTAGCTCCTTCAGAAATGCAGGAACTGTCTGAACAACTGCAAGAGTTGTTGGACAAAGGTTTCATAAGACCAAGCTTCTCACCTTGGGGAGCTCCCGTCTTATTCGTGAAGAAGAAGGATGGCACTTTTCGAATGTGCATTGACTATCGGGAACTGAACAAGCTAACTATTAAAAATCGCTATCCTCTTCCCAGGATCGACGATTTGTTTGATCAACTTCAAGGATCCAGTTTCTACTCCAAGATCGACCTAAGGTCCGGTTATCATCAGTTACGTATTCAAGAAGAAGACGTGCCAAAAACAGCATTCAGGACTCGTTATGGACACTATGAGTTTCTGGTTATGCCTTTCGGTTTAACTAACGCACCAGCTGTTTTCATGGACTTGATGAACCGAGTGTGCAAACCATACTTGGACAAATTTGTTATTGTCTTCATTGATGACATCTTGATCTACTCACGCACTAAGGAGGAACACGAGGAACATCTCCGATTAATCCTCGAGGTACTTCGCAAAGAGAAGCTCTATGCTAAGTTTTCAAAATGTGATTTTTGGATTCGAGAGGTTCACTTTTTAGGCCACGTGGTGAATGAAAGGGGTATACATGTCGATCCCGCCAAGATCGAAGCAATCAAGAATTGGGACGCCCCTAGAACGCCTACTGAAGTACGACAATTTCTTGGCCTTGCGGGTTACTACAGAAGGTTCATCGAGAACTTTTCTAAGATAGCACAGTCTTTAACCATGCTAACCCAAAAGGATAAGAAGTTTGAATGGACGGAAAAGCAGGAAGCAGCGTTCCAGTTGCTGAAGGATAAGTTATGTGGTGCACCAATACTAGCACTCCCCGATGGTACAGAAGACTTCGTAGTTTACTGTGACGCCTCTCATCAGGGATTGGGTTGTGTATTGATGCAGCGAGAGAAGGTCATAGCCTATGCTTCCAGACAGCTAAAACTTCACGAGAAGAATTACACCACACATGATCTGGAACTAGGAGCCGTGGTATTCGCTCTCAAGATATGGAGACACTATCTGTACGGAACCAAATGTACGATCTTCACTGATCACAAAAGTTTGCAGCACATCTTTGACCAGAAGGAATTGAACATGCGACAACGGCGATGGGTCGAATTATTGAACGATTACGATTGTGAGATAAAGTACCATCCCGGGAAGGCAAACGTCGTAGCCGATGCCTTGAGTCGCAAGGAACGGGTTAAGCCACTGCGTGTCCGAGCTTTGGGTCTAACCATCCACACGAACCTGACCGACCGGATTCGTGAAGCTCAAACTAACGCTCTTAAACCCGAGAATGTCAAAGGAGAAAGATTGCGGAAGATGGTTGAGCCACTGCAGTCAAAAGCAGATCAAGCTCTGTATTTCATGAATAGAATTTGGGTACCAATGTACGGTGGATTGCGTGAACTGGTATTGGCCGAAGCCCACAGTTCGCGATATTCAGTTCACCCCGGAGCAGACAAGATGTTCCACGATTTGAAGGAATTTTACTGGTGGCCAAATTTCAAGAGAGATATAGCGGCATATGTTGCGCGATGTTTGACTTGCGCAAAGGTCAAGGCCGAGCACCAGAGGCCGTCCGGTTTGCTCCAGCAACCGGAAATACCGGAATGGAAATGGGAAAGGATCACTATGGACTTCATCACCAAATTGCCCAGGACATCAAGCGGCCATGACATGATCTGGGTAATCGTTGATCGATTGACAAAATCTGCACACTTCCTCCCCATTCGCGAAACGGATAAGTTGGAGAAACTGACCCGTTTGTACATTAAGGAAGTTGTGTCAAAGCACGGTGTACCTATTTCTATCATCTCCGATCGAGATAGTCGTTTCACCTCAAGATTTTGGGAAAGTCTGAATAAAGCCCTAGGTACTCGCCTTGACATGAGTACCGCATATCATCCACAAACCGATGGTCAAAGTGAACGAACCATCCAAACCCTGGAGGATATGCTACGGGCATGCGCAATCGATTTCAGCGAAAATTGGGACACTCACTTGCCACTGGTAGAGTTTTCGTATAACAACAGCTACCACACGAGCATTCAAGCTGCACCTTTCGAAGCTCTATATGGACGCAAGTGTAGATCGCCTCTATGTTGGGCCGAAGTTGGCGAAAAGCAACTTACCGGGCCCGAAATTGTTCAAGAAACGACGGATAAGGTCTTTCTGATTAGAGAACGTCTCAAAGCGGCACGTGACCGACAGAAAAGCTACGCAGACATGAGGAGGAAGCCTTTGGAATTTCAAGTCGGAGACAGGGTCCTACTAAAGGTGTCACCTTGGAAGGGTGTCGCGCGTTTTGGGAAGCGCGGAAAACTAAACCCACGATATGTTGGACCATTTGAAATCTTGTCCAGAGTAGGCCCCGTAGCATACAAGCTCAAGTTACCACAAGAACTTAACGGTGTACACGACACGTTCCACGTGTCGAACTTGAAAAAGTGCTTATCCGACGAGACCCTCATCATCCCCGCAGACGAAATCCACATTGACGACAAGTTACACTTCGTCGAAGAGCCAATCGAAGTAACCGATTGGAAGGTCCAAAAGCTAAGACGCAGTAAGATCAGGTTGGTCAAAGTGCGTTGGAATGCCAAGCGTGGACCGGAGTTCACATGGGAAAGGCTGGACCAGATGAAGCAAAAGTATCCCGCCCTATTTAAGAAGACCCCTATACCGGAGAGCTCAAAGTGAATTCCGGGACGGAATTCTCTTAACGGGGGGAGAATGTAACAACCGGCAAAATTAAGGTAATTCCGTACTAATTAATTAAACGCGATTAACGTAATTAACTGTAATTATGTGCTGAATATTTAATCGAGGCCTTAGAAAGATAGGAATTCCCAAATAATGCATAGGAATGCATGAGTTTAATAGCAAAGCATGATAGGATCGTGCGCAGACAAAACTATCCGGTATGGACACTGGCGATTACCCGGTAAAACTGAAATAAGCGAAACGAACACCGGACACCCAGAATATGAAATAAATAATATTTTCACAAAATATTATGAGTTTTGGAAACCCAAAGCCATACGTAAAAGCTTATTGCACAAATCTCCCGGTAACGAATAAAGTGCGCGTACCGCACCCGATACGCGCGTAACACGTAAATTCACCCGACAGAAACCGAAATAAATTATCAGTAATTTAACTGGACATAATTTTATGAATATTAACGGTATTTTAATATCGAGGGAAAACGCGTCGAAAATTCGAGAAATACCCGGGCGGTACCCGGAAGGGACTAGCTTAAACATAATGTGAAGAGTTAATTAGCAAAGTGGACCCCACCAAATACCCATAGGGGGGCCGGCCAAGGGCCACTTAGAGTGGAGTTCACTTGAGTTTTTTGTAAAAATCCCTTCCAAATCATTTGTAATGATGAGAGTGCATGTAATAGGATTGGACAAGGGAATTAACCCAATCATTTCTCCTCCCTCTCTCTAAAACTCGGCCCATACACCCTCTTAATATCTTTATAAGATTTTCATAATCTAACACAAATCCTTCCATAATCTCACTAACCAATCCAAGCAAGATTTGATAATCTTTGGAGGATTTGCAAAGATCATATAAACACTTGAAGAGCACTTGGAGAAAAATCACAAAAATCCTTTCTTTTTCTTCTTCTTGGCCGTGGATTTCCACCACCCCACCAACACCTTTCATTCAATTTTTACTACTCCAAATTACCTCTAGTTCATCCTCATTCAAACCCCTTCTTGTGTGTTTAAGAGCTTGGAGCATAACCCACTTGGAAGAACACACTAAACCACATCCAAAATCCAAGAACTTGTCTTCCCTAGCCTTGAGCTAGTTGTAAGTCTTGCATTGTTTTATTAATTTAAATATCATGTTTTTGTGCTATGATGCAAGTTGTACAATGTGGGTAATAAAAATGAGTTCTAAAGAAGTAATGGGTTTTTATTAAAAGATGAAGATGAAAGAATAATAATATAATAAAACCTTAGATTATTACTAATAAAAGTGGTATTTTGAAGAAAGTGTAATAATAAGAACATATTTGGATGATTGAAGATGAGAAAAGCTATATTTTTAAAAGTAACTTGAATATGATGAAAAGTGGTTTTAATCATCTTAGGATGATATAATAAAGTCATAAAAGTATTAAAATGGGTTAGAAAGCCATAGGTGGAAAAATTAGTTCTTCAAAGTCCCCTCACTTGGATGAGTGAAAGTTTGATGTTTTGGATAAAAATATGAAATAAACATGTTATTGATACCTTGAATGGATTAAAAGAACATTAGAAGTAAAAAGAGGTAAAAACAATTAAACATGGTGAAAAGGATTCTTCAAAGTCCACTAAAGTGGAAGAAAAATAATGACCTTGAAAGATTTAGTGAAAAATGCTACAAGTGTAAATTAAAGTACTAATATGACAACATTGGAAGCCAATGGACTAAAATAAATGTTTTAGAAAGTTATTGGACCAAAAACACAAAGATGGAAATATCGGTGTCAAAAAGTGTAAGTAATGATTTACAAGGTTGAGTTGGTAAATAATAATAGCCTACTTGGGCATATTAAGTAAAAAGTATGTTTTTATAAAATGGACGTTTTATAAAAATAAATGGAGTAACGCGAGTATTTTATAAAGTAAGATTGTATAAAATAAATACTTGGGAAGACTTGTACAAAAATGGGATACTTTTATATAAATGGGAATATAAAGGTATCGGAAACATTTTTGGTAACAAGTTGGACGAGTCGGACTAAAACGTACATGATATATTTTCCAAGAAATAAACGTTCGGAAATCGGAAGTTGGAACAATGCTTCCATAAGAACGCGCAACGGGAATAAATACGAAAAACGCTAACTAACGAACTTAGTTACACGAACCAACGTAAACGGACTTATTACGTCGAGATAAAAATATACATATATATTTTACGGAAATAAAATATATATAACAAGGGTGAAGCGTGCGTAACACTTTCCTAAGTGTAGTAACAATATTCGTGGGAAAGGAGAAACATAACGTAACAAACTAAAAACGCTAAACGACACATGAACTTAACAAGTAGTATCCACACGATGATATATGTACGTATACTCGTTTCCGACGGAATTCTAGTACATCTATTTAAATGGGAAAATAGATGTGCGAGAAGGAAAACCGAGACGAGTAGATGAGATATATCTACGAACGCGTGAATACCGACAAGATTCTAGTACATTTATTTAAATGGGAAAATAAATGTACGGTGTGGTAAGTCTAGTCGGGCGTTAAGATTATGTTACCAAACGACAAAGACTTAGCATATTTATTTAAATGGGAAAATAAATATGTGGCAAAGTAAGTCGGGTCGGTTAATAAGAAAACACTTTATATTGAGCGAAAAGATCCTAAGTATAATTATTTGAATGGGAAAATAATTATACGTTGGGTGGAGTCGTGTCAAGTATAATGTTGTACAAGTCATAAAGAATAATTATAAGAATAATATATGACTTGTAAGAAAGGGTAATCCATCGCCATTGAACCTAGGATACGAAACTATTAAACGGGAATTGGGATAAAGACGTGGTCGGGAAGTTGGGTGTACAACTTGCCAAGGCACATACACCATAGGTGTAAGTGACTTATACGCCTAGAACCTTTGTAGGTACGGGATCACAAACTTTACTATTTTCTTTGAGCCGAGCACAGTTACAGGTGAGTCTCACGGCCCCATTTCTAAACTATTTAACGTTTTTACGGGGAAAGATATGTTGGGATTGTATGACGGGTTGGATACTTGAGTAAAGATCGCCACTCGGGGTTGAGACCTCCCCACTATAATCATTTATTCAGGAATGAGAAACCAAAGGGATATTTGAATAGTACTATTGGTGCCTGACAAGGCCCACCCCTAATCGATAGCGTCGATTATGCATCGGCGTATGCCTGGGGTGCACTTATTCTGAAATAAAGTCGTAGGAATACCGAGTAACGACTTTGGGCGGGGGCATTATTAATTGTCTTGGTTTGGTTATAGGCTCAAGTAAATTGTAGGACTTTGCAACTCCTATAAATGTCATAACAAGGATATTCCCACTTTATAAAGACTTATTAAATTAAAACCTGTGAACTCACCAATATTTATATATTGACGATTTTCAAACATATCTTTCAGGTAATTGATTGATGGAAGTTAGCATGGCAAGCAGGGTCGGGGATGTCTCCAAATTGGGCGTTGGGAATGTCGTGACAGGGTCTTATCTCTTTATTCCATGGATTTAGGGATAAAGGGAGAAGCCTCTTTATCATTTTCGAAAACAATTTATAATTATGTATGAACAATTTGACATGGTTATTAGCATTGAATAAATGCCCGTTTTCTAATTAATATTGTGCTTTGCATTAATCTTGGCTTAATACTTTTGAACCGTCGCGCCACGTGTTTCCGCCTTAGACGTGGTGTGACACCAGAGGGTGAAAATACTCTTGGAGGTGAAGTGTTCATTTTTCGATGTGGGTTAATAGGTATGTTTGATTAAGCTGTTTTATTGAGAGTATTTGTGGTAAGGCCACTGATGGCGCCAATGAAGAAACACGGATCCTGGATTACAGATCAAGCGCTAATCCGAGGAGTGATTCTACGGTATTTGATAAAGAGAATGTGTTTATAAAATACGTGTGGGTCTAAGGACAAGACCAAGGAGTTTAGAAGACTACCGATTAGAAGAGCCGAGCCTCTAAAAGTTAGCGAAATAAACAAGGGGTTGAAGAAGGTACGAAGGGTTTCGTATTCTTCTTCGGTGAAAGTTTATGTTATATTAGATGCCAACAAAAGGAGAAGGAGTTTCTCCTTTTATAGTACCTAGACACCACATTTTCTCAGCCCATCCTCTACCCTTGATGGGGCCCGGCCCAGGTAGAGGTGTCTCCTAGAATCCGGCCCAAGTCCTTAAGCCCATTTGGTGCAAGTGGGTTTTGATAAAAAGGAGAAAGTAAAATATTAAGGGGGGATGTTACCGTCCTGACGACCGTACACGTGGTGCCCATCGAGTGGACGCTGATGGTCGGCGGACACGTGGCGCCTGCCCATTGGTAGACCGAGGGCGGTGGATAATCATACCTTTTCTTGGACCTCGAGATAGGTTGAGAAAGTCTGTTGTCAGGAAGATTTCTTGGCTGGGAGGATGCCACGTCGTCGTCCTTTCTGCATGTCAGACTGAGAGCAGTCTCTGATTGGAGAGGAACTCTGACGGGCAGCCTGTTGCGTCAGAGATATTTTGTCTGGGGCAGGGGTGAGTCCCAAGGCTGCCCCAAAAGGTATCTTCCAATTGTGTTGGCGAAGCTTCCTTTGGCTTGCTGGGGAAGCTTTGAAGTATGTTGGGTCCGCTGACGTAGAACGGGCGGACGACGTTGCGCCTGGCGTCGATTGGACGCCAGGGTGTATCGCCGACGTAAAACGGGCGGGTAATGCTACTTCTGGCGTCAGATGGACGCCAGATGTATCGCCGACGTAGAACGGGCGGGTGGAGGCCAGACATTCCGCTGACGTAAAACGGGCGGATGGACGCTAGACGATCCGCTGACGTGAAACGGGTGGATGGACGCCAGGCGACGCCGATTCTAGTTGGGTGATGGTATGGTATTAGTAATGCTTTTGTACCATATCCCTTCAAAAGCTTTTGTGAATGCTTGAGTTTCTCATTATTCTCAATGGTTTAAATAATACAATGATTACATCTATACAAGGAAATACATAATGAGGAGAATAATCACATTAACTATACATAAATGATAATTGGTAACTTAAATATGGTATGATTTGTGTGATTGCTAACAGTCCCCTGCAGTTTGAGCTGTAGCCTGTCGAAGGTACAAACTGGATCGAAAACGAGTAAAAAGCTGCTTGGATAGGCCTTTTGTAAAGATGTTGGCATACTGAAAATCAGCAGGAACATGAAGTACTCGTACATCACGAATGCGAACTTTCTCACGAACAAAGTGAATATCCATTTCAACATGTTTGGTGCGTTGATGTTGTACTGGATTCTGTGCGAGGTAGACTACTGACACGTTGTCACAATACACGACTGTAGCTTGCTTGAGTGTAATGCCCAGTTCTAGAAGAAGGTTACGTATCCAACTGGCTTCAGCAACGGCGTTAGCGACGCCTCGGTACTCAGCTTCAGCACTGGAGCGGGTAAGAGTAGCCTGTCTCTTGGAGCTCCAGGAAATAAGATTGTCACCCAAATAAATACAATAACCCGATGTGGACCGGCGAGAATCAGGGCATCCTCCCCAATCGGCATCAGAGTACACTGTGAGAGATGTCGATTGGGAGGGAGAGATGTGTAAACCAAAATCTAGCGTGCCTTTAACATAACGCAGAATGCGTTTCAGAAACTGAAGGTGGGGCTCTCGCGGATCATACATAAATAAGCAGACCTGTTGAACCGCATAAGTGATGTCCGAGCGGATGATGGTGAGATACAGTAGAGCTCCGGCAAGACTCCGATAAAGAGTACCATCAACCGTAGGGGCACTAGATTCAGAGCTTAATTTTGAACCAACCTCAACTGGAGTAGAACATGGCTTGCAGGTGAACATGTTGACACGGGTCAAAATGTCAGATGCATAGGCGACCTGAGACAGAAATAAACCTCCATTCTTTTGCTCAACCCTGAGTCCTAAAAAATGGTGTAACCGACCGAGGTCGGTCATGGCAAATTCACCTTTGAGCATATCAATGAGTCGAGTGAGGAGAGTGGTATCCGAAGCAGTGATAATAATGTCGTCGACATATGGAGTAAGTATGCTGTTTGGTTTCCTCGTCTGTAAACAAATAGAGATGTGTCGCATACACTGCTTTTGAATCCACAATGCAAAATAAAAGATGAGAAACGTTGATACCAGGCACGAGGGGCCTGTTTTGAGCCATATAGTGACTTATTTAACCTGCAAACAAAACCAGGATGGTTAGAATCAACAAAGCCCGGAGGCTGGTGCATGTAAATAGTTTCCTTCATGTTTCCATGAAGAAAGGCGTTCTTGACGTCTAATTGATGGATTGGCCAAGAACGAGCGACTGCCAGGCTTAAAACAGTCCTAATGGTTGTCGGTTTGACAACTGGGCTAAAAGTCCCGTCACAATCGATACCAACGGTTAGGCTTTTTCCATTAACCACCAACCTAGCTTTATACCGTTCTAATTCCTCGGATGTTTTATACTTGTGTTTAAACAACCACATGCATCTAATTACTGTGGTGGATGAAGGTCTCGGCACTAATTCCCACGTATTATTCTCTAATAAAGCTTTGTATTCCGTCTTCATGGCAGCGTTCCAGTTTGGATCCTATAGGGCTTTTAAGTGTGATTTGGGAAGGGGGAAATGGTAGTGGCGGTGGGTGTAATGGTGGACAGATTAAAGGGTATCTTAGTTTTTGAAATACCGGCACGAGAGCGAGTGACCATGGGATGGGGTGGTGGGTGTGGTGGGTGCGGCTGGGCAGGAGAGGTGTTTGAAGGTGGGTTCGGGTCTGGTTCGGAGTTTGGGCCGGCGAGGGTGGATTGGGTTAGACAGGGGGGTGCATGGGCTGACGTGGAAAACCGGGAGGTGGGCCACGAGTGATGTGGTGGGTTGAACGCTGGGACAAGGAGGTGGGCTGAGTGGTTAGGTGTTGGGCCGATTGATTTGTTGGGCTGTGGGTTGGTGATTGGGCCGAAGGGTTTGGGAAAGCAAAAGGTGCAGGAGGCGGATCATCACAAAAGTCCGGTTTTGGCTTTGGGTCAGTGGAAGACGCCATGGGAAACATGGACTCGGCAAAGGTGACGTGTCTTGAAAAAAACGTTTTACCCGTGGATAGTTCAAGACAACGGTATCCACGATAGTTTGTCGGGTAACCCAAAAAAATACATAGGGATGATTTGGGTTGAAGTTTATGAGGGCGAGTGGATGACTCATTTGGGTAGCACGCACACCCGAACACCCGAAGGTGGTCATAGGAGGGGTGTCGTTGGTAGAGGGCGGCACACGGGGTGAGGTTGTTTAAGGTTTTTGTAGGAAGAATGTTGTGGAGATAGCAAGCCGTGTGGATGGCTTCTACCCAAAAGCGGGTACGTAGGGAGGCATGAAGTAGGAGAGACAACATGATGTCGTTGAGACGACGAATCATGCGTTCCGACTTGCCGTTTTGTTGAGATGTGTAGGGGCAAGAGAAACGAAATTGAATCCCTTGTTTGGTAAAAAAAAAAAAGTCTATGAAGTTGTGGTTATTGAATTCCCCACCCATGTCACATTGGAATTGTTGAATTTTAAGTTTAAATTTGGTGTTAACAAATGCATGTTTGTAAATTTGCTAAACACCTCGGATTTAAATTTTAATGGGTAGACCCAAGCATATTGGGTGAAATCGTCAATTAGCACCATATAATATTTGTAACCGGCGGTGCTAACGACAGGGGAGGTCCACAAGTCATAGTGTATTATGGAAAAAGCATGGAGGTGGTAGTAATGGAATCAACAAAAGGAAGACGTTTATTTTTGGCCAACTGGCAAGCATTGCAAACAAAAGTAGGTTAAAGTTTATTACAAGGCAAAATATTATTTGAACTAAATTAATCCATAACATGGCGACCCGAGTGACCAAGTCGATCATGCCATGACTGGGAAGAAGAAATGGAAACAAATGCTTGTGCCAGTGTATGCTTGTTGAAGGATTAAAGTCCACTTGAGCTATTGTGACGGCTCAGTGGCGTGCCATCCCTGTAATCCTTCACAGAAAAACCAAACGGGTCAAACTCGACAGAAACACAATTGTCAATAGTGAATTGTCAAACAGAATAAGATTGTGAATAAAATGGGGATTGTATAAGACATTTTTGAGTTGGAAAGTTTTGTTAGGTGTGTGTAAGGTTGTACTACCAGATCCAAGAACCTGAAGACAATTGCCATTTCCGACTAATACGGACTTTATATGAGATAAAGGTGAGAGATTAGAGAGAGTACCTTGATTAAGAGTCACGTGTGATGTAGCCCCGGTATCCATGTCACAGTTTTCATCTTCAGGATCCACGGATAAGGTTTGAAAAGCCTGAGCAATTTGGGAGGGGTCGAGGGCGTCCAGATCAGTAAAGTGGGCCTCGGCGGACTGGGCTTCAGCAGAGTTGGGTTGGGTCGATTGCTGCGAGGGCTGCTGATGGGCCAGTGAGGCTGGTTGTTGGTTTGGTAAGGGGCTGTAAGGGTACCAAGGCTGATTCCAAGGCCCGGATGTAGGATAAGGGAAAGGGGGAGGAGCCCAATAAGGAGGTGGTGACCAATACGGGTATGTTTGGGCCATGTGGGGGTTCGGTGGTAGCCAGGATGGGGTGGAGTTGTGGCGAGGTTGACTGGTGGGACGATGGTTTGGGTTGCGTCCGCGGCCCCTGGGACGTGTTTGGTTGGATCTTGGACGGTATTCATGGGGTGGTTCACGGGAAGGGGGGTTGTGGTCACGAGGAGTGGGCATAGGAGTGGTGTTATTTTGGTGAGTGTTGGTGTGGTTTTGAGTGGAAGTGTGTGCGGCCACCACATGAGCCCCTTCTAGTGTGTCACGAGCCATACGTCTCTTCTCATCATTGCGCAACATTTCACAAGCGTCCTCCCAAGAGGGGAGCGATTGATTAATCAAAGTCCCCATGGTATCATATTCGCTAGGCAATCCACGAACCATCTGCAAAACAAGACGTTTTTCATTAACGGGTGTATCAAGCAAATCATTTAATTGATCAGCAAGTTCTTGTAACCGAAGAAAATAATCTTCTAGTGAGGGCTGCGATTTGAGAGTTATATTAACGATTTCGTGTTCAAGCGTGGCGATGCGTGCTCCTTTGTTATTTTGAAATTGGTTTTGCACTTTTATCCACGCTTCTCGAGCCGTGCGGCATTGTTCAGGCAAGATTCTTTTAAGGTAGTTATCCGAGAGGGTATTGTAAATCTATTGGAGAACAATAGAATCGATCTCCATCCAAGACTCGTATCCTGGATCTGTTTCAGCCGGTGACAGAGTCCCGTCGATGTGGTCCAAGACTCGATACCCACGAGCATGAAGGAGGAACAGTCGGACCCATGATGTGTACGAAATGTTCACACCGTCTAGGACCCGAACCTTTTGGGTGATGTTAGTCACTGAATATACCAGATGGAGAGATTAAGGGGTGGGTTTTGTTATGTTTTGATCGTCTGCAGCCATGACCGAAGCCAAGATTAAGCAAGAGACGATGAAAAAATGACGCTGCAGTTGACTGAAGCCAAAGACTGCAGTGGAGAACAGAAACCGGCGATTGTTTTTAGGGGTATAGAGCAGTAGGCTCTGATACCATGAAAGCTTTTGTGAATGCTTGAGTTTCTCATTATTCGTAATGGTTTAAATAATACAATGATTACATCTATACAAGTAAATACATAATGAGGAGAATAATCACATTAACTATACATAAATGATAATTGGTAACTTAAATATGGTATGATTTGTGTGATTGCTAACAGATAAAGCACTTTACAGTTTTTTTGTAGGTACTGTGGGCGACGGTTCATCCATATCTTTCTGGGGAGATACTTGGCTTCATGACGAACCTTTGTGCATAACATACCCGGCTTTGTTTAACTTAGAAAAGAAGAAATGGGTGCTGATAAAAGATCGAATTCAGGTGGTAGATGAAGTGAAAGCGCTGACTTGGGAGTGGAGAAGACCACCGTCCACTCATGATGAGATTAACGAGTTGTTTCAGTTGTTGTTAGACATTCACGATTATGATTGGGAGCAGGGACAAGATCAATGGAGCTGGAAAGGTGATAAAAGTGGAGTTTATACCGTGCATAGTGCTAAAAAGCTGATTTCTACAAGGCCGACATCGACGATTACTTCCAACATGAAATGGAAGTGTTGGACGCCAATGAAATGCAAAATTATGGTTTGGAGGGCAGATTTTAATTGGTTACCAATGCGAACAGAATTAATCAAACGTGAGCTTGCTCTGGATGACGGGTCATGTGCTATATGTAACGACTAACAACGATGTGGAAACTGCAACGCACTTGTTTACAGGTTGTGTTTTCTCGGTAGAGCTTTAGGCAAGGGTGGGTTCTTGGTGTTGTATAAGTCCCATCTTTGCTTTTGAAGTGAAGGACCTTTTGAAGATGGCAGATATGCAGACGAAGACCAAGAAGGAGAAATACATTCTTAGAGGCATTATTTACACTACAATGTGGTCCATATGGAATGAAGGGAATGCTAGAATCTTCAAGGGGACGTTTCGGAAACCTATTGAAGTGGTGGAAAATATAAAATCCTCGTCGTTTTTTTGGATCTGTCATACGTCTAGATTGAAATGTATTGACTCGAATGTTTGGTGTAAATATCCTTTGGACTTGATGTAATCTCGTTTTGCCCGAAGATCCTTGCTTTGAGGGTCGTTCGTGGTTTTGTTGTGTGAATGAAATTTTCCTTTAAAAAAACAAAGGAACTTTAAAGTTTGTATAATCTTAAATAACTGTTAAAATAGCTTTAGCGTCTTACTGGTCATTATAGTATCATACGATTTGAGGGTGTTTGGGATTACGTTTTGAATCTGATTTTTAGATTATTGCGTTTTGAAAACGCAGATAATCAGTTTTTACTGTTTGGATTGCATTTTGAAAACACAGGTAATCAGTTTTTTAGGCTACCAAAACGCAATAATCTATAAGCAGCTTCACCCCTATTTTTCCAAAACGCATAATTTGTTATGAATAATCAATCCCAAACACCCCCTAAGTGCCCTGTTGCCATCCATTTCGAGTGAATTGCTAACCTTGTTTTGTTTGTTCATTTGAATTTAACCATATAAATAAATGAAAATGAATGTATAAAAAGGTTCTTTATTTTTTATGTTTGTTTTTATTTGTTCTTGTGGTTTTTAAATGTTAAACAAATACACACAAAGAATACAGAATTACGGGCAATAAGCTTCAAATCATCATTTAGAAAGCATAAATAAATAAATAATTATCTAAATATCCTACAGATAATTTCCGATGATGTCTTGGTCCAGTGGTCTAAGATGGAGGTGATAAGGTTTATCCATTTGAGATTCTTGACCGGGTGGGTCATGAGTTCGAATCCCGGTCTGCCCACAACCAACTGGCAGGTAATTGTGGTGCTTTGGTGCCTCGTGCCTATGCCTTGTGTGGAACAAACATGACTTTGTGTTGTGGGTGCAATTTATTGGGTAGTCTCAACTTAGCTAGCCGTCTAAAAGAAAAGTACCGTAAGAAAATTGTAAACAATGTAATATTAAAATCCAAAAAAAATGATACATGTACTTGTTATAAAAATTGCAGTTGTTAAAGTAAAATATTGATATTTTTGTTGCTAAAACCACAAAAAGAAACTGTATACATACATGTAGAAATTAGAATGTATACTTAACCGTTTATAATAAATTTATAGTCAAATAAAAGGAGTATTAGCTCAAAACATTTAACTCAAGAATTGAATTTTATTACCCATTTCAAATGAAACTATAAAACACACTTTTAGTTTCACATTGGTAGCAACCAATGTTGTTGCCTACCTAACGGTATGAACTTTTAGGGCTGTAAAACGAACCAAACAAACACGAACAAGGCTTTGTTCGTGTTTGTTTGTTAAGGTTTATTGGACAAACGAACCGTTCATGAACACACTAACGAACATAATTCTATGTTTGTGTTTGTTTGTTAAGAAATTTAGTTGTTTGCGAACTGTTCGTGAACATGGGTCTTGAACACAAACAAACAAAAACAAACATTTAATATGCAACTAACTAAAAAAACATTGTTAATATTAACCGTTAGACAAAGTACATCTACTAAACAATGTCGATAAGTCAAATTGTACTAACTTAGACATAATTATCTAAAATTACTTAGGCATAGGCATGAATACATGATATTCCTAACTCAAAAGTTCATAATTATCCTAAGTTTTAACTAGTGATCGAATATAAACAAACATACACGAACGGATATAAATAAACGAACGTAAACAAACACATTGCCGAACGTTCACGAACGCAATCGAACGAACGAGACATTTGTTCGTGTTTGTTTGTGTTTGTTTGTTTAATTAATCAAACAGAATTTTTTGCTTGTGTTTGTTCATTTATTAAACAAACGGACATAAACGAACTTCCCACCAAACGGTTTACGAACTGTTCACCGAACGTTTGGTTTGTTTATAGCCCTATGAACTTTCTTCACTAAGCAACTGGACTCTCTAAAATAACCCACGTCATGAACATGTCCTCACTAACTGACTAACTGTCATCAGGAGCAAAGTGCACCATCAGAATGTCACTATATGGGGTAATAATCTACGATTACAGTTACAGCATGGCAGACACTAATTTCTTATTTATAAAAGAACCTCACCGTATCATTTTATACACCACTAATTTCTTTTTTAGTATTTGTATCCTGTCTCGTAATTAAAGAGGATATGGACTATGGAGAGATGTGTAGATAATACAAGGATATTTTTGTCAAAAGAAAATTTGTTTTGAATAACACAACGATTAATAGCAAAAAAGATAAAAAGTAAAATAAAAAACTTCGCCCACCGTGGGGCTCGAACCCATGACCACAAGGTTAAGAGCCTTGCGCTCTACCAACTGAGCTAGACGGGCTGTTTTGTTAACTTTCTTTTTATTAAACTATTATAGCAACGACGCAGAAGAAGAAAACCGCATGAATGCCGTATATGCTTTTCTTTAGTTTCAGACTTTCAGTTAGTTTCTTAGTTAATAAATATTATTTGTGATTTTAATATTATATAATATATTTGAACATAAAATTTTATGTGATGTTTAATCTTTGCTCGACTAAATATGCGAATTGTGTCATGTGTGTCACACAAGCTACTCAAAGCCTAAGACAAACTAAACCTCTCTTGAAAGAGAAATTGACATGACTTTCATAAAATATATTGAAAGCCAACATTTTCTGTATACTCTTTAATGAATATCCCATTCCCTAGACCTAGTTAATGAACACATGGTCTAACCATGAACACTAAAAATAAACCTTGAACTTAATGGGAACGCAAAAATTTTAAAAACACGTATGTGAGTATGATATTAGTTTAAGAAAAATGACGGGTGGAGATAAATATAGTATTAGGTACTACATGTTTGATTACCAGAACTCTTTACCATCGAACAACTAGTATATTATATAGTCGGTAAAAATATAATAATAGTTTTGAATTTGTTGGAAAACTAAAATTAATTTTTTTTTAAAGGCGGAAAACTTAAATTATTAATGTTGGTTTTTGAGTATTAGGGAGAAGCTTTCGGGTAATGAGTATCTAAACGATAACTTTTTAACTATTTAAGATCACTAGTAAATTACCCCGCGCGTTGCGGCGGTTTTTAAACCTGACTAAGTACGTAAAGGTAACCCAAGTTAAAAAATAATTTTTTTTACCAAAATGGTAATTTTAAATTAAAAGTATTTGATATATATAAATCAGGATATTAAGTTTTCTTTTAGTTAGTTGTAATATACAGAGAGAAGGAAATAGAATTATTGGCAAAAAAATACATATATTATATGAGGTTAGACATCATGCTTTAAAGAGTTATACAATTCAACAAACAAAAAAAAGACAAAAATGTCCAATTACTACAATGTTTATAAGCTCCAACAAAGCCTAATAGAACCATCACAAACATTGCTTGTTATTATTAAATAGATGTGTAGATGGATTTAATGAAAAGCTTGGGTTTTATTGAAATTGAATTGGGGTTTAATTAGGTGTTGGGATTACATGTTGAAATGGATATGAAGTATGCATTACACATATATACAATGAGCATTATAGGTTGTACATAAGGGCATAAAGGGAACAAAATGACCAAATATTGAAAATTTGTGAAGGGACTCTTCAACTCCCATCTTAAAAATTGTGTAAAATTACTTTCTTACCTATCACTCCTCTTTAATAAGGTAGTAGAGATAAATAGGTATACCCATGAACCTGATGGGCTTTGAACAATGGGTACCTCACAAATATGGATTTTCCTTGAAAGGGGGAGTAGAAATATACACCATGTTGTTTTTTAATGGAATCAAAGTGACTGGATATTACTATGTTTTTCAATAGAATAAAAAAAGGGGTTGAATAATATTACTTTGTTATTGATTTGAACCTCTCACATTGTTGTACTTACAAGGAAGAAAAGAGAAAACATATATAGTTTCTCAATAGGACCATACAAGAAAACAAGGAAAAATAATAAACAATTGAACCATTGATTGAAGGACCAACGGCTCTAAAGGCTGTATTTGAGGAAACCATAATTTGGGAAATGATGTAAGCTAACCTCAAAAATATCTTTTACTTTCTAACACTCCCCCTCAAGTTGAGTAGTGGAGTTTCCGATACTTAACTTGCCAAGACAATGATGAAATATCTTCCCATTAACGGCCTTAGTTAGAATATCTGCTAATTGGTACCCTGATCGAACAAAAGGGAGTTTAATAACCCCTGTTTCAAGTTTCTCTTTGATAAAGTGTCTGTCAACTTCCACATGCTTCGTTCGATCGTGTTGGACTGGAATTTCTGAGATCTGTATAGCGGTTTTGTTATCACACATTATCGTACTTGTTTCATGCTGAGCAAATCCAATCTCATTTAGGATTGCGTATCCATAAGACTTTTGCCAAACCTCGTGCAATACCTCGGAATTCTGCTTCTGCACTGGATAGGGCTACAACGTTTTGCTTTTTGCTTCTCCAAGTGACGAGATTCCCACCAACAAGAGTAAAATATCCAGATGTGGACCTTCGGTCTTCTTTATCTCCTGCCCAGTCTGCATCTAAATACGCCTGAACTTTAAGATATTTGTTGGGTTTGAAGATAACCCCATGTCCTACTGTACCCTTGAGGTATCTAATAATTCTCCATACAGCTTCCATGTGGTCAACTTGAGGTTGATGCATAAATTGGCTAACAACTCCAACTCCAACCGCATACGCAATATCTGGATGAGTATGCGAAAGGTATATAAGTTTACCCACTAGACGTTGGTATCTTTCTTTGTTGGCCAGTTTTGCTTCGTCTTTCATATAAAGTTTTTGGTTGGCTATCATCGGAGTGTCAGCTGGTTTACAATCAATCATTCTTGTTTCAGCTAGGAGGTCAAGGATATACTTCTTTTGGCATATAAAGATCCCTTGCTTGGACCTCAAGACTTCGATTCCGAGGAAGTACTTTAGTCTTCCCAAGTCCTTCATTTCGAATTCCATGAATAACTTTGCTTTTAACTTTGTCATCTCCTCTTCATCATTTCCAGTAATAATCATATCGTCAACATATATAATCAAGCATGTTATAAGTTTACCTTTGCGTTTAAGGAACAAAGTATGATCGGAGTTGCTTTGCCGAAATCCATAACCCTTCATTGCTAGAGTAAACCTGCCAAACCAAGCTCGAGGGGATTGTTTGAGCCCATAAAGAGTTTTCTTTAGCCAACACACTTCCTTATCCTTAAACTCTTCTGTGAACCCAGGAGGGGGTTCCATATACACTTCTTCTTTTAACTCCCCATGAAGGAAGGCATTCTTGATGTCGAACTGGTGAAGAGGCCATCCTTGATTTGCGACAACAGAAAAAAGAACTCGAATTGTATCAATTTTTGCTACAGGGGAGAAGGTTTCAGAGTAACCAATCCCGTATGTCTGGGTGTACCCTTTCGCGACTAATCGGGCTTTATATCTTTCAATGGTTCCATCGGGTTTGTGTTTGATTGTAAAGACCCAACGACACCCTACAGGTTTCTTTCCTAAAGGAAGAGCACTCTTCTCCCATGTTTTATTCTTCATAAGGGCCTCCATCTCTTCTTCCATTGCTTTCTTCCAGTTTTGTGACTTTAACGTTTGTTCCATCGAGTTAGGAATTTCTTCTTTGTATAGGGATGAAGTAAAGGCTTGTGCTTCTTTGGATATGTTTCCCATGGCCACGTTCGCCATGGGGTACCTAGACGACTTTGGTTCTTTTTCTGGAGAATAACGTTTTGGGGGAACGCCTCTATTGGCTCTGGGTGGTAAAACATATCTTTCCACTGTTTCTTCTTCTACTGTTTCTTCTTGTATTAGTTCTTCCTGCACAAGATTCTCTACAGGTATGCCGTTGTCATTAGATATATTAAATTGAGGATCGTCAGAAGCATTATTATTGTGGAACTCATCCATGTCAATATTTTGAGGGTCACCTTGAGGATCATTACCTTCAAAGGTCTGAGAGTCGCTTACCTCATGCACCAGGGTAGGAGAATCTTGGTTAGTGGCACTGGGAGTGGGTTCTTGAGAGTTAGTGACTCATCTAGGGTATTGTGAATGGCTCCTTGCGAGGGAGGAACCCATTTTAGCCAACTCAGAGTGTCAATGTCTTTCTCCCCCTGACCAATGTGTTGGGCGGTATAGAAAGATTCAGTTTCAAGAAAACCGCAGTCCATGGTGGTGTACATATGGCGTCTTTTTGGGCTATAACAACGGTATCCTTTTTGATTGATACCATACCCCAGAAAGACACACTTTTCAGCACAGGGGCCAAGTTTCCCCCGATCTGTTTTAGGTAGATGGACAAAGGCGGAACAACCAAATACCCGAGGTTCAAGTGTGAGAGTAGGTAGGAGTTTAGTAAAGTCAGACAAGGCTTTTAGGGGGGTTTTAAGGTCAAGAGCTTTGGTAGGAAATCTATTAATAAGATAGGTGGTAGTGGTTATAGCTTCGGGCCAAAAAGATGTAGGAACAGGAGACTCTATAAGAAGAGCTCGAGTTATTTCTAAAATAATACGATTTTTTCTTTCAACAGTCCCATTCTGTTCAGGAGTATGGGGGCAAGTAGTTTGGTGGATAATCCCTTTGTTTTGACAAAAAACTTTCATTGAATCATTTACAAATTCTCCTCCATTATCAGATCGAAGGATTTGGATGTTGGTTTTAAATTGTGTTTGGATCATTGTATAAAATATGGTGAATTTATCAAATAATTCTGATTTGTTTTTTAAAAAATAAACCCATGTCATACGGGTACAATCATCAATAAAAAGAACAAAGTATCGAAAATTTTGCCCTCCAGTAACTTATGCGGGCCCCCAAACATCAGAATGGATAAGCGAAAAAGAAGAATCAACTTTGGTGTTATTAAGTTTATAAGTATGTCTGTGGCTTTTGGCCAAAATACAAGTCTCACAATTTAAAGGTTTATTTGAAGGAAATAATTTTAGAAATAAAAGATGTAAATAACCACTAGAAGGGTGCCCTAATCTCCTATGCCAAAGCCAAGCTTCTCTATCCATGGTTCCATGTGCAAGCATCACGTTCCCATGTTGAGTAACTTCCTCCACATAGTACAATCCCCCACGTTCAGTGCCACGCCCAATGATCACCCTCGTCCTGATATCTTGAAGAATACGAAACGTAGGGTGCATTAAGACTGTGCAATTCAATTCTTTCGTGACATGACTAATGGATAATAATTTATATGATAGAGAAGGAACATAGAGACAGTTTGAGAGTTTTAAAGTTGGCGATATCTCAATTGGTCCTCCTCCTTTTACAGGAGCTTCCCCCTTATTAGCGGTTTTAATGTACTTAACCCTAGGTTTAGATTGCGATGTTATATCCGATATGTCGTACGTCATAGTAAGTAGCACCACAATCAAATATCCAAGAGTTATTAAAATTTTCACAATTTTGGGCCATGTTGACACATCCAAGGTATCTGTTGGTCCTTTTTTGGCCTTTATTAACATTCAGAAAAGTTTTTTGACTCAAAAAATTATTTGAACTATACTAACCAGTGTCAAAGATATTTCTCTTATTAGTTTTGGGAAAGGGTTTGGAAGGGTTTAACTTATTCAAAATGTCATAGTTAACTTTAATCAAAAGGCTCATATTTGTTTTTTAAAGAATTCACGGTTTTCTTTTTTCAAAGGAACACTATTTACATTATTCAAGAAGTCATGGTTTGCTTTATTCAAAAAACTTTTATTTGGTGAAAGTGATTGGTCAATGCTAGTGTCAGATTGAATGTGGCCTTTAAGAGCCATGGGTATTTTAGAAATGTCATAATCATATGAACTAAAGTCAATAAAAGAGGGGTTCGAGAGTATCCTCTCAAACCGTGTACCTCTTCCGTCATTATCCTCTGCCTCACCACCGGTAGAGGTAAACACTCCAAAGCGATTGGCGGTGCTCACCGATTCGCCACCTCCATGGTTGGTTTCACCTGATTTTCCGATGGTTTCAGTGGTTTTACCCCCTTCCTTGCTCCCCCTTTTGTGACTGTCGATCCACCATTCTGGGTAGCCGACAAGCTGGAAACACTGGTTCTTGGTATGTCTAGTTATACCACAATGATCGCACTTTAGCTTTGACTTATCAACCCGGGATGATAAACCAAGGTTAGTGTTTTTATGATTCGATCGCCTTTTTGATAGTCCTTCGGACATGTCGGGTTTTTTTTTTTGAAAGGTTTGAATCGGTAGATGATGAGCAGGTTAATCCTAAGATCGACACTACTCTGATACCATGTTTTCTAATGGTATCAAAGTGACTGGATATTACTATGTTTTCCAATGGAATCAAAAAAGGGGCTGAATAATATTACTTTGTTATTGATTTGAACCTTTCAAATTGTTGTACTTACAAGGAAGAAAAGAGAAAACATATATAGTTGGTCAATAGGACCATACAAGGAAACAAGGAAAAATAATAAACAATTGGACCCTTGATTGAAGGACCAATGGCTCTAAAGGCTGTATTTGAGGAAACCATAATTTGGGAAATGTGTAACACCCCAACCGATGGCGGAATCATCGAGGTGTCACGTAGTGATGATTGTTCAAAAGCTCATGGTACTAAAATGTAAATATATGATTATTGAATATTGTTTTACAACATGTGAAATTAAATACAAGACAACAAAATAAAGATAATTGATTGATTTAATCTAAGTCCAAAGTCCTATGTGAAGCGTCAAGCAGCTTATCCTGAAACATGCACGAAAATAATTTTGTCAACATATGATGTTGGTGAGTACTACATAGTTTTGTACATATAGTATAAGTTTGAAAAGTAGTACAATTCATGTGTCTAGCATCACCAATGCATTATGTAAACACGCAAGTACCAAACAAGACAAAGATCAAATGTAAAGTTTGTACAATGTAATTGATAATGAGCACCTCAACACGTGTGAGTCTAAAAGAGCACCATAACACAAAGTTATGTCTAAATGAGCACCGTAACATAAGTTACGTCTATGTGTAAAGAGCACCATAACATAAGTTATGTCTAGATGTATGATATTTGTATGTAAGCTACGTTCATGTCAAACATAAGCACAAAGATAAACAAGACACGTATATGAATTGTAAATGAATAAAAATGTATGTGTAAATGAATATGAAACTTTTGTATACTTGTGCATGAATCACCCCAAAAGTTGTAAAAGCGGAAAAAGGGGGATAAGTAATACTCACCTTAGCAAGGTGGTAAGTCTTGTGTAATTGAATAAGTATAATCCAACGTTGCCAAGTATCACCCTATGTATAATGTAACAAATAAGTCTAAGTCTATTTGGTCTATAAGTATTTTCTAGGGCTTCGAATTGGGGATAAGTATTTATTTGGTTAATAAATTAAACGTTTAATAAATAAGAGAAATTTGGTAAATGAATAAACAAAAGTCTTTGAGTAAACTTTAAATCAAATATGGTCACAAAATAAAGTTTTAAGTGTGAAAGTAATTTTTATAAAATTATTTTCTTGACAATAGAATATTTAACCTATTTATTTCAATTTGTCAAAATATGACTTTTAATATCTAAAAATATTAAAATTGAAGAATTTTTTAAATTAAAATTGTATTTCTGTTCCAAATGAATAGGAATAATTTATGTAAAATTTTGGTACAAAAATATTGTAAAATGAATTTATTATGAATTATTTATGATTAAAACTAACAAAAATTGATTAAAAATATTAAACAAACGGTTTTTCAGAAATAAAAATTATTTCTGAAATGTATATTGTTACACAAGTTTAGAATAATTTTTGTGGAATTTTATAAAATCGTTTAGATATTTTTATTGAATTTTATAATTTTAAGTGAATAATTTTGTAATATTTATAATATATATTAAATAAGTTATTTTTGAAAAACTAAAAATTGGATGATGAACTTTCCCAGTGGAAAAACATAAAATAAATTTTGTAGAATTTATAAAATAGTTTTAGTATTTTAAAACGATTTTTAAAAAGAATGAAGATAATATAGGTATAAGGATAATCAAAGATGTTTGTTCATGGTGGGACTCGAACCTGGGCCATAGGCCGGTTCAAGTCTTAGCACAACTTGTCTCAACCAACTGATCTGTGAACTATTTTGTGATAGATTCCGTTTCGTTCTAAACTTAAACAATACGCATCAATGCCTTCTTCCCCAATTCGTGCCTTATAAACCCTAGCTTATCAATACACCAATCCAACAAACAATAACCCGATTAATCATAGGGTTATTGTTTGTTGATGGCCGATGAACAAAACCCATCAAAAAGATTGAACTTACAAGAACGATTTCGTGATAATTGTCGAGTCAACAAAAAAGTCAAACTTCAAACGATTACGCTTATACAGATGATTTTAACAGAAATTGATAGTGAGGGTTTGTATTTCGGCTCCTATGGACTGTTAATCTATGTTCACTTTATAGGTAAAGGTTCGGATCGATGGATTGGAAAGGTTTGACCATGCTTAAATGTACACGCGTGTAATTAGTGATAATTGGCTCAAATTTGGAAATGTTTGACGCTAGCTAATCGTATAATGGACGCGAGTTGATCAAGGAAATCATTAGTCACGCAATAACAGAGGTTAAGATGTGTTTGGAGGTTAATTAGGAAGGTAGACTAAGGTTTTGGGTGGGGGTTACTGTTCGCGTGAAACAACAGGAGAAAAGGAAGGGAAATAGGTTTGCTTTAGAAGAGCATTTATATTATTTGAATCAAGGTTAGAACAAGAATGAGCCGTAGCTCAGGTGGTTGCACGCGTGTGTGTGTTTGTTTGAACCGGCCCTCTGCTCCGGTTCGAATCCGGGCAGAGGCAGTTTTTCTTCTTTTTTTTTTTTTTTACTGATAAGGAAGATGGGAGGTGTTGGGCTTGGGCTTGCTGATTGGGCTCGGTCTGATGGGCTTCGGTATGGCACATAAGGGAAAGAGAAATGGTTGGGTTTGGGCTTAGGTAGGGATTGGTTATGGTTTGTTTATGGGTTAACATGTATGGTTTAAAGATTTGGTGTTTATTATTATTATTATTATTATTATTATTATTATTATTATTATTATTATTATTATTATTATTATTATTATTATTATTATTATTATTATTATTATTATTATTATTATTATTATTATACAAAATAAGGAAAAATGACGGATGTCACAAAATGATGTAAGCTAACCCCAAAAATATTGTTTACTTTCTAACACATGTATCTTAGGAATTCTACACCCCCTGAAAAAGCTTTTAAAAAGTGCAAAAACTGTCAGCTTTTTGATGTTTTGTGTTGTTAAAAAAAATTAAAAAATAACCAAACGCAAAATCGAACAATCCACACACACATCTCCTCTCTCATATAATAATAATACCAAACAATCAACACACACATCTGCTCCCAACTAACTTCTTCTGTTCTTCATCTCTCTCTCTCTCTCCACACACAATCCACGCATCTGCTCTCTAAACAATCGATCCATATACCTTCAAAAACAAATCAAGAAATAACAAAAAGATCAAGTTTTAAAATTTCAATCAAATAACATCCTTCAAAACACACAACCCAGAACACAATCGATCCAAAACATTATGGATCTGTTATGACTTATGACACACATTAGGGTTTGGTGTTGTTCATTATTTGTGGTACGGCAGAAGAAAGACAAACAAAGAAAGACAGAGCATACCCCTGTTTCATAACACAACAGAAGAAAGCTACTAACCTCTGATAGAAATAGAGAGACGATGGTGGCTCTATGGTGGTGGTGTTCGGTTGAAGCTGTGTAAATGTTTGGTGGTGTTGTTCGAAGGATTTATTGTTGGGAATAATAAACGGTGTATAGATTTGGTGGTGTTGTTCGAAGGATTTATGGTTGGGTTGTTCGAAGGATTTATCGTTGGGATTTATGGTGTTGTTCGGTTGATGAGTTTCCGTTCAAAAAGAAGGGGTAGATGAAGAACTTATGGTGGTAGATGGGTAGATGAAGGATTTATGAATTATTCTCTGTAGTTTTGTGTTCCCAAGAAAGGGTTTTTTTTTAAATAAATTTAAGATGGTGTATAAATTATAGGCTGATGTCACGCTTACGTCAAATGGTGTAGGAAAACCAAATCCCTTTTAAAATGGGGAAGTATTCATGTCCTGATTTTCGATCTTGATTACAATGCCAAGTCTTTAAACTTCTAATTTGACGATTGACTGAAATGTGTAGCTAACTAATGATTTGGAACAACATACTCTTCTGCTATTATATTGTCTAACTCGGTAGGTTCAGCTAACGTACAACTTAAACTGATGACTCGGTGAGTTGTGATAACTTAAAGCTTGAACATCTAACTTATTGTCTGGGTTGAGTTGGTTATACTTTCTAATATTTGGCTCTTTAAACAACATGAAACACTAAAATATAATCTAGTTTTACAAACTCATCTTGTTCACACTTTAAATGTTATATTCAATGTACGAATCATAAGTTACAATTGAAATACAAGAATTAGACTTTTTCTGTTTATAAGTCTCGCTTTATGCCTAACATATATATCCTACGATTTTCTTTGGAAAAATAGTGTAACAGTCCATATGTTTTGTGCAACAAGTGGGTGTCAGAGGCAAAACTTGATTTTTGGTGAACCCGCAAGATCAACTTGCGGGTTATGCTTACATGGACGGTGAGTAGGATGGAAGGAAGGTGATTAGGAGAGGGAAGGAAGGTGATTAGGAGAGAGATAACTAACCCGCAAGTTGAACTTGCGAATATGCTTCAAGGCCTGACAGACATGCACACCATGCACGAAAGTGAAGAAGAGATTCAATGAGACTTGATGGTTGCTCAGGTGAACTAATGATTGTATTTGGAATCCGCAAGTTGATCTTGCAAATTCATAACCAAGTGTAATCACCCCATACCACCAAATGATCTTTGACTTGCAATAATTGAGAGATTGAGAGATGACCCGTTTGAGATGCATGCAATTTTGAATGCATGCAAAGCTAGTTCCTGCAGGTGATGCCTAATCTACAAACAATGGCATGCAACTTCAATAACTTCAATGTACAACACTTTCCTAAAACCAACTCCCCTACTACTGCTCATCACCCATTCTATCAAAAACCTTCAAATTCTCAGGCATCCAAATTATTATGGCATATCTAAATTCTAGTCCTCGAAACAATGCACTTCTATGGTGTCAACCACAACATCGTTCTGCGATGTTATTTGAAAGGAACGACGCCAAGGAGGATTTACTAGATGTTAGACGGGGAGACCAAGCATTTTGGCCGACAATTGTCACGAATCAGTTAGATCAAAGGGTAAAAATTTTGGTGTGGAGGGTGGGTTTTAGTGGAGTTCTAGACTGTGGTTACCGCTAAATTGACTGCGGGTTGATAACGGACCTTGTTGAAAGATGGTGTCCAGAGACCCACACGTTTTTACCTATGATTTGGTGAGGCGACAGTGATGTTAGAGAACATTAACGCCCTAATGGGCCTGTGTGTTAATGGTGCAGCAGTCATAGGGCCGGAATTGAAGCTCAACTCTGAGGAACGATTATAGTTTGTGGCATCCATGTTGGGTATAGGTGAGCCGGGCATACTGCGCGGAAACATTATCCTAACATCCAAACTTGTACAACAAATATTGGAGTTGTTGCCCGCTGATGCGAGCGACGTGGAGGTCACACAACGCGCACATTGTGTGATATTAACTATGTTTGGATTTTGCCTCTTTTGTGACAACAACGGTTATGTAGGAGTTTGCGTGGGGGTGCCGTGTTGGCATGTCTGGATCGCAACTTGTGCAAAGCAGCATTAGGGACCGATAAAACATGTAGAGGTCCAATGTATTTGTTACAGTTGTGGGCTTGGACCCGGATCCGGGTATTATCCCCTAGAATGAGTTGTCACCTAGAAAACCATTTGGTGTCATGTAAGTACTATGTTATGCTACGTTGATATTATGTATTTAAACTTGTTAATTTAACGAATGATTGTTTTTTAATTATATTTATAGTTGGCATGTTAAACATGACCTTACAGAGGTGGCATCACACTCCTTAAGGCAAGTTCGTTCATAGCTCCAAAATCTTCAAGAGGGGTCGGTAAGAGCTGATTTATATACATTAAATTATCGGTTAATAGGTGAAACGATGATTTAGTATTAATTTATTTTTGTGCACCAGTTTATTTGGTGACCATATGAAGGTTCCAAGGGCTCTTTGCCGGAGTCTTGCAAAGATGGGGTGGATTCATGATGTTGTTAGGGTTTTATCGTGAAGTGGCAGGTGGTGGAATACCACTCACCATCGAGGGTCCTTAGACAGTTCGGGTTCCGTTAAAGGAGACCTCAGGATCCACCCTTTACCCCTGAAGTCCACCATCAATTGCATGGAAAGAAGCGTATCGAAAGAAGAGATACTAACTGGGTAAATGAACATGCAACATATGTCCGTTCCTTGTATAATCGCGAGCATAATAGAGTGGATGGGGAACAAACCACAGTTCCTTTCGTGTCTCCAGATTATATGACTTGGTATTTAGAACACACGATTGGATATGTAACTAACCCGATGAATAACCTGGAATCACAAACCGGGTTTCGAGATGATGGGGCGATAACCTAACTGCTGGTTTGTATATCACTTTGTTACTTTTCATTTATATATATATATATATATATATATATATATATATAGGGTTGGGTTATTTTGAGAACTCACTTGAGTTGTGAGAACCATAGGAACTCATCTGGATCATTGATCTTGATGATCTAATGGTTGCGATCAAAAGTTAGGACTTTTCGTCTTGACTTGGTTAATAAGTATTTTTTTAATGTAATAAAGTACATTAAGGGGTATTAAAGTAAAAACACCATGTGAGAGAAATATAATTAATATAATATCATTTAATATTTTATTCTATTATAAAAATATTCATTTTTTTAAAGTTTATTTTATTTTTTGAAGTAAATTACTTTTAAAAAACAAATTGTAGATTCTGTAATATACAACACTTTTTAAAAAAATTCATTTTTTTAACTTTATTTTATTTTTTTAATTAATTTAGTTTTTTTTTTTAATTTTCATAATTTTGGTATGATTTACAGTGGTGTAATTTACACCAGTGTAAAACTGGCATACACAAACTTTTAGAAAAATTACGCTGGTGTAAAAAACCAAACAAACATATGATGAGGATGATTTACACTGGTGTAATTATTTACACCAGTGTAAATCTGCCATACACAATACTTCTACAAACTACACTAGTGTAAAAAACCAAAACAACCATCTATACATTCGTATTTACACCATTGTAACGACCCACAACATCAACAAAATTTGTATATTACATCAATGTAAAAAACCAAAACATTTATAAAAATAAAAAAAACAAAAAAAAAACATCATCATCATCATCATTGTCTTCAAAACCATCATCTTCTTCACATTATCATCCAAATCAAGATGTAAAACACCCCTAAATCAAGATGTAAGTTACAACATCCAAACTACGATAAAGAAAACATCAATTGTATATGCCAGTTTTACACTGGTGTAAACTGATATGATTTACACTGGTGTAATTTACACCAGTGTAAAACTGGTTTAATTTACACCAGTGTAAAACTGGCATACACAAACTTTTATAAAAATTACACCAGTGTAAATCATACCTGCTGTAATACCCACTTCAAGAATCAGAAAAAAGATTGCTTTTTAAAACCCCTTTTTTAAACAACACACAACATCAACAAATAATAATAATAAACAACAAAAATATTACCTTCAGATCCAAACAAGTCGAAACCACCTTCAACCACCTCTAAAACCCACCACAGCCCCCACCACCATCATCGAGCACCATCAGAGGCGGACCACCATTCACCGGATCACCTGCAAAACAAATAATAATAATAATAATAATAATAAAAATAGTAATAATAATAATAATAAATACCATCTTCGTTCATCGACCACCTGCAAAAAGCCTTATCTCCGGCCCCCACCGTCACCATCATCAGATCCACCCCTCATCTCGTCAAAACGAACCACCCCTCAACCACCACCATTCGGACCACCCAAAACAACCACCATTCGAACCACCCCAAAACCCCTCATCAGATCCAACGAGTCACCACCATCCAACAACCCACCACCACCAAACGACTCACCACCATCCAACAACCCACCAGCCCCCAAAACCACCGTCAGACGCCACCCATCGAACCACCATCACCCCCCACCTGAAACCCACCGTCAGACGCCGTCACGCCCCATCTAACCACCATCACCCTCACCACCGTCGATCTCTTCTTTGTTTTAGAGAGAGAATGAGAGAGAGGGAGACAGAGAGAGAGACGTGTGTGTGTGTGTGTTTGTGTGTGAGAGAGGTGAGAGATCTGATCTCTTCTTTGTTTTAGAGAGAGAATGAGAGATAGAGAGAGAGATATACATGTGTAACATTTCGCATTAAATAGCTATACGACAAAGCTTTGTTACTATTTGCATCTAACTATTTTTGAGGCATTTTGAACCCTAATACAATGATAATTATTCATATATATATATATATATATATATATATATATAAATGTATAACAATAATAATAATAATTATAATTCAGTTTTTTAAAAAAAAAAAATAATACAGCGGCATACAGATCTGGCCCACTCCCATCTTACTTCCTTTTGTTGTTTGAAGCCCAGGTGTCCGGCCCGCTAAACCCAGCCCACCCAGCCAAGCCCAACATCCTCAACCTGTTTAACAAAAAAGAAAAAAAAGGGGGGCCGCTCCACCTGAGGATCGAACCGGAGACCACCTCCACACAAACACACGCGTTACACCATCTGCTCCACACCCTTGTTTTGATTTAATCCCAACAAATATTATATATAACCCCACTTTCATTTCCCTTTTTCCCTTCCCTGATCCACGAACAGCAGTAGCAGATATTCTTTTTTTTTATTTTTTTTCGTTTTCTTCTTTCTTTGACCAATCAATTAGCTAGATTAACGCGTAATTAACCATGGTTTGACTTGGAATCATGATTATCGGCCTGTCACAAGCCTTATACGCGTATTAACAACATCAATTCATACCAAATTTTAACCATTTACGCGTATACATTAACAACGGGTCAAAACTTGCCATTTCAAACAACCAGACTTCAACACTATAAATTGGACGTTCACAAACCTTCACAACTCGCCACTCAATCTCTCTCAACCTCCAATTTCGATTAACAACCCTCTGTTATTGATTTTCTGTTCGTATTTTGACCGATCCATTGACTGAATCAAACGAGTTCAAAACGTAATTGTAAGTATGATTATTGTGGTGGGTTTTGTTAATCGGAACCTACACAACATTAACCCCATGATTAATTGGGTTAATGTTGTGTAATTCAATTGATTGTGAAATCTAGGGCTCGTTCTTGATTATTTGGGGATAAACAACCTGCAAGCATGGGTATATAACTCAAACAAACAGGGATCTAACACCAAATGATTCGTAGATCGGTTGGTTATGCCTGATACCCTCTACCCGAGCCACGCAGGTTCGAGTCCTGCTGTGGCGAGTTTTTATCTTTTTTTTGTGTTGCTTTGTTTTCAAAACAAATAAATCAATATATATATATATATAATTACTAGTATTTTAAAATTAGTTTTAAAATACTAAACCTCATTTAATAATTCTACAAAAATTATTTTTAGTTAAACTGATAAAAAGGTTTAACTTACAATTTTTAGTTTTCTGAAATTTATTTATTTAATATTTATAATAATTAAATCAAGTTTATTCTATTTTATTTATAAAAATCTATAACAATATCAAAACGATCTTATTAATTTCCACAAAAATTATCCTGAGTTTTTATAACATTAATCTTTTCAGAAACGATTTTTATTTCTGAAAAATCATTTATTTAATATTTTTAATCAATTTTTGTTAGTTTTAATCATAATTAAATCATAATAAATCCAATTTTTAATATTTTTACACCAAAATTTTATACAAATTATTTCTGATCATTTAGAACAGAAATATAATTTTTAAACTGATAATTATTTAATTTTAGTAATTTTTAATTATTAAAGTTAAAGTTTGACAATTTGTAATAAATAGATTTAATAATCTATTTTAAAGAAAATAATTTTATAAAAATTATTTTTATACTTTAAACACATTCTTGTGACCATCCTAGATTTAACATTTATAAGAAGATTTTTGGTTATTTATTTACTAAATTTCTCTCTATTGTCGAATATTTTTTTTTAATATTAATCAAACGAGCAATTATCCCCAAATTCGAAGCCCTAGAAACTTATACATTTGTAGACTTGATAGGCTTAGACATATTTATTACCTCATTATAGGGTGATACTTGATACATTTGGGCAACACCATTATCCAATTTTTCAACAGATATAACATTTTACCAAGGTGAGTTTTACATAGCCCCTTTTCTATTTATCACCATTTTTGGGGTGAAACATGTTACAACAATATTTATGCAATTCAATCATCAATGTGTCTATGTGTATTTCTATGTTGTATTATGTCTTGAACATGACTAGGGTAAGCACAATTCTAGCATAAACATTCATCAGCCAAACGGTATACATTGATAGATCTATTGGACTGACAATCCCACCCGGATACGTGCCTCCTACAAAGGTTACGTGGGTGTTTGTTACTGCAATATAAACGAGTGAACCATGAGCGTATGGGATGTACCACAATTACAACAGTCAACAAGGTTGATTATGCACTCGATTTACTTCTAGTATGTTTTCGCATATGGACTAGATTGCCATGACACATGAATTGCACAACAAATTTTATTCTATTATCAAAACCTATGTAAATCTCACCAACTTTTGTTGACCCAAAATATTTTCAACTTAACATGTTTCAGGTTTTACTTGCTTGAAGAGTTGAATTGATGCTTGGAGTTGTTTTCATAGTTTTATTCAAATTGATGTTCAAATTCTTAGAACAATTGTATGTAACTTATTTAAATCATTTAATGAAATCTATTATTCACCATGAGCTACTGAACAATCATCAATACGTGACATCCCGATGTTTCCGCCATCGGTTGGGGTGTTACAACATGTGTGTGTTTGTGTGTGAGAGATGTGAGAGATCTGATACTTATTATTGTTATTATTATTATTATTATTATTATTATTATTATTATTATTATTATTATTTGAAAGGCTAGTTGGGTGGGGTGTGGTGGGTGGGGTGTTATTTTTACTAAAATACCCCTAGGTACTTGTGTAGAAAGTCTCTCTTGCCCCTGATTAAAAAAATACCAAAAAATACAAATCTGATGAGGTGGCATTTGTTGATTGGTCTATTGGAGTTCTCAAGTTCTCTTAACTCAATGGAGTTCTCAAATGAACCCAATCCTATATATATATATATATATATATATATATATATATACACTCGCGTTATATAATACAAAATATTTTTTTAATATTACATATTTAAATTAATGCAGATGGAACGGTGTAGCCAGATTCATGATCAAGCGTCTCAGTTTATGGCAAGCGCTCTTGCACCATTTAATGAAAAATTTTGGATACATTCAAAACACTACCAACGCAGTGTTGTCTTCAATTCGTGAAGGAGTTCGTTTGAATTATCCTTCGCATCTTCAAGCTCACCCGGTCAGTTTGGTGGCTGACATAAGCCAACCTCACAGGGTGTCAGGGCGTAGGTAGCAGAGACATGCTGATAATGACGAAGTCGGGCCTTCAACTTTTCCAGATACTTCCCCGGAGGAGGATGTAGACATTTCCGATTTAGTCGGATTGCTGGATGATGAAGGAATTGGTAATTTTACAAGGGCAGCTTCCTCACAAAACCCCGTTCATCAACAGTCTATGGGGTTCAATCCTCAACACTCTGGGGGTTCATACCTACCCAACATGAGTCTATTACGTATACCCCCCACACTAACACTCAGGCCTCATCATTTTGGACATCGTATAACACAATTGACACACAACAGTCGTCGTCCTTGTTCACTTATTGGGCAGAAAATCAAAGTGAACACCAAATGGGTTACAAATTGTTTTGACGCCAATACCCTTTCAGCTTGACGACCGCCGATATCTAGGGTGACCACATCGTAGACCTCCATGTGGTACCAGAGAACAATATTTCAATCAAGCTACTTACCGGGTTCGTAACTGTAATAATGGGATATTGTAATACATGAAAATGTGGTTTTATTTGTATCATATGTTATTTATTGATAAATTTTTTAATTGTAATTTATTGATATATCTTTTAATTTTTTTGGTGTATTCGAAAATGGCCCCGAGACCTCTTTCGGGCGTGTGTTTCTATGTTCTGGGCCGGTGGTTCCCGGTCACCGACCCCCGCGAACGCGCATTTCTTAAGAGATACTTTAACGTTCCTGTAGGTTTGGGCCTTATAAAAATTGCCTCGACGTCATTCGTCACATGACAAAACACTGAAAAGTGACTTTTTGGCAGTGTTTTTACTTCACGTTCAGAACTTGAAGTATTTTTTAACTTTTTATGGTTTATTCGAAATGGCCCGAGGATCTCTTTCGGGCGTGTGTTTCTATGTTCCGGGCCGGTGGTTCCCGGTCACCGGCCCCGCGAACGCGCAGTTCTTAGGAGATACTTTAATGTTCCTGTATATTTGGGCATTAAAAAATTGTCTCGACGTCATTCGCCACGTGACAAAACGCTGAAAAGTGACTTTTTGGCAATGTTTTACTGTACGTTCAGGACTTGATGTATTTTTTTAATTTTTTTGTTTTTTGTAATGTTTTTAATTATCTTTCTATAATATATTAACGAATCCAAAATAATTATCAAATACCACGAATATATACATGAATCTAAAACATGGAACCGAAGCACGCATGTTATCCTACAATTTACACCATGAATAAATAATTTTAACACATCTAACAAATGAACCAAGACTTTTACAACATCCGAAATTATGCAGCTTTTTCGGAGAACACTTGCTCCAACTTTATAAGGATAACCCTAACTATGGTTACCACCCTAACTATGGTTACCATGGTAGCATTTCCAAACACATTGGTCATGGGAGGCCCTTGGAAGTTACCCTATCAAATACAATCAAGGGCTTCTTCATCCAGAATCTCCAGGATAAGTTTGTTAACTCTCCATGACGTAGATCTGGGAGGCACGCCATAGCTCTAATATTATTAAATCTCTATGCAGATGTAACATCGATCCAATGAGCACAACGAGTGTGCTTTTCCCGAGAACACCACTTGCAACTGATGGCGTACGTGTAAATTAAAAGGTGCCTTCCCTAGGCCGCTGGCGACGCAAGTTTAAGTAGCAAATGTAACATCAATCCAAAAGATCAAAGTGAACTATAAATGAGCAGAAAAGTATGCTTTTTTCCAAAGATAAAGGACATTGGCGCTTGTGTAAATTCCTAAGGGTTTTCCCTAGGCCGCTGATGACGCCGTTGAAAATAGAAAACAAAAAACGACACGCGAAAGTAAGTAGCAGATGTAGCATCAATCCAAACCATGAGTAGACAAAAAAACCAACACTGGAAATCCAACTATATGGCCGATGAAATAGATAAACAATTGTGTTTTTCAGAAACAATAGTTTTTGGTTGGAAATTTTTAAGAGGCGAAAGACAAGACACGACATATTATTATTAAATATGGAATGATAGTGTGAAAATGTAGAAATGGAATGATAGATAATGTGGAAATTTGAAGCAAAGTGGGAATGTGAATTGGAATTGTTGCCTTGAATGTGAATTTGGAAATGAAAGAGGCAGTGTCAAAATGTGAAATGTTGCCATGTTTCTTACCATTTATAGTAATAAACCTGAAAGTTCAACTTGCGGTTTTACTTTCAATTATTATTAATATGCCAAAATAATACCACACTTCTTCTTGTAAGTCCTGAATGAGCTACAGAAGTGAAGTCAGTAATAAAGCTACGAATGTAAGAAGGGATACTCAAGCTGCAGTGTTCGAGACAGACGGCTTGGAAGCTTCGGTCTCCTTAGCAGCACCTTCAACGATCTTGGCCTTCTTAATTTTCTTTTGCTTCTTAGCCTTATTTCCATCATCATCCCCAACAACTCTAGAAGCATCCAAGCTAACATCCTTCAGGCTTTCCTCCACAACATCTAAAGTCTCTTCACTGTCACTCGAATAAGATCTTTTCTTCGACAGAGACTCAAGAACCTCAGCACAAACCGCTTCATTTAGGCCTTGAGGCTTCAACTCCTTCAACTCACGCAAAGGCTTACCATAGCAAGACGACACCTTAGCAACAAAAGGATACGTCAAGCGCTCCATCTTCAGCACAGATTCTTTGAAAACATCCATTGTCGTGGGTTGATAAAGAGGAGATTACTTTAACACCTGTCCGACTTCATGTGCCTTGTAACCGGCCAGATAACCCACATGCTTTCCATGATTGATCAGCTTGGTACACACCTCCCCTAATGCAGAATTGAACTCAGGGGAATGAAGAAGATAGGTCACCACTTGCTGAAAACCATGTTCAATTAACCAATGGTTATCTTCAGAAGCTTGAGAAAGTGAAGCCTCTAACCTCCCTTTTTTTTGCCTTCAAAAGCCCTCTTTTGAACATCCAATGCAGCCCTATCCGCTTCCACCTCAGCCTTTGCAGAATCACACCTAGCCCTTTCCGCCTCATGTTCTTTCTTTAGCTCATCAATCAAGCGTGTGAGAGTCTTCTCCTTCTTAGCATACTCTAGAGCATCTTTCTTCAGGGAAGCAAGGGAAGCCTTCATTTTCTCTTTCTTCTTTGTAAACTCTTGGTACTCAGACATCCTTTTTCTTAATATTGTGACACCCTCAGGAAGCATAGCAGTTTGGTTACAAGCTCCCATTACCATCTTCGAGAGCAGAAGATCATCATCCATAGTCTCCAACGAATCCTTCTCATTTGGAGGAGCAAAATGAGCCAGCACCTCCTCGCAAACAGTAGATGATTTAAAGCTGTCATTAACCTTCACACCCCACCCAGGTACATAAACCCCTTCACCTTCAATGCTAGCAGAACCCTCAGTATTCTTCAACGCAACAACCTTGGAAATGGGAACCTTTTTACCCTTCCCTTTCTTCACTGGAACACTCGGTATCCTCTCAACAACATCCACCTAAACCTCCTCATAATTCTCATGGTCTTTAGAATCCTCAATCTCATCGCTAACCTCCACAACGTCAGAAATGCTTAGCTGGCTAACATTCTTTAACAACCTATGGCTAAAACGCCTGGTTGAAGCCTTTGAGGAACTTAGCTTCGTGAAACCGTTCACATTTGGAACATTGGTATAATTCACCCCATCAAACCTTCATTTCTCATACTTCACCATCGCATCCTCCCCCTAAATAGCATCAGTATCTTCAAACTTAACATTCGAAACATCGTCACTCTTGATAAAGTCTAAGGCAGACATAACTACAAGGATAGTAAAATAAAAGTATCAGGATCAAACAAAGTAAGGATAATAAAGTTAACAAATAAAAAGTATCATGCCCTGACCACCACTCATGGGAACTGGATCTCGATTTGTTTATCCCAATAGGTACTAATACTAGACATAACCAAAAAGGGTTCAGGAAACGGACGAAGCTTCGAAGGGCATTCACGAAGCGCCTCAAGAAATTTTTTGTCCTCGGACTAAAACGGTTCCATTTCATTTAAAACAACATCAGGATGTCTCCAAACTGGTTTAAATAGGACAACTGATTCAGACACCCAAAAGAATTTCGTCCTCCACACACTAGTTGTGGTAACGTACAAAGAGATCAAATAAACATCGATTTGAGAAGTTTCAAAGGTGTACCAGTCTCCATTTTTAGCCAAACGGAAAAACCGGCGAAACATCAAAAGAGTAGGATCATAACCAAGTGCATGACAAAGTATTTCGAAATGCAAAACTCTAGACAACCCATAATGGTGTAACTGACCAAAGGAAACACGATAATACTCTAACACAATCAAGACAAAAAACTGAAAATGTAACGAAGGTTAGAAAATTCGAACTGACGGCAATATAAAGGAATCGAACCATTTGGGCACTGATCGACTGATTTATCAAGCTCTGGAGCAACAGGGTTAAAAGACATGTCGATTCCCCCATTCAACATAAAACCCCTCAACCTCCTCTCCAGTAAAAGAAGAGTAACTGACGACCATATCCTTTTTAGCACCCATGGATTCTTGGAGAGATGATCAGATGAAAGAAAGAGAAGAAAGAACTAACCTGATTGAAGGTAGGCGAAAAGAAACCCTAAGAAGTTGTGAAAATGATCTGAAAAGCCCAAAGTAATTAAGTAAATGAGAAGTTATAATATTATATTTAACTATTGGGCATAATGATGGCGAATATTAATAACCGCCCCTGACAAGGCTGCCACCTGTCACATCAGGGTCACTTCAAATTCAAATCCAGAGATATAACCGCCTGAAACCAAACAAAGCCTTTAACGCTCGAACCCTTTTAACATCCACGGGTTGTGTAATAAGTCAGAAGCCTTTGAGCTACGCCACAAACACCTCTGACTTGGGGGGCTGATGATGTGGGTGGTTTAAGATTAAATAAATCAATTACATTACACTAGCCGGCTTGAAATGTTGAAAGGCAAAAGGGTTCAAAAGGTAACAAGTACTACCACCAAGCAGAAAGAACAAAATCAATGACTTGTCTTGTCATCACTTTTCCTCGATTGACTCCTCCAGCTGCCCACACTCTGCACGTGGAAGAGTTACACCCCATTGACCGTAGGTCTGAAGCCTTTATCTTTGATTTTGATCTAAGGGGTATTAGTGCAATTAGACAATTATGTAATTATCTTTTTATTTAATTATGTATTTTATTATGGCAGTTTCTTTTTGCATTTAAACGATTTTCTTTGGAATGAGATTTGGTTTCCATAAATCTCTCAACCATTATTATCTCTAATTCATATAATATACAACATCGATCATAGCAATCATCGATTTATACTCTAATCGATTGAAAAAAAATTCCAACGATTTCTACTCTAATCGATTGAAAAAAAAAAATCCAACAACGGAAACTAATAATCGATTTACGATTCATCATCTAGTTATGGATAATAATTCTATACGTGAAAACATTGAATCACAATCTCATGCGACAGAAGATCATGAAACACCCTCACAACCTTTGTTTCTAAATAATTTTGAAAATCAAGGTATTTATCTTGTAACTATATTTCGTTTTCATACTTTTTTGAGTTTTGTATTGGATGACTTTAAACAGTTTGTTTGTATTGGACGTGCGAACCAAATAAGCGACAGTTGTAATTATTCTTTTTTTTTTTCATTTGTTCTTCATACAATGTACAGTAGGCAGAACGATGTAGTTTGTTATATAATATACACTGGTGTATTATATGTAGTTATTGGATTGGACAGTGATCAAATGCTCTGTTGTAGTAATGATTATACACATGTGTATGATAGTAGGTAAGTGATTGTACAGTATTCTGAGGTTCTAAATGTGATAATGAATATACACAGGTGTATCATAGTAGGAAAAATGAACTATGCAATATCATATAATGTATGAAAATATACACCAATGTATATTTCATTCATATACAAAAAGAATGAAACCTCAACAGCTATTATGGTATACACTGATGTATTTAACTGACATTTCAACAAAGATATACACCAATGTATATGTGTGTTCAAATTATAGTCATGTAAGCTCAAACAAAACGAATATACCCCAATGTATATATGTGTTGATGATGTTGAATGAAAGAAAAAAAACTGATATACATCAATGTATATTTGTGTCGATGATGATAAATGAAAAAACAAAAAAGAAACTGACGTACACCATTGTATATATGTGTTGATGATGATGATGAATGAACAAAAAAACAGATATACACCAATGTATATTTGTGTTGATGATGATGAATGAAAAAACGAATATACACCAATGTATATTTGTGTTGATGATGTTGAACGAAAGAAAAAACTGATATACATCAATATATATATCTGTGTCAACGATGATAATGATAAATGAAAAAAACAAAAAGAAACTGATTTACACCATTGTATATATGTGTTGATGATGATGATGAATGAACAAAAAAAAACTGATATACACCAATGTACACTTCAACTTACAACAACTATATAGCTAAATAAATATTTACCATTATATACACTTGTGTATAGGCATTTGGCTTTGTTTATCCTTATAGCGGTTATGTCTCTCATTCTCTTTACGTAATATACACCAACGTATAATATACACTAGTGTATAGACATTTGATAATAATAAAGGGTCTCATTTTTTAATTTTTTTTTGACGTGATAATTACGTTTTGTACGATCCAATTTTTTTTTTAATATTATCCCTAAATCAGTAAATGGAGAAGGATGGGGTTTTTATGAGGTATTTATGGTGTAATCAATTTAAATTATGTGTTATGATAACCTACCTAATTTTGTGTAAGACCAAAAGTCCATAATACCCTTATATTAAAATAAACAACTAATTAATCTTCTAATTATTTACAATCATGCCATTATAGATCAATGGCTATAAAGTGGTTCCTACTTAAAGTGTGGTTCCTATTTGAACCCTACCCTATATATATATATATATATATATATATATATATATATATATATATATATATATATATATATAAAATTAATCTAAGTTATAATGCAATATACACGAAGCAGAAAAAATAAAAAAGAAATTGTTTAAAATTTAAAAAATTAATTAAATAATACAAGAGACATGAACCTTGTGGTGTCTCCACACCTCACTTATGTCTCAAGTAAGAAAACAATGGAGCTTGATGATGTGGCATCATAGTTGGCATGGAGACACTAACTTTTTGGTGTCTCCACACCCATTAACATAAGTGTATGATATTTGTGTTGGTGTAGTACTTTTTATTTATTATAAGACTATTTGGTATGGAGACAAATTCCCCCAACACCCCCAACTGCCACATCAGCGCCATGTCATTTCCCCCATTTTCTCCCGCAAACTTTGGAAATGGTTTCCCCCAACTCCCTCGTTCCCCCTTCCTTTTTTTATTCTTTTTCCTTTTTATTTAATTATATATTATATATTTCATAATTATTTTGTTATAAGAATAAAATAAAATAACGTAAAAATAAATAAATAAACCGTGAAAATTTATAAAAAAAAAAAAAAGAAAGAACATAAAAACGAAATTTCATAAAATTTAAAAAAAAAATACAACCTAAAGTTCACAAAGTAAAAATACATATTACAAACTAAAGTTCACAAAATAATAAAAATTACAAAGTAAACTTCATAAAAAATAAAAAAAAACCAAAAAACTACTCGTCATTGTTGTCGACACGAAAATTATTCCAAATGTGATCGATGAGATCCGAAACAAGGTTTTCATTCATAGTAGTATCGTGTAAAGCCCACGTGTTTGATTCTTGTTGTCCCTCGTCAACTGGCTCGAGAACCTCTTCAACGTCATTCGGATCGTAAACGCATATCGCACGACCTTCGTCTTCAATTATCATGTTATGAAGTATTAAACAAGCGTACATAATGTATCTCAATCTTTGTGGATGAAATGCACGTGTTGGGCGTTCTATTATGTGCTATTTCGCCTTGATCACACCATACAATCTTTCAACGTCCTTTCTTGCCGCTTCTTGGCACTTCGCAAACTTTTTCCTTTTATCGTTTGTAGAATTCAATATTGTCTTCACGATAGACGAGTAGCTTGGGTATATCCCATCACATAGATAGTAGCCATGCTTATATTTTACGCCATTGAGCCAAAAAGAATCATCAGGGCCGTTGCCTCTAATCATGGGGTCAAAAATATGATATCTTGCAAGAACATTTAAGTCGTTACACGAACATGCAACGCCAAAAAAAAACATGCCAAATCCAAAGATCTTGTGAGCAAGCGGTTTCAAGAATAAGTGATGGCTCTCCTACGTCACCCCGAGTAAATTGACCTTTCCATGCGGTAGGGCAATTACGCCATGGCCAATGCATACAATCAAGACTTCCTATCATGCCAGGAAAGCCGTGTTTCTCTGCATGGTGCGCGTAGATCTTTTCGATGTCGCTCTTTCTTGGCGTACGCATATAAACCTTGCTATATAACTTGACGACATTTTCGCAGAACTGGTACAAACATTCCCGATTCATTCTATGAGACATCTTCAAATACTCATCCCATGCATCACTAGCAGTGCCGTATGCTAATTGATGAATTGTAGACGTGCATTTTTGTTGGGTTGTAAAACCCCGTTTCCCTCTAGCATCCCATCTCAGTGTAAAAAATTCATCGTAATTAGCTAAATCATCGGCAATTCGTTCGAACAATCTCCTACTCATTCGGAAACGACGCTTAAACTGTTCGTCGGTGTACACACATTCTTCATCAAAATAGTCGGCAACCAAACGTTCATGTGCACCTTTAAAAAATATACAACATATACGACACATTAAAAAATATAAAATAACCAAAAATATAAAATATAAAACATATTAACCACAAATATAAAATATAAAACATAGTAACAAATAATATAAAACATACCCTCACGATCTCTATTAAGGGCCGTGCTCCGTGTCAATGGTACCGAAGACGCTTCACTGTCGCTTTCGTCTTCCAACTCGCCTAAAATTTTCGTCGTCTCCAACATCGCACCAACGTAAAAGTTTAGAATGTGTTCTTCCTCCTCCGATGAACTCATGACTTCTCAATTCGATTTTTATAAAAAGTTGTAGATGAAAAGTTTTATAAAAAGTTGTATGGTGGTGTGGGTTGTAGAGAATGTAGTTTGTTTTGGTTTGAAATTGAAATTGATTTGGTTATATATATATATATATATATATATATATATAAACTTTAGTTTTAAAAAAAAAATTTAAAAGTCCAACGGCTAGTTCAACGCATAGTTGTCAAAGCGCCTAAGCGCACTTAAGGCGCACAGGCTGAGCCCGGAGCCTAGGCCCAAGGCGCATAAAAAACGAGGGCTTTTTATAATTAGGCGCATAGTATAAAATACATTTTTAGAGATTTTAGAGATGTTTTAAGCTTGTTTAGGGCCACTTTAGGATGTTTTAGGGTTGTTTATGACTTGTTCATGACTCCTTTAGAATGTTTTAGAGGTTTTTGCAACTTTTAGCCTGAATTTGGCCTGAAAACAGCCCTGATAGTGCGCCTCAGTGCCTAGGCGCACGTCTCACAGGGCGAAGCGCACTTGGTGTGCCTCGAGCCTGTGCGCCTAGGCGCGCTTTTGACAACTATGGTTCAACGGTCCAAACAAAAACAACCAATAAGATCACTCGGTGAAGAAGGGGAAATTTCCCCCAAGTCCCCGAAAAAAAACGAGGGGGGGAGGTGATTTGCTCGGGCACCGATGCCAAGTCATCTCCTCGAAGACTCTCCCCCAACCCACACCATTTAGTCTAAGTACATAAATAGAACATTAGTAGTTACACTATTGGGTATGGAGACGGGGAAGAGGGAGACGGGGGTGAGGGCGGTGTTGAGACGGGAGAAGGTGATTGGTGGTTCAAGCTGATTGGTGTGTCCCTCGTGTTTCGGGGGAGACGGGGTGAGGGCGGTGTTGGGACAATGGAGACGGGGGAGAAGTATGGGACGGAGGATGCCCCGTCTATCCACCCATCGGCCTTAGACATAGCTACTGAATTCTCGTCACAACTCACATGGTATATGTATCATATCAGTCAGTGTCACAATGAACTGAGCCGATATCGTCGCATTTACTAGTTAGACTATATGGTGTGCCCCCCCCCCCCCATTCCCCCAACTCCCCCAACTGCCACATCAGCGCCATGTCATTTCCCCCATTTTTTCCCCCAAACTTTGGAAATGGTTTCCCCCAACTCCCCCATTCCCCCTTCCTTTTTTTATTCTTTTTCCTTTTTTTAATTATATATTTTATATTTCATAATTATTTTTTTATAACAAAATGTATAAAAAACATATAATTTATTTTTTTTAAAAACGGCAATATTTTAAAAAAATAAAAAATAAAACCGAAAAAAAAAACTAAAGATAAATTTCATTAAATTAAAAAAAATTACAACCTACAATGCATGGAAATTTAAAAAATAACAAGAAAATTACATAAAAAAACCATCTAAAGCATATCTTTTCCAAGCCACTTGTTCGCGATCATGTTTCTCTTCGCCGCCCACCCCGCTCTTTCTTGCTCGGGAAGATCGTCGATATTTTTGTCCATCATCGCAAACTCCACCTTTTCTTGCTCGTACGCGAGCCGTGCCTTCTCCAACGCAAGCTTCTCCCGCTCTAGATCAAGTGCTTCTTCCTTCTCCTTCCTTCTTTCATTCCACCTTTCATTTTGCTCCGACTTAAACTCGTTAAAGTTTGAAATCAACGAATCTATTTTGTCAACCACACTTAATTTCGAAGCGGAGGCCTTTCCTTTTGAGCTCGATGCGGCTTTTTTCGCGCGGTCCCTTCCAATTGGCCGCTCCAATTCGGGCGCGGGAGCATCATCTTCAAACTCGGGGTCATCGTTTATATTTATAGTACAACGAGCATCGGACCCCCCCCCCCCCCCGCACTATAACTTCCCGAGGTGCTCGTCTTTGTTCGTTTTGCTTGTGCCACTTCGTTTGGCACCACCCTCCATTTATCACATGCTCTCAAAATCTCATACGGCCTCATGTACGCCCACCCCCCACTAGCCTTTTTTTTGCAAAACATTCCAAGCGCATTCTTCAACACGTTCTCGTCGCTTTCACCGGTCTTTCTATTGTTCCAACATCTTTGATAAACGCCCGCAAATTCTCCACATTTTGCGTTCATCTCCCTAAACTTAGTACTAACGGCATGACCGGTTCGATAAGGCGTGCGTTGCATTAACTTGAAGAATTGTTCGCAAACCGAGTTCCAAAAGCTATCTTTGGTTCGATTCGTACCTACACGTGATAAATAATAAAAAAAAAATTAAAATCATCCATAAAACCCACGGCCAAAAAAAATAAATAATAAACTTACTTCGTATCGGGTCGGTAGAAACGTTCACCCACGCTCGTGCTAAGGCCTCCAGCTCGTCTTGAGTCCATGGAACGCTATCCGCCTTAGTAGTGGCACGTTTCTTCCCCTTTGTGTCTTTTTTAGATGTTGATTGAGTTTCGGGGATAACGTCGTCATCGACGCCTAACGATATAAAGTCGTGTTCGGGTTGAGTTTCGGGTCTAGCGGGGACGGTTGGCATTTGGTTCGGGGGTGGCATTTGCATATGAAAGTGTTGTTGGTGATGCATTTGCATTTGCCATGGATTTTGTGGTTGACTAAAACCGCCAAATCCGAATGTGTTTGGGTCGAGCGGTGTAGCGGGGAAGGGAAAGTTTGGAGCTTGTGTCGAAGGAGTAGCGGGGTTGTTCGGGTAAAAGGGTTGTGGGGTTGAACGCCTTGGATCCATTGGTGGTTTGGTTATAAAATTTGAAAGAGTGATTTTTTATAAAATGTGGTGTTTTGGTTTATAAAAGTTGAGTAGTTGTGTGAATTGAGGTAAAAGTTGAGGTAAAGTTTATATATATATATATATATAGTAAATGTTTGAAATTTTTTTTTTTTTACAACGGCTAAACAATTAATCAGTGGGCCCCCTTATCCAACGTTCAAATTTTTTCACCCAATCAGCGAGCTCGGTTCAAACGGGCAATTTACCCCGTTTTTCCCGAAAATTTTACGGGGGGGCGGTGTTCCCGATCGGGGTCAATGCCACCTCACCTCCCCGACCTACCTCCCTGATTGCACACCATATAGTCTTAAAGATATTACTTAAGGGACCAAACTAAACAATGATAAAATTTAAGAGGAGCATAGTACGGTTTCTTAACAAACAAGATACATAAATTAGTATCCAAGAAAAATATTCGACAATCCAGACTCTGTATGCACCAACCACTTGTACATCATGCATAACTTATTATAACTTACCTAAAAACATACATAAGGGTAAGGTACTAAAACCCCCCCCAAAAACCACCCAACATTTGCCATTAAAACCTTCCATATTATTATTCAAACTCTTATATTAATTTCAACTATAAAATATTATCTTCAAAAAAAAAAAAAAAAAAGAAAAGAAAAGAAAAAATATTATCTTCAAATCCCAATATTTCTTTCAATTCTGATGGCGGTTTGTGACGTGGTGGTACGGAATTTGATGATGGTGTACGTGGCGGTGATAGGGGTGATTAAGGTGTACGGACAGTTGACTGGGAAGAGCTACGGCGGAGCAACGGTGGTGGTGTTATCGACGGTGGTGGTCGGAGGTTTGTTGGTGGGTGCGTTGACGTGGGATGTGTGTCGTAAGGTTGCGACGTATGAGGTGGTGCCACGTGTCGGTGATGAGGTGGATAATGTGGTGTGTCGAGGTGGAATATGTTGGCATGGTGTCGCTGTGAAGTCGCCGGCGTCGGAGCTCCGGTTGACGATTCCACGACGTCAAAACGTCAACGGCTAATGAGAAAATAATGTAATATAAATATAAATATGAAAATAATAATATCAAAAAATATTTATATGCTCATGTTAGTAAAGTTTATATCTGTAGACATACGGTATTATTTTTGTGTTTGTTGAAATGTCTAATGAAAGTAAATAAATAATTAAAGTGACATATATTTTGTTTACAAAAATGTTTGTTTAAACCGATGATTTTAAAACAAACCGGCCAGTTGGATTGGACTTCGGCATGGAACATTAAAACTGTTTTGAGCAATGGCAAAGATTGAAGAATTAAATCGGTGGGAGCCGGACTCAACTTTTTCGTATCGGTAAGGGCCGGAAGATCAAATCGATGGGGCAGACTCAATCCATAAAGCGCAACCATCCACTGCTATGTCAAAAAACAGTGGGCCAGGGAGGGGGCCCTGGTTTATTTATTTAGTGTCCAAGACTCGGTATTTCATTTTAGCTCATGTAAAGAAGAGAGGGAGGAGATGCAGCTAAGGAAGAGAGTAAAGTAGCATTCGATCAAAAACACCAACCGAAGAATCAAGTGAAAGGGAAAGGGTTTGTTTGGAAGGGGCGATACGAACAAGTGTTCACGTGGAGTCGTTTCTAATCCAATGCTCTCGGTGATGAGTAAGTAGGCAACAACCCACTTGTATAGGTGGTGCGCAAACTGAGTTTTTTTTGCCCAAACCTGTTCAACCAGCTCCGGTGGGTTAAGAAAAGTCGAAAACAGTTTCTGGGGAGAAAAAGTATCTGTTTGGGTTCGGTTGCAAAACTGTTTTGACTGGTTCAAAACTGGTTACAGAGTATAGCTATCCAGCCAGACTATACCTACGCGCTTTGGGTCGGTTCAGTTCAGACTACATCAACATCAGCTCCTGTTCCAGTTTCCAAACTGGTTTTTTGTGCACCTCTATGCGAGCACACAGTAAACATAAAACTACCAAAGAGTTTTAGATAGGTTTCTAGTACAAGACAAAACATAAGTTAATGGTTTATTAGTCATTTAACCTCCCGAACCATGTGACTTGCTAGTGTGTAGTCGAAACAAGCTTATAACTTGTAAGATGCTACTAGACCCCTACCAATGTTAATGTTAGGGACTATTACATAGTAGGGAACTGTATCTAACCAGCTTAGATCAGTCTAAACCAGCCAAACCCGTCCTAACGCAGCCACAACCAATCTAATTCAGCCAAAACTAAAGCAGCTTGAGCAGACGGGTGCCTAGCTTGCCTCAGGCATTGGCCTTTTTTTCGCGCCTAGGTGACAGGCTCTCCCTTTTGCAGCTTGAGTGGCCCTTACGCTACCTACCTTTTTCGACCTCCTCTCCTATGCACTCTCTATTTCAACCTGCTCTATTCAATAGTCCTTATGTCGCTTCTGAAAATTCATCAGGCACAGCAAGTAGCTTCCCTCACATCCGGTGATCACCCAAGCTAGCATGGAATTTTCAACCTTACTCATAAACACAAATCTCCATGAAATAAACCTAACACGAGTTATGAATAAAACCGATCTCACATAAAACACATCAAGAAATAAATATGCCAAGTATACCCTAACCTATAAATAGAGATAAAACTAAAAAGCCATCCTAACGCCTCAAACACAGCAAGGCAAAAATACATGCCTAAAGGCTAAACCAAGACAAACCAGCCAAAACTAGTCTAGATCACTTAAACAAACCAAAACCGCCCTAAACCAGCCAAAAACCCATCTAAATCAGACAAAAATGACCTGAACTGAACTAAATCCGGGTTGCACAAGCCTGAACGGACGGGCGCCTCGCCCCTAACGACGGCACAATACACTCCTTTGTGGCTTGAGTGGCCCTTGTACTACCTACCTACCTTTGCGGCACAATACTTCTGCTAATGTCACTTAATCAAAAACCATAATTTGCTTTCCTAACATCCGGTGATCACCCATAGCTAGCGTGGAACTTTCTCAATCTCCATGAAATGAACCTAACATGAGTTATGCAGCATAAACCTGACTTCAAATGAAACTAAATCAAACCCAAAATATTTCAACACAACTGTTTTGGCTAAATACAAAACCCACCTAAATTGCCAACCCTCCCGAAAAACACTTGATTTCTAAGTGTTGCATATCAAACAACTTGTCTTAATCCAACAAGCAACCGCTAGTACATGCACACAGTTGGTTACTTTTTTATCCCTATAGAATAAGAGATAAAACTAACAAGCCATCCTAATTCCGAACCTATCAGAGCCTCAAAAACATGCTAATACCCTATACCCTATCCTGTTAGCTAATGTGTTGTTTAAAAAAATCTCATTAACTAAAAGCATCACTTATGTGCAACCCATTGCATATAAACAAGCTCAACTTCAAATCGATATCTGAGTAAAAAAGCACAGATGACAGGGTTGTCATGTACATATTTCATACGCGATATCCTGTATCAAACATACAGCAACAAAAACCACACCAAATCATCAAATTAACCAAATCTATTATTTACAAAAACAAAATCATAACCACCAATTCATATCAAAACCAGATAAAAATGTATTCCAAGTCTTAACATACAAAGTAGGCATTTTACCGTTTCTCAAACCGCATCATCCAAACTCCCCGACGTCATACCCACCGCACTCAACCTCCTCTTTCTCTCCTCCTCATACTCCGCATCATCCGTTTCCAACTCAAACCTACAAACCGGACACGTATTCCTCGCCCCTAACCATGGCACAATACACTCCTCATGATACAAATGCCCACAAGGCAACTCCTTCACAACCTCCTCTTCACTATTAACCAACTTATCCTTACAAACAGCACAATCCTCAGCCTCACTTATCATCTCCACCTTAACAGAAGCCAAGCCTTCCACAACCGATTTCTTCGCAGGCGGCGCGCCTCTCGTCATGCCGTTATCACTCTCAGCCAGCGTTTGCAATAACCTTTCATATCCTGCAGCATCCAAATAATCCCCTGGATTGCCTATGTAACCATCACGTTCTCCTAAACCCTGTAACCTAAACTCAATTGAGTGATCTTCCAGTCCTGTTAATATCTCCGCCCAATCGAGTATCCGGTTACGTCCGCTTAACGCTCGTGCAGCGAAATCACGGAGACGTAAGCGGATGACGTCACGCTGACGTCTCCTTCGTTGATCCTCATCTTCTCCTTCTCCTTCTTCTTCTTCTTGTTCCTCTTCGTTATCGTGATTATTATTATTATCATTTTCATCATCTTCTTCATCATCATCATCATCATTGCTGACGTCATCATCATCGTTGTTGACGCCATCGTTGTCAATATCCCAACCGTCAAGTTCGAAACGGAGATAATCATTGTTATCGTTATTAATATTATTATCATGGTTAGGAGGGGGAGCGTGGGGGTCACGTGCGGATAAAGCGAGTAAGCGAAGGACTGAGATAAGGTCGTGACCGAAAGCAGGTTGATCCTCGTCATCGTTAACCTGATGATGAACTGAAATAAGCTCAACGAAACCATTTTTGCATTCGAAGCAGATGACGTCAGCTTGGCCAGGTAGGGTTTCGATCGGGACGCGTTTGTCGCATTGGTAGCACCAGTATTGGGTTGGATCGGCAGCTGACGGAGGTGTTGGTGGTGGCGGCGGCGGCGGTGGCGGTGGTGGTGTTAGGGTGGATGACGGTGGTGGTTCAGCCATCAACGGCTGAGATTGATTGGTTGATTGACTGGTAGGTTGGTTAGTTGATTTATTGAGTTTATACGCTTTAGGGGAAACTGTGGAGTTTATATATGGTTAAGGTTTGGGCTATTTGATTTGGGTATGGATTGGAGTGTTTGGTTAGGATAAATGAAAGAGTTTGAATTTGTTGGATTATTATTATCTTTGTTTTTACCGACATGAAATTGGATATTGATTGGGGCGTTTGGTTCGGCCAAGTTCATAAGGGTTTATTTTTTAAAACCCATTTTGGATATAATAATAATAAAAAAAATAGACATGTAGAGGGTGTTTGGGATTGCGTTTGAAAATAACTTATTGACTTCTCTAAGAAGCCAATAAGTCAATAAATTTTTTTTTAACTTAAATAGTTTTTATTTCATAACAAGACAAAACAAGTTACATTTAAATAGTGGGTAAGCGGACAACAAGCTGTGTCGCTATCCCCTTTTGAATCGCAAAGTCTATCCTGCTAAACACAAACCCTTGGTTCTTAGGGCTCTGCGAGTCACTGTGGACCACCTTCTGCACTCGTTTCAGAAACTGTACTGCATCAGGGGCACTTTTGGTAATTCAAAAGCACTTTTGGTTTTAACTTTCAATAGGAGTGAAAAAACTGTTTTTAAAAAGTCAGAAATCATAACTTTTGGCTTTTGGAAAAAAATTACAAATCTACCACCTATATAACCAATCTTCACAATAAGTTAAGTGTAACATTTAAAAAAAACAATTTATTGACTTTTTGACGTTTTTCACCACAAAAGCTAATCCAAACACTTTTTTTTAAAACTACTTTTAAAAAAGATATAAGCAAATAAGCACTTCTAACAAAAAGCACTTTTGCATTTCTAAACTCAATCGTTATGTAATTTACCCTTTTTGTCAATGAAAAAAAAAAAAAAAAAAACTCTAGCCCAAACATTAAAATCCGATTTTTATATGGTATTGACTTAGGCTTAGGCTTAGACTCAGGAACAAACAGTTTAAATGGTTTTATTGAGTTATACAGAACATGGGTGACTAGTCAACCCTTTAATTCTATAAAACACAAGTGCAACTTAAAAAATAATTCAAAACTACATCAGTTTTGGTTGTATTGGGTTATACTGAACGGTTTAACCACTTATATGACGAAACTCACTATTATCACCATCCTTATCTAGAAGAACATAATTATATTCGTTTCGTACAATATAAAATAAGAAGTTTTAGTTATCAATAATCATAATATATTAAAATTACGTAAGATAAGTAATATATATAACAAGTAATTTAGTGTTGGATAAGTCGCTTCATCGATGTGAACCAGTAATACTGGATTTTCTATCAAAAACTAAACCACTACCCTATTTAGACGGGCTCTATCGTACTGATGATGCCTCCAGTAGCTTGTTCAACCAGTAATGTAAGCTGGTTTGAACCCGGTAATTCAATACACTGGGCATATATATCATTGTCATCATCATCCTCATCTTCGTCGTCATCATCATCCTCGTCTTCATCGTCATCAGCATCATCCTCCTCGTCGTCGGCGTCATCATCATCCTCGTTGTCGTCATCATCGTCGTCGTTATTATCGTCATCGTTGTCATCATCATCATCGTTGTCGTCGTCGTCAATGTCATCATCCTATTTACATATAGCATTTCTTTTATTTGACATATTATTTCATTTTATTTACATACTATTTAGATATAAAAATTCTTTTCAACTTTAAAATGATGTAGTATTTATTTTTAGTTTTTATCACATTTACTTTTTACTTAAATAAAAATACTAATTTCATAAATACACCTTATGAAATAAATCAATATCATTAATATGTTTTCTTTCATTTCAATGCAAAACTTTTAATTAATGATTTCGCCATTTTATTCATTTATTCAAAAATTCCTAATCAATTAAAAATTACATCAAATATTAATTAATCATTTTCTAAACTTTATCATTCGAAACAATTAAAAGAAGTCCAAATTCAATTTATATTTCAAAACCCTATTTTCCCAATTTTAGTCTAAAAACCCTAAATGCCTAAACCTAGAAAACTTAGACTTTAAGTCCTCCCGATTTCAATACCTTCACATTATTCATTTAGGTTGAATTCGTTGGAGTTCCATATTCCTTTTTGCTCGCCTTGTTAGTGGGATTATTCTTTCTTACTAGAGGTGAGTACACTCTCCCCTCTTTTTTTGTTTTCACACTTTTAGGGTGATTAATGTACACTTATTTACACATTCACTTAATTATATTTAAACGCAATATTCACAAATACAATTTATATATATGCCTTACGTGTTTGCCTTGTGTTTATTTGTGTGTACTTATGCCTTGTCGAAATCATTAACTTATTTTAAGTCGAAATTAACAATAAATAGTACTATGATATATAACCTTTGTTTGACTTCTTTTGAGAGAGCCTTGGTCATTGTTATGTGACTCGCATCGTATTATTTTTGGATTCTTGATTCTTATAGGTTAGATTTTGAACATTCGTACAATTTAGTTACATAATTACAACTAGTATAGGGTCACAGGGTAGAGGTGCACATTTCATTTTTTTAAGAACCCGAAATGGTTTCGGAACCAGTTTGGGCTGATACCAGTTTCGGGTTGGAACCGGTTTCCTCGGTTTGAAAGGCCGGCTTCGGAGATTGGTTTTGATTCGGTTCAAGAAGCAATTCTTGTGCCCATTATTTTAAAAAGCAACTCAATTTTTTTTTATGTAAAGTTCAACTTTTATTGATTTTTACAATTTTTTAAGGTGTATGGTTATATATTTGTATGTGTAGAAACATTTTTGTATAATATTGCTATATACAAATTTTTTTATATATAAAATTGCAATTTTTTAAATAAAATTAACCGGTTTTTTATACCGATTTACCGGTTTTTTGGAACCGGTTGTGGACCGATTTGATTTAAAACCGGTTAGGGAGAAATGAGGGGAACCGATTGGGGTCCATCGGGGTGGATCTAGAACCGAACCTGGTTTGGAATATACCAGTCTGGTTCGGGTTAGGCCGCTTAAGGCGGGTCGGGTTCTCAAACCGGTTTTTTTGTGCACCTCTATCACAAGGTATGCTCACCAATACTATTTATTTGTATTGACAAATACTATTTTTGTACATGTTTGAGATTAATTTTTGAGACATCTTCTTTAGCCTTTTAATTTAGAGTATAGAATTGGATTTTTATACATTTGTTTAGATTTGATAAGTTTATTTTAGACATTTTGTACCTTTTGTATCTCATTTCATTGTAATAAATTATTCAATTCAATGTAATCATATTTAGACTTTAGTACCATGAGCTTTTGAACAATCGTCACTGCGTGACACCGCGATGTTTTCGCTATCGGTTGGGGTGTTACACGGTTAAAGACTCAAGATGTTAAACAATCGAATTATGGATGCTCCGAGTACGCTTCTTGAAGTATACACAAAAGATGACGTTTAAATCAACTTTGGTAAATTTGTTTATATTCAATTTTATGTAATTTTGTAACATGTATGGTACTCTAATATTTCCTAAGTATAATAATAGCATCAGTATTGTGTTTTTATTATGCATTTTAATAAAAAATGACCTGATGTGTTGTGAAACACACCTTGTTAATATGTTCGTTTTGTATATACTTTAATGTTTAAACGATGTATTTTAGGTACACTTTATAGAATATAAACTATAATAAATGCATTAATATTAGTGTAAAATAAATTAGTTTGTTATATTTAAAATAATGTGAGCTTTAATAATATATTTCTAGCTAATAAGTTGTTTAAACTTATGTTTGATTTAATTTGTGGTACATTTTATTGGGTGAAGTTAATTGAATTAAATTGAGTTACAAAGTGTTTAAACAAAGAAGCGATGAAAAGAAAATATCTTTAATGTTTTGAACTTTGCATCAAGTGAAATGAGTGGAATTAATTGGTTTAACTAATTGCCATATGAATTAATTTATTTACTCTTGATGTAGTTGTCGCGGGGACCAAAAGAAGATTACTAGATTTAATTAAAGTTCGTAATACATGAAGGGATTGTTGGTTTGCTAAAGAATTAAGTGGGCCACAACATTGAAATTAAGAAGTGATCATGGCCAAGGAATTAAGAAAACCCATGGCATAAACGAAAGTCGCCAATTTGTTGTATGAAGCAAATAAGCAAGCATAATTTTATAGGATTTTTTAATATGTTTAATAAATTATAATATTTTAGAGTATATTTAAATAAATACGATAGGAGTTTCTAAGATTGTTCAATAAAATAAACTATAACCTAGCATCATTTTAAATTTTTTCCCCTAACTTTACGCGTCACAACGCTACCGTATTATGGAAATTTCTTTGTTGGTTTTCAATCTTGAGCATATTTATTCCGGTTAGTAAATCAAGTAATGATGTCGTACAAATCCGAGCCTATATCGACCAAAACCCCATTGTGTAGCACGGGTATTTTACTAGTTTTATACAAAACCCTTAGAATCTGAATACAAAATACAAGAAGAACCCATACTCAACAAGATAATCCGGTTACAAAGAAACTCTCACTACGAACGACTACTAGATTCAATAACACGAACCCTAATCTGAACAGAAAGAGAATCTAGAGAGAATGTTAGGATCGTAGAACACACACGCACACGAACACAAGTATTTACGTGGTTCGGTCTAAACTGACCTACGTCCACGGGGGCAACTGGGGTATTCTTATTATTGAGTGAAACAAAACGCTACAAGTACAAGAGATTATTTATAGGCCTAAATTAGGGTTAAACCCTATGCTAATCTTGCTCAACAAGTTAATCATACTGGGCTTCAAACAACTGGGCCTATAAGTGGGCTGAAGGCAACATCTCCAACAATCTCCCACTTGGTGTCTTCGGACCACGAACTGCACCATCTCTTCTGTACTTCTGTAGATAAGATCTCCCCTTAATCTTCAATGCACCTCCAGTTACCCCGATCTCATCAACGCTATTCCTGGAGACCAGTTGAAGCTCCCCTAAGCTCCAACTCATTAGTCATGGTTGTGTCTACCACTGACCCATTCTCTGTCTCTACCGGCTCCCACTAACACGAACTACCGGATCCTGAAACACCCTGAGAATAAACACTCTCCATATTCAGCAAGTAATCCACTGGAGATATTTTATCAGCTGGAATACTGGTTCTCTTGACCCAATGTCGTCTAGGAATTCTGACAGAAGCACAACCTGTGCTCCCACTGTCACGAAAACCTCTTACTGGCCTACATGAACCTTTCCTTGCTTGTTCATCCTGAATCTGACCTGTGACTCTAGGTTTCTCACTTGCAAAGACAACCTTCTTCTGCTCACGAGATTCTGTGAACCTGACTTTGTTTCTCTTCTGAACTGGGATGGTCACTCCCTCAGACGGTAAACTGACCATCTAAACGAACCTCGTCGTTTGCCTGTCTTACCTTACCAAAGTCACCTTTCTTCAAATTCTGCAATGCTTCACTGCTGTGGGTAGCGTGAAATGAAGCACCAGAATCCATGACCCAAGAGTCTCACTGCCTTCCACTGAGTCCTAATGCATCAAACCTTGACACATTCCCAGAAGCAGAATTTCATATATATGACATCGACTCTAACAAATGTCCATCCCTCTATGCAGCCCCAACAAGTCAACTATGCCAAGCTCCCAATGTCCCTGTTATCCCAACCAGCTAACAAGCAAATGGGTATAACGCAGTAGAGATCCCATGAAATCAAGCGATACCAAGGGTTCTATGACCGTATACACGATCAGTTAACGCAAACCCTAACCGAAAGATTATCCAACTGGCAATAGTTCACATGACTTGCCACTCACCTTTTTTTTTTCTTCACTTATGTCGTCACCAGCACCCTTGCTAGTTCCATTATCTTCAGGTTTTACCAGTAAAAGAAAAACAAAGCTACCGACTCGCCTATACTGTTTTCTTTCACCCCGCCAAAACGAACCAAATCCAAAGCCACCTGCTCGATTTCCTTCTGTTCGTTTTTTCTGCAACCTGGTTGAACTTTATACCCCGGTTCACCAACTAAATTTTGTAGCGTTAAACTTGTCGATTTTGCACATTCCGTTTTCTGCCATGATAACACAGTAACACGACTAACGAAACTGAATCGAACAAACAAACCAACTGAGAATAATAGCACCTGATTAATAATCACTGGTCTATGATCTTATTCTCTGACTTTCACAAACGGCTCTTCAAAACACGTTAGTCAAACTGATCCTCAAACCCCCAAAAATACCACTTCTTTGACAAATAAAGTCAAATAAAAGATAAATCATCCAACAAAAAATACCAACCTTTTTGTCTTCACGTGATTATCCAAAGTGCACCACCCCTTTTTTTTTTGTAACAAAAAAATCCTCCTTTCACTAACTGCTCCTTCACGTGAAGAAAGCTGTCCTCAAACTCCACACTTGACCAAATACTTGAAACCAAACTAACCCCACTATTCTTTAGAAAAAATAAACCTCTGGTTTCTTTGATTCACAAGCGATTCACCATAAACCTTTCTGGTTTGCAGTGGTCTTTTGGTTCGACGAGGAGGACGCGACTGTTAGTCGGAGGGTTGCAGTGGCGAGGCCCTAGCAGGCTGCTAGGGTGGCTGAGGTTGGGTTACTCGGTGGCTAGGGTGATGGAATGAGTGTGTTTACAGGTATTGTGTTTTCTTCTTTTACGCCTGCCCTCCGCCAACCCGACACACCTGCCGGTGGAGGCGATCTTCTTGAGCCCTAGGCTCTGATACCAGTTGTTAGGATCGTAGAACACACACGCACACGAACACAAGTATTTACGTGGTTCGGTCTAAACTGACCTACGTCCACGGGAGCAACTGGGGTATTCTTATTATTGAGTGATACAAAACGCTACAAGTACAAGAGATTATTTATAGGCCTAAATTAGGGTTAAACCCTATGCTAATCTTGCTCAACAAGTTAATCATACTAGGCTTCAAACGACTGGGCCTATAAGTGGGCTGAAGGCAACATCTCCAACAGAGAAAAGACATAGAATTTTGTGACATCAATATTCTGAATGCTGCTTTTATTTCCGTTCATGGAGCAGAAGCCTTAGCCTAGACTTGAATAAGCCCACTTATAAGCCCAGCTCCATTAGCTTTATTAGCCACACTGCATCAACAAGCCCACCAGATTTAAAATCATACAAACATACAATCAAACCATGTATTGGAGAAATTAAATATAAAAATATTTGGACATTGAAGAGAATAGTAAAAATACTAACCTTATTTTTAACATTTTTAGATAATAATACGATATTCATTAAAAATAACAGTATAAATTACATAAGGATGCTAGGTAGGCGGACAACATTTTTTAGAACCACAAATTATTCTAAATACATAAGGGGATGATTTGGAGAAGGTTGGAAATTGATATAAAGTCTTAGTGTTCGTTTCATGGAATGGAATAGAATTAGGATGGAATTGGAATGTATATTTTATTTCTTATGTCATTCATTTCATCAAAAGAAAAAATTGTAATTAATCAACAACATATGGAAATGAATCTATATTCTAATTCTATTGAGATTTCATTCCATTATATGAAACCAACACACTAAATTATAAATCAAATTTCATTTCCTGTGCGAATTCTAATTTCAATTTCATTGGTTCCTCTCGTAGTGTTCACGAATTCTCAAACAAAACACTAAATTTTTACTTGGATGATAGTTAAACTAGGAACCTACTCAAGTACTCAATAAGTGAAGTCTTCGGCCATACTTTTAGCGACTTTATAATCAACCACACATGACCCATCAAAGTCTAGTGTGGTAAATGATTTAACCTAACGTATTTAAAAACGTAATTATTGGACATCTCTATCAATTGAAGATGCTCTACCAATGGACCTAGATACTAAGATGCTTGAATAGTTGACAATGAATCTTTCCTTAAATGCTTTGAAATAGTGAATTGACACTCTTAACAAATTATTACCAACACAGTGTACATCAATAAGAATTTCTTCCAACACTATGACTGTGACAATCATGATGCCCACTAAACTTTGAAGCAATTTTATTGGTTGTGATAAAAATGATGCACCAATATTGATATTTCCTATTGATATCGATTATCACATGTGTACATGAACAGGTATACATATTATAAATATATTTACTTTATCTTTAACACTACACAAGAAAATAAGCATCTTTAGCATATTTATCCTTTAAAACGTTTACAACTTTAACTATCTACTATGTAGAATCTTTATATCAAATCAAATGATTTCATCTTTACTAAGATCACACGAAGTGGTAAAGAAAAATAAACACCCCTCTGCACTTTGATTGGCTCAATAAAAATGAGGCATTTTCACGTCACTCTCCGGCGTGAAAAAAATTACGCTCAATTTATTTTCTGAAGGAAAACGCCCCCGTGGGGGCAGTGTTCCGGGCATTTTGGGGCGTTTTTGGGGGCATTTTCATGCCCAATTTCCGTGCTACTACGGGTGGTCTAAATTCTTGCTAAGTTTAATATAGAATAAATATGAACAAATGGCTCAAAATAATGAATCTAAAAACAACCATTATTCATGATAGTATTACACAACAAAGAGGACTTCCATACATACAAAGTTATGTGTAGTTTTGACCCACTATAAGTGTCAAAGCTTATTCCAAATTGTCCCAAACAACAACAATCATACTATTACTCAAGGAGTTAGGAGACATGGCTGGGATTTTTGGTCAAGCTGTGGTGGATTTGTTAACATGTGGACGACTTCCCTCATTGTAGGCCGAGCCGAGCTCTCATCTTCCACACAAATCATCGCGATTTTGAACATGTTTATAACACTTGTCAATGTGTACCCTTTGAGCCTCGAATCCAACACAGCTAGCACTGCCGCAGCATCAGATGGCTCTGAGTGCTCCGATATGGTCTCCCGGACCCACCTCACTATGTCCACTCCATCACCAAACTCCCCAACCGGCTTCTTACCAGCTATCAACTCCAGAAGTACGACTCCAAAACTATATACATCACTCTTTTCATCCACTTTCAACGTGTATGCATACTCTGTTGTAACAACATAGTAACAATATATTTATATATTCGGGTAACACATAAAGTACAACAATAGTTAACAATAATTATGCATTAAAAGCTTGTACCTGGGGCAATATACCCGTAAGATCCAGCAATAGAAGACATGCATTCGGAAGCACCACCGGCGTCCCTCAAGAACTTAGCAAGTCCAAAATCCGCAACATGAGCTTCATAATCCGAATCCAACAATATATTGTTGGATTTCACATCTCGGTGCAAGATCATCGGCGAGCAATCATGGTGGAGGTAACACAACCCCTTCGCAGCCTCCACCGCGATCTTATATCTCGTATCCCACTGCAAATACGCCCCTTTCGACCCATGCAAAATCTCACCTAAACTCCCATGAGACATATACTCATAAATCAACAACTTGTTATCGCGATTCGACACATATCCTAGCAACCTAACAATATTCCGGTGCCTAATCTTTCCCAAAGTCTTAATCTCCGCATCAAACCCATGATTCCTTCCCATCAACCGCTTAATCGCCACATCAACACCATTCGCCATCGACCCACGATACACAATCCCCGCACCCCCTTTCCCAATTATGTTCTCATCCTTCAAACATTCTAACACATCTTCAACCTTCAAATCTAACCGTTGAAACGTCGTGAGCTTCCACACTTTCGATCTCTCAATCCGCTTGTTCTTAATCTTAACAAACGTAACAACAAGTAATGCAACAATCGTGATTATCACAATAACCATTATCATGATCCGCGACGTTGACATACTATGGTTCTCACTTCTAGACCCTGAAACAATCGGGCAGTGAACATTTTCGGGCAAACAAAGGTTAGGATTACCCGCAAAAATCGTATCACTAAAATCCTTTAACTGTCCATCCATTGGGACTTTACCCGAAAACTTATTATACGATAAATCCAACACCGTCAAGCTGTTCATATGACCTAATTTACTAGGAATCTCACCAGCAAATAGATTCCTAGATAAGTTAAGTATATTCAAATCTAACAAACTCAAAATCCCTCTAGGGAACTCACCAAACAACTTATTATTACTAAAATCAATCGACGTAAGTTGCATGCATGTAGCAATAGAACTAGGAATTGTACCAACAATATCATTGTCACTAACATTTATTTTGTACAACTTTTTTAACGTGAATATGTTGTCCGGGATTTCGCCCCCAAATTTATTTGATTGCAAAGTTAGAGTTGTTAGGTTTGTTAGGTCACCTAACGCGCGCGGAATGCTGCCAGTGATTAAGTTGTTGGATATTGATATGCTTTGGAGAGACTGGCTAGACATTTTGCTAGGGAGTTCACCCGTTAGATAGTTGTCGTCGAGCTCGAGCATGGTTAGGTTCGGCAAGGAGAAGAGGTTCGATGGTATGGTACCGTTGATGAAGTTTTTGGTTATTCGGATCTTGGTTAGGGAAGTGCAGGATCCGAGTTGTTCGGGTAGGGGCCCGAAGAAGTAGTTTTCCATTAGGACTAAAGTTTGCAACTTGCCTGTATTCAACGCAAACAGTCGTTAGCTAAAGGTTCCTTTTTATCTTTATTCGTTTTCTTTTTCTAATGCTATTAATATTCCTCACTACTTTTCTATTAAAAAAAACTAGACACTAAAAATTCATTTATACATTTTAATAATTTTATCATGTTTTCATAACCGGATCAGCCATGCATTGATCCGTTATATTGACCGTCTTGTCAATTCACGATTGAACTAATTTTATGTTCAATCTTAAAAATCGGATAACATTATATGAAGAGTAATATAAATCATATCTTGAAGGTTAAGTAGTAAATGAATTAGAAAAAAAAAAAAAAAAGAATTTTTAGAATAAAAAGGAAAAAAATAAAAAGAAATGAAAATTTGAAATTCTTTTAAATTCTGGTCAAGTCATAGGTTCCACAGTCTAACCACTCAAATTGAGACGGTATAAAATTACTCCACTAAACTTGTTATGTGGAAGAATAAAAAGTCGTCTTTTAAGTACATGTTATGTTGGACCGGGAACCAGGCCGGTTGAGCCGGGGTTTAAGAGCTTGAACTGGATTTTGTAATTTTTTTTCTTCAAATTTTATCATATTAATTTTACGATACCATTTGGGTTTTATAACTAGTTTGACCGGTTGGACCGGTAAGAAGACTGGTTAAACATTCGATCCGGTAGTGAAAACATTTCATATAATTGTAAATATGGGTCTAATCATTAGTGGTACCAATCCGAACCGAACACACAGTACTCCAAATACCAACTAGCGTATTAATGACGACTGATCGGTATTGGTACCATAGATGAAAAAAAATCAATATAATCATATAGGAAACAAAGTTAGTTTTTTATAGATTAAAAAATGTAACCGAATTGTACATGTTATATTTCAAACACCTTAACAAAAATCATTTATAATAAAAAAACGTGTAGTAAATAATTAAAACATTAATAAAAGCTAGAACTATATTAATCGTAGCATAAACAATAACTAACCTCCTTTGCACAAATCTTTTGGAATAGGTCCAGTAAGATGGTTCCCAGTAACATCAAGCATAAGCAACCTCCCACTACTCCCAAGATTCGAAGGCAACTCAAACGTAAAATTATTGTTCCATATATGCAACACTTCAAGGTTGGGTAAATCACCAATAAACGAAGGCAGAGGTCCAGCCAAACGGTTATGAATCAAACTAAGCAACGTCAAGTTCCTTAACTCGGAGAAACTCTCCGGTATTCCGCCAACCAAGTTGTTATTCGACAACTCTAGCGACATTAAACTAGTTAAACTCGCTAGCTCAGGCGGTATCTCACCCGTTAGATGATTGAACTGCAGAAAAAGGGAATGCAAATGTTTAAGTTTCCCTAAACTTGCTGGGATTGTCCCAGTGAGGTTACAACTTCCTAGATCAAGAAGTTTTAGCGATTTTAATTCCCCGAATTGTTCGGGTATGCCTCCAGTGTACGCGTTGAAATAACCTAATAATAGGTATTGAAGGGTTGATACACGCGATAAACTTTCAGGAATATTACCCGTTAGCGAGTTTCCTTGTAAACCAAAAGTGGTTAAACTAGGAAAATTCGAATAGCTTTCGGGTATGTTTCCATTGAAGAAGTTACCACCAAGGTACAAAACTTTTAGGTTCTTTAACCCTACAAACTCTTGTGGTAATCTACCGGTGAAATTATTATTATACGCATCGAACGCTTCAAGATCAGCCATTAGTTCAACGATTTGTCCAGGGAAGTGTCCAACGAATGAATTCGTTGAGATGTTAACGAATCTAATAGACGTTAGATTCGACATCTGGACAGGAAGTTGACCCGTGAGATTATTTGCAACAAGTGTGAGATTAACGAGTTTGTTTAGTATGCCAATCTCTGGAGGGATGGTTCCATACATGGGTACATAGGAAATGGTTAGGGAGGTTACGCGAAGGTTTTCGTCGCATGAAACTCCTGTGAAGGAGCAATGAGAGATACCCGATTGCCAGTCGGATAACGCGGAGCTGGTTGGTGCAACCATTGATGATTTGAGCTTCATCAAGGCATCGAAGTCTTGATTTGCGTTTGAAGATATTAAGTATATGAAGAGGAAGATGTGAAGGAGGAGAGGTTTTATCATGTTTGGTTATGTTGTGGGAAATGCATAAGGATGGGATGATTGTGGTGTACGGTTATATAGTGATGAGTGTAGTGTATGGGTTGTAATTGAGGCCTGGGTTAAAGAGTTGTGCGTTATGCATATGTGATGATATTGAAAGTAATAATATTTTTTGTAAAGTTTGGTAAAAGTGGAAGCATCTGTCTAGAAGAATGAATATTGAAAGTAATAATATTTTTTGGTCTTCTACTATATGAGAATATATGTTTATGTTCACCCCTTGATCAATTAAAATGTTTTTTGGTATAAAGATTTCAAGAAAGCAACAATTTACATTCTCATTAAAAAAAAAAAAAAAAAAAACCCCTTCAAAGATGATGCAACAATGGACTAGCTTGGACTGCTTGATCTCTAGTTTTATGTGTTTAAAGGTCTGAATGTCCGACCTAAGACAAGAACAACAACGCTAGCCTCGTAAATGGTTTGCATCATGACCAAATCTTTGAGGTGAGAGTAGGTAGAAGAATAAGTTTCAGAGTAAAAGGCCAATCTATAGAAGAGTTCGATATTTGATCCTAATTAAGGTAGATTAAATGATCTCTTAGGCTATAGGGTGTGGAGACACCAAAAATGTTATGTCTCGATACCACGTAGGATGCCACCTCACGATGTAAATGTCTCAAGCCTTCAAATTAAAAAAAAAAAAAAAAAGAAATGCAACTATTGGTCCGTTGCAAACCTTCAAATTCAAAAAAAAAAAAAAAAAAAAAAAACAAGAAGAAAAGAAATGCAACTATTGGTCCGCCTCTAATGTTTCCAAGGGGACGGGGGGACATGGGACAGGCAAGGGGGCGGTGTGCTAGTCCAGGACGAGGGCAAAAATAGGTGGGACGGGGGGTTGGGCGTCTGTATACCGGATAGCCTTATCCTTTGAGATAAATGTAATTTTATTATAGGGGAAATGAAATTTAATAATCCCAACTTTAGGGGGTTGGAAGGGAGCAGTCTCAACTTGAAAGTTGTAATATAACGGTCCCAACTTGTCAATGTTTTTATTCTAATGGTCCCAAACTAACCCCAGTTAAATTTTTCAGTTAAGTGCCACATGGCATCACACGTGACAGTCCTACATGGCACAGTATGTCCGGCTGGTAAAAAACGTGGGCCCCACTTGTTTTTTCAATTAAAAAAAATCTATTAATTATTTTAAAAAATCTTTAAAAACGTGGGCCCCACACCACCCCACCTACACCACCACCAACACCACCACCAACCACCACCAACCACCACTAACCACCACCACCACCACCAACCACCTGCGACCACCACCAACCACCTGGCACCACCACCAACCAACCACCTGCCACCACCAACAACCACCTGTTACGAAGAACCCTAATTCTATACTCGATCAATTGACCAACGATTCGAACCTGTTAATCAAATTAATGTTAGGGCTATTATAGAAAAATTAATTCCGAACAAAACCATACTAAATAATCACACTAACCTGTTCGTTTTCGAGGTGTAATCGATTAAAAAGGGTGTTCGGCCACCGAGCATAAAACCAACGAATTGGTGCTTGATTTGGATGTTTTTGATAGGGGTTTTTTTTTGCACAGAATGGATCGATTTGAAGCTGGCAACATGTGGGTATGACCAGATTTGTGATTGGGTTCGATTTGAATGTGGTGGTGAAGATGACGGTGGTGGCAGGTGGTTGAGGTGGTGGTGGTGGTGGTGGCAGGTGGTTGTGGTGGTGGTGGTGGTGGTGGTGGTGAACATGATGAAGATGATGGAGGAAGAATGAAGGTGGTGGTGGGTGTTGTTATTATTATTATTTAATTGTGGGTCCCACCTTTTTTTTAAAATATTAAATTAAGTTTATTTTACACATGTGCAATCTGGGCCTACCTTTTTTTTACAGATATAACACTTTATGTCACGTAGGACTGCCACGTGTGATGTCACATGGCACTTAACAGAAAAACTTAACTAGAGTAGTTTGGGACCATTATAATAAAAATATTGACAAGTTGGGACCGTTATATTACAACTTTCAAATTTGGACTGCTCCCTTCCAACCCCCCAAATTGGGATCATTAAATTATATTTCCCTTTTATTATATTAGCAAGACACATTTAATGCAACTATTTAATAACTTTGTAGTAATTGAAAAGAGTAATTAACTTATGTTTTTAAAGTTAAATAATTCAAAGAATATATTATAATAAATTCAAATGATATATGATAATAGATGGTTAAAGTTTATCAAATTAGAAACGCAAGTTACTTAAATTTATAAGGTGTTAAATAAAATAAAAAACATAAAAGATTCTTGAAAGTACATACTTTTTTTCACTACACATTTCTAATATAAGTTAGATAATATTTCAGTTAATGTTATACAAACACAGGGTTTTGAAACAATTATTAGTTAAAAAAAAAATAAAAGGAGAACAATAAAAGGCAGAATTGAACATTTAATATATATGCTTTCGAACACTGGTTTAATTTTGGGACAATGGGTTTGTTTTAAGACCATTATTTTCAAAGAATCGAAAGAGCAACTCATCACTCTTACCATTGGTTCATAACCTACATCGGAAGCAAGTTTGCCGATGATATCATCCGCATTCCCCGTTTTGCATCCGACGATCATGATTAGAATTGATGACTAAATCAATAATAATTTCTCTTCGTTACCTTTAATCTAAGATACGGTATTCTTAATAGGTGGGTCTCCCAAAGTTCTTTGTTCAGTCCACATAACAACCAATTGCCACCACATTTTGTATATAATAAATAAGCTTCATCATAGTCTCAAAATCTTGCCTCAATGAACTAGACCTACCACCACTTCTCGAGTCGATGTTTGTTGTTTAGTGTGCGTATGGCGTGAGTAATCTTGATGTGTGTATGGTTATGTGATGTTTGATTTACTTTTTTCCATCTCTGTTTCTAGCCTATACCGATTTCGTAAAAAATGAAATTTCGCTCTAATCTTTATTAAAACATGCAGGTTAAACCTGAAACGCAACCATCAAACACAATATAACCCCGCAGCAACGTGCGGGTTCCTGCTAGGATAGACAAATGATCAACTCAATCTTTTGACATAATTCATCATTTTATGGTGATCATTGTAAGAATGATGAGTGTCACACAACATGTCATGTTGTGAGAAGCTGATTTTCCCAGACCATGATAAGGTCCTTTTGAGAATGCAAAATTTTTTTTCAAGAATTAGTAAAAATCAAGATGGAAGAGTGTTTTTGGGTGGTGGATAAAAAAATTATGAAAGTAGGTAGGTCGCTGAATGGTTCAGCAACCTTCAACAAAAGAATTTCACGGTCACACATTGGATAAGCGACCTTCAACCAAAATCACACATTCAATAAGCAACCTTCATAGGTGATAAATTCAAACAATTCAAGGTTGATGACTTTGATTAAAGGCAGCATATTGAATAAGTGACCTTCAAAGAAGGTAGCTTATTCAATCAACGACCTTCTTTGAAGGTAGCTTATTCAATCAGCGACCTTTGTTGAAGGTCACTGAACCATTCAACGACCTACCTACTTTTATAAATTTTTGTATCCACCACCCAAAAACACTCTTCCATCTTGAAAATTACCTATAAATTTTCCCAATATGAACATGTACTGCCTTTGTAATATACCTTTCGAAGTCTTAAGCTCCGAACGTAATATGTACCTTTACCTATCCATATGTCGTCCTTCACGACTTTTGACCAACATCATATGGAATTGATTGCTTTACCTATCCATGTAAAGTTGGTTGGTGTAGACAAAACAAAAGCTAAAATTAAAAATCAACCACCCAATATAAGGCTAAATTGATGATCCTTAAGTACCAACAAGTACATTTTCATTCCTTCACTTTGTTGATCATTAGACTATCAGCATTGCACCCAAACCTTGGCCGCCTTAGATGATGTTGACTTATCTAAATTTTCAGGCCCATTAAATATCATCCAAAATTAATGACAGATCCGTCTGCAAGGGCCACATGATTTAGGTTATTGTGCCATCAATTGTATATTTTATATTTTACTAGTGTCATTAAACCCGCGCGTTGCGGCGGAAGGGCTATGGAAATTCTATAATATAGGTTTGGTTAAATATGGCGTCGGTACGATACAGATATTCTATAATATAGGTTTGGTTAAATATGGCGTCGGTATGATACAGATAACACGCTATAACAAAGGAAAAAGAAACAGCTATAACAAACAAAAAAGAAAACCCAAACCGTACCATGAGATAAAGAAAACGATATCCACGCATTGCAACCAAAAATATAAGAAATGTCATCAAGACATGGGAGACATTGCAACAGAAACTTAGGCACAAGTTATAGTTCAGTGTCATTAAACTATTTGCCCTCAATTTTCCAACCAAAAAACATTGTGAATATGTACATTACTTAAGAAGTTAAGAGGGGTTATAATTAGCAATTGTATATATTAATAACAAAGAAATATAAAAAAAATATTCGATGTGGAATTAGTGAAACTGCGTTATTGATTCTCCACCTGATTACAGCTCTGCAAATTCATTTTCATTGATACAACTTACAATGCACAAAGTACTAACAACTCTATTGTTTTGTCTTATGCAATTCATAGTGAAGGAAATCAATTGTCCGGTTGCCACTCCTTAAAAGTTAAGGAGGTTAATATAGCATATGTAAACAATTAACAAACGTACATCATGCATAGTACTTGATTAATGCCGTTTGTGTTTACAGTGAAAAAAAGTTTTGACTTGTTAAAGGGTTAAGATTAATGGGTGGAGATTGTAGTTTTCTGTAGTCACGATAACACAACTTCAACAATTTGTGTCAATTTGCCAAATTCAACATTCCAAATCTATTTATTCAATGAATAATTGTTATCATATCATGTACCTAATATATAATATAGGTAACTTTTTTTTTTTGAACAGTAGGTAACTTAATAATAGTGATTATATTGATGCTTAAAAAAATAAAAACTTAAAAAAGTATAAAAAGTTCATCACTTTGAAGTTCAAAGCATTCAACAACTTCCAAAGCGTATTTATCAAATATCTAGAGTTCTAGACCATTACTTAGTAATCTAAAGTGATAAACATAACACCTCCCGCAACATTGATCAGCAGCCACCATTATGACAATCACGTCACACATTTATCCATAAATGGGACACATCCAGAACCACTTTCTCTTCCAAGACCATCACTGATGCAACAAAACCACATCTGAAATCACCACCACCAAAACAACACCCATGGCCACCATCTTTAAAAACATAAAATAAAATAACCAATTCATATTAAACACATCATCATCGTCAGGGCAAAACCAAGAGGATAGACTTCTCTCATTATCTACAAGCAACAGCTCAGTGCCGCCATGGCTGCAACCGTAGTTGCCATGCCAAGAGGCAGGCCCATCATCGCCGGCTAAAGACAACAAACCCACACCAACACTACCGGTACTTTATAGGTAACGATTCCGGTAGTGGCCGGTTGGTGGTGGTTTTTAGATAGAGAATCATGAGAGTAGAAAGGGTGGGTGGGGGTGGGGGGGGGGGGTCCAAGCTGAATTGGGTGGTGACCTTTCGATTACCGCTCCTCTATGTTCGGTCGTTGGTTGTGGTGATAACCAAAAGTGAGTAATGGAAAGGGATGAAGAGGGTTGTTGGGTGCACAATGGTGGGTAGATGGAGGTGCGTCCCTCTTCTCTTTCCCTCTCCTAAGAAGGAAGGAGTTTAAATGGGGAACTTTGGTGAGCTGTGGCAAAGATAGCAGGACATGTGGGTACCAAGACAGCTAGGCACGTGTTTGTAGACGTGGATACTATAACATCACCCATCAAAACACTGTTTAAATCGCAACGTATATTAATATAGTATAATTCTTTGTCAACCACAATTTCATCTCATTACTTTCTTTAGTATTATGTTTTTCTTTTATTATTTTTAATATTTCAAATTCTTAAATGAGTGGTGATATGGAAAATGTAAGGATGTTTGTAAGGTTGGATATGAAATTGTGGGTTTTTAAGGATTTGAAGGATTCTAAGGATCTGTAAGGATATGATGTGGCAGCTGACTAGGCAGCTAAGAGCACCTAAGGGCGGGCTTAGCATTGAAGATGGTCTTACTTTTAGGCCCGAACCTTTAATGCTCTTGATGATCCTATTGAAGTACCGTTCACAAAATAAGATAAATAAATTAACTTACAATAAGAAAAGGAAATTAATTCGTTTACGAAAAGGTAACTATGATTTTACTAATTAAATAAAAAAAGAAATTTGAAATCATGAAGGAAAATAGGAAAATATGGTTTAGCTTTTGTTTGACACAATTCTCTTAAAACAAGTATTCTTGTTTTCACATGAGACATGTCTCCCAAGTACAACTTCCAAATTCAGGTGTACTGCTAAAATTGAGCACATAAAGAAATATGCATTTATTATTGTAAATTATGGGTCTTTACTATGAATAAGTGTTTGCAAGTATGTTTACGAATAAGGTAGCACCATATTTTTATAATCATTTGAGAAGACAAAGTTGCCAAAAACATTTGACCTCATTAAACGAAAAACTAAATATTAAGTGTCCTTAGTAACAATTTAATTAATTAACTTGTTTAATACTCCCTCCATCCCAATTTAAATGTCATGGGTCCAAAAACACACATTTTAAGAAATATTTTATTTGTATATGGTAAAATGACAATAATATCCTCAAAAGTGGTGATTGTGTTTTGTCTTTTATGGGTAAAACTGGAAATTAAATTTCTATTTTTGGAAATAGACATTTAATTTGGGACAACCAAAAAAGGAAAGGACATTTAAATTGGGACGGAGAGAGTAACATATTATGAACCCTTCATAGACATGCAAGTGGGTTATGCTCTGATCAGATTCGATTTTGATACAACTTCTGAACCAAAGACCCACATATGATTGGCAGTTCAGATGTATCTTATCGCCTCTGACTCGAACTAGAGGACCCTTTCTAAGCACCGCCTATAGACATTACTTTAGATATCTCATTCACTCATTTCACACTCATTTCACTCACTCTCATTTCCATCTTTTACAGCTTCAAACACCCTTCGAACATATATATCTCATTCCTCTTAGCCTTTTTTTGAACATGGTCTAAGGACACATCTTCAAACATCCACTTGGTAGAAAACACTATTTTTACCAATTACAAATGATTATATATTTTTAATATTCTTCCTTGTGTCAAATGTAAGAAAATAAAATTTTAAGGATATATAAAACAAATATAACACACAACACAGAGGCTTTATAATTGATACATGATCACACAACATTCAGTCACTTCCCAACTTTGTTTAATTCAAAAAAAAAAGAACATGTCATATACTAGCTGAACTCATATTGATGTAGCAATGGAAAGTTATAAGTTGATTCAATAACTACAATGGTAATACACAAAGTACATACATATTAGAATCTAGCAGGCTCTTTCACAAAACCTATGTCTCTGTCAAGACATAATGAGCATGCGGATAAGATACGGCTTAGATTTGCTAGACACAGGAATTATGTGTGACTTATTAGTTAATATAAGTTTTGTCTTTCCTTAAAGCAAGTATAACATACTCAGTCTTTCTATAATTTTGAGGAATAGCATCTTAAACTACGTATAGATAACATAAACTATTTGTAATCCATCAGTTAGTTCTGCTTTTACAAGACACTCTTTAAACAAGGATAAACCCATCAAAACTCCTGTATTTGATGGAGTTAATGAAGTTCTTGTAACGAGGTCAAAAGTTTAAGAGTCATACCTCAAGGGTCAAATCAAATGTATCATTTTTCTTGTGAAGAGGAATAGAGGATAAGAACTCAATCAAATGAGAACTCCACTAAGGGATTGTTTGGTTGATTAAGTGTTGAATCATTAAGATGGTCTGAATGGTTAAGAGGCTCTGAATGGCTAAGAGCTGAATCATTCAGCATCCCTTATTAGCATAATGGTTCAGCACTTAATCATTCCATTCAAATGCTGAAACAAACAGTCTGAATGCTGAATGATTCAGACATGAATGGTTAAGAGGCTGATTAAGAGGCTACCAAACAGTCCCTAAGTTATGAGAACTAGAGAACTCATCTGGACCAATCACCAAGTGACACACCATCATCTTTATAGTTTTTTGTATTTGTTTAATTAGGGATAAGAATGTCTTTGTACACAGTTACTTATGGGTATTTTAGTCATAATAACACCCCACACCACCCCACCCCCACCCCAAGTTACCTTTTAAATAATAATAATAATAATAATAATAATAATAATAATAATAATAATAATAATAATAATAATAATAATAATAATAATAATAATTATTATTATTATTATTATTATTATCATAATATCTCACACCTCTCTCTCACACACACACACACACCGGTTATCTCTCTATCTCTCTCTCTCTCTCTAATTGTCTCTCTCACTCTCTAAAAAACGCATACCAAGTGACGATCTGAGAAGGCGACGGGGGTGAGCGGTGGTGGGTTTGGAGGTGATGGTGGTTTCCGATGGTTGGTTCGAGGGAGGTGGTTCGACAATGGTTTGAGGTTGGTGGTTCGACGTTTCTGGATCTGATTCAGTGCTGGTTCATTGGGTGAGTTTCAAGGGGTGGTTTGTTGGGGTGGTTCGATGGGTGGTTTTCAGGGGGTGGTTTGTTAGGGTGGTTCGATTGGTGGTGGTTGATGGGTGTGGGTGGAGGGGCTATGGTGGAGGGGGCTGTGGTGTTGAGGGTGGTTCAGAGGGTGGGTTCCGATGGTGGTTGAGGGTGGGTTCCAGAGGTGGTTGAGGGTGGGTTCCGATGGTGGTTGAGGGTGGGTTCCGATGTGGTGGAGGGGGTTGTGGTGTTGATGGTGGCCGATGATGGTGGTCGACGAAGGTCCGATGATGGTGTTTGGGTTTGCTGGTCGATGAAGGTCGTCTGAAGGTTCAATGGTGGTCGTCGTTCATCGTCTTCGATGGGGGTCGTCTGAAGGTTTACATGTATTATTATTATTATTATTATTATTATTATTATTATTATTATTATTATTATTATTATTATTATTATTATTATTATTAGGTTAAATTTTGGTTCCAAAATCGTCGTACCCAGATGAAAGATAGGATTTTTATATTGAAAATGTGGGTTTTGTTGAAAATTTGGGTTTTGTTATGATCTTTTTAATGCTTTTAATGATATTATTGTGAAAAGATAGGATTTTATGTTGAAAATTTGGGTTTTGTTAGGAGATGATGCTGTGAAGATGATGATGTTTTTTTTGGGTTTAAGGAGATGATGATGCTATGAAGATGATGATGATGGTGTAGTATGATGTAAGAAAACACTCGTGTAAACCCCAGTGTAAATATGAATGTATAGATGTTTGGTGGTTATTTTACACCACCGTAATATGAATAATATAACATAAATTATAGATGTTGGTTTATAGATGTGAGTAACACTAGTGTAAATAATTACACCAGTGTAAATCATACAAAAATGATAGATGTTAGGTTATATAGATGTGAGTAAACCCTGATGTAAATAATTACACCAGTGTAAATCATGCAAAAAATATAGACGTTTGGTTTATATAGGTGTGAGTAAACACTGGTGTAAATATTTACACCAGTATGAATCATACAAAAGTTATGGATTGTTACTTTATATAGATGTAAGTAAACACTAGTGTAAATAATTATGCCAGTGTAAAAACGAGAGGGAGATGACAGAATGCACAATTTGATTTTTTTATTTTAAAAAGATAAATTAATTAAAAAAAATAAAATAAAGGACTGAATTACAAGTTTTGTCCTTTAGGTTTATACCAGATTGCAAAGAATTTCCTTTAACTTTAAAATTGATTGGTTTTGTCCTTTATCTTTTAAAATCTTGCACGTTTCGCCTTTAGCCCTAACTCTGTTAGATTTTAACGTTAATATGAGGGTAAATTTGACTTTTTACTCTTTCAGGGACTAATTGTATAACTAGTTTAAAGTTTTAGATCCAAATGAAAACATATAATTTATAAACTAACCACCCACCACCACCAAACCTTCAACCCCTCTCTCAACATTCTCCACCCCCCTCTCTCTCTCTCTCTCTCTCTCTCTCTCTCTCTCTCTCTAAAGTCTGTACATCACCACCGCCCTAGCTGTTATGATATCTTAACAAGGTCAGATCCTCCAACAACACCAACAGTTACAACCTGCAAGCAGGAAAAAACATCCTTTAATCAGCTCGTACATCCTTTAATCAGCTCGTACATCCTTTAGGTCCTTTACCACCATCACAATCGGACGACCTCATACCATCGCCGATTACTATTAATGATGTGACAACCTGACCTTTCACTTTTCATAAATGTACACTTTTAGTCTCTCGACTATATTTAATTTTCACTTTCAGTCCTTATTATCATTATTTCATTTTATTTTAAAATATCATTCAAAATGAACCTATATATGTTTACAAATGCAATCTATTTTTAAGATATATAAATTTTGGTTTATAAAAAAAAATGATCATATGTTTTATATAGATTTTTAGTTAAAATAATAAATAATATAATATTGAAACAAAGTGTCAAGGCATGAGTACTTGTGATGGTCAAGTTTTGACAACCTAAAATATATGTTTCATTGTTATTATTAAATGAGAATTGATTAAGCAATAAATATTGACAACCTATTCTTAATTACTACCGGAAGTTTCAAGTAGGTTTCATGGCTTACTTTATGGTCATAATGACCATTAAGGTATATTATGATCGTTTCATGAACAAAACACAAACCTTTAGTCTCTCAAATGCCTTTTGTGTTTTTTTTCTAAACACCAAGTCATAAGCAATAATTGACCATCAATACGTCAATAAATTTGTTTTACTATTAAGTTGTATGTTACAATTGTGAATTCATACTCTTATTAGTCTTTATATTCATAATACCTCATACCATCTTGATATTCTCATTAGTCTCTTGGATTCCTCTTAGTTATAATCTTTGGATTCGTTATATAATATGTCGTAGCCGCACCATCGATCACCCTGTCTAGCTAGTCACCACCAAACACACACCACCGAACCCGTCTCTCTCACCATTTCCAGTTCAAGTTTTATGTTCACAAGTTCAAGCTCAAAGCCCTTAAGTATCAAGTCTTAAACCCTTGTTTCCTACTAGTTTCTGGTATGGTTTTCATATGAACTTTTTGTTTACATTTTATATACATTTTTTTAGAACGAATCTTTGTCACCCAACCCATTTATATAGTAAATGTTTTGTCATTATAATACATAAAGGCTAATATTTCATCCATGATTTTTTTTTCAAACATATATATACACACAATAATAATTACTTTTGATGTCAAAATATATATACATACACACGATGCTAATTTTTCATAGGAACTAAATATTGGTTCACTACACTTATCCATTTTTTTGGTATATATATATAAACATTATACATTATTTTAGACAAACTACAAAAGTCTTGGCATATGGATTAATTATTTATTTATTCATGCAAGGTCAAATTTATAAAAATAAGTTCTTCGTCTTCTATAAACTTCTATATGTAAATCATGATTTTAAAAGTTAAAGAAAATGAAGAAACCTTGATGTCTTTTATGCGAGCTATGACTCGGGTTAAAATAAATATTATTAGTTGTTAAATAAATAAATAAACCCCAAACATAATTCATACACAAGAGTACAAGTTTGTGTTATGACATTTTATCATATAATCGTGTGTGTGTATATATATATATATTCCATATAAATATATATTTTCAAGAAGTTTTACACTATATTTCAACAGTCGTTGAGTTAAAACATTTGGAAACATAACTAGTAAATCATGATCAGTTTAGTTGGGTGAATAGGATACGTAACCAACATGCACGCTAGAAACACTCATATAGATCTTAAAGTGATAATGTATACTTTAGGGCATGGGCAGCGTGATGCACATATACATCTTCAGACTTTGCTACATGGTTGCTATATGCTTGCGTTTGCTTTTCGCTTACATGTGAGTATATCTTTCCCCTTTTTCATGTTTTACTCTTTTGGGGCTATTCATGTACACTGTTACTAAATGTTATTCTTTAACTAAATGCAATTCTCATGTGTGTTTGCGTTATGTTAATTTGTGTGTCTATGACTTGTCAAAATCATTAACCTTTGAGGGCCTGGCATTTCAATGAATAGTACTATGGTATATACCCTTGTGACTCTGTTGAGAGTCCTTGTCATTGCTATGTATTACATTACTACTAGCGCATACTATATATATCTGCTTTTCTTTACATAGGGTTGATTTTGAACGGATATTACTTATTACATAATTGCAAATGGTACCGCACATGAATTGCTAAACACTTCTCCTACTATGTTTTATTCAAACAGGGTATGCTCACCAATACATTTTGTATTGACCAACTCATTTTCGTACATGTTTCAGGTTATTTATGAGATGACTTTTAAGCTTTTGGAATTTTACTTAGATTTCGGATTCATTGTATTTCGGTTTAGTTGACATTTAGAATCGTTGTAATTCATTTCAATGTAATAAACTATTTAATCAATGTATCAATATTTACACTTTTAGTCCATGAGCTATTGAACAATCGTCACTACGTGACACCTCGATGTTTCCGCCATCGGTTGGGGTGTTACAGATTGGTATCAGAGCCATGGTTATAGGGAATTAGGTTATTAGAATGCCTTTTAGCCTAGTCTATAACTAAGTTTACTTTCACGAGTCCTCTCGTGTATATTCTTCTTATCCTTATATTTTCTTTCAAGATATTTTCGCTATGATTTTTTCTTGTTATTCCTTCGGTATTTTGCTTAGAAAGGAGACACTCGTATTTTACAAACGAAACGATATCATCAAGTTAGGAGTGACATCCATACCTTGGTGATTAGTTCCACTCCTCTATATGTTATTTATCTTAGGAATATAACTTTGAGATAGGAGTGAGATCCACACCTCAAAGAGTATTTCCTTCAAAAAGAAATTTAACCACTAAGCTGGGAGTGATATCCTTAACTTAGTGATTGGTTTCATTCTACGATAATTTTCAAGTTTGAAATAACATCTTTGAGTTAGGAGTGAATTCCACATCTCAGGGATCTATTTCTACATCTCGTTTTTAATTTCGCTAAAGTTTTGAAATTCACTAATATCCTTATTTACACAATACTAATTTACACCCAGTTTAGGGAAGCCTATTCGCCAGATTAGAACACACTTTATATACACCTTGTGCCTTGAAACAAGAGATGCCTTAACGATCCTTACAATCAAACGATCTTTCAATGTATAAATTTTGTAAAAGTTTACAATTAAAAGGGTTCAAGTTACCTAGTCCTAACGGGTAACACTTAGATTTTCTCAACATTTCATAACAATTAAAGTTTTTTCGACTTTTCAACCTACAAGTTAAAGAAATGTTTAAATACAGAAAATTATATTTTTAAAAATTTTTTGTCAAGGCATCTGGGATCATTCACAACCTTCACGTCATTTTAAATATTGGTCTTTTAAAAAAACATTAGATTTACAAATACTTCATGAAATGGTTTCATTTTGCATTTTATAAACTTGTATTGCATATTTTACAAGTCAAATGTAAACCCTTTGTTTTCATATGACGTATCCAATATATGTTTTCGGAAGAAACTTGCAACTAATAATAAGCTTTATAACATTTTTCAAACTCGACTCCTCGTAAACACATATCTACGAAGATTTTTCAAATGAACCAGTTTTGAATCTAAAACACACTTCGGTTACTAAAAAGTTATCCTCATACATTACTATTATTTTTTCAACTATATCACAAAGATTGCACAAACTACGTTTTGATAAACGAAAATCTATCTTATTACACTCGCACTAATTATTAGTAGTTACTCTGACAACACTAGTTTTGAGCGTTAATTTAACTCGTTTACTTTCATTTTGTGCAAATTGTGCGATTTACTCGATTTACGTTATACTATTCTTTCAATCGAAATTTAATGTTATACTTATATACTTACATGAACGCATATTTGGTATGTTTTTTTTTTTGTAAGCAAAACCCTGTTATACTTTACATTATTTTGTTCATCGTCATGGCCAACAAACATACCAGTTGATAAGTCGTAAGAGATCTAAGCCAGTGCCCACGTACGACTCGGATTAGAGTATTTCTTCAATCCGAGGGGAACGGTGTAAACCTTAGGGTCTATCAATATGAGTGTTTAGAGCCAACGATGTGAACAGAAGTTACCGGTCAAGGGTGAACCCGAAAGGGAAGAACCTCTAACCTTGTCTATTACTTACACGTTACTCTCATTACGGTTAAAAGGCAAACCCGAAAGGGAAGGACCTCTAACCATGTCATGATTGAACATTATTTCATTACAATGGCTATTACATATTGGTTGCACGCATTTGCTTCTTGTATTACTTAGGATAGGGTTATGGAAAAGCATAACACCCCAGTGTAAGGTAAATCGATGATTACGGTCCGGAACGCAATCATGGGTTTACAAGTACATAAGTGTGGTGTGTAATTCTATTTAGGTTGTTGGTAGACAATCAGTACGAGTCCAAAGTATCGGGAGTGTGGTGGGTTAGCTGCGGTACACCCTATATATAAGCATAAAAGATACTGCGGGAGCGGACTAGGAGTCTGACCAAGAACCTACCCATTGCTATCTCTTCATTAGATCATTGACTAATAGCTAGCCTTTCAATAAGAACATTTTACATAAGCTTTAATTAGTTTTGTTGGAGCCTTCCTTGTGGACACCTCTATAGAAAACCTTAAACTTTGTATACTCTTGTACTCCCTGTTAGTCGAAACCCTGTTGCATGTCCTTAGTAAAGTTCGGTCAGGAATCTTTCTAAAGTAGGGGAGACTACTTTCATTAGTGCCTTTGCCCCTCACCCGTTACACATTCCCAAAACTTTTATCATTTAAACTCTCAACTTTCTAACTTTGGGTTAACTATCAAAAGAATTTGAAATTTTTACTTTGGATATTAGACAACTATTTTAAATTTTGTCAAAACATGATTGATGTAATATATTTTTTTAAACCTACATGACTTTTACAACGCCTTTTGTTACATAGTAACCTCCACTTGAAAGTAATTTCGGGGCGAAATTTTCTAAAGTAGGGGAGACTGTGACAACCTGACCTTTCACTTTTCATAAATGTACACTTTTGGTCTCTCGACTATATTTAATTTTCACTTTCAGTCCTTATTATCATTATTTCATTTTATTTTAATATATCATTCAAAATGAACCTATATATGTTTACAAATGCAATCTATTTTCAAGATATATAAATTTTGGTTTATAAAAAAAATATCATATGTTTTATATAGATTTTTAGTTAAAATAATAAATAATATAATATTGAAACAAAGTGTCAAGGCATAAGTACTTGTGATGGTCAAATTTTGACAACCTAAAATATATGTTTCATTGTTATTATTAAATGAGAATTGATTAAGCAATAAATATTGACAACCTATTCTTAATTACTACCGGAAGTTTCACGTAGGTTTCATGGCTTACTTTATGGTCATAATGACCATTAAGGTATATTATGATCATTTCATGAACAAAACACAAACCTTTAGTCTCTCAAATGCCTTTTGGGTTTTTTTCTAAACACCAAGTCATAAGCAATAATTGACTATCAATACGTCAATAAATTTGTTTTACTATTAAGTTGTATGTTACAATTGTGAATTCATACTCTTATTAGTCTTTATATTCATAATACCTCATACCATCTTGATATTCTCATTAGACTCTTGGATTCCTCTTAGTTATAATCTTTGGATTCGTTATATAATATGTCGTAGCCGCACCATCAATCACCCTGTCTAGCTAGTCACCTAAACACACACCACCGAACCCGTCTCTCTCACCATTTCCAGTTCAAGTTTTATGTTCACAAGTTCAAGCTCAAAGCCCTTAAGTATCAAGTCTTAAACCCTTGTTTCCTACTAGTTTCTGGTATGGTTTTCATCTGAACTTTTTGTTTACATTTTATATACATTTTTTTAGAACGAATCTTTGTCACCCAACCCATTTATATAGTAAATGTTTTGTTATTATAATACATAAAGGCTAATATTTCATCCATGATTTTTTTTTTCAAACATATATGTACACACAATAATAATTACTTTTGATGTCAAAATATATATACATACACACGATGCTAATTTTTCATAGGAACTAAATATTGGTTCACTACACTTATCCATTTTTTTGGTATATATATATATATATATATATATATATATATATATATATATATATAAACATTATACATGATTTTAGACAAACTACAAAAGTCTTGGCATATGGATTAATTATTTATTTATTCATGCAAGGTCAAATTTATAAAAATAAGTTCTTCGTTTTCTATAAACTTCTATATGTAAATCATGATTTTAAAAGTTAAAGAAAATGAAGAAACCTTGATGTCTTTTATGCGAGCTATGACTCGGGTTAAAATAAATATTATTAGTTGTTAAATAAATAAATAAACCCCAAACATAATTCATACACAAGAGTACAAGTTTGTGTTATGACATTTTATCATATAATCGTGTGTGTATATATATATATATATATTCCATATAAATATATATTTTCAAGAAGTTTTACACTATATTTCAACAGTCGTTGAGTTAAAACATTTGGAAACATAACTAGTAAATCATGATCAGTTTAGTTGGGTGAATAGGATACGTAACCAACATGCACGCTAGAAACACTCATATAGATCTTAAAGTGATAATGTATACTTTAGGGCATGGGTAGCGTGATGCACATATACATCTTCAGACTTTGCTACATGGTTGCTATATGCTTGCGTTTGCTTTTCGCTTACATGTGAGTATATCTTTCCCCTTTTTCATGTTTTACTCTTTTGGGGCTATTCATGTACACTGTTACTAAATGTTATTCTTTAACTAAATGCAATTCTCATGTGTGTTTGCGTTATGTTAATTTGTGTGTCTATGACTTGTCAAAATCATTAACCTTTGAGGGCCTGGCATTTCAATGAATAGTACTATGGTATATACCCTTGTGACTCTGTTGAGAGTCCTTGTCATTGCTATGTATTACATTACTACTAGCGCATACTATATATATCTGCTTTTCTTTACATAGGGTTGATTTTGAACGGATATTACTTATTACATAATTGCAAATGGTACCGCACATGAATTGCTAAACACTTCTCCTACTATGTTTTATTCAAACAGGGTATGCTCACCAATACATTTTGTATTGACCAACTCATTTTCGTACATGTTTCAGGTTATTTATGAGATGACTTTTAAGCTTTTGGAATTTTACTTAGATTTCGGATTCATTGTATTTCGGTTTAGTTGACATTTAGAATCGTTGTAATTCATTTCAATGTAATAAACTATTTAATCAATGTATCAATATTTACACTTTTAGTCCATGAGCTATTGAACAATCGTCACTACGTGACACCTCGATGTTTCCGCCATCGGTTGGGGTGTTACACATGAACAGGGGCAGGTGGACTAACTTTGCTCACCGTCGTGGTCTTCCTCTTCGGTGATGGAACCGGCCAGTAATCGTGGTAGCAGAGGCGGCGCCGCCGCCGTGCACCACCACCCTTCTCCTTCTTTTCCCCTCCTTGGTTCTCTCCCTAGTTAACAACCAGATGAAGACGGTTGTTGCACACAACCAGATGAAGACCAGACGGTTGTTGCACACAACCAGAGTGGACCTCCGATAACCAGACTACCACCACCACCAACAACCGCCCACCACCACCACAGAGACCAGAAGTTAGTTACACACAACCAGATGAAAACGATAGACACCCACCACAAACACCAATACCATAAAACCACCCTCTTCCTCTCAACCTAATCCCCAATTTCAATCCCTAATTCCCAATTTCAATCCCTAATCCCGAACTTAAACCTTCGTCAAACCAACCCTTCACTAGTGAATCGTCCCTCTCTCTCATACGTTCAGATCTGCGGCCAAAGTTGTAAATGTGTGTGTTGTCGTTGGCTAATGAATAGATGGTCGGCTCGTGAATAGATGGAGAATGAGGTGGTAGTGGTTGGCTAATGGTCGGCTGGTGGTGGTTGTTGTCGTTGGCTAATGGTGGCGATGGTGGTCGGCTGCTGGTGGTGGTTGTTGAAAGGGTTGCTGGAGAATGATGGAGGATGGTGAATGTTGAAAGGGTTGTTGGAGAATGATGGTGAATCCATCTGTAATGTTTTTTTTTTTTATTTATAAACTTTATATATATAAACATGTTATCATATTTGTCCAAAACTTTAATTTACTTACACAAAGAGTCCCTGAAAGAGTAAAAAGACGAATTAACCCTCATATTAACGTTAAAATCTAACAGAGTTAGGGCTAAAGGACGTAACGTGCAAGATTCTGAAACATAAAGTACAAAACTCGTCAATTTTAAACTTAAAGGACATCATTTGAAAAATGGTATAAACTTAAAGGACAAAACTTGTAATTCAGTCTAAAATAAAGATTAAAAACATGATTCTTTTAATAATTGAATAAAAAATTAACATGAGTATTATATTAATTTTTTCTCTCCCATTATTATATTAAAAAAATACTTATTAAACATTTCAAGACAAAAAGTCATATTTTTTTATCTCAACCATTAGATCATCAAGATCAATGATCCTTAAGAATTCTCTAGTTTTCACAACTCATATGAGTTTTCTTTTATCATAACCCATAGAGGATAAAGCAATTTTTAGAGGACACATGTATTTGTGTAATAGATATTTTGGTGATCAAGGAATACATTCCTATTGGTACTTTTTAAACTCTTTTCCCGCTTTAAATCTTTTAAAATAAAAAAAGATAAATGTAGTCTATAATATTTATTCCAATTCTGCTAAATATAAATGTATAACAGCGTATATTAATTTATTCAATTCATATTCACAATAAAATGCTTTATTTATTTTTATATATTATGAATAGTATTAACATTATTTATTGCTTTATCAGAAAAAAAAAAAGGCTATGTTACCATCTGTTGCATTAGACTGTATTAGACTGTTTGTTGTGGGCAGTGAGCGAGCTTCGGTGTGAGGGAGGTTTCATCCCGATGCTTACCCCAGCCACAACAGCCTCACGGGAACAGCCGCGGCGCGAGCACGGGTGGTCGTGTGCGTTAATGGGAGAGATAGGTGCTTTGGTCGCGTCGGTGTTCACCCCCAGCCACAACGGGTCAAGTGACCGGGTTACTTGAGATTGAAGTTTGTGACTCGTACCTTCTCGCTCGCGACCGGCAACGGATAGTCTTATCAACATTATGTTGACATTATTCGTATAATGCCTTTCTGGACAATTGTCCACTTATAGAAAATTTAGTTATATATTTAATCATGTCTCACTTAAGTATTTATTTTTTATTTCTATTGTCGTCCTTTTAAAATACTCAAAATTGTTTTTACTCTTGAGTCTTCTGTACTTTTTACTATCCCTTTTGCTCTTTTTATCTCCTCACGTTTTAACCCTCTTTTAGGGAATTTTCTTCTTTTTTTTTACACTACTAGAAAAACTCAAATTTTCTACGTCAGTTTTCATAGGAAATGCGTCATAAATTGCCCTTTCTACGCATTTGTGACAAAAATGTGATGTAGCTAAACACCTCGTAGGAAACCTGTTTCCTACGCACTTCCTACGCAACTTCCTGCACATTTCCTATACAATTTTGGCGTCGCAAGTTGCTACACATTTCCTACACAATTACAGTGTCGCATGTTGCTACACATTTCCTACACAATTACCGCTACGCATTTCCTACAACAAATCTTTGCGTCACAAATCACGGGTTTTTACGAATTTGTGACAAAATACGTATGTAGCAAAACCACTCGTAGGAAACTGGTTCTTACGCATTTACTACGCATTTTCCTACGCATTTCCTACAGAACGTTGGCGTCGGAGTTTGCTACGCACTTCCTACGACTTATCTTTTTTGATAGTTTTCTCCATTTGTGACGCATTTTTTATGACAAAAAAAAATTAAAAATAAAATCCCTATTTCTTGTTCCTAAACAAATTGCTGGAATAATCTATAATACCACAATCTATTTTACAAGATTCACCACAATTACAATAACATAAATTTAAAAATCCTACATTACAACGTGCGATCCTAACATGTTTAAACCGTAAACTAATACAATTTAACATATTACCAAAAAGACACCCACAAACTGTAACTAATTAGAAGGAGCACGCCAGTTTGTCATAAATTCTTGAAGTTGTTGTTGAAGTACTTCCCCTGCTTTCCTTTCTTCATCAAGCCGAGCTTCAAGATCAGCCATTTGAGTTCGCATAACTTCGGCCTAAAAAGTTAGAAGATATATAATAATTGCTAAATACATTTGATAAAGAAATATTTAAGATATTTTAATATATGTGTGTGCTAAATTTATATCTGAATATACTCAAAGACTTCTAGCTAAACTTATGTGGGTGCTAATCAATATAGCTTGCTCTATTCAACACCTGATTAGCTCAAAATTTAGGTTTGGGTCATTCGATACAGGTCAGCAGAAAGTTTAGTCACATCTTTTATCAAGTTCTAGTTATGTACATTAAAGTAACTAGTGCGACATCCGGGAACCAAGCACACATTTTTCTAGCTGACTTTACTGTTTACTTGCTGAATTTCGGGACAAATTCTTTTCAACTTGGGGATGATGTGACACCTCGCATTTTCATGTTAACTCTTTTACTGAACTCTAGTTAATTTCCATAATCATACATGGTTAAACACCTAGCTAGGGTTAGTTAAACAGGTCCTTCAGGATGTTATGTAACAATAACATATGTTAGGTGACATTAACGTACGTTATGGTTAGGAAAACCCTTGTCTTGACACACACGCGAGTCCTGTATCCCGAACGTTGGTGATTTATTAGGCATGCATGATTTTATGGACAAGTGAGTATTGATGAATGTGACTCATGTATGTAAATTACATGTTTATGTGAACTACTGTGCATTAGTTAACTGGTACGTAATCTCTGCAGGATATATGTATGTATGTATATATTTATATTAGACGTAATAATGAATTTATAGAATAGTAGTTTTATAAAATTGTTATGATTAATATTGACGGGACTAGTCTTGGGTATTAGATATTATTAACGGGCTCCCTTATTAGATAAAAATCCCTAGAACCCAAAACCTTGGCCCATAACTAAACCCTTGGTGCATTATTTATAAAAAAAATAAATAAAACACAAACCCTACATAGGGGTTTGCGCCGTGGCCTAGTACCCACACAACCATCACAAACACTTTCAATCCTTCATCCAATTCCATCCCTAATTCAAGTTATTTCGGGTGCAATCTTGAGGTTCTAAGGATTCTAGCAATTGCAAGGTATATGTTTTATGTGCTTTATGATAAATAATAATACAAGAAAAGTTTAAAAACCCTAAAAACTATCCATATAGAAATCGCAAATCATGAATAATAAGATGTTTTTGATGTTTGTTATGAGTGTTGATGAATATTGATGATAGTAATGATATCTAGGGTATGTGATAAGTAAATGCATGGATTTAAACATGATAATATGGATTTTATGGTGTTAATATGAGTTTATTACATGATTATAGATTATTGATAATGATTAGGGTTCATGAGTATCATGTTATGAAAGTTCTAATTTCTGACAGATTCGTTAGGGTGTTTTGTAGGGTCTATATCGTGATGTTAAAGTGATTGTTTTGATGATTTCTTTGCTTGATTGTATTGTACGTGGTCTTAGGTTTTCATAATGGGCAAAACCATCAGATTTGGACATCTTTGAGTGGTTTTTGGAATTTTGTTTGATTAAGGGTCATATCAGATTTTCGGAATTATAAATTGGGTCAACTTTAAACGGTCATAACTCGATATTTACAAATATGGCTACGTGAACTCCATCCATTCGTCAAACCTCATTATCATTATAAACAATCAGATTACACCCGCTAGCAGCTTATTATAAGTTATGAAATTTATACAGTAGGTCAACAATGGAAAAACTTGGCTTTTCCAATTGGATTCACCTCGTTTGGGTGAATACACAATTTTTGGGAATTTTTCTACTAATCTGACTTGCTGTGGAAATTTTCTGGACATAGCTGTGTTGTACGAATTTTAATAATTTTTGTGTTTGGTTGTGAGACAAAAAAAAAATATGGGTTATCAAATGAATCCCAATGAATATTCAGTAAAAATTTGGGAGTTTAATTCGTTTGTTAAGTATTTTAAATAATTCGTTTTTCACAGCGTACAATCTGCCCTGAAAACGCAGATTGTGTAAGGGATGTTTACGTGACTATTTGGACTCTTACATGGTATGTATTTGACATGAACTTGCATGAATATTTATATGAGATGTGTACGAGGTATAAAACTGATAATAATCAATATGATCACCAACGGGATACGTAGGACTTACTTGTGCATGTAGAGTCATTAGGTGTCACTACACGGTTTGAACTTTAAAAATCTTGGACAAACGAGTTGTATTGTGTGTTGGTTATGCACATATACTCACCTAGTGACATTTGTAATAGGGAGTCGGTAGCTCATTTCTGTTTGAGGAATTTGGATTATTCACGTGCAACCTAAGGTGAGTTTCACTACTCTTTTCTCAAAAGCATGCGTCTCGGGTTGAGACAAAGTACTTATCTTTTTCTAGTCCGGGTTGGGACTACTATTTTCTAGTCCGGTTTGGGACTACTTACACATCCCGGGTTGGAATGCTATGGATCCTTGTATGGGTCGGTTTTTGACTCCTTGTGTGAGTCGGGTTTTTGCTAGTTCGCAAACTGTGTCCTTGATGAACTAAACCAACTCTATCATCTGTATGTCCTTCACATACCGAATGAGTTGCCGGGTTATGGCAAGCGGGTTATTAGTTGATAGCGCTATTAGGTCTGACAAACCTCACACCGGCTCGGGGAGTGCGGGAATGAACTATAGCTTAACAGATTTTATCATTGTTGATAGGCAATGATGTAAGGCATGCGGCTCACATTTGTGGCTACACGTACATCAGCAGTTCGGTATATCTGTTTTAGTTATCATGAATGGGTTAGCTACCCTTGACATGCGATGAACTAGTGTTTACACAGTTCTTGGAACCAACTCAATTACTTGTTTACGTGGTTTTGGAAACCAGCGCAGTTACATACTCATTTACTTTACTTAGTGAACTCACCAACATTGTTTGTTGACCCACGATTTACATGCTTTTGCAGGTAGTTAGCTTCCGGTGCCAGGATTAGAAAGCACTGCACACTTCACTGCATTTGGGGTCTTGGGCATACACCTAAATTACATATTATGCTTTTACATTTTCTTTCATATGGTTTTAATTTGGGCGCGTTGTTTTGCACATGGTTTTTAAAAGGTTTAAATTTGGTTTACGCTTCCGCAGCTTAACTAAACTTGGTTTTTGAAAACGAACTAAATGGATTGGGCATTTAGAGTTCGTTCATATGACTTATGGCTATGGGATCCTGGTATGTCATGCGCCTCGCGGTATAAACCCCGCAGTGGAAATTTGAGGGTGTGACAACTAGGGGGTTTCAATATCGCGCGTTGCGCGATTTGTTAACTATGTGCTAACTTGTTGTGGTACACAGTCGTTGAACTCATATTTGATACAAAAGTCTAAGAAGTTTATTGACAAACAATATAACCATAGTTAAAACAAAAGTTAAGAAGTCTAACCTTAGTTGATACAAAAGTCTAAGAAGTTGATTGACATAGACAATACAGACCATAGTTAAAAAAAAAGTTAAGAAGTCTAAGAGGTCGACCTTAGTTGGAAATACAGTCTAAGAGGTCGAATGACCCAACAAAAGTTAAAGTCGAGTGACAATATGGCTACTTCAGTATGTTGATCCAGAACAAACATGGCCTTTTAGTTGTCTGTAGTTGTTCTTTTGGCTGCACTTCTTGGTTTTGCGATTAAATGAAAATGTGTCACACAATAATATAATGTAAGGTTATAGGTTGGTAGAATGTTGTTTACCTTTAGTTTCAAGCAGTGCACGCCTAGCATTTGCGTTCTTTTTCATTGGCTCTACACTTGGCTGGAGTTAGAGGTTGTGGCGTTGTTAAAGCCGTGCAATGTTGACTGTATTGAAGTGTGATTCAAACCCCATGCACATGCACATGCACGTGGTAGTTCAGATTTGGTCATGGTCTTCCGAAGCTCAAGGCTCTTTACTAGTTCTTATGTTTACGTTATAGTTTGTTTTGAATAAGTATGTGTGATCCACATTAGTAGGATTTTTTGTTTCTATCCGTTGTAATGCTGCTTATAAATAGCAGCCTCTAGTATTGAGTTTATTATTCACTTTTGCATAATAAAAAAGCCTTGGGTATTGATCAAAGTGTGAGTAATCTGAGTGTTTAATAAGTTTTGATATCAACAGTGGTATCAGAGCTTGTGTGTAATCCAATCCTTCGTTCTTTATCACCCTACTTCATTCAATGGCCAATCAAACCAGCACCTTATCCACTGCTCTTACCCCAATCCCTGTCTTTAAGGGAGAAGGGTATGAACATTGGAACATACGTATGAAAACCATTCTGAAGTCTAGAGATCTTTGGGATCTTGTGGAACAAGGAGTCAATCATGCTGAACCTGATGCTGCCAAACTCAAGAATCTGAAGAAGAAGGATGCTCATGCCATGGCCATTATTCAACAGGCCATACATGATCAATTATTTTCTCGAATTGCAGCTGCTGAATCTTCCAAAGAAAGTTGGGAAATATTGAAGATGGAGTATCAAGGAGATACTCAAGTAAAAGCTATAAAATTGCAAGGTTTAAGAAGAGAATTTGAGAATCTCTCTATGAAAGAAAATGAGACAGTAGGAGAATACTTCTCTAGAGTGATGGGAATTGTGAGTCAGAAGAGGGCCTATGGGGAGATCATTGCTGATCAAACCATTGTTGAAAAGGTTCTTCGTAGATTATCTCAAAAATTTGATTATATTGTCCCTTCTATTGAAGTATCTTTTGATCTGTCCACTCTCACTCCTGTGAGGTTGATGGGATGCTTGCAATCCCAAGAAGAAAGGATTAACAGCAGATTTGGTGATAAGGCTAAGAAAACTGAAGAGCATGCCCTGCAAGTTATGCAAGAAGGAATTCGGCCTACAAATGCACGTGGTAGGGGACGTGGTGGTTATAGAGGCCGAGGTAGAGGCAGATCTCTGGATAGAAGTAAGGTACCTCAATTCTATACTTGCAAAAAATATGGTCATTTTTCCAAAGACTGTTGGTACAATGAGGATGCTCAGATTAATATGGCAACTGAACCTGTGGAACAAGGTGAAAGTAATAATAGTAGTGAGGAACAACATTTGTTTATGGCATTTGTACCTGAACAAGAAGCCAACAACCTGTGGTTTCTTGATTCAGGATGTTCTAACCATATAACAGGTTCCAAGAGCAGTTTTGTTGAACTTAATGAAACTTCAAGATGAGTGTGCAGTTGGGGAACAAAAAGCCATTAGCTGTTGAAGGCAAAGAAGTGGTTCGAATTTATACTGTCCCTAGCACTTTCAAACTACTCAATGATGTGTACTATGCACCATCATTAGAGTATAATTTGCTAAGTGTAGGTCAACTCATGAGAAGATGGTACTCTTTGCTGTTTGAAGGCAACAGTTGCATTATCAAGAACAAAGGTACTGAATTGATGCAAATTCCTATTGCTACAAACAATATGTTTGTTGTGGATGCCTCCAAGACAGAAAGTAGCACTCCCAAAAAGACATCCTTACTTCAAATGTGGCACAATAGATAATCTAAACTGGGGCAGCCTGAAGTTATTATATAACAAAGGCATGGTCATTGGAATGCCCCAGATTAAAGGCACTGAAATATGTGAAGGATGTATTCTAGGGAAGCAGATTAGATCATCCTTCAAAGACTCTTCTTGGAGAGCCACTAAAAGACTGGAGCTTGTACACATTGATCTGTGTGGTCCCATGCAGGTACCCAGTCTTGGACACAGCTTGTATTATTTCTTATTAATAGATGATGTGTCTAGGATGTGTTGGTATATTTCTTATCAAAAAAATCTGATTTTGAAAAATTTAAAGTGTTTAAATCTTTGGTAGAGAAGCAAAGTGAATGTAGCATAAAAGTCTTAAGATCAGATAGAGGAGGAGAGTTTTGTAGCAATGCATTCAATTCATTCTGTGAAGAGCATGGTATTAAGAGAGAATTAAGTGAACCTCACACACCACAACACAATGGTGTGGTGGAAAGAAATAATAGTACCATTATGGGTATGGCCAGAAGTATGCTGAAAGAGAAAAGATTGCCAAACTATTTATGGGCTAAAGCTGTTGCTACTGCATTTTATGCAACTAATAGAGCCCCTACTTCAGTTGTGCAGGACAAGACACCTTATCAGGTATGGTACAATGATAAACCTGATGTCACTAACATGAAAACCTTTGGCTGTGTTGCATATGGTTATAGATTTGTTCAGGGAAGGAGAAAACTTGATGACAGATCCAACAAAATGATCTTCATTGGGTACTCTACAAATGGTATAGGGTACAGACTCTATAACCCTGCTACTAAGAAGTTTGAAACCAGAAGCTATAGTGACACAATAATCCTAGAAGAAAACACATCGAACTGGGAAGAAGTGCATAAAGCCAACAAGCAACTATATGATAGAATGTATTCAGATCCTTTCCCTGAAGAGTATGCTGAAGTCTCAGCAGTTGATAACATCAATGATGTTGGAACTTCTGAATTAGAAGGGACAACATCTCCTGATGTGTCAACTCCTCAAAGTAATACTCAATTATCCCATACAACTGATGGTGATTCAAGTTCTAGCTCATCTGTGCCTTTGAAAGTCAGATCAATGGCAGATCTGTATGCTAGTACACAAGAAGTTAATGAGGTCATTTCTGATCACTTGAATTGTCAGTTTGCTCTTAATATTACAGATCCTATGTGTTTTGAAGATGCTGCTAAGAAGAAAGAATGGCAGGAGGCCATGAAAGTTGAAGTTGATGCTATCAATAAAAATCAGACTTGGATGTTGGTTGATCTTCCAAGAGGTAAAAATGTTATGGGATTAAAATGGCTTTACAAGACCAAAGTTGGTTCAGATGGGAAGATCATCAAGCATAAAGAAACTTATGAAGAAACTTATGCTCCTGTGGCCAGATTTGAGACCATCAGGATTGTTATAGCAGCTGCAGCCATTAAAGGATGGTTATTACATCAATTGGATGTAAAATCAGCCTTCTTGAATGGAGATCTTGATGAAGAAATTTATGTTGAGCAGCCTCTAGGCTTTGTGGTGAAAGGACAAGAAGAAAAAGTTTATAGGCTGCATAAAGCTCTTTATGGCTTGAAGCAGGCACCCAGATCATGGTATGACAAAATAGATGGGTACTTTAATAATAATAGTTATGTCAAAAGCCTTAATGAACCCACTCTTTATGTTAAATATTGTTCAACTGATGTTATCTATGTATGCCTATATGTGGATGACATCATTTGTACAAGTTCTAGTGAGGTTCTAGTTGCTGAGTTTAAGGCTGGGATGAAACAGATGTTTGAAATGACTGATTTAGGTCTTCTTCAGTACTTTCTTGGCTTAGAAGTAAAGCAGTCTCATGATGGTGTGTTCATTTCACAAGAGAAGTATGCTCATAGTTTATTGATCAAGTTTGGAATGCAAGATGGAAGATGTACCAATGAGTCCATATGAGAAGTATCGAAGTAATGATGGTGAAGATAAAGTTAATGAAACAAAATATAGAAGTTTAGTTGGGGGGGGGGGTTAATTTATTTAACTCATACACGACCAGTCTTAAGTTATGCAGTTGGTGTCCTATCCAAGTTCATGCAATCTCCATCAAAGGTCCATGCAGGAGCAGCAAGAAAAATTCTAAGATATGTGGCTTCTACACTGAAGTATGGTATTTGGTACAAGAAGGGTGAACAATTCAAGCTTATTGGATGCTCAGATAGTGATTGGGTAGCCTGTATTGATGACAGAAAGAGTGTTGGAGCTTATGTGTTTACTATTGGTAATGGAGCTGTCTCATGGAGTTCAAAGAAGCAGAATATTGTTGCTTTATCTAGCACTGAGGCTGAGTACATCTCTGCTACCAGTGCTACTTGTCAATGTATTTGGATAAGAAGAGTTTTAGAAGACTTGGGGCACACTCAAGACAATGCAACAGTAGTATGGTGTGATAGTCAGTCGGCAATCAAAGAATCCAGGGCAGCATGGAAAAGCTAAGCACATTGAGTTAAGATATCATTTCATCAGAGACATGGTGAAACAAGAAAAAGTGGTTCTTCAATTCTGTAATACAAATGAACAGGTAGCTCATTGTTTAACCAAGGCATTGGCAAAAGAAAAATTTGTGTTCTTTAGACATCAGATGGGAGTGCAGCTGTTTGAATCAAGAGGGGGTATTGAATTGTGATTCAAACCCCATGCACATGCACATGCACGTGGTAGTTCAGATTTGGTCATGGTCTTCCGAAGCTTAAGGCTCTTTACTAGTTCTTATGTTTACGTTATAGTTTGTTTTGAATAAGTATGTGTGATCCACATTAGTAGGATTTTCTGTTTCTATCCGTTGTAATTCTGCTTATAAATAGCAGCCTCTAGTATTGAGTTTATTATTCACTTTTGCATAATAAAAAAGCCTTGAGTATTGATCAAAGTGTGAGTAATCTGAGTGTTTAATGAGTTTTGATATCAACAGACTGTGCAGGCTGTTGTACCTGTTCAAAAATCTTTTTGAGTAAGCGCAAGAAACTGAAAGTGTACATCCTCATTACAGCGCATAATCACACAATGCTTGCTTTTAGGTATGATTGTAATTATGACTCCAAGTAAGTAAAGGATTTCAAATATGTTTCTTGGACTTAAGTACACTAATGTGTCCTAACAAATTCAAATACACATTGAAACTGAAACAATGATCTGTAGCCACAAAAGTAAACAAAAGCAAACAAAAGGTTAACTACCAATGATTAATGAAGAAACAAATAATCCCTCTACCCGTTGGGGATGATAAGATTATAAGTTGCTACAGAGTTGATCCTTCACTAACAGCTACGGCTTGGGGATACCTGCAAATAAGAGTGAAAGTATGGGTGTGGAGACGACTACTCGAAGTAGTTGTTTATGACAAAAACGGGGTGAATGGGGATACTATCTAGTATGATAGCTCTCCAGGTCAGTAGAAAGTGTCCTCTCCTATTGGGGGTGTGACCCCTTTTATAGGAGAGTCCGTATGCCACCATTACCCAAGTCCTAACCGTAGTTAGGTTGTCTCCATCACCCTTGGTTGTGTTAATAAGGTGATATATGGAAAGCTAGATTAAAGGAAACAGTGGAATCGAGTACCGCCTTAATTGGTGTAGTTACGTGATTCATGCATGGCTATTGACCATGCATGATATTCGCCTTGACCGGTCCTTGACTATTGACTGTGCATTTAATGAGCTTTGACCAGACTCTGCGCATGGCTTTCTTCCGCGCGTCAGCGTCTTGCCGGGTTTGGGTATGCGGAATTGTATATTCAGTACCCAATCCCATCAAGTCCCCCCAGTCCAGTGTGTCTCTCATCTTAGATGTGAGGGATGCTGGACTAATTTGTAGTGGGTTACTTCCTATGGTCTTTCTGCTGCGTACCTACTTTGCGTTTCGCGCTGGCGTGAACATTGTGCGGAGAACGGGTTTGAAATTGACGTCGTTTATCCGCATTGGTGGGACACGTCAGTTTGCATGTGTGGACAGGTGTCATTTCCCCCTTGTGTTTGAAAATTTGTGGACCATATGGCGAGTGGTATTGACATGACCTCTATCAATTGGGACGTGTGCAGAGACGTGTGAGCGGCGGTTGTCAGGCGAGTGGGCGCGTGGGGCGCGTGTGACGTCGGTTTGTTTTCCATTATACACGTGTCATCTTTTCATTGGACTCACCTCCGAAAAGCTTGTCTATGACGTCAGGCACATTAATTGCAAAGCCTATATATTAAATTTTGAATGTGGCTTCTTCCATCTCAACTGTTTCAAAATTTGAATTTCCTTATCTTCAACGTCTTTCTCTTCACAAAATTATCTTAACCTTCAACAATGTCGCAAGATTCCCAAGATGTGCAAGAGTCGAGTAAAACTTCTGACACTATGAAAGATCTGGGGAAGGAATCGTCAAAGAGCATAGAAGCCACCACTATTAAGTGGGATGAAGACTCGTATTTGAGTTTTATTGATCGGTACGGCATATTGCCGGAATGGGAGCCTGAGCTTCCTGCTGAAGGAAAAACTGCTTTAAAGGCTCCTCCTGGTAAAATTACCTTGTATGCCGCTGCTTTTATTAAATGCTGTTTTCGTTTGCCAGCCTCCAAATTTGTGGTGGATGTGTTGTTGAAATATGGAGTGCATCCTACACAACTGACTCTTTATGGGTGGTGTCGAATACTGCATTTTGAAGCCACATGTCGTGCCTTGGAGATTGAACCCACATGGGAAAGATTGAATGTTTTCTATGTCCTTGAAGCAGCGCGTGGCGGAAGCGGCTGGTTTAGCTTGGGTATTCGCCGGAAAGTTAAACAGCTTGTCTCGGAAAAAGTGAAATCCATGTATGAATGGAAAGACAAATTCTTTTATATCAAACATGGCGTTATTCCTGCACCCTTCCAGTGGATGGTGCTTGGTCAAAGAGAGAAGATTGCTGAGTTCCCTCCTATGGTGGGATATAAAGATCAGGATTGGTATAAAACTCTTTGTGATCATGCTACTCCCCTGATGATGGATGAATGTCCCGAGGGTGTTTTGAATTTGTTGGGAATTAGCCTTATTTGCCCTGATGGTCAAGACCCAGATCCTCCCAAAGGTATTAAAAGTATATTTATATTTATGCCTTATGGTCCCACCTTGTGTGATTGTTCGAATGTTTCTTTGTTCATGCAGATTTCTCTCTATTCCAATTGTTTGCTAAGCGTGGCGAGGCAAAGGTGTTGTATACTCCAGTTGCCTCCGGTGTTCCACGTTTGTCCGAGAAAACCAGTGTCAACTTTCTGCATCCCAATTTTGTGGATCCGCCAAAGCAGTATGTCCGAACAGGTTTGTGATTTCTTATATAATTATTTTTTCTTTCATGCGAAGGAAGCGCACTTGGTACGCGTTCTGCGTACTGATTTAGCGCATTCTTCGTGATAGGTGCGGGTATACAACTCCGCAGGACAGCTAAGAATGATGTTGAGGAAGTTACTTCGGAGCGCAAGGAGTCCGTTGGTTAGTCTGTTGTTACTTCGTAACTCATTTCTTACGTATATTTTAACATGATACAGATGTGGTTACAACGCCAGGTTCGAGTACTTCTAGGAAGCGTGCTGTGGCTAGTAAGAGGACCAAACCACCCGCCGTGCCTATCATTATTGAAGAAGTTGATGAAGACCTGACTGAGTCGGATACGGAACTGGAGCACAAGCGCGCCAGGCGTTCTTCTCCTATCCGAGAGTCAGGTGGTGTTGCTGAGGATCTATATCAACAGAGGGTTGCTGAGCTAGATCAGAAACAAGTGCAGAATCCGCAATCCTCAGTTGAAAGTCTGGATGTTACTTCGCCGGAACCCATTTCCGCGGTTCCGGTAAATGTATTCAAGCCGTTGACATGGCCGTCTACGGACAAGCTTGATATCCCAGTGAAACCTCCGCCTGTGCGCGAGAACCTGCCCATGAAGACTTTGAGGCATTTATCTGGTACGTATGCTTTCCTTCTCTTTTTACCACGGTTGTGATATATGTGTTGTTGGATCAGTTTGCTAAGTAAGAACTTGCTATCTTGACACTTAAGTGTTTAGCAAGTCCTTGTAAATCAGATTATAAGCACAGCGGAATGTTATAAGTTAAAGCAACACTTTTTACACTAAGGCAGAGTTATAACTCCCCCTTGATGTTTGAAACTAATAAATGACAAAGTATTTATTATGAATCTAAGTTGTAAATGAGAATTAGATACTTAGAGAGATTCACAATAAATACAGAAATGGAATAGAACAATGAGAGTGTTTGAAGGATTTTTCTGTTGAAAATCAATGTCTAAAATAGAAGGTTGAAGCCTCCTATTTATAGACGTTTACATGCATGTATCTTGCCTAAAAAGCAAGTACAGAAACAACAGTGACAAGTTGCACAAGTTGCAACATTGAAAGAAACAAATACAGCTAAAAGTAATATTAAACAACAAACTACTGATGCAAAAAGGCGCTACTGAAGAGTAGTTTTGTCTTCAGTACTTCTGAAGTGAACTTGTCTGGTTTGGACTTCAGAACTTCTGCAACTTCAGCACTTCTCATATCTTCTAATCAGCAGTTTCTTGTCTTCTCTTCAGTACTTCTATACTTAGCCAAAATGACAGAAGTGAATTAGACTAAGGTTTACAAAAGTGGTTTCACCAATCCTCTTTGTCCTAACAATCTCCCCCTGGATTGATGAAGCCAAAACCTTACTAATTCCTTATGTGTTTCTTCTGTCTTGAACAATCTTCCATATCTCTTTGTACATGGTGTTCTTGAGCTGGTTTAACTGACCATCAGATAGAGATCCTCTCTGTGGCTCTAGATGTTGAATTGTGAGCAGGTCTTGTGTTGACAGTTTCTTCAGATCACTGATCTTCTTGTAAGCCCTGCTTGAGAGGTCTCTTCTTGTCAACAGTACTGAGTTGTTATCAGTAAGTGACCATCTGATGATAGGGATCTTTGACTTGTTAAAGTCAGAAGAATAGGGAACCAGACTTGTCCCTTGGGTTGATGGTCCTGAGTGCTGGATGTCTTCAGTTTCAGATAGCCTCAGGTGGGATTCTCTTCCTTGTTGTTGTTGCATATCAGGCATCTGAACAGTTGGGAGATGGTGTTCAGTCACTACTCTGGTATGCATCTTTTCTTTGATGGTCTTTTGTATTTGATAAGCAAAAGTGGAAGGATCCCTGAATTGTGTTAACAGAGGTTTCTCCTCAATGTCAAAATCTGAATGGACTATTGAACTTCCTTCAAGTAGTACCATTTTGAAATCAGTTTTGACATTGTCCTCTGCCTTCTTCTTCTGAGTAGCAGATCTTCTAGATGCACCAGAAGTTCTAACTACTGATCTTGAAGGATCAGCAGTTTGAAACTTCTCAGGATTTGCAGCCTTGGCAGCCAAGTATTTTCTATAAGTATCCATCAGTCTTTCTTCTTTCCATCTGGATACTGAGGCTTTTGAACCATATCCTTCTGCTACTAGCTCTTCTATTATCTGGGCTCTCTTGGCCTTTCCATCTTTGCTTGTGGCCACTTTGTCTGCAAGCAGTTGTGCTCTTCTTGTCAGCTCTTGCATAGAGAGTCCTTTGAGTGTAAAGGCTTTAGTCTTGCTGTTCTTGGTAATATAAGACACCAGTTGTTGTCTTTTATCTTGTTCAGCAATCTCATCAAGGTTAGCCTGCCTTTGTAGTTCAGCTGCATAAGCCTGAAGTTTTTCTTCATGGCTTAAATCCAAATCATCCCTTTCTTCCAGAGATTTCCAAATCTGATCTTCTCTGGCCTTCTTGTTGGCTGCAATTAAGCTCTTCTCTAGTAGTTCAGCTGATTGAGAGATAGGAGAAGGGTTTAATACAGTCATTGTAGTAACAGTTGTAGGCCTGATGGGATCAGATGTTGGTTGAATGGGAGCAGTGGTTCTGGAAGGTTCAGTTGTTTGAGGTTTGGAAGTGTTAACTTCTGATGTGCTGACAACTGCTGATGGTTTGTCAGCTACTGAAGGATTGTCTTCAGTACTTTCTGATTCTTCATCAGAAGTTTTGTCATCAGAAGTTTCTTCATTTTGCCTTAGGGATTCTTCAGATGTTTGGGTCTCATCTTCTTTCTCTGCAGCTTCAATTTCTTCTATTGAGACACCAAACTGTTTGGCCAATTTTTCTTTCCTGGCCTGATCTTTTTGATCTCTTTCAAGGAGTGCCACTCTTGCCCTTATCCTGGCTTGGAATGACTCCTTAGGTTCCCTGATCTTCTCCCCCTTTTTGGATTCATCAATTTTAACCCTTGAAGCAGAGGGTTGGGAGAATTGTCCTTGAAGATGAGCAATCTGTTTGCTGTTGAAGTCTATTTTGTTGGACAGATCGTTCATCTTGGTCTTGATCACTCCAAATTGGTTTTTGATGGACAGCTCCAAGTCAGCTGTATATGTTTGGAAGTGATTTCTGATGAGTGTATTCATCATGTGGTACAGGGGACCCTCTGGGCTGCATAGCTGGTTCAGGTCTATGCTTGTTTGCCCAGGGAATTGGGTAGGCATTTGTTGTGAAGGGGGTGTTTTTGGGAGATCCTCATGTTGTACAGAGGATGCCACTCTAGGGGTTTTAGGGATTGAGTGGGCTTTAACCTGTGCAGAGGTGACTGGCTTCTTGAGCCTGGATACCTTTGCAACAGGACCTTCAGAAAGTGCCGTCAATTCAGTAGTTTGAGTGTGTGAAACATCATCCAAACTAATGGAATCATCTGAATCCCTGATGTTGTCCTCAATGAGGACTGTCTCAGTTAAATCATGAGCTGAGCCCAACTCAGTTCTCTCATGAACCTCTTTTTCTTGGTACTGAGGATTTCCTACTTCAGGCATTAAGCCTTCATCAGTAGTTGCCACATCTGAGGTCTTAGCTATGTTACTTCTATCCTCAGATCCACCACTGGGTGGTAACTGAGTAGTAGCAGCCTCAGATGCCCCAAGAGTCTCTAAAATTGGGCTTAAAGACTCTGGTCCACCCTCATCTCTTGGGATAGGGCTAGAGATGTCCACATCCATGTCTGATGTAGTAGTTATGTCCCCTGTTTGTTGTAGTTGAAGGGGACTGACATGATCAGATGGGACATTCTCTTTTAGCCCAGAGAGAAGTTTGGCAATTTCTATTGCCTCTTGTTCAGAAATTTGTGGGGTTGGTTCAGTAGTTTGGGCAATAGGTTGTTGTTCAGCAGTTTCAAAAGAAGAGTGTGTTTGATATGTTTTTCTAAGTCTTTTTCTTTTGAATAGAACATATATGGGTGCTCTTGGTGGGGTTTGAGATGGATGAGACTGAGAGGGTGTTTCAGTCTCATCTATTTGAAGAGCAGAATGCTCATGAGCATGTTCAGGCATCTCAACCTCCTGAACAGCTTTTCTTTTGGGTTGGTGGGGTGCAGTTTTTGTTGGCTTGGGCTTTTTGGCTTTTGGTGGTGTGAGTTTGGAAGATGTGGGCTTCAGGGGGACTTGTTGTTGTTCTCCCTGATCATCTTCTGGCCAGGCATCCGGTTTGTTAAGCCTTGAGTATGCTTGTGATGTTAAAGGGTTTAAAGTTGAAATTTTTCCCACAAGCACCTCATTACCCAGTTCCCCTATTATGCATTGCATAATGAACCTTGGGTATAACAAAAACTTTTTCTTGGTATTATTGTGATGTAACACCAACTCATTGAAAAATAGTTTTGATGCCCTGAATTTAGTTTCATTCACAATGGAATGAAATATTGGTTGAAAAGTGGAGGGCATCTGGTCATAAGACCCTGTTTTTGGACTCAAACACATAATAATATAATGAAACAAAAGTTTGTATTTTGGTTCAAAATATTTTTTGAATATTGTAGCATGGGAGAGAGTACCTTGATAACCACACTCAGTCATGGTTAGATGAATATCAGTGTTAGCAACATGGTCAGGGGCAGTTACATCATCCAGACCCAGTCTTGTTGCTAGTGTGGCCGGTGTGATGGTCAGTTGTTTCCCTTTTATCTTTGAGTTGAGGGAAATGACCTCATCACCCATTGTAACCGTCTCAGCATTTGCCCAGAACTCATTCAGAGTTTCAGTGTGAATTGGTGGGTTTATTGTGAGAGCAGTAAAGTATTGGGATTTGACGACAAGATCAATGATCTCATCGTATTGGGACCAGCCTTCTTGTTTTTCAAGAAAGGCTCTTTGATTGTGTCCCTGTTTTAGAACTAGAGCCATGTGGTTTGGGTTTTTGATCGAACAGTGGATTTGCAGGTATAGGTTGAGAGAGTTTTGAGAGAGAAGGAGGGATATTTTTGAGTTTGAAAGGATAAGTGTGTAGAAAAGGTATTTATTAGAAGTTTTAACCGCTTGAATCTTCTTTATTAGAAGTTTTAAAACCGCCTTTGGTTAAAAATCTCTTTATCAGAGGTTTTAAACTGATTAGGTCAAACCTCTGATGATGGGAAAAGTCAGATTTGCCCTTTTGACTTAAACTGCTGATGAAGGATTACTTCATCAGTAGTTCCCATTTTCTCTTCAGCAGTTTTAACATCTGATGAGAAATGTTTTTATAAATACTTTATTCATAACTTCTGAAGTTTATTTTATCAGAAGTTACACACTTTTTCAGAAAATTATCCCCATACTGATGATTTTTGTTCATCAGTAGTTTCTCTCAAACTGATTTTGTTTTTCAGAAGTTTTGTTTCAGACTTTTGTCTTTTGTAAGTGAAAACCAGAAAAAAGAAGGAAAAGGTTAACTTGGATTCCACCAAGGTAAACAGGATGGAATCAAGGATGGAAAAAGGAAAAAGAAAATTTTGATGCATAACAGTAGTGATTGATGTAGAAGTTTGATGTAGAGTTGGGTAGAATCAAGTGTTAACTTGGATTCTAACTGATATGCAGAAAAAAAAAAAAAAAATAAAGTAAACACTTACAAATTTAGCATTCCAAGCATGGATACTAACTTCTGAAATGTTGATGTGTCAAGGGGCTTAGTGAAGATGTCAGCTATTTGATTAGCTGTTGCTACATGCTTCACCTCAATCTTGCCTTTTTCATAGCAATCTCTTATGAAATGGTACCTGATCTCAATATGTTTAGTTTTTGAGAACTGTACCAGATTTTGAATGATGCTAATGGCAGATTTGCTGTCTACAAACAAAGGTGTCTTGGGCTCTTTGATTCCATAATCAAGAAGTTGATATTGGAGCCATTGTATCTGTGATGTACAACTTGCAGCTGTAATGTATTCAGCTTCAGCAGTTGAAGTTGCAACAGATGTTTGCTTCTTTGATTGCCATGACACTAGACAGTTACCCAGGAATTGACAACCACCAGATGTTGACTTTCTTGTCATCTTACACCCTGCATAGTCACTATCTGAAAAAGCTGATAACTTGGTATTGCTTGAAGCAGGATACCAAATTCCCAGTGTTGGAGTTCCTTTCAGATATCTGAAAATTCTTTTGACTGCTATAAGGTGTGATTCCCTTGGTGCTGATTGATATCTAGCACAGACACATGTTGAGAACATAATATCTGGTCTAGAAGCAGTTAAGTATAAAAGGGAACCTATCATGCATCTGTACATGGTTTGATCAACCTGTTTTCCTTGATCATCAGGTTCAACTTGTGTGATTGGTGTCATGGGAGTGGAACATGATTTACAGTCATTTAAAGAAAATTTGTTCAATAATTCTTTAACATATTTTGATTGATGTATAAAAGTTCCATTTGTTTGTTGTTTGATCTGCAGTCCCAGAAAGTACTGCAGTTCTCCCATGGTACTCATCTCAAATTTTGATTGCATGAGTTTCTTAAAATCATCACACAGTTTTGTGTTTGTTGAACCAAAAATGATATCATCAACATAAATTTGAACAAGTAAGACATGATTTCCAACATGTTTAATGAAAAGTGTTTTATCAATGGCACCTCTTGTAAAGTTATTTTTGAGTAAAAAGGTGGAGAGTGTATCATACTAGGCTCTTGGAGCCTGTTTGAGCCCATAAAGAGCTTTGTCCAGTCTGTACACCCACTCAGGATGAGAAGGATCCTCAAACCCAGGTGGCTGACAGACATACACCTCCTCTTTGATTTTTCCATACAAAAATGCACTTTTTACATCCATTTGATAAACTTTAATTTTGTTGGAAATGGCATAGGCCAGAAATAACCTGATGGCCTCAAGCCTTGCAACTGGAGCAAAGGTTTCATCATAGTCAATTCCCTCTTCTTGAGAGTACCCTTGAACTACCAGTCTTGCCTTGTTCTTGATTATCATACCAGCTTCATCTTGTTTGTTCCTGAAAACCCATCTTGTACCAATTGGTTGCTTGTTTTGAGGTAAGGGACAGATTTCCCAGACCTGTTGCTTGTTGAACTGAAGTAGTTCATCTTGCATAGCTTGCACCCAATTATTGTCTTTGAGGGCTTCCTAGTACTTCTTTGGTTCCAACTGTGAAATAAAGGCTGAGAATAGGCAAAAGTTGGAGAGCTGGTTTCTGGTCAGAACACCTGTAGCTATATCACCCATGATTTGATCAAGTGGATGATCTCTGTGTTCAATCAGTTGTTGTAAACCACTGACAGGTGTAGGTGGCTCTTGTTCTTCAAACAAACTACTGAGGTCTATAATATCTGGTTCAGCAGTTTCAGCTTCTTCAGTAGTTGCAGGTGCTGAAGCAGATGTTTGAGTTTGGCCTTCAGTATTTGTTTGATCAGAAGTTTGTAAAACTTCTGATGGTGTTGTAGTTGACTTAATGACTGTTTGAGGAGTCCATGGTGTAGGATCCTCATCTTCAAACCTTTGATCACCATAATAAGTAGGTTTGGAAGAAGTAACAGTCTTTTCAGGTCCAAAGTGAAAGTTGTCAAGGTCAAAGAGTTCAGCAGGATGTGCTGGAATAAGAGTGTGTTTTGACTCATTGAACTTGACATTCAATGATTCTTCTACTATCCTAGTGTGAGAATTAAAAACCTTGTAGGCTTTTCTAGTTGAAGAGTAACCAAGAAAGTAACCTGAGTCAACTTTGGCAGCAAACTTTGAAATAGATTCCTTGATGTTCAAGATGAAACATTGACACCCAAAAGCCCTGAAAAAGGAGATAAGGGGCTTCATGCCATGAAGAACTTCATAGGCAGTTTTGGAATGTCTCTTGACCACAAGAACTCTATTCTGAACATAACATGATGTGTTAACTGCTTCTGCCCAAAAGTACAATGGCAGTCCAGAATCAGCTAACATTGTTCTTGCTCCTTCTATCAATGTTCTGTTCTTCCTTTCTACTACACCATTTTGTTCAGGAGTTCTGGGAACACTGTATTGTCTAATAATCCCTTTAGACAAACAGAATTCATCCAGAGTTTTGTTCCTGAACTCTGTCCCATTGTCACTTCTAATGGTTTTGACAGATAGAGAATATTGTTTCTCTATTTGTAGAATGAAGAACTTGATGATTTCAGCAGCCTCATCCTTGGAAAATAAGAAGAATACCCATGTGAATCTTGAGTAGTCATCAATGATGACTAAGCAGTACTTCTTTTTGCCAAGGCTCATAATCTTGACAGGTCCAAATAAGTCCATATGGAGTAGTTGAAGACATGCAGTTGTTTTTGATTCTTCAATAGACTTATAGGAGGACTTATGCTGTTTTCCCTTTAAACAGGATACACAGTGTTCTTGACACTGGTATACTTTCAAAGGTAGACCTCTGACCAAGCCTATTTTTGTGACTTTATTTATGGTTTTAAAGTTCACATGGCCAAGTCTCCTGTGCCAGAGATCTGTTTCTGAAGTTGATGCCCTTGAGAAGAAACAGGCAGTGTTGTTCAATACTTTGTCTTTCTCAATGTCTACTGCATAGACATTGCCACATCTTTTGGCAATCAGCAAAGTATGATCTTCTATAATCTTCTCTATCAACTTCTGGCCTTCTGGTGAGATGATCTTGCAAGCTGTCTTTGTGAAAAAGGAAGAATATCCTTTATCACACATTTGTGACACACTCAGCAAGTTGTATTCAAGGTTTTCCACCAGATTGACCTTGTCAAACTGTATTTTGCCAGAGGAGACATTGCCATGTCCTAGCACATATCCCTTAGCATTGTTCCCAAAGGATACAGATCCTTCTCTTTGGCTGATAAAATTGTTTATCAGGTATCTGCATCCAGTCATGTGCATAGAGCCTCCACTATCAACATACCATATGCTGTTTAAGCCCCTGGAAACTCTCTGCACATAAAAGCAAATTAGTTAGATTTGGAAACCCAAGCCTGTTTGGCTTTGGGTTTGCTCTTGAGAACAGTTACAGTTTGTTCTTGACCAGGTTGAGAAATCCATGTCTTTTTGGCAATGGATTTTTCATTAAGAACCATGGTGGTATCCTTTTTAGGACCACCATCAACCTTGGTCATCAGTAGTTCTACCATGTTCTTTAGATTTTGAATCTCAGCAGTTTGTGAAACTGCTGATGATTCTGGTCTAACTACTGACAAGGAATTTTGAGAAAAAGATTTTGGTTGAGATTTTATCTTTTTCTGAGAAAAGGTGTTTTCAGGTTGTTGTTTCTTGGGTTTAAAGACTCTTTCATAATCATTTCTGATTTGATTTCCCACAACCTGTTGTTTAAATTTTTGATTGAACTGAATTGCTTTTCTGTATCTACAAAATTCAGTTTTGTGGTTGAACAGGCCACAAATTTCACATTCTTTTGCCTTTTGTTTTTGATCTAAAGGCAAATTTCTGACAGTTGTGAAAAGATTTTGCTCATCAGTAGTTTTCAGGGTCTCAACTCCTGAAGTAGATGAAACTACTGATGGCTTGTTGTCAGTTTTTGTAAATACTTCTGAAGTACTTTCTTTAAAAATGCCAGGATTTCTGTTTAGAAAGTTTTCATGGAAAGATGTGCATTCTTTCCCTTCAGAAGTTTCATTTGAAACAATTCTTCTCCCATCTTCAGTAGTTTTGGGAGAAAAATCTGTTGGTGTTTCAACATGATGGTATCCTATGCCAAACTTAACATTTGAAGCACTTTGTTTGTTTAGCAATAATTGATACCCCCTACAAGATTCCACCCATTTTTCACAAGTGATCCTGGTGTCAGCAAGCTCTTGTCTGACATCTCCCAGGTCATTTAGCATCATTTTGATTTGTGCTTGGGTTTCAATAGCAGAGTCAGTTAATTTAGAAACTTCTTTTGTTTTAGCACACAGTTTTCTTTCTAAATCACATTTTATCTGTGTGTATTTTCTTTCTAAATCATTGGCTTTGCCTTGTAGGTGCAGGTTTGTCTCTCTTATGAGAGCAAAAGTTTCTTTGCAAGAGTTTGAGCAAAGTTTTGTCAAAGATTCTTTTGATACCTGAGACAATGCAGATTTTGAGGTACAGCCTTCAAATGCCATTAAGGCAAAGTTCTTTCTGCCATTGTCTGGTTCTCCCCAGTTGATGTCAAACACTTTGTTGTCTGCATCAGGATTGCACTCTGTGGTGTCATAAGGGAGACTGCTCCAGTCAACATACCCCGAGGTAAAGAGACTTTGTTGAGGGGGTTGTTGAGGCTGTGGAGGAAGTTGAGCAGCTGGAAAGGGAGGGATTGATTGTTGGCTCTGCATCTGTTGAGCAGGCACTTGAACATATTGTACTTGAGGCATATATTGCTATTGAGGAGCTTGTGCCTGTACAAAATGAGCACTCCCTTGAGTTCCATTGTTCCTATTATAATTGGGGTTATAGTTATTTCCAGATTGTGATTGGTTAAAGCTAGAGCTTCTACACTCTCTAGCAAAGTGTCCCAACTTCTGACACTTGTGACATCTCAGTTTAGATTTGTCAAAACCAATTTTTGTATTACTGGTCAATCCTGGAAATTTCCTTCCTGACCTTTTATAAAACTTGTTAGTTTTAATGCTTAGCATGGCCAGTTGGTGTAATATGTCCATTTCTTCTAAGTCATCACTGCTAAAATTTTTCAAATCATCCATGATAAAACATAGATTATCAGCAGTTTGACTTTGGTCATCATTGTCATAACCTGGGAAAGATCTTTCTGATGAGATCCCAGTGGTTATGTCAATATTGTCATAAGATCCATAGGAACAAGTTGGTGAATCTTGTCCCAAATGTGCTGTACTACCTGGTAGGTAGTCATCAGCAGTTTTACCAGAAGTTTGTAATTTCTTCTTTTGATCGATTTCTCTCTCAAAAGTAAGTAATCTCCCATGGAGTTTTGTAAGAGTGAGGGAGCTAAAATCTGGTGAGGATCTTAAGACAATGGAGTAAGTTTCCCATTTGTCAGGTAAAGACCTTAAAAATCTATGTAACATAGATACTGTTGTATAGGTCTGACCATTTAACTTTAGCTCAGAGATTAATGAGGAGAATCTTTCAAATTGTTGTGTCAAAGTTTCCCCATTAATATAAGCAAATGTTTCATATTGTTGAGCTAAAATTTCTCTGGTGTTGGCAATCACCTCTTCAGTTCCTCCAAACTGTTCTTTAAGACAGTCCCAAAGTTCTTTGGCACTTTCACAATGTAAAAGGCCAGAGTATATTTCATTTGGGAGAGCCATTGCCAACATAGAGAATGCTTTAGCATCTAGCTCAAGTTTTAGGAAATCCTCATCTGTATAGTCTTTGGGATCCTTTGGAATCCCTTCTTTAGTTTCAAGATTTATGTTTACTGGTTTGTGAGGACCATATATCACAGATCTCCAACAACCTGTGTTGGTTTGTGACAAGGTATGTGCCATTCTCTTTTGCCATATATTGTACTCATTTCTCACAAGCATGGCAGGTTTGGTGGCAGAACCAGTATTATGTGGATCCATTTTTAAAGAGTATAGATTTGTCAGATGACTCTTTTAAGTGATGGATATTGATAAAAAGTGAACTTTTGATCTTTTTATTGAATATCAATAAGAGCTTTGTGTCTGATTCTCAATTTGTTAGATTGATATGTGATCAGATAAACCAATGCTCTGATACCAATTGTTGGATCAGTTTGCTAAGTAAGAACTTGCTATCTTGACACTTAAGTGTTTAGCAAGTCCTTGTAAATCAGATTATAAGCACAGCGGAATGTTATAAGTTAAAGCAACACTTTTTACACTAAGGCAGAGTTATAACTCCCCCTTGATGTTTGAAACTAATAAATGACAAAGTATTTATTATGAATCTAAGTTGTAAATGAGAATTAGATACTTAGAGAGATTCACAATAAATATAGAAATGGAATAGAACAATGAGAGTGTTTGAAGGATTTTTCTGTTGAAAATCAATGTCTAAAATAGAAGGTTGAAGCCTCCTATTTATAGACGTTTACATGCATGTATCTTGCCTAAAAAGCAAGTACAGAAACAACAGTGACAAGTTGCACAAGTTGCAACATTGAAAGAAACAAATACAGCTAAAAGTAATATTAAACAACAAACTACTGATGCAAAAAGGCGGTGGGAAATATCTATTGCTAAGTGCTGATGAAGGACAACTACTGAAGAGTAGTTTTGTCTTCAGTACTTCTGAAGTGAACTTGTCTGGTTTGGACTTCAGAACTTCTGCAACTTCAGCACTTCTCATATCTTCTAATCAGCAGTTTCTTGTCTTCTCTTCAGTACTTCTATACTTAGCCAAAATGACAGAAGTGAATTAGACTAAGGTTTACAAAAGTGGTTTCACCAATCCTCTTTGTCCTAACATGTGTTAAAATACTGTGAGCAGCATTTTATGTAGGGCAACATCCTTTTGCAGAGTCTCGGAAGAAGCATTCCTCCGTGCTATTGAAGGAAATGTCTTCCTCTACTCAGCCGAGTGACACTACCGCGCAAGCAACGCCGGTTCATGCTGAAGGAACCGTTGACGAAAGTGTGTTATCTCAACCTATGCCCATCCCTGAGGATTTGGTCATGGAGGCGGAGAAGGACGTCATGACGCAGGAAGAACCTGCGCAAGCTGAGTTGGTGGTTGATGTTGAAAAAGAAGCCGGTAAGCGGGTTGATGAGTCTATGACACCAAACTTGGAGACAGGTTGTGTTGAGCTGACAGAGCAAGTATTCGGACCAAGCCCGTCAGAAGGATTTGAAGCAGCGCTTAATAGTCAGAAGACGGATGAAAATGTGACTGAGAATCCATCCAACTTTCAGCACACTGTTGTTGACACTACTATCTTTTATACTGATACATCCGCCAGTGTTGGTGGTAGCTCTGGTCGTCGGCGGAGATAATTTTCCTCGCGCCCATCTGATTCTTCTAGGCCGTATCAACCACGTTGGGATATCTTGGACACTACTCGCTTCACAAATGCGCTTGACGCCCAAGAATTTGTCATGATGTCCGTTCCTCCCGCGGAACGTGATTATCAGGATAGTGTAGACCGTCGCTCGCTATTCATTGACATGGCTATGAACCTCTCTCTTGGTGTCAGCGGTCTTGGTTCCCTTATCAGGCGTGAAAACGAGTTTCAAAGGGATTATCAGAATTTAAAGGATTCTGAAGCTGCGCTGTTGAGGCGGGAGGAGGAGTTTCAGCGTGCTCGTCATGACGTTCGGGCGGAGATTGAGCATCATCAGAAAGTGGCTCGTGACGCTGTTGAAGAGTTGGAGAGAGTGAAGAAGGAGAAGGCTGATGCTTCTCATGCTTGGTCAGTAGCTTGCAAGAGGACGAATATTGAGACTGAACAGCTGCGGTCTTCCATTATAGAACTAAAACTTGAGAATTCTAATTTGAAGAAAGAGGTGGAGCCGACCCGAGCAGCGTTTGAAGAGAAGCAAACTGAACTTGCCGATGTCGTCCAAAAATACAACTCTCAGCACGATGAGCTTATTCGCGCTACCACTTCTCTGTCTGATGTGGAAACTAAGGTGAAGGCATTAACTTTGGAGAACGCTCAAATGCAGGAAGAGAAGGCCTTGGCGGAATCCTCGTGTACCCAGGCAAAAGTGGAACTAGACAAGGTGCAAGCTTTGTTCCGCCAAGCCACTGATATGGCCGTTGCTGCTAACGAGAGGATTGCCTGGCTAATGGGCGACGGAGTTGCTGGGGTAAGTCGAAAAATTCTTCTTTTTCGTTTTTTTAGATTGTTTTTTATATGCTACCGTATTCTGCGCAGGTATTCAAGCGTGTCTAGAATGACCCTGCGCTGACGGAAGTGATTGCGCGCATATCCAGCTCATCCGTGAAGCAAGGCATCAAGATTGGTTTCTCTGAAGGCTTCAGTCATCATGCTGAGGGCAAAGAAAAAGAATCCGGGCCATATGAGAATGAAGCATACGATGATGAGCTTCTCAAAGCCTATGATGCCTACGAGCATCTGAAATTTGAAGTCTTTGATTTGTTAGAAGCTTGTGCAAAGACAGATGATCCTGCTGGAGAGCTGCGCAACTATTTTATTAAGTCCGATCGACTTGGTGCGGAGCTTGCTGAGAGGGCGCAGACGGAAGGGAAAGGTAAGGCTGTAGCCACTGGTGTGGAAGCAGGAACATCTTCCACTACTGAAGGGAAACGCGCAGAGGGCGCTGGGAGTGATGATATTTCCCAATATTTGAACCTTTAATTCTCCTCTCTTTGTTTTTTATGTATGATGAAAACTATTGATGCTCCATTGTAGTATGCTTTGTCTTGAACACTTTGGTGTTTTTATTTTTTCGTGTGCTGAACAATGTAACTTTCTTTTACTTTCCACGTATGCATGGTAATCATTAGGTGATGTCATCTTATGTGCATCTGACACAGGTGACTGTCAGTCTGCCCTGGACGTGACTTTTGTGACAGCTGTGGCAGAGTGTCTGTCAGTCTTCCCTAGGGTAATCGAGTGGTTAACCATTAATGGCAATTAATGGTGGTAACCTCTCTCCTCTATATATAGTAAGTAAATCTTACATAGCAGCTTATACTTTAAAAATTTTTTTACCACTTTATCTGAAAAAATGGCATCTAACACTTCAAGCAGTGCTCTTACTGCTAAGGAGATTTTGGCAGTGCAGGGTATCATCCGCCTGTCCTGTTATCCTGATCATGATTGTGCTTCCACCGAAGCTCTTGATCATTTGGCAGAACATTGTTCATTTTTGCTATCACAGGAGGACATGCGTCCTGATTATCTGGATGATCAAGGTACCATTGATGGAAAGCCCTTGAAGGTAAAGAAGCTGTCTGAATTGGGAGATGTGAAGAAGAAGACTACCAAGAAGATTAGGGGTTAGGATGTATATCTCCTATGTAGGGGTTTTTGTGTATAAAGTTGTTTCTTTTTTTTTTTTGAGTGATTGTGGGATCACTGTGTTATGGGGTTTGTAGTTCCCCCTTGTTTTGATGATAGTCATCTGTGATTTTGGTATGTAATCTATGTTTGCTGATCACCAGTTTTGTATAAAGATGCTTTTTGTAATATATAAATGAACTTTGGAAATGGATTCCTTATTACAAAATCGTTGTAGCATTTTACATGTAGCATATACGTAACTGGGCTGCATTCCAGGTGCGTGGAATTGGTGATCCGTCTAAACGTTCTAAAGCATATGCCCCTTTTCCCAATACTTCTTGAACTTTATAAGGCCCCTCCCAAGTTGGGGCCAGCTTCCCTGGTTTTTCCGCGTTTGAGGCATCGTTGTTGCGGAAGACAAAATCACCAACGCGGAAAGTTTGTTCCTTGACCCGCGCATTATAATATTTCTCTAATTGTCTCTTGTATGCGGCTTCCCGAACATAAGCCGAATCTCTCCGTTCATCTAAGAAATCTAGATTCATTCGCAATTCTTTATCGTTGTCCATTGATTGCGCAAGCAAGATTCTTGGGGAAGGATTTGTGACTTCCGTTGGGATAACTGCTTCAGTTCCGTAAGTTAGGCTAAATGGTGTCTCCCCATTGCTTGTCTTGGGAAGTGTGCGGTGGGCCCAAAGAACATGCGGTAATTCATCTACCCAACCGCTGCGCTTTGTTCCCAAGCGTGTTTTAATTCCTTCTACAATGCTTCTGTTTGCCCTTTCAACCTGTCCGTTGCCTTGGGGGTGCGCCACAGAAGTAAAGATTTGCTTGATCTTCATGGATTGAAGCCATTCTTGTAAGTGTTGGTCCGCAAATTGCGTTCCGTTGTCACTTACAATTTCCATGGGCAGTCCAAACCTGCAAATGATGAACTCCCATATAAATTTCTTGATATTGCGCCCATCAATTGTGGCTAATGTCTTTGCTTCTACCCACTTGGTGAAATAGTCAATGGCGACCAATAGGTATTTGACATTGCCTGGCGCTGTGGGAAAGGGTCCCACTAGATCTATGGCCCATTTCTGAAATGGCCATGCTGCGGTAACCGGTACCAGGTTATTTTTTGGCCTGAGTGTTCCCGGTGCATGTCTTTGGCATGCGTCGCATTTCCGCAATTCTTTAACTGCGTCGAGGTGCATTCCAGGCCAAAAGTATCCAGCGTTCATAAGTTTCGCCACAACCATGCGAGGTCCTGCATGCAGTCCGCATGTACCCTCATGAATGTCTTTAATCAGGTATGTGGCTTCCGCGGAGTCGACGCATCTGAGTAATGGCCCAAGGTAAGATCTCCGATATAAGATGCCATTATTTACTTCATAGTGCAAGGATTTGTGTTGCAGTTTCCTTGCTTCCGCTTTGTCGTCCGGGAGAATACCCTTGGTTAAGAAAGCCATTATTGGAGTGATCCAGGATTCTTTACCTGTTTGGACTACATTCACCTGTTTCGACGGAACAGATGGTTTGGCTAGTGTCTCGACTCGGATGTCTTTTGCCATGTGGTCGAATGCGGTTGATGTCATTTTACTCAATGCGTCCGCTGGCTTGTTCTGGCTTCTGCGAACATGGATTACTTTGCAGTAATGGAAATCCTTCATTAGTTCTTTGGTATGCTGTAAGTACAGGACCATGGTTGGTTCCCTTGCTTCATACGTGCCATCAATGTGGTTGGCAACTAACATTGAATCTACGTGCGCTTCAATGTGCTGTGCGCCCATCTTCTTTGCAATCCGCAAACCAGCAAGCAGAGCTTCATACTCTGCCTCATTGTTTGTTGTTTGGAACTCGAGCCGAATTGCATACGTGTATTCTTTTCCCTCCGGTGTTATTAGGCGTAGGCCTGCGCCTGCGCCTTCATCATTGCAGGCTCCGTCGGTATACAATTTCCATACCTGGGTTTCATCGGGTGTGATCGAATTGGATGACGCCTCTTTGGTGCACTCTTCAACTTTATCTGCTGGGACCTCTGTTATGAAGTCCGCTAGAACTTGTCCTTTGAAGGAGGGTCTTGTTTTGTACGAAATCGAGTGCTCCCCCAATTCTATTGCCCACTTTGCCAAACGCCCGGAGAGCTCTGGTTTGCGCAATATGTCGTTGATGCGGAAGTCTGTGAGGACGTTGATTGGGTGTCCTTGAAAATATCTCCGCAGTCTTCTCGACGCATGAACTAATGCCAGGACCAGCTTTTCCATTGTCGAATAACGTGTTTCCGCATCTAGAAGCATGCGGCTGACGTAGTATATTGGGGTTTGGACCCCTTTCCGGTCAACCATGAGAACTGCCCCGATTGCTTTGTCTGTCACGGACAGGTATAAAGTTAGTGGTTCTTTTGGTAGCGGAGCTGTGAGTGTTGGCAGGTTGCCCAAACACGTCTTCATATCTTGGAATGCAGTTTCTGCTTCTTTCGTCCAGTTGAAATTGGACTTTTTTAAACAATTTTTCAGCGTGTCCACGAAAGGAAAAGACTTGGACGCGTAGTTTGACAGGAACCTGTTCAAAGCTACTAGCCGTCCCATTAGCGTTTGTACTTCCTTAATTGAGGACGGTGATGGCATCCGTTCAATTGCTTGAACTTTATCTGGATTTGGGCGGAAACCATCTTTTGTCACCATCACGCCGTGAAACTTTCCTTCCTCCATTCCGAAGGAACATTTCCCCGGGTTGAGCTTCATCCGCACACTTCGTAACTGATCAAATGTTTTCTGTATGTCGAGTAACATTTGATCCTCCTCTCTGCTTTTGATCACCAGATCGTCAACATATACTTCTAGGTTTACACCGATTTGTTTGACAAAAGCGGTGTCCATTAGTCTTTGATACGTTGCCCCTGCGTTTTTCAGCCCGAACGGCATTTTGGTGTAACAAAAGGTGCCCATGTCTGTGCGGAAGGCGGTTTTGTCCTCGTCTTCTTTGGCCATTTGTATCTGATGATAGCCCTTGTAGGCATCGAGGAAGCATTTAAATTTGTATGGCGCCAAAGAATCAACTTTTAAGTCAATCTCAGGCAGTGGATAACAGTCTTTGGGGCATGCCTTGTTTAAATCTTTATAATCAACGCACATGCGCCATGTGCCATTAGACTTCCCCACCATAACCGGATTTGCTACCCATGTTTGGTATTTGCTTTTGTGTAGTATACCGGCCTTCAAGAGTTCTTCTACTTGCTCGTTCATCGCCTTTGTTTTTTCTGGCCCCATGCTTCGTTTCTTCTGGACAATGGGCTCTGCATTCTTGTAAACATTAAGCCTGTGTTCCGCAACATGTCGCGGGACCCCAACCATGTCTGATGGTTTGAATGCGAAAATGTCCATATTTTTTGTCAACAACTGTTTTAAGTGAGTGCGGATGGGGTCAGAAATTGCATGGCCGATGACAACTGTTTGTTCCGGGAATAGAGGGTTAATAACCCATTTTTCCGGTTCGGTCCGAACAGTTGGCTTTGCTTGTTTTGAAGGCCTAGATGTTTCTGCTGCATGACACGTTTTATTTCCTCTGATGAACGCGACTCCTGTTCGGGTTGGAAAACCCATCATTTGGTGTGGTGTAGAAGCATTGCAACTGAACTTTGCCAATCCCTCTCGTCCTAGTAGGATGTCATGCGAGGAATTGACAGGGAGCACGGTAAAGTCGCACGTTTCGGTGCGTGAATGTTTCCCGTCAGAGAGTGTTACCGGGAAAGTGAGCGTGCCCAGTGGGTAAATGGATTCATGAATGAAACCAGAGATCGGCTCCGTTGTTGGTACTACTCTCTTCTTGTCTTCTTCATCCAGCTGGTCAAAACACTGCTGGTACATAATATCAGTGCTGCTGCCATTATCTATGAACATGTATCGCGTTCGGTAATGGCCAACAACCCCTGTTATGATTAATGGGGCTGTGGAGCATGCTCCGCCTTTTACCCTTGGCATAATCACCTGTTCCTCTTTCCAGGAATCGCTCTTCGCTTCGATGAAAGTACGCTTGTGACTTGCGCTCCTGTGAATCATGTTGCATGTATTGCGGGAGCTGCTGTATACATGATGCGCATTGAGATTGCGTATCTTCTTTTGGGAGGGTTCCCCTGTTTCTGTGTTGAATAAACTCATCTCATAGAATCAAAGAAAAGGTTAACGTGGTTAAAGACGTATCTAGTTGTCTAGTTTTTAATTAACTTAATAACCTGAACACATTTAAACCTAGGAGCTGTTTTCGTAAGTTATATTCACACCAATTAAGAAATACAGCTCATAAGATAAATTTATGTTGATTTTAGGCTGGACTTCAAACTAATGTAGATTTTGTAAATATCTATTAAAATGTCTGTCCCTAAAATTTGATTGTAGGTATATGCACTATGATACATATATATAGATACACCATGCCTCTCGAGATGCACATAATAATATCATTAAAGAATACAAACCTAAATGGTACCTCGGCGCGTAACTGCTCTAAAAATATCCGGGTTGGCGGTGATGGCAGTGGCTACATCGATTCCAAACCCTCGCTCAAGCCCGAGCTCAAGCCTGGTCGAGCTCGGGCTTAGCTCGGCTTGTTTGCACCCCTATCCATAATTGAAGAATTTAAAATTCTTAAGGGTCGACGGACAAAACTGTAATTCTTCATCCAGGTACCAACCCTTAGTCTCATTTTTAATGTTTTATTGTCTTTGTTTAATTGTTTGTTAAACAATGCTTAGAACTTTGATATTTATTGTATTTAGTGTTTGACTCGAACTGAATCGAATCACCAACCTGAACGTATCACCCGAACCATAGCTACAGAAAAAAAAAGTTAGGTCCTGTCCCGTGACCGTTGACTTCCGACCCCCCGATCCAAATTCTCAAGCTTCGCCACTGTACATATACATACACATATAAATGTACATATACATATAAATACGCATTCAAATACACATGCGCATGCAAGTTGCTAATAGTACTAGTGGGAAACCCGCGCGTTGCTGCGGGACGGTTAAGATAAATATATTTTTTTTGAACAATGCACAAGCGTAGCCGTGTTAGCCCACCAAGCTGTAGGAAAAGTGTAAAAACGTAATTGTCTTTGAATGCGAAACGATATATATGAAATTAATCCATTTCTCTTCATTGTTTAAACTTTGAAAAGAAACTATATTTTATTTTATATCCAACATATACGTTCTTATAACTTTTCAAGCCACACTATGTAAATTGTCCAACCATATGTCCTTAACTTCTAACATCTAAGAGATGATGTGTACACAGGACCACTGGCGAAGCATAGTAAGGGCGGGGAGAGGCGGCCGACCCCCCCGGATTTTCGCGCAGAAGTTCTGATTATATAGTATTCGTATAATTTTTTTTGAAAATATAGGGTTTCGACCCCCCGAAACGTGTTTTCGACCCCCCGAAACTAGTGACTTCCGACCCCCCGAACCTTCGGGTCAAGCTTCGCCACTGCACAGGACACCCAAGTATACAAAAAGATTTCCCTATATATGAAAATGAACTTCTTTAACCATCAAAATTCAGTCATCAACATTGTTATCAAAACCAAATATGAGCATAGATAATTTTTATTCCCAAATCTTTCTATATAATTTTTCACAAATTTAAACCAAACCACCATATGGATACGTATTGTCAAGCATGAAATCAAAACCAAATATGAGCATAGAAACCAAAACAGAGTAGATAAAGCAAAACACAACCATTCGATATCAGTATAAACAAGTAAACAGAGAAGTAAAGAAGTATCAAGTTTAACCTAGAAGATGAACTTGCAGATACAATCCATTTTCGGATTGTGTCGACGTTTTGCCAGATTCGTTACAACATGATTACTCTTTTCAGCGTCCTCGGTCGCACGTTGTCGTTCTTATAAAAAAAACCTTATCAACAGAAAATCAAAACGTACCGTACTACTTGGTGTTGCGTGTGCGTCACTTCGTACCATCATTAACTCTCTGCAAAGATAAAGATAAAGTAACATGTTTCAGCAATTCTCATGATGAATGACACTGTATATTTATATAAACATATGCAATTTTAAAGAAAGAAAATGTAAAATTAATATTTGTTGAATATAATTATTTGAAGCTTATGGTCATACCACATCACATGATATTATATATAACAATTTGAATGAATTTTTGTGAGCAAATATAGAAACTTAATTGTCTAGAAAATAAACATTTATTTATCTTTACTACATGGTACAAGTATCTTAATGCATTGAAGGGTAATTTGGGAAAGATTTATATGACATTTGAGGGTTAAAGCACATGACTTTTCATATCCCATCTTAACTTTACCAAGGTGGACATTTTTACCCATTACTCACTCTTTATAATGTAGTAAAGATTAGTAAAATATTTAAAAAAATATGTTAATAAAACAATCAATGTTACTATTACATACATAAATATACATACAAACACATATATACGTATGATGGGATTGGGTGCTCATAACTGCGCAGAGCATACCCAAACCCGGAATTCAGCCCCGCGGAATAGCTTCTCGCACACAAAAGAGTTTCCTCCGTCATTTAAAGCATTAACTACTTTCCTACAATTACGGAGTGATATCCGCAAATATAAACTGTAAAGGCGGTAATTGTTCCATGTTTCCTTATTTATAGCTATTCATTAACCACTTTACTAATATAATCCTTGGGTAGTGGAGACAACCCTAATCAGGCCTGGCCCATTACGATTAGGGTTTTGGGTAATGGTGGCATACGTCCACCTCTATATAAGGGATCATCTCCCTAATAGAGAGGACACTTTTGGCTAACCCTAAGAGCTATCAAACTTGATAGTATCCCCATTCACCCCCGTTTTTGTTATAAACTACTACCTTGTGTAGTCGTCTCCCTACCCACTTAATCTTTATTGCAGGTTACTTTAATCCAGGAAGTGCTAGTGAAGGATCAATCTTGTGGTTGCATCTAGACTATCATCCTTACAAGGAGGTTAGGCTATTTGTTTCTTCATTGGCGCCATCCCTTACGGTCTACCAATCTTTCAAACTAGTGCAAATGGATTCTGGAACCGAACAACGTGCCGACCCCATCAATGTTGATGATGGAGTCCAAGCGAATCAAGACACAGTAGCACCAACGACGGTGACTAAGAACGTGAATCAGAGACAGGCCACTACAAACTTTCCAATGTTTGCACCAAGAAAGTCGGCGTTGGCATCGCAAAAGAAAACGACAGAAGAGCCTGTCGAAGATCTGGAAGAATGGTTGGCTCAAGAAAATGCTAAGACTATAGCAGAGTACCAGAAGAGACTGATAGCAAAAGCCAGGTTGGAAGCAAGAAAAACCTTGAATTTTGACGCTGAAGACAACTCTCAAAACGAAGAACAACCTGCTTTTCGTCATACAGCTAAGCCCCGCCAGGCGGTACGTGGTGGAGAACGTGGTAAGATTACTCACGTTCAGGACCACGTCAACCTGACTGGGGAACCTGATGGTTATGAATCTGAGAATGAGATCAATTCCGATCCAACTTGGAAGCCGCGTAATAAGTCTGTGGCCAGCAACCAGCCTAACCCAGATGATGATCTACACAAGCCATACCGTCCGAAATCATTTGCGGAAAGATCCAAATTCTGTGCAAGAATTGCGCTGGCACCTATGCCAGTTGAATGTAAGCTGCCAAACACGATCGGAAAGTATGATGGTTTGCGTGATCCGGATGATCATTTACACGCATTCGACTGCGCAGGCAGTTCTAAACCATGGCCGGTTCAAGCTTGGTGCCATCTGTTTGTTCAAACCTTAACAGGCGCGGCAAGAGTATGGTATGAAAGTTTACCGGTCGGAAGTCTTGTCGATTTTGATGATCTGATAAAGAAATTCAAGAATCACTTCTCCCACCTGAGGAAGCACAAGAAAGACAAGGCTCAGATTCTGTTATGCTCCCGGAAAGATAGCGAGAGCCTGGAAGATTATATTGTCCGATACAATAAGGAAGCTCTACAATTGGGGTGTGGTGAAGAACTTACCAGGGCCGCATTCATCCATGGAGTGCGACACGATGATCTCATGAGATGCTTGACTGGGAAAGAAGGTGTGCCTGAAGCATGGGATGAGCTGATAGAGGCAGCAAAGGTATATGCGTCGTCGGAACGCTCGTTTACACGCTCGAAAAACTTTTATCATAACAACAATCAAGGTACGAACATGCATGATAAAGGCAAGGGAAAACAATCGGTGTGGTCAAGAATTTCGGGTACCGCAGATGAAGGGAAGTACTCTTCGGGGCAAGATGTGCGGCAATTCCTCAACAGCAAGCACTCACGTGATTCGAAACCGCCAAGCAAGAAGAATTACGACTGGACCCCACTGTCCAAAACACCTTCGGAAGTGTTGAAAACCGAACAAGTCCAGTTTCCTAAGCCCAGGGAACTAAGTCAAGATCGGAAAAACGTGGACACGTCAAAGTATTGCGAGTACCACGAAGACTATGGCCATCTGACGGACAATTGTTATAGTCTAAAGATGGAGATTGAGAAGGCGATCAAGTCGGGCCAACTCTCACATTTAGTAAAGAATGTGAGGAAAAAGCCAAGAGACCCGCAAGGAGATGCGGATGCTGGTAACAAGAAGATAAAGAACCTCAATGCGCATTACGTACAGCGCTCGGGTCGCCATAACTGCTACATGACTCATAACAGGAGTCAGAAGAAAAGATCTTACTCGACCGCGCATGATGATTCCTGGAAAGAGGCACCTGTCGTCATGCCACGCGTTAAAGGAGGAGCATCTTCCACAACGCCATTGATCATCACGGGAGTCATCGGACATTATCGAACAAGATATATGTTCCTCGATAATGGTAGCAGTACCGACATCATGTACTGGCAGTGTTTCGATCAGTTAGATGCCGAAGACAAGGAGAAGCTTGTTCCAACCACAGAGCCAATATCCGGATTCATCCATGAGGTGATTATTCCGTTGGGCATACTCACACTTCCTGTCACATGGACAGACGGACAACTCTCCCCCACGGAGACATGTGACTTCATGGTGTTGCCAGTGACTTCATCGCATGACGTTCTCATAGGGAGAGAAGGATTGGCTAAGTTCAATTGCAATGCGTCCACACCACACCAGATGGTCGGTTTTCCGACGCGGGGAGGGGTGGCTTTCATACGCGGAAACAAAAATTGCCACGCAACAGACACATGCAAACCTCCCAAGATAATGAAGCCAGCAGACCGTACTGATCCGGAAAAATGGGTTATTAACCCTAAATTCCCAGATCAGACGGTTGTCATAGGCCCAGTAATCTCTGACACCATACGTGCGCACTTGAAGCAACTGCTAATTAAAAATATGGACGTCTTTGCATTTCAACCCGCGGACATGGTGGGCGTTCCGCGACACATAGCGGAGCACAGGCTTAACGTCTACAAGTCCGTTGAACCAGTCGTCCAGAAGAAGCGCAGTATGGGGCCAGAGAAAACAAAGGCCATGAATGAGCAAGTGGAAGAGTTATTAGCTGCAGGCATCCTGCGAAAGACAAGGTACCAAACCTGGGTCGCTAACCCAGTCATGGTCGGAAAGTCAAATGGAGGCTGGCGGATGTGTGTGGACTACAAAGACTTAAACAAGGCATGTCCAAAAGACTGCTACCCGCTCCCTGAGATTGACTTAAAGGTGGACTCCCTGGCACCATTCAGGTTCAAGTGTTTTCTTGACGCGTATAAAGGGTATCATCAAATCCAGATGGCTAAGGAGGACGAGGACAAAACGTATTTCCGCACAGATACAGGTACTTATTGCTATACCAAAATGCCATTTAGATTGAAGAACGCGGGAGCCACGTATCAGCGTTTAATGGACAATGCGTTCAACAAACAAATAGGGGTCAATCTCGAAGTTTATGTGGATGATTTGGTCATAAAAAGCACAGAGGAGGACCAAATGTTGTTGGACATCCAGAAGACCTTTGATCAGCTCCGCGCAGTGCGAATGAAGCTCAATCCGAGCAAGTGTTCTTTCGGAATGGAGGAGGGCAAGTTCTTGGGAGTGATTGTAACCAAAGATGGTTTCCGCGCGAACCCAGACAAAGTATAAGCAATCGAGCGTATGCCGTCTCCATCTTCTATCCGGGAAGCCCAGACACTCATGGGACGCTTAGTGGCCCTAAACCGCTTCCTCTCAAACTATGCGTCCAAGTCATTCCCTTTCGTAAGCACACTGAAAAGCTGCCTCAAGAAATCCAACTTTAAGTGGACAAACGAGGCCGAGGCCGCATTTAAAGAAATGAAAGAATGTTTGAGTCACTTGCCTATTCTCACAGCTCCACTCCCGAAAGAGCCATTGACACTATATTTATCCGTAACGGAAAAGGCAATCGGTGCTGTTCTCTTGGTTGATCGAAAGGGCGTCCAAACCCCAGTATATTACGTCAGCAGAACTCTGCTCGACCCAGAGACTCGATACTCAATGATGGAAAAGCTGGTGCTAGCATTGGTACACGCGTCAAGGAGGTTGCGGAGATACTTCCAAGGACACCCCATTATTGTCCTGACAGACTTTCGCATAAATGACATCCTACGCAAGCCAGAGTTGTCGGGACGATTGGCTAAGTGGGCCATCGAGCTGGGAGAACACACGATCGAGTATAAGTTAAGAACATCCTTTAAAGGGCAGATTCTCGCAGACTTTGCTGCGGAAGTCCCTTCCGAAAGCATCACTGAGTGCCAACAGGCACATATCACAACTCCCAATTCGGAACCAGCGGAGAAATGGGAATTATACACCGATGGAGCATGCAATGATGATGGCGCTGGAGCAGGCTTGCGCTTAGTTACACCAGAAGGGAAGGATTTCACGTACGCAATCCGCCTCAATTTCCCAACAACAAACAACGAAGCGGAATACGAGGCATTGCTCGCGGGATTGCGCATTGCGAAAAAGATGGGTGTGCAACACTTAGACGCCCACGTCGACTCTCAGCTCGTAGCTAATCATATCGACGGTTCTTACGAAGCACGTGAAGCATCCATGATTCTATATTTGGAGCAAGCCAAAGCCCTTATGCGCGACTTCGCATACTGCAAGGTTCACCACATCAAGCGGAGTAAAAACAAGCCAGCAGACGCATTAAGCAAGATGGCATCCACGGTTTTTGATCATCTAGCAAAAGATGTGCGAGTGGAAGTCCTGGATAATCCATCCGTGCCTCAAAAACAGGTTAACGTTATCCAAATTGGAAAAACATCTTGGATAACTCCTATTCGGGCTTATCTCATAAACGGGACACTCCCAGACAACAAGGCAGAAGCTAGAAAGCTCCAAAACAAGGCACTGCATTACCAAGTCATTGATGGTATATTATACCGGCGCTCTTACTTAGGGCCATTGCTACGTTGTGTTGACTCCGCAGAGGCTACTTACCTTATCAAAGACATACATGAGGGGTCGTGCGGGCTGCACGCTGGCCCTAGGATGGTGGTAGCAAAGCTAATGAATGCGGGTTATTATTGGCCCGGAATGCATAAGGAGGCTGTGGCGGAACTGCGCAAATGCAAGTCTTGTCAACGTCATGCTCCAGGAACGCTGCGACCCAAGAACAATCTGATACCTGTGACCGCGGCATGGCCATTTCAAAAGTGGGCCATCGACCTCGTAGGCCCATTTCCCACAGCTCCAGGAAACGTAAAGTATCTGGTGGTCGCAATTGATTACTTCACCAAGTGGGTGGAAGCCAAGCCTTTGGCCTCCATTGATGGAAAGAGCATAAAGAAATTCATTTGGGAATTTATCATATGTCGTTTCGGTTTACCCATGGAAATTGTAAGTGATAACGGCACGTAGTTCGCGGACCAACACTTACAAGAATGGTTAACCTCCATGAATGTTAAGCAGATATTCACCTCGGTAGCACATCCGCAAGGTAATGGGCAGGTCGAACGCGCGAACAGAAGCGTGGTCGAGGGTATCAAGACTAGACTTGGAACGAAGCGCACTGGTTGGGTTGACGAGCTCCCTCATGTTTTATGGGCTCACCGCACGTTATCCAAGACAAGTAATGGAGAAACCCCGTTTAGGCTTACATACGGAACAGAGGCTGTCATTCCAGCGGAAATGTATTGTGCGTCTCCAAGAATCTTGCTGGCGAGCCATCAGGTTAACGATACGGAGTTAAAGCTCAACCTAGACCTACTAGATGAGCGCAGAGACATGGCCGCCGTCAGAGAAGCCAACTATAAAAGACAGCTTGAAAGATACTACAATGCAAAGGTGAAGGCAGAGGCTTTCCGCGCGGGAGATTACGTCTTCCGCAACAACGAGGCGTCTAACGCGGAAAAGCCAGGCAAGTTGGCACCAAACTGGGAAGGGCCATACAAAATTCAAGAAGTATTGGGGAAGGGTGCTTATGCCCTGGAGCGTTTGGATGGCACCCCAGTCCCACGAACATGGAACGCAGCCCAGCTGCGCATGTGTTACTTATGAAGTATTTTATCGATTTTGTAATAAACAGTGGCTATGACCATTTCGATTTCAATAAAAGAACTTTTAGTTTATTTTATTTTCTTTAACTTTGGTCTACATGCAATGACAACTATGGTCAAGAAACACATTTCATTAAACAAAACATTGGCGTACTTACATCTATCACCAGATCCAAAAACAACAAACAAAAGAGGTGATTCAGCCAACACAATACATGCACCTAGGGCTATTTAGCAAAAAACATTAAGAAGAAAAAAAAGACATCAAGTGGCATGCTGCCAACCGGTGGAAGTTCGACGAAGCCTTAACTTGGGAATCTTGGGAAGATCCTGGAGCTCACCCAGCCGCTTCATCTTCACAGGAGCACCAAGCGAGCCATGCTTTGCTGGTTGGTCCACTTGATCTTCGGTCAATAAAAGATAACCACAATAAGTGGCTAATTGATGCATGGGAGTTGGAGGTACCTTGATCACAGGGGGATGATCAGATAATGACAACATCCCTTGCAATGCTTCAACTTCAGCTTTGGTGATTCTCAAGGGAGAAGCCATGGCAGCAATGGATAGAAAAATCAAGAGTTATGGGAAAATGTTAATCCATGGTTAACCTTTTATAGAAAAGACAAGGAAGGCCATTAATTACCATTAATGGTTAATACTCAAGTATGGACGTCTACCGTCACATCAATCAGCTGCAGCGCCGCCAAAACTGTCAGATGACATCAGCAAGACAAGTGGCACCCCTTTTCCAAGACTGACGTCATCCAATCATCATGGCAGTTCAACAGTTATGTTACACACAAAATTAATTAACTGGACTTGAAAAAATAAAGCATAAGGAAGCATGCAATTGTTCAGTTACAAGAGTCACAAGGAAAAGGAGGATGACAAATTACAAAGAAAATCAATTATAGTCTATGAGATCTATATAAGCGTCATCTTCCGCCCCTTCGTTCTGCGCGCCAGACCCCGCACCAGCATTGGACGATTCTCCTCCTCCTTGTGCAGCGGCTTTCCGCGCTTCTTCTTCTTTCCGCTCGTTCTCTTCGAGCTCTGCGCCAAGACGATCAGATTCTTCAAAGTACTCGCGCAGCTGCCCTATTGGATCATCCGTCTTCAGGCAATGGTCAACCACGTCGAAGACATCAAAGGTGAGGGTCTCGAACTCCTGCTGCGCAGCAACGGCTTCATCATCATACGGTTTCCCAAAATGCTCTCCATCTTCAAGGGCTAAGCCAGCCGCATGGTGATGATAGCCCTCCACAAACCCTTCCTGTAAGCCACTCCGCATGGACGCCGCACCGATCTTCGCCACCGCATCGCCAAACTTCGGCTCGTTCCATATGCGTTTAAAAACCTATGGATCGAACATGAACAAGATAAGGCAATAAAGTGTATAACAACATATAAATACTCAAACAGAGGTTAAGGGAAATCGAACCCCTTGAAGACCGTGCTGCATCATCCAAGTTAAACGCTCCCGAGCAGCCTGCGAGGTTTGCGCAGCAGTACGGAGCTCATTTTGCGTTTGTTGGAGGCTTACTTCCAGCTGAACACGAGAGGAATCCAATAAGGAATTTGCTTCACCCAGTTGTGCCTTTTCCTCATCAAGACTCTTCACTTGTGCTTCTAACTCTGAAACCCGCGTGGTGGCAGTCACTAAGTTCTCATGTTGCTCTTTCAACTTAATGACCGTGTCAGACAGTTCAGCTTGTTTGGCATCCAGAGTTTTCTGTTTCTCTTCTGCCTCGCGAACCACACGGGCCATCTCATTCTTCAACTTCTCAATAGTTTTCTGACCACGCTCTAGGTCTAAGTTGGTGCGCTCACAAGAATCTTTCCACCCCTTGGCAGCTTCAGCTTTCTCAGTCTTCATCTTTTGAATCTCACCCTCAGCAGACCGAAGTTGACCCCTCAATTGCTCAACTTCAGAACGAGAATCTGCACGGAATCGTTGGAATTCGTCTTCCCTTTTCCTTTGTGCTTCTTCCGCACCCCTGAGAGCTTGCCAAGAACGTTGGAATTCCTCCTCTCGCCGCATCATCGACCCGAAGTTACTAAAGCATAAAGCTAGATTCAAGCTCATGTCAGAAAACAATGAGCGACGGTCAATACCATCTTGATAGTCACGTTCGCTGGGCGGAACAGCATAGGAGATAAACTCCTCCGCACTCAACGGATTGGTAAAGCGGGTCGTCTGCCTTATATCCCACCTGGGCTGATAAGGTTTGTTCGGGTCAAAATCACGAGGAGCTAACCTTCCTCCGCTCCCACTCGCTTTTCCGGACCCCCGAGCAGTCTTGGTTATATTCCCCTTCGGAGTTGAGGAGGTCAGCACACCTTTCGCGGATACCTTATCCGCAAGAACACCCGTGGAAGCAGACTTATCCGTTTCAGAGGGTGGATCCAGCTGGCAACCTTTTTCTCCTCGGGAGGCATCCGCCTCCACGATTGTTGGATCAACATTCACAGTGGACGACTCAACCAAAGGGCTTTTACCAGTGTCTTCACTTGCTTTCGGAGACATCATGACCCCTTCCACTTGAGAAGGTCTTCGGGTCTCCAACTCAGATGGATTTGAGCCTTGAACATCTTCCGGGACAGGCTCACTCACTTTCTCCACATTTGAAATGGGTTTCTTCAGTGCCCCTTGCGGAGCAGAACTTTTACCTGAGAATACCAAGGATAAAATAATCACTTTGTGTTCCATATTCAGAAGTTGAACACAAGATCTGGCACAGAAACTTACCAGGGATCTGCTTGACAGATTTGACTAACACAGGTTGCCGTTTAGGCGGAGGCTTCACAATTATTTTCGGGCCAGCAGGCATGACATTCGTCCCTTTGTTAAGGGTCAAATCCTCAACCACATTGGAAGAAGTTGCATTCACGACCTCCGTAGATGGCCTTGAGATTTGAACCTGCTTCTGGGCAAGATCTTCGAGACGCTTCTGATATAGCTCGTTAGATATCTCAACGGAATCATCAACGGGTGTAGGTCCGCGTGTACGCTGACGCTTGGCGTCATCGTCTGATTCCGTTGCCTCGTCATCATCTCTAGAAACAGTAGAGCTGGAGGCCACCTTCTTCCCTTTCTGAGATTCTTTCCGCTGACGTTTAGGACCAGCACCTACGGACAGGCATAAAACAGGGTTCAAGCGTCATAAATACTACGCTAACATATGACATGATTTACCTGTACATGACATCTTCTTACGACCCGGGGAAGTCTCACCCGAGTCAACCCCGGTCTTCTTCGCTGGGCAAATCCCTGCGCCTGAAACAAAGGGCACGCGGGATCAGAGTCTGCAATACGCGGAACGCGACGCACCCTTTTTCGGCGCAGGAATCCTCCGCAGTAACACAAGAAACAATATATTGAATATCGAGAGGTAGTATAGGATGTAACCTGTACGCGTATAATGCTGCGGGGCATTCTTGAGTTGTGGCATCAAAAAATTGCGAGCCATCCGCTCAATCACTGTGGGAGTTCCTTGGGGCAAAGCAGTATACTTCAGCTTAGCGGCCCCTCGGGCATCGAAAAGATCAAACTTTGTCATTCCTGCAAGGATAATGACATAAAGAGAAAGCACAAAAATAAAAGATGAAATACAATGAAGAAGAAATACACATGTACTTACTGGCATCAGCCGCGGTGGGCTCATGACCCTCCGGATTCCCCAAACGGCTGAGCCCTAGCATCACAAGCACGCCCTCTGGGCACTTCTCCATAGATAGTGGAGTGGAATGCGCACACAGGGTATCATACCACGGTTGGTTTTTGTAATCTTTCATGGGCGGGAACTCCGCAATCCTTTCCTTCACCCCAATGCTCATCCACTGCAAGGCAGCGGGAATCACCCCTCGGTGGATGTAGAAAATTTTTTCCTTCCAATCATACATCGATTTGGGACTCTCTGAGACAATCTGAGTCCGATTCCTCCGGGGAGCTACACTGTACCACCCGGGCCCACCCCGGGCCTCTTCAAGAACGTAAAAAACATTCAACATATCAAAGGTCGGCTCTAGGTCAAGAGACCGACAGGTTGCTTCAAAATGCACGAGTCTAGACAGCCCAAACGGAGTCATTTGGGTAGGATGCACCCCATATTTCATAAAGGTGCTCACCAGGAACTTTGTAATGGGAAGACGAAAGCAACATCGGGTAAAGAACGCTTCATATAGAGTGATTTTACCAGGAGAAGCGTCCAACGCCGTCTTACCAGCAGCAGGTAGTTCAGGCTCCCAATCAGCCTCAATCCCATAGTGATCGAGGAATGTGGAAAAAGAAGAGGCATCCCACTTGACAACGGTAGTGATAATACCCTTCTCTGTTTTCTCAGTCGTCTTTGTCAGATCAGCAGCACCAGATGTTTCTTGAGACATTTTTGATGATTGAGTAAAAGCAACGGTTAATCAGAGCGAGAGAGAAAAGGGAAGTTGGAAGGTTTGCAATGAAAGTTGTGAGAACGGTGAAGTTTGAAAAATGGAGAAATCTTTTTATACTGTGGTCTATAACTACCAATGACGTCAGCCTGGGTAAGTGGAAACGGTTTTCCACATGACACGTGTCTGTGAACAGCTAATTAGGCGGCACACGCGCGCACCACGCGCTAAGCACGCGCCTGAGGCAGCTGTCTGCCATAACCGATGGGATGCTCACTGACACAAGTATAGCTTGTGACAGACGCTACCCACCATCCTTTGCTCATTACTCGACAGCTGTCCTCCACTAAAGTGGCACGTGACACGACCGCGGAGATTTAACGTCAAATTCAAGTACCGTTCTCCGCTCTCCGCATGGCAGGCACTCCGCTCTCCGCATGACAGACACTCCGAGTCTCCATTATTCTGCAACAACACCCTACCGATTACCATGTTTTCACCACCAAGGAAGGCTGAGCTATCATCCAGGGGCCACCACTTTAAGTCCACCATCCACCCTCTTCCCTCATACACTCGAGAAAAGGGTACACGCTGGACTGGGGGGACTTGATGGGATTGGGTGCTCATAACTGCGCAGAGCATACCCAAACCCGGAATTCAGCCCCGCGGAATAGCTTCTCGCGCACAAAAGAGTTTCCTCCGTCATTTAAAGCATTAACTACTTTCCTACAATTACGGAGTGATATCCGCAAATATAAACTGTAAAGGCGGTAATTGTTCCATGTTTCCTTATTTATAGCTATTCATTAACCACTTTACTAATATAATCCTTGGGTAGTGGAGACAACCCTAATCAGGCCTGGCCCATTACGATTAGGGTTTTGGGTAATGGTGGCATACGTCCACCTCTATATAAGGGATCATCCCCCTAATAGAGAGGACACTTTTGGCTAACCCTAAGAGCTATCAAACTTGATAGTATCCCCATTCACCCCCGTTTTTGTTATAAACTACTACCTTGTGTAGTCGTCTCCCTACCCACTTAATCTTTATTGCAGGTTACTTTAATCCAGGAAGTGCTAGTGAAGGATCAATCTTGTGGTTGCATCTAGACTATCATCCTTACAAGGAGATTAGGCTATTTGTTTCTTCAACGTAAATATACAATGTTCTGTCACAAATGTGTAGCAAGTTCCTACACATTTGCTACGCGTATCATACTATTGTCACAATTGTGTAGCAAGTTGTTACACACTTGCTACGCATTTTTCAATATTTTAATAAAAAAATTGTTTTGTCACAAATGTGTAATAAGTTAATACTCATTTGCTACGCATTTCCTACGAACATATATTATTGTTAAATTTTCAAGGTACAAACGTCATTTTTTTTCTTTGTGCCTTTTGTATTATTTCATTATACAACAAATACTTTTATTTCACAAACGATTTCACAGTTTTGACGACCATATATTATTGTATGTTTGTGTATACACATATACATACATATGAATAATACATGTGCATGTAGATATACATATAAATACGCATTCACATACACATACGCATACAAGTTGCTAATAGTATTCGTAAAATATTTAAATACAATAATCAATGTTACTATTACATGTATAAGTATACATACAAACACATATACACATTAATATACAATGATCCGTCACAAACGCGTAGCAAGTTCCTACACCTTTGCTACGCATATCATATTATTGTCACAATTGTGTAGCAAGTTGTTACACACTTGCTACCCATTTCCAACGCAATATATAGAAGTAGTGAAAAAAATAACTTTTTTTTTTGTTTGGGTCGCTTTTGTGTCACAATTTTGACAAAATAATTTGGGTTTTTTTTCCGTAGCAAATGCGTAGCAAGTGTGGCGGAATTTGTGACTCGTTATTTTGCGTAGGAAATTTTTTCACAAATCTGTGACGCAATTTTGAGTTGATTTGGGTTTTCTTATTTTTTGTTGCTGTTACGTAGAAAATGTGTCACAAAATTTTTAATTTTTTTTTTCAGTAGGAAATTTGTCATAAGTATGTAGGAATTTATGACAAAAAAAATTATGTAGGAAATTTCAGTAGGAAATCTCATTTTTTCTAGTAGTGCTATTTTTATTTATTTTTTAACCTTGTTAGCATATTCGTCATGAGCGCCACATTTTAATTTAAAAGAGATTTGTTTTTGTTTTTTTACTCTTTTAACTTTGTTAGCATATTCGTCATGAATGCCATATTTTGGGAAAATGGCCAAAATAGCTCGTTGACCGGGCGTTTTGCACAAATAGCCCTCTCCACCGTCTTTGGAGAGACGGGACACGGCTCCCAACCAGCCTGAACCGTCTCCGAGACCGTTTGGTTTTAGAGCCAATGGCCAACCAACACGTGGCGTCTCTGATCCCGAGGCTGTACCGTCTCTCTCCAGACGGGTCAGAACTCTCTCCCAGACGGTTCACGTTTCCCCATGCCGGCTGCCTTCGGTTCAACCGTCTCCCAGACGGTTCACATTTCCCATGCCGGCTGCCCCTTCGGTTCAACCGTCTCAAAAGACGGGTCACATTTCCCAAGTCGTCTTAAGCCGTTTTGTGCTACCGTCTGAACCGTCTCACGAGTGTATATAAATACCCCAATTTAGTTAACGAAATTTGTACCCATCCCTCTCCTCTAAGCTTTCATCTTCCAAACCAATGACGTTTTTTGCTTTCCCAGCCGAAGCCTACCGGTTTTTTGCTTTCCCAGCCGAAGCCTACCGGTTTTTTGCTTTCCCAGCCAAAGCCTACCGGCTTACGAAAATATTGTCCGATTACTTGGATTGTTGTTTCATCTGCGTACGGCTACTTGGATTGTTGTTCCATCTGCGCGTGGTTTACAACCCGTGTAGAATGGATCGATGATGTGGTGGTCTAAATTTGAGGCAAGTTCGTTCGCTTTCCGAATTTATGTCTCGATGTTCGACGTGTGCTCACTGAGAACTATTGTTACATAAAACGAGGAAACGTCTCGGACTTGTCTGTGTAGAGCACATACACCATTCGAAACAACGTCTATGTAGACCACTGCTACTACCACCGCTGTGGAGGACAAAACATCTAACACTAGGATGTAGTCTTCAATAGTTGGTTAGACACTACGATTACTTCAAACAAAGTTCTTAGTTCTGGAAGTAAATTTAGGAAGTTTGTTGTAATAGTGTAGTTTTTTTATTGTTTGTTGTAATAGTATAGTTTGTTTATTTGTGATTGTAATAGTATAGTTTGTTTAATGAAATATTTACTTTAATATAAAAAACAAAATTTAAACATTCATTGCATTAATAATAAAAATATATTGCATTAATAATAAAAATATAAACATTCATTGCATTAATAAAAAAACTTAGATTACTACAAAAGTTTAATAAACTACAAATTAATTAAGACGATCCCTCATCATTTGCCAGGCAGACACGTGTTTAAATTCTTTGCGCTCCCTGTTTTTATACTGTCTTTGACTGTGTCTAATTGCCACGTCTTCGGGAAAGTTAGAGGGTACGTCCTGAAGTGTCCGGTTGTGGTACCCGTTGAAGATTTGACACTTCGTGGTCAAATCGGTCAACTTCCGGCTAAGGGACTCGGTTGTACAGTCTGACCCTCCAACGAGCCGATTGTATTCGTGCAATATTCGGAACCATTTGTTGGTTTGGTGGGTGCTTTCTTCAACATGACGCCATGCTGCAATCAAGGCAATTTCCTGTTCTTCGGTCCATCTTTGCGGTGCCATTTTTGAATGAATTAGACGGTGTTGGACGGTGGTGGTGAAGTGGTGGATAGTGTTAGATGGTGTTGGGGTGACGGGAATGGGACGGGAGAACGGTATTTATAGGGCTGAGCTGGACAACCGAATCGTCGCCCGGTCATCGGGACTCACCGGCGTTGGGAAATGTGAACCGTCTTGAGAGACGGTTGAACCGAAGGGCCAACCGTCTTGGGGAAGGTGACCCGTCTTTTGAGACGGTTGAACCGAAGGGGCAGCCGGCATGGGAAATGTGAACCGTCTGGGAGACGGTTGAACCGAAGGCAGCCGGCATGGGGAAACGTGAACCGTCTGGGAGAGAGTTCTGACCCGTCTGGAGAGAGACGGTACAACCTCGGGATCAGAGACGCCACGTGTTGGTTGGCAATTGGCTCTAAAACCAAACGGTCTCGGAGACGGTTCAGGCTGGTTGGGAGCCGTGTCCCGTCTCTCCAAAGACGGTGGAGAGGACTATTTATGCAAAACGCCAGGTCAACGGGCTATTTTGGTCATTTTCCCCCATATTTTTATTTAAGAGAAGTGGTTTCATATATATCACCATGTACCCTTGGTTATTATTTCAAACAGACACCTGCTGAACTTCTTGTTATCGAACGAAATTCTTGCTGCAACGAGTTACTAAGTTGTTAATTAACAATGCGTATTATCCACATACTGATATCCAAAGCGAGAGGACTTTTAAGACTCTTGAGAATATGCTATGTGATTATATTATCAGTTTTGGTGGTAATTGAGATACCAACTTACATTTAGTGGTGGAATTCTAATAAAACCACCAGTGATGCTTTCTTATGAAATGATGTATGGTCAAAGTGTAGAACTCTGACCTATTACTGCAAAAATGATAAAGATAATTTAGTAAAATCAAAGTTGTGAAAGCTACTAACGGGAAGGTTGACCAAATTCATAATCGTCTAAAGGTTGCTCAGAGTAAACAAAAACCGTAAGAAAATAGGGACACCAGTTACCAAGCGTCGAACAAGTGGTTTTTTTAGAAGGTCTCGCTATATACAGGAGGGATCATTCAAGAAGAGGCATGTTATTTACACAATAACAAAAAAAAGGTTTGCACATCCCTCTACGGGCCGTAGAGGGCTCTACGGGCCGTAGAGGGTGTCAGTGTAATAAATGCGAACACCCTCTACGGCCCGTAAAACCCTATACGGCCCATAGAGGTGGTTTGGTGGAGTGCATTTAAACCCTATACGGGCCGTAGAGGTCTCTACGGCCCGTAGGCCATACGAGGTACGATGTCATTGAATGAACAGTCTGACATTCAGTGTGTCAGTCTGAAAAAGCAAACCCTCTACGGGCCGTAGAGGCCTATACGGCCCGTAGAAAAGCTGGTTGTTGGGAGCATTAAACCCTCTATGGCCCGTATAGGCCTCTACGGGCCGTAGAGGTCCAGATATATTCTTCTGCCTTGTCTTCTTTCTTCAGTATACGAAACAAAATAAAAAACACGGGTGCACAAAAAATCCGATCGATTCCAAGCTACCGCGATGTCTTCGGGTCACTACGGTAATGTTTCGGATGAATGGGAGCATTCGTTTAGCCTATCTCACGTCTCGAAAAGCCTTTTCGGAGCCGTGGTAGAACGTGGTGAGGAGGAGGTTAGATCCGTTGTTCGCTGTGGTGACGGGAATGCACTATCCGATTTGAACCTGCTGCCCGATTTGAACCAGGAGTACGTAGAAGAACCGGAGTCATTTTACTTGCCTCCGCCAAGTCATCCACAGTACGAATACGGGAATTATCATTCGCACGAGGGAGGTGATAACGGTGGCGAGGAACCTGTCCCGGATGTTTCGTACGAAACTAATCAGGTGTGTTTATGTATTTGCACCTGTTTATAATTTAGACCCGTGTATATTTAGTAGTGTACATATTTAGACTCGTATATTTAGTCCCGTACCTAAATTTGTTTTAGGGTTTGTGAGATTTGAACTCGTATATATTAGTTGTTATTTGAACTCGTAGGGTTTGTGAGATTTGAACTCGTATATATTAGTTGTTATTTGAACTCGTAGGGTTTGTGAGATTTGAACTCGTATATATTAATTGCTATTTGAACTCGTATATAAATTTTGCAGGTATTCAGGTCTCTTAAAGACCTGACAGAGTGGGTTTATCAAAGGGCAAAAAAAAAAAAAAATGGTTACATTACCGTATACTCACGTACTGTTTCGCAAGGCAGGGGGCGAATAGGAGGGTAATAACGGCATGGATACGATGTGACCGTAGTGGCGTACATCATAGTGTAGCCACGGTTCGGAAGACGGGCAGTAAAAAAATGTAATTGCCCGTTTGAAATAATAGGGAGATACCACTCCGGCCACGATGGTTATATTTTGGAGGTCCAGAACCAAACACATAATCACAAACCTTTCCAACACATCGAGGGTCACGCGTATGCTAGGAGGCTGGGTCCGGGCGAGTTAAAATTGGTGGATACACTTTATTTTCAAAATGTTACGCCAGTTGACATACATTCGGCCGTTAGAAAACAAAACCCGGATAGTCCCTGCATCTTAAGAGACATAAATAACACAATAACCAAGGTTAAGCATTTGTTATACGGCGGCAGGACTCAAATGCAGGTATTATTATCTCTTATTATTATTATTATTATTATTATTATTACTTCTTTATTATTATTTGTTAATTATTATTATTGCTATGCAGGTACTCGAAGCCACATTGGTGGAAAAAAAATTTGTTTACTTCACCCGGAGGAATGCCTCGACAAATGCGATTGAGGATATTTTGTTTGTCCATCCCACCTCGCACAGGTTATGGCGTGCATTCCCGCATGTGCTGATGATTGATGCGACCTACAAAACGAACGAGTATAAACTTCAATTCCGTTTGTTCAAGTTGTGGGTATGACATCAACATCCAAGTCGTTTTGTGTCGCCCATGCATTCATCTCCCGTGAGAAAAAGGATAACTACCTGTGGGTGATACAAAGGCTTAAAGAGTTGCTAGAAGATAGTACGGAGCCCCGTGCTATAGTAACTGATTGTGAGAAAGCCTTGATGAATGCATGCGACATTGTATTTCCAGCAGCTTCGAAGTTGTTATGCAGGTATACATATTATTATTATTATTTTTATTATTATTATTATTATTTATTTTTATTTTTTTATTATTTTTATTATTATTATTATTATTATTATTATTATTATTATTATTATTATTATTATTATGCATTCAGGTAGCACATTCAACGAAATATACTGAAGCACTACAAACAAGCCTTTGGAGATGCAGATTGGAAAATATTCGTGAAATCTTTTAAGCGATTATGTAGATCTTCATCTTCGGCATTTATCAGCACTGGTTAGACCGATTCTACAGACGACTATGTCAAGACCAACGAACTGGTACATATTTTATTAATTTAGTTTAAAACGCATACACACATTAACAAATATCTTTGTTCTATCTTTACAGATGTTTTTGAATATATAGACTGGGTCTGGCTCCGTGACTAAAAAGAAAGGTTTGTTTCTGCATGGACAGACACAAACTACAACTTTGGTCAGTATACGACCAACAGAGCTGAGAGCCAGCATTCACGGTTTAAGATGCACATTAAGGGGCCTAACAACTCGCTCCACAAACTTGTGATGATTGCAGACGATGTGGTAACGTCACAAGAGAGGGCAATAAACCACTCGTTTGAAGAGAGTTTGTCTGTGAAAAAGGTGCACCATGACATACCGATTTTTGAGGACCTACTCGGTAAAGTTTCCCATGCAGCGATCGAGAAGATGATAACTGAGATAAAAAATATAGAGAAGTTGAGGAAACGAAAAATGAGTTGTGGTCACCAGCTTTTCACGAGTTCTGGGTTGTCGTGTGCATGTCGATTAGATTCGTATATAAATAAAGGTAATACCATTACTTTATTATTATTATTATTATTATTATTATTATTATTATTATTATTATTATTATTATTATTGAATACAGGAATAAAAATACAGCTGTCCGAAATAGACGTCTTCTGGACACGACTGAATTACGAACCGGAAGTAGTATGGAGGGAACCTGACCTTGCGAGTGAGTGGGAAATAGTCAAAGAGACACTGCTGTCTCAATCACCACGCGTTCAAAGAAATATGTTGTCAAAAATAAAGTCGGTGGTAAATCCAAGTATGACTGACACTCAACCTCCTGAGGTACAAAAGAATACTCGTGGGCGCCCAACTACAAAATCAAAGAAAAAAAATCAGCAGGAGGATGCGCAAGAAGATGTTAGTATTATTATTATTATTATTATTATTATTATTATTATTATTATTATTATTGTTATTATTATTTATTATTATAATTTATTGTTATCCATTGTAGGAAGACGAGCCTGTTAGAAGACGTAGGCCATCAGACCCAGGTAGAGATACAATGAGAGTGTGTAGCAAAATTGTATCCACTCTTAGTATGGGACAGGTACATAAATAACTATTTATACATACATGCATGCATGCATACATACATACATACATACATACATACATACATACATACACACACACACACATACATACATACATACATACATACATACATACATACATACATACATACATACATACATACATACATACATACATACATACATACATACATACATACATACATACATACATACATACATATATACATATGTACACATCCCCTAATCATGATTTCCCAATGTTTGGCGGTGACAGGTATAAATTTGAGCTTAGACAATTTAAGCATCAGATTGATCCCCTTTATCGACGGTTTGTCACGCATATTCAAAATGTTCAGCCAGACGGTAACTGTGGGTTCCGATCTGTAGCTGTGGCTTTGGATAGGGAGGAGGAAGACTGGGATTTGATCCGCCACGTTCTTATTGATATACGTTAAATTACACATATAAAAGTCCCCGTTTAACTCCCTTTTTCATACGTTTTTTACCTCATACATAGGAATTGGTACTTATTTGGGTATCTTTACGATTTCAGGTCTTAAACGATGTCCCGGAAACACAAGGAAGGAAAAAACGAAGAGTTCGGCGCGAAAACAGGCCATCAGGCCCTTCGAGCGGCCGCTCCAAGGCTTCGAGCGGCCGCGCGCCCCTCCCAGATATTTCTGGGGACCTTCCAAAAGGCCTACGTCACGTCAGCAGCAATTGGTCCACTTGTTGATAAAGCGAGCGGCCGCTCCAAGAGGCCGAGCGGCCGCTCGAACCCTCTGCTCTGCTATAAAATCCCCATTTCAGCTCACTCATCAATGTTGGATCTTGAGGGAAGCTTTTCTGGGCGATTTTTGGACGATCCAAGCTGCTGGAAAGCCGTTTAACAAGCTCGGAAGTTCATCCGTTCCATCCTTCATCATCCGATCCATCTCTTTAGCATTCTTATGGTTTGATCCTTGAAGCTTTTTATGATTCAAATCTGATTTTTGTATGCTATTTTGATGTTATTATAGTTATTCGTACGCCTACGGGCAAGAACAATAGTATTTAGTACGTAAAACAATCGTTTAGTATGTAATCATGTTTTGTATAAATTTGGCGTTTTTCACGTATTAGATCTTGATGATCATAGCGCAACCTTGTTTCGTTGTTGATGGATTTGTAGCTGTATTTGAATGACTTTAGCGATTGTCGAATGTGTTAGGCGGATACATGTTGAAAAACCGTCCGTTTAATCGTCCGGTAGTAGACTAGTTAACTTGTTAAATAGTTTATGCCATGAAACTGTAACCGGGTATTGGTTTGGTTAAAGTCAGTCGAATAACGGTTAAAAATGCTTACCGGCACGTAAAATGGTTTAAAAAGCCTAATGGTGCCGTTACTAGTCTTTGACACGGTTAATGATCTTTGGTAGTTATTTTGGTAAAAATGGCGATCTTAGTAGATCTGGGGTCAAAGTTGGTAAAATGGAATGGGTTGTGAAATGCTCTACTTTATGCTAGTTTAGGTGGCTGTGTTGTGTATTCGGTATCGCTTCCCTAAATTAGTGAGGTTAGAATACTCTTAACGGATGACTAACTTATCTTTAGAAGATCTGCGTGAGATTATATCAGCTGCTCGCTAATGAACGACTTGAAGCGGTTAATGTGTGTATTCGTGTTAGCTTTCTGTATAGTTGTCATGTTAGGATGCCCGAAAGGGACACTAACTGTCGGAAATGGGAATGTTGATCGCGCGCCTATATTACTTATTATATTTAGATAACATGCTAGGATTGGCGTATTATAGCTTATATAGTTATATTTTCTATTTGGAGCCGTAGTTAAGTTATTTATTTGTTTTAGAATTAATTTAGTTTTAAACAAAACTCAAACTTATCTTTTCCTACTGGTAAATCGGGGACAGAGTTTTAGTACAATTGCTCCGCGCGCGTCCATGGATCGATATCTGGTTCTTATCTGTACGTTACTACATATATGACAGGGTACACTTGCCCTATTGTGTGTGTTTTAATATTAAGGTCTAAACCATTTTTATAAATATTAAAGCAAAACGTGTGTTAAAATCCATTGTAAATATGTATAGTTACGCACACGTCAAGTTTTTGGCGCCGTTGCCGGGGACGCGACGAGCTTTAGGAACGAACCGAGTCAACTTTTTACCAGTGTACATGCTTGTGAATACTTGTTTATACTTCTTTGATTCGTTATTTCATTCATTAATTTGCATATATGATTATTTGAATTTTTATTAGATTTATCTGTCTGTTGATATATTGGATTAATTTTAGATTGGTTTATAGGTTGCATATAGATTCGTTCATTTATCTGCTTATAGGATTGTTTGATTTGATTTATCGTTCATTAGGATGTTGATAGATTTAATTTATTGAATATTGGATTAATTGGTTTGTCTATGAATTTGATTTGTTCGTTATTTGATTAATTATTGATTTATTTGTTCGTATTCGGACTAATTATTGATTTCATTCTTTGTATAGTTTTAGGCTTAGTCTGCTTATTTCTGTTCATTTTATTGATTCTATTTGTTTATATTTGATTTGGTTGAATATATTTGCGCTCAGTTATTTTCGCATGAATTTATTGATTCTTTATTTCATTTATTTATTTTTCTGTCTTTTATCGCCTTTTTGGGTTTGTCGTATATTCGCCTGTCGCAACTGTATCATTCTTACATGCAGGTTGATGTCCACAAACCCAGGGTCTTCTGGTGATCTTTCTGACGAGGAGCTAAGGCGCCTGAGGAGAAGCGAGCGGATTAGACTTCATAAATTGCGTCTTGTTTCTGATATTCTTATTGCTGCTCCTATTGTTGAGGTCCCAATTGAGGAGGCGAGGCACGATCTGGCCGACGACAACGGGTCGGACGCCCACAGCGACATTATCATGGCGGATGACGACATTCCGCTGAATGATAGTGGTCGTCCAGGAGGAGATGGACTCGCGCCGAGTATTGTCCGTCCGGCTATTTTGGCGGACCATTTCGAGATCAAATCTAGTATCGTGAATATGATACAAAACTCGGTGCAATTCGGTGGACTGGAGCATGAGGATCCAGGCCGACATATTGCTGCATTCTTAGAGGTTTTAGCCACCTTTAAGATGACGGGCATCTCCGATGATGCTATCCGTCTCCGACTCTTCCCATTCTCACTGCGGGACAAAGCCCAGACTTGGCTTCTGTCACAACCCGCAGGGTCGATCACGACTTGGGCAGAGTTGTCACAACAATTCATGCAGCAGTATTTTCCTCCTGAAAAGACACAAAAACTGAGGAATCGCATCATGACATTTCGTCAGGATGACGATGAATCATTGTACACGGCCTGGGAAAGGTTTAAAGACCTACTCTTGAGTTGCCCGCACCATGAGCTTTCGAAAAGGCATTTGGTGCAAACTTTTTATCAGGGACTCGGGTATGCGTCTCAGGAACGCCTTGATGTATACGCAGGGGGAGACATCGGAACAAAGTCTCATAGGGAAGCGTGGAGCATTATTGAGAAGGCATCCCTAAAATCTAAATCCCGGCAGAATGATAGATCTAGGTCTTCATCTGCCAAGGCTGGTGTGCATGCCGTGGATAACTATACGGCGATTTCGGCACAGATAGCGGCTCTGGCTACGAGATTCGATAACTCTCAGCAACACGTAGCGCAGTCCGATTGTTTGTGTGTGGAGTGCGGGGTATCTCACGAGCCTGGCTCGTGTGCTCAGGGGGTGATGTATACAGGCCACGAGGAAGTGGACTACATGGGTAATCAAACGAGACCCCAGAATAACCCTTACAGCAACACTTATAATCCGGGTTGGAGAAATCACCCGAACTTCGGGTAGAGATCTGGTACTTCCAATCAGAACCCTCTCGGATTCCAGCAGAGAGCCGCCGCACCACAACAGTCCTACCAGTCCCAACAGCCTTACCAGTCCAACCAACAGTCCTACCAGTCCAACCAACAGCCTTACCAGGCTCGTGGCCAATCGTACCAGCAGAGACCGAACCAATACCAGAACCAGGGCGCCGGGAGCAGCTCCCAGCAGCACGCCCCTCATGGTATGTCTAAGCTGGAGGAAATGATGTCTCAGCTCCTTACCAACACCTCTAATACAAATCAGATCGCTGAGCAGCGCTACCAGCAGCATGAGGAGCGCTTCACGAATTATGAGGGAGAGATGAGGGGCCAAAAGGCGTCGATGCAGGCCATAGAGAACCAGGTTGGCCAGATGGCAAAGATGATGTCTGAGAGACAGCAGGGTGGTCTCCCAGGCAACACTGAGCCGAATCCAAGGGGGCATGTGAATGCCATAACGACGAGGAGTGGTAAAACCACGGGACCTGACACATCGGGCTCACCACCGATCACTGAGACGGTCCAGACTGAGTCTTCGGACGAGGTACACGCTAGGCGAGTCCCAGCAAGTACAGCACAGCTGCCGAAGCCAGTCACTGACTACACTCCTCCTGTTCCATATCCTGGTAGACTTAGGAAGCAGAAAGACGAGGCGCAATACGGGAAATTTCTCAAGCTGTTCAAGTAGCTACATATAAACATCCCGTTTGTTGAGGCCTTAGCACAGATGCCTAAGTATGCCAAATTCTTGAAGGACATCCTCACAAATAAGCAAAAACTTGAGGACCTGTCCTGCGTTCTGTTGAACGAGAACTGCTCTGCAATTCTGCAGAATAGACTGCCCATGAAAATGGGCGATCCTGGTAGCTTTACCATCCCTTGTCTGATAGGTGATATGACTGTCAGTAATGCACTCGCAGACTTGGGGGCCAGCATAAACCTTATGCCTTATAAGGTTTTCGAGAAGTTGGATCTGGGTGAACCTTCACCCACCAGGATGAGTATTCGCCTCGCTGATCGTTCGATCAAGTATCCACGGGGGTTTGTAGAAAATATGCTTGTCAAGATTGACAAATTCGTTTTCCCCGTGGACTTTGTTATCCTAGATATGGATGAGGACTCTAAAGTCCCTTTGATTCTCGGACGTCCTTTCCTTAACACGGCAAGGACGATTGTTGACGTGGCTGCGGGCCAGATCACACTCCGAGTCAATGATGAGCACGTGACTTTTGACATCCAGAGGTCAATGTGCCATCCTGAGAGCCAAGACGATACACTATACTATCTTCATATAGTAGACCAGTGTGTCAGCTCTCATGTCAGAGGTGCTTTGGGAGAGAGATGTTTCAGACACACATCTGTTGTGTGGGAGCCTAGATGGCATTATGCAGGAGGGCCATATAGATGAGCAGCCGGTCTATCAGATCGGTGATGATGGTTCCCAAAGTCCGGAGCGTTTTGTGGAAATTGAGCGAGAGGAAGAGGAGAAGGCGAAGCCGTCTGTTGAGGATCCACCGTCTCTAGAGCTAAAGGAGCTCCCACCGCATCTCGAGTATGCATTTCTGGATGAGGAGGGGCGTCTACCGGTGATCATATCGTCTTCATTGACTGTGGAAGAAAAGAGCGAGTTGTTGAGAGTTCTGAAACTTCATAAACGGGCAATTGCCTGGATGATCGTAGACATCAAGGGGATTAATCCCTCTTTCTGTACTCATAAAATCTTGATGGAGGATGTCTACAAGCCTTGTGCGCAGCACCAGAGGCGTCTGAACCCGAACATGCAAGAGGTTGTTAAAACCGAGGTAATTAAACTGCTTGATGCTGGATTGATATATCCCATCTCGGACTCTATTTGGGTTAGTCCTGTGCACGTTGTGCCCAAAAAGGGTGGCATGACGGTGGTCACAAATGATAGGAATGAGTTAATTCCTACGAGGACCGTCACGGGGTGGAGAGTTTGCATTGACTTTCGCAAGCTCAATGACGCCACCCGCAAGGATCACTTCCCGCTTCCATTCATCGATCAGATGTTGGAACGACTGTCGGGGAAGTTGTATTACTGTTTCCTTGATGGTTTCTCTGGATACTTTCAGATCCCTATCGATCCTGTGGACCAGGATAAGACGACCTTCACATGCCCTTTTGGCACAGTCGCCTACAGGCGTATGCCATTTGGGCTGTGCAATGCGCCGGCGACCTTCCAGCGTTGCATGGTTGCCATTTTTCATGACATGATCGAGGACTCCATGGAGGTGTTCATGGATGATTTTTCCGTTTTTGGGAGTTCGTTCGATCAATGTCTGGGGAACCTGGAGCGGATGCTTCAGAGGTGTGAGGAGACCAGTCTTGTGCTAAACTGGGAAAAATGCCACTTCATGGTGAAGGAAGGAATAGTCCTGGGGCATAAGGTCTCCCAAAGTGGGTTGGAGGTTCATCCTACCAAAGTAGATATCATTTCTAGGCTCCCTCCACCCTCCTCTGTCAGAGCGATCCGCAGCTTTTTGGGTCATGCGGGATTTTACAGGCAATTTATCAAAGACTTTTCAAAGATCGCCCGACCGATGACCCGTTTGTTGGAAAAGGATGCACCATTTGTATTTGGCGCAGAGTGTGTGAAGGCTTTTGGCCTTCTGAAGCGTTTGCTTGTTGAGGCCCCTATATTGGTAGCACCCGACTGGGAGCTGCCATTCGAGATTATGTGCGACGCGAGTGACTTCGCGATAGGGGCGGTCTTGGGACAGCGGAAGGACAAGCACTTCCACCCGATCTACTACGCGAGTAAGACTCTACATGATGCTCAGGAGCATTACACCACGACTGAAAAAGAGCTTCTTGCTGTAGTATTTGCATTCGACAAGTTTAGATCATATTTGGTGCTGTCGAAGACCATTGTCTATACGGACCATGCAGCGATCCGATACCTATTCAGCAAACAGGACGCAAAACCGCGCCTGATTAGGTGGATCTTGCTGCTGCAAGAGTTCGATATAGAGATTCAGGACAAGAAGGGTGCCCTGAATGTTGCTGCTGATCATTTGTCCAGACTCGAGCATGATGATGCCGAGAACTGCGCGTGGGATACCATTAATGACAACTTTCCCCACGAGTTCTTGATGAGCGTTGAGTCGGTGGAAGATGCATCACCATGGTTCGCGGATTTTGCGAACTACCTCGCGTGCGGGATCCTCATCAAAGGATTGTCGCACCAGCAAAAGAGGAAGTTCTTCGCGGACCTAAAGCATTACTTCTGGGATGACCCATTTTTGTTCCGGGTCGGGGCGGATCAGCTGATTCGCCGTTGTGTGTTTGGGGTGGAGGAGGCGCAGATCTTGCGCGATTGTCACGAGGGGCCTACCGGAGGTCACCATGGAGCGAATTACACTGCTAAGAAAGTGTTAGACTCCGGGTTTTACTGGCCCACACTCTTTCGTGACGCCCAGATACTGGTTGGTGCTTGTGATTCGTGCCAGAGGGCGACGAACATATCGGCACGCGACCAAATGCCGCAAAACCCGATTCAAGTCTGTGAGGTCTTTGACATTTGGGGCATAGACTTCATGGGACCGTTCCCCTCCTCACGGGGCAATAGATATATACTCGTGGCTGTTGATTACGTATCAAAGTGGGCCGAGGCGCAAGCCTTGCCCACAAATGATGCCCGAGTTGTTGTGAGGTTTGTTAGGAGCTTGTTCTCGCGGTTTGGTGCCCCAAAGGCACTGATTAGTGACCGTGGTACGCATTTCTGCAATGCGCAGCTTGATCGCGCGTTAGCACGTTATGGTGTCCACCACAGGTTATCCACCCCGTATCATCCACAGACAAGTGGACAGGTGGAGGTCACAAACCGTGGATTGAAGCGAATCCTTGAGCGGTCGGTTAATCAAAACCGCAAGGATTGGGCAGACAAGCTGGATGATGCGTTATGGGCCTTTAGGACGGCTTACAAGACGCCTATTGGGACTACTCCCTTTAGGCTTGTCTATGGCAAAGCGTGTCATCTCCCAGTCGAGCTGGAGCATAGGGCATTTTGGGCTCTTAAAACGGTAAATTTGGATCTGAAGACCGGCGGTGAGACCCGTTTCTTGCAGATTCACGAGCTAGAGGAGCTTAGGCAACAAGCCTGTGAGAGCTCGATGTTGTACAAAGAGCGCACAAAGAGATTGCACGACAGTCGCCTCAAACACCGAGAAGATTTTCAGGTAGGCGACTTGGTCCTGCTTTATAACTCACGCCTGCGTCTCTTTCCAGGAAAGTTGAAATCCCGATGGACAGGACCGTACACTGTTAAGGAAGTATATCCTTACGGAACTGTCTCGATTGAAAATTTCGAGGGTGTGACTTTCAAAGTCAACGGTCATCGCCTGAAAGTCTACATTGACGGACCGGTTGACAAATCCGTTGAGATGATCGATCTCTACGACCCGCTCGCCTAATAAGTGTGGGGAAGTGAGTCTAGCTAGCGACTCGTTAATAAATATAGCACGGCGTGTATGGGCGCGCCAAATTGTATATATGTTCATAGTGTAGTTTGATTTGTAGTTAAGTTGTTTAATTTAACTTGTTGTTGTAGTTTGTTTTTAGTCTTTGCAGGTTTGATTCGCGCCTTGTGATTGTGTGGATAGTCGCTTCGAACCCATGGTATTATGTTAGAAAGTGTCTAAAAACAGGTATGTTGGTTGCTCGGGTCAAAACGGATAAGTGCAGGTATGTTTGGGTGAAAAATGCAGGAAACAAATGCACATCAGTACCTTCGAGCGGCCGCTCGGATATTCCGAGCGGCCCGCTCCAAACGCCCAGGATCATATAAAATAAATAAATAAATAAATAAATAAATTCGAGCGGCCGCGCGAAGGGGCCGAGCGGCCGCGCGAGGCTTCTGAACGGAAATTCTGCAAGGGCAAAAGGGGTATTTGACTTTCAAAACAAAAAATTTATAACCCTAAAACATTCCAAGCGGCCGCTCCTTAACATAACCACCCAAACTTTGCACTTGCTCTCAAGAACACCAACCAAAACCCTTCAATTCCACCTTCAAATCTTCAAGAACAAGGTATGAATCTCTAGTTTTCTTGTAATTTATCTTGTTCTAGTGTAAAATAGTTTAGTTTCTTTAATCTTTTTCTGAATTTTTAGGGTTCTTTCATAATGTTTAACAAACCCTAATGTTCTTGAATGGATTGTTTGCTTGGATAATGTAGATTAGTGGTTGATTATTGTTCAAATCTTTGAGTTTTTGGGTTTTCTTCATAAGGTTTAAATAAGGTCCGAAAATTTTTAAGGATTTGAATGATTTTGTAGCCTCTTGTTTGGTATAGTTTAGTATGTTTATAGATTAATTTCATTATAGGATTGTATGCTAGTATATATGTTAATGTAGTTAGGTTTGTTGAATTTTTGGGGACCTTTCATAATTGTTCAATCAATCCCCAAATTCATCATGTTTAGGTTATTTAATTGTATTGTTTTCTTAATTTTTGGGGATTCTTCATAATGTTTAACAAATCCCCAAATTTTAAGGATTCTAGTTATTAGATTGTAGTTTAGAGTTGGGATATTCATGAGTTTTGGGGCGTTCTTCATAACTAAACAAACGCGCCCCAAATTCGATGATTATGTCATAAATATTTGGGCTTTAAACACCTTGCGCTGAATGACTTAAGGTTAAGGTGATTTGCAAAGTGAAGGGCGCGTAGGTGTTAAAATCCCAAATTCACTTTAAAACTTCATAATTGCGCAAGTTCGGCCATTCAAGCGCCAAAGTTAATAATTTTTCAAAAATCAAGTGCTTGAATGGCCGCTTGTGGAGTGCATTTGGCTAAAACACTGGAAACCGGGCAAACGCCGATGCACAGGATCGAAAAACAGGGCTACAGAGCGAAAATTGGCGCGCAGACTTCTTCGAGCGGCCGCTCCAAGAGGCCGAGCGGCCGCTCGAACTCTCTGATGTGATTTTTGACTTTTTTGTTTCGCGTGTTTTGGGTCCGGGTCTTATTCCTTCGATTATAACTGACATATTTTAGCATTTTAATGCAGATGGTGCACCGCTTCCTTCAGTTTAATCCCGCGGACCCGCGAGAACGCGGGTGCATAGATACCTTTACAAAACTGTGGGAGCGCAGGCGTTCTATCGCCACGCCTCGAAGGATTTGCTTTGATACATTAGCTGAGCTCAACCAAGAGGAAAGATTCCGGGAAATGATGGACGGGCATATGGAAAACCTGCTCCTAATAGAGGAACCAGTTTATGAGGAACTCACCCTCGAGTTCTTCTCCACATTGCACTACCAAAGGCCGCGCAAACATGACCAGCCGAATTTCCAAAGTAGTGGTAAGCGCTTTGGATTACAGTTCCGTCTGTGCGGGGAGTGGCGCGACATTTCGGTCGCTGAGCTTGGTGTCCACTTAGGAATCTATACGGATGAGGAAGTCGAGGATGAGAGCTTCAACGAACTGATGTACAAATTCCCGAATGACAACGTTCTGAGAGACTCTTTTTGGGCACAATTAACGGGGGAGCAACAGTATAACCCCCAAGGTGCCAAGGCTAGCCAACTCATTGACCCACTGCTGCGGGTTTTTCAAAAGGTCCTATGCGGGACCGCTGCTGCCAAAAAGGACGATTCAACCGGCTGCCCCACACCTGATTTGTTATTTCTATATGCTCTAGTAAGTGGTGTTCAAGTTAACCTTGCTGCACTTGTTGCTTCTTTTCTTAGTACAGCATCAGGTATGAGACCCGGGAGCATGATATACGGGGGGGAGTACGTGACTAAAATCGCAAAGGGGATGGGCATTTTGAAGAATGTGCGAAGGGGACTGACCAAGGTTCCCGGCGACTCGTGGGTGAACATGGATGTCCTCAGACACATGAGGATTGTCCACGAGTACGCAAGCGGGGCAATAAGGCTAAAAGGTAAACATAATACGATCTGGGACCCGCTGCCAGCAGTGCACATGCCACCTCCCGACCAGCAGCAGCCACAGCAGCCATAGTGGCCACATGAGCAGCAGCCACACCCGCAGGAGCCTCTACTGCCTCACCAGCAGCAGTATTACTACCAGGATCCTCAAAGCTTCTATGATGAGTTTGGCGCGTTCAGAACAGAAACGCGCGACACTTTATACCAGCACGGCGAGTCCCTACAGCATCAAGGGGCGACCCTAGACTACCTTGTCTCTGAATTTCATGCTTGTTTCCCAAACCATTTTGGGAATCCCCCACAGAGGGGACATCCGGGGGACAAGCGGAGGCGAGGTGGTGATGCAGCGGGATCATCAGGGACTCGCCATGATGATGAGGATTGAGGAATTGCTGGTAAGATGGTACTATTTTGTTTATGTTATTCCTGTTGGTACTGTATATGGGTGCAAGCACCCACGGATTTATTTTGTTTTTTGTACTTGAACTATTTACTTTTCCGCATTTTAATTTTCAGTAATGTTTGGTTTGTTTGAATAAGTGTGACGATGAATGGGTGTATTTGATGAGTTTGTTTTGTCAAGAATGTTCATGTTGCAGGGAACTGGCGAGCACCGTTATCGGGGCTCATGCCGTCCATTTACCCGGGCGTTTCTTCGATACCAGGGGAGTATTATTCTCCTTTTTCCCACTATAGATAGCTAATTAATAAACGCTTTCTATTGTCACATTGGGGACAATGTGAAGTTCAAGTGTGGGGAGGGATTATAATCGTGTTTGTCCTCTTGTATATATATATATATATATATATATATATATATATATATGTTTAAAAAAAAAAACCTTTAAAAGTACATATATGTATATATTCTCATATAAACATCAAGCCTAACTAAATTTTGATAAAGACAACTCGAGGCGCGACAAACAGATGAGATACGAGCGTGTTATATTCGTACACTTGCACCCATTTCCCTCCGGTTACGTGAGCGTTTGAGCCTTAGAGTATATTATATTTCTTTGACATGCTTGCGAGTGAGCCGGATGTTTTGTGCAGTTTAGAACTTGTCACTAGTATACTTGTTTAGACCAGATACGTGTGAGATTGTACGAACATGATTGAGGCAATTAGGATACCCTTTTGATTTAGCCTTTTCTTTTCGTTCTATCTGTTTCCCGCACCAATATATTATCCACTAGTTAACAATGTTGAACATAATCCCGTGTTTTTTCTTATTTACCACACCATTTCACCACTAAACCAAATAACCTTTTTCTTTTAAACCTTTTGTGTTAAAACTCGGTTTAGGTTATTGTTCTACTAGTTTATATGTTATAAATAGTTCGTGTTCGGGTTTATATGTTTAGAACCCGTTTGTTGATTATATAATCTGTTTCAGTTCATTATATATATCATAGATATATATATATGTTAAAAAAAAATCCAGAAAAATAGAACACCCTAAAATAGGGTGAATTAGCAGTATTCGAGTAGTTTTTAGAGCTTTAAAGTTAAGAATTATAAGTTAGCTCGATTTAAAATAAAAATCGCCTATATTCGCGTTTGTTTTGTACAGTTGTGTTAGTTGATATTATTTAGACATAAACCGCCGAGTTTTAGCCGATTTGTCACTTTAAATATCCATTCCGCACCCTTACCTTTGCCTAACATTACAACCCGTAAAAGACCTCTTGATTTGTGCTTTTTCACACGTTAGTTATCTTATCACCTGTTTATAAATCTTTGTTGGCTTGTCTATTATCGTCTGTACAGGCTATATTTTGCCTTTGTTGCCACTTGGCGAGTTTTTCGGTTATTTTCTGTTTAAGTGTTTGCTTGAGGACAAGCAAAGTTCAAGTGTGGGGAGGTTTGATATACGTTAAATTACACATATAAAAGTCCCCGTTTAACTCCCTTTTTCATACGTTTTTGACCTCATACATAGGAATTGGTACTTATTTGGGTATCTTTACGATTTCAGGTCTTAAACGATGTCCCGGAAACACAAGGAAGGAAAAAACGAAGAGTTCGGCGCGAAAACAGGCCATCAGGCCCTTCGAGCGGCCGCTCCAAGGCTTCGAGCGGCCGCGCGCCCCTCCTAGATATTTCTGGGGACCTTTCAGAAGGCCTACGTCACGTCAGCAGCAATTGGTCCACTTGTTGATAAAGCGAGCGGCCGCTCCAAGAGGCCGAGCGGCCGCTCGAACCCTCTGCTCTGCTATAAAATCCCCATTTCAGCTCACTGATCAATGTTGGATCTTGAGGGAAGCTTTTCTGGGCGAGTTTTGGACGATCCAAGCTGCTGGAAAGCCGTTTAACAAGCTCGGAAGTCCATCCGTTCCATCCTTCATCATCCGATCCATCTCTTTAGCATTCTTATGGTTTGATCCTTGAAGCTTTTTATGATTCAAATCTGATTTTTGTATGCTATTTTGATGTTATTATAGTTATTCGTACGCCTACGGGCAAGAACAATAGTATTTAGTACGTAAAACAATCGTTTAGTATGTAATCATGTTTTGTATAAATTTGGCGTTTTTCACGTATTAGATCTTGATGATCATAGTGCAACCTTGTTTCGTTGTTGATGGATTTGTAGCTGTATTTGAATGACTTTAGCGATTGTCGAATGTGTTAGGCGGATACATGTTGAAAAACCGTCCGTTTAATCGTCCGGTAGTAGACTAGTTAACTTGTTAAATAGTTTATGCCATGAAACTGTAACCGGGTATTGGTTTGGTTAAAGTCAGTCGAATAACGGTTAAAAATGCTTACCGGCACGTAAAAGGGTTTAAAAAGCCTAATGGTGCCGTTACTAGTCTTTGACACGGTTAATGATCTTTGGTAGTTATTTTGGTAAAAATGGCGATCTTAGTAGATCTGGGGTTAAAGTTGGTAAAATGGAATGGGTTGTGAAATGCTCTACTTTATGCTAGTTTAGGTGGCTGTGTTGTGTATTCGGTATCGCTTCCCTAAATTAGTGAGGTTAGAATACTCTTAACGGATGACTAACTTATCTTTAGAAGATCTGCGTGAGATTATATCAGCTGCTCGCTAATGAACGACTTGAAGCGGTTAACGTGTGTATTCGTGTTAGCTTTCTGTATAGTTGTCATGTTAGGATGCCCGAAAGGGACACTAACTGTCGGAAAATGGGAATGTTGATCACGCGCCTATATTACTTATTATATTTAGATAACATGCTAGGATTGGCGTATTATAGCTTATATAGTTATATTTTCTATTTGGAGTCGTAGTTAAGTTATTTATATGTTTTAGAATTAATTTAGTTTTAAACAAAACTCAAACTTATCTTTTCCTACTGGTAAATCGGGGACAGAGTTTTAGTACAATTGCTCCGCGCGCGTCTATGGATCGATATCTGGTTCTTATCTGTACGTTACTACATATATGACAGGGTACACTTGCCCTATTGTGTGTGTTTTAATATTAAGGTCTAAACCATTTTTATAAATATTAAAGCAAAACGTGTGTTAAAATCCATTGTAAATATGTATAGTTACGCACACGTCACTTATAGAAGAGATGATGGGTCAATACCATGAGGATTGGTACGAGATTTCGAACGGATTCGACGATAACGGGTTCGCCCGCATATACTCGTCCTTAAATTGGACGGGAGTCGGGAATACACCCAATTCAAAATGGATGGAGATGCCTTTGACTGGATTACTGATTGCTCAGGCATTTGGTGTGGTCCTTCAATTCTTCAGTTCTCTTGGAGCGAGCACATTCTTCCCTATTCACAGTCATCCTGAAAGCGTGCCAGAACATCGGGTCATTTCGATAGCCTTCGTGAACGGCAACCACTTCATCATGCTTAAGCTAGCAGACGACGCTCCGATGCCTTATCCGAGTGGAGCATGGACGGGTTGGGTACATGTAAATCACAACCCATGGTTAGCACTATACAAGGATCGTCTTGATGAGGGGCGTAGGCTATCTCAAACAGCTCCAGAGTGGTTTGACCTAACTGGTTGTCCTAATTCTTCTGATAGTTCGGTGTAAATTTGTTTTTATAATGTATAATGATTTATTAAGTACATTTTTTATTTTTTATTATAATTTTAGATATAAAATATGAAATGAAAACGTTCTTTTATAAAAAAAAAACCTATACCACCTAATTAAAACTAACAAAATTTAAAAAAAAAACAAAACTTCTACTGGGCTGTAGAGGGCTCTATGGGCCGTAGAAGGGATTTAGCTACGGGCCGTAGAGACCTCTACGACCCGTAGGCTTCTGGAACAAGGTCGTAGAGACCATCTATGGCTCGTAGAGGCAATTGAGTCTACGGGCCGTAGAGGTCTCTACGGCCCGTAGATAAAAGTTTTTAGTTTCTTAAAACTTTATGAATTTTATAAATATAAATCAGAAATTTTTTAAAAAATTTTATGTGTCTACGAGCCGTAGAGATCTCTACGGGCCGTAGAAGAGGATTTTTTTTTTTAAAAAAAATTTGGGTTATCAGTTATATGTTATATTAAATTGTTCTGGGTATTATCCCAGCGAACCGGTAGCCCAGATGGTCACCATGGTTTCTATAATGGTCTTGTATATGTGTGTGATAATATGCTCAAGTTCGATCCTCGTCCCAACCGGTTTTGTTTTTTATCCTTATCTACGGCCCGTATAGAGCTCTACGGGCCGTAGAGGATCCCTGAAAAATTTTTAAACGTTTGGGATGCTTTTTATCCTTATCTACGGCCCGTATAGAGCTCTACGGGCCGTAGATAAGCCCTGAATAATTTTAAAAAGCTTTATCAGTTCCCTTTTCCCTTTTCCCCAAATCAAAACAGTTTTCACCACCATAATCGTCCCTTTCAACCATCCCACCACCACCCTCGTCCCCTTTTAACCACCCCACCACAACCCTCGTCTCCTTTCAACCACCACCAAACCCTCTGTTCAAGCCCCATCCACCACCACAACCCTCTGTTCGAGCCCCATCCACCATCGATCCATCAGTTTTCTTCCCCTAAAACCGAAACCCTACTCTCTTCAATCACACGTTCAGCCCACATTCAATCCTTGGTAAGTATTAGGTTGTTGTTATTATTATTTGTATGCTTTAATCTCTCGTTTTTTTTATTTGGGTTGGTGGTTGGAAGAGGGTTTTGATTTGGGACGGTGGTGGTGGTTGGTGTTGGCTGTGGAGGTGGGGTGGGGGTTTCTGTGGTGGTGGGTGGTAGTGGGGTGGGCTGTGGTGGTAGGGTGGGGGTTTCTGTGGTGGTGGGTGGTGGTGGGGTGGGGTGGGTTGTGTTGGTGGTGGTGGTGGGATGTGGAGGTGGGGGTGGGCTGTGGTGGTGGGTGGTAGTGGGGTGGGCTGTGGTGGTGGGGTGGGGGTTTCTGTGGTGGTGGTGGGCTGTGGAGGTGGGGGTGGGCTGTGGTGGTGGTTGGTGTTGGCTGTGGAGGTGGGGGTGGGCTTTGGTGGTGGTTGGTGTTGGCGGTGGAGGTGGGGTGGGCTGTGGTGGTGGTGGTGGGGGGGGGGGGGTATTAGTGTAGTATGCTTTGCCGTTTTTTTTGGAATCGCCAAAACTATATTAGTTTTGGCGATTCTTTTGAAACGCCAAAACTATATTAGTTTTGTCGTTTCTTTTGAATCGCCAAAACTAATATAGTTTTGGCGATTCTTTTGAAACGCCAAAACTATATTAGTTTAGGCGTTTCTTTTGAAACGCCAAAACTATATTAGTTTTGGCGATTCTTTTGAAACGCCAAAACTAATATAGTTTAGGCGTTTCTTTTGAATCGCCTAAATTATACTAGTTTTGGCGTTTCTTTTGAAACGCCTTAATTATAGAAACGCCCTAACTAACTATAAATTCTTTGATTTTGCAGTTATGACAGATTTTGAAGACGAGGACTACGTGAATGAGGAGGAGGAGCAGGAGGATGAGCCCGTGGTCCAGGGGGCGCCTGCCATGGCAGGGGGTGACTTACAGGGCTGGGAGTATTGCAGTTTTCGGCGTTTCGATTACCCGAATCCAAGATTTCAGAGGTTGAGGAAAAAGAAGATCGAAAAGGCAAGGGGTTTTGTTGGGACGCGCTTCGGGACACTAGGGGGGGTGCAGAGGCGATTGCCCGAGAGTGGATCCCGGAAGGGAGCCCATTGGACAGGTTTCTCGGGGACTTTTGCGCGCCGTCCCATCGGCCGTTGGTGATAGAGTTCCTATCCCCCTTTCGCTTTCGGCCGCCCACCAAAGGATCGTCGGGCGCCGGATCGTCGAGCCGCCCACCGAAGGATATCGAGTTTTCCATACTCGGCATTGAGTATGGTTATTCCCTAGATGAGTGGGCTACGCACACCTAGTGGTACACTCCCGACGAGCTTGTAGAGGTATTAATATTATTTATTTTTATTCATATTATTTTTGTTTTTGTTCTTATTCGAAATGTTAATGTTAATGATAATGATCAGGATGTCTACACTAGAGGTGTGACTACTGTTGCTGATGACGTGATGTATGCGTGGTGGCCCACCATTGGTGGTCCAGAGTTCGGGAACCCGACACAGAAGTATTATTATTACTATTATCATCATTTTTATTATTATTATTATTTATCAATATCTTTGTTCTAATTATTATTACTATTATTATGCTGTGCAGGGAGAGGTGTGACAGGGCATCTAACATTCGTCACCCCATAGTTTGTTACATTCACCGTTGCATTACTTATTCCCTAAAGGCACGAGGAAATAGTAACGAGCGGGTGACGAAGACGGACCTGATGTACCTCTATTGCATACTCACCGGCAGGCCGATTGCCTTGCATCGGTGCATGCCCGAGTACTTTGCCTCCTTCCCCCATAAGCCGTTGAAGGGAGGCATCGAATGCAGGGGGATCATCAGCAAGATTGTCGAGCGCTGCAATGCCGAGAAGTATTTCGATTATGTTAACCGGAATCAGTTTCCGCCACTACCGCCCAGGTATTTCGGTTATTATTATTATTATTATTATTATTATTATTATTATTATTATTATTATTATTAATGTTTATGTTATTGTTTATTTGTTTCAGCCTAATAGGTCAAACCACGATGAAAGCTATGGGTTGTACGGCGAAGAAGGCGAAGACGCCGGATCAGCCAGCCTTCCACTATCTGATTGCTCAGGGTGGCGGGGAGTTTGTGCATGAGCCGTTGGTACTTCAGGGCCTTGGAGGTATTATTTTTATTATTATTATTATTATTATTATTATTATTATTATTATTATTATTATTATTATTATTATTTGGGAAACTTGTAGACAACTTGTGTTGTCTGGTTTGCACGAAAACAGGGGAAACTCTGCCCAATTTTTTTATAAAATCCTGGATTATTATTATTATTTATTAATTATTTATTGTTATCCATTGCAGGTGATGCTGTGGAGGTCGGGTTGCAGTTTGTTGCTGAGCAGGAGGGGGACGGTCTGAGGGACGTCGAGATGCCTCAGCAACAGCCTAAGGATGTGCAGATATCGGCGCGCGTTTATCACTTTCTCAGGTTGCCTGCTGATGTTAGGGCGGACGTACGTGCGGCTGCCGAGGAGGCTGTCGAGATGCGTGCGTGGCGTCAGCAGATGGACACCTGGCATCAGCAGCAGGACACCGAGATGCGTCAGTGGCGTGATCGGCAGGACGAGGCGATGCGCTGGTTGATTGCTGGCTAGCAGGATATCTATCGCCAGCTGGGCATGCAGACTCGTGTCCCACTGACTATAGGGACCAGCACGCACGAGCCCGGGACGTCCTCGCAGCAACCTGAGACGTCTTCGCAGCATCCCGGGACGTCGCCGCCGCCTGACTCTACGATGTTTTATTTCTGATCATCTTCTGTATTTAAACAATCTTTATTTTGAACGATCCCGTTAACGTTTAGTTTTATCTTTTTGCTTATATAAACGATTGTGTTTACGTTTTACACGCTTATCGAGACGACATTGGTTTATATTGGTTTATGTTATAAACGATTGTGTTCACGTTTTACACACTTATCGAGACGACATTGGTTTATATTGGTTTATGGTTTATATCGAGACGACTTGTGTGTGTTTGTGTGATAATGTCCCCAAGATCGAACCTCGTCCCAACCCTTTTATGTTTTTTTTTATCTACAGCCCGTAGAGGTCTATACGGGCCGTAGGCCACACATTAACATCCATCCTTCCCCTCCCCATTGTCAAAAAATAATATCACTTCTTCTAAGGGCCGTAGAGACCTCTACGGCTCGTAGGTAGTCATTATCAATCATTCAATCATTGTAATGATTACCTACGGGCCGCAGAGACCTCTACGGCCCGTAGTAGAAGAAAAATGTGGTATACGGGCCGTAGAGGCCTCTACGGCCCGTATAAGGTTGTTTGGATAAAATTTGAACTTGTGCAAATAGTGGGAGCCTTCAAGAATATGGCATGTGTTAGGCATGTGGCATGTGACATACTGCTTAAGGAAATAGATGACTAGAACTCATGATTGTGGCACGTATCGGACTTGTCTCCTCTATATTAAGATTAGGGTAGACCGACTGATTTACTCGATATAACCTTTTAATACGTCAGTTCTAAATTTTAGAACGTAATATAACCAGTCTAAATTACAAAAATAATACTGTCACTAGAATTATTTTTGGTTTGAAAAATCAGAATATTAAATCAATAAATCCCATGGAGCATTATTTACTTTTTTTTTTTTTTTTTTTTTTTTTTGAAAGGCTGAGCATTACCAACACAAAAAAGAGAAATAAAAATATAATGATTGTACTTTTGGATGGATACTTGGCGATTTCATTCGGCCTATGATTGTGAAGAAGAGGATAACAAATGAGTCAAACGGGTCCCAAGTAAAAGGCACGTGCGGTCTTTTTCACACGGACGACATGATCTGACTACATTTCAAATGTCAACTCTTCTATCACAATTTGATACAAAATGATCGAACGTACAAGATAATAACAAAGAAAAACTATAACTAAAGACTTGTTCATGAATTTGTTCAACCTGCATTAAAGAATTGTTTATTATAGCCTATGCATTAAAGAGTTGTACCTACATATTAAAATGACTAAAATACCATTATACTTAACTGATTTGGTTAACGACGTTACCAAATTGGACTCAGAGTGTTATGGAATTATCAACCAGGCACTCAAAGGGTTAAAAATGAAAATGTTGGACTCAAATAGTTAAAATCAACAAAACACAATGACTCAAATAGAAATTTACTCTATATATTAATAGTTATAAATAAATAATAGCATGGTACCAATAAATTTTCATAAGCAAATTTTAGTGATTATGCACTAGGATTGTCCTTGGAAACATAAAGTGCCAATTGGGGAGTGCCCTTCATCTATGGAGAAGTGCATTATATTGATTTTGTTGGCAATGGTTTATTTGTTGTGCATAAATAGGATAATATGATAAACGAAATCGACTATAGAAAAGAATTTAATCTCTAAGGTTAGATCTATTTTTAGGTCTTGAAGCATTCGGTATTCGATCATTAATGGGGTAAATAACTTTTTTTAAATCAACTTTCATTAGAAAACACCGACGCTTCACTATCTCCAAGGCGAAAATAGGAAGGACCAATAAAGAAACCAACTACATAAAGACAAAATGACTCGACGCATATATACTCGGCACCCTACACCACTCTGAAATGCACTGCCATACACCAGTAGAAAAGCTGCATCATGTGAGTAAATGACTCGACGACTCCTCATAATCTTCACAAAAATAACATAGGTTGTCTTCTACGTAAATATTTCTTTTTCGAAGCGCAACTTTAGTCAAAATCCTATTAAGCTCCACGCGCCACATGAAGATATTACACTGGCTAAGAACCCACTTACAGCAAGTGAAAATATAATTTTAATATAAACTAGTTGTTACTGATGTATAAATTATTTTTTTTATAATTTTTATACTAATTAAATCAAAATTATTACCGTTTACCCATATACTGATGTACGAAGTAGGAAAATAATGTTGTAAAGTATTTTCTGTTTTCATTTAATATAAAATAGACTTATTTTCCTTAATAATGAATAAATTGATTTAAAATGCTTAAAAATATTAAAATATAGTATTTTCTGAAATAATAATTTTTGCAGGAGCTAAATATAATAGTAACATTTTTATAAATATTTTGGGCTTTTGAATCACTCAAATCGGATTTATAATGATTTAATTATGAATTAAAAAAATATATTCTATATACATATATTTACAATTGTGAACAGTTGTAATTCACTAGTGGGCCACGTGTACAACATTTCGTGCTTCTCTTGCTGCCACGACACATCTTGTTCTTTTGCTTTTCACGCCACGAAGCCCCACTCCCTCTTCTATTCAGTTTTGTTATTTCCATTCAATTTTGTTATTTTAATCAGTTGGGGTTCACTATCTCTTTATCGGTGATGTACATGAAGCCCCACATTTTTCTTTGATCGATTGCAGAGGAAGGTGACTCTCGGAGCAACGGTGATCGGTGGCGCTACAATTTGTGCCGCCACGGCTTTGTGTATACACATATTCTCTGCCTTGATCTCTTGCGTTGCGGTTATGCCATGCGCATGTCACCTCTTTATTGGTGACCTTCGTGAATCTAAATCCATTGCAAAAAGGGTCAGGGATGCTGAATTTGATGGCTAAGCTAAGTGTTTAGTGGTGATCGGTCGACAACGTACAATGATGGCGATGCATGCATTGGCGTCGAGATGATTTCGCCTCTTCATTGATTTCAGGTTAGTAGACTGTTTTCAACCACAACTTATTATTTGTCGGTCGGGTCTTATTTTGGTTATAATATATCAGACAGGGCCGTCCCGATAGGCTTAGCAAACTAGGCAAAAGCCTAGGGCCCCAAAAAAATAAGGGCCTTCATATTTTATTTACTACTTTCTTCATGTATTATGTGTGTATTTAGCGGTCTAAATTAACAAACTAATAACTCAAGACATAAAAGAATAAACAGGTAAAATGTCTAAACCCAAAACCTGAAGAACTAATGGTCAGATCCTTTTTTCTTGAAAGCATCCTTAGCTCCTATCCTCGTTAAATATATTTAAAAAACATATTTTCTGAAAGTAAAAATAAAAATAATAAAATTTGGGATGTAAATAAGATTTTGTAAAATTTATAGAATTTTTAGAGTTGTAAATGTATTTTAAATAATTATTAGAACCATTAAATGTCACACCCTCAAATTTCCACTACGGGGTTTTACCGCGAGGCGCATAACAAACCAGCATTCAAGTCAACGGTCACAATAAACGACACTATATGAAGTACGTAACCAAAAACATAGATTTCATAAGCGGAAGCATTTAAAGTATTTAATCTCTACAAAACCGTGTTCCCAAGTATCCAAGACACTTATTACAAAACATGCTACTAATCCTAGACGCCGATGCAGACCCGTGCGCCTAGTCCAACCAGTGCTACCTTAGCGACCTGAGAAAAACATGCCAAAAAGACGTCAACATGTATAATGCTGGTGAGTTCACAGGTTTGTTCAATATGTTACCAAGAGTTACCAAAGCGTTACCATGTCCATACTATATCAATGTTACCAAGTACGCTAGCTAGGCGTATGTTTTATTACTACTATGATTAGAAAACCATTACTAGACACGTTTAGCAATGTTTAGCAATTTTCAGCCCGAATGTTCAGCATGTTACCAATGTTAGCAGTTCGGGACAATATGCACCCGCCCGGTCCTCCAAGCCGACGAGTGGGGCAAGTCACACCCAATAGATCTATCCACATTTCCCCCGTTGTGCATCGCCGCACATTCATGGTTTTCCTCGGGACTTTAAAAGATCGTATAGCAATGCAAAGTTAAAACCATAGTATGACATATGTTACCAAAATAGTTTAGCTCATGTTTTCTCCCCCAAAAGTTAAAGCTGTAAAAGTGGGGCCGTGAACTCACCTTAGGTTGCGTTCTTCAGTAAATAATAGAAAGCCAAGCCCTTGATAATCCCACTACCGGAGATCTATCAAAATGTTCACATAAGTGTTCCGACTAATAACCATAAGGTTATCTAGTCCCCGATTGTCCAGATCGTGACCAAGTATGTTTTAAAACGTGTTTAAGTATTCAACCGACACACTAGACCGACCCGATATCCCGTCGGTGACTCATTACCCTAACTAATCAAGTACACATAGATTACACACAAGGTTCAAGCATAAAACACTTAGTTTGTATCAAAAATCTCATTATTGAATCAATAGGGTAGAACCAGGAAAGTAAATTCACCTTCGCCCCTTTTTAAGCCACCTTCGACCGTTTGAAAGCCACCTTCGACCGTTTTTAAACAGATTCGACCAAACTCTCCAGGTTCGACCCTGGGATTCCACATTCGACCACTCGATCGGTCGAATGTGCCCAGGTTCGACCCTGACAGATTACTTTTCCCAAAAACGCTTCAAAAACATCCGAAAACATCCCGAAACATTATCAAACACTGCAGTTAAGCATGAATAACTTATCCCTACAAAACCCCACCAATTTTGCCCCAAAACCTATCCGTTTTAGTCCTTTCCCAAAATGGCAAAGATTATGGAAGTGTCACATCATGCATGTAATCTTTACCCAATTTGGAAACTTTTCGAAATCAATCCCTAATCATCATAAAATGCTTAGTTTATCATGTAATCGAAAACCCCCAATAGTTCTATTGATAATACTAACATGCAACAAGCCCTAGATTCAATAAAATCCCCAAATTAGACTTGATATCATCATCTATCTAATTATAACATTTAATAATCCTAAATTTTCATCAATAGCAGCCCTAGATCATGTTTCTAGCATTAGCACAGTAGCAAATCATTAAACAACACATAATATCGCATAACACATAATTAACATATGTTTATTGATATGAAAACCTATGTTTAATGATAGGGTTTAGGTTTAGAAGGATGTTTAAAAGGTTTTTATTGATAAAAACATCCTTAGAACAGATCTGGACATTTAGGGTTAGATAAAAACGAATTAAAATACTTGAACAAGGTTTAGAATTAAGAACACACCTTGGATTCTTGATTAGATGTTGTTGATAGGTTAGATTATGCAAAATAAGAGCAAAAACTCCTTCCTTAGTGATTAAAATCGTTTGAGTATTTTGAGACGGTTAGGGTTTGTGAAATGGTGAAAAATGACAAAGTTTGGTATTTATACTAGTCCACATTTGCCCCTTTCACCTGGGCGAATGTACCCACATTCGTCCCTTTCACAGGGTCGAATGTGCCTTGTTCTGGTCAAATGAATTTTTTTCATTTCCACATTCCAGGTTCGCCCCTTCAGTAATGGTCGAACCAAGAGTATTTTCCAGGTTCGCCCCCACGATGTGGTCGAACCTGGACCTATGTTTTTCTGGTTTTCCACTTTGTGGTGTTTAACGCATTTTAACACACCTTAACACATGAACATGCAACCTTAGTCTATGTTTAACATATTTAAGCATGGATGATTATCTACACATCGTTTAAACACATCTTTGCATATAATCCACCATATAACAATTAATCTACACATACACTTAATTATTTTATGTAATTTCACCAACAACGGGACCCGGTACTAGTGTATTCCCAAAACGACTCCCAATGATCCTCCAGATCATTGAACCCTGGACAATCCTATTTTGACCTGACTCAACTAACCTAGTTAAGTCCGTTTATAAATGTTTCCTGCTAAGGCAGACTTAGGTGTTACTAAAATGTTTAAGCCAAATATGCCGGGTGTCACATCATCCCCACGTTGAAAGAATTTTCGTCCCGAAAATTGCACAAAGCCCAAAAATGAAAGAGACGAAAAGAATGAAACGAAAAGAAATTTTACCGGATGTGACATCATCCCCACGTTGAAAGGAATCTCGTCTCGAGATTCATTCAGCTTCAGCAGTAACATGCATAGATTCGAATGCGCGTTTCGGAAAAAGATGAGGATGTTTAGCTTTCATCTGATCCTCCCGTTCCCACGTGAACTCCGGTCCACGATTCGAGTTCCAACAAACTTTGACGATGCGGATTTTACTCCGACGAAGGCTACGGATCTTGTAGTCGAGGATGTCGACAGGTTCCTCCACAATGCGAAGACGATCATCAACCTTGATCTCTTCCAGTGGTACAATGAGAGATTCATCAGCCAAACACTTCTTTAAGTTAGACACATGGAAGACGTTGTGAACACTATCGAGCTCCACCGGTAAGTCAAGTCTGTATGCCACCGGTCCAATCCGTTCCAGGATTGCGAACGGTCCGACATAACGAGGGTTAAGCTTGCCACGCTTTCCAAAGCGTATGACGCCCTTCCATGGTGAAACTTTCAGAAGTATCCTGTCCCCAACCTGGAACTCCAAAGGTTTGCGACGGCGATCGGCGTAGCTCTTCTGACGATCCCGCGCAGCTGCCAAACAGTTATGAATTTGTACGATTTTCTCCGAAGTTTCGTACACCAGTTCCGGACCAGTGAGCTGGCTCTCGCCCACCTCGGCCCAATAAAGAGGTGATCGACATTTCCGTCCGTATAGAGCTTCGAACGGAGCTGCCTTGATACTAGAGTGATAGCTGTTGTTGTAGGATAACTCTACCAACGGTAGGTGAATCTCCCAGCTTTTGCCAAAATCGATAACACATGCCCGAAGCATATCTTCTAAAGTTTGAATCGTCCGCTCACTCTGTCCATCAGTTTGCGGGTGATAAGCTGTACTCATATCCAACTGAATACCCAAAGCCTTGTGCAGAGCCTTCCCAAAACGCGAAGCAAAACGAGAATCACGATCAGCGATAATAGAAACAGGCACCCCGTGCCGAGCAACCACCTCCTTAAGGTAAAGTCGAGCTAGCCGCTCAAGTCCATCGGTTTCCTTAATAGGTATGAAACGTGCCGATTTTGTCAACCTGTCAACAATCACCCAGATCATATTGTAACCACTTGGTGACCTCGGTAGCTTGGTGACAAAATCCATCGTGATCCGCTCCCACTTCCATTCTGGAACCTCTGGTTGTTGCAGGAGACCAGACGGCCTCTGATACTCCACCTTGACTTTAGCACAAGTCAAGCATTTGCTCACGTAAGAAGCTATATCAGCCTTCATGTTTGGCTACCAATAAAGTATCTTCAAATCCTGATACATCTTATCGGAGCCAGGGTGAATAGAATACCGATATTTGTGAGCTTCATCCAAGACAAGCTTGCGTAATCCCCCGAACAAGGGAACCCAAACACGTCCCGCGAAATAGTGTAAGCCATCGGTCCTGAGTTCAAGATGCTTATCAGCACTGTGCATAGTTTCAGCTTGAAGGTTTTCCTCCTTCAAAGCTTCCAATTAGACAGAACGGATTCGGCCAGGCAATGAGGAATGAATGGTGAGCTGTAAGGCTCGAACACGACGAGGTTTCACGGACTCCTTCCTGCTCAAGGCGTTCGCCACAACGTTCGCCTTGCCAGGATGGTACTTGATAGCACAGTCATAATCGTTCAGGAGTTCAACCCAGCGACGCTGCCGCATGTTTAACACCTTCTGGTCGAAAATATGCTGAAGACTCTTGTGATCGGTGTATACATCACATTTGGTACCGTACAAGTAATGTCTCCAGATTTTCAACGCAAAGATCACCGCACCCAATTCCAAGTCATGAGTGGTGTAATTCTTCTCAGGAACCTTGAGTTGACGAGAAGCATAGGCAATAACCTTCCCGCGTTGCATTAACACACAACCGAGACCACGAATAGAAGCGTCACAGTACACAACAAAGTCATCCGTACCTTCAGGTAAAGACAAGATAGGTGCAGAACAACGTTTAAGCTTCAGCATTTGAAATGCTGATTCCTGTGGTTCACCCCAGTCAAACTTTCGGTCCTTCTGGGTAAGAGTGGTGAGGGGTTGAGAGATCTTCAAAAATCCCTCAATGAAACGACGATAGTAACCCACAAGACCTAGGAATTGCCGCACCTCAGATGGCGTCTTTGGTGTTTCCTAGTCTTTAATAGCTTCGATCTTAGCCAGATCGACATGAATTCCTAGTAAATTAACCACATGCCCTAGGAATTGAACTTCACGTAACCAGAAATCACACTTTGAGAACTTAGCATACAACTGCTCATGTCTCAAAAGTTCCAAGACCAACCGTAAGTGTTCCTCATGATCCGTCTTGTTCTTAGAATAAACCAGAATATCATCAATAAACACGATGACGAATTTATCAAGGTAGGGCTTGCAAACGCGGTTCATAAAGTCCATGAACACCGCCGATGCGTTAGTGAGACCAAAAGGCATGACCAAGAACTCAAAATGGCCATAACGAGTGCGAAAAGCAGTCTTCTGGATGTCAGCTTCCTGGACGCGCAACTGGTGATAACCAGAACGCAAATCAATCTTCGAGTAGTAACTAGAGCTCTGGAGCTGGTCAAAGAGATCATCAATGCGAGGGAGAGAATAACGATTCTTGATGGTCAATTTGTTCAGCTCACGATAATCAATACACATGCGAAGACTTCCGTCCTTCTTCTTCACAAACAAAATAGGGGCTCCCCACGGGGAAGAACTCGGTCGGATGAAACCCTTTTCCAAGAGTTCTTGTAGCTGGCTGGACAACTCTTGCATCTCGGGAGGTGCAAGACGATATGGAACCCGGGAAATAGGAGCTGCACCCAGAGTAAGATCAATGCCAAACTCAACCTGATGATGGGGAGGGAGACCAGGTAAATCATCAGGAAACACATCGGGAAAATCACGAACCACCGGAATATCCTCGATCTTCTTCTCATCGTCAGTCGAAACGTTAACAAGTGCCAGAATGGCTGAACAACCCTTCCGAAGATACTTACGGGCTTTCATGCTAGAAATGATACTCAGCGGAGCACCGCTTTTCTCGCCATGAACCAAAAGAGTCTTTCCATCAGGGAGAGGTATCCGAATAATCTTATCGAAACAAACAATCTCCGCACGATACAACGATAACCAATCCATGCTGACAACGACATTAAAACTACCCAGGGGTACCGGCATAAGGTCAATGGGGAAAGACAAACCCGACAGTTCCAAGCGACATTCCCTAAGGGTGTGTGTCGCTTCGATTTTCTTACCATCAACCAATTCTATTAAGTACTTAGCCTCTAAAGGTGTGGGTACTATATCTAGCAATCGATGTAACACCCCAACCAATGGCGGAAACATCGGGATGTCACGTATTGATGATTGTTCAGTAGCTCATGGTGAATAATAAATTTCATTAAATAATTTAAATGAATTACATACAATTGTTCTAGAATTTGTACATCAAATTGAATAAAGCTATACACATATCTTCAAGCATCAATTCAAATCTTCAAGCAAATAGAACCTGAAACATGTTAAGTTGAAAATGTTTTGGGTCAACAAAAGTTGGTGAGAATTACATAGGTTTTGATAATAGAATAAAATTGTTGTGCAATTCATGTGTCATGGCAATCTAGTCCATATGCGAAAACCTACTAGAAGTAAATCGAGTGCATAATCAACCTTGTTGACTGTTGTAATTGTGGTACATCCCATACGCTCATGGTTCACTCGTTTATATTGCAGTAACAAACACCCACGTAACCTTTGTAGGAGGCACGTATCCGGGTGGGATTGTCAGTCCAATAGATCTATCAATGTATACCGTTTGGTTGATGAATGTTTATGCTAGAATTGTGCTTACCCTAGTCATGTTCAAGACATGATGCAACATAGAAATACACAAAGACATATTGATGATTGAATTGCATAAATATTGTTGTAACATGTTCCACCCCAAAAATGGTGATAAATAGAAAAGGGGCTATGTAAAACTCACCTTGGTAAAATGTTATATCTGTTGAGAAATTTGAATAATTGTGTTGCCCAAATGTATCAAGTATCACCCTATAATGAGGTAATAAATATGTCTAAGTCTATCAAATCTACAAATGTATAAGTTTCTAGGGCTTCGAATTGGGGATAATTGCTCGTTTGATTAATATTAAAAATATTCGACAATAGAGAGAAATTTAGTAAATAAATAACCAAAAATCTTTTTATAAATTTTGAATCTAAGATGGTCACAAGAATGTTGTTTAAAGTATAAAAATAATTTTTATGAAATTATTTTCTTTAAAATAGATTATTAAATCTATTTATTACAAATTGTCAAACTTTAACTTTAATAATTAAAAATTTCTAAAATTAAGGAATTATCCATTTAAAAATTATATTTCTGTTCTAAATATTCAGAAATAATTTGTATAAAATTTTGGTGCAAAAATATTAAAAATTGGATTTATTATGATTTAATTATGATTAAAACTAACAAAAATTGATTAAAAATATTAAATAAATGATTTTTCAGAAATAAAAATCATTTCTGTAAATCTTAATGTTATAAAAACTTAGGATAATTTTTGTGGAAATTAATAAGATCGTTTTGATATTTTTATAGATTTTTTTATAAATAAAATGGAATAAACTTGATTTATTTATTATATATATTAAATAAATTTATTTTTGAAAACTAAAAATTGTAGGTGAAGCATTTATATCAGATTAACTAAAAGTAATTTTTTTAGAATTTATAAAAGGATTTTGATAATTAAAAACTAATTTATAAGATTAAATGTAATATATATATGTTTAAATGTGTTAAAAACTGAAAAAAAATGAAAAGACTCGCCACAGCCGGGACTCGAACCCGGGTGGCTCGGGTGAAATGCAACAGACACAACCATCTGGTCTGGATCGATGGTTGTGTTTGTTTCTTGTTTATCAAATATAAATAACATAAGCAAAACCTAGTGTTCTTCCCCAATTTAACTTACAAGCCCTAGCTTTTCCAATCGCACAATCCACACAATGTTAACCCGATTAATCTTAGGGTAAATAATGTGTAGATGCCGATTAAGAATTCCCACAAAAGAAATCACACTTACAAGAATGTTTCGATTACGAATTGGCCGGTCAAAGCAAAAGTCAAAATGCGATCAAATAAACAAATCAGAGTATAATTGTGAAGAAATGGAGGTTGAGGGAGATGTATTGGCGAGTGTAGGAGGTCCACTGATGTCCAATTTATACTATAATGGTCTGGTGTTCGAATGGAAATGATTGATTAAGGTTTGACCCATTAGTTAATGTGTACGCGTGAATTGATACGTGTTATTGATGATTAAACGTTTGTTTGACGTGTAATGGACGCGGAATCATCTATAAAAATGCTAATTACATTTTACTTACCATAATTATGTGATGGATTGATCAATCAAAGGGGGTTTGGTTTTTCTTGGCTGCAATCGCGTCCATCATCAGCAGAGGGAAAGATAATTTGTTTGGTTTAGGAGCCTATAAAATAATTATTGTCTGGTCTAAATCACAACATGATGGGTGGTTCAAATGGTGAAAGCGTGTGTCTGTGTGTGGCGTGACCCCGGTTCGAGACCCGGCTGAGGCAAACATTTTTGCTTCTTTTTAAAACAGTGAAGGGAAAGGGTAGTTGGGCCAGCCTGGTGGGCCTGTCTCATTTCTGGGCTGGGCTTACAGGTTTGGGCCGCTGACTCATTTAGTTGATGCATCAGATTGCTTAGCCAATGATTTACAAAATCTGATTATATATATATATATATTTTTTTTATTATAACTGATTTTTTTATTACTATTAGTATTATTATTATATATACATTTATATATATATATATATATATATATATATATGAATAAATATCGTTGTATTAGGGTTCAAAATATCACCAAAATATAATACTAAGGCTTGTCTTTGTAATCCGTAACGTACGATTTAATGCGAAATGTTACAGTCTCCCCTACTTTTAGGAACTTCGTCCCGAAGTTAAGAGAAAACCAGGGTTACAATTGGCCAACTACCGGAAACCTTGATAAAATTTCACACTACCTTAACGTACCTGTAAATTCATAATTACGTTCCGGACCGTAATTATTAATTTACCTTACATTAGGGTTTTGCGTCCTTTTATGACTTTACTGATTGTTGAGCAGGTCTGATAGTCCCCACCAGTCGTTGAGCAGGTGGTAGGGCCTCTCCCGACTGTTGGAAAGACATGATGACCTCTACCAATCGTTAAGTAGGTTGTTTGGTAGTCAACTAATTGTTGTACAAGTATGCACACAGATGTTATGATAATACTTGAATTTATTACTTGAATCAAAATTGTCAATACATAGAATTAAAGAGAATGTAAACATCATTCAAATGGTAGAGTTTGCTGTTAAGTAGCTGAAGGGTCTCAAGCGGGATTATTTGGAGCATCAAGGGCGTTTGTAGCAGGGATTCGACAAGCATCTGCAAGATGCCCATACCTTTGACAGTTGGTGCACTGTCGGCAGGGTACTTGAGTCGGGTGGTGATACTGGCAGGTGTCACACTTAGGTAGCTTCCCATTGTATTGTTTCTTGTTGGGTGGGGCAGTGGTATCTATTGCAAAATTTCTGACCTTGTTCTTTCCGTTGGTTGAGGCCTCAGTTTTGATTTCAACGGCAGGTTGGGGAGTATCCTTTTTCTTTTCCCTTTTACGAGTCAGGGTTCCTGCCTTCACATGGTTATCTGTTAGGGTGGCAGCCAAACGCTTTGCTTCCTCCAAAGTAGCAGGGTTCCTTCCCCACACCGTGTCTTGAATCTGCATCGGTAAACCACCAATGTATTTTTCGATAGCAATGGGTAAGGGGGTGACCTTGTGAGGTAGCAGTAAGCTAAGTTCGTGAAAACGAGTGTTGTAGGCAAGGTTTTCCCCACTGTCTTGAGCAAGATCATGAAATTCATCTTCCAACTTCTTGATTTCATTACGAGGGCAGAACTCTGCCTTCATGATGTCTTTAGCTTGATCCCAAGTTAAGGCTAGTGCAGCTTCAGCTCCGCGAGTGCGTTTTTCTTCATTCCACCAAGTGAGTGCTCGTTTGTGAAGAACACTCATGGCATAACGGACTTTAAAGTTGTCGGGGCATTCACTGTTAATGAAAGTATTCTCAATACCCTCAAACCATTGTAGGAGTCCTGTAGCTCCTTCTTCTCCACTGAACTTTGGGGGATTACAGGAATTAAAGTGCTTAAGGGTACAGGCTGGAAGTCCATTCCCGTTGTGGTTTCCATTACCATTCCCGTTGCCGTTGCCGTTCAACTGGATGACTTGAGCTAGTAAGTTGGGAACCAGAGTTGCGATTTGTTGTGCCATTTGTTGAGAAATGATTGCAGCCAGTTGAGCATCGACACCATTATTGTTGTTGTTGTTGTTGTGGTTAGTGTCATGGTTATGGTTGTGATTACTACTTCCTTCATCATGATTTTCACCACTGTTAAGACGAGCACTGCGACGCGGAGGCATGATCTGTATGAGACACAATGAAATGAATGAGGTTATATAAGGAATGTAATCATTTATTCGTTAATTAAAACGAATAAACGAAGACGTTGACTTATCAAAGATTCTAAATTTTAATAACATATGAAGACATGCTTTAGCCTATAAGTGAACACTCATCCCGAGAATTCCCAGGTAGGCATCCGGGTCCCTCGTCTGATTGGGATATATGCGCAATGCCAGCCTAGACAGAAGACTCAGAATACAGGCGTTCACCCTTCCAGATTGCACGTGTTCGTTATTAAAATCTAGAACTTCGACGAGATCTCAAGGTGGTTCAGGTTAAACCTGAGGATTTTTGTCCTATTAGTCTAGGAGTAGGTCCACTGATGGAGAGCAACCTTCTTGTAAGGATGAATGTAGGGATAAGAAGTGGGAGGGAGATAGAGAATAGCAAGTAAAAGAAGCAAGTACTGGTTAAATCCTATGGTTATAGACTAGATTATTTTTCTAATAACCTAATTCCCTATAACCATGGCTCTGATACCAATCTGTAACACCCCAACCGATGGCGGAAACATCGGGATGTCACGTATTGATGATTGTTCAGTAGCTCATGGTGAATAATAAATTTCATTAAATAATTTAAATGAATTACATACAATTGTTCTAGAATTTGTACATCAAATTGAATAAAGCTATACACGTATCTTCAAGCATCAATTCAAATCTTCAAGCAAATAGAACCTGAAACATGTTAAGTTGAAAATGTTTTGGGTCAACAAAAGTTGGTGAGAATTACATAGGTTTTGATAATAGAATAAAATTGTTGTGCAATTTATGTGTCATGGCAATCTAGTCCATATGCGAAAACATACTAGAAGTAAATCGAGTGCATAATCAACCTTGTTGACTGTTGTAATTGTGGTACATCCCATACGCTCATGGTTCACTTGTTTATATTGCAGTAACAAACACCCACGTAACCTTTGTAGGAGGCACGTATCCGGGTGGGATTGTCAGTCCAATAGATCTATCAATGTATACCGTTTGGTTGATGAATGTTTATGCTAGAATTGTGCTTACCCTAGTCATGTTCAAGACATAATGCAACATAGAAATACACAAAGACATATTGATGATTGAATTGCATAAATATTGTTGTAACATGTTCCACCCCAAAAATGGTGATAAATAGAAAAGGGGCTATGTAAAACTCACCTTGGTAAAATGTTATATCTGTTGAGAAATTTGAATAATTGTGTTGCCCAAATGTATCAAGTATCACCCTATAATTAGGTAATAAATATGTCTAAGTCTATCAAATCTACAAATGTATAAGTTTCTAGGGCTTCGAATTGGGGATAATTGCTCGTTTGATTAATATTAAAAATATTCGACAATAGAGAGAAATTTAGTAAATAAATAACCAAAAATCTTTTTATAAATTTTGAATCTAAGATGGTCACAAGAATGTTGTTTAAAGTATAAAAATAATTTTTATGAAATTATTTTCTTTAAAATAGATTATTAAATCTATTTATTACAAATTGTCAAACTTTAACTTTAATAATTAAAAATTTCTAAAATTAAGGAATTATCCATTTAAAAATTATATTTCTGTTCTAAATATTCAGAAATAATTTGTATAAAATTTTGGTGCAAAAATATTAAAAATTGGATTTATTATGATTTAATTATGATTAAAACTAACAAAAATTGATTAAAAATATTAAATAAATGATTTTTCAGAAATAAAAATCATTTATGTAAAGCTTAATGTTATAAAAACTTAGGATAATTTTTGTGGAAATTAATAAGATCGTTTTGATATTTTTATAGATTTTTTTATAAATAAAATGGAATAAACTTGATTTATTTATTATATATATTAAATAAATTTATTTTTGAAAACTAAAAATTGTAGGTGAAGCATTTATATCAGATTAACTAAAAGTAATTTTTTTAGAATTTATAAAAGGATTTTGATAATTAAAAACTAATTTATAAGATTAAATGTAATATATATATGTTTAAATGTGTTAAAAACTGAAAAAAAATGAAAAGACTCGCCACAGCCGGGACTCAAACCCGGGTGGCTCGGGTGAAATGCAACAGACACAACCATCTGGTCTGGATCGATGGTTGTGTTTGTTTCTTGTTTATCAAATATAAATAACATAAGCAAAACCTAGTGTTCTTCCCCAATTTAACTTACAAGCCCTAGCTTTTCCAATCGCACAATCCACACAATGTTAACCTGATTAATCTTAGGGTAAATAATGTGTAGATGCTGATTAAGAATTCCCACAAAAGAAATCACACTTACAAGAATGTTTCGATTACGAATTGGCCGGTCAAAGCAAAAGTCAAAATGCGATCAAATAAACAAATCAGAGTATAATTGTGAAAAAATGGAGGTTGAGGGAGATGTATTGGCGAGTGTAGGAGGTCCACTGATGTCCAATTTATACTATAATGGTCTGGTGTTCGAATGGAAATGATTGATTAAGGTTTGACCCGTTAGTTAATGTGTACGCGTGAATTGATACGTGTTATTGATGATTAAACGTTTGTTTGACGTGTAATGGACGCGGAATCATCTATAAAAATGCTAATTACATTTTACTTACCATAATTATGTGATGGATTGATCAATCAAAGGGGGTTTGGTTTTTCTTGGCTGCAATCGCGTCCATCATCAGCAGAGGGAAAGATAATTTGTTTGGTTTAGGAGCCTATAAAATAATTATTGTCTGGTTTAAATCACAACATGATGGGTGGTTCAAATGGTGAAAGCGTGTGTCTGTGTGTGGCGTGACCCCGGTTCGAGACCCGGCTGAGGCAAACATTTTTGCTTCTTTTTAAAACAGTGAAGGGAAAGGGTAGTTGGGCCGGCCTGGTGGGCCTATCTCATTTCTGGGCTGGGCTTACAGGTTTGGGCCGCTGACTCATTTAGTTGATGCATCAGATTGCTTAGCCAATGATTTACAAAATCTGATTATATATATATATATATATATATTTTATTATAACTGATTTTTTTATTACTATTATTATTATTATTATTATATATACATTTATATATATATATATATATATATATGAATAAATATCATTGTATTAGGGTTCAAAATATCACCAAAAAATAATACTAAGGCTTGTCGTTGTAATCCGTAACGTACGATTTAATGCGAAATGTTACAATCGACTAATGTCCACAGATACAAAACTCTTATCGGCACTAGAATCAAACAAGACAGAAACATAGCGATCATTAAGAAGGAACGTACCGGTAACTGTGTCTGGATCCTGCCTAGCCTCTGCAGATCCAATGACGAAAGCACGCGCAGTCCTGCCGCCGCCTCCGTTGTTCCCGTTACCATTCCCGCCCCTCCCATTATCGCCCTGCTTCAGCTTAGGACATTCACGCTTGAAGTGTTCCGTGTCACCACAGTTATAACACCCCTACTTCCCTGGAGTCCCCTGAGCAGCAGGAGCAGGAGTAGCAACAGGAGTCTGAGTTGAGGTAAGTGACACCCTGCAATCCTTAGCAAGATGCCCCAACTGATGGCACCGATGACAGCGAGCCCGATCACAATTCCCAGAGTGGTGATAACCACACTTGTTGCACTTGGGATGCTTCCCAACATACCCTCCCGACTTCTGCCCCGAAGAAGACCCAGACGAATCAAACTTCTTCACTGGTTGCGATGGCGCTGGCACGACACTCCTCCCCACATTATCCCACTTCCTCTTGTTCCCTTCCGAACCCTTCACAGTAGCACCCTTAGGAGGCAAAACACCTTCTGCCACCATCAAGTTAGTCATCCGATGAGCCGATCGAACAACTTCAGCAAGAGTGGGAAGATTCCCAGCAGCCACCAACCCTGCAATCTCCGGCACTAACCCAGATACGTAGTGCTAAATCCTCCTATACTCGGGTGTGTGCAAATCAGGGCACAACACCGCCAGCTCATTCCTCCTCACAATGTACTCCTCAATCTCGGACCCAACCATCTTGTAACTCTAGACCTAATGTTCCAACTTCTGTACCTCCTCCCTCGGATAGTACTCACTCCTCAACAGATGCACGAAATCCACCCAAGGCATGGCAATAGCCTCCCCCAGTCCCATGTTCTGGGCAGTAGCATTCCACCACGACAATGCAGGCCCCTCGAATGTCGCAGTAGCATACTTAACCCGGTACCCAGCGGGACAGTTACACATAACGAACACAGATTCTACCTTCTCTAGCCATCGGAGCAGTCCCACCGCTCCCTCAGTTCCAGCGAAGTTATGGGGCTGACAGTCCCAAAACTTCTTATAAGAGCACTGAGGTGGGGGTGGATTGACAGCGATACCTGAAATGCGATACATGAATAAAATACAAACGAAATAACATGACACCCAAGAATGAGGCAAAGTTGACAGAAATCAACTCACCACCCATGGCATTAATCCCAGCATGGAAATTAGCCATAGCCATATTCACTTGCTGCTGTAACAAGTCATTCAGTTCAGCTTGGGTCATGTTGATGTTACCACGACGTCCACCACCACGAGCACCATACATGATCTAACAAATCAAGAAAACGAGGGATTCAGATTCACCTCTAGTGTCAACCAATAGAAATTTTCAAGAGTTAACTTTGGGACAAATTCAGGACTGTACATCTAAACTCAAAGTCCACCAGGATTTTCATGCATTTCGGTTTATTATTTCGTGTGCACCCGAAATGATAAACTGCTCTACATGGTCCTCAAAATGTACTCCTAGTCCAGATTCCGGTCACCGAATATCGTCGCCTAGTAACGTGTTACGATAGGTGCAAGTGTAAGAAAGCATGTGTGTGCTAGAGTCAACAAATCAGCCTCTTCCTCTTCAATCCCGAAGAAGAAGAAAAGAGTAGGTAAGAACCCAAATAAAAGCGGATGATGTAACAAAGAAGTATGATGATGATGTAAGGACACCCCGACAAAGTTAGTACGTATCCCACTAATAGACTCAAAGTATGTGACCGACTAGTGTGTGTGACTCGGCTATAGACCAGACTCTACATGCAGTCCTAGTTCACTATAACCATTGGCTCTGATACCAATCTGTCACACCCTCAAATTTCCACTGCGGGGTTTTACCGCGAGGCGCATGACAAACCAGGATTCAAGTCAACGGTCACAATAAACGACACTATATGAAGTACGTAACCAAAAACATAGATTTCATAAGCGGAAGCATTTAAAGTATTTAATCTCTACAAAACCGTGTTCCCAAGTATCCAAGACACTTATTACAAAACATGCTACTAATCCTAGACGCCAATGCAGACCCGTGCGCCTAGTCCAACCAGTGCTACCTTAGCGACCTGAGAAAAACATGCCAAAAAGACATCAACATATATAATGCTGGTGAGTTCACAGGTTTGTTCAATATGTTACCAAGAGTTACCAAAGCGTTACCATGTCCATACTATATCAATGTTACCAAAAACGCTAGCTAGGCGTATGTTTTATTACTACTACGATTAGAAAACCATTACTAGACACGTTTAGCAATGTTTAGCAATGTTCAGCCTGAATGTTCAGCATGTTACCAATGTTACCAGTTCGAGACAATATGCACCCGCCCGACCCTCCAAGCCAACGAGTGGGGCAGGTCACGCCCAATAGATCTATCCACATTTCCCCCGTTGTGCATCCCCGCACATTCATGGTTTTCCCCGGGACTTTAAAAGATCGTATAGCAATGCAAAGTTAAAACCATAGTATGACATATGTTACCAAAATAGTTTAGCGCATGTTTTCTCCCCCAAAAGTTAAAGCTGTAAAAGTGGGGCCGTGAACTGTTCAGCCTGAATGTTCAGCATGTTACCAATGTTACCAGTTCGAGACAATATGCACCCGCCCGGCCCTCCAAGCCGACGAGTGGGGCAGGTCACGCCCAATAGATCTATCCACATTTCCCCCGTTGTGCATCCCCGCACATTCATGGTTTTCCCCGGGACTTTAAAAGATCGTATAGCAATGCAAAGTTAAAACCATAGTATGACATATGTTACCAAAATAGTTTAGCGCATGTTTTCTCCCCCAAAAGTTAAAGCTGTAAAAGTGGGGCCGTGAACTCACCTTAGGTTGCGTTCTTCAGTAAATAATAGAAAGCCAAGCCCTTGATAATCCCACTACCGGAGATATATCAAAATGTTCACATAAGTGTTCCGACTAATAACCATAAGGTTATCTAGTCCCCGATTGTCCAGATAGTGACCATGAATGTTTTAAAACGTGTTTAAGTGTTCAACCGACACACTAGACCGACCTGATATCCCGTTGGTGACTCATTACCCTAACTAATCAAGTACACATAGATTACACACAAGGTTCAAGCATAAAATACTTAGTTTGTATAAAAAATCTCATTATTGAATCAATAGGGTCGAACCAGGAAAGTAAATTCACCTTCGCCCCTTTTTAAGCCACCTTCGACCGTTTGAAAGCCACCTTCGACCGTTTTTAAACAGATTCAACCAAACTGTCCAGGTTCGACCCTGGGATTCCACAATCGACCACTCGATCGGTCGAATGTGCCCAGGTTCGACCCTGACAGATTACTTTTCCCAAAAACGCTTCAAAAACATCCGAAAACATCCCGAAACATTATCAAACACTGCAGTTAAGCATGAATAACTTATCCCTACAAAACCCCACCAATTTTGCCCCAAAACCTATCCGTTTTAGTCCTTTCCCAAAATGGCAAAGATTATGGAAGTGTCACATCATGCATGTAATCTTTACCCAATTTGGAAACTTTTCGAAATCAATCCCTAATCATCTTAAAATGCTTAGTTTATCATGTAATCGAAAACCCCCAATAGTTCTATTGATAATACTAACATGCAACAAGTCCTAGATTCAATAAAATCCCCAAATTAGACTTGATATCATCATCTATCTAATTATAACCTTTAATAATCCTAAATTATCAACAATAGCAGCCCTAGATCATGTTTCTAGCATTAACACAGTAGCAAATCATTAAACAACACATAATATCGCATAACACATAATTAACATATGTTTATTGATATGAAAACCTATGTTTAATGATAGGGTTTAGGTTTAGAAAGATGTTTAAAAGGTTTTTATTGATAAAACATCCTTAGAACAGATCTGGACATTTAGGGTTAGATAAAAACGAATTAAAATACTTGAACAAGGTTTAGAATTAAGAACACACCTTGGATTCTTGATTAGATGTTGTTGATAGGTTAGATTATGCAAAATAAGAGCAAAAACTCCTTCCTTAGTGATTAAAATCGTTTGAGAGTGTTTTGAGACTGTTAAGGTTTGTGAAATGGTGAAAAATGACAAAGTTTGGTGTTTATACTAGTCCACATTCGCCCCTTTCACCTGGGAGAATGTACCCACATTCGCCCCTTTCACAGGGTCGAATGTGCCTTGTTCTGGTCGAATGAATTTTTTTCATTTTCACATTCCAGGTTCGCCCCTTCAGTAAGGGTCGAACCAAGAGTATTTTCCATGTTCGCCCCCACGATGTGGTCGAACCTGGACCTATGTTTTTCTGGTTTTCCAGTTTGTCTTGTTTAACGCATTTTAACACACCTTAACACATGAACCTGCAACCTTAGTCTATGTTTAACATATTTAAGCATGGATGATTATCTACACATCGTTTAAACACGTCTTTGCATATAATCCACCATATAACAATTAATCTACACATACACTTAATTAGTTTATGTAATTTCACCAACAACGGGACTCAGTACTAGTGTATTCCCAAAACGACTCCCAATGATCCTCCGGATCATTGAACCCTGGACAATCCTATTTTGACCCGACTCAACTAACCTAGTTAAGTCCGTTTATAAATGTTTCCTGCTAAGGTAGACTTAGGTGTTACTAAAATGTTTAAGCCAAATATGCCGGGTGTCACATTAAATGAATAATATATAATTAAATATAACCAAGATATTGGATGTGCTTAGAGAAGATAACCAAGATATTGGATGAGGTTAGCGTAAAGGACTTGTGGTGTGCAAAAGTTTCAAATAAAGGACATACCGTGTAATTTTTAAAGATAATGTACACGCAATGCAAATTTGAGGTAAACATAAAGGACAAAATGTGTAATTCTCTCTAAAAAAGAAACCTAATCTAAAAACTAAAAACATAAAATAAACAAACCTAATAATAAAAACATAAAATAAACAAACCTAACAATAAAAACATAAAACAAACCTAAACTATACTAATCTAAGTTCCCCCGGATCATTTGTTACGCCGATATGTGAGGAAACTCACTGTGGCCACCAAACTCGTACTTGATTTTGGTGAGTTCAACCACCTTGTAGTCGGGGGTATTGGGGGGACTTGACGCAAAATTGTTTGGTGGACCGTATCGAAATGTTGACCGTCTCGAAACGTTGACATGTATGTTGGTGGTCGGTCCACTTGCAGTTTAATGAGTTGGGGGTTTAGAACCACTAGCCAACTCTTTGAACTCTCGTAGCATATGGGGCCAAATGGACCCTTAACATGGAGGATGGGTCTTTACTTCGATCCACGTCATGCAAATGGCGATCTCTTGTTCTTCGGTCGAATATGTTATCTTTGAAAACGGTGTGGTATTTGGGGACGATGAAAGTGACGCTTTTGTGAATGAGTTTGTAAATGGTGGCGTAAAGGTTTTTTATAGGTAAAACTGAACCAAAGAGGTAATAAATAGCATTTAATAAGTACTATACGGTTTCACCTACCTTTTTAAAATGGTCATAAGTTTGACTTTAGATGGTCCAATGAATGACGCCACGTTAAACGTCAGTTGTTGCCCAACGCCGGTAGAATTTATATCGAGGGTGCCCCACGCTCTACTCAACGCTTGCCACGGTGTGGTGGCCTTGCGTGGAAGGGCAACACAGGCAGGCCCGGCCCTAAGGGAGAGCGGGGTGGTCGACGGCCTTAATCCCGAGGGCCCGAAAGCTTAAAAAAATCGTTTCTATATAGTATTATATATAATCGCTAAAGCAAAATAATAACCAAAACAATGGCATGGCTTACTGGTTTGCACGCCTCTTTTCTATCATTGAGATTTTGAGTTCGAATCCCATCTTACATGTAATTTGGTTTTGAGGTTTTTTGTTACTCCCTTTTATTTCCTCCATTAGTATTTATGATGGATCTTCGTATATGTATCTTTTTTCTTTGAGAATGACACTTTTACTAACTATCTCAGTAAGTTAGCATGCGTGCTATAAACAGGGGCGGATCTACGCCTAAGTCAGGGTGTGCCCGGGCTACCCCTCAACTTCGTATGCGAAGTGTAATTTTTTTAATTTTTTTTTCTCGTTTTATATATAGGATACCACTGAGCAAATAATATGATACCCCTGAAATGATAGTTGAACTAAAAAAATAAAAATAAAAATGGTTACCGAAACTTTTTCCCATGAATATTACGGTGCTCTTCTTCATTTTAGTTGCAAGTAAATTTGATGATTGAGAAGATGATAAGTCACTGTATATTTTATAATTTATTGTAAAGTGGTTGAGTCTTTTGTAGTATCTAAGTTGTGGGCCCATTTGAATGCAAGAGAAAGATGAGTACTCATTAGTCATTACTCATCCACAAAACCTTTAGTACTCAAGAGAGGCCATAGTAATTGGAATACTTTTTTTTCTTTTATTTATACTAAATACAAATACATAAATTTTTTTTCTTCATCTTTAATTATTGTACAGTATTTATTATGAAAAAATATAGGTATTTTTTTATCATTTGTTACATAGCTAGTGGGAGTTGGTTTGAGAGTTCAGATCTCTCTCGTAGTCTCAGGTTTTAAATTCTTTGTCAAATTTCAAATCGATTTAACTCAAAGGAAATATCAGCTTTAATGCGAAGATATACGCATGAACAATTCGATTTAGGAACAAGTATAAGAATTTTAGAAACTAATAGCTTTTAGAATGTTAAAAAGTATGAATTACTACAAGTTGATCAACAACTTTTCAAAAATTCTAGAAGAGAGTACTCATGATCGGTGTAACTATTTAAAATTACTACGATAATTTTGTTTTGTTTATTGGTATCACAATTATCATCCTACTATGGACAACTTTTATATAATTTTATATTAGGGCCAATTTTTTCTACTTGTATAGGGCCATTCTTAGAAACGCCCCTGAATCATTTAACGTACTTTATTATTGTGTTTTTTCTATTATTGTATGAATATATGGTAAGAAGGGATACCCTTAAATTTTTGGGCTAGATCCGCCACTGGCTATAAACATCAACAAGCATGCTGCATAAATTTTTCAATATCTCAATAACACAGAAAAAAAAAAGGAACATGTTAATAACCACATAAACATGCAATCTAGTTCAACCACTTAAGAAGATCAAACATGAATCCAAGTTTGTGTTTCCATTTTCTCTTTGATCACAACTCTGAATCTAAATCATTAAAGAATCAGCATATGATTTCTTTTAATCCGGATGATGATGATTAGACGTATCATGATCATCACACGCGTGACAAACGGGCTGTGGTGAAGCTATATAGAGGGGTTAGGCAACGCCAATGGGGAAAATGGGTGGCAAAAATACGGCTCCAACGTAGCGAATTTTGGGCCCAAATTTTTTTTTTGCCCGAGGCCAAATTTTTTTCGCCGTTTTCGAAGACGGCCCTGAAATTAAGGTTTTTTCACACTATCTCACCATGTAGTCTAAGAATTTTATTTTATGGAAAGACCTCCAGGTATTTTTTCTAATCATTATTTATTTCAATATTATATTTATTATACATAAAGTCATTGAAGTTTATTCTATTGACTTTAAATTGGTATATGTACGACACTTTACCTATTTTATTTTTTGTATTGGTACTACGAATATTAAAGTCGTACTCAGTTACGAATTTGATCCATCAATATTAAGTCAAATGCTCTCATAGAAGGGCGCGTTCAATTGCAACATGATTTTTCTAACACCCACCGTAGTGGGGCGTCACTTTTGCTAAAAATTGAAAAATAGTGCACCCCACACCGTTACGGGGGGCGCTATAGACCAAAAAACTGATGACGTCATATAAATAACGCTTGTTCAGTTCAAACTTGTATTATTCAATTAAAATGTGGCACGTGGAGGGAGGCAAGACATTAACGGTCATATGACCGTTACTTTGAACGGCTATTTTTTTTTTTGGTTTTTATATATACACACAACACACATATATAAAATATATAAACACACAAAACACATATTATTCAAACACAAAACACAAAACACATATTACCAATATTTAAAAAAAAATGGGTTCCCCGCGTCATCATCCGTTGCGAGAGAATATTACAATGAGTTTCTAGGCGACGACGGTGATTCGACAGACGAAGAGTTGGAGCAAGATGCGGTTACGAGTGCGTTTGCGCTTGCGTCAAGGTATATGGAACAAACTAGTGCGCCTACACGTCCAAAACAAACTAGACAATATTACGAACGAGATCATGTATCGGCAAATGCTCGATTGATGAAGGATTACTTTGATGAAAACCCGACTTACCCCGACCCAAAGACGTTTAGGCGTCATTTCCGGATGAGCAAACGTTTATTTCTACGTATATCCGGAGATTTGGAAAACGCGTTTCCTTACTTTAAACAAAAATCGGATGCTAGGGGGTTGATGGGATTCACGTCTATTCAAAAGTGTACCTCGGCACTGCGTATACTCGCATACGGCAACACGACGGATATCAACGACGAGTATTTAAAAATGGCCGAGAAAACAACACGCGATTCTTTGGAGTATTTTTGCCAAGGTACATCACTTTTTTTTAAAACAAATTCATTTACCTTTTTATATATTTTTGTATATAGTTAGATCAATTTTTTTTATATATATTTTTGTATTTATTTTTTTAGGAATAATAAAGTTGTACGGAGCCCGGTATCTTAGAAGGCCCACTTGGTACGACTTTTAAAAAATTTACAAGGTGCATACGAATGAACATGGGTTACCAGGAATGATGGGTAGCATTGATTGTCGTCACTGGCGGTGGTATAATTGCCCAACCGCTTGGCGAGGTCAACACACACGTGGTGACCAAAAAGGACCATCGATTATTCTTCCAGCGGTGGCTTCAGTCGATCTTTGGGTTTGGTCGGCCTATTTTGGTGTTGCCGGGTCATGCAACGACTTAAACGTTTTTGAGCAGTCGCCTATTATTGAGGATTTCATTTCTGGCAGGGTAGAGAAGGCGTGTTTTTATGCTAACGGAAACTACTACCCACACGGATACTATTTGGCTGACGGAATATATCCGAGGTATAGCATTATCGTTAAGACGTTCAGTAACCCGTACGATGAAAAAAGGACACACTTTAAAAAGGTTCAAGAGGTGGCGCGAAAGGATATAGAGAGATGTTATGGGGTTCTTCAACAGCGTTGGCATTACATAAGAAATCCTGCTCGTGCATGAACCACAGACAAGCTGCGAGATGCTATGTATGCATGTATAATCACGCATAATATGATATTAGAAGATGAAGGTAAAGCGATATGCCAAATTATGTACCGGAAGCCGTTCAGGATCTACCGCAAGCTAATATGGAACAAAGAATACTCAACGCACATGAACTTCGTGACCATGAAGCACATGACGCGTTAACGGCGGATTTGATCCAACAAGCGTGGTCGGTTCGGTATATTCCAAACGCAGGTGAAAACGAAGAGGGCGAAAATAAAGAAACCGAAGAAGAAGGTGAAGAAGAAGAAGATGAAGAAGAACACTAAGAAGAAGAAGAGTATGAAGAAACCGAAGATGAAAATTAATATTATTTGTGTGTTTTTTAATATAATTAATATTAGTTGTGTGTTTTAATATTATTTGTAATTTTTTTATATTTATTTGTCTTTTATTTTAATTATTTTATGTTAAAATATTAAAAAAATAACAAAATAAACAACCAATCAGAAACAGTGGCTTTATAAATAAAGCCCATACCACTACACCCCTTTTTCACTTTATCTCTCCATGCTGACTCAGCTACCACGTGAACCAATAAAAAAACAGAGGCTTTATAAATAAGGCCTCCCCACTACACATGGTCTAATATAAAAACATTGAAAATCACACAAGTACTTACATGTAATTTACAAAATAATCCCAATGTCATACAGTTATCATTTACTTAAGACTAGTAGGTTGCCCGCACGATGCGGCGGGAAATAAAACCACTTCTACGGGTATGTATTGTTTGGTTCAATTCAGTTATTATCTCCGACCAAAAACAAAATTATCAGTTAAATAATCTTTTAACCAATTGGTTAATTGGTTCGATTCATTTAATTAGATTGTCGTTTTTCAGTATGGTAAAGTTAATTTTGTTAACAACCAAAGCCAAACTTTGCTAAAGTATAATTCTACTAAAGCATGGCTTAGAGACCCATCTTTTTTGGCCCCATTCTAAGCTGTTATTTTATATTTGTATTGGGCTTGTTTACGTTGTATGGACTGTAGTTCATTCTTAAAAAAAGGAAATGCGGTTAGGTTAAAAAATAAAAGCGGGAAAGTGAGGACTTGAATTCGAATCTTGTACTAATAGTGAAAGGCCGTGCACTTGAATCGTAAAATCACGATCTTCAAAGTCTAACTATCTTCTGTTTCATTTTTGTTCGGATTTTTTCTACAATCAAAATCGAGATGGAAGCCAAAATATAAAGTGTTGTAATTAGCAACTTAGCTCATTAGAAATCGTCAATCAAAATTGTTGATTTGCTACGCATCACTTAAAGGTAAATTGATAATCTGTTAATGTTTGTCACTTAGATATTGATTTGTGTAGCTTACGAAATATGCAGATAAAATATGACATAATGTGGATGATAACTTAATGTTTTTAATAAAATGCTAGATCTTTATTGATATTTATATGTAAATAAAATTGAGTTTCATAATAAAAATTATGATTAAAATTTGTTATGTTTATATTATCATAATCATATATGATGCTTAGATTTTAGTATTCATATTCTGCTAGCAAACATATCAGGTTTGAAAGCAAACTATTGAATTTTTTTTTTTTTAGCTAAAAGGGGTCAAAATTCGTTTTATAACCCCAAAACGATCAATTTTTTTTTTTAAATTAAAAAAAAATTAGCAATACTATACTCAAATGCTCGTTTTTATGATGTATTTTTTTTTAAAAATATTAATGTATGAAAAAAGTTATGACCGCTTAAAAGTTGTGGGGGTTGTTGCCTTAAAATAAGGGAAAAATGTAATGATAGAAATAAGCGAAAGTTGATTAAAATTGAAGGAGTTAAAGTGTAACTAACATGAGGTACTAAAGTGTAAAATTGTTTAAATGACTATTTTACCCTCATTTTAGGGTTGTTTATGAAAATAAAGTTTTTAACTTTTGTGTAACACCCCAACCGATGGCGGAAACATCGAGTTGTCACGTAGTGACGATTGTTCAATAGCTCATGGACTAAAAGTGTAAATATATCAATTGATTAAATAGTTTATTACATTGAAAGGAAAAGAGTTAATAGCCATTTTCGTCCCTAAGGTTTGGGCCAATTTGCCACTCCAGTACAAAAGTTTTTTTTTTTTGCAATTCCTTCCCTGAGGTTTGGATTTTTTTGCCAAATTCGTCCTTTTCACTAACCCAGTTAAAAAATCTCGTTAATGTCAGGGGTAGGGTTGTCTTTTTACCTCTCAGGGACGAATTTGGCATTTAAAATTCAACCTTACCTCAGGGAAGAATTTGGCATTTATATTTTCTGTTTACTGTAGCAGGTGTAGGATGCAATTGGCTGAGGTTGGCGGTGGGTCTCATCTCATTGGTGTGGAGGATATAACTATTATCATATCTGTTGTTTGTCACGACGTTCCCTAACGTTTCTATTCCCAGGTTCACCCTCGCAACCCGTGAGATCCCGACGATTCTGGCCACCATCAACAACGATGTTTTGGGTTTCAGATCTGAAACCGATTGTCGTGCTCTTATGAGGAACGAAGACGGAGACAGTGGTTTCGACTACATGCAGTGATGGATCAATTTCTGGTTAAGGTTTCCGGCGATTACTGGCGGGAAGCGGCGGTAGTGGTGGCAGACAAGGCGGATGTAGATGCGGAAGCAAAGGAGGTGGTAGCGGTGACAGGTGGAGGAAGTGCCGGACAAGGTGGTGGAAGTGGTGAGGACACGGCATATAAAAAAAACAAATGCTTTCTGCTACTTTGAACTTGGGTGTTGGTGAGGGAGTGGGAGCAAAATGTAGGTGTTAGAAGTGTGATTAGTAGACATCTTTACTTTGAATCTGTAGGGTCAAAGTCAAGATGCGAACAAGTGTGTTCGGAAGGAGCAGGAAGGAGCAAATCAAGGAGAGTGTATTTGAAGTTATCTATAATAATGTCAAATGGATTTCGCTATTTGGGGATTATGTGTACGATTACTAATACGAAAAGTTGATACGATGAACGACTTGCCCCCACGCAAGGGCCATTATGCCATAGTTAGTATCATTAACGTAACATGTGTAATAAAATCGCAAACGCTAGGTTGTCGCCGCAGCGCGCGACACGGTAAAAAACTAGTTGAAAACAAATAGCGAAAAGAACGCGGCGTTTAACAAACAAAGCTTGTTTAACTCTATGATTTATAAATGCCAAATTCGTCCCTGAGGTAAGGTTGAATTTTAAATGCCAAATTCGTCCCTGAGAGGTAAAAAGACAACCCTACCCCTGACATTAACGAGATTTTTTAACTGGGTTAGTGAAAAAGACGAATTTGGCAAAAAAATCCAAACCTCAGGGAAGGAATTGCAAAAAAAAAAAAAACTTTTGTACTGGAGTAGCAAACTGGCCCAAACCTCAGGGACGAAAATGGCTATTAACTCAAAGGAAAATTACATAATACAAGAATTCTAAAGCGTCAAGTCTAACTAAAATACAATAAAGTCAAAGCTTAAATATAAATCCAAAAGCTTAAAAGAAGCGTCTCAAAATAACCTGAAACATGTACGAAAATAGTATATGTCAATACAAAAATGTATTGGTGAGCATACCCTGTTTGAATACATATAATAGAAAAAGAGTTTCGCAATTCACGTGTTATACTGTCTACAATTTAGTGTTCAAGCTATGTACAAATGCTACCCAAAATCAAACCTTTGTTTAATGAATCAAGAGTCACATATATATAGTATTCGCTCATAGTAGGCGATGAATAATCGTTCACACATAACAATAATCAAGTACTATTTATTGTTATGCTAGGCCGCAGAACGGTTAATGATTCAGGTCATAAGTACACACTATCAGCGAATCAACAAGTAAAACACATACAAGAATTGCGATTATGAATATATGATAAAACATGATTAAGTGAGTGAACTAATAAGCGTACATGAGTCACCCCAAAAGTGTAAAACATGAAAAAGGGGAAAGATATACTCACATCCGCTAAGCTGAATTATCCTCTAAGCGTTATGAATGTATGTGAGGCGAATCCCAAAGTCTCAACCTAAAGTTTCAAGTTTCCAACATAAATGTCTAAGCTTAAAAAAGTCTAGGGTTCCTAATCTAAGGCATCTAGGATGTCTAGTCTAAATTTGGTGGTTTTAAGTTTAATATAAAGATGATGCGCCAAACAATTAAATAGTTTATAAGAATCAAAATACAAGAATCCATGAAGTAAATCGAGAGTATAACTTAGGTTCATATTATGAAATATAAACTAAGTTATATAATAAAAGTCATGATGAAAGAAATAAAATTAATAATCTTAAACTATAATCATTTATATTTATTACATTAAATATAAATAATTATATTGATTATTAATGAGGTGTGAAAAAAAATAATGAATAACTTGAGTTTACAAACTAAGTATTTAATATAAAGGTCATAAATTTGAAATAAATTATAAAATGGTTTTAAAAATAAGGTAAATTTATCTACTAACCTTGAAGGTCTCAAAATAATTTTTATAGAAATTTTGTAATTAAAATCGATTTATTATGAAGTTTATATGTTTAAATGTTAATTTACTCTATAAAAATGAGATATCATATAAAGACATTATAAAAAAAAGGAAAACTGATGTGAACATGATTCTAACATGATGAAATATTTTTACTCAAATTTTCATTTTAAAATAATTAAATTTTGATTTTATATGATTTAAATATGATTAAAACAACATAAATTTAAAATAAAATACAAAACACTCTTTAAGGTAAAAGTTTTATGAAAACTCAATCTACTTACTTAAAAAGGCTCACAATAAATTTTATAAAGTTTTTGTGACAAAAACCTATTTAACATGAATATTACTTGTTTTAAAACTAATTTAACAAATAAAATAAGAAAACATATATGAATTAAACATGATTAAAGCGTCATAAAATAATTAAAAATACTAAACAGCCTCAATAAATTCCAGAATAATTTCTAAAACTTCTAATCAGTTATAGGAGAAAGTCTACCAAGTTTCATAATTTTTTTTATAAGAAATGAGTGAATTATGAATTTATAAAGTTCTATAAACTTTTAAATCAAAATCCCCAAATAATCTAGAACACCCTAAACCCTAGATTATCCAATTGAAACCCTTAGAGACTAAAATTTACAAATTAAATAGAGGGCTATTGATCTATAAATATGAATAAAGTATCATGCAAAATTAATTGGAAAAACTCACAACGTAACGTAGCTAGTCCAATTTGTAGAAATAAAACCGAAATAAAACTCAAGATTAAGCTTCCAAATTCGTCAGAAAACAAGAACTAATGAATTATTCTTGGACCTTAAACGCGTAGGATAACTACTAATCTTGATCAGAAATTTGGGAACTCAAAACAGAATTATACATGCAAATTGAAATTGATGAAACCCGCGACATGAATATAGTGATTAAAGGATTTTTTTTCGTTATGATAATAAGGCACATACGTGTCTATATATATATATATATATATATATATATATATATATATATATATATATATATATATATATATATATCTAAACCATACATTAAAACATGATTAATACTCATAAATTTCATCAAATAAGAGTCAATGGTATTGACGGTTTCAAATGGGGAGTCAATATAGTTTATTGTAGTAAATACTAACATGAATTGTTGTTTTCATATGGATTTCATATAGTAATAAGAAATAAATTAAATACTAATTTCTATATTTAATGCTATATTTATGTTGAATAGCCATAATAATTAGTTTGAACAAACAAAACTTTACTACAAAAATTTTATATGTTTTTAATGGCTATTTTTTTATAAATAAAATAAATGTTATTAGTAATTCTATTGTTAACGTATCAGTATTTAAAAATTCAGGGTGTTACAACACTACCCCAAATGTTACAAAAAAAAATATGGTTTTATGCGATTTTCAGTTATGGATTATTGTCACTTTAGATCCCCAAAGTTATAATTTACTTATTAGAAAATTTGCGAATGTTACATTTTGGGTATCTTAAACTACCCTTCACTCATTCATTATATCTATCTATATAATAAATGAAAACACTAGGGTTGAATCCTAGATTTTTAGAGGGTCTTGAAGGATCCAAATCCTAAATGGGGCTCCAAGACTAAGTCTTATATAAACCTCTTTTTATTTAGTTTTGTCAACATCCATTTCTCATTCCTCATTCCTCTCCTACTAATTCCTTTCTCATTCCTCATTCCTCTCTCATTGTCATTTTTGCAAGGTATGTTCTTCATCAATCTTAGATGAATCTCGAAAATGTTTTTGAATCTTTTTCTGCATTTTTATTATATTGATACATAATGTTTGCAATCATCTTACATAAAAGATAAAAACAATAGGATTGTATAGTTATTTTTATACAAAGACAAATGACAATCCTATATCTATCAACCTGCTACAAAATATGTGATTATCAACAAGTTTTCGATTATGTTTCTGACCCTTTATAAAATCCCTAAAGTAAATGTTTGAAACCATCTTACATATAATATAAATACAATCGGTTTCTTATTAAAATAACTTTCTAATCCTATTGTTTGTCGATTATGTTTCTGACAATTTTTGAAATCCATCCACATCGGTTTACTAACATATTAAACCAAACAGAATCGTTTTTTTTTTATTAAAACCATTTGATAATCTGTTTACAATCAACTCTCTGCTTTGGATGTAATCGATACACGAGTAATTCTGCTCAGCTTTAATCATTGAATATATGATTGTGTTTTTTAATAAACAGATTGCAATTGAAATCGGTTTTGAGTATGTGTGAATATAAAAAACAAGTATATAAAAAAAAACAAAATACCGGATTTCCTAAAACAAGATAATTAAAATCAGTTTTTAGTATGAGTGACTTTATGTATATTTTAACAAAAGTTTGTTTTTTGCATACGAAGAACAGGATTTCATTAGGACAAATAACTTCAATATGGCTTATCACTAGGGTGGCAAATTCTTCAAGGTTATTCATGACCCTTCCGCACGAGTTTTGGTATGACGTTTCTAATATTTTTTAGTAAAAAAACCTTATTTGTTTTTATAATGTTGGTTTTTACGTGTTTGTGCAGACATTGCCTAAATCCATGAACAGATTTTTGTTATCTAAAAACTTACGAAACAACGACATTAAAGTTTCGACATACCATGGTCAATCTTGGTTTGTTTTGTTAGAATTTATAGATTTTTATATTTCCTTTTGAACTTATTTTAAATAAATTTTACTGATTATTAAAATGTGTTTTGACCTTTGAATATGCTATAAATTTTCAAACTTCTTATTAATTTTAATTTAAATGTGTAATTATTCACATTGACTAAGATTTAATTATGGTCAAATCAATAAATGAGTACGACAATGTGTGAATCAATAATCATTAAAATTTTGTGTTTTTTTTTTTCATTTGGTATATTGACATGGAGATGTCTAATTTTACCGAATATTTAGTATGTTGTAATTGTAACAATATGTATACGTTAACCCGTGGTGGCAATACGGTATAATTTAGAATACATATTCACAACTGAATTTACTCACAACATTCATAATGAATTGATAAATGTAATTGCGAAATCTATGGTTTCCTTATACAATAACAAATTTACTTTGAATACGCATTTACTTGTCCAATATTCAAGCATGTTAGTAAAGCATATAATAACATATAAAGAACATTTACTTAAATAACATTGAATAGATAAAAAAAAAACACAACTAGGTATAATCCTTGACATGCGGCATTAAAGGTTTCAATCATTGTTTTTGACTAAATTCAATCAATACATTAATTTATAACAATAATAACAATTCTAATACGGATGCTAATTACCCTCCACTCTTTCATCCATTTCTTATTATTGAATTGATTGAATACCTATATAATGTTTTACATAACATGTAAATAACATTTAGTTTAGTAACATTGAATAGATAAAAAAAAAATCACATCACAAATATGTATAATCATATAAATTCGGCATTAATGGTTTAAATTCTTGACTTTGACTAAATTTAATCAATACATTAATTTATAACAATAATATATAAGAGGTAATTCGAATGCTAATTACCCTCCACTCTTTCATCCATTTCTTATTATTGAATTAATTGAATACCTATATAATGCTTTACATAACATGTAAAGAACATTTAGTTTAATAACATTGAATAAATCAAAAAAAAAAATCACAACTAGGTATAATACTTAAAATTCGCCATTAATGATTTCAATGCTTGACTTTGACTAAATGTAATCAATACATTAATTTATGACAATAATAACAATGCTAATTCGGATGCTAATTACCCTCCACTCTTTCATCTATTTCTTATTATTGAATTGATTGAATACCTATATAATGCTTTACATAACATGTAAAGAACATTTAGTTTAATAACATTGAATAGATCAAAAAAAAAAAAAATCAAAACTAGGTATAATACTTAAAATTCGCCATTAATGATTTCAATGCTTGACTTTGACTAAATTTAATCAATACATTAATTTATAACAATAATAACAATGCTAATTCGGATGCTAATTACCCTCCACTCTTTCATCCATTTCTTATTATTGAATTGTTTGAATACCTATATAATGCTTTACATAACATATAAAGAACATTAGTTAAATAACATTGAATAGATCAAAACAAATTACAATTACAACTAAGTATAATGCTTGACATCCACACTTGACTTTGACTAAATTCAACAATACATAAAGTTATAACAATAATAACAATTGTAAGTCGAATCCTAATTACCCTCCACTCTTTCATCCGTTTTTTATTATTCAATTGATTGAATTCCTATATAATGCTTGACATAACATATAAAGAACATTACTTAAATAACATTGAATATATCAAAACAAATTACAACTAACTATAATGCTTAACATACGGCTGTTTTGCTTTGGCTAATTGACTTTGACTAAATTCAATCAGTACATAAAGTTATAACAATAATAACACTCTTAATTCGGTTCCTAATTACCCTCCACTCTTTAATCTATTTATTATTATTGAATTGATTTAATTCCTACATCAATACCTATATAATGCTTGACATACGCCATTTAATCAATAAATGATTGACCTTGACTAAATTCAATCAATACATAATGTTATAACCTTTAAAACAATGCTAATTCAAATGCTAATTAACCGCCCACCATTTCATCCATTTCTTATTATTCGGTAAATTCAATAACTATATAAACAAGTCAAACCAATTCACATACAATTGTAATAAGACACGTTGGAACCACTTTGAGTAATCGCAAAGATATATTATTAGGTTAATTTCTGTTTCTCATATTTAATTACTTAAACATTAGTTATTTTGATTTTGATTTGTTGTTTTATTGAAGTCATCTTTTGGTTTTTACATCATTTTTTCCCAGTTAACAGGATCAATGGCTGCTGTAGATGCAAATGAGTTTACAATGGTTAACCAAATTCATGTAAACCGAAACAGTGTGGCGTTAAAGCTAAAGATTATTCGGGTTTGGCGTCTACCCGATCGTCGCAATCCTAATGATGTGTACTCAATTGAAATGATCCTATGTGATGAAAATGTAAAAGTTAACAACACGTTTTTTTTTATATCCTATTATTTTTAAATTTCATAACTTTTTTTTTTAATTGTGATGCTTTTAATTTTAATGTATATCAATTATCTTATTTTTTTTATAATCAACAGGGTGACAGGATTCAAGCGAATGTATTTAAGCGGTTGTTTTTTAAATTCGAGAGGTTTCTGATTGAAAATTCTTCTCTTATTATAAGAAATCCAGGAGTTGGGGTCAATTCCTCTAAATACAAGTATGCTCCAAACCCAAACAAACTCTGCTTGAATATGAATACTCAAGTTTCCGAATATCATGGTTTCCAAGGTCCAGATTTTGGTTTCTCTTTTGTGCCCTTTCAAAGAATTCTGGATAAGGAGGTTGATGAATATGTTACAATAGGTATATTTTAAGCGGTTCTAAAGTTTTTTATATTTGTAGTTTGTTAATATGATTACTTATATTACTATGTATATATATATATATATTTATACAAAAGATAAATGATTAAATAGTTCATTCTTTAACTTTTTTTATATAGATTCTTTGCAAAACATACATTCAAATGTTTATTTAAGTTATACATTCACTATTTATTTTATGTGTACTAATTAATTTTTTTTAAAACTATGTTACGAATAAAAAATTCATTTTTAAGTCAACTGATTACACATCAAACATGTTTGTATATTTCTATTCATGTATGTTTCTGTTTTATAGTATAAAATTATTTGCAAATTATACTTTGATATGTAATTTTTCAATTATTTAGGATTCAAAGCTCAAGGAACAATATCCATCAGATTGGTTAGACTATTTGAAAGTGAGATACGGGAACAACTTTCTTTTGTAATTCACTTTGTTAGAGTTGGATTTGATTTTTCAAGAATCAAATATGCTACCAGTCCATATAAACTTTCAAATAAAAATAACACCCAAGTCTTGAGATGTGATAATTGGATTGGTGATAAGTTTGGTTTCTGTTTCTCGCCTTTTCAATCAGTTAGAAGCGGAGGGTTTTTTCCCAATGTTTCAATTGGTATGTTATTTAATTTTTTAAGTTTTCTATGTTTCTATGAAGTTAATTATTCTAATATTGTATACTTACAATTTAAATATGCAACTTTTACAAATATCATTGGACATGTTAAGCAGTTTATTAATGTAAATGACAGTAAACCTACTCAGTTGAACACAAATAAAGGACTGTTATTGGAGATACAATATTTTGAGTTTGTGTTTTTATTTATTTATTTTTTTAATATATACCATTTTCAACTATTTAAACTGCTTTGTACTAATTTGTATCTCCATTTAATAGGGGCCTTACTGTATTTGTTAAGCTATGGGATAGATTCTCTGATCAACTTGCTAGATATCTTGAAGTTCATAACAATGCAGATCCTCTGATTTTAATCTTGCAGTTTGGATTATTGCACCATTATAATGGTAAAAAAAAATATATAACTATAGTCTATTTTGTTTTGATTATTAAATCTAAAATTACCTATTGGCTTATACGTTTGTTATAATCAGGTTACCCTTATGTTTCTAATTCACCAAAGGTTAGCAAGTTGTTCATAAATAAAGAAATTGATGCCATCAACAATTACAGAACAAGGTTTTAAAATTGTACAGTACTTTTATATCTACATATCAAAATTATTATTATAATATAAGTCTGATTATTTTTAATTTACATTGTAGTTTGTTGCAAAAGCCAATACAATATCCATTATCAAATTTTCGTTCATTGGGTCTGCCTGTGTTTTAAAATATTGAAAACGAATTTTTGGTCAACAACTGTTATTGTAACATTGGAGACATTTGGGAGATTGACATGGTAAAGACATATTACATTATTGTTATATATTTTTTTTAATTTTCATTTACAAAAAATGTTTTGTTAACTAGCAACACAATTTTACTATTATAATAGGAAAAGAGTATCATTATTGTTGGGACTGTGATTGATGTCTGTAAAGATCGTGGTTGGTTCTATATGGCTTGTCCAGATTGTAACAGCAAGGTGTCTTTATACTATATCAATTCTAGCAAGAATGATGGTTCTCGGGACTATGAAGTCCAAGATGCATATGATTGCATGAATGAAAATTGTAAGCAGAAAGATATCATTCCAGTACCAAGGTGCTTTTATCATGATAAAGTCTATTTTTTATTTTGAAAATATAAATTCTCACATTTTTACATAAAGTTGATCTACATGTGGTAATATTTAATTTTACTTTTTATATATCAGGTTTAGACTTCATTTACGTGTTCAAGATGCAACTGGTGATGTTGAACTAATTTTATTTCATAATGAGTCAACTGTAATAATTCCAATGTCTGCAAATACTTTGATTGAGGAAAATACACAGGTTATATAATTATTATAATACAAATCTATTAGTGTCTTATATATATTTTTTTTGTTAATAACTAAAACAATAATATACATTTTAATTTTATACAGGTTGATCACATTGTCAAGTTTCCAGATGAATTATTTTATTTACGTGACAGAGTTTTTGCATTTAAAATTTCCATCACTGATTTCAACTTGAAAAGCTTTGATGAAGTTTATGGAATTTCTAACCTAACTGATGACAAGTTTATTATTTCTGAAATTACAAAAAAGTTTCAATCTTTTGATCAAGTAAGTTAATTATGGCTAAAATTTAAATTTTTATAGTTATTTGTTAATTTCGTTATACATTTTTTTTTTGTATCAGGATACTAGCAAAAACATAATGAATGAAAATTTAACTGAGGCAGAATGTTCGATTATCTCTGGTAAAGATGGTAAAACTAAACGCAAGCTGACAGCAGTATATGAATTGCTTGGGAACAATACAGTATCAACTCTTAACAACAATGATGAGGCAAATGAAGCTTAAATGGAGTCTGATGTGAAGTTTAATAATGTTTATTACAAATAAAAACTTTGTTGATTACTACTATGCTATAAAACCGTTGTTTGTCTTAATTTATTTTTTGCTTCTCTTTCAGTATACTTATATCATCTCATCTATGGTTTTTGTTTTTGTATTTCATTTGTACGTGCAAATTGTGTTTAATTTCAATTATGACCACTAATTTGATAATATATATCTAAATTTGATACAAACTATATAATCTAATGATTGTATTTACATAACAATCATTGAGTTTTATGCTAAAGTAAATTACATTTATCGTAAAAAATAAAACCTAAATACTAACAATTATGTTAATTTGTAAACTCAAATATATCTAATTTTATATTTATATTTTCTAAGTTCTAACAAAGGTTGACTAATCAATCTGTCCCAATCTGCTTAGTAGGGGTGACCATACGAAAACCGATAACTAAAAATTACCGAAACATAACCGATAACGGCACCGAAAAAAAACCGAATCCGAATTAACCGATCGGTTGCGGTTAACATATGCCTTAAACCGAACAATTTGTAAGTATTTCATATATTTTTATTGCGTTTTCATATATATTTGTATCTTGAAAAAAGGTCCAAACAATTTACTAAATACTTTAAGTTTATAATTTTGCACAACTTTTATGTTTGAATATTAACCGAACATAACCGAAACCAAAACCGATAACCGACAAATTTACGTAACCAAAGTAACGATCGATTTAGGTTATTGTTTTTCCTAAAACCGAACATCGGTTTTCGGTTTTTGTTATATTTAAAAACCGAACATAAGGGACATTTGATCACCGTTACTGCTTAGTATGATTAAAATATACATTATTTGATAATATTAAATCTATATACTAAAAAAACAAATTAATCTGATTTAATTCTACTAATTACACAACAATTATTGAGGTATAATTGATATTTTGAAAAGATCCTCATTCAAAGACCAGTCAATATATTTTGACAACATTTTATGCACTAAATGTGCTCATTTATGCACTAAATGTGCTAATTTTAAGTTCTTTTACCAATCAACCTACAAATTTTATTAATCACATATTTCTACTTCACCTATATATTTACATGAATACAAGTCTTTCACACTTATGCAATCAACATTATCACATTGTTATCATTCAATTATATAATTCTCTCTTTCGAACAAGTTATGTACTAATTACAATTACATTAAAAATAAAAATATGATAAAAAGTCATTTACAAAAACATAATTTATTCATACCTTTGTTCTTTTTTTCAAAACTTTATACTTTTGTTGAGTACTGATCATAATAGGTAATCGGTTTTCATTACTAACGTTACTGAGGGCTTATAAAAAATATCCACTTTGACGTTTATATAAGAAAAAAAATTTCAGGCTAACCATTATTTTTAACACTTTACGTTTGTAGCTACTAAACTTGAACAATACAACTCTTAGTTTCATATAATTTTTTTATTTACTATGGTTTGCACCGTGGGTCCCCACAGGTCTCAAACCTAGTATAGTATAGATTAATGAATATCCATCGTCTAATAAAAGTGATAAGCAGTTACATGTTTATATGTAGATAAGATTACACGGTGTAATGAGAGTAAGGGCAGAGCCATTGGTGTTGGTGACCTAATGGTAGAAGCAAAGCTTCTAGAAACACCTAAGGGAGAGGTTGTGGTTTCAAGTCCTACAAGAAGTAGAAATTTGTCGTTCAAAAACAATGAGAGTAAGGGCAGAGCTCTGGCCCTGCAATGTAGGCAACATGGGATAGTGTTGAGGACATGGACACTTTGAAAAAAAAAATCAAGTTTTCACACAAAAGGGGCGCAATGCTCATGAGAATCTCCACATGAAAGGAGGCAACACCTATGGCAATTAGGAGATGCGGCGTGGAGGGGCTATGCCCTCCCCTCTTGCATGTCACCATCACACCGTATAGTTCTAAAGGAGGAAGGGCACTTATTTCTCCTACATCATAACAGATCAATCATGCATAATAACCTTATTTTATTCTGAACTACCGTAATACCACTAAATCACTGGTAGCACTTCTTTCGTTTACCCTAGTCTAAGACCATGTGTAGTGGAAGGTGGAAAAACTTAAGGCCCCCCTTTGTGATTGGTCCACGTGGCAGCTGAGTCAGCATGGGGCGTTAATTTAAAATGGGGTGTAGTGGGAGGGGGAAAATGGGGCGCTAGGTATATTAAAAAAAAAAAAACCTAACTGATTCGTCTTCATCATCACCACCACCATTCACCTGCCTCTCTCACACACCCACCACACCACCTTCTTCCCTTCTTCTTCTTCATCATCTCTCACACACCCTTCACCACCACCACCTCTTCTTCTTCTTCCTTTTCCCTCCTCTTCTTCTTCTCCCCTCTCTCTCTCTACAGATCTGGCCTCCACACTCCTGCAACAATATTGAAGACCACGTGGATGAATTTTATTAGATGGGCAAATTTCAATCGAGCGTGATAGATATAACGCCGGTAGAAATTTTTGCAACATAGCGCCCCCTGTAGCGGTGTGGGGGGCGCTATGTGAACCATTCACGCCCAAATAACGCTTCACTATACCCGGTCTAAGAGAGGATGGGGGTCGACCCATTTACTCTACCCATCAATCGCACACACTCCTTTTTTTCACATTTCTTCAGTGACTTCAAGTAGTGATTAATACCCACCCTTGCTACCCATATAGGGGTGGCGGCGACGTACCCAATTCCAGTGGCTACCGTATAACCCTTACCCGCATGGTTTGCCGGGTTTACTGCCCAATTAAAAATTTAAGAGTTCAAATCCTGCAATTTAGAACTCTAATATATTTAGAAAATATGGGAATCGTTATTCGTTGCTAAGAAAAAGTTGCATATTTATGTATTCATAATCTTGTCATAATATCATTCTAATTTTAGTAGTCTTTTAAATAATACTAGTGGGTAACCCGTGCGTTGCGACGGAGTCAACAATACGTGGTAGGAATATGATATGCATCAGACACAAGTATTTTGCATTTATTTTAACTTAGTCTCTTTTTGCCTTTCAAGAAGATAACATGTCCTTCTTCACTCGCAATATTGCTAATGCAAAAAGAAGATCACCAAAGTGTACTTCAAATGCATTGCTAGATGAGTTAGATTATATGATTGTAAACAAACATATAATATTGCCATGAATAATATTCCTTTTGGAGTATTAAAAATATACATTTGGGTAAAACTATGTATATATTATGAGGAATTTGAGGAAGTAATTCCCTTTTGAACCCATATGGGTAAAACCGTAAAATACTACTTGTAAATGTAACATCTAAATATAACAGTGTCAATAAATCAAATTAAAAAATATATAACATTCGAAACTCAAAGCATGTAAGTAGGTTTCACTGTTTTAGCCCTACACTATCATAAGGATAAAAAAAATTATGTTGCTTTTTGTTTAACTACCTAAAAATTATAGGACCTTATAGATGATGAGAGAATCAAAAACATCAACATCGCTAACATTTTGTTTGCTTTGTTTGCCATCATCTATAAGGTCAGGAGTAAAAGCAAGTTTATTGTAGTGAAAGAAGATGTGAACTCAACCGAACTTCTGTATAGTCACCTACAATTTCCGTGTGCTTCTCATTAATTTACATATAACTGATCCTAAGACATCTACATACAATAATTATTAACTAAGCATTTTTCAAGTGGGTTGGGAGTATAAACAAGGGTGTATCACAAAGGTAGATAAAAAAAATAATGAAGGATAACTTGATTGTGAATTTTTTATAATTTAATGAAATAAAGTTACCCCATAGGAAGATGTAATAATTCAATGTAAATAGAAAAATAATGACCACCTTGATAACCGGCTCCCAATTATTAATACGACCCATATTAACTCCCACAAGGATACCCAAATACTTAAACGGGGTGATACCCGGTCTACAACCCAATGCTGCCGCTTCATCCTTCACTTGATCCAAGTGGAAGGCTAATACTCTTTCGATGGGAGGTAGAGTTATTTTGATAAAATCGGTATTGGAGAGTCTCCCGTCCTATTATTTTTCGTTATATAAGGCGCCTATGGCAGTGGTGAATAAGCTTGAAGGGATTATGAAGAGATTTCTATGGGGTAGGAGTGATGAAATTAGGAAGACTCATTGGGTGGCGTGGGAAGATGTGACTAAACCGATGTTGGACAGAGGTTTGGGGTTAAGCAAACCTGATGCGGTTAATAATGCTTTGCTCCTAAAGTGGTTATGGAGATATAAAGTGGAGCACAACGCTCTCTGGCGAAAACTGATTTATGCGATCCATTTTACTAGGAGAAAATGGGATGCTTACCCGGCTAATGCTAGAATATGTGGTACGTGGGCTAAAGTTGTTAAACTCGGATACAGATGGAAAGACCAAGGTAACCAGCTCGTGAGTATGATCCAAGGTGTGATTGGTTGGGGTACGGAAATTAAATTTTGGATTGATCTTTGGGTGAAAGATGTTCCATTGAGGCTTTTGTTTCCCAATCTTTTTCTATTAGATGTGAATAAATAGTGTACCGTGAATGATCGAATAGGAGTGGATGCAGATGGTGGGCCGATAAACTGGAATTGGAACAAGTATCCTTCTTCGGAAAGTGAAGTTCAAGAGCTGCTGGAATGTCATCGTCTACTAGCTGTAGTTCGGATCACAAATAAAAGGGATGAATGGGTTTGGAATAAAGAGGAGGCTAAGGAGTATTCGGTGAAGGAGACGAGGAAATGGTTGTTAGAGGAGGTGCCGAGGATCAACGTTGATATTTATAAGTGGTGTAAGTGGCTTTCTAATAAGTGTAATTTGTTTATGTGGAGGGCGAACTTGGATAGAATACCGACTATGGTCGCTCTTGCGTGGAGGAATATTATTTTCGGTGATACCATATGTTCAATGTGCGGCGATACGGAAGAGAATACGGATCATATATTTTCACGGCTTGTTTCATTACTAATGGAGTTTGGGATGCTGTGTGTTCATGGTGCAATATTCCGAAAGGATTTTTTTTCTTTTCGTGATGTTTTGGATTTGGCTAAACAAGTGGAAGGGTCAAGTACTAGGAAACAAGTCGTATATGGGGTGGTGGTGGTGTTGACATGTTGGTGTGTTTGGAAAGCTAGGAATGATAGGATTCAACAATATGGAAGTTAAGGTGTCGAAGATAGTGTCCGATATTAAAGCCTTGGGCTACCTTTGGTATAGGAGTCGGTTTAAAGGGGGTAAGGTAGATTGGAAATGTTGGAATTCTTTTTGTATTGATGTGATGTAATTGTGCGAGTGGGTCTCTTCGTCTTAGAGAGCCCTTTTCTCGTTTGTGTTTAATGAAGTTTTCCTTTCAAAAAAAAGATACAAAAATAATAAAGGATAACTTGATTGTGAATTTTTGATAATTTAATGAAATGAAGTTACCACATGGGCATTTAGGGAAGAAAAGTGGTAAAATTTAGGAAATTGTAAAGAAACCATTGGTATACCATCTTAACTTTGGACAATTTGGACATATTTGCCCATGCCTCATTCTTTATAATGTAGTACTAGTGCGTTTACCCGTGCGTTGCAGCGGGATCCACAAATGGGTTGCAATACAACATTATGATACTTAGGTTTTTTGCCGCAAGTTACGCAAAAAGAATAGAAATGTGCACACTATGTTTTAACAAGTATTCGTAGAAAGAAAAGAAAAGAAATGTGCACCGCCACTTACAACTGATTGCAGTCCACCACAATACCCATGTACTCATTATTGAACAAATCTTAATAAACCAAAGGTATGTTACTGTAACTGACCAATATGAACATAAAAATCACTCTTGTGTAAGTTGTCCGGTCATTGCATATCTACATAACCGTGCCATTGAAGACACTTTGCTAAATGATAAAGTTCATTTACATGACAAAAGCATGTAGTAATAATATGATATTGTATAAAGTATCATATGAAGGTCATTGTCCATTTAGAAATTAAAAGTTGTGATTTGTAATTTTGTAATAGACTTGCCCAACTTGACCCAGCACCTAAAAAATTGCCCAATGTAGCTAGTGAGTCGAACCATCCCATCCACTTTGCCCAACTTATATGAAAAAGCTTTATAATATAAGTATTATTATGGCAAAATTCATACAAGTTTAGCTGAATAAGATTATTCATTGTGGTAAAATAAATTATTATATTTCATCGCCATTATATGAAATTTGTTCAAAAATATTGTTATCCCGCGTGTTTATTTAATTTGGGTGAATTCCATTTTCATGTAAAAGTTCATTATCTTCTAGGGGTATTTAGGGAAGAAAAGTGGTAAATTTTGAAAATTGTAAAGAAACCCTTGGTATGCTATCTTAACAATTTAGATATATTTGTCTATGCCTCCTCCTTTATAATGTAGTATAGATATAGATAGATAAACAAAAGATGTGGTGTTATGATAAACTAAACGTATTTATTCTACTAGTTTTTTTTGCTAGTGTGTAATTTAAATATATTCAACATGTTTGGACAACTTAAAAAAGAAAATATAAATCTTGACTTTCTAATTAGAAATACAAAAATAAATTCGAACTGTTGAATAAAGCGTCTTTTTTTCGATGGCTAGTGGACACATCTTTGATTCTGAAGGGTATCTATTCGAGTCATTTGTAAAAGCCACAACCATAGTGGGAAACAGACATGACGACCATAGTGTATAAAATAATATATGATATTTAAGATCGTTATGAAGTATTTGTTCTTGTATTTTCGAATGATGATATTATTTGTTGTTAGTTGTAAAGAAACATATGTATTATTTTAAAATAAAATACTAAATAGTTAGTATTTAAGATTTAGGATTTATAATGGGGAATTTGAGACTATATATATTATTAGGTTAGAGCTCCGTGTTTACACATGGCAAGTACCAGAGTAAAATGAAAAAGAATATAAGATGATATTAAATCACACTTTATAAAATACATACACGCATAGTAGTTAAATATCTAATATGACAAACAAATGTATAAGATTTATTAATTTTAATGTGTAAAGTATCTATATATATATTTTTTAATAACACTATAAATTATTATAATATAATCACAAATGAACACTTCTTATAACTCTTGAATATGTGTATATATTCAATAATTGTATGTATACATATAAAATCGTTGGGTGTAAAAAAAATTGAAGTCAAAAAAGTTTTTTTGGGAGTCTAAGATGTGAATATAATTTTAATGTTTAAAAAATAAAAATATTTAATTAATAGATTAAAATATTAAGTTATTAGTAAATATTATATTGTGCATATAAATTATATAACCGAACATCGACTTTCATAGATATCAACATAATAGATTTTGAAAAACCTTATGTATATATACGTAATCATATACATATTCATATGTGATGTTTCATGACCTTCATTTAAAAAAAAATACACATACACATCACACAATCTATATGTATATGTTTGTTCACATATACATTACTAAAAGAAAACATAAATTATATAATTACTAACAAATATTATAATCAAATACACATCTAAACAAAGTGATACACGATTTTGACCACGCATCAAAGTTTCACATTCACTAATTCACTACGCAATTAGGCTACAATTCATTAGGTAAGCAAAAATTTTATTTTTTTTATATCAAATTAAACATACATATGTTTATGTCTTTTGATGTGTTGGCTAAATATTTTTTCTATGTATTATAAGATATAGAAAGTCAACACACTAATGTATGTATGAAACTTAATTAACGTAAGTATAAATGAGTTATTTGTTTGTTTCAATAAAACATACATATACAACTACAACCCAAATACACATTATGGCCTGTAAAGCATGGACACCCAAAAGCCTTGCTAAAACTTATTTGGGTTTGGGCTAGGGATAGTACACTTCTATGTAAAAATTATAAAAATTAACATTGTTGGTTTATAATTAAAAGTATCAATATTAAAATAAAAAAAATTGAACCGTCACTTTGTTAACTGCATGAAAGTACAGAACTTTTCATCTGATCAAGCAATTAATATTCAAAAAGAATATTAATGATTATTAGCCTTGAAAAAACGATTTTGTCACTTCAGATCTAGATACGCGGTTTGATTATATTTATATAATCATAATCACCAAAAAATAAATCACAAATCAAATAAACACCAAAACAAACGCACACAAGTTCTATAAGAAAAAAGAGATTAAACGATGAAAATGGTTGTGTATTGGCGTTTCTGCAGGTTCAACCAAAGATATTTCGTCATCATGAGCGACAACACACATATATTTTTTCATTCAAGAAAGGCAATCATGCAAATGGGTGAAGATTTCCAAAGACAAATATGTGAGTTTGAAAGAACAATCGGTTTGCCATGCTATGAAGAAAGTAAACTTATAAATAAGTTGGATAAAAAGTTTGGAGTAGATGAGTTTGATGAACTTATGGAGGAGTTTCATGTGAATAGTTGGTTTTTTGTTGAAAAGTTGAATATTGCAAGTGTACAGTTTAACGACGGTGAATATCGGTTGTTGACAAGATATGAAATTGAAAACTCCAATGACATACAGTTACTGGAGGAACTCAATCAAATACGAATGGTCAACAAAAAAAGAAGCACAGCGATGCCGAATTTGGAACAAATGATCCGTCTAAGAATCAAGCGGCCGAGGGAGGAGGCAGCAATGGTGGAAGTGGAAGAGTCAACGGATTCTGAGATGGATGATGATGAGGAAACTTATTAAGTTTATTATGTTATGCTAGGTATGTTTTATAAGTATGAACCTTATTTTTTTTTCATATGTTTTGAATATATTATGTTGATGCACTTTACTAACAACTTTAGTAAAAGTTGTAATTTTGATGTATTATGAAGGTCAAAACTATAATGAATAATTGTCGGTGATCTGTTTGTTTTGTTATTAGATTAGTATTTTGCATTGTTTTGATTTGAATTTTGATTTAGCTTGTTTTATACCTATATAGTGAATGTTTGCATAATTTTTTTATTAGAATGATAAAGATCTGTTGATTAAAGTGTTATTAATGGAATTTTAAAATTATGTGTATTGATAGAAAGAACATGTAAAATGGATAATGTAAATTAAGAGTTGATTTGTACAATATATTTTACTAAAATATTAATATACAGTTAAGTAATCATATAACATTTTTAAATTTTATGAGTTTATACAAAGTTAATTAACGAATATGTATTCCTTTGCAATTAAACCGAAAATAATCGAATATGATAATTGTAATAAAGATAAATGACAATTGTAATGAACATAAACATATTTCACCAAGGACATTACTCTAAAAAGAAAACATATTGTTTGAATACATAATACTCATTCATAAATTTGCAAATACTTCTTGGTATACAACATTTGAAGTTTCGTTCTTAACATTACCTTCTTTATCAAGTATTAGTATCTTGAGACTATCTCTACTCGTTACCCTTGACAATGCAACATACAATTGTCCATGTGAAAAAACGGGATCTTTCAAGTACATACCAACTTTAGATAGAGACTGTCCTTGGCTCTTGTTTATTGTCATTGCAAAACACAAAGAAATAGGAAATTGTCTCCTGTTAAATTTAAAAGGAATCTTCCTATCGGATGGGGACAAACTTATTCTGGGGATAAATGTCCGCATACCAATATTAGTACCTGAAATTATTTTTGCTTCTATAACTCATTTGCCCATCTTTACAACCTGCAACCTTGTCCCGTTACACAAACCGCTTTTCTGATCAATGTTTCTAAGTAACATTACGGGAACACCAACTTTCAAAACCAATCGGTGGTTTGGTATACCTTATAACTTTAGGCCATTCAAAACATCAAGTGAGACCAATCTTTCATCAAAATGTTCTTGAACATTTTCAGTTTGACAAACGCTATCTAAACTTAGGTATTCCATCTCCTGACCTGGAAACAATGAGAGCAATCGATCATTTATTTCGTGGACAACTTCATTCTTTGGTGTCAATATTTCTCTTTCTTGATAATAATCCGGAGTATTGATATTATCTAGTATAGACGGATATACAAATTCTATCAGATCAGAAACAGGATCCAAAGATTGGTTGATGAGTAAGTCAAGAGGTATCTGAATAACATCTTGAAATTCATTTACCGTCTCAACCTTCCCTTCACCTATATCTAAAAGCCAGTTTGCAAATTTTCGTGTTTCCTCAAAATCGGAATCACAATTTCCAGAAAGCAACCTCATATTTTTTGTTAATTTCATAACAACACATTTATGCCAAATATATGAGGAGCTTAAAGAGGCATTAACAATATCGTGTCTGCTTCCATTTTGGACAACAGGTAGAATCTGCCTAAAATCACCGCCAAAAACAATAACCTTGCCCCCAAATAAGTTTTCAGTATCACGAACATTAGCGAAACTAAAAACATCCTTTAAGTTTCGATCCAATGCTTCAATTGCTTGTTTGTGCATCATCGGTGCCTCATCCCAAATAATCAGATTCTTTTTAAGTAACTGGGCAACATTAGGCTTTATGTAGCACATAGAATCTTCATTAAGGTTTATAGGACTCGAAAACCTAGAATGTGTTGTTCTACCCCCTGTCAATAGCAACGATGCAATACCACTCGAAGCAACATTCTGAACAATCTTACCTTTTGATCTTATTGATGCTGATAGTGTCTTCCACAAGAATGTTTTACCTGTTCCCCCATAACCATAAACAAAAAAGACACCTCCATTCTTTTCATCAACAGGCTTCATGATACGTTGATAAACATCTTTTTGTTCGTCTGTTAATGAGCAAAACTGGTTTTGAAATTGTTGGTGTAACAGGTTTGTATCGTATCCCAATTCTTCATAGATCAGGCGATTATGTAAAGTCTGTGCTAACTCATTATCGGGATACGACATACCTGTGAAATGTCGAAGACTGGAGCTATTACGGAGTAAGAAATTTTCAATATCTAGTAAAGCAATATTCTTAATCTGATCTTCAGAAAGCACCAAGTCTGAAAATTTTATAATGTTAATGATAATTAATACAAAAACAAAACAAAAGTAAATATAATGACGTAAAAACAATTAAATTTTAACATATTAATCACCTGGAATATTTGAATCTATCCTTTTCTGTCGTAGAATGTCATCAGACAAATCCTTCCACGTTTCTTCCCAAACTAAATTTGGTCTAGACAAACTATTAGATGCTAGCAAAGTGGCAAATAACTTCCTTAAATATGGACCGGAGCCGACAAAAGCTGCTTCTTTTATTGCTGCAATATATTCTGAATCATCATCCAGAAGACCCATAGCGTAACATGCATCTCTAAACGAACATTAGAGCTTTCCATCAACTGTAAAAATATCCTCAAAGGACTTCGGTCCTCTAACCTTGTTCAACAAAATCCTCAGAAAATAAGCTTCACCAACTGAAGCGGGAACCGCGTGAATACAACCAATTGACTTTACCCTTTGTCTTGGTTCCCAAACTCGTTCTTTCCTTTTCCAAACATACTTTGATGGAAACTCAATATAACTAAGCAATCTGGCATTATCATCCATCTTATTTTTTTCCATCCAACCAAGAAACATTGATGAAGCGACTGATGGTTTCTCAAGCACATCGTCAATATCTTCGTTTGCACCGAATACAACTTTCTGTTCTCCTGGAAGATGAAATGGCAATCGCATCACAGGAGGTGTCCTGTAATGTATATCATATTGAAATATTCACCAGGAAGCCTCACATGCGGATAGATAACGACAATCACAATGGTGTTTTATTTCATCAATTTCTACATCTTCACCTGAAATCTTTTTGCTTTGAATAACATTAAGAGTTACTCTATCTGCACCCTTGTTAATGTATTTAAATAAATAAATACTTAATAGCTCCAGCTTGGTTACACCACTCAACATTTATGTGTGCTTGATATCTTTTAAGAAGAACCTTGTTATATGGAACCACATGTCTGTTATCTAGATGTTCGCCAGATTTTTCAACTCACACACCATTGTCCCTTCTTCTATATACTCGAAAACCATCAGTATCTATAGATGCCTCATTCTTAAACTGCTTTGGGAAATGATTTGAACATTTATTATCAATCATGCAGGGACGATTCATATTACTTGGACCATGCATCATAAATTCACATACAAGTGAATGTAACTCAGGATCTTCGTTTCTATCTGGAATTTCAGCTGTGGTGAACTTATCAATATGATCCACAGTTGGGAGTTAATGTTCAGCTTTTATAAATAAACAAATGTGAGCATGAGGTAAACCTAGCTTTCAAAACTCAACCATATACACAACTGCAAATGTATATGTGTAAACAAAAAAGTAATTATTAATACTAATATTATAAGAATAATAATGAATAATCTATATAATTAAGTAGTAATCAACAATTAAAATAACTAACATAAACATTGTAATTAATGTCTAAAAAATAACTTAGATTAACATATTACCTACTTGAACAGCTCCAAATAACTCTTTATCCCTAAGGTCTTTCATGATACAGTCAAGTTTTATCTTAATCAATCTGCATAAGATATCTGGCCTGTCTTCTGCGTTAAGAGTGTCTTGATTAAGATATCTCCTAACCTCGGGCCATTTGGGATTACATGTAATTGTGATAAAATAATCCGGATATCCAAACCATTTACAAATTGCCATGGCGTCAAGATAATTTTGCATCATATATCTAGCACCACTAGTGAAAGAAGATGGAAGGATAACACGTTGACCAATAGTTGAGGCATCTGTATTCCCTTGTCTTTTTTCCGTGTTGATATTATCTACTGTCTCACTACGCAGAATGTTTTGATTGCTCTTTATGTAATTTAATCTTTCCCTCTCTATCAAAGTATAAGCATAAACAATAAATTGTTGCAAAAGACTCTTTGCATTCAGAATTAGTGAGAATTCATTACTCCTATCTTGTATCCTTTAAGCAAAAAACTCCCTCATTGTTGTTTTTTACGCGTTTTCTTTTCTGTAAATGAACTTGAACTTGCATTTTCTATATTTGGACGCGTATCTTTATCAGTGGATGAGGTTTTTGAAGTTTCCTTTGCCAAAGGTACATTTTTATGGAGAATATCAATTCTATAGCAATCATCACCATAAGGCAGCAACAAAGGATATTGAAGAGCAAGATATGAAGGATGTAATTCACTAATTCGTTGAAGTTTTCCTGATATAGCATGTACAATAATATCTCACCTGTCCGTATCATCATCAAGATCTCCAACTATCAATGCAGCAACTTCTGAAGTTGTTGGTAGGTTGTAGGTCCTACCGTCACTTTTCCTCTTCCCATTTAAACGTATCTTCAGTTCTACGTTAGGATTTTCATGAAAACAATCTCTAGCCATTCTATACGATTTGACCAAGGAGTTCATCGAATGAAACATTGTTTTCAAGTAGTTAACAATTTGAATTTCGGTCTCTTTATCTACAACAGATTCATTGCTTGATGAACTAAACAAAAAATAAGTATATTAGTTTTTAAATAATGTATACAGAAAACATATTTTAAAATATACATATTTTTAATAATAAGATAGGAAACACATGCCCAACGATATTAATTCTATTGGAGACTTCATTCTGAGTATCATATATGTATAGTTGTGAGAAAACTGGTTTTGTCCATCTGGAGGTAACATATCACCCAAAACATGGTAATTCTCACCACTTATTCTATACACAAATGGTGCTTTGCCTTTATTTATAGAAGAATCCATTCTTCCACCAATCGACGTGAATGAAAACATTGAATTGAATCGTCGAATGTTAAGTAGAAAGAATTTACTAAGAGGGTCAACACCATTAAATAATTTTTTATAACTAACAGGAGGTTCCTTATATGGAGGAAGTAAAACCTTTTCATACGAACAACATAGAGAGAAGCTTGTTTTATTTTTACTGTTTGATCCTCTATCAGCTTCAACTGTCCACAACCTTGCATTACATTCTTGACATATAACATCTTGGTCTCCATGGTCTAAATAATCTATAAAATACAAAAATATTCATACCTAAATATGTTATACTTGTTGGGTCTGCTGACCTGGAAAAGAACAGATGATTGAAAACCCAAAATATACTAACAGTTGATCCATATTAATAAACAGCATTTACAACATACTCCTTCCAAAAGACTGTTGACCCCAACAAATGTTCTACCCAAACAACTGCTGTGACAACTGCTGCTACAAAGGACTGCTGGACAACAACTGATAGAGAACAACTGCTGACTAAAGGTCTGATAGAGAACAACTTTTGATCAAGTGCTGAAGACTAAAGGTCTGTTGGAGCCAACAACACTTAGGCTCCAACAGATGATACAAGTCCATCAGAGTTTTCCTCAACAGTAGTTTACCTTACAGTGTTTTGCAATGTAACAGTAGTTTGTATATAGCAGATGTTTTATGTTGTTATTCTGTTAGAGATCACTGTCTTAGGTGACGTCAACTTAGATCATCAGTGGTTTAGATTTGTCTATAAATAGAACAGTTCCTGTACTGTTCTATTCATCAATCACAACATTATCTCAGACAAACAATCACAGAGTGATCAGGTTGAGGGGGAGTACTTGTAATTGATTGTAATCATTCAATATTATGAAAGCATTCGATTAGAAAACATTTACTCTCTTGTTTTGATTATAGTTTATTATTCCGCTGCACTTTCCATTTATATTCACTTCATTCTTCTCATCTCTACTTAAACAAATCAAAACAATCAAACTCAGATCCTAATAATTGGTATCAGAGCTTGGTCAATTAAATTCGATCTAACCAATCAATTTAATATAAACAGATAAGCTCACAATTATTGATATCGTTTGTTTGTCGGATTGAAAACAGAGTAATAGTTTATTTTCGATTCAACCGTTTGTAAACAGACTTTGTTTTCAAAAAATCAGAGAATGGCTTCAATCAATCACGATCCACACAACACTGGCACGAACAACAAGCTACCGATGCTTGTCTGATCTGAATACAATATCAACAGAACACTGGGTGTTGGAAGTCGGTTATCTTCAGACCACATGTTCCGATGGTGCCGAGTACCGAAGATGCCAAGGTTCAGGAGCCTAAGAAACTTGAAAACTACTCCGACCAGGATTTTCAGAAAATTGAGTTAGATGCTAAGGCCTTCAGTATTGTGGCCATGGCTCTACCCAATGATATATATGCTGGGCTGTTACACTGTAACAGTGCAAAGGAGTTGTGGGATGCACTGAAAAAACAATTTGGTGGGACTGAAGAGGTTATTGAAAACAACCGTGAAATACTTAACTAACAATATGAAACATTCAGTCACATTAAGGGAGAGTCATTAACTCAACAATTTGAGAGGTTTAACTGTCTCATTAGTGAACTAAAACTGGTTGGTCTAACTTACCCTCATTCAACTTTGAACCATAGGTTTTTAAGATCATTACCACATAAATGGGACACTATTGCTATAGTTATGAGAAACTCAATTGGATTCAAGGACCTATCACTGACCCAACTTCATGGTAAGCTCTTGACCTATGAGAGAGAGAGCTTAACCAGAAAAAGAAGCTCCAGGACTCTGGAAAAGTGTCTGATGACTATGTATTTGGTAATACAGCACTTCTGGGTCATGATGAGGTGCCTGGTAATAGTAAGGATCAGAGTTATGATCACTTCATTGACATAACTTTAGGTTTTAACTCAGGTTTTAACTCTGATTCTTATTCACCAAACTATGCTTTTACAGCAAGTGGTGGTGATATCCAGGCATCCGATAACATATCTTTTGAGTATGATGACCTAAAATACTTTGACCCTGATGATTTGGAAGAAATGGACATTATGCACCAATTGGACCTTCTCAGTGTAAGAACTAACAATTTTTACAAGAAAATTGGGAGAAGGTTTCCAGGGTTAACTGGTAGGTCAAAGGTGGGGTTGGATAAATCAAAGATAAAGTGTTATAAATGTCATAGACTTGGTCACTTTGCTAGGGAATGTAGGAGTCAACATGGTACACCTATGATTACCTATCCAAATCAAAGGCCACAGACCAACACTTATCAAAATTCCTATAATACCCCTAGACCAAATGTGCAAAAAACTGCTCATTTTGCACAGTCCTCAAACACTGTTCCTGTCCAGTTTGTCAAAACCACTGTTCCTCAGATCCATTATGTACAAACCCCTGTTGCTCAGGCACCTGTGCCAATGACTGCTGCTCCACCCTCTACTCCTGCAGAGACTAGTCAACAGAGTTTCTTCACACAAGGCTTTGTTGATTGGAGCAGTCTACCAGATGAGTTGACAGATGAAAATTTTTCACTAGTTGCCAAAGCTGAAAAAGAACCAGAAAATTTCTGTTTCATGGCTATGGTAGAAGAGGTTGATTATGAGGAAGTGGTAACTGAATCTGTTGTTATGACTGATGATATTGTTGATGAGGTAGTTGCAGGTGAAAAATCTGAAGAAGAGGTTGTGAATCTCTTAGATCCCTGGGGTGCATCTGATGATTGTGAGTGCAAGTGTGATTATGCATTGATGGCTGCTGCTAAGGTATCTCCTCAAATCCTTAAAGATTCGTGTTCTAACAAATGTGTAATAGCATTTGCTAACATCAAAGAGGTGAATGAAAACCTTAGAAAGAAAATATTAGATGATGAATTTAAATTTGAGAAACTTTCAAAAGAGTTAAAAACAAATTTGACTGAAAAAGAATCTGAAATAAGCAGCTTAAAACATGAAGCAACTATAACCAAAGACCAGCTCCAAACTATGATAACTAAATATCATTGTTGCAAAAGTGAGCTTGAGTCCACCCAAGTTGAATGTCAGAAATGGGTGGAATCATGTAAAGGTTTTGAGATGCTACTCAACAAACAAACCAAAAGTCATGTGAAATTTGGGTTTGGTTTTGAAACCACTGCTCCAGCTTTTGAAAACACTGACAAAAGGGATCAAAAGTTAGTTGAGGTAGTACCAACTAATTTGAAGGGTCAAGAGATTAAAATCACTGAACCTAATGGCAAGAAAATAGTTCTTGAAAAACCTGAAGGTTCCTCATCATTCACTGAACTTGAAAAATATGAATTTAAACCTACTTGGTCTGATGAGTGTGATACTCTTGAGAACTTCAAACTAGTTGATTTCAAAACTCCTGATGGGAAGACAACACCACAGGAAAAGGTCATTCCCTTGAAAAACCTTCCAGCAGATGCTCAAACATCTGTTGAGAAGAAGGTTGAAAAGGGGAAAAAGAAAGAAAAGTATGCCCACTTGTTCTTTGATTTCCGTGAAAAGAAGAATCATGTTATTAAAAACTGTTTTCTCCTAAAAGCATATGATATCAACAAAGGAACAAGTGTACGTGATTCCAAGGCCACATGCTCAATATGTGGTAAAAAGAATCACAAAACCAAAGAGTGTCTGTATCTCAAAATTTTTGATGTCAAAATACAAGAGTACAAGGCTAAAACTCTTGCAAGTCAAGTGGTGAGTACTTCAAATGGAAAGCCCAAACAGACTTTTACACCAGTCCAAACATCTGTTACCAAAAGTCTTGAAACATCTGTTCCCAGGGATGTCCAAGTAACAGATGCTCCACCCACAAACAAGTACCCAAAAGGATATGGACAACCACCATGCCATAGTCTGTCACATGTTTATGAAGAACCAAAAAGACCTTCTATGCCAAGAGTGAATAGAAATCCCTATGGGTATTATCATCTGTCTGGAAGTGATCAAACAACTGTTGCCCAAGGGTTGACATTCAAGCACTGGCAAATGGTCAGCAATAGTTGTTGAACTTAATTCAAAAACTAGTTCAAACCACTGATCACCTTCCCAAGCTTGAGGCTGAAAAGTCTGAGGACCCATCCAAAGCCAACTTGGCTTTGGACACTCACAAAAACTAATTCATTACTGCTGTGCAGGGAGCTTCTGCTTGTTTAGATAGTCTTTGGTATGTAGATAGTGGAGGCTCCAGGCACATGACAGGATGTAGAGCCCTTCTTCTAGACTTCTTAGCTCATGGAGGGGATGATATATCCTTTGGTAATGATTCAAAAGGTAAGGTGTTGGGTTCAGGGACTGTTCAGGCTAGGAAACTCAAGTTTGAAAATGTCAATCTTATTGATAATCTTAAATTTAATCTCCTTAGTGTTTCACAAATGAGTGACAAAGGTTATGGCTCATTCTTCACTAAGAAAACTTGTAAGATTATTGGGCCAGAAGTGGTGAAAAAGATTGACACCATCATTGCTGAGAGCAAAGCACAACTTGTTGCTCATAGGAGTGGCAATGTGTATGTAGTTGATATGTTGAAGGACAATCTTATGGCAAATGTCTGTTTGTTTTCTGCTACCTCCACAAAGGAGACAGAATTGTGGCATAGGAGACTTGGTCATACCAACCTTAAAACTATCAACTCACTCTCCAAACAAAGCCTTGTTAGAGGTTTACCATCAAAAGAATTCAAATGTGATGAGCATTGTGTTGCCTGCTTAAAAGGAAAACAACATAAAAGCTCTTACAAATCCATTGATGAGTCCAAAACAAGTCAATGTCTACAATTGTTGCACATGGACTTGTTTGGCCCAGTTAAAATCATGAGTCTAAGAAGAAAAAGATTTTGTCTTGTCATAGTTGATGATTTTTCTAGGTTTACATGGACTTACTTTTTACACTCTAAGGATGAGACTGCAGGTATCTTGAAGGACTTTGTCACCAAAGTTGAAAAACAATATGACTTGCCAGTAAAAGTCTTTAGAAGTGACAATGGAACAGAGTTTAAGAATAAGGAGTTGGATGACTTCTGTGTGTCAAAAGGGATTGTGAGGCAGTACAGCATCCCAAGAACACCAGAACAAAATGGGGTGGTTGAGAGGAAAAATAGAACTCTTATTGAAGCTGCAAGAACCATGCTAGTAGATTCTGGTTTGCTACTGTCCATCTGGGCAGAAGCTGTAAACACTGCTTGCTATGTTCAAAACAGAGTTTTGATCAACCCAAGACATCAAAAGACTAATGAAATTCTGTTCAAAATCAAACCATTAATCTCATTTTTTAAAAATATTTGGCTGCCCATGTTTCATTTTAAATCTTAAAGATTCCATTTCAAAATTTGCAGCCAAAGTAGATTGTGGATATTTTCTGGGATATTCTTCTACTGCCAAGGCCTATAAAGTGTTTAACACAAGGACCAGGACAATAGAAGAAACTCTGAATGTAAAGTTCAATGAACTTTCATCCCTAAAAATCCCAGCAAATCCTGCTGAGTTGTTTGATTTAGATAAATTCAGATTTGAAGCGATTACTGTCAAAACTAACAATGCAGGTACTCCACAATCTCAACAACAAGATTACAGAACAGATGTTGTGATTCCAAGTCACTATAAAGTCTATTCTGCATCAGAGGAAGCAGCTGTTCAAAACAACTGTCAAAACTTTGTCACAGCTGAGTCAGCCACTGTTGGCCAGTCTTACCCTTAAACCACTGCTTCACCTTTTACATCCACTGCTCAATCATCTATTGACAAAAGTCAAACATCTGTTGAAAAAAGTCAGTCCAGTTTTACACCACTTGGACATATTCCCCCACCTCCATTTCAAACATCTGTTGTCACCACAGAAGTGCAAACAGATGTTACATCAACAGAGTCACCAAATCTCTATCCTTCACCTCAAAATGCCATCATACCATATCAGGGAGATCTAATCTACCTAAGAGCTCATCCACCAGATCAAATCATTGGCAACATCAGAGAGGGTGTGCTAACAAGAAGCCAATCCTCAAATATCTGTCTTTTTGCAGGTTTTCTATCTCTCACACAACCTGTCAAGTACCAAGAGGCACTAAAAGACAACAGTTGGGTAGAAGCTATGCAGGAAGAGCTCCTTTAGTTTAAAAGACAACAAATATGGGAACTTGTACCACTGCCTAAGGATGTTTGTCCAATAGGCACAAAGTGGGTCTTCAAAAACAAAACTGGTGAAAGGGGTATAGTTGTCAAGAATAAAGCCAGGCTTGTGGTTAAAGGCTTCAGACAAGAAGAAGGGATAGACTATGATGAAACCTTTGCTCCTGTAGCAAGGTTAGAAGCTATCAGACTCTTTCTAGCCTTTGCTATCAACCACAACATCAAGGTGTATCAGATGGACATCAAATGTGCATTCCTATATGGCAAAATTCAGGAGGAGGTATATGTATGTCAACCACCTGGTTTTGAAGACACATTCCATCCTGATCATGTCTACAAGCTTAACAAAGCTTTGTATGGACTCAAGCAAGCACCTAGGGCCTGGTATGAAACTCTTTCCACCTTTCTCTTATCCATTGGTTTCACAAGAGGTAAACTTGATAAAACCTTATTTTTGAAATGGAGAGGGAAAGATTTAATGATTGTTCAAATATATGTGGATGACATCATTTTTGGATCCATATGTAACAAAATGTGTGAAGAGTTTAGGGAACTCATGACAGCAGAATTTGAAATGAGTGTTATGGGTGAACTTTAGTGTTTCCTTGGTCTCCAAGTGAAGCAGCTGCAAAATGGCACATTCATTCATCAAAACAAATATGTGAAAAATTTGTTAACTAGATTTGAGATGAATGATTGTAAGCCATGTAGTATACCCATGAGTACAGTCAAGCTACTCACTATTGATGACAAGGATGAACTGGTTGACCAGACACATTATAGATGCATGATTGGGTCTTTATTGTACTTAACTGCATCTAGGCCAGACATTATGTTTGCCACTTGTGTTTGTGCAAGATCCCAGGCTTCACCCAGAAAGTCAAACCTTATTGCTGTGAAAAGGATATTCAGATACCTAAAAGGTGCTCACACACTTGGTATCTGGTATCCTGGTAATGGAAACATTGAGCTTTCAGGTTATTCAGATAGTGATTTTGCTGGCTGCCACACCACAAGTGTAACACCCCAACCGATGGCGGAAACATCAGGATGTCACGTATTGATGATTGTTCAGTAGCTCATGGTAAACAATAAATTTCATTATATGATTTAAATAAATTACATATAATTGTTCTACAAGAGTTCGTACATCAAATTGAATAAAACTATGCACACATCTTCAAGCATTAATTCAAATCTTCAAGCAAGTAGAACCTGAAACATGTTAAGTTGAAAATATTTTGGGTCAACAAAAGTTGGTGAGAATTACATAGGTTTTGATAATTGAATAAAAATGTTGTGCAATTCATGTGTCATGGCAAGTCTAGTCCATATGTGAAAACATACTAGAAGTAAATCGAGTGCATAATCAACCCTTGTGACTGTTATAATGTGGTACATCCCATACGCTCATGGTTCACTCGAATATGTTATGCGATAACAAACACCCACGCTACCTTTGTAGGAGGCACGTATCCGGGTGGGATTGTCAGTCCAATAGATCTATCAATGTATACCGTCGGCTGATCAATGTTAATGAATATGCTAGAATTGTGCTTACCCTAGTCATGTTCAAGACATAATGCAACATAGAAAAACACATAGACACATTGATGATTGAATTGCATATATGATGTTGTAACATGTTTCACCCCAAAAATGGTGATAAATAAAAAAAGGGGCTATGTAAAACTCACCTTAGCAAAATGTTATACTTCTTGAAAAATTGAATGGTGGTGTTGCCCAAATGTGTCAAGTATCACCCTATAATAAGGTAATAAATATGTCTAAGTCTATCTAGTCTACAAATGTATATGTTCTAGGGCTTTGAATTGGGGATAAATGCTCGTTTGATAAATAATAAAAATGTTTGATAATTGAGAGAAATTTAGTAAATAAATAAACAACAATCTTTTTATAAAAATTTGAATTTAAGATGGTCACAATAATAAGTTTAAAGTATAAAAATAATTTTTATAAAATTATTTTCTTTAAAATAGAATATTAAATCTATTTATTACAAATTATCAAAATTTAATTTTAATATTAAAAAATAATAAAATTAAAGAATTATTAGTTTAAAAATTATATTTCTGTTCCAAATAAACAGAAATAATTTATATAAAATTTTGGTGCAAAAATATTAAAAATTGGATTTATTATGATTTAATTATGATTAAAACTAACAAAAATTGATTAAAAATATTAAATAAATGATTTTTCAGAAATAAAAATCATTTCAGAAAAGTTTATTGTTATAAAAACTCAGAATAATTTTTGTGGAAATTTATAAAATTGTTTTGATATTTTAATAGAATTTTATAAATATAATAAAATAAACTTGATTTATTTGTTAAATATATTAAATAAATAAATTTTTGAAAACTAAAAATTGTAAGTTAAACTTTTTCATTAGATTAACTTAAAATATTTTTTGTGGAATTATTAAAAGAGTTTTAATATTTTAAAAGGAATTTATAAAATATAAGTAATATATATAATTAAACTTGATTGTTTTGATTAAAACCAAAACAAAAGAAAAAGGTTTGCCATGGCTGGGGATCGAACCCGCGTGGCTCAGTTAGAGGGCACCAGACACAACCACTTGGTCCAGACCAGTGGTTGTGTTTGGTTTCAGTTTCTTTAAAATAAATAATATACGTGAATCTGTGTTCTTCCCCAAATTAAAACATACGAGCCCTAGATTTTCAATTGTCCAGATTACACAACAATAACCCAATTAACCTTGGGGTTATTGTTGTGTACATGCCGAAGATCAAAACTCATATAAAAAATATAACTTACAAATACGTTTTGAATACAAATGATCGGTCAACGTAGAATGTCAAAGCACGAACCAAAAACTCAAGAAAACAGATTTAAGTAAGAAATTGGGGGTACGAAGATGATGATCGGCGAGTGTAGTAGAGATTGTGGTGTTCAATTTATAGTAGGGATGAGCTCGGGACGGGATCGGTACCGAACCGATACCGATCCCAACAATACCGATACCGAAAAGTCCAAAAACCCAATACCGATCCCGATACCGAACACATACGGTACGGTACGGTATCGGTACGGTACCGGTATGGTATCGGTATTTTGCCTTAAAATACCGATACCGTACCGATCCCGTACCGATACCGATAATACCGAAACCAAAAATCCATAAATATGGATACCGATACCGATCCCGAAATCCCTCGGTTCGGTATCGGTTCGGTACGGTATCGGGATCGGGACGGGACGGGATCGGTATTCGGGCTTGAATGCTCATCCCTAATTTATAGTGATAGGGTCTAGATTGTATAATTGGAATGTTTGACCACGTTTTGAATGTATGCGTGTATAATCGGCCACAATTGAAATGAATTGATGATAATTGTCAATAGGTTGTACACGTATGAGGCCGGAAATCACGATGCAATGCCAATCACTGATCAATTACGAGTCAAATGTATGATTTATGGTAAGTCATTGATCTCAGTTGACTTTCCAAGTCAACTGAGATGTTTTGAATTCGTGTTTATAATTAAGACGCGTTGGGTTTAAAACCAGAAACAAGTGTAGAGCAGCTGGTTTGTATGTGTGTGTATAATGAACCGGCTTGGGACGCGGGTTCGAGTCCCGGCCCAAGCACTATTTTTTTAAAACATTTTTCCACAATATATATATATATATATATATATAATTAATATAGTATTAGGGTTCCCAAAATGCCACAAAAATAATTAAATGCGAACGATAATAATGAAACTTGACGTTTTTATTAATGATGATGTGTAACGTACATGTATAAATGCGTAATGTTACAACAAGGAAGTCTACATTAGGAGGGTGCCAGTTTCTACGGAATGCCTTAGTCTCTTGGCAAAGCAAAAAGCAAGTAGCTGTTTCAACTTCAACAGTTGAGGCTGGATACATTGTTGCTGCAAGCTGTACAGCCCAACTAATGTGGCTTCAAAATCAACTGCTAGATTTTGGGATAACTACACTAAAGACTCCACTCATGTTGGACAATCAAGCTGCTGAAAATATCATCAAGAATCCAGTTTCTCACTCAACCACAAAGCACATAGACATCAGACATCATTTTGTCAGAGATAGCTATGAAAAAGGTTTGATTTCTCTGCACCATGTTCCAACAGAGGATCAGTTGGCAGATGTGTTAACAAAAGCTTTAGACACATCTACCTTCACAAATCTGATTTCTAGAATTGGTATGCTAAACATGGACTAAAACAACAAAAATGTTTTAAATAAAAACATTAAAATGTTTTAGAAAATCAAAATCCATCCTTAAAAATAGCTTTTTGGTTGAAAAATCTGTTAAGGATAAAACAACCACTGTTTCATCCACTTTATCCACTGTTAAGTTGAAAAATCTGTTTCAAACATCTGATCAGATAAAACAACCACTGCTTGGTTGAAAAATCTGTTTCAAACCTCTGATCAGATAAAACAACTGTTTCATTATCTATCTATAGATATATATATATATATATATACATATATACATATATCTATCTATATAATATAAAAAAAAGTGTTGTTAGCATCAGCACTTTGGTAAAACAACAGCTGTTTGCATCAGATCTTTGGCAACAGCTGTATACCACCAGATGTTTGGCCATACATCAGATGTTTGCCACGTCTGCTCCTAAAAGTAGAGTTTTGGCAACATCAGCGGTTTCACCAGAGCCTATAAGACCCCTGTTTTACCACAACAGTCGTTACACTGTCTCATTGTATTCAAAATACTGAAACCGCCTTCTTCATCCTCAAACCCTTACTCCAATTCCACTTACTCTCACACTCGGAATCCATTACAATGGATCTTCAAGCTAAAGCCACCCATAATTATCTCCCATATCTGGTAAAAACAGATGAAAACGTTCCATTCCATTCCACCATCGACATCATCTTAAAGTCCAAATACCAGACAATCCTAACCGCTGATGCTCCTATTTATCTTGATACCCTCCAAGAATTTTGGTTGAATGCTGATTTCTTCTTCAAGACAAAAAGCCTACATCCATTATCTCAAAAATTGGAGAGACAAGTATCGTCATTACCCCTGAACTAATATCCACAACCTTCTCACTCAATGACCTATCAGGTAAAGACTTTTTCCCTAAGGCAGAGCCTCACACAGAGTTTCAGGAAAGAGGTTATGATGCACAAATGACTGGGTCAACCCTTTTCAAAAAGTTTTTCCCACCAGTCATGAAATTTTTCTTTCATACCCTCCTTCTCTGTGTCTCTACTAAGTCCACTTCCTTTAATGAAATCCCATTGAAGATTAAGTACTTGGGCTATGCTATGTTGTCAGATTCTGACTTCAATCTATCCCAGGGACTGTGTATGGACTTAGTATCAAATGTGAAAGCCATAAAGTCTGGGTCTAATAATGCTTTTTTGATTTACCCAATAATTTTGAGTGTAATCCTTCAAAATGTTTTACCTGAAAAAGATTTGAAAAAGGGTGAGTCTGTTCAAATGAAGAGTCTAACTAATGAAACTTTCACAAGAATGCTGGGTTCAACTACCCAATAAAAAGTACTAAAAGTGTCAAAAGTTTCCAAAACACAAACAAAGAGGGCTAAGACAACAACTGTTGTCCAAACCTCTGTTGTTGAGCCCACTGCTCCTGGTGATCATGACACTACATCCAGTGCTGTGAAACCCACACCAGCCACCTCCAAAAGAAAACGCCTATCCACAAAACCACCACTAAGCCAAAAAGGGGACTTCTGGAAGATGAGATACCAGAAGAAAACCCTGTTGCAACACAAAAGCAACAAGAAACCACTGTTGTTACTTCCTCACAACAGTTTGATAGATCTCAACCTGACCAAACTCCTCATGCATCATCACAAAAGGATCATGTTGTAAGCCAAGGGGAAACACATCATGATACATATGAGTCACTTGGCCATATGTTCACAAGCCCCTCTCCCAGGGCTAATTCTCTTTTCACTCCTCCACCTTCACCAAAACATGTTCCTCAAACCATGCAACCTCTGTTTGAGGCTATTGATAAAACTCAGAAAAATCACAGTTCCTCTCCTTCACCCATCAATGAGAGTATACCTCCACAAGTGACTAGGACTGAGGAAAATCAATCAGCCATCCCACAAACAGAAGAGGAGGTTACACCCCTAGAGTTCAATGAAACTCTAGGTGAGTTTTCAAGTGAAGCAGCCACTACTGATGTAGAGACCATTGTCTCACAACAGGACAGTGGTTACATAGCTAAGACTTCCTTGAAGGCAACAACTGATGAGGCCACTATAGTGTCCCCAAAATCAATTAGAAGTCCCCAGAACCAAGAAAAATGGGCATCTGGTTCTCATCCTTTGGACTCACCTACTAGGACTGAACCAGTTACAACTACCACTGGTAGGAATCCAGATGATCCTATTAACTTAGGTGATGGGTTAAAATACCAAGAATTGACGGCCAAAGTACAGTCCATTGAAACCTCTGTTGCTGATATCAAATCAGATATCAAGACAATATTGGGATCATTGGCTACTCTCACCAAGAGTCAACCATCCACAGCTCATATTGCTAGTGAGCTATGGAAATATGTTTCTCCCATCATCATAGCTCACAGAAAATTAGCAGATCAGACTCATGAAACTTACATGGCTGAAATCAGAAATATGGTAGATGCTAGGTACAAAGATACCCATGCTGATATTCAAGCCATTAAATACCATCTGCTGAAGACCACTGCCTCTATCCCTACCACAATTCTCAGAGATGAAGATGATGATGACTTCACTGCTGATGATGCCAAAAAGGGGGGAGAGTGGCAGAGATAGATTGCCAAAGCTAGATCCCTTTGGTTGTCCACCCTCACAAAAGGGAAAATCAAAGTCTGCCAACAAACCAGGGTCTACCCACACAGCAAAGCAACCACAACAACAACTAAATGTTCAAACCTCTGCTGCTACTGAAACTGCCAAAATCAGCAAAGCAAAGGAAGTTGATACCTCTGCTAATGAAGAAGCTTAAAAAGCTGCTGAAGAAAAGCAAAAGAGGGCTGACACTTTGGAAGTCAAGGCAGAGGCTTTGGTACAAAAGAAAAGGGAACAACATCAGGAAGTTGAAGATGTGGGCTCCTCTAAAAGGAAGAAAATGCCTGCCAAACATGTCAGAAAATCACCATCCAAACTTGCTGCTAAAACCACTGCTACCAAAACCACTGCTGCCACCAAAACCACTGATACCACCACAACCACTGAACCTAACACCACAACCATCAAACCAACCACTGAACCTACTACCACAACCACCAATACACCACCTACAACCACTTCACCACCTAAATCCCAAACATCTGCTGGTTCTAATAAGTGCCAACAGATGTTAACACAACCACTGCCACTACACCACCATCACCAAAAATCTTGTACAGAAGGAAGAGAAAATCTACCTTTGTTGTACAGGATGAAAACATTCACACATCACCACCTACTACTTCAACCACACAATCTACACCCATATCTGCCATTCCACTTTCATCATTCTCACCACACACCTCACAATTTACATCCCATACACTACCACCAACCATCACACCATTGGCTGTTCAGTATCCCCTTGAACTTGATCTACTCAAGGGCAAATGCAATCCTTCTACAATACTGAACAACCATCTGAAAGATCCTTCCCATCTCTTCCACATTTTCCTGTTCCCCTAAACATAGACCAATATCTAAAATTCAAGGCTGAACAGGCAGATGCCATCATAAAAGAGAAATGCAAAGGGAAAGATGACAGGAGTGTTCAGGGCATCTATTCAGCAGAGCTTAGCAAACTGAGAAGGATTGAAGATTTTTCTAAGACCCTGAGCAACTCTATGTCTACCATGCCTTTCAACAGTGACATGGAAAGGGAGGTTAGGGAATCTCTTCTTGAGCAGATCTTGGCAACCATGCCTTATAAAACAAACAAGAAACAGTTTGCAGGCTGGACCACTCATGCTCTCAGAGAAGAACTCATAAGAATTGAGGACATGGCCAAGAATCCCCCAGCCAAGGTCTCTGCCCCTGATTTCAGTAAAGGCAGAGATCCAGCTAGAGCCTTGAAATTCAAAAGAATGAGACAAGAAATTATGGCTGCTGACTATGGGGAGATGAAGTCTGTTGCAAGATAGTCAGAGCTGAGGTTGGTTGAAACCTACAAGAAACTGGAAGAAAACAGGAAGAAAGACCCTAACTAGTGATTAGAGGGAGTCAATAGGCGAATAGGAGGCTAATCGCCTGATACATCAAGCGATTAGGTGGCTAATCGCCCCTGCAGCAGGCGATTGCAGCTTCTAATCGCCTGTTGCAGGTTCTTGACGTGTTTTTGCGCGTTAAGCCCTTCAAATCAGATCCGAAACATGTAAAATCACCCAATATCAAACCTAAACTATTAACCAACCCATTTCAAGCAAAAACCCCCAATTTATCTCTGCTCTAACGGCCTCAGTGCGATTATTTTCAAAAATGGCAAAGTACCAAGTTTCATTAACTATGAGATCTTTCCTTAAATGGCAATAATCAGATTACACCTCCTACAACTCGCAAATCACCATCTCTTTGTTATAATATCATTCTAGTGTGATTCCTAACAACAAACAAGCATTGAATCATATCATAACATCCTAATTCTTCAAGATTGTGTTAACATTTAAAAATTCCTATTGATTTATTTTTTAAAAAGATATTGTTGTATGTATACAACCAATAAATACATTTTCAAATAATGTAAATTGTATCATTTGTCATATCAAATATCATAATTATAATTATAATTATAAATTGTATATATTAAATATATATAGTTGTAAAAAATGAATATGCTAAATACGACATGTTTATTTAAACTTTCAAATTTACAATTTAAAAAGACTCTCATTTCACACTTATATATAAACATTTGGTTTTTAAATTTCAATCATGGTAATATTATCAAAACAATCTACTTAATAAGAATACAAACATAAAGTTATAATAAAAATCTATAATTACAAATATTATAACAATCATTAAATTATATTAAGTCAATACAATGAAAAATAATTAACAAACAAAAGACAAAACATATTTATTGAAAAATAAATAAACGGTGAAATAAACGTTTCATAAAAAACAGATCCTCTCATTCCACGAAAGCTATCGGCATGATATAGGTAATCAAAATGCTCCTTATCGAGGTATAATTCAAAATTTTGATGCCAACCCGAAATCCATATCCGTGTACCATGATTCATCACATGAGCCAAATCGCACAATTGAACATAAGGAAGTTCACGAGCATGTGAGAAAGATAGTTCCTTGCTCCAAATGTGACCATTCAATTTCCAAAGGTCAATAGACAAATTCGGAAACCCTTTAGCCAGAAACAAATGAATTATATCCTTGATACATACAATTCTACCATGAGGAACCCAAATATCTTCAATACAAGGAAATGATATCTTCATAAATGTATCCGTATTAACATCATACGTAAATACGATGATTTCAAAATATAACCAACCTTTACAAATCGTAAAGCATAAGGTGTTCCCACTAAACGTACCAACTGACAAAGCATAATCTCTTTTGATATATTTGTTTTCAGTTAAGAAAGAAACCCTTCTCCATGAAGCAGATTGTCTTGAGTAAACATAAGGAATAATAAACTCTTCATAACGTTTAATGTGTAATACTTTGTAGTTATTACTTGAATCTTTATAGATACCAACCGTATCAAGTTTCTAGTCAAAATAATTATCAGGATCGTAATCTGATAAAAGTTTAATTAAGTTTGTACTTGGATTCCAAAGACATAATGAACCGGCTTTTTTATCGGAGAGTAATACTAAACCATCCAAAGAGGACAAAATCTCAATGTTAGTAAACAATGAAAATCCTAATGTTGTATATATATATATATATATATATATATATATATAGTTAGTTAGTTAGTTAATCTAATCGAATCGATTACTATCCCGGATTTAATACATTTAATACTAGCCGTGAAAGAATTTAATTATTGTTTCCATATTAATATTATGACCGACTTATTAAATATTTCAGAATATAGGTTTACAAATTTAAGATGTTATATAAGTAAATAAAATCATATCAACTATGGTTAGTGAATAAAAGTCGTATTAATATGGTTAGTGAATAAATAAAATACATAATACCATTAATGACGACTATAATTAAATCATATATATAACATAGGATATGAGATTCGTGTAATGTGATAAATTACATAGATATGTGACAAACTAAGTTATTGTAACCTATTTGTATATGCTAAATATTAATTTGTATGTGTTATACTTACATTATAATAAGATGTTACATAAATGGTGAATTGTTACATGATAATTATCAAACAAATTAAGCAACCAAACATTAGACAAAACATTGTATTAAAATGCATCAAACAAAAACTGCCATTACATAATAACATTAGATAACAAAAAGTAGTCAAAACTACACAAACATAAAGTATTAAAAACATTAAAGTGTCTGTTAAATATGGATGTGCAAAACATTGCAAATGGCATGACAACATTAACATAACCTAAATGGATGGTGACATAAGTGATTCACAAAACAACACTCCTCGGATCCCACGAAAGGTATCTGCATGACAAATATAATCAAGCTGCAAATTATCCATGAATACCTCAATATAATCTGTCCCCGTTCAGCCATCAGAATCCATGATCCAGCTTCAATCACATGTGTTACATCGGACAGTTGACCTAAATCTGGTTGACAAACATCTGGAAATGAACATACCTTTGTCCAATTACCAGAATCAAACTTCCAGAGTTCAACAGAAAACTGAGGGAATCCATTAGTAAAAAATATATGCAAGACATCAGAAACTCTTAAAAGATGACATTGGGGAACCCAATATTCATGGACGAGAGGAACGGAAATTATTCTGAAATTCTTAGAGACAGTAAAGAACAATGCATCATTGCAAAACGTACCATTCGACCACTCATACTTAGTGGTATTGTATTTAATTTCACTCAAGAAAGGTATATATCTCCATGATGCAGATTTCCTAGAGTACACATAAGGAAGAATGACCTGTTGCTGGCGTTTCAAGTGTAAAATCTTAAATTCACCTATTGAATCCATATAAATCCGAGCCGTATCGTGTTGGAAGTTGTATGAATTACCAAATTCATCATGAGATAATACTTTAAAACCATTTGTAGTTGGATTCCAAATAATCAAAGATTTGGTATTTTTATCAGAAAGCAATATTAATCCGTCCAAACTTGACATTACTTGTAAATCAGCAATGCTTGTATCATTAGGGAAGTCAATAATTTTACTAAAAGCAGCAGAATTTTGTCCAGCCAGAGTGTTAAAAAGAACCAATGATGAATTCCGAAATGTAATAAATTTGTTCTGTTCAGTTTTTGACATACGCATACGATGCATGTTGGCAAATAGTTCGGAAGACAATTCGACATAAAATTTCTTAGACAATACCTTTAAACGACCAGGATTTTTTGCAGGAAGTCTTGTAAAAATCTCTGAAAGGGTTATCTCAAAATGTAGCTCTCCCATTACACTAATATCTAAATTAATAAACATAAAAAAAACGTAAGATATATATTACAATACATAAAATTGTATAATACAACAAACAAAGTTTTTAAGCCTTATAGTTGAAAATTTTTAATAATACTGTTCATTAGCTCATATTATATGAAATTTAATGTTACCAGTGTTGTAAAAATCGGGATTAATCGGTGATTAATTGGCGATTAATTGCTAGTCGGTAGGTTACTGAGTAATTTTTCGTTAATTAATCCATTAATCGGTAGTCGGCCTAGTTGGGACTAGTCGAACCTAGTCGACCTAATCGGCCCTAGTCGGCCGGCCAAAAGTAGACGATTCCAGCTGGATTTTGGCGAAAATTTGTAATTCCGGCCAACTTCCGGACAAATTCTGGCCAAAACCTGTAAATTCCAGCATGTTTTCAATCAAACGATGTAGATTCTTACTATTAGTCATGTATACATAAAAAAATGGGTCGATGATGGGTTAAAACATATGTCTATTTGAAATAGTTGCCTATAAAAATGCGTTTATATGTATAAAAAACTGAAAATTACATATAAAAAACCCAATCCGATTAATCCCGATTAATCCTGATTAATCCCAATTAATCGTTAGTCCCCACCCTACCAACCGACTAGCGCCTAGCGAGTTCTACAACACTAAATGTTACACACTAAAACAGAGAAATCTAAATTAAAACATAACTAAAAACAAAATCAAACATCAATATTAATAATTAATATATGTGAAATAATAACAAAATCTTGTAACATAATTTAGATGATTATTGACATTTACATAGATAATAGTAATCCACAAAATATTTAGATGAAGATGGACTTACAATTAGACATTTTGCATTATTATTGAAAAACTTAAAATCAAACATAAAATATTCTTAAGAATATGGACTTACAGGTTTTAATTCTTGAGGATGAAAATGTGGTGTTCTTGATACAGGAAAGAACAGGTATCAGTTAGTGAAGATGAAAAGGGTAGAAGTTAAATTGTTTATCGAAAATGATATTGATGAGTAATATTAAATTACTTTTTATTGTTTTGTAAAAGATTGTATAATGGTGTTTATATAGGTTATATATATAATCGTACTTATAATTATTTAAAACGATTGACATGACTGCCATAATTAAAAATATTGTGTCAGAATGTAATTATGTTCAGAAACTAATCTAGTCGACGAAATATTAGTCTAGTTACTATAGATTTATGATTGTACTAAAATGCCATTTGAGAAATTATAAAATACTTAAAGTATTAGAATTATATTTATTCCTTTATTTTAAAAACATAAATTACAAAACATATTACGAAATATTAATAATTAAAATAGTTTATATAATATATTTGGAAATAAAACATGAATTATATTTGCATTAATATAAGTTATTGTAAAATGATTATGTCATATTTGTACATTTATGGAATAAAATGTATAAGTTTATATTATATACGAATTTGATATAAAAAGAATCAACTTATTATACATAATAAGTGAGATAGAAATATTCAAAAATGTTTTAATTTTGATAATAATAATAAGGATAAATCAAATTGATAAAGTAAAAGGCTAATATTTGTAATAGCAACAAACTATTTATTAACCAAATTATTCATAATACGAAACCTCAAATTGTCAAATAACACAAAGCAATGAATATCCAAAACACCAATTATTCAATGTTCAAAAGATAAAGAAAAACCCAAAAAAAACAAACACCATACGACTTAGGCTTAAAACCAATTGTTCCGAAAACTACTTCTCTATCTTGGTACAGATCATTCGATGGAACTTGAAACATTGAAGAATGCAAAGAGTCTGCTTCAGAAGGCTGTATAATATAACAAAATAGTTTAGTATTTTAATTTATTGTAAAAAGGTAATTTTACATACAAATTAGTATTGTACCTGTCCAACCAAGAACCTTTTCTTAAGCTCAGAAATTATTGTTGGATTATCAGTAGCTTTAGTTATTCCATAAACATCATACTTATTATCTAAATTGTATTTCGAGACATGGATCATAAAAGCAAACTCTTTCTCGAGCAAACAGCTTAACTCATCAGGATAATTCACAGTTTCAGAAACCTACATGTATAATATACTTAATAATTTAAGACTTCAGATTTGTTTAATATAGTAACGTTTTATCGATACATCAACACTTACAGTATTGTTCTCAATCAATTGAGATACTGTCTTGTTAATGAGTTTCGCCGCATCGCGATGAAATAAGGTTAGAGAAATTGAACCATTGATGTCCTGCACACGTAGTTGGATCTTATATCTGTTTAAGAAATATCCTAAATTTTAGCAATACAATTGTATGAAACTATTACAATAAATTAGATAAAAGTTTATATAAAGTACTAACCTTGGTAATGGTGTAACTACCTTTCTCTTCCTCAAACTGATCCTTACCTTCACCAACCTCATGAATGATGTATTCAGTATTAACTTTTTTGGTACAATTTGGACATGATAGGTAAAACCAGCCAACTTCCTTACACAAATCCTTGACAGTACCCAATATAACCACATATTGATCATACAAATAAAAATCAAATGATTTAATACTAAATATGTAAGTAGTTTATTATTTATAAAGATAATAGATTATTGTTATAAATGTAAAGTTCTTCAGAAATTGTTAACCTCCTCAATGGCAGAAATATCACCAATGTTAGTGATGGAAGTATTTTCAAGAAACTCATCCTCATCAGTCAAAAACATCAAGGCTCCATAAGGACGATGACTAACTGAATGATTTTCAGCCAATCTTTTAACAAAACGGTGAACGTATTAGAATTAATCAAACTGTAACACTTCAGTAATATCATAACATGAATTAAACAGGACATATTTTGGTGTACCTTGACCTGAATGATTTAATTTCATTGACATCCTCACTAATTAATAGTCGACTTACAAAATCACCAAAGGAATTTGATACATAAGGCTTTCCTGTAAAGGTGAAAAAACATTTTAGTATAGAATATGAAAATTATAGTAATTTAAATTTTTAAACAACAAATCGTATGTAAATTTTTCATATTCATAATATGAAAAATGTAATCTAATTCTAAAAGATATATTTAGTCAAAAATAATACATTTACAATGAACATACCATTAAAATACTTCAATCTGGCAAACTGCAAGATGATTATCAATTGTTCAACTTTTGGGTTTGATGAAACATATTGGGACATTTGGTTCGAATAGTTGTCCCAAAGAGTCACATATATGCTATATACCCTATAAAAATAAAAATAGTACACTTTTAAAAAGATAAATAATTTATAAATCAAATATTTTATTTATATATTTCTAAAAATACATACTCAGAATCCACAACTTCCATAGTCACCTGCTTCTTACTGCTGAAACTGTTTCCTTCCTCATTGTTCTTGAAAAACTTGACAATGTACCCAATAACATCTAGTAAATTTGGACATGTGAAATAAAAATTAAAAAAAAAATCATATTTGTACTTGTTATTGAAAGTAATAAGTAAGATAATACAAACCTAATGTAACGAATCCTGCATTAGGATCTTCTACCTGGATGGTTTGAAATGGGACAAAAGAAAACCCAAAAGGAGGACCCTTGTAATCTTTTGTATTGTAAATGCGAGTATCTGGATTAAGACACAATTTATTTGGATTTGCAGCATACTTATACTTTGTTGTATTCATGCCAATTCTAGGATTCTTAATAACAATACAAGCATTGTCATATAAGAAGTTTTCAAATCTATAGAACCATCGTTTGAACACATTTCCCTGAATTTTATTTCCCTGTGTAATTTAAAATTTCAAAATGAATTAGTCCACGCTTAAATAGGATTCGATATGATAAACATAACACCTACATAATATAAACAGTAATTACTTGTATATAAACAAATAACTAAGAACTCACTTTTTCGTCGATAAGTATCATTTCAATTGAGTAAGACTCATTGGGATTTCGACGATCTGGTTGACGGCAAACACAGATTATACGAACTTTAAACATAACATTGTTCTGGTTGACATTAATATTATTAACCAAGCTAAACTCTTGCTGCTCAGCCATTGATATACAAAAATAAAGAAAACATAACCATACTTTTTAGAATAATGGAATACAAAAACCATATATATATATATATATATATGTATATATAGATATAATATATATCTATAATCTATATGTATAATATAAAGATATATAATGAAAATAAAGAAGTTGAAGGTACCTTGTCAAGAGGAACAGATAAAAATGATTGAATTGAGACAGAGTAAAGAGGGTGATGAATGAGGTAATTGGTAAGACATTATATAGTGTTTCGATATCGATTTATTTTTGGAACGAATTATAAATATAATTGATGATACGTAAATATGATGTTAAATTAGCAATATACCATAATTTACTCAATTTTAATATTATTTTTAAAATGAATTTAATCTATTTACATTAATTTAGGTAAACAATTTTATCAATTTGTATAGGAAACGAATATGTGTTTAATGTAAAAATAAATTACATATTAAAAAAATGGTCAACATATATTAATGGGGGTTATAAGATCAATTTAAATTTAAAATTAAAATATTTGAATACTTCATTTCATTCAAATAAAATATAATTATTACTTAAGAAAAATGTTTTTATAGGTTTCAATTTTATTAAATCTATTGTATTTACTATTTACCTTTAAAATTATAATTTAATTTTTAAATTTTCAATTTTTTAACAACTTACAAAAATAATAAAATGAATTAACTTATTTTTCCAGTATCAAGTCAATACGCATTGAATATGAGTATATGCAATTTATATGGATTATTTGAATGTTATTTTTAAAATGAAGTTAATCTATTTACACTAATTTAGGTAAACAATTTCATGAATTTCTATAGGAAACTGTCACACCCTCAAATTTCCACCTGCGGAGTTCTACCGCGAGGCGTGTGACATACCAGGATCCAAGTCAACGGTCACAATAAACGACGTCTAAATGTAAAAACATACGTAAACAAAACCATGCATAAGTTTAAAACCAACATTCAATAGTGCGGAAGCATTTTAAAGTTTACAAAAGTCATGCATAAATAAACATAAGTTCAAAAGTTCATAATCCCAAAACGTGCAGATGAAACCCTAGACACGAGACGACTCCAGTGCGACCACGTGCGCCTATCCATATGCTGCTACCTTAGCGACCTGAGAAAACATGCTAAAAGAGTCAACATATAATGCTGGTGAGTTCACAGGTTTTAATTAAATGTTTACAGTGATCCTTCAAAAACCGTTACCATCACAATTACTACTATGCTTTATAAGAACGCTAGCTAGGCGCAGAATAAGATACTCATACGGGTGAAACCATTGCTGACTAAGCCGAGTGTTACCCTTAATCCTATGGGCTACCGTCATCGCCGGTAGACCTTGTGTTGTTTAGAGACAATATGCACCCGCACGGCCTCCAGCCGTCGAGTGGGGCTTGTCAGTTCCCAATAGCGCTATCCACATTTCCCCGCCATATACCCATGTTAGTGGTTTCAAGGGATTTTCGATGAACCGTATAGTAAGATAAGTAAGCCATAGTATAACGTGATAACAAGTCATAAGTCATAAGAGTTTAACAAGTCATAAGTCATAAAAGAGTTTGTAAGCATGTTTCTCACCCCGAAAGTAAAAACTGTAAAATGTGGGGCCGTGAACTCACCTTAGGTTGCGTATTCCGTTTAAGAGTAAACCGTATGCGTGATATGAGTAAACCGTCTGTAAGATATGATAGCCCCAACTATTGGCGACCTATCATAAGATATGTGTCAAGTTAGACTAACAACCCATCGGGTTCATTAGTCCCTAAGTCCAGTCCATGACCATTATGTGTCCGAAAAGTATGTTTGACCGACAACCAGACTATGTAAGACAAGACTCGACATCCCATTGGTGACCCGACATTCCACGTGTTAGATAAATACAAGACATCATGCCACATATGCAATTAAACACTTAATACGCGCAACAGTTCACCTAGTCTAGCATAATATCCGATTAACGCATAAACAGGTCCGAATACGTGTTACTAAGTCATTGGGTGAATCCCGGGGTTCTTATCATGTTCCTAGGCGTCAAATCATGTTCCGGGATGTTAAAATATACATACAGCAGCATTACACGCGATTAGGAATCAAACTAGCAATTAGGAAAAGTCAACATGTGATTAGGGCTGGTCAACAGGCGATTACAAGGCTAATCGCCTGTTATATACACGAGTAGGCTTCACCTACTGGCGAGTACACCCCTAATCGCCTATACAGTCATGCGATTAGGGTGCTACTCGCCTGCAGTAGCTGTGAAATGCAATTTCGCGCGTTTAACGCTCCAAATCAGATCCGAAACATGTAAAAACATCCAATAGTCATCCTAACATATTAACAAACATATTTCAAGCAAAACCCCTAAGTTTTCATCATTCTATCAGTCCCGAATGCGAGCGTTTTCCCAAAATGGCAACTTAGCATGTAAACATCACATCAACATGCAAGAACTTACCCTAAATAGCAAATATTCAGATTTAACCACATAATCACGTTGTCCGATAGCATCCTACTGTTCTAGCATCATCCTAGAGTAAACCCTAACATCATTCAATCAACAACGCACCTCATAACATCCTAAATCCTCTAAAATCCTTCAAATGGGTCAAAATGTCAAATATCAACAATACATCACCAAAACCATCCAAACTCCTAGAACATCATCATACTAACTTATCTCAGCAATAAACATCAAAATAACATAAGAACAACCATGATTCAATCCTAAAAATCCTACCTTTAAACATATATAACGCATATAACACATATAAAGGTGTGGGTTTGTTTAAAAACGGTTTTAAATGGATTTTCAAAGATAAAAACATTTATAAGTCAGGTCTGGACGTTTAGGGAGTAAAACATAATCATTTAAAGGTTTGGGTTTGAAGAACACACCTTGAAATGAAGAGGTGATGATGGAATAAGCTTGAAAATGGTGGTTTTGATGCAAAAACGAGTTCCAGAGGGTGTTTGTGTGTTGGGTTATGTTATGGGACGGCTAGGGTTGCACAAATAATGTTTTGGAGGTCAAGGGTAGTATTTATAGGCGTTTTTGGTCGTCCAGCACGTTACACGCGAGTATGCAGACTTATACGCGATTAGGGTGCCTAATCGCATGACTGTTCATGCGATTGGGGCCTAATCGCATGAACAGTAGTGTGATTAGCCCCCTAATCGCTAGTATCCTCCCCTACTCGCCCCTATACAGGCGATTAGGCCAGTCTAATCGCCTGTAACCCCTGTTTTGGTGTGTTTTGCGCGTTAAACCCCGTTTTAACACATGTTAGCACATATTCACATACCGACAAGTCACATAATGATTGTAAACATATAATACATGATAAATGACACGTTCCCGCCCGATCACCAATTCCCGGGACCCGAGACTTGCGTATGTTAAAACTCTAATGATGTGCGACTCGACTCGACCATGTGTAACGTATGCGCGACTCGCTAAGGTAGACTTACTAAGTTTTCAAAAGTTAGTTACCGAAAGTTGCCGGGTGTCACATCATCCCCCTGTTGAAAGAATTTTCGTCCCGAAAATTTCCCGAAGTCGAGGAGAGAAAAACAAATAAGAAGAAAAATTTTCCGGGTCGTCACATCATCCCCCTGTTGAAAGGAATCTCGTCCCGAGATTCTTTCGGTTTCAACAGTAATGTGTGTCGACCTCTGTGCCCAAGTAACGTATCCCCAAAAGACAACAAGTGAAGGTCATGAATCAAACGTGCCAGTAATAACCGGGAAACCACCTTCCCAAATATGAGTGTGAGACAAGAGACCCCCGATGAAAGCCTACTGGAGCCTACTATGATCGGTATAACTAATCCACTGGTACCGTCCAAGTAGCATCCCCAAAGGACCCTCATCAACCCAAAGAATGAGAAACAGCGACCAAACCACAAGGAAAACACCCGAAACACGAACGCACAACAATGCGGATAAAAGTATGACCAAAGCGTAACAAGAGATAAGAGAGAATACGTACGGGTAACAGTGTCTGGGTCCGCCTGGTTCTCCCTAGCACCAATCACATAAGCATGAGCACGAGTCCACCGGCCACCGCCGTCCTTGTCCCCTTCCTTCCCTGCAGTCTCTGTGCCCCCTTGAGTCAACTTGGGACAGCTTCGCTTGAAGTGCCCCGCTTCCCCACAATGATAGCAACCCTGATTCCCCTGTGGAGCAGGGGTAGTAACAGCAGCAGTCTGAGTCGTCCCGGAGAGGTTGACCCTACAATTCTTGGCAAGATGCCCCGTCTTCTGACAACGCTCACAGCGAAAGCTCTCACAAGTACCAAAATGATGAAACCCACAACGTCCACACTTAGGGCTTTTCCCAGCATAGCCCCCCTGTCTCTGATCCGATGCTGACCCAGAAGCTTCAGTCTTCTTCGCTGCCGGTTGTCGCTGAGTCCCCGATGAACCCTTATCCACGCTCTCCCACTTCCTCTTGTTCTCAGCCGGCGCCTTCACAGATGAGCCCCTAGGAGGCAAGACACCCTCAGCAATCTTCAAATTGGTCATCTTAGTAGCTGACCGCACAGCCTCTGTCATAGTAGTAGGATCCCTAGCAGACACCAGTCCCGCAATCTCTGGCACCAAACCCGCAAGATACTGCTCTATCCTCCTATACTCTGGTGTAGACAAACCTGGACACATCACTGCTAGCTCGTTGTGCCTGATCGTGTACTCCTCAACCTCAGAACCAACCATCTTAAGATTCCCATATTCCTGTTCCAACCTCTTAATCTCCTCACGTGGGCAATACTCCTCCTTCAACCTACGCACAAAATCCGCCCAAAGCATGGCGTTGGCCTCCCCAAGACCAAGTGTCTGTGTGACGCAGTTCCACCACGTCAAGGCGGCTCCTACAAAAGTCCCCGAAGCAAACTTCACCCAATCCGCCGCTGGAGTCTCACATAAAGCAAATACCGACTCCGTCTTCTCCAACCACCTGAGTAACTCCACAGCTCCCTCCGTACCCTGGAAGCTGAGAGGCTGACAATCCTTAAACCGCTTATAGGCAACACCTGCCTGAACTGGAGGAGCAGCAGCACCCATGAAAGTCTGCTGGGCTGCCTGAAAAGCAGCTAGTGCAACACCCAACTGTTGCTGCATCATCTCATTGAGCTCATCATACGTCATAGTAATGTTACCACCACCTCTACCCCCACCACGGCGTCCACCTCCGCCACCACGGCGTCCACCTGTACGTCCACCAGCGCGACCAGACATGCTCTGCCAAAACATGAGACGAGACACTCAGTACCAATAACAAACCGAGCTACAAGTGACCAACGAACTCAGAATACGGTTACAGCATGACCGTTAGTCCGAACACAAAGTCCACCAAGATTTTCATGCATTTCGATTTGTGATTTCGTGTGCACCCGAAATAACAAATCGCTCTACATGGTCCCCAAGGCGTGCTTCGAGCTAGAACTTCAAGTCACCCGATAACCACATCCCAGAATGATATAACTAACTCAAAAGATCGATAAGTAAGTCCCCTCGGCTGTAACCCAGAGATGAAAATAAAATGAAGCTAAAAATAGCCAAGGATGAGATAAGTAATGTGACACTGTGTGATAAGGAGACCAACACCCCGACAAGGTTAGTATGGTTGCCCAAAAGACACGACTCAAATGTATGTGACCGTCTAGTGTGTGTGACTCGGCTATAGTCTAGACTCTATATGCAGTCCTAGTTCACTATAACCATTGGCTCTGATACCAATCTGTCACACCCTCAAATTTCCACCTGCGGAGTTCTACCGCGAGGCGTGTGACATACCAGGATCCAAGTCAACGGTCACAATAAACGACGTCTAAATGTAAAAACATACGTAAACAAAACCATGCATAAGTTTAAAACCAACATTCAATAGTGCGGAAGCATTTTAAAGTTTACAAAAGTCATGCATAAATAAACATAAGTTCAAAAGTTCATAATCCCAAAACGTGCAGATGAAACCCTAGACACGAGACGACTCCAGTGCGACCACGTGCGCCTATCCATATGCTGCTACCTTAGCGACCTGAGAAAACATGCTAAAAGAGTCAACATATAATGCTGGTGAGTTCACAGGTTTTAATTAAATGTTTACAGTGATCCTTCAAAAACCGTTACCATCACAATTACTACTATGCTTTATAAGAACGCTAGCTAGGCGCAGAATAAGATACTCATACGGGTGAAACCATTGCTGACTAAGCCGAGTGTTACCCTTAATCCTATGGGCTACCGTCATCGCCGGTAGACCTTGTGTTGTTTAGAGACAATATGCACCCGCACGGCCTCCAGCCGTCGAGTGGGGCTTGTCAGTTCCCAATAGCGCTATCCACATTTCCCCGCCATATACCCATGTTAGTGGTTTCAAGGGATTTTCGATGAACCGTATAGTAAGATAAGTAAGCCATAGTATAACGTGATAACAAGTCATAAGTCATAAGAGTTTAACAAGTCATAAGTCATAAAAGAGTTTGTAAGCATGTTTCTCACCCCGAAAGTAAAAACTGTAAAATGTGGGGCCGTGAACTCACCTTAGGTTGCGTATTCCGTTTAAGAGTAAACCGTATGCGTGATATGAGTAAACCGTCTGTAAGATATGATAGCCCCAACTATTGGCGACCTATCATAAGATATGTGTCAAGTTAGACTAACAACCCATCGGGTTCATTAGTCCCTAAGTCCAGTCCATGACCATTATGTGTCCGAAAAGTATGTTTGACCGACAACCAGACTATGTAAGACAAGACTCGACATCCCATTGGTGACCCGACATTCCACGTGTTAGATAAATACAAGACATCATGCCACATATGCAATTAAACACTTAATACGCGCAACAGTTCACCTAGTCTAGCATAATATCCGATTAACGCATAAACAGGTCCGAATACGTGTTACTAAGTCATTGGGTGAATCCCGGGGTTCCTATCATGTTCCTAGGCGTCAAATCATGTTCCGGGATGTTAAAATATACATACAGCAGCATTACACGCGATTAGGAATCAAACTAGCAATTAGGAAAAGTCAACATGTGATTAGGGCTGGTCAACAGGCGATTACAAGGCTAATCGCCTGTTATATACACGAGTAGGCTTCACCTACTGGCGAGTACACCCCTAATCGCCTATACAGTCATGCGATTAGGGTGCTACTCGCCTGCAGTAGCTGTGAAATGCAATTTCGCGCGTTTAACGCTCCAAATCAGATCCGAAACATGTAAAAACATCCAATAGTCATCCTAACATATTAACAAACATATTTCAAGCAAAACCCCTAAGTTTTCATCATTCTATCAGTCCCGAATGCGAGCGTTTTCCCAAAATGGCAACTTAGCATGTAAACATCACATCAACATGCAAGAACTTACCCTAAATAGCAAATATTCAGATTTAACCACATAATCACGTTGTCCGATAGCATCCTACTGTTCTAGCATCATCCTAGAGTAAACCCTAACATCATTCAATCAACAACGCACCTCATAACATCCTAAATCCTCTAAAATCCTTCAAATGGGTCAAAATGTCAAATATCAACAATACATCACCAAAACCATCCAAACTCCTAGAACATCATCATACTAACTTATCTCAGCAATAAACATCAAAATAACATAAGAACAACCATGATTCAATCCTAAAAATCCTACCTTTAAACATATATAACGCATATAACACATATAAAGGTGTGGGTTTGTTTAAAAACGGTTTTAAATGGATTTTCAAAGATAAAAACATTTATAAGTCAGGTCTGGACGTTTAGGGAGTAAAACATAATCATTTAAAGGTTTGGGTTTGAAGAACACACCTTGAAATGAAGAGGTGATGATGGAATAAGCTTGAAAATGGTGGTTTTGATGCAAAAACGAGTTCCAGAGGGTGTTTGTGTGTTGGGTTATGTTATGGGACGGCTAGGGTTGCACAAATAATGTTTTGGAGGTCAAGGGTGGTATTTATAGGCGTTTTTGGTCGTCCAGCACGTTACACGCGAGTATGCAGACTTATACGCGATTAGGGTGCCTAATCGCATGACTGTTCATGCGATTGGGGCCTAATCGCATGAACAGTAGTGTGATTAGCCCCCTAATCGCTAGTATCCTCCCCTACTCGCCCCTATACAGGCGATTAGGCCAGTCTAATCGCCTGTAACCCCTGTTTTGGTGTGTTTTGCGCGTTAAACCCCGTTTTAACACATGTTAGCACATATTCACATACCGACAAGTCACATAATGATTGTAAACATATAATACATGATAAATGACACGTTCCCGCCCGATCACCAATTCCCGGGACCCGAGACTTGCGTATGTTAAAACTCTAATGATGTGCGACTCGACTCGACCATGTGTAACGTATGCGCGACTCGCTAAGGTAGACTTACTAAGTTTTCAAAAGTTAGTTACCGAAAGTTGCCGGGTGTCACAGAAACGAATATGTGTTTAATGTAAAAATAAAGTACATATTTAGGAATGGTCAACATATCTTAATGAGGGTTATTAGATCAATTTAAAATTAAAATATTTGATTACTTAATTCTATTCAAATAAAATATAATTATTACTTAGGAAAAATATTTTTAAAGGTTTCAATTTTATTAAATCTATTGTATTTACTATTTACCTTTAAAATTATAATTTAATTTTTAACTTTTCAATTTTTTAACAACTTACTAAAATAATAAAATGATTTAACTTATTTTTCCAGTATCATGTCAATACGCATTGAATATGAGTATATGCAATTTATATGGATTATTTAAATGTTATTTTTAAAATGAAGTTAATCTATTTACACTAATTTAGGTAAACTGATTTCCAATTTCTATAAGAAACGAATATGTGTTTAGTGTAAAAATAAAGTACATATTTAGGAATGGTCAACATATCTTAATGAGGGTTATAAGATCAATATAAATTTAAGATTGAAATAATTGACTACTTCATTTTAATTCAAATAATAAATATAATTATTACTTAGGAAAAATGGTTTTTAAGGTTTCAATTTTATTAAATCTATTGTATTTACTATTTTCATTTAAAGTAACCATTTAAAATAAACATGAAACAAAAAATATAAAAAAAAAACATAATAAACCAATATTATAAGACCAACAAACATATAAATCCAATAGAAAAATGAAAGTCTGTAATAGTGTAAGTTTTCAAACATAAATTCAAAATAATATATTATACCTCCTATTGTTAATACTTCCCAACCAACAATCAAAGCATCCCAGCCATCAACAAAGAACCTGTTGAAATATGTTAGAAAATTGTACTCAAAATTGAATGGATCATTAAATTGAATAGAAAAATATAGCATAACCAACCTGGATACATCATAAATTACTTCTATGCGAACATGTTGACTCCAAGAGTTTCCGTGTTACTAAAGATTCTTCTGACCAAAAATCTGCTTGTTACTAAAGATGAACTCGTTTCGCGCTCTCCTGATACACCACAAGACCGTGAGAATCACACCATAAAAATCCTTCCTAGTTCGGATGCCTGCTACAGATGTGAGCTGATATCTCAGCACATCCCGAATGTGAAACGAGATACAATACGGAACACAGCACCAATTGTAAACAGCCGGCCACACATCAGCAAAAACCGGACAGCCAGTAAACAAATGATCCGTCGACTCAATCCCGGACTCGCAAAGTTTACAAAGCTGAGAATCAACCTGGATATGTCGCCTAGCCAAAGCCTCCGCAGTTAGGAGTCGATCAAGAAACGCCCACCACACTACTACTCCAACTTTTTTGGGGACCCAATTGCACCATAAGAAATCCACCTCCTGATGTATATTTGACACCTCGTAAAGCTTTTGCTTCATGCCACTCACTGTGAATTCCGAAACTCCACCACCTTCCCCAGACCAAGTGTCTGCACCCGACTTGAGTAGAACACTATGAAGAAGCTGCAATAAAACTCCATACTCAGCTTCTTCCTCTGCAGTCATTGTATTTCGCCTCTATACCCACGAAAAAACATTATGTTGACCATCAGTCGACATACAGTCAGAGACCACACATGTGACACCCGGCAACTTTCGGTAACTAACTTTTGAAAACTTAGTAAGTCTACCTTAGCGAGTCGCGCATACGTTACACATAACAAGGTCGGTCGAGTCGAGTCGCACATCATTAGAGTTTTAACATACGCAAGTCTCGGGTCCCGGGAATTGGTGATCGGGCGGGAACGTGTCATTTATCATGTATTATATGTTTACAATCATTATGTGACTCGTCGGTATGTGAATATGTGCTAACATGTGTTAAAACGGGGTTTAACGCGCAAAACACACCAACACAGGGGTTTCAGGCGATTAGGCCCCAATCACACTACTGTTCATGCGATTAGGAGGCTAATCACACTACTGTTCATGCGATTAGGAGGCTAATCACACTACTGTTCATGCGATTAGGCCCCAATCGCATGAACAGTCATGCGATTAGGCTCCCTAATCGCGTATAAGTCTGCATACTCGCGTGTAACGTGCTGGACGACCAAAAACGCCTATAAATACCACCCTTGACCTCCAAAACATCATTTGTGCAACCCTAGCCGTCCCATAACATAACCCAACACACAAATACCCTCTGGAACTCGTTTTTGCATCAAAACCACCATTTCCAAGCTTATTCCATCATTACCTCTTGATTACAAGGTGTGTTCTTCAAACCCAAACCTTTAAATGATTATGTTTTACTCCCTAAACGTCCAGACCTGACTTATAAATGTTTTTATCTTTGAAAATCCATTTAAAACCGTTTTTAAACAAACCCACACCTTTGCATGTGTTATATGTGCTATATGTGTTTAAAGATAGGATTTTTAGGATTGAATCATGGTTGTTCTTATGTTATTTTGATGTTTATTGCTGAGATAAGTTAGTATGATGATGTCCTAGGAGTTTGGATGGTTTTGATGGTGTATTGTTGATATTTGATATTTTGACCCATTTGAAGGATTTTAGACGATTAAGGATGATATGAGGTGTGTTGTTGATTGTGTGATGTTAGGGTTTGCTCTAGGATGATGCTAGAACAGTAGGATGCTATCGGACAACGTGATTATGTGGTTAAATCTGAATAATTGCTATTTAGGGCAAGTTCTTGCATGATGATGTGATGTTTACATGCTAAGTTGCCATTTTGGGAAAGCGCTCGCATTCGGGACTGTTAGAATGATAAAAACTTAGGGGTTTTGCTTGGAATATGTTCGTAAATGTATTAGGATGATTATTGGATGTTTTTACATGTTTCGGATCTGATTTGGGGTGTTCGGCGCGCGAAAAACCATATCAGCTGCACTATAGGCGATTAGGGATCCTAATCGCCTATGTTATAGGCGATTGGAGGCCTACTCGCCTATAAGAGAGGCCTACTCGTGTATAAACAGGCGATTAGCCCTTGTAATCGCCTGTTGACCAGCCCTAATCACGTGTTGACTTTTCCTAATTGCTAGTTTGATTCCTAATCGCGTGTAATGCTGCCGTATGTATATTTTAACATCCCGGAACATGATTTGACGCCTAGGAACATGATAGGAACCCCGGGATTCACCCAATGACTTAGTAACACGTATTCGGACCTGTTTATGCGTTAAACGGATATTATGCTAGACTAGGTGAACTGTTGCGCGTATTAAGTGTTTAATTGCATATGTAGCATGATGTTTTGTAATTATCTAACACGTGGAATGTCGGGTCACCAATGGGATGTCGAGTCTTGTCTTACATAGTCTGGTTGTCGGTCAAACATGCTTTTCGGATACATAATGGTCATGGACTGGACGTAGGGACTAATGAACCCGATGGGTTATTAGTCTAACTTAACACATATCTTATGATAGGTCGCCAGTAGTTGGGGCTATCATATCTTACAGACGGTTTACTCATATCACGCATACGGTTTACTCTTAAACGGAATACGCAACCTAAGGTGAGTTCACGGCCCCACATTTTACAGTTTTTACTTTCGGGGTGAGAAACATGCTTACAAACTATTTTATGACTTATGACTTGTTATCACGTTATACTATGGCTTACTTATCTTACTATACGGTTCATCGAAAATCCCTTGAAACCACTAACATGGGTATATGGCGGGGAAATGTGGATAGCGCTATTGGGAACTGACAAGCCCCACTCGACGGTTGGAGGCCGTGCGGGTGCATATTGTCTCTAACAAAACAAGGTCTACCGGCGATGACGGTAGCCCATAGGAACTAAGGGTAACACTCGGCTTAGTCAGCAATGGTTTCACCCGTATGAGTATCTTATTCTGCGCCTAGCTAGCGTTCTTATAAAGCATAGTAGTAATTGTGATGGTAACGGTTTTTGATGGATCACTGTAAACATTTAATTAAAACCTGTGAACTCACCAGCATTATATGTTGACTCTTTTAGCATGTTTTCTCAGGTCGCTAAGGTAGCAGCATATGGATAGGCGCACGTGGTCGCACTGGAGTCGTCTCGTGTCTAGGGTCTCATCTGCACGTTTTGGGATTATGAACTTTTGAACTTATGTTTATTTATGCATGACTTTTGTAAACTTTAAAATGCTTCCGCACTGTCGAATGTTGGTTTTAAACTTATGCATGGTTTTGTTTACGTATGTTTTTACATTTAGACGTCGTTTATTGTGACCGTTGACTTGGATCCTGGTATGTCACACGCCTCGCGGTAGAACTCCGCAGGGGGAAATTTGAGGGTGTGACAACACACAATCTTTTCTTTTCCAACTCAAAAAGTTGAGGAAACTTCCTGTGCAAAGAGATATCACCCACCCACCAATCATACCAAAACAAGATATCATCGCCTCTTCCAATATTGCCTTTTATCAATTGATCGGCTCCAAAATTTAACCCATTTAGAATACTCGGCACGCTAGCAATCTGCTTCCAATTCCCCGCAATAGAAATCCTTATCGGTAGACAATTCCACCCCCCAACTATGATCATGAATCGCCCAAATCACTTTACGCCAAAGACAATCCTGGTTTGCTTTAAACCTCCACCACCACTTAGACAATAAACTAATGTTTGCATCTCTAAGAGAACCAAGACCCACACCGCCATATTTAGTCGGGGCCATCACCTTTTCCCACGCAAGCCAACTCATTTTATCAACATCATTCGTACCTCCCTAGAAGAAAATTCCAACGCAGCCTTTCAAGGCTATTAATAACCTGAATCGGAACTCGAAATATCGAAAAATAATAAAGAGGGAGTGAGTTCAACACCGATTTAAGCAGCGTAATATATATTATAGTGTGTAACAGTAAATAATCGTATTTGATTTACTAGTAAATAAATTTATTTATTTGTGTATGTACCATTTTTATTATAGTGTATTTATTAGTATGGATGATATCGGTACTGATACAGTACCGCATAATATCAGTATGGAAATTTAGTTGAATTTAAACCCGAATATACTATTGTATAGGTTCGATCGGTACTACCATGGTATAATACTGTTTAAATTCAAGAACTAGTACAATACTGGTACGAAACTGGTATTCAGCTTGAAATATCTTATCCATATTACTAAGACTATGGTGCTGTTTGTTTTTTCTGCAGGAAAAGGTCTGTAGTCTGCGGACCACATCTGTAGACATCTGCAAGAGAAGAGGTGGACCAAAGGCCTGCAGTCTGCAAGAAGAAGACTGTTTGTTTGTTAACTTATGCAGGCTGCTGAAATAAACTGAATTTAAATAAACTGATTTTTACAGCAGTCTGGTGGTGGACGGTGGTGGTGGACCGTGGTGGTGGTGGTGAACGGTGGTGGTGGTGGATGGTGGTAGACGGTGGTGGTTGTGGTGGACCGTGGTGGTGGATGGTGGTGGTGGGTGAGGAGAATAGAAGAGGAGAAGACCTTTAAAGACCTTAAAAGACCTTGGAACAAGTTTGCATTAAGAAGAGGTCAGTAAGACCTTTTTGAGTGAAAGGTCTTCCAAAAAACAAACAATCTGCAGATCCCAAACGTCTGCGCGCGTCTGCGCAGCGCAGACAAAAGAGGTCAGAAGTGTTTCTAAGCAAAAAACAAACAACCCTTATATGTTATGGCTCACCTTGAGCACAAACTCTATCCTCTCATATCGTGACAACTGGACACTAACGTGGCACTAGATAAAGAAAGCTGCTCGTTCACCTGAACATGTTGTGGCTTACCTTGACCTCCCACGCTAGCAGCCCCTCAAAAGAGTCGTTTCTCTCTATGGATGGCAACGGGTCGGGTATGGGTCGGGTTTGGCTAATACCATACCCATAACCGGTTATAAAATCTCATACCATACCCGCCCCATTACCCGTCGGGTTTTTATCGGGTATTACCCGTCAGGTATAGAGCATACCCGCGGGTATCGGGTATACCCGTTGGTATTTACATTTATATATATATATATTTTTATTTTCTTTTATAGTCTTATGTTTTAAGAAATCTAGAGTATATGAAATTGTAATAAGTAACATATATATATTATCATCATCATAATAATCTTTAAAACATTTAATATGTAAATATATATTATAGTATGAATTTTGAAAACTATTTATATATTTCATAGCATATAAATATAAATAATAATGTTATTAGAATATATATTTTAGAAGAAAAATTTATTCTTCAAATAATGAATCTATTAGTGTGACACCCGGCATGTTTGGCTTAAACATATTAGTAACATCTAAGTCTACCTTAGCGAGAAACATTTATAAACAAACTTAACTGGGTTAGTTGAGTCGGGTCAAGTTAGGATTGTCCAGGGTACAATGATCTGGAGGATCATTAGGAGTCGTATTGGTAATACACTAGTACTGGGTTCCGTTGTTGGTGACATTACATGAACTAATTAAGTATATGTGTAGATTATGGATCGTGTGGTGGATTGTATACATAGATGTGTTTAAATGATGTATAAATGATTATTCATGCTTAAATATGTTAAACATAGACTAAGGTTGCATGCTTATGTGTTAAGATGTGTTAGAATGCGTTAAACACGACAAACTGGAAAACTAGTTAAAAAGGGATCCTGGTTCGACCACTTCGAGTGGTCGAAGGAGAGAAATTGTCTGGTTCGACCCTTTGTAAGGTGGGCGAACCAGGGAAGTGGAATTGAAGGAATTCCCTTCGACCAGAACAGGGCTCATTCGACCCTGTGAAAGGGTCGAAGGAGACCACCTTCGACCATTGAAATGGTGCGAAGGAGGATTAGTATAAATACCAACCTTTGTCATTTTTTCATCATTTCACAAACCCTAACCGTCCCAAAACGCTCTCAAACGATCTAAAACACTAAGGAAGGAGTTTTTGCTCTTCTTTTTCATAATCTAACCTATCTACAACATCTAAACAAGAATCCAAGGTGTGTTCATAATCCTAAACCTTTTTAAAAGCATTTTAATTCGTTTTCATCTAACCCTAATTGTCCGGATCTGTTCTAAGGGTGTTTTTATGATTAAAAACCTTTTAAACATCTTTCTAAATCAAAACATTATCATTTAACATAGGTTTTCATGATGAATAACATATGTAAATTGGGTATTATGTGGTATTATGTGTGGTTCAATGATTTGCTGCTATATCCATGATAGAAACATGATATAGGATTGTTATTGATGTTAGAATATTGTTGTTTAGGGTTAGGATTGGAATTTTGGGTATTTGGGGGTTTTATTGGATTTAAACTTGATGCATGATATTTATGATCAATAGAATTGATAAGAAAAGATCGGATAATCGACAAACTGAGTATTTTAAGCTAAGCATGAATCGATTTCAAAAGTTTCCAAATTGGGTAAATTATTCATGCATGAAAGTGATGTTTCCATAATCTTTACTATTTTGGGAAAGTTGCTGAAACGGACGTATTATCGGGGGAAATCGGTGGGGTTTTGTAGGGATAAGTTATCCATGCTTGACTGCTGTGTTTGATGATGTTTCGAGTCGTTTTGAATGTGTTTGAAGTGTTTTTAGGAAAAATTGCACAACAGGGGCGAACCCGGCCTCCTTCGACCGATCGAAGGTGCGAAGGAGGGAAAACCAGGGTCGAACCTGGGTTTTGTTGGGCGAACGTGGTAAAACGGGCGAAGGAGGCATCAAACGGTCGAACGAAAGGTAAAACGGGCGAAGGAGACTGAAAAGGTGCGAAGGAGACTTAAAACTGACTGGTTCGACCGTTCTGATGCAGAAATGAGATTTTTGATACAAACTAAGTGTTTTATGCTTGAACCTTGTGTGTAATCTATGTGTACTTGATTAGTTAGGGTAATGGGTCACCAACGGGATGTCGGGTCGGTCTAGTGTGTCGGTTAAACATTTAAACACGTTTTAAAACATACTTGGTTACGATCTGGACAATCGGGGACTAGATAACCTTATGGTTATTAGTCGGAACACTTATGTGAACATTTTGATAGATCTCCGGTAGAGGGATTATCAAGGGCTAAACATCTTTACTTGTAATTGAAGAACGCTACTTAAGGCGAGTTCACGGCCCCACTTTTACTGCTTTAACTTTTGGGGGAGAAAACATGCGCTAAACTGTTTTGGTAACATATGTCATACTATGGTTTTAACTCTATATTGCTATACGATCTTTTGGAAGTCCCGGGGGAAACCATGAATGTGCGGGGATGCACAACGGGGGAAATGTGGATAGATCTATTGGGCGTGACCTGCCCCACTCGTCGGCTTGGAGGGCCGGGCGGGTGCATATTGTCTCGAACAGGAACATCATCATGCTGAACATACGGGCTGCTTAAACATGCTAAACATTGCTAAACGTGTCTAGTAATGGTTTCCAATCGTAGTAGTAATAAAACATACGCCTAGCTAGCGTACTTGGTAACATTGATATAGTATGGACATGGTAACGTTTTGGTAACATATTGAACAAACCTGTGAACTCACCAGCATTATATGTTGACATCTTTTTGGCATGTTTTTCTCAGGTCGCTAAGGTAGCAATGAACGGAACTAGGCGCACGGGTCTGCATTGGCGTCTAGGCATAGTTGCACGTTTTGTAATAAAAGTATTTTGAACAACTTTTGATGATAGCATAGTTGATTAAATGTTACTTAAACGCTTCCGCTTATTAAATTAATGGTTATGTCTATTTACGTTTTCATATAGAGTTGTTTATTGTGATCGTTGACTTGGATCCTGGTTTGTCATGCGCCTCGCGGTAAAACCCCGCAAGTGGTAATTCTGAGGGTGTGACAATTAGAATAAAGCATTACTAAAAAATAGTTAAGAAAATATATATAAAACTTAAAAGTATTCGGGTATATATTTCGGGTAGACGGGTATTTAGTTTCGGATAATCAGGTCGGGTATCACCTAATACCATTCCCGTCCCATACCCGCGAAATATTTTTTTTCCAATACCAAACCCGTCCCATACCCGTCGGGTATCGGGTATACCCGTCCCAAGTGCTTCGGGTTTCGGGTATACCCGCCGGGCTCGGGTTTTTTTGCCATCCCTATTTCTCTCCTCTCCCTCCCACGCCAGCTCGCTCGCAGCCTCCCTCACGCCACCCCCATTGTCGTGTTCGCGAGTCACATGGCTCGTTCGCTCGCTAACGCCTGCTTGTTCATGCACCACAACACGTATTCTAATGTATGTACAGTTAAATAAAAAATTTATTGACATCAAGACTTATCATGAGAAGCTTGTATTATTCAACATTCCCAAATAAAGTTTATAACTTTACATCTTTGTTACAATCCATGACTTGATAAGGGTTTCGTTGTGCTTACTTCCTGTGAGCACATGATATATACTCTGCCACATTATGTGACATCCTTTGACACAACCCTCTCCTCCGAACATCGGGTGTGTGTTACACAATTAAGATATGACACGTGAAAATCTTTCACATGAATGTAGCCCTGTATTAACCATTGTAAAGCTACAATATTTGAGTTGTGGATTGTGTGTGCCACATTCAAGATAAATTTTAAGTTTATGTTTCCCAGACACTTTAAAACCTTTATTCACTTTCATAAAATTATATTTTACATTTAAAAACTCGATGAACAGTAATATATAGCCTATCAAAGTATAAAGCTTCTAAAGTATGTATTAATTCAATTTCACCTCTTATATATATTATATACAAGTGAGTTATTGTACCAAACGTTTTCAACCTGCAAAGTGTAGGAATGTAGCAAAATACGACATATGCAATATAGAAAGGTGTAAATACATGTCATAATTAATACGCACAACAGTCGCACATCACGTGTTTATAATTACACAACACATAGGCGTAAAAATGCCAAACTATGCATTTTTAACAACAAACTTTTGCACCTAACCATGAACTAGTAAGTATTTAAACCTACAAGGGTTTTACAGTGGACAAGCACCATATTACTATATACCATCTGCATCATACCACTAGGTCACAGATCACTGTAATTCATTTAATAATCTATAGCTTTGTAGCATATTAGGCACAATACATAAACATGTTTTGTTCATTTAAATCGCTTATATATAACAATATTATACTCAAATCAAAGATAATAACGTGCTTGATTTTATATATACATTTGAAAGTAATACTAAGATATATAAGTTATTGGGTTACAACGAAATTATCAGACTAAATTTAAACTAAAGCAAGTCAACAACGATGGCTGATTGATCATTTTTTTTTTTAAATGTAAATATAAATTTTCATTACCAGACAAAGAAAATTATATCAAGATAACGGGCAGGCGGGCAACAAGCTGCGCCGCCACCCCTTTCTGAATAGCAAATCCTAATCTACTAAAAACGTAACTCTGCCCACCTGAAGCCGAGACACTACTATGAATAACCCGATGGACCCTAGTCAGGAAACGGGTAGCCTCTGGTGCCAATGAGCCAAAGGTATCAAAAGCTAAGGGTACAAAAACGTGTTGGTTCTCCTCGCAGGCTTTAGCATGTCTTTCTACCTTCTTTGTCTCTGCTTTTCCGCATCGCTTGCCCTGCTACGAAGCCACTATCCCTCAACCCAACTAGCGGAGATACACCCGTCAGGTCAACACAAGCATGCTTCCCCCCGGCCCACCCAAAAACAAGGAGATCTGCTGGTCGTAGGGTGGATCTCCCTTCTGCTGGATCCGAGAGGAAGTTCATAGGGGCCTCCTTTTTTGCTGAGATCCCAGCCCGTCTTAAAATGTCCCACAGAATGTCTCGAATCCAATCATGCCGATATTTGAAACCGGGTAACTCCTTACAATGCACCGCATGTTCCCCGTATTCATCCAGGCAGGCCTTACGGCAAATCGGACAGATTTCATCCTCCTGGTACATGGGGATCATCAGACGATATTTAAGAATGGCCCTGTATTCAATAGCGGACATGCTTTGGCCAAGACCTTCAATCGGGATAACAGTCAGGAAATCTTGGGTGTGGGGGCTTTGCAAGCATTCAATAACTGCCCTCTGACGGGGGATTGATCATTATATTTTTTTTTCGCATTTTCAACAATTTGAAATTCTGTATATCAACGTGCAAATCTTAAATTTTGCTAGCAAACCGAAATCAAACTCTACTAAATTAAATTGATCTTGACATAAATAATTCTAGTTTTGCAAAGTGATTTAAAATATTATATATAATACGTATTATTGAAAATGTTAGACCTTTTGTGGGAGAATACTTAGATGCTCATATTCTTTCAAAGTGTTCAATGGGGATGTGATATCCAACTAGGAATTGGTATAATACTTGTGAGTGATGAGGGAATATAATAAAGATAAGTATGAAGAACAATTTAGGCAATGCAATCCCTTTCGTTGAACGCCGTAAATAAATTAAAAAATAATGTTTTTAAATATAATTTATTATTTTATGGTTACTAAGAACTGCTAGACCGAATGCCATTGGGTGAGATTGGACATTTTATGGTGGTTCGTGTGCTATGTTTTTGGTGGACAAAAACTGAATCCACAATACTCATATTCTCCACTCAAAAGGGTTACGTGAAGTCTTATTCATGTGTTGGACATGTACCAAACTTACGGTCCATATAATTTTAATAAACAAATGTGAAATGGGCAATATTGAAAAAGGTTTAGAGAATATATGTATGCACACATATATAATAGTCTTTCCCTTTCTATTTGATTGTAATGGCAAAATTTAAAAATTAAAATGTTAATAATAATAATAATAATAATAATAATAATAATAATAATAATAATAATAATAATAATAATAATAATAATAATCTATAGATGACGGTTTTTATACAAATAGTTCTTATCCTACAAATAGCCTTTAACTTGAGAAGTGAGTCACTGAGGCTTTGTCCCAGTGGTGTGGGGGTGAGGGTGTATAAGGTGAGGTCAGGAGTTCGAATCCCTCCACAGGTGATAAGGGTGAATATTAGGTGAGGATGTAATTAACCGTTCAAAAAAAAAAAAAAAAACTTGAGAAGTGAAGGAGGGGTATTATTTTTTTTCATATTGTTAAATATGTATTTTAGTGCTGAAATATATAAAAAAAAATGGTGTAGAGTAATTACGTAATTACTCTAATGACGTAATTACGTTAAAAAATTAATTATTTTTTTATTATTCATCTAGAAAAACATGTTTAAGCAGATGAGAAAAAAAAAAAAACCCTTCACTTCTCATTTTAGTAAGTTAAACCCATTTGTATTTGATCGTTACTCATAATATATAATGTATATAATCTATCTATACAACTAATATATGAAACTCAATGTGGACACTTGTCAATTCCACATTGAGCCTCAAATTACATAGGCAATCAATTTGTGCCAAGTGTCCCATTGTGAGATTTTATAAAATTTTTCGTTTTTAAAAAAAAAATACAGAAAATATATAAACCTACAAAAAAAAAGCGGACATAACACATATCAGAACATAATCGACGCCTCCTTCAAACCTAAGACCTAATCTGGCGATTCAAAGGCGATTCAACCTAATCATTCATCTCCAATCCAAGGTAATCTCTATTTGATTGTTATCTCAATAAATCCATGTTCATATATCGATTATTCTTTATTTTGTTTTACTGATTTTCCATAAATGTTTTTAAAGTTTCGATTAATGCTACCTCTCTTTCTCTGTCTTGTGTTTGAGTGATTGTTCTTTAGTTTTCGATTATTATTGTTCTTTCGTATTAATTGTTTTGTATTTGAGAGATGATTTAGGGTTGATGTTTTATGTTTCAAGTTAGGGGTTTTTAGGTCTTAACAACTGTTACCTTTGAATACTTCATTTTTTGTGTATTATTGGTTAGGTTTAATAATTTTTTAGTTTTAGGCTTCGTGTTTTAGGGTTCGTGTCCGATTAATGTTTAATGATTTACCCTTTGAATGTTGGTGTATTGGGTTTTGTTGTTTATGTTTAGTAAATCTTTAGATTTAGGTTTCAATGATTTACCTTTTGAATGTTGAAAGAAGATTCATTTATATAACAGGTTGTGGGGTTATTAAGTGTTAACATATTTGTGCGTACAAGGTGTTTGATAAAATGTCTGAATGACAGAATTTGATTAGGTGTTTGATTAGGGTAAATTGATTTTTTAAGGTTTGAGTGATTCTTCTTTAATTTTCATTTATTATTATTCATATTGATTAACGGTTTATGTTTTAGGTTACAACTTAGTGTTTGTGTTTTAGGTTTCAACATGTATTTCGAAATGTTTTTTCAAGCTTTTGTTTAAACAGTGTGAATATTTTTGCAAATTATTTTGATCTATGCTTACAGTTTTAATTTTTGTTTATGAAACAGTGACACAATGTTGTATGGGTTTTGGTTATATATGGAGGATAACGACGTCGCTGCTTTGGTAAGATATCTAACATGTTTTACTGTGTTGCCATAATATATGTTTTAAAGTATAATATGTTTTCAATATTTTAAATTGTGTGTATTTTTTGATTCAGCCGTTACCTTCTGATTATGGTGAATGGATCAACAAATATAATTATCCCACTGGTGTTACCCAGGTCCGCACATTAACCTCTGAGGTGTTTGAGGTTACAGTAACAAGCATCAATGGAAGCTGGTACTTTTACGACGGCTGGAGAAGCATGATCAATGAATTAGGGTACCCACCTGAATGTAACTTCATATTTCAATATGAAGAAAATCTTCATTCATTCCGGATCATCAGTTTCCATCAGGATGCAGTATCGGCACCTGGTAACTTTTTTTACTGCAGTTTGAAGGACCACAAATCAACGCAAAAACGTCTTGTAAGTTTAATCAATTGTGATTCAATTAAATTATGTAAATATTTTTTTTACAGACATTTATTAATGTTTTATAAATAATTATTTTTGCTTCTTAGCATATTAGTCCCTTTGTTACACATGGATTACTAAATAAAAAGCTTCCAGTAAATCCAGTAGATTGCAGATCTGTTCGGCGTTCATGCTTTGAGTTAGAGATTGTGCGTGAAGATGGTCATTTTTTTGTTACTAGAGGATGGCCTTGGGTGCAGGATGCTCTTGGAATAACAAAGGAGCATTTAATTGTTTTTGAAATCGTTACGCCGGTATTATTTTCTTCATTTCATACATGTTTTTTCTATTTTTAAAAATTATTTTACTGGCTTTATTCTAATGCGTTTTAATTTTTCATTGTTTTGGATACAAAAAGAGGATCTACAATTTGTCATTGTTTTTTAAGAACAAGCTTACTCTTCCGTGTGAGGAGTTTTGGGCAACAAGGGTTAAGGTGGAATACGAAGATGAAAATGAACTGATGAAGATGTGATTATTCTATCTGATGATGATGGACAGGATGATGCTCAAGGTGAACCGGTCGAACATTTTCAAGACAGTTCAATGGAGGTTGATGATGATGGATCTGAAGCTGTGGAAGATGAAGGTGTGCTAGTGGTGTTCACTGTTGACAATCACTTTGTAAGTGTTACAAGTTAGTTCTTACAGTTTCCATTTATTTGCCCATTAATCAATCAGTTTTTAAAAAGTGTGTTTATACTATAGTAATAGGTTTGTTGCGACAAAGTTGATGTTCATTCTACATAGCTATAATATATAGTTAGTTAATACGTAACGATGGATTGATGACATCTTGAAATGGTAATCAACTAAAATAATGAATGTATGTGATTGTTATTGCTATTACAAGCTTTATGATTTATGTTTATTCTAAATTCAACAAATATGCAGAATGATTTGAATTAATTTTTAGTGTATAGATTTGGTGTCGCAAAACTTTAGTTGTTAATCTGTCAAGGTTATTTTCATTCATTATTTGTTTAGTATAAACGTAGATAATACTAAACGGAAACTGTAGATATGTCATATTGCATTAAATGGGTGACTAATATGTTTTGTGAAATTTCGTTAATAGGTCAAGTAATGAGTAGTTGTGATTGTTATTACAATTTCAAGCCTTATCATTTATGTTTCTTCTTATGTAGCGTATGAAGCTTGAGTGGGCAAAGCAAAATGTTTGAACCGTAAAAGGTCGTTAAGCGTTTCTGATGGTGAGGGTCGGTCATGGGGAGTGTATGTGGGAATCGAGGGGTCAAGAGGAAAACCCCGTTACAACATCAGAGGCATGCAGTCTTTTGTCGATAATAAGGGACTTCATACGGGTGATAAACTGCATTTTCTGTTTTTCAAAAACCAAGGTTCGTTCAGGCTTTCTAATGTGGTTAGAGGTGACGGTAATTAGGTGGTTTTAGGTTGATGACACTTTTTTGTAGAATGACAACTTTTAGTGGGTAACATAACAAAAAAAGGGGTTGTGGTTTGCAAGGACTAACTTTTGCATGTTTACTACTTATGTGGTAATTCGTGAATTTTGGGGATTTTTGTGTTTAGCATCAGTAATATTCTGACTGATTATGTGGATTAGTTAACAACACTATATATTTCATAATAAGTATGTTATGGATAATAGTTGTCCATGTTAATGTTAATTGGTCGTTTAGGAAGTAAGATAGTAAACATAGTGTATAATGGTTTTTTTTAAAAAAAAAAAACTTTAAAATTTAAAGATAATGTTGTTTGTTTTTAGTAAATTGTTTGACTTTTTTAAAATTTTATATTAATCTATTATTTATACCATTTTCTTAATTATGGAAATCTGTTTTATAAACGTATTTTAGGTTAATAAATGGTTTGACTTTTTTGAAAATCATATTAATTTCTTATTAATGCCAAATTTTAAAATTAAAAAAGTCAAAGGTCACATACTTTTTCACCGTTTAATGCGTATGTAGTAAACTGTGTATTTTTTGGGATGTTATGTCTTTAAACCCGAATATCCTGTTATGGTTTGTATAGATATGATCATGAATCATGAGATATTCCTAGGAGTAGTCTAATATTGTAAATGTTAATGCAAGGATTTGTAAAGTATGTTAACCATCTTTCAATCTTATAGTATTATAGTAAGTTACAATTATTTAGGTCAAATGGAAAAATTTTACTACAACGATTTTTTCTATATTAATGTTTAGTAATTAGTAATTATGTTTTAGATTTTTGGTTTTATATATGAAGTCCTCATAAAAGTTCATATAGAAACAATTTTTTAAGTTATGAAAATATAGATTTTTTTACTTTATTAATACGCATCCTTATTGATGTACAATTTAGTCAACTTTTAATTTAATCAAATCAAATATTAAATTTGGTCAACTTTTAAAATAAGTAAAAATTTTTAAATTTATAACTTTCTAAATCAAGGTGTGTCGAAGCTTTCTAATGTTGTTAAGGTTAATGGTAGTTAGTAGGTTTATTGGTGGTGGTTTCTAGATTTAGATTTGACTTTTTATTAAATTTGGTTGATTTCTATAAGTTTTAATTTGACTCAAATTTTGGTAAATTTCAACACAATAATATCAAACGGTTTTCATTTAAAAAATTCAAAACATATTCTTTTTTTTTGGCAACCTTTGACTTCTTATTAAATGTAAATGTCTTAGATTTTTTCATGTTTAACACAAAATTCCATTATTGTTAAAAATGATACAAATTTAAAAATTATATTAAAGCTAAATTCTGTATACTTAACCAATTCGTTTTATACCCAAAAACAATTCTTTGTTAAATTTTAAACCTTTAAAAAGTTAGATTACGTTTATTTTATGTATTTTGAAACCTTTATATTAGATAGGTTTAGATTTTAATGTGGTATATAGATTTAGATAAAATAAATTGTTTTTTTTTTTAATTTTAGCAACATTTAAATCTAAATTAATTCTGGTTTCCATTTTATAATTTCCTTTTTAATATTATTAATTCCTTAACATAATCTGGCAATTTAGAACTTTATATACAGATTTTGTTTTGTAAACTATAGTGTAATTCCTTCAACTCTGTCAGGTATGTTTATCAAATTTTACATAATCATTCATTTATTTTTTTTATTCATGTAATGTTGTATTACTTACATTCTATTAAATTGCAGCTTTATGGATCCGAACAACATTACGTATTGAATGACATCAATTGGAGGATGTCTCAATATACAATCAAACTTAAGGTGCTTAGGATCTGGAAGCGACTAAACCGCAAGAATCTTGCAGAAATTCTTTGTCTACATATGTTTCTTATGGATTTACAGGTTAGTGTTTAAGGTATTGATTTTTTAATTTATGTTATTAACATGTTATTGTTACTAATAATTCTGAATAACTTTATTTTGTGTCTCTTTAATAGATCGTTTCATTTTAACCAATATTATTTTTATATGCAGAGGGATCAATAAACTTATTGTTAATAACCCTAACAATTGTTAGTACACATAAAGTACACGTATTGTTAATAACAATAACCAATAACTTTTTTAGTTTATAATTAATATTTCAAATTTTAAATTCATATATTAACAATCGCCACTTTTTAAGCTTGTTGCAGAAACAAGTCTTTTCATCTGCTCATACAATTAATAGGGAATATTAATTATTATCAGTGTTGAAAATCTATGTTGTCCCTTCAGTTCTTTACACGCGTTTTAACATATGTATATAATCATAATCACTAAACATAAATCACAACTCTACTTTCTTCAAAATAAACACACATAAGTTCTAAAAAAAAGATATTAAGCAATGGAAAAGGTTGTGAGTTGGAGGTTATGCAGTATCAAGCAAAGATATTTGGTGAACATGAGTGACAATTCATGTTTACTTTTTGGTTCAAGAAAAGCTGTTATGCAAATGGGAGCAGAGTTTCAAAGAGAAATGTATGACTTTGGAAGAACAATGAGGTTGCCAAGCATTGAAGAAAGGAGACTGATTGGGAAGTTGGAAGACATCTTTTAAGTGGATGAGTTTGATGAACTTTTGGAGGTATTTCCTGTCTACAGTTGGTTTTTTGTTGAAAATCTTAATATTGCAAGTGTGCAGTTTACCGATGGGTCACATCGGTTGATGTCAAGAGACGAACTTGAAAACTGCAACGACTATGACTTGCTGGTGGAACTCGATAAGGTAGGCATGTCTAACAGCAATAGAAGCTTAGCGATGGTGAACCTGGAACAAATGATTCGCCTAAAAATCATGAATCTGGAGGAGGAAGCGGCAATGGTGGAAGCAGAGGAGTCATCCGATTCTGAAATGGATGATGATGAAGATGCTGATTAAGTATAGTATGTTTTATATGAACTTAAAATACTTTTGGTTGATATGTAATGAATATATTATGATGCAGTTTATTAACTTTAGTAAAAGTTGAAATTTTGATGTATAATTATTAAAACAACCTTAATCAATTATGTTTAATAATCTATTGGTTTTGTTATTAATTTAATATTTTTCATTACTTTTATTTGAACTTGGCTTTAGGTTGTAAATAGAGTGTTCCAATAATTCTTGATTATAGTAGTAAATATGCGTTGCTTTAAGTGGTAAGAATAGAATTTAGAAAACTTATGAATAGATTTAAAGTTCATAGTGAAAGTTGTGAATTGCAAGGCTATGATATGTACAATACATAAGTAAAATATCAATATTGATTTGAATAATTGTTATTAGATCAGTAACTTTTAAAAGTTTATAAAAAGCTAGGTTATAGTCACGCGTGTACACACGTTGTATACCCAAGTCAAATGACAATATGCCACTGATATTTGGTGATAAAAAGCTAGCTTTTGTTTTTATTTTTTATAATTGTTCCATGATCACCCTCATTGAAGTTGATTTAAGTTTTTACTGTAAACAAAACATGCCTATTTTAAACAGACATAAAATCTGCATTTACATCCTTCGAAGTTTGAACCCTGTGTTCATGTTAAAATATAACAAATTGTTTAATGATTATGGATATATAGATATAATCTATGGATTTTATTTTACAATATTGATAATTAACATTTTTTAATGTATCGACTATCGAGTAAGTCAGTTGTTCAATTAAGGAATAAAACTTTTTCATTATGGCCCGTGAATGGATAAGCCCAATTGTCTATACAAGTCCAACCCAATTCATAAAAGTTTGTTTCAAAATATAACTACGTGTATAGGTCCATAAGTTTTCACCATGGGTCATTAATGGATAAGCCCAGTAGTGTTAGTAGCCATGGGTTTTATACTTTTAGTAAAATTATATTCTGTCGCATCTTCTTTGTATTGTCTGTTAACATTATAAAAACTGTTTTGATCGTGTTATATTAATTTGCACTAAGTGGTGACACCTTTTTAGTTATTGCAACTGGATTTTTAGCAGAGATGGATTGTTAATACTTAATAAAGAGGGTAAACCACAAACAAAGACAACAAATGTTGTGTACAGAAAGATTTTCTTAAATCTATGACTTAATTTTGTAATTCGTTTCCTTCTCCGGCATAGTAATCAAATTCTTTTAACACTTAATTACTTTTGCCAAATCATCTCTTCAAATCTAATCTATGATAATATATTCCTCATTCATATATTTCATAATAAATTTATAATTTGTTAATTTGTTTTATACTTATACATCTAAATAATAACCTCACCAATATGTTTACCTATGTATGCATTCTAATGTTCCCATCATATATTCAGCTTCGTATTCTTTGAGACACATTCCATATTTCTTACACTAAATATTATTTGATTTCAGCCTCGGGACTCTCCCGTATCTTTTAGATTTCATATCAGGTGGAAACATTGGTATCAAAACTCTTATTACTAGAATAAATATGATACCATCTGATATCAAGATTCCAGTAAATTTCCAAAGGCGTCAATTTCCAATAAGTGTATGTTTCGCAATGACCGTCAATAAAAGGCAAGGACAGTCTTTTATCTAAGGTTGGATTGTATTTAAGAGAACCTGTATTCTCACATGGCCAACTTTATGTCGCATTTTCAAGAGTTAAAAGCAGGACAGGAGTGAAATTATTTATACTTGATGGTGATGTGAATGTGAAAACTAAAACCAGAAATGTGGTGTATAAAAAAATATTTAGTGATATTTGAATAAAATTTGTATTCGTTGTGTTATACTTTAATACAATATTTCTACTGTATTTTTCTTTATACATTATAATTCCCTAAATAGATGTACGTTGGTGAACCGCGTGTACACGCGGGCTAAAATCTAGTAACTAATATACAAAACTCCCTTTAATGACACATATCAATCAATGGTTGAGTTTACACTTTTTCCCCCTTTTTCCACATAAAATTGATAATTCAAAATTTTTTTACCAATCAATATTAAACCATTTTCCTAATTTTAATCAATATCAATCATCATTTTAAAATTTTTAAAATTGCTTTTTCTATTAGCTTTCTCTTTCATGTTCAAAATAGTTTCCCTTCCCATTTCTCTCTTGTAGGGCTGCAAACGAATTGAACTTTCAGCGAACAGTTTATGAACTGTTCGGCGGAAAGTTCGTTTGTGTTCGTTCGTTAAATAAATGAACGAACACGAACAAAAAAATTTGTTCGTTTAGTTAAACGAACGTACATGAACAAAGGTTGTGTTCGTTCGTTTATGTTCGTGAACGTTCGATAACGTGTTCGTTTATGTTCGTGAACGTTCGGTAATATGTTCGATAGTTTAATATGGTTTTTAATTATTATAAAGTTTTTTGCATTATTTAATTTTTATTTATTTTACCCAAATAAGTAAATAATTTATGTGAAGTAAGTATATCAAAAAACTTTACTTTTAGTGTAATCATGAAATCATTAAATAAATAATTAATAAAGAATTCAAGTTTAAATAACCAATTAATGAAGACTTCAAGTTTAAGATGTGAACTTAGTTTTTTTAGACACTACTTTATTATGTTGACCAATATTATGTTAAGTACTAAGTTTGTTTCTATAACTAGGTTATATTTTTGTGAATCTAGTTAATTTCTTAGTATATGTTAATTCAATATTATTTGGATGTTAATATATGTCCTTTTGTGTTTGTTTCCGTTCATGAACACTTTGTATCAATCCACACCTGTTTTTGTTCATTAATTTCCAATTGTGTTCGTGAACGTTCATTAACAAAATAAACAAACACGAACACGAGTGTTTTTTTAACAAACGAACACGAACAGAAAATCTCGTTCGGTAAGTGTTCATGAACTGTTCGTAAACACATAATTTTCTTAACAAACGAACACAAACAAGGCCTTGTTCGTATTCGTTCGATTCGTTTGCAGCCCTACTCTCTCGTGTTCAATGTATTCTCATCTTTATTGCTCTTCATTTTTTTTTAAATCGTAAGTTATATAATCGTATCTTTAATAAATTGTTTGACTTGTTTTTTAAAATCTCATTTTCTGTTAAAAACAACATCAACAAAGATACAGATCTATTGTTGGTAAAGTCGAAAATACTCTGTTTTTTTTTTTTTTTTTTTTTTTTTTTTTTTTTGTTCTTGATGTTTTCTTATAATCGAAGGTAAGGATTTGTTGCTGTGTTTGTGTTTTTTTTAAATTATATCTTCGTTGATATTTTTAGGTTGTTTGTTTTATTCATCATGTTTTTTAAAATCATATCGTACGTGATCATATATTTTTTAATTGTAATTAATAACATAAGATTATAAATTTAATCTTTTAAATACTAGACCTTTTTTAAATTAATAAAAAAAACATTTATGCAGCTAGGTTGTGTATGAAAACGTCCTTCACTTCTGGTGTAGTGGTAGGCGGCCCAGGATCCTCCTCGTGAGACCCAGGTTCGAACCCCATTGCAACCACTTGGAGGGACAAGGCAATGATGGAGATAGATCTCAGCCCGTTTGGGTCCTGGTCTGATCCTGGGCCACCCCCGGTTTTAATCCGGCCGTTACTTTAGCGATTGGTTCGTGTGGAGGCGGTACGGTTCTCGGGAGGCCGTGATACCAAGTCTGATACTCCGAGGACACGGGCCCGGTTCAAACAACGTAAGTTCCGAGGGGTACTGGTTTTGTAGCAAGGCAAGCAGTGCGCAAAGCAGAGGCGGAAAAAGTTGAGAAGCATGCTAAAGCTTGTGAGGAGAACCAACACGTTTTCGTACCCCTGGCATCTGATACATTTGGCTCCTTGGCACCGGAAGCCATTCGTTTCCTGACCAGAGTCCAATGGGTTATTCATAGCAGTGTCTCGACTCCGGAGGGCAGGGGTTCGTTTTTAGCAGGCTAGAAAGGGGTGACGGCGCAGCTTGTTGCCCGCCTGCCCGCAAGAAGGGGACTAATAGTAAGCTAATTGGAATATTATTTGGAGAGAGGGGCTTGGATCACACCAACGAGTGACATGTGTGTGAACGGATTGAAGCTTGTTCATCTAAAACCATGATTGCTTAAGTTTCTCTTCACTTCCGCTGGATTTGTATATTTTTATTATGATTGTGTTCGTGATGTTTATTGTAAAAAATAATTGTCATGATTAATTGTCGTGATATTGGGTTGAACTTTGTGGATGTTTATATTGTGCTTGAGCTATAGGAATGAATTCCGTCAATTAAATTTTGATGTTGGGTTGGATATTGTGTATGTTCCTGTATGCGTAAACCATAGAGATGAATTTTGTCACTTATGCATTAACTTGACATATAGAATTTGGTGAACTAGATAAAGAAGCATACTTAGGGCCTCGCTGCCATTTGTTGATGCCTAAGTCTTGATTCTCTGTCCTAGCGTTTCTTGCAATGAAAACCTATCATACTAACCTTAGAAATCCTAGTTACTTACATGTCTAAACCCGGGAGTGATTGTTATCTTCATTACTGTTCTTAGTTTAAATATTATTGTTATCATTCAACTATTCCTATAAAATCAAGAAAAATATAAACTAGCAAGCTTCATAACAAAACTATATCTTCATAAGTGACTTTGACAAACAACTAGTGCAACGCTAACCACATGCTCCTTGGATTCGATACCCTACTTACCCTAACTACATAGGTTATTTAGGTTTTGCATGACCCGTGACGACCGGCTCATCAGATTCAACAATACAATTCTCCTGATAAACAAGCAAAGATCAGAACTTTGGATGGAAGGGTTTTTGATATATGGATTTTCAAAATATCAACTGACTATTACTTGCTTGATGGTTGGAAAGAAATGGTTTGGTCGTTGAAGTTGTGTCTTAGGATTATCCTACTTCTGATGTCATTCCTTTCTGTTCCTTCCCTGTTGAATATCCCAACTATTCACTATTAATTTCGGGATGGATCATGAAAGATTTTGTCTTGAAATGCCGATAAGGAATAGCCAGTTATAGAAGCCGGTGGTTGGGAATGAAAGCATTCCTATGCTAACAAAGTAGAGAGACTAGTTAAAGCTAGGGGCAGTCCATCTATTCTTGCTTGAGTTTTTTCAAGATACGAAATGAGCAGCCCTTTTTCGGGACATCATCTCACTATTTGGCAAGTCAATTCCACTTACTGACTCAATATATCTCTTAATAGGTTCGTTTGCCATAACGCCTGGACATGATAGGAGATCGCCCAACCTTCCAATTTCTCTTTCTAAAGCAACTATAACGGATAGGAAGCTTCCCTTTAAAATTTTCCAACGCCGGAGAAGAGAACTTCAAGGATACGCGCTAGGTATGCTTTTCCCAAGAATAACACTTTTTGTCTTATTTAATGGGGAAGTACCAACTGATGTCTTTAAAGACATTTAGAATGACATTCGAGATATGGAAGGGTGCTTTGGGTTTGATCTGAGATGGGTTCATGCTAGGATGGGTGCAGTCTCTAGGGGTGTGCATGGGTCGGTTTGGTTCGGTTTTCATCATTAATCATAACCATAACCATAACCATACCCAAACATTGGTTATGGTTAATCGGTTATGGTTTGGTTATGATTATTTCGGTTATTAACCAAAAACTTCAACTGAAACTAACTTTCGATGAAAGTTCAAATATTAAAAGCTTGTGGGTCTACAAAAGAATAAATGAAACCTACGATGTTGGACTTAATTTAGCTTTTTTTATAAGACAACCAATAAGGATCCTTTTAATAAGATATTTCTCGACATCTAAAAAAACTTACTTAAGCCTAAGTTTAATTCTTTATCAAAATAAAGGTCATTACATCAAGATCATTTTGTTACTAGCATATTTATATCTTAGTAAAAAACCTTTACATGGTTAGAATTTTATAATTTTTTTGTATACAAGGAGATATTTAGAATTTTATGATTTTTTTTTTTTTTTTGTATATTTTTGTGATATCTAATACAATTTATATATCTCAGGTTCTTTACATTAATATGCAATGTCAGTTACTTTTGTTATTCTCATAAGTATATTTAAGTCTCTATAACCTACGTTTATTTTTATTTTAAACTAGCATTTAGGACCCTGTGTATTGCGGCAGGACCATTAAACCAAACAAAAAGTAAATGTTACAACATTGAACCACGTACACCCGTTGCGACGTGTTATCATCGAAATGTAAAACATATAAAAGAATAACCAAGTCGAGCTAGAACCTGCGTGCTATGATAGGGCCGTTAACCGGGAAAACATAGAGGTAAAAACATTTAACATACGCGGGTTAAAGCGTGCTGACTCACAAAATTTAAATCGAAACATAATTCATAAAAATTTAAAAGCTTAGGGACTAAAATTTAAAGTGGAAAGGTGTTGAATTATACATTAAATTTTGGACAAATTTATAAAAAAATAAAATATAAAGGGGTTAAAAGTAAAAAAAAAAAATCACAAAAAGACAAAATAGGGTACTATTGTTAAACACCCTCAATTGTTATATATATGGTCTTTGAACATAAATCCGGTCATCTTTATGTTTGGGTACAACGGACGGTAACCGGACATGTTATTAAAAATTCTATAAAAAGAAAAAGGAATATAGACATTGGACTTAAAGATATACATTAAGGATGAATCAAACCAAACCAAACCAAACCCAAATGATGCCTATTATTGGACTTAAAAATTTAGCATCAAAGTTCAAAGCCTTGTTCAATTCTAAAGTCCAATACAAATCTAGTCTATTATTGTCTATAGATCAGCTAAATACCGCCCACTGAGCTTACATTTTTTTTACAGACAGTACTGCTGATTTTCATTAGTATAGGGCAAATTTTACATTAGGATGATAGGTAGACGGGTAATAAGTTGTGCCGCTACTCCCTTCTAAATTGTAAAACCTATCCTATTAAAAACAAATCATTGCCCTCATGGGGTTGAAATGTAGTTGTGAACGACCCGCTGAACTCGGTTATTTTTGGCGAAACCGGTTTGGGTTGTATACCGAATCAGTTTGGCCAACTTCGGTCAAAACAAGTTTGAGTCGAAACTGATTTGGAACATAAACCGATTATGGAGGAAATTATTCAAACCCTATACAAATCAGTATGGGTCAATTATTCAAACCCTATACAAATCAGTATGGGTCAGGCTGAAACTGGTTAAGCTGGCTAAAACTAGTTTTTCAAATCTACTTGGATCCAAACCGGTTTCAGTAACAAGAGTAGGAACCAATATAAAAACTGATAGTTTGAGTCAGATTGGAATTGATTTGGGTCAAACCGATATCAGTTGGGGTTAGGTACTGGTTTGTAAATCCAAACTGGTTTTGTTGTTGATCTCTATTATAAATCATTCGACAACTAATCAACTATGAATACTATGATTATTACATTCATACTATGATTATTAAAAAGTATTTTTAAACACCCAAAAGCTAAAAACACTTTTTTTTCTCTCCCTTTGAGCTAATTACCTTACGATTTTTAAAAACGGATAAATTTTCATAGCTTAACATGATTTTTTTAAAAAATTGCATCATAAAAACTAGTATTTAATTCTATTTAGTTAAAATACATTATTGCTATTGTTTTTTAGTTTAAAAAATGATGTGTTGCGTGATTAACAATACCTAAAGTTGAGCAATAACTCGATCGTTAACTGAAAACGAAGCAAAACACACACAAAACCAAACCGAAATCAGTTGATAATTGAATTTACCAAAAACCGAATTAAATTAAAATTGGTTAGGGTTTTCTTGTACCCTTAGTTAACTGAAATTAACTAACTCGAAATTGAACAATTCATATACTTTTAAGCAAAACTTTGGTCGATTTTTGGTTATAGTTATTCAACAAAATTAACTGAACCAGGCATAAAACCAACAATAGAACAAAATAAACCAAACCAATTAAACGATTGGTTAATAGGATCGATTAACCAATGACTTTGGTTTCAGTTGAAACTAATAATCAAACTAAACCAAACCATACACATCCTTAATGTATGTGTTCCATGCTGTATCACGTTAACACCCTACTACTAGTCACTAAAACCAAACTATGAGAATAAGACATATTCTTCATTTCCCATGTCATACACTGGACCATCCCTCTCTCCCTTGTCACCGACCCCAGCCAAACCCTTAAACCCATCAACCCAATTGAAACAGACAACTAGAATTCAGGTTCCATTTCCAATGACACATTTGATTTGTATGTACCCTACAAAAACAATGAAAATGGTCATGTTATTTTTTTCTCTTTAGTTCATTAAACAACGGAAATTCGATAAAATATAAATTCACTAATAAGGGTTGACTTAACGCTAAATGTTGTGATTCCTTACCTTAAATTATGTGTTGTGGGCTGTGAGCGAGCAGGTGTGAGCAGCCAGCTAATCCACGTGGCCTGCGAACACCACAACATACACGCACGATTGTGGCCGCGAGCGAACCATGCTACCATGCTTGCGTGTGCTAGCGGGTGAAATTCGACCGTTGGCCGATTGTTGACCGTTGGCAACGACTGCTTTTGGGACTTTAATAAAAAAAAAAACATTTTTAAACTTTATAACATCCAAACCATGATTTACAAACTCACAAACATTCAAACATCAAACTATAAAAACATCTTCAAACCGAAATGGAAAACACGTCATTGGAAGGTTGTTACTCATCGGCTATGGAATTCATGACGGAAGACGGGTATGGTACTAAAACGGAATTTGACCAAAACCTTAGCCAAATGCCACCCCGTCTCCTACTTTAGTTACTCCGGATACGCAACCACCGGAAGATGTCGGCCCCAAAAAAGCGTGGACAAAAGAAGGGTGCGAGAGGTGGAACATCAAGACGGCTGACCCAAACGGTCGAACAAGAAACATGTCCAAAACGGCAAGCGACGCCGTGGAGCCATAATCGCCTGAAATAGGGGCGAGTATGGCCATAGTCACCTGGAATGGGGACGACTATGAACGATAGTTGCCTCCTGCAACACCATAGTCACCCAGAATGTCTGCACGACTAGAAACACCTATAAATACCATACTTGAATTGTTAAACATCATTTGTGCAACCCTCACTCGCCCTAAACCTCTCTCACACCATCCTTAACCTCTAAAACCCGTTTTTGCTCTAAATTTACCATTTCCATGCTTAAATCATCATTTCCATGCAAGATCTAAGGTGTGTTATTCATCCTAAGCTCTTGTTAAGTTATTATTTTGAATCCTAAAGGTCCATACCTGATTTTATTGTGTTTACATCTTTGAAAACCTTTGAAAAACAGTTCTAAACTACATCTAAACATCTATATGGATTTTTAATGAAAGATACAAGCTTGAAATGGTTTGTGATGGTCTAAAACATGGAGATTATAGTGTATTTGTTATTTTACTAATATGGAATAGTTGCTAGGATGATTATCTCAGGTTTTTTGTGGTTGTTTGATGTGTTTTATGAATAATATGACTTTTGACCCGTTTGAGGGTGTCAGAAGTATTTAGGATGATATGTGATGATTTGATGATTGAAACTTGTTAGGGTTTTATGCTAGAATGATGTAACAACAAATTGATGATGATTGTACTATGTTTGTGCGATGAAATCTGAATGTTTGCTATGTAGGGTAAAGTTTTCATGCAATGATGTGATGTTTCCATAATATTATTCCATTTTGGGAAATACTTGCAATTAGTGTGTTAACCGGATGATAAATTGGGGGATTACTGATAGGGTTGGGTTGTTTAATGATTTTGGACTGATTGTGGGTGTTTCAATATGTTTCGGATCTGATTTAGAGGGTTTCGCATACGAAAATTGCCAACAGCCTACAGGGGGTGGCGACTTGTAGTCACCTATATGAAGGCTACTCGTGTCCCTCATGGGCGACTAGCCTAGCTAGTCGTCTGTTTTGATTCTAGTCGTGTGTTTTAGTTGTCAGTCATGTGTTTTGATGCTGGAAATGCGTTTTGGAACCCCGTAACATGTTTGGACACCTAGGAACATAATGTAAACCCCATGGCATGTCTAGGAAACCTCATAACAAGTGTTATGACTCAAATATGCATTATGTGAACTATAAGTTAGGAATTGTGTACTGTTATTTGTATAAGGCGTGTATTTACACATGCTTACTTGTTTACTTGTATTTCACTTACACGGGTATATCGGGTCACCAACAGGATGTCGGGTCTTGTCTTGTGAGGTCGTGTCGACGTTTAACACTTTCACAAACATTTAAAGTCAAGGTCTTGGACACTAAGGGTTATTTTACAAACATATCATCAGTCAAACATTAATAGGCTATCTATGGTAGGTTTCCAGTAGTCGGACTACCATAACAAGCCTGATACTTTATTTTGGGGTAGGGTTTTAGGGAATTGGGGCAAAAGAGTGAAGAAGAAAGAACAGAAGGTCAGAAGTGATAGGTAGCCAGGATCTCGATATTTTTTTTGTTAAGTCTTAGTGGGTTGGGGTGGGGTGGGCAGGTTTGGGCTTGGGTTATTGTTTGGGGTTGGGTTATGTTAATTTTCTTGGGTATTTGGTTAGTTTAGTTGGGTTAGTGTTTGGGTCTAATATTAGTTAATTCGAGTTCGATAAATACTTTTCCGAGTAACGTAAAGTTTAGGGATAATGCTCAAAAATTTTTAATAGTACATTCATAAAATGCAATAAAAAAAACATGATAAAATAAAGCTAAACAAATACCTAATAGACGACATGCGTGAGTGGGGTCGTGGAGCATACAGTAGGGCAGGGGTAAGTGTAACACCCCAACCGATGGCGGAAACATCGAGGTGTCACGTAAGAACGAGTATACAGTAGCACATGGTAACCAAATTTTAATTGAAATTAATTTAAAGTGCAAATATCCAAAAATGGAAATACATATTGAGTTTTAAGTGGAAATCTTATACATCACAAAAACCAAACAAGCATAGACTTCAGTTTGCCTTCTCATGTAAATACTCTAGTCTTCATGCATCATTATTTCCTGTTGAGTTGTAAAAATGGGGGGGTCAACTAGAAGTTGGTGAGAATACATAAGCCATGTCAAGCAAATAGTTTAAGTATAAATGTTTAGCAATTCATATGTCTATCGTAAGTTTAAGTCTACATGAATAAACATAATATGTTGAATCGACATAATCAAACCTCCGACTAGGTTAGGTCCATCCCGTCATCCACGGTTCACCTTAATAATATGTTGGAACGATAACAATCACCCACGCTACCTATGTAGGAGGTACACGTATCCGGGTGGGATTGTCAATCCAATAGATCTATTATTGAGTATCGCCGGCTTGGCCATAGCTAATGATTATGTAATGTTGAAACTCGTTGAAACTGTTGTTGTTGTCTAAATCATGAGGCATTAAAGTTTACAACTAGACATGCATGTAGAATTGCTTAAGTATAATGTTGCAAGTATGGAGAATTGCATAAACATGGTTACGTAAACTCACCTTAGCAAAGTATTATGTCTCGAGAAATAGAATATGTGTAGCCCCAAAGTTGCCAATTACAAGAGCTTATAATCAAAGCTTCAATTGTAGAAGTAATAGACTATAGAAGAAAAGTATGAGGGAAAGTTTAATCGGATTGAAACAATCGATTTAGAGGTGGCAAGTGTAATGGTTCATAGGTGGGTTTTTATACTAGGTTTGGATTCAATTAGCCATTAAAATTGGTCAACACCATAAAGTAAGGTTTTATGATGAATTGACTATTTGACTAGGACTTTGACTATGACTTTGACTATTTGACTCAAGGCTTTATTTAAGAAATAAAAAAAATCATTAGTTTGAATTAGAAAATAAAAAAACACCGTCTTATAAAATGACGATTTTTTAAATAGAATTAGGATAGAACATATGTCATGATTGAAGATTTTTTTTTTTTAGTACAATGATAAAAGAAACTTAGAAAAATAGAGTGCACGGATAAAGATAAGAATACTTAGAAATAAATTAGACTTTATATCATGGATCGGGAAATACTTTAATGCAAAATAAATGGGAAAATTCGTGAGGTTACAGTAAGGTTGTTCACGAGCCGAGCTGAGTCAAGCCAAGCTATGCAAGCTCTGGCTCAAATCGATTATAAAGTATAAACCGAGCGGGCTCAGCTTGGATTTGAAACTGGGCTGGAAATCTAAGCTCGAGCTCGACTTGGTTAGGTTCGGATTTAGAAAAGATAACTTAATACATTGATTTAAAAATTTAATAATCTAAAATATCATCAAGTAGTTTAAATGAACACACTAAAATAAGTTCAACTTTATACATTAGAGACCAAAATCAAACTCAGCTAAATATAAGTAATTTTCAAATTTCAGCCAAAACGATATATGTTCATTAGCATCTTAATAATCACACAAACTTACTCTAGACATTCACACTCTTCAATACTCATTTTCTATAATAGGTATATGTATTTAAAAACAAAATATATTATACACAAAATTATCCGAGTTAAACCAAGCTGAGTTAACGAGCGAGCCAAAGCGAGCTAATTTGGCTTGATACGAATCAAGTTGAGCCGGCTAAAATATGTTTTAAACCGAGCCATATCGAGCGAGCTTTTTTTGAGCTAAATTTGAGTGAGCTTTAAGCTAGTTCCAAGTTACGAACTCTTTAAACATGACATGGGTGTCTTTTCTTTTCTTTTTCCATTCAAAATCAATAGTGAGAGAAACTTTATTATCAAGCCAATGGGAACCTTTCAGGCCAACTTGATTCGTATCAAGCCAAATTAGCTAGTGGGAACCTTTTCTTCTTTTCTTCAATACTCATTTTTTATAATATGTTATATATATTTAAAAACAATATATACTATACACAAAATTATCCGAGATAAACCAAGCTGAGTTAACTAACGAGCCAAAGCGAGTTAATTTGGCTTGATTCGTATCAAGCCAATGGCCAAGGTGTGAGCTATTGTATTGCTTATTTATTTATTTTTCTTTCAAAAGTTGAGCTTTTAACTTACATTGGATGGTTGATGGAATATTGTTTATGGTATTGAGTTTTTAAAATAGTCAGAGGGGTAGCATAAAAAAAAATTGAGGGTTAACATAAAAGAATTTCACGGGTAACGTAATATGTAAAACGTTAAAACAAAAAAAAATCACTACGCCGCAAAAGTTGAGGGGTAACGAGTGTTAGTCCTTTATTATGTCCGCCACTAGTAGAGTCTCGTCAAAAAAAGAATTAGTGGCTCGAGCTGTTCTTTTGGTTGATACGGTTTGCTCTAGATGTGGGTATATGGAAGAAGATTCAACTCATACAATTCTAAATTATCTCTGGGCCAGAGCCGTTTGGTGGCAAGTTCTTGTTAGGGTTAAATGTGACATCCGGGAACCAAGCACACTTTGTTAAGCTGGCTTTACTGTTAACTTACTGAATTTCGGGACGAAATTCTTTTCAACTTGGGGATGATGTGATACCCCGCAATTTCATGTTCTCACTTTAACTAAACTCTAGTTACTTGTAGGTACATTCCTTGCATTCTACTTAACTAGGGTTAGCTAGATAAGTCACGTGTTGCATAGTTATAGGTTAATAACTGCATGAAGTGGTAATTCCGGGAATTACCAAACTATATACCTGAGTAGTGAACCTCGAAAGTTGGTGAATAGTGAAATAAGATAATTGTGAATTAATTTATTGAGATTGATTGCAATTACTTGCTTCTGTGAAACTATGTGCAAACTGTATGTGATTACGTGAACTTAAACCGAAAGCGATAATAAAAATCGTAATGGGTGGACCATTAGGAAGGTTGGGGTCTTAACACATGAGGTTACACTTGTTATGGTCCAAAATAGCGAAAACATCGAAGAAAACACGCGGTACAACGGACCAGACCACCCGAAGCGAGCCGGGCAGAGTGAGCGGCCGCTCACTCGGGCCGCGCGGCCGCTTACGGGCAATCGACGAAACCAAACCGCCTTAAACACCTATTTAAACAATCTTAAGCTCCAAGTATCCCCTAAACTCAACCCTAATCTCCCCCTACTGCCTATTTACGAAAATATTAACCTCAAACACCTACTAAGGCTCAAGAACATCGATCGGGAAGCTTGGAGAGCAATCGGTTGGTGGTTTTGAAGTGCTTGCGGTATAATATTCAATCTCTTATGTTTTAATCTTCTTTAATATGTTTTTAAAACATCATAATCGAGTTTTTCCAGGTCTGAAATGTTTTCATAAAGATTAAAACTTGATGTTTATAAAGATTGAATGGGTTAAACATAATCTTATGTGATTATTATTTGATAGTTTGCATGATATGCATGTTTATGATGTTTTAGACTTCTAGGGTTTATGGTTGATGATGTTTAGCATGTACTTTGTAAGGTTCTGATCATATTATGTCTTGTGAATGTTGTATGATGGTTTTTGAGTATTGTTGATCGATTATATCCGTATATAAGTAGTTTTAATAGGAGTTTATGCATGATTAATATATTGATAGAACATTTGGGTCGACTTGTAGAGTCTGTTACGTGATTTAAAAGTTTAAACCTTGATGATTTCTTTGCATGGTTGTATTTTACATGGTCTTAGCTTTTCATACTGGGCAAAATCATCTGATTTGGACGTCGTTTGAGTAGTTTTTGGAATTTTCTTTGATTAAAGGTCATATCAGATTTTCAGATTAGTAAATTGGTTGAATTTTAAACGATCATAACTTGAGTTTTTCAAAGAATTAAATTATGAAATTTGGACAGTAGGTCAACATTGGAATAACTTGGTTGTTCCAAGTGGATTCATCTCGTTTGGATGAATACACAAGTTTTGGGAATTTTTCTACAAATTTGATCTGTTGTCAGTATTTTCTGGACATAATTGTATTGTGTGATTTTTCATAATTTTTATGTATGGTCTTATCACGAAATAAAAATATGGACTTGTCCGGTAGACCCTGTGGAATATTTAGTAAACTTTCGGGAGTCTAATTCACTGGATAAGTATTTTTAATAAATTAGTTTTCACAATGCATAATCTGTCTTAAAAACGCAGATTGTGTAGTCTACGTTTATGTGACTATTTGGAGTCTTATATGGTACGTATTTGACATAAACTCGAATGGACACTTATATGAGATGTATATGAAGTGTAAAACTGATGATAATCAACATGTTCACAAACGGGTTCGTAGGGTTTACTTGTGCATGTAGAATCATTAGGTGTCACTTACACGGTTTTGAATATTTAAACGTCTTGGACAAACGGGTCATATGGTGTAATGATATTACACATATACTCACTTAGTGACACTTGTAATAGGGATTCGGTAGCACATTATTGTCTGTGGAGTTTGGATAAATTGCTTGCAACCAAAGGTGAGTTTCACTACTTTTTCTCAAAAGCATGCGTCTCGGGGAGACAACTTACTTAAATTTTTCATAGTCCGGTTTGGGACTACTTTTACACATCCCGGGTTTTGAAATGCTAGGTTCACGGGGTGAATCTACTTTTACTATTTCATGCTTTATGTCCTTGATGAACTAAACCAACCCTATCATTGAAGTCCTTCTAAATACCGAATGAATTGTCGGGTTGGCAAGCGGGTTATTAGTTGATAACGCTATTAGGTCTCACAAACCTCACATCGTGCTGGGAGCATGGGTGTGAACTATAACTTAACTTTTATTATCATTGTTGATGGGCAATGATGCAAGGCACTTTCAGTTCCCTATTGTGGGAGCTCGTAGTTTAGCAGTTCAGTATTACCGGTGTTAGTTATCATGAGTGGGTTAGCTACCCCTGACATGTGAATTAGCTATTACTTATGGTTACTTAGTCTGGGGGGCCTACGCTTTTATTTGTGGATACTTGGTTTTGGGAAAACCTACACGTTTCTTTACTCACCTACTTTACTTTGTGAACTCACCGACTTTATGTTGACACACGCTAGCATGCTTTTGCAGGTCGTTAGGTATGGAGCACGAGTAAGGCATACATCATATAGTGTCATTGGGATATGAACACTTTATAACTTTTGAATATTTAATTATTCACTTTTGGTTTTGGGCGCGTTGTTTTGCGCATACTATTACTTAACTGTTTTCTATTTCGCTTTCGCTATTACTCAAATGGTTCGGTTAACTGTTAAACTTGGTTTTTCAATAACGAACTAAATGGTTTTGGCATTTAGAGTCGTTCATGTGACTTATGGCTATGGGATCCTGGTTTGTCATGCCCCTCACGGTATAAACCTCTCAATGGAAATTTGAGGGTGTGACAGATTGGTATCAGAGCCATGTTATAGTGAACTAGGGCTGAATGTTGAGTCTAGTCTATAATCATCATAGCATAAGTATTATTACACTCACTACTTTAAGTGCGCCACTTATTGTTTTCTTGAATACGTGTACTGATCTAACATATTGCAGGTAACCATGACTAACCCTACTCACAGAAACTATTCTTATCGTGCTATCGAGGGGCCACAAGCCCTATCTCTAGATCCTTATGAGCATCCAGCTTCGTCACGGGATCCATATGAGGATACCAATCGATGGCTGTGGTTCACTGACATGCTGCACTCATGGGTTATAAGATATGGAGTGCCAGCTCCGGTACCTCCCATTGTTGATTTGTGGGAGAGGTCGCTTGCAGGAATGGTAAGGCATGTGCCTACTGAGTTGGAAAATGCCTACACCGTTGTCAAGCAATTTCATTTTTGGAGGAGGAATGCTGATGAAACCCTTAAGCACATGGAAGGACAGATTGATCACTTGTTTGGTGAACTAGGAAGGGTTAAGAAGGAAGCTGATGAAGCTAGGCACGAAATGTCAGCTACTAAACAGGATCTAGCAGCTACTAGAGAGGAGTTAACTTTGGTTCGCAACAGACTTATGGAAGCTCTGGGACAAAATGGAGAGGAACCAGAGGAGGATCCTGAGGAGAATCCCGACGAGGAACCTATGGAAGGAGGATTCGATGCTCTTGGAGCAGCACTTGATGCAACACTCGATGATGAGCTCGAGCCAGGGGAGGAAGAAGAGCCATTGGAGATCGAGATTCAGGATGAGAGCGAGGATGAAGGCTCATGCGTCTCCATGGATCGTGCAGACGATTGATTTTTTTTAATCCTAGTATCTAATATACATTCCTATTATGACTTCTATTTTATCATTGTGAGACTTGAGAACCGTTTGGCTTATGTTTGGATTTTATTATTATTACTGCTATCAATCGACTACTCTACCTTATTCTCGCGTATATTATCTATATTACATTCTAGTTTACTTGTACTATGTGAACGATTGTATGTGGGACATATTACTGTTTTCTCATGAGTATAGTGTAAATGTAGAGTTGCTATGGCGGGAAGAAGAAACATTAACACGACCCAAGCAGAGCTGAACGCGCTCATCAACGACAGGGTGGTTGAAGCCCTAGTAGCTTTTCAAGCTGGTAACGCCATTGCGCTCTAACTCTCTTTCCTTAGACTCCAGCGTTAAGCTCTTTTTCTCATTTGTGACTTTCGCTTTTTGTTCTTAGGCCAACATGCTCATCACCCTCCAGTTTGTACCTACAAGTCATTCATGGACTGCAAGCCGCAGAATTTTGGAGGATCTGAAAGGGCAGTCGGGCTACTAAGGTGGTTCGAAAAGTTGGAATCATTCTTCGCTATGTGTAACTGTCCACCAGCTGATAGGGTTAAATATGCCACTGCTACACTTAAGAATGCGGCATTATCCTAGTGGAACGCTCAGGTGCAAATGCTAGGTGTTGATGTGGCCAATGCTACACCTTGGGCAGATTTCAAGGAACTGATGAAAGAGGAATATTGTCCTTGGGATGAGATTCAGAAGTTGGAGACAGAGTATCCCAACTTAAAGATGGTGGGGTTGGAGATTGAGAACTATACTACTAGGTCGCATGAGTTGGCGGCAATGTGCCCAAATTATTCTAACCCGCCCTACAAACGGATTGAGTTGTACATCAAGGGTTTGGTTCCCCAAATCAAGAGTATGGTCAGTGCTGCTAACCTTAATAACATTTAGCAGGTTATTCGTATGGCACACCAGTTAATTGATCAGAAGGTGGAAGAGGGACTGTTACCCCTTCGTGGTGCTTCATCTTCGGGTACCAATGACAACAAGAGGAAGTGGGAGAATGCATCTGGCAAACCCCCAGGTAATGGTAATCAACAGCAGCAGCCGAATAAGAGGCACGACAGTCACTACAACGGCAGCAATCGCAATCAACCGCAAGGTGGTTATCAGGGACAGCGTCCCAAGTGCGATAGGTGCAACTACCATCACTCGGGGCCATGTAATAGGGTTAAGTGTGATCATTGTGGTAAGTTGGGGCATACACAAAAAGAATGTAGGGCCAATGTTCAGGGTAATCCACCAGCACCACAGCAGACCCAACAACAGAAAAATGGAAAGGGTTGCTTTTAATATAGGAGTGAGGGTCACTTTAGGATGGACTGTCCATAGCTAAATGGTAATGGTAACAATAAAAATGGGGGTAACAATAACAACGGTGGTGGTAACAAGTTTGGGAACAACAACACTACCAACGCTGGAAACAACAACAACAATAACAATGGGGCTTGTGGAAGAGCATTTGTGATTGGCTATGGGGAAGCTAGGACCATTAACAATGTCGTGACGGGTACGTGTTCCTTAAACGACACTCTTGCTTCTGTTTTATATGATACTAGTGCAGACTATAGATTTCTGTCATCGAAACTTAGCAAACAACTAGGGGTGGTTCCTACTCTTCTTAATACCCCGCATTATATAGAATTAGCTGATGGGAAGCCTGTTGAGGTAACCCACATCCATCGTGACTGTAAGCTCGAGCTAGATGGGCAATTATTTGCCATCGATCTTCTACCAATCACCCTAGGAAGCTTTGATCTTGTGGTTGGCATGGACTGGTTGTCCAAGCAACACGCTGAAATTCTCTGTCAGGATAAGATTGTTCGTATCCCCATCCCTAGTGGAGAACTTTTATCTATTCAGGGTGATCGTGGTGGTGCCATGGTGGGCATCATCACCTTCTTGAAAGCCCAGAAGTGTATTCGAAAGGGCTATCTAGCCATTCTGGCTAACATTTCTGATACTCGAGCTGAATTTGAAACAAAGATTGAGGGCATCCCAGTAGTTCGAGATTTCCTAGATGTATTCCCAGAGGAACTACCTGGACTTCCACCTGTTCGTCAAGTGGAGTTTCAAATTGATCTTACACCTGGGGTGGCCCCAATTGCACGTGCACCATACCGCCTAGCACCAGGCGAGCTTCAAGAACTATCTACCCAACTCCAAGAGCTATTGGATAGGGGCTTTATTAGACCTAGTTCTTCACCTTGGGGAGCCCCGGTCCTGTTTGTTAAGAAGAAGGATGGGAGCTTCCGCATGTGTATTGACTATCGGGAGTTGGACAAGGTGACGGTTAAGAATCACTACCATTTGCCTCGTATTGATGACTTGTTCGACCAGCTTCAAGGGTCGAGTGTCTATTCTAAGATTGACTTGAGGTCAGGATATCATCAACTGAGAGTCCGAGAGGAGGATGTGGCAAAAACAGCCTTTCGAACTCGTTATGGACATTATGAGTTTTTGGTAATGCCATTCGGGCTGACCAATGCACCGGCTGTGTTCATGGATCTTATGAATCGCATGTGTAACCCTTATTTGGACAAATTCGTCATAGTGTTCATAGATGGCATATTGATTTATTCTAAGAGCATGGAAGAGCACGAGCAACACCTGTAGCTGATCTTAGAACTCTTGAGGAATGAGCAACTGTATGCAAAATTCTCCAAGTGTGACTTCTGGATTCAAGAAGTCCAATTTCTAGGGCATGTGGTTAACGAGGCAGGAATACATGTCGATCCCGCCAAGATTGATGCTATTAAAAAGTGGGAGGCTCCTAAGACTCATACAGAAGTGCGCCAATTTCTTGGTCTTGCGGGATACTATCGCAGATTAATTGAGGGATTCTCTAAGATCACTCAACCCCTCACTGCTTTGACACAGAAGGGTATTACTTACAAGTGGGGAGATGCCCAAGAATCTGCTTTTCAATTATTAAAGGCAAAACTCTGCAGTGCACCCATATTATCATTACCTGAGAGAATAGAGGACTTTCTGGTGTACTGTGATGCATCTATCCAAGGGTTAGGGTGTGTGTTGATGCAGCGTGATAAGGTGATCGCGCATGCTTCACGTCAATTGAAGGTTCATGAGAAGAATTACACCACCCATGACCCGGAACTAGGAGCGGTGGTTTTTGTCTAAAGATTTGGAGGCATTATCTCTATGGGATGAAGTGTACGATCTTCACTGATCATAAGAGCCTCCAACACATATTCGATCAAAAGGAGCTGAACATGCGACAGCGTCGATGGGTCGAGCTTCTGAATGATTATGACTGTGCCATCAAATATCATCCAGGGAAAGCTAATGTAGTAGCAGATGCCCTTAGTCGTAAGGAAGCAAAACCCAAACGAGTGCGAGCTTTACAACTTACCATACATTCTAATCTTCCTAATAAGATACGTGAAGCCCAGGGCGAGGCTTTGAAAGTAGAAAACATCGGGCTTGAAACTTTACATGGTGCTGATAAACACCTGGAACTAAGGACAGATGGTCTTTAATACTTCATGAATCGAGTCTGGATACCACGTTTTGGGGATCTCAGACAACTGGTGCTCGATGAAGCTCACACCTCTCGATACTCGGTACATCCTGGTTCGGATAAGATGAACCAACATCTCAAAACTCTTTACTGGTGGCCAAACATGAAAGCTGAGATAGCCACTTATGTTAGTAAGTGCTTGACTTGTGCAAAGGTTAAGATTGAATATCAGAAACCTTCAGGCTTACTCTAGCAACCAGAAATCCCTATGTGGAAATGGGACAGAATTTCTATGGACTTTATCTCAAAGTTCCCCAGAACGCCAAGTGGGCATAACATGATTTGGGTTATCGTCGATCGTTTAACCAAATTAGCACATTACCTGGCAATAAAGGAAACCAACTCGCTGGAGAAACTGGCCAACATCTACATCAAGGAGGTTGTCTCTAGGCACGGGGTGCCTACTTCCATCATATCTGATCGCGATGCGCGATTTACTTCTCATTTTTCGACTACTCTCCAAGATGCTTTGGGGACTCGCTTAGATATGAGCACATCCTATCACCCACAAACGGATGGACAAAGTGAATGTACCAACCAAACATTGGAAGATCTGCTACGAGCGTGCGTGGTGGACTTTGGCAACAGTTGGGATAAGCACTTGCCTTTAATCGAATTCTCGTATAACAACAGTTACCACACTTCCATTCAGTGTGTGCCTTTTGAGGCACTATATGGACGCAAGTGTAGATCTCCTATCTGCTGGACTGAAGTTGGGGATAGCCAGCTGACAGGTCCTGAACTTGTGCACGAAACTTCTGAGAAGATAGTGCAAATCAGAAATCGAATGGCTGCTGCTCGTGATCGACAGAAAAGCTACGCTGATAAGCGTAGGAAACCTTTGGAGTTCCAGGTTGGGGACAAGGTACTATTAAAGGTGTCACCTTGGAAGGGTATGATACACTTTGAAAAATGGGAAAGTTGAACCCGCGATACATTGGACCATTCGAGATTTTTGAAATGATTGGTCCAGTAGCTTACAGATTAAACCTGCCTGATGAACTCAGTGGAGTGCACAATATATTCTACGTATCAAATCTAATGAAATGCTTATCTGATACGACACTGGTAGTGCCACTGGAGGATATCCAGGTGGACGACCAGCTACGGTTCGTAGAAGAACCAGTGGAGATTCTTGAGTAGGGCGTCAAGAAACTCAGATAAAGCACTATACCTATTCTTAAGGTGCGATGAAATTCCCGTCTAGGACCGGAATATACGTGGGAACGCAGACTTCAAATGCGGCTCAAATACCCACACCTCTTTACGGAACTTGAACCTGTGCATAGATCAAACGCTGAATATAAAGCAGCTCGCTCAAAGTGAATTTGGGGGCGAAATTCCTTTCAACTTGGGGGATGATGTGACATCCGAGAACAAAGCACACATTGTTAAGCTGGCTTTACTGTTTACTTACTGAATTTCGGGACGAAATTCTTTTCAACTTGGGGATGATGTGACACTCCGCAATTTCAGGTTCTCACTTTAACTAAACCCTAGTTACTTGTAGTTACATTCGTTGCATTCTACTTAACTAGGGTTAGCTAGATAAGTCATATGTTGCACAGTTATAGGTTAATAACTGCATGAAGTGGTAATTCGAGGAATTACCAAACTATATACATGAGTAGTGAACCATGGACGTTGGTGAATGGAGAAATAAGATAATTGTGAATTAATTAATTGAGATTGATTGCAATTACGTGCTTCTGTGAAACTATGTGCAAACTGTATGTGATTACGTGAACTTAAACCGAAAGCGTTAATAAAAATCGTAATGGGTGAACCATTAGGAAGGTTGGGGTCTTAACAAATGGGGTTACACTTGTTATGGTCCAAAATGGCGAAAACATCAAAGAAAACACACGGTACAACGGACCAGACCACCCGGAGCGAGCCGGGCAGAGTGAGTGGCCGCTCACTCGGGCCGCGCGGCTGCTCGCGGGCATCTGACGAAACCAAACCGCCTTAAACACCTATTTAAACAATCTTAAGCCCCAAGTACCCTATAAACTCAACCCTAATCTCCCCCTACTGCCTATTACGAAAGTATTAACCTGAAACACCTGCTAAGGCTCAAGAACATCGATCGGGAAGCTTGGAGAGCAATCGGTTGGTGGTTTTGTAGTGCTTGTGGTATAATATTCAATCTCTTATGTTTTAATCTTTTTTAATATGTTTTTAAAACATCATAACCGAGTTTGTCCAGGTCTGAAATGTTTTCATAAAGATTAAAACTTGATGTTTATAAAGATTGAATGGGTTAAACATAATCTTATGTGATTATTATTTGATAGGTTGCATGATATGCATGTTTATGATGTTTTAGACTTCTAGGGTTTATGGTTGATGATGTTCAGCATGTACTTTGTAAGGTTCTGATCATGTTATATCTTGTGAATGTTGTATGATTGTTTTTGAGTATTGATCGATTATATGTGTATATGAGTAGTTTTAATAGGAGTTTATGCATGATTAATATCTGGACATAATGTTTGGGTCGACTTGTAGGGTCTGTTACGTGACTTAAAAGTTTAAATATTGATGATTTCTTTGTATGGTTGTATTGTACATGGTCTTAGATTTTCATATTGGGTAAAATCATCTGATTTGAACGTCGTTTGAGTGGTTTTTGGAAATTTATTTGATTAAAGGTCATATCAGATTTTCAGATTAGTGAATTGGGTCAAATTTAAACGATCATAACTTGAGTTTTACAAAGAATTAAATAATGAAATTTGGAAAGTATGTCAACATTGGAATAACTTGGTTGTTCCAAGTGTATTCATCCTGTTTGGATGAATACACATTTTTTGGGAATTTTTCTACTAATCTGATATGTTGTGAGTATTTTCTGGACATAATTGTATTGTGTGATTTTGCATAATTTTTGTGTGTGGGTTTATCACGAACTAAAAATATGGACTTGTCTGGTAGACCCCCTAGAATATTTAGTAAACTTTCGGGAGTCTAATTTACTGGATAAGTATTTTTAATAAATTAGTTTTCACAACGCATAATCTGTCCAAAAAACGCAGATTGTGTAGTGTACGTTTATGTGACTATTTGGAGTCTTATATGGTACATATTTGACATGAACTTGAATGGACACTTATATGAGATATATATGAAGTGTAAAACTGATGATAATCAACATGTTCACCAACGGGTTCGTAGGGTTTACTTGTGCATGTAGAATCATTAGGTGTCACTTACACGATTTTGAACTTTTAAACGTCTTAGACAAACGAGTCATATGGTGTAATGATATTACACGTATACTCACTTAGTGACACTTGTAATTGGGAGTCGGTAGCACATTATTGTTTGTGGAGTTTGGATAAATTGCTTGCAACCAAAGGTGAGTTTCACTACTTTTTCTCAAAAGCATGCGTCTCGGGGAGACAACTTACTTAAATTTTTCATAGTTCGGTTTGGGACTACTTTTACACATCCCGGGTTTTGGGATGCTAGGTTCACGGGGTGAATCTACTTTTACTAATTCATGATTTATGTTATTGATGAACTAAACCAACCCTATCATTGAAGTCCTTCTAAATACCGAATGAATTTGCCAGGTTTGCAAACGGGTTATTAGTTGATAGCGCTATTAGGTCTCACAAACCTCACATCGTGCTGGGAGCATGGGTGTGAACTATAACTTAACTTTTATTATCATTGTTGATGGGCAATGATGCAAGGCACTTTCAGTTCCCTATTGTGGGAGCTCGTAGTTTAGCAATTCGGTATTACCGGTGTTAATTATCATGAGTGGGTTAGATACCCCTGACATGTGAATTCGCTATTACTTATGGTTACTTGGTCTGGCAGGCCTACGCTTTTATTTGTGGATACTTGGTTTTGGGAAAACTACACATTTATTTACTCACCTACCTTACTTTGTGAACTCACCGACTTTATGTTGACACACGCTAACATGCTTTTGCAGGTCGTTAGGTATGGAGCACGAGTAGGGCATGCATCATATAGTTTCATTGGGATATGAACACTTTATAACTTTTGAATATTTAATTATTCACTTTTGGTTTTGGGCGCGTTGTTTTACGCATACTATTACTTAACTGTTTTCTATTTCGCTTCCGCTATTACTCAAATGGTTCGGTTAACTGTTAAACTTGGTTTTTCAATAACGAACTAAATGGTCTCGGCATTTAGAGTCGTTCATGTGACTTATGGCTATGGGATCCTGGTTTGTCATGCGCCTCACGGTATAAACCCCACAGTGAAAATTTGTGGGTGTGACATTAAAATTCCTTAGCCAATGGGAACCTTTTCTTTGGTAGGATGGATCGAAAAATTAGCGGACGCTCCCGGCTTGAAGAGGTGAAAGAAACTTATTCATATGATTCTTTTGGCTACAGTTTGGATGCTATGGACGGCGCACAATGCCAAAGTATTCCAAGACAAGTTCATCCCGGTTCAAGTTTTGGTTGATTTAATCAAGGACGTCTTTTTTGGGCCACTCGTCGAGTTAAAATTCAGTCCTTATTGTGGGCCGATTTTGACGTTGTTAAGATGTAATTTCGTTTTTTCCGATTTTGATGTTTTTTGTATTTTCCAGCTTTTTATTGGCTTATTATATCCGGCTATAAAGTGATCGATGTTAAAAAAACACACTTATTTTTTTCGAACGATCAACAAAATATATTCCACCAAAGCTAGCGGGATACTAGCAATACACCGTACAGTCAGACATATACACCAAATACAACTAAGCTACCAATCGATACTAGAGAAATTAAAATTACACCACATATTCCAATTCAAAGACGGATAACCGGCCCTTGATTTGACCCAGAAAAAACTAAGAGACTTGATATCACCAAGAAGCTTTTGAAGTGAGACTTGAGATTGATTAAAGACCGCTTCGTTTCTATGTTTCCAAATACACCAAATTGTATTTAGGACCACCGCATAGAACTCCTTCTTTTTCTTCATTGAACCACCAATATGATAATGCAGCTCGAGTAAATCCTTGAAGTGAAAAATAAAGGGAACACTAACTTTACACCATTGCGCCACTAATTGCCAAAGCATTTGAGATAACGCGCAAGATATAAACAGATGATCTGTTGACTCAGCAAAATCACCACAAAAAAGACACATATTCGATCCAATAGGTATGTTTCTACGGCTTAGCACGCACTTAGACGGTAACCGATCCATTTCCGCCCTCCAAGCAAGTATCAACGCCTTCCTAGGAACCCAAGAGTTCTTCTTAACCACAAAAGGTGCTTCCTGAAACCTGAAAGAGTGCAACTTCTGTTTGAACTCAGCCACCGAATAGGATCCGCAGCTGCCTAAAGACCAAATCCAACGATCCGAAACCTGCTGCGGAACCGGAGCAGCAAAACAGTGCAGAAACTGATCGAGTTCGGCCTGTTTAGCAGCTATAAAATTAACCCGTTTCCAGTCCCAGCCCCACCCCGAACCCACCTGCAGAACCCGGTCAGCAACACACACAAACTTGTTCCTTTCTAGCACAAACAAAGCTGGAAACACGACTGCCAGCGGCGAATCCGTGATCCAGCAGTCAAGCCAGAAGAAAACACCCAACCCATCACCCACTACCCCATGTAGAGCCCAACCCACGTCCACCCCAAGTGTTTTAACGAACTGAACAGAAGAATGAACCTGCTTCCAGGGACCGGGAACCGATAACTTAGCAGGAATCGGGTTCCAATCCCTGGACGAGCTATGTATAGCCCAAATAACCGTCCTCCATAGCGCGGTAGAGTCTATTTTGAATCGCCACCACCACTTAGCTAGCATAGATAAATTAGCATCCTAAAGCGAGCCGAAACCGAGACCACCAAGTTCAACCGGAGCACTAACCCTTTGCCAAGCAACCCAATTCATTTTAGCTTTTTCTTTCGAACCACCCAAAAAGAAAATCCTCCTCAATTTATCCAATTCCTCAATAACCATCACGGGAGCTTTGAATAATGAAAAGTAATACGTCGGTAAAGCATTGAGAACAGATTTGATCAAAGTCACCCATCCACCAAAAGAAAGAGTCTTCGCCTTCCATAATGACAACTTATTTCTAAACGAATCCACCACAGGCTTCCAATTCTTACTAAGATTCATATTAGCCCCAACCTGAAGGCCAAGATAAATGAACGGAAAGGTACCAGCTCTACACAATAAAACGCTAGCCATATGCTGGACCTCATCAACCTCCACCCCCAAGCCGAAAACATTGCATTTCCCAAGGTTGGCCTTTAACCCCGACACTAAATAAAAGCATCTAAGGATCCGCCTCAAATTTTTAGCGTTTGCAACAGACCATTCCCCTAGAAATACAACATCATCAGCATAAAGTAGATGCGATAAAGTAAGCCCACCCGGACCGCATACCAATCCTCTAAATAGTCCGACCTCCATCGCCCTCCGCATAACTCCTAAAAAAGCCTCCATCGCCAGTAAAAACAAAAATGGCGAAAGGGGATCGCCTTGTCTAAGGCCACGACTACATACAAACTCATTGGTCGGTGAACCATTAACTAAAACCGAGGCTCTAGCCGACCTAACGATAGCAATCACCCACTCACACCACCTAATCGGGAAATTCATTTGCAACATAATAGATTCCAAGAACTCCCAATTCAAGGAGTCATAAGCCTTTTCAATATCTACCTTAAAAATCATCCCTTGACGCTTCATCTTCTTCATCCACCCCGCCACTTCATTTAACATAAGTGGACCGTCCGTGATATTTCTACCGGCAAGGAAAGCTGACTGCTCGGGGGAGATTAAATCCCCGATAATCGGCTTGAGCCTAGCCACTAGAACCTTCGAAAGCACCTTATTGACACATCCAATCAAACTAATGGGCCTGTAATCCTGGAATCCCACCGGATCACTCTTTTTCGGGATTAGCGCAATAAATGATGGAGCAGAACCCGGCCCCAATTCAGCCCTGTTAAAAAAATCATCAAACAAACGGACGAAGTCATCTTGGAATCCAGTCCAACACCTTTTAAGAAACTTAAAATTCAATCCATCAGGGCCCGGAGCCTTATCACCTGCACAATCCCACACCGTATCCTTAATCTCACGCAACGAAAAAGGTTGACACATAATATTCGCATCAGCATCCGAAACCTTCTTCAAATGGGGACACACTATCTTGGGCCTAACAGTCATAGGCTCCCGAAATTTATCTTCAAAAAACACATAAGCACTATCCTTAATAAATGTAGGATTAGTAATCCACTCGCCATCATCCACAAAACCATGAATCCTTTTGTTTGACACGTTTGAATTAATGACCCCATGAAAAAACTTGGAGTTTTCATCACCATCAATAGCCCATCTAACCCTAGCCTTTTGTTTAAGATCCATATGCTTCTGCCTATCAAATTCCAAAATAAAAGCCCGAGCACTAGCTCGCATATCAATTTCCTAGGCCGACAAATCCCTAGCTTCCGCCAAAGAATCTAACTTTTCAACCTCCTTCCGCTTACGTTCATAATCACCCGACAATTTCACCCTTTCCAGCCCAATCCACTCCTTAATTCTTTTCTTAAGAAACTTCAATTTTGTGATATAGCAAGGTCAGACGGACCAGAAAACGAAAAACCATCACAAAGACCAATCACATAATCAACAAACCCGGGAATCTCCAACCATGAGTTAAAGAAACGGAATGGAATATGCCCGAAATCTGATGGTGTCACTGATAAGATAATCGGGCTATGGTCAGACGCAAACCTAGACAGTGTCGTGACTGAAGCTTCCCCCTATCTAGATATAAAATCACTACATACCAAATACCTATCTAGTTTACTCATTTTCTCCCCATTATCCGACATGTATGTGAATTTTAAACCCCCCCCCCCATATTGTATTCATGCAAATCCGCCCTCCTAATAAAGTCATTAAAAAACTCAGCATTTAACACTACAAAATCCGTATTCTTCCTTTCCTGTTGACATCTCACATCATTGAAGTCCCCAAGAAACACCCAAAAACCCACTCGAGCATTTTTCACATTAATCAAATCATTCCATAATCTACGTCTAGCACCAGGATCATTCGGCGTATACACATTCCCAATATTGAGCATATCCCCAGTAGCTACCAGGACCCCAGATGTTATAAGAAAATGTCTACTCTTAACAACAGAAGTTACCTAAAAAACAGACGGATCCCATATACTGATAATGCCACCAGACCGTCCTTCAGCAAACACCTGCTCCATACTAAAAATCGATCTACCCCATAAACTATTGAATTGAAAAAACGTACCTATCCCCAGCTTCGATTCCTGCACCCCAACAAAATGTGCACCATGACTTGTTTTTAAACCTCTAATCCAGGATGTCTTCCTATCATCCCTAACCCCCCTTAAATTGATGCTTAAGAAATTCATTGGAAACCTATGACCGCACCCTCGCCATTAATCATATCCTCCACTTGACCACCGAACCCTTCCAGATCCACACCAATAACCAGTCCAGCCTTTACAGTGAGCCGGGCCTCAGTCTTCAACACACTACCAGCCGGATCGCCCACTTGAGGGTGATTAATATTATCATTATAGGTGATATTATTATCATTATTGGATATATTATTATCATTATTGGAAATGTTATTTGCCCCAAAAATACTATTAGTGATATTATTATTATCATTATTCAACCCATTTTCAGTCTCGTCCCCATCAATTATCGCCACAGGAGGAATAACTTGCGAGTCACCAGCTAGAGATTCCCTCACCGAATCTGTATTACTGAAACTTCCCCTATCAGAATTAACATCCCCACTCATACGGTCTAAAAAAGAAGGTTTGGATAGATCAGACCCGTTTCTATCTGGGCCCAATCCACCTCCAACATAAGTTGGGCTTCGAGAGCATCTGGGCCGCTTCCTGGATCTTTTAGACTTTTCCAAAGAATCCCCTTGGCCCACCGAGAAACAATTGCACGTTCGGTTAAGGTCTATAGTATTATTACTAGTCCCTGGGCCCACCTGCTTTATCCCACCATTTAATGCATCGACATTCCCCCCAAGAGACTCCTGGCATTCCCTATGACCCTCATCTTCCCCATGCACATGCACAGCCACCGGCTCTTCATTTCCTCGTCGATCCGTCTTCTGTTCCGGCGTATATCTGACCGGTGAGACAACCATATCACTAACCACCCGGAATTCCCCATCCTCAAGATCATCGTCCTTATCCACCGAACCTTCAGATCCCGGAGACGTAAACGCACCACCGGAATTCATTTTCCCAATCATATCATGAACAAGTGGGTCTTCAACCTCCACAACCCATACCTGTGTCGAAACACCATTCCATACCACCGTAATCTCCTCATCAATACGCCTGCCCAACTTCACACTAACCCACACTTTCCTTTCCATGTTGTTAATCGCTAGCCATGAAAAATTGGATTCCTTAACTACCTTCCCAAAGAGTTGCCCAACCCGATTGAAAAAGTTCACCTCACGAAGCTGCATCGGCATTCCTTGAACCTTCAAGCACACAATCCTTTCAAACTCCAAAGAACTCCCGTCCCATAATACCGCAGAAGCAAGGAGCTTCCCCCATAACTCATCCTTCCTGTTGATAAAGTCTATGGTCATACGTTTATCCCTAAACACCAGCATCACCTTCAAACCACCAACAAGACTTACCGGACTCTCTACATAACCTCCGGTCTTCATCATATCTTTAATCCCGTCTATCGCCTTGGCGTCAAATGCCTCCCCAATAACAGTTCTCATGATGCAATGCTCCGGATACATTGCTCCCCTTTCATCTACCACCAACACCTTTGAAGAAGACGATGGAGGGTCTGGTACACCCGTAGTCGCCTCCCTAAAAGACATACCTGTTCCTTTACCAACCGGAACATACTTCGCCGTCATTTCTTGCTGCACCTTCTGTTGGAACACCGGTTGCACCGGCTGAAACACCCTCCGATGATCCTTCCCGAATTTGGCCACCGATACCCCCACCTTGGCTTCAAATATATTAACGGTATTCATATTTTTAAGCACCTCATTGACATTCTTAACACCCAAGTATCTAATAAACCCAAACCAGTTCCCTCGTGCATCAGTCTTTCTAGCTACGTACGCATCTTTAACGACCCCATGTGGTTGGAAAGCTTTCCAAAGAAGAGAATCAGTCACCCCTCTAGGCAGATTAGAAATGAAAAAGGTTGTAATTGGCCTAGGATCAGTTTGCCCCCGGTTGAAATTGGATCGCCGGAAGTCGGCGTCGCCTCGGTTCCTCATAGAGAGAGTTTTCTTTCTATTATTATTATTATTATTATTATTATTATTATTATTATTATTATTATTATTATTATTATTAATTTTTTTTTGGCTATTAGTTGATGGATAACTTTTCCCAAGACAATATAATGTCAAACTAACTTAATAGAATGTCAAACTTACTTAATATTAATATTAATATTAATATTATAATTATAATTATTATTATTACTATAATTAATATAAATAAGAAAGCTCTAAACGGGGATGCGATTGGGAAGTGAACGGCGAATAAGGTAGAGCATGCGATTGGGAAGTGAAGGGCGATTAAGGTAGAGCATGCGAGTAGGGTGTGGGGTTAGGGGCGATTAGCTCAGATGATGGACAGGAAGGGCGATTAGGTTTGAATGAGCTTGGAAGGGGGCGATTAGGAAGGAGCGGGAACGGATGGGACGATTGGGGTTAGAAATCTGACCGTTGCAGGGGCTTGGAAGGTTATGTACGGTGGACCAGAAGGTAGGTTCGGAGGTTTAAGGAGGGGGGTTACTACGGTGGCAGTTTCAAGGTTGGGAGGTTATGATCGGTTCAGATGATGGAGAGGTTAGGGACGGATGGATTCAGTGAAGGGGGAGGAGATTCGGTTAGGAACGGTGGAAGAGAAGGTAAGTAGAAGGTGATGTACGTTTCAGATGGTGGTGAGGTTGGGAACGGATGGGTTCATGGAAGGGAGAGGAGAACAGTAGGGGCGGTGGAATAGAGTTTCAGGGAAGGGGACATTGCCGGCGGTGGAAGGGAGTTTCAGGGAACGTACTTAAGCCAAATATGAATATCGAGTATATAAAATGCACTCACGCACATTCTCTCTCCTGTCGTCATCAAACAAGCATAAGCATAACCCCTACTGTTCTCCTCTCCCTTCCATGAACCCATCCGTTCCCAACCTCACCACCATCTGCCGGGCTTGGTAACGCAAGCCTGTGACTCAAGTGAGGGCATTAAAGTGGGCTGGACTGTGAATGAGCACGGAATGGTAGGGTTAAGTTGTTGCAAAAAAACACACTTATTAGTTATTGGATTTTAAAATCAAATGGTTGGTGTCAGATGTGAATTTGTCCGCTACTAATTTCCCAAAAAGTGCTTTTTCTTTTATTTAAGGGAGGCTGGAAACGTACACTCTCTGTGTTAGAAAATACACACCCTCTTAAAAAACTTTTGAAAATGCAAAAAACTGTCAAAAAAGCTGTCACCCATCCCATCCTTGTTGCACTTTACAAAGGATTCACCCCTTTGCTTTTCATTTTTTTTAACTTGCTTTTTATTTTTATTTTTTTGAACGTAAATGTTATGGAACGATAAGGAAGTTTAATTTTAATCTATATCTATCTATCTATACTTTCTATAAGGGGGACGTAGGGGTGTGAATTTCTGACACGACCTAAAAACACGAGTACACAACCCGAACCTAACATGAAATTAGCGTGTTTGGGTTTAGCCTAAATGAGTTCGGCTAAGGTTCGGGTTGAACCCGCGATTTATAATAATAATAATAATAATAATAATAATAATAATAATAATAATAATAATAATAATAATAATAATAATAATAATAATAATAATAATAATAATAATAATAAAAGGTTTAATGAAATTATAAACAAACACATTATTTTTTATTAACTAAACAAATACATTATTTTTTATTACCTCATATATAAGGGTTCATTCTATTTCTTCATAATGATTCATTCCATTCTTACTTTTATTTCATCATATTAAACGCTACACAATATGTATCCAATAATTTTGATAGCTAGAATTTATTTATTTATTTATTTATTTTTTTTTTTTGCTGAAACTTAACACAGATGCCTCAAATAAACTATTTTAAAGATAATACCAATATATGATTAATTTCCTAATAATAATATAGTGTGGGCCATAGAAGTTACATATATAGGGGTAGATTATGTTTCACATGCTTTATTGTATGTATACTTGGGTGGGCCATACCAGGTATCTCAATCAATATCAGTTTAGAAAAATAAGGTGGGCCATAGGTGTAGGAATCATGCCCTGATGTCATGATGACGTTAGGTGGTGTATCAAAACCAGGTCCTTTATTTAATTGATTACTTTAAAACTATTATTTATTTCTATCATTATACCTTTCAAATCTCTGGAAACTAATTATGTATCGTTTCTTTCGTAAAAGTAAGCATTTTCAATTTGAAAGTAAATTAAAACATTTAGACTACTTGGAGTGGTGGGGAAAAGAGGGGGATAAATCGTCATGTGCTACTTGTAGGACCCTTGTGGGGGGGGGGGGGGGGGGGGGGAGGGGAGTGACATGTGGCACTTGCTTTTACATTTTTTTTTTGTTTTTTATTTTCTTTTTTAATAAATAAAAAACACAATTTTATAAAAACATAAATATAAATTCATTTAATAAACTACAAAGTAAATAAAAAAATACACGAACTAACAAAAAATACATGAAAATTAAAAAACATAAAGGCACTTTAGTTATCGCTATCGTTATCATCAGATGGGTAATCTCTTGGTATACTCCAAATGTGATCAACCAGATCCGCTCGAAGATTGTGATGTGTTTGGCTATTCTTGATTTCAGAGTTGTTGGCGTTTCTTTCTTCATCAGTAATGTTTTGTTGACTTTGTTGCGTTTCCTCACCAAAGTACTCGCATATTGCACGTCCTTCATCCTCCAAAATCATGTTATGTAAAATAATGCATGCGTACATCACATTTCTTATTTGGGGTTTTTCATACAGTCTACATGGCATGGACAAAATGCGCCATCTTTTTTGCAACACACCAAAAGCACGCTCAACATCTTTCCGTGCAGCCATTTGAGCTTTGTTAAACTTTTTTCTCTTATGGTCTAACGTAGTCCTCCGTGTAAACGATTTTACGAACACGGCCCAATCAGGGTAAATTCCATCTGCTAGAAGATACCCGTACTTATATTCTACCCCGTTTAAAAAAAGTTCCTTTTGGTGCAACATCGTTTACAAGATCGTTGAAGATTGGGGATTGATTAAGAATAGTTCTATCGTTCAACGAACCGGGCACACCAAAAAACGCATGCCAAATCCAAAGATCTTGTGACGCAACCGCTTCAAGCATCATGCACGGCTTTTTATGAAAACCGCTCGCGTGTTGGCCTTGCCACTCAGTTGGACAAACTTCCCACTCCCATTTCATACAATCTAAACTCCCGAGCATACCGGGAAAACCATGTTTTTCTTCGTGAAACTCTAAAAGTTGGTGGACGTCACTAAATGTAGGTTTTCTCAAATATCTTTTTAAATATAATTCAACGGCGTCTGCACAAAAAAACTGAGTACTTTCTCTAGCCGTTCGCTCGGTCATCTTTAGATAGTCATCCATTATGTCGAAAGTGGTTCCGTAAGCCAAGGATCTAAGCGCGGATGTGACCTTTTGCATCGCGGTAAATCCCATCTGACCACGTGCATCGGGCCTTTGTTTGAAATATTCATAATTATTTTCTAAATCATTTGTTATTCTTAAAAATAAATTACGACTCATACGAAAACGCCGCCTAAAACTTTTTTCATCGTATGTTGATTCGGGTGAGAAGTAATCACGTACCAATGACTCATTTGCGGTTTGTCGTTCACGAACTATATACTTTCTACGCTTGGGTGGTTCGGAGGTCCCTTCGTCGTCCGCTATAGCTTGAACGACTTTCTGAACGCTCGACATTAACAACTCTGCGGCACCTTCGCCCAAGTCATCCAAAGCGAGTTGATCAAACATATCATCTGAACTCGAAGAGTCGTCCGACATCTTGCAATTGTTTTTAAAAAATTATGATAGTTTGGAGAGGATTTTATGAAAAAAGAGAGTATTGTTATATATATATATATATATATATATATATATATATATATAATAAAAATTATTTTTTTTATAACCGTTACACCCCAACGGTAACTTAAATTTTTTTTTAAACGGTCAAAAATTATATTCCCCAATAATTGCAAGCCACGTGTCCCCAAAAATTGCCCCACGCCAGCGATTTGCCCCCCGCCCCCTTGACTCCCGCCCCTTCCCACGCCACCTTGCGGCGGTGTTACCCCCTTCTCGCCCCACTCCGAGCAGCCTTAAAATCCATGAGAAAACCAAGATAAAGAGATTGATTATTTTTTTATATGAGGAAATACCGTTTTAACTCTATGGCACCACATCATCACTACATAGATATGAGTCTCATTCAGGAAGATTCATGAAATGAAATAACGTCTTTATAATCAAATAAAGGGAAAAAAAATCCTAATTGGTTGTTAAATATAGGCCTCACAATTAACACCCGTTAATGTTCGCTAATGCAGCAGCAATTGATCATTGAAGCACCCTCTATTGAGCTCAAAAAATAGAGGGGAGGGGTATTGCACGTTTTCATACTGAGGTGGATATGGCCCTCGTACCGAACATCCTTACAGTAAATAAATCACGAGAAGTTCAATAAACAATTTGTATCATATAAAATTTCTATGAGAAATGCATATAATACACACACATATATAGGTAGCCCAACGGAACTTTAGTCATATAAAATTTCTATTTTTCCTGAAAAGTGTAAGTTTTGAGTTTTGCTAAAAATGTTTTATATTCTTTTGACATTATGTTATACAGAAAAACAAAAAAAAAATGTAATAACTTAAAGCATAATCACATATATTCAAAGCATTAAATCTAAAACACCATGTGAAGAAATATAATTAGTGTGTTTTAAAGATAATCAGTGTATTTTAAAATTTAATACTTAGAATACATTTGATTGCATTTCAAATTATTGCTTTTTTTTTTTTTTGTTATTCTATATAACACAATGTAAAAGAATATAAAATATGGTTCCCAAAATTTAATCTCATCTATAATTGCCATAACCTAATGGTCATGATTAGTTCTTGCACTTTTTTTTTTTTTAGGAAAAACACATTTTATATCCTAACCACACCTTATATATGTATATACGACAATTGTAAAATGAAAACCCATTTTAGTTAAGGACACCTGTTGACACTCATGTTAAACAATTTTCTTTTAAAAAAAAAAATACATGATGTGACATACATGTTTTTAAGAATTTTGACAAAAAAAAAAAACAAAAAAAACAAAAACAAAAAAGAGCCGATTGCATTTTTTTTAAATATAATTTTACCAAAAATATTTTCTTTTATTTGAATCATCATTACATGGCGTTTATATACAAAAGCTCAAAAAGACAAATGTAAAAATAAGTTTTTTATATTTAAATATGATTTTTCAATAAATATTTCATATGTAAAATTAGTTGTTCTCTGGTTTTTCACTTTTTTAGATTTCACGGTTAAACCTCACACACTCACTATGTAAAACTTAGTATATAATTTATTTACTTTTCAATCTTCATGTGTCTAGTATATACTTTTCTAGCCCCTAAATCCAATAAATGAAAAGATTTATTATGCTAAAAGTTTTATAAAAAAATAACTTTATATTAAAGTTTTAGTTTAATAGATGATGAGGTCGAGGTGGACGAAGCATTTACAAATGTTAAATAGCTAACATTTATGCATATCCATCATATACGATGCTTATGAGTGTTAGTTATTAGTTATTACAATTGTTCTATAATCTTTTTATTTTCCTGATATAGTTTAGAATAGAATTTATGAAACGATGGCATGGTTAGAAATAATGTAAAACGTTTAAAAATTAAGAATAAAATAAAATAATGGTAAAAGAAGAAAAAGTTTAATACGCGTTAAAGAATAGCATTGGGTTGCTTTTTAAGTCAAACTAGTAAAATCAGCCACGCTACGCGCAGCAATTTGGTTTACAACGACAACATCGTATCGTAAAAACATACTAATTAGCAAATGATAATTAAAACCTAAAAATATCATAAAATAAAGACGCCACTTTATACTGGCTCTTAACAAAAAAACGTAATGAAAATGTACCTTATAGAAGTTTATATACATAAACTGAGAAAAGCCTATGTATAAAAGGAAAAATAAACATTGTAAAACTCATTACACACACAAGCTAACACCTTTACAGTCAACCAAGAGGCTCTCAAGTCTCACCTACTTTATTTTGGCTCCCACTATTTGCACAAGCCAAATTTTTATCCACACAACCCTCTACGGGCCGTAGAGGCCTCTACGGCCCGTATACCACATTTTTTCTTGTTCTATGGGCCGTAGAGGCCTCTACGGCCCGTAGGTAATCATCACAATGATTGAATGATTGTCAATCATTGGTAATGATTACCTACGGGCCGTAGAAGTCCCTACGGCCCATAGAAGAATCAAAACTTATTTTAGCAGAATGGAGGGCAAGGATGAGAAGGATAAGTTTGATTTGTGTGACCTACGGCCCGTATAGACCTCTACGGGCCGTAGAAGGCTAAAAAAACATAACAGTAACTCTACGAGGTTCGATCTTGCGGACATTATCACACAAACACACAAGTCGTCTCGATATAAACCATAAACCAATATAAACACAAAGTCGTCTCGATATAAACGATAAACCAAAACATAAACACAAACGTCGTCTACCATAAACCAATATAAACACAAAGTTAACTAATCGTTTATATACGCAACAAAATAAAACTAAAAGTTAACAGAGGCGTTCAAAATAAAGATTGTTTAAATACATAAGATGATCAGAAATAAAACATCGTAGAGTCAGTCGGCGGCGCGGTCCCGGGCTCCTGCGAAGACGTGTCGGGCTGCTGGGAGGACGTCACGGGCTCGTGCGTGCTGGTCCCTAAAGTCGGTGGGACACGAGCCTGCATGCCTAGGTGGCGATACATATCCTGCTGGCCAGCAATCAACCAGCGCATCGCGTCGTCCTGCCGATCACGCCACTGACGCGTATCGGCGTCCTGCTGCTGACGCCATGCACGCATCTCGACAGCCTCCTCGGCAGCCGCACGAACGTCCGCCCTAACATCAGGAGGCAACCTGAGGGAGTGATAAACGCGCGCCGGTATCTGCAAGTCCTCAGGCTGCTGCTGAGGCATCTCGACGTCCCTAAGACCGCCCCCCTCCTGCTCATGCACAAACTGCAACCCGACCTCCACAGCATCACCTGCAATGGATAACAATAAATAATTAATAAATAATAATAATATTCCAGGATTTTATAAAAAAATTGGGCAGAGTTTCCCCTGTTTTTAGGCAATCCAGACAACACAAGTTGTCTACAAGTTTCCCAAATAATAATAGTAGTAATAATAATAATAATAATAATAATAATAATAATAATACCTCTAAGGCCCCGATGTACTAACGGCTCATGCACAAACTCCACGCCACCGGTGCCAATCAGATAGTGGAACTCATCATGATCCGGCGTCTTCGCCTTCTTCGCCGCACAAAGCATACCCTTCATCGTTTGTAGACCTAATGGGCTGAAAGAAACTCAAAAACATTAACATTAATAATAATAATAATAATAATAATAATAATAATAATAATAATAATAATAATAATAACAACATTAATAACCGAAATACCTGGGCGGTAGTGACGGAAACCGATTACGGTTAACATAACCGTAATACTTCACGCCATCGCAGCGCTCAGCAATCCTGCTGATGAGCCCCCCGCATGGGAGGCCTCCCTTCAACGGCTTATGGGGGAAGGCGGCAAAAAACTCGGCCATGACCCGATGCAAGGCAATCGGCTTGCCGGTGAGTATGCAATGCAGGTACATCAGGTCCGTCTTCGTCACCCGCTCGTTACTATTCCCCCGTGCCGTTAGGGAATAAGTAATGCAACGGTGAATGTAACGAACTACGGGGTGACGAATGTTGGATGCCCTGTCACACCTATCCCTGCACAGCATAATAATAGTAAATAATAATCAGAACAAAGATATTGAAAAAAAATAATAATGATGATGATAATAATAATAATAATAATACTTCTCTGCCGGGTTGCCGAACACGGGACCGCCAATGGTGGGCCACCACGCATAGAGGTCGTCATCAGCGACAGTAGTCACCGCCCTAGTGTAGACATCCTGAACATTAACATTAACATTAACATTTCGAATAAGAACAAAAACAAAAATAATAATAATAAAAATAAAAATAATATTAATACCTCTACAAGGTCGTCGCGAGTGTACCACCGGAGGTGCGTAGCCCAGTCATCTAGAGAATAACCATACTCAACGCCGAGTATGGAAAACTCAATATCACTCGGTGGGCGGCCTGAAGATCCGGCGCCCGACGATCCGGCGTCCGACGATCCGGCACCGGGCGGGCGAAACCGAAAGGTGGATAGAAACTCTATCACCAACGGCCTATGGGACGGCGCGCAAAAGTCGTCGAAAAACCTGTCCAGTGGGCTCCCTTCCGGGATCCACTGTCGGGCAATCGCCTCAGCACCCCTACACTCCCGAAGCGCGGCCCAAGAAATCCCACGCGCCGGCACAGTCTTCTTCTTCCTCAACCTATGAAATCTGGCACCCGCGTAATCGACTCGCAGAAAAATGCAATGCTCATAGCCTGACATGTCACCCCCTGCCATGTCAGCCCCCGCCTGCACCGCGGCCTCATCCTCCTCCTGCTGCTGCTCCTCCTCCTCGCCCATGTACTGCTCGTCTACAAAATCTGCCATAACTGCAAAATCAAAAGAATATATAGTTAGTTAGGGCGTTTCTATAATTAAGGCGTTTCAAAAGAATCGCCAAAACTATATAGTTTTGGCGATTCAAAAGAAACGCCAAAACTATATAGTTTTTGGCGATTCAAAAGAATCGCCAAAACTAATATAGTTTTGGCGATTCAAAAGAATCGCCAAAACTAATATAGTTTTGGCGTTTCAAAAGAATCGCCAAAACTATATAGTTTTTGGCGATTCAAAAGAATCGCCAAAACTAATATAGTTTTGGCGATTCAAAAGAATCGCCAAAACTAATATAGTTTTGGCGATTCAAAAGAATCGCCAAAACTAATATAGTTTTGGCGTTTCAAAAGAATCGCCAAAACTATATAGTTTTTGGCGATTCAAAAGAATCGCCAAAACTAATATAGTTTTGGCGTTTCAAAAGAATCGCCAAAACTATATAGTTTTTGGCGATTCAAAAGAATCGCCAAAACTAATATAGTTTTGGCGATTCAAAAGAATCGCCAAAACTAATATAGTTTTGGCGTTTCAAAAGAATCGCCAAAACTATATAGTTTTTGGCGATTCAAAAGAATCGCCAAAACTAATATAGTTTTGGCGATTCAAAAGAATCGCCAAAACTATATAGTTTTTGGCGTTTCAAAAGAATCGCCAAAACTATATAGTTTTGGGCGATTCAAAAGAATCGCCAAAACTATATAGTTTTTGGCGTTTCAAAAGAATCGCCAAAACTATATAGTTTTTGGCGTTTCAAAAGAATCGCCAAAACTATATCAAACCATTATCTACAACCATCAACAATAATCAACAATTATCTAAACCCTAAAAAAAAAAACTGAAAAAAAAAAAACTGAAAAAAATTATCAACAATAATCAACAATAATAACAATTATCAACTATTCTATCGGATATTCTACAATTATCTAAAAAAAAAAAAAAAAAAAACTGAAAAAAAATGAAAAAAAAAAAACTGAAATCAACAATTATCTAAACCCTCAACAATAATCTAGAACTATTAACTAATTTAAACATAAAAACTAATTAAAATTAACTTTAAAAAAAAATACCTTTTTCGAAATAGGGATGGATTCGGGTTGAAAGGAGGGTTTTCGTGGTCGGATTCGGGTGGTGGTGGTGGTTGCAGTGGTGGAGAAGGAAGTGGTGGTGGTGGATTAGGGTGGTGGTGGTGGATTAGGGTGGTGGTGGTGGATTTAGGATGAAGGGGGCGATGGGGTTAGGGTTAGGGTTGGGAAATTGTGTTGTGTGCTTTCTGATCTGTTCGTCTGTCTCAAACAGGTTTTACTAACTTTCCTACGGCCCGTATAGGGCTCTACGGGCCGTAGATAGGCATTAAAAATCTTCTATGGCCCGTATAGGTCTATACGGCTCGTAGGTGAAAAAAATTGTAAAAAAACGGTTGGGACGAGGTTCGAACGTGGGCCTATCCATTCTCACACACACACATACACACTTATAGTAACAATGGGGACCATCTGGGCTACCAGTTCGCTGGTTTATATCCCACAAAAATAATATATAACATAACACTGAAAACCCAATTTTTTTTTAAAAAAATCATCGTCTACGGCCCGTAGAGACCAATACGGGTCGTAGACTCATATTTTTTTTTAAAAAAACTACTGATTTATATATATAAACTTCACGAATTGTTTGAAAAAAAAAAATTTTCTCTACGGGTCGTAGAGACGTCTACGGCCCGTAGACTAATTCCATCTACGACCCATAGAGGGTCTCCTACGAGCATCTCCCAGAAGCCTACGGGTCGTAGAGGGCCCTACGACCCGTAGATAAATCTTACCTACGGCCCATAGGGCCCTCTACGGCCCAATACAAGTTTTGTTTTTTTTTAATTTTGTTAGTTTTAATTAGGTGGTATAGGTTTTTTTTATAAAATAACGTTTTCATTTCATATTGTATATGTAAAATAATAATAAAAAATAAAAAAATGTATTTAATAAATTATTATACATTATAAAAACAAATTTACACCGAACTATTAGAAGAATCAGGACAGCCTGTTAGGTCAAACCACTCTGGATCTGTTTGAGATAGCCTACGCCCCTCATCAAGACGATCCCTGTATAGTGCTAACCATGGGTTGTGATTTACATCTACCCAACGCCTCCATGCTCCGCTCGGATAAGGCATCGGAGCGTCGTCTGCTAGCTTCAGCATGATGAAGTGGTTGCCGTTCACGAAGGCCATCGAAATGACCCGATGTTGTATCACGCTTTCAGGATGAATGTGAATAGGGAAGAATGTGCACGCTCCAAGAGGACTGAAGAATTGAAGGACCACACCAAATGCCTGAGCAATCACTAATCCAGTCAAAGGCATCTCCATCCATTTTGAGTGTGGTGCATTCCCGAGTCCCCTCCAATCTATGGACGAGTATATGCGGGCGAACGCGTTATCGTCGAATCCGTTCAAAATCTCGTACCAGTCCTCATGGTATTGACCCATCAACTCTTCTTTAAGAACGTGGCGGATCAAATCCCAGTCTTCCTCCTCCCTATCCAAAGCCACAGCTACAGATCGGAACCCACAGTTACCGTCTGGCTGAACATCTTGAATATGCGTGACAAACCGTCGATACAGGGGATCAATCTGATGCTTAAATGCTCTAAGCACAAATTTATACCTGTCACAGCCAAACATTGGGAAATCATGATTAGGGGATGTGTACTGTATATATATGTATGTATGTATGTATAAATAGTTATTTATGTACCTGTCCCCTCTTAAGAGTGGATACTTTTTGCTACACACTCTCATTGTATCTCTACCTGGGTCTGATGGCCTACGTCTCCTAACAGGCTCGTCTTCCTACAATGGATAACAATAAAATTATAATAACAATAACAATAATAAATAATAATAAATAATAATAATAATAAATAATAATAATAATAATAATAATAAATAATAACAATAATAAATAATAAATAATAATAATAATAATAATAATACTAACGTCTTCTTGCGCATCCTCCTGCTGATTTTTTTTCTTTGATTTTGTAGTTGGGCGCCCACGAGTATTCTTTTGTACCTCAGGAGGTTGAGTGTCAGTCATACTTGGATTTACCACCGACTTTATTTTTGACAACATATTTCTCTGAACGCGTGGTGATTGAGACAGCAGTGTCTCTTTGACTATTTCCCACTCACTCGCAAGGTCAGGTTCGCTCCATACTACTTCCGGTTCGTAATTCAGTCGTGTCCAGAAGACGTCTATTTCGGACAGCTGAATTTTTATTCCTGTATTTAATAAAATAATAATAATAATAATAATAATAATAATAATAATAATAATAATAATAATAATAATAATAATAAAGTAATGGTATTACCTTTATTTATATACGAATCTAATCGACATGCACACGGTAACCCAGAACTCGCGAAAAGCTGGTGACCACAACTCTTTTTTCGTTTCCTCAACTTCTCTATATTTTTTATCTCATTTATCATCTTCTCGATCGCTGCATGGGAAACTTTACCGAGTAGGTCCTCAAAAATCGGTATGTCATGGTGCACCTTTTTCACAGACAAACTCTCTTCAAACGAGTGATTTATTGCCCTCTCTTGTGACGTTACCACATCGTCTGCAATCATCACAAGTTTGTGGAGCGAGTTGTTCGGCCCCTTAATCTGCATCTTAAACCGTGAATGCTGGCTCTCAGCTCTGTTGGTCGTATATTGACCAAAGTTGTAGTTTGTGTCTGTCCATGCAGAAACAAACCTTTCTTTGTAGTCACGGAGCCAGACCCGGTCTATATATTTAAAAACATCTGTAAAGATAGAACAAAGATATTTGTTAATGTGTGTATGCGTTTTAAACTAAATTAATAAAATATGTACCAGTTCGTTCGTCTTGACATAGTCGTCTGTAGAATCGGTCTAACCAGTGCTGATAAAATGCCGGAGATGAAGATCTACATAATCGCTTAAAAGATTTCACGAATATTTTCCAATCTTCATCTCCAAAGGCTTGTCTGCAGTGCTTCAGTATATTTCGTTGAATGTGCCACCTGAATGCATAACAACAACAACAACAACAACAATAATAATAATAATAATAATAATAATAATAATAATAATAATAATAATAATAAAAATAAAAATAATAATAATAATAATAATAATAATAATAATAATAATAATAATAATAATAATAACAACATGTATACCTGCATAACAACTTCGAAGCTGCTGGAAATACAATGTCGCATGCATTCATCAAGGCTTTCTCACAATCAGTAACTATAGCACGGGGCTCCGTACTATCTTCTAGCAACTCTTTAAGCCTTTGTATCACCCACAAGTAGTTATCTTTTTTTTCACGGGAGATGAATGCATGGGCGACAATAAACGACTTGGATGTTGATGTCATCCCCACAACTTGAATAAACGGAAGTTTATGCTCGTTCGTTTTGTAGGTCGCATCAATCATCAGCACATGCGGGAACGCACGCCATAACCTGTGCGAGGTGGGATGGACAAACAAAATATCCTCGATCGCATTTGTCGAGGCATTCCTCCGGGTGAAGTAAACAAATTTTTTTTCCACCAATGTGGCTTCGAGTACCTGCATAGCAATAATAATAATAATTAAAATAATAATAATAATAATAATAATAATAATAATAATAATAATAAAAATAATAATAATAATAATAATAATAATAATAATAATAATAATAATAATAATACCTGCATTTGAGTCCTGCCCCCATATAACAAATGCTTAACCTTAGTTATTGTGTTATGTATGTCTCTTAAGATGCAGTGACTATCCGGGTTTTGTTTTCTAACGGCCGAATGTATGTCTACTGGTGTAACATTTTGAAAATAAAGTGTATCCACCAATTTTAACTCGGCCGGACCCAGCCTCCTAGCATACGCGTGACCCTCGATGTGTTGGAAAGGTTTGTGATTATGTGTTTGGTTTTGGACCTCCAAAATATAACCATCGTGGCCGGAGTGGTATCTCCCTATTAGTTGAAACGGGCAATTACATTTTTTACTGCCCGTCTTTCGAACCGTGGCTACACTATGATGTACGCCACTACGGTCACATCGTATCCATGCCGATGTTACCCTCCTATTCGGCCCCCTGCCATCAGAAACAGTACGTCCGAATACGGTAATGTAACCATTTTCTTTTGCTCTTTGATAAACCCACTCTGCGAGGTCTTTAAGAGACCTGAATACCTGCAAAATTTATATACGACTTCAAATAGCAACTAATATATACGAGTTCAAATCTCACAAACCCTACGAGTTCAAAATCTCACAAACCCTACGAGTTCAAATAACAACTAATATATACGAGTTCAAAATCTCACAAACCCTACGAGTTCAAAATCTCACAAACCCTACGAGTTCAAATAACAACTAATATATACGAGTTCAAATCTCACAAACCCTAAAACAAATTTAGGTACGGGACTAAATATACGAGTCTAAATATGTACACGGGTCTAAATATCTCACAAACCCTAAATATACGAGTCTAAATATACACGGGTCTAAATTATAAACAAGTGCAAATTCATAAACACACCTGATTCGTTTCGTACGAAACATCCGGGACAGGTTCCTCGCCACCGTTATCACCTCCCTCGTACTGTGGATGACTTGGCGGAGGCAAGTAAAATAACCCCGGTTCTTCTACGTACTCCTCGTTCAAATCGGGCAGCAGGTTCAAATCGGGTAGTGCATTCCCGTCACCATAGCGAACAACGGAGCTAACCTCCTCCTCACCACGTTCCACCACGGCTCCGAAAAGGCTTTCCGAGACGTGAGATAGGCTAAACGAATACTCCCATTCATCCGAACCATTACTGTAGTGACCCGAAGACATCGTGGTAGCTTGGAATCGATCGGATTTTTGTGCACCGCGTTTTTAAATTTTCTTTCGTTAACTGAAGAAAGAAGACAAGGAAGAAGAATATATCTGGACCCTCTACGGCCCGTAGAGGCCTATACGGGCCGTATAGGGTTTAATGCTCCCAACAACCAGGTTTCCTACGGGCCGTATAGCCCTCTACGGCCCGTATAGGTTTAGCTTTTTCAGAGACTTTTCAGACTGACACACTGAATGTCAGACACTTCATTCAATCACCTCGTACCTCGTACTGCCTACGGGCCGTAGAGGTCTCTACGGCCCGTATAGGGTTTAAATGAACCCCACCAAACTCCCCTCTACGGGCCGTATAGGGCTTTACGGGACGTAGAGGGTTGAGCATTTATTACACTGACACCCTCTACGGCCCGTAGAGCCCTATACGGGCCGTAGAGGGCTGTGAAAATTAACTTTTCCTTCTTGTGTAAATAATATCCCCCATTTTTATGCTCTATCTCTCTTACACTCTCCTTCTTAATCTTCCTCTGTAAGCTTTCATCCTATATAAATAACACCCCACCTTAATTCCATTCATCACTTCCTTCGATCCTACCGAATAACGTTAATCAAGGTTCTTCCATTTCATTTCTTCGCCATTATTTATTGCTCTCTCTCTCTTTCCCCGTCACAAGCAGCGGGCGATCACCATGGCTACTGCCGGAAGTGTAGCGGATGAAGGGTGGAGAGGACAGGGCGATTGCCGCGGTAGTCGGACAATGGTGGGCGACCTAACTGTGGCCAAAACCGGTAGAATAAAACGTTCGGCAAAGATGTGGCCAAAACCGAAAGACGAAAAGTTCTGCGGTGAAAAGTCGGAAACCACAAGTGTCGGTTGTTGCGCCGACAGTTACAAATTAATATATATACTAATAAGAGTTGGTATAGTTTGCTCCTACTTATTTAATATGTTGAAACAAGAAAAGGCAACTCAAGGTTTAATCTAAACTTTATTTTTATAGGAGTAAGAAATACAATTTTTTCCATGATTGCACTTTATTTAAGTTATTAAAAAACAAAGATTATGAGTTAGTGGTTTTATGTGAGTACACATAATATATGTACAAACCAGCCAAACCAAATCATAATGTATGTACAAACAAACGATAGGGCTTTAATACCAATTTCAATCAGTAAACTTAAGCTAAATTTATCAAATTAAATTGATCAACAACTTAATTTCAATTAAGGCCCTTAACTTACTATATCAAAAGTAGCAAATATCACAAACCACAGTTAGGCAATTAGGGAATTAGTGCTTATATCACATACTTCAATATGTTAGTGTACCTTGATTTTGAGTATGAGGCCTTCAATTTCGAGAGTCAGAGACCTCCAATCCCTCACCGATTTAGAGTCAAAGATTCAGAAGCCTACAAATCCTAACAGAGAATGAATGAATGATTGTGGGAGAAAAATAGAGAATGATTTTAAACTCAAACAGAACTACAAGATGGTTTCAAACTTTAGAACTTACATAGATGATATTCAAGCATCACATAAGAAGATGATTTCGTCTCTGATAAGACATAAATGTTGTTTCCCTAATTTCCTATGGCCTGTTCCTCTACTTCCTGGAATTACACAGCCCAATTCAGTGTTTCAAAATAAAAAATGGTGGCCCTATAGATTTGAGGGCCCAAAGCCCTAGCCTCATTTCACTTGGGCTTGAGCCGGCCCTGCATTTTATCCTTTTATAATAGGCCAACTGAAAACTGATGTGGCCATGTGATAAAGCTTCAGCTCAATCACTTGACCCAGTTGTGACTCAAGGTGAGTACTGACTTTCTCTAGTTTTTTTTTTGTATGTTTTTTAAATTTGTATAATGTAAATATTAATACAAAAGTAAAATTAATAGAAAATGTTAGATTAATATTAACAAGAATACAAACCAAAAAATAAAACTAGTCTAGTACAAGATCATCGGGACGTCTAATCCATAAAAAAGTTGCCTGATCATTTGAAAACGTTGTATAAAATGTTCTTCATTGTAGAGAGGATCAGGGCTAAAATAGTGTCGTATCAAAGTTGCGTTTGCTCCCTCTCTATCACGAGTAGGGTAGTGTGGGCTCACTCGAGACCACATTCACGCGTGGTGGTTGTGGTGTTCATGAGCTACGTGGCTCGTGGGCTCGCTCGTGCCTGCTTGCTCGCGCACCACAACACACAACCGCCTAATGATTAGTCATGAGTATTGAACATTATATCCTTACGTATTATTGACCGAGAATGGATAGAACGATGAACTTCTATATAGTCTACTCTAGGATTTTGAAAATCAGTGGTCTGGTACGTATTCATTCGCTTATTTAGTGTTGAGAATCATGTATTCTTTTAATATATATCATCTTTTTGTTGGATCTTGATTTTAAGGCCACTAAGAAGTTGCCATTAAAATGAAGGGAATATGAACGACATGGAGGAACCATTGTTTGTTGTGGCAATGCTGGATTGGCAACGTTGGATCTCAACTCAGGATGTGGGGTCAATTTTTGTTCTTGATAGCGTTATAGGAATCACGACAGGTCTATTCAGTGGTTTGGTAAACATCCATTCACTTGTGGCTGCCAAAAGTATGGACCAAAGGGAGGTTTCTAGCTCTAGAGGGAAACAATGGTAGGAGTGGCCGGATAGACAAAAAGGGTGTTTGAGGTGTACCCAGGGATTGTGTGTGGACGCCGTTGAAAGAGGTGTATAATGGTCATTTTACATAAATTTAACGTTAGTTAATAAAAGTGATTAAACATGTTACTTTTGAATAAACAGTTGGTACTGTATACGGTCTTACCACATGTCCATTACTGTAATGTACTTAAATCTTCAATTGATTATCATGTTGATAGGTTATTAAGACTCTAGGAAACTAACACTAAATGATCAAAGAAGACTATAATTACATTAAAGAAGACCAATAAACAAATAAACACATATTTGATCAAGTATAAATGTAATTTATACAAGGCTTGAGTCCATAACAGATGAAGTTTCTATAAGTGGTATATGGTAGGTAAAATGAAGGGCCAATTGAGAGCTCTATAAGTTCCTATCCCGTATAAGTCCATATATATTTGAACCATTAGTATATTTAGATTTCATAATCCATACATATTGCATAATAAGTCTACAAGAATTTGTAAACAAAGGTGAATCGGAACTTGTTAGGTTATGTAAGAACTGCCGATGATGAAAGCCGAAACCTATGGATCCATTCATCTGGTACTTGAAGAATAAGGAATCAACTCATATTAGATTAGTGCATCATTCTTCCCTTGAAATCTTTAACAAACAATCAACTAAATCACTGGATTATCAAGACCAAAGAGTTAGACTTGCAATTATTAGGTTAACAAGTCAAAAGGTTGGATTATTAAAGAGCTGGTCAATAACTCAAACAACTGGGTCTTAGAAGAGTTGGATGACAAATCTATTGGATTATTTTACCATTACAATTCCAGAAGTTTTAGTTTCCAGTTGTTTAAACCTTAACTAACAATACTTTTACAATTGTTGGCAGTTATACTGTCTCTAGGTTGTTAGGGATTGCTTTCATGGTGACATCACCAATAGTTTCTCCCTTGTATATAAATAGAACAATACATAACTGATGGTCCCATACATGTTGCTATGATATCACCATAAATGCAAAAAATACTATGTTCTAAAAATTGCATCAAGGCATTTGCTGATATCAAAACAATTAAAACCATGCTACAAGAAAATTATCTAAAATCTGAAAATGTTTTGAATGAAACAATAATCTCTCACAAAGAATAAATCAAAGCAAAAGATCAAGAAATTTCAAACATTAAACATGAATCTGCAATCCATGCTGATCAGCTATAATCATTTCTTAAGAAGTACCACCTCTATCATAATGAACTTGAATCCACTCAAGTAAATTGTCATAAATGGGTAGAGTGATGTAAAGGTTTTAAAATATTGTTAATTCGACAAACCAATAGCAATCTCAAATTTAAGTTTGGGTACCATCACACTAAAGGACCCACTGATTTTAACCTCAAAATCAAATTAAGAATGAAACTGAGTTAGTTCCAAGGGACTCTAATGGAGAGGAAGTTAAAATCACAAACCCTAATGGGATGAAAATAATCCTTGACAAATCACAATGCTCTTCAAATTCAAGTCAATGTTACTATCAAAATGTGTTTGAACGACATGAATTCAAACCAAATGGCCTAATAAATCATGTGCTAATAAAGGTTTTAAACCAATAAACTTTGTGTCAACTGAAGGGAAGATAGCTCCAATAGTTATTCCCAAAGTAGTTTCATCTCAAACTGCTGGCCCTAAACAAACTCCAAAAACAAAATCTAAATTTGTTTAAAGAAAGGGGTAAATGCATATTGTTCTTATAGTCTGTGAAAGAACTCGTCATAACACGGATAACTAAAACTAGTGGTTTGCACCAGCAGTTTCCCAAATCCTGCAGTTCTTGGCAACCATTTGTTAAACCCTGTAAAAGCAAACCATCAGATTAGAATCTAATTTTACACTATCGCTCTCGTTTTAAAGGCGATTCTAATCTGCTGGTATCAAAATCAACAATCTTTCACTTCGCTTCATCATATGTTATCATCCATTGCCAACTTAAACCTTCGACACGTTCACAATCTTCTCCCATAATCTTACCAAATCAAAGGACCATCCTTAGTAACACACCATCATCGACTTAGTTCTCAAGTCACCATTCCTACATGTTTTAACTGCCAATTCACCTTTTTCTAGAACTACTATTCATAAGTTCTGGGCTAGGGCACACCTGTCACAAGATGACAAGGGCTAAGTGCTGGCTATGAACTCCAATGTGGGTGACAAAGATATTTCAAACGCCCCTGAAGCTCTATCAACAAGAATAAAGCTTATTCAATCTTGACTGAACAAAGCTTCAAATTATCAAAACACACTTTTATAGAGCTTTGTTGGGGCATTTCTGTGTGACAACAACTTACTAGATATAATAGTTAGTAGATAGGCGTTTTGTATAACGTGTAATCGTCTTTATCTTCGCTAAAGGCCCAGCCCAAACGAATATGCTTTTCTATATAAAGAACATATAGGTTTAGGGTTGAAGTTGTTCGTCGTATTAGTTAGCCACCTAGTTCGTGTGTGTGTTGTCTTGAGTTGATTGTATTCCATTTATAATCAATAGCAAACGTGTTTATAGTTATCTCTCGTGTTTGAATCATGATTGTTACGTTATCGGTTTTGCATAAACGTTAATCAATGAATTCCGAAATTTGATTAACCTGATCAATCTTGTCACTGATCCATTCCAAGGACCTAAAATTGGTATCAGAGCCATTGGCTCAAAAGATTCTATAGTTCAAGATTGGTTTTTGCAAAATTGAATCTTTCAAAATCATTTTTACTATTCATTCGTGTAATTCTCTAGATTTCGGCCCGATTTTCTTATATTATATCATACACGATTGTTTTACAGCAGGATCCTTGAGTTTTTGTTGTGTTACGGCTGAAAAACCAGATCTAGGGTTTGATCAGAATCAAATAGCGAAGATAAGAATGAACTTAGGGCTTTTAGCGACCTTAAGGTTTTAATCATATCTGAAAATGAACATATTATTTGTGACACCCGTGTAAGGACAAAAAGGATTGAAGAAATCACTTTTGCAAGCCTTAGTCTAATTCCTATTCTGCCAAAAATGCTAAGTATGGAAACTGCTGAACAACAAGATTCAAAGTGCTGAAGAAGAAAAAAATCAAGAGCTAAAGAGTAATGATCAGAGGTTCTGAAGTCAAACCAGACAAGTCCACTGAAGAACTGCTGAAGACAAACTACTTATCTGTAGTTTGTCACTCATCAGATATTTTGATAGAAGCTTCCCACCGCCTTTGAACTTCTGTAGTTTAGTTAAATATTAGTATTCTTAGATCTTTTGTACAAGTACCAATGCTACAGCCTGTTGTAGTATTTCTACTTATTATAATTCTTCAATACTTCTCATGTACGTTTACACTTAGTCTATAAATAGATAGGTTCATCCCACTATTTTAGACATTCCTTTTGCGTTATTATTTCTATTATATCTGAGAATCATTGAATCATTTACTGTTTTATTCATTAACTGTTTTAGATTCTCACTTACTTCTTTAGTTTCATAACTCAAGGGGGAGTATTTATTACTGTTTAAAAGTACATCTTTAACTTGAACACTTAACTTATAATCCGCTGTGCAAATCACTTTGATAGTTTAAATATACAAGTGTTCATGATAAGAACCTGTTAAAATAAGAAACTGATCCAATATGAAACTGATGAGGTGATAGTCAACACTAGAGAAATCCTTGCTCAACAATATGAAACTTTTACTCATGTTAATGGAAAGACTTTAACACAAAAATTTGAAAGATTCTCTTCATTAATATCAGAGTTAAAATTAAATGGTCAGACCTATACAAACTCATATATGCTTTATAGATTTTTAAGGTCTTTACCAGACAAATGGGAAACTTATTCTATAGTTCTTAGGCCAGGACCAGATTTTGATTCTCTCTCTCACTCACAAAATTACATGGGAGATTACTTACTTTTGAAAGAGAAATCAATCAAAAGAAAAAGTTACAAAACTCTGGAAAAGCTGTTGATGACTATATTCCAGGTAGCACAGCACTCTTAGGACAAGACTCGCCTTCTTGTTCTAATGATTTTAGGTCAAATGAATACATTGACATAACTGTTGGGATCTCGTCAGAAAGGTCATATCCAGCTTATGACAATGATGAAAATTGTCAAACTACAGATAATATGTGTTTTATAATGTATGATTTAAAAAATTTCAGTAGTGATGACCTAGAGGAAATGGATATACTACAACAACTAGCCATGTTAAGCATAAAAACTAACAAGTTTTATAAAAGGTTAGGAAGGAAATTTCCAGGACTGAACAGTTCTACAAAAATTGGTTTTGACAAATCTAAATTAAGATGTCATAAGTGTCAGAAGTTGGGACACTTTGCTAGAGAGTGTAGAAGCTCTAGCTTTAACCAATTACAGTCTGGAAACCAATCAAACCCTAGTTGCAATAGGAACTTTGGAACACAGGGAAGTGCACATTTTGTACAGGCACAAGCTCCACAAATCCAATATGTTGCACAAGTACAATATGTTCAGATGCCTGCTCATCAAATGCAGAGCCAACAACAGATAACTTCCATTCCTACTGCTCAACAACCTCCATCAGCTCAACAACCCACTCAACAAAGCCTTTTCACAAATGGGTATGTTGACTGGAGTAGTCTTCCTTTTGATACAACAGAGTGCAGTCCAGATGCAGACAACAAAATGTTTGACATCAACTGGGGTGAACCTGATAATGGCAGAAAGAATTTTGCCTTAATGGCTTTTGAAGGATGCTCCTCTAATGCTGCCTTATCTCAGGTATCTAAATAATCTCTTTTAAAGCTTTGCTCAAAATCATGCAAAGAATCATTTACTTTAATAAGAGAGACCAATGTGCATCTACAAGGCAAAGCCAATGACTCTGAAAGAAAATTCACTCAAATGAAATGTTATTTAGAAAGAAAACTTGCTTCAAAGACAAAAGAAATTTCTAAATTAACTAACAATGTTGTTGAAACCCAAGCACAAATAAAAAGCATGATAGAAAACCTAGGAAAAGTCAGAAAAGAGCTTGCTGACACCAAGGTTGATTGTGAAAATTGGGTAGAGTCATGTAGAGGTTACCAAATGCTGCTTAACAAACAAACTACATCAAATGTTAAGTTTGGCATAGGGTACAATCATATAGAAACACCAACTGATTTTACTCCCAAACCTACTGATGATGAGAGTAGAATAGTTCAAAAACAAACTTCTGACATGAACGAATGCACATCTTTTCATCAGAACTTTCTTTCAAATAAAAAAGAAAGTCCTTCAGAAGTTGAAATGACTGACATTGGCTCATCAGTAGTTTCATCTACATCAGGAGTTGAGACCCTGAAAACAACTGATGACCAAATTCCAGATTTAACAACTGTCGGTACTTTGCTTGCAAAACTTTTGAAAATCTATAAGGAAAGGAAAAATCTTGTGAAATTTGTGGTCTGTTTAACCACAAAACATAATTTTGCAGATATAGAAAAGGTAATAAGTACAACAAGAAAGTTTTACAAATGGTTGTGGGAAAACAAATCAAACAAGATTTTGAAAATATTTTCTTTCCCATCAAACAGCAACAAATAAATACCTTTTCTCAGAGAAAGACTAAATCTCAACCATGGTCTTCCTCTCAAAATTATTTTTCAGAAGTTAGCCCTAAGCCATCAGCAGTTTCACAAACTGCTGAGGTTAAAGATTTGATAAATTTGGTTAAACTTCTGATGACCAAAGTTGATGGTGAACCTCAAAAAGGTCCCACCATTGTTTTCAACAATAAATCCATTGCCAAAAAGACATAGATTTCTAAAACTGGTCAACAACAAACTGCTACTATTCCTAAGAGTACACCCAAAGCCAAATTTGCTTGGGTTTCTAAATCTAACTAATCTACTCTTTGTGCAGAAAGTTTCCAGGGGTCTAAATAGCATTTGGTATGCTGATAGTGGAGGCTCAATGCACATGACTGGATGCAGGTACCTGATCAACAATTTCATAAGTCAAAGAGAAGGATCCGTGTCCTTTGGGAATAATGCAAAAGGATATGTGCTATGATATGGCAATGTATCCTGAGGCAAAATGCAGTTTGACAAGGTCAATCTGGTTGAAAACCTTGAGTACAACTTGCTGAGTGTTTCATAAATGTGTGATAAAGGATATTCTTCCTTTTTTTTACCAAAACATCATGCAAGATCATATCACCAGAAGGCCAGAAGTTGATAGAGAAGATCATTGAATATCATACTTTGTTGATAGCCAAAACATACGGCAATGTCTATGCAGTGGACATTGAAAAGGACAAAGTACTGAACAACACTGCCTGTTTCTTCTCAAAGGCATCAACTTCAGAGACAGACCTTTGGCATAGGAGACTTGGCTATGTGAACTTTAAAACCATAAATAAAGTCACAAAAATGGGTTTGGTCAGAGGTCCACCCTTGAAAGTATACCAGTGTCAAGAACACCGTGTATCCTGTCTAAAGGGAAAACAACATAAGTCCTCCTATAAGTCTATTGAAGAATAAAAAACAACTGCATGTCTTCAACTACTCCATATGGACTTATTTGGGCCAGTCAAAATCATGAGCCTTGGTAAGAAATACTGCTTAGTCATCATTGATGACTACTCAAGATTTACATGGGTCTTCTTCTTATTTTCCAAGGATGAGGCAGCTGAAATTATCAAGTTCTTCATTCTACAAGTAGAGAAACAATATTCTCTCGTTGTCAAAGCCATTAGAAGTGACAATGGGACAGAATTCAGGAACAAAACTCTAGATGAATTCTACTTATCTAAAGGGATTGTTAGACAATTCAGCATTCCCAGAACTCCTAAACAAAATGGTGTGGTAGAATGGAAGAACAGAACATTGATTGAAGCAGCAAGAACAATGTTAGCTGATTCAGGCCTACTTCTTTATTTTTAGGCTGAAATAGTCAACACAACTTGTTATGTTCAGAATAGGGTTCTGATGACCTGTCGTTAGGGTCATGCAAAACCTAATTAACCTATGTAAATAGGGTAAGTAGGGTATCAATCCAAGGAGCGTGTGGTTAGTGAGTATTTCCTAGTTAACCTTGAAATTGTCGATTATGAAGGTGCTAATTACTTATATGAGTTATGAATTGATGTTTAGAATTGATTGAATAGTTGTTGATTAATATGAAGCTTAAAATGAAATTTGTAAGAAATGATTAATAATACTTGTAACAATAAGATAGAGATGATTACACTAAGGATTTGGGTAATTGAACACTAAGGCTTTCAACAATTAGGCATAATTGGATAAACAATGATAATGCAATTGGTACTAACGGATTGATTGCTCAATAAACTTAGGTATCAAGTTTTATCAACATTCACAATGGACTAAACTATACTTCATCATTTAGAACATACAATCCTATGATAGTGTTGATGCAAGGAACCATGTTCATATCATTTAGAAATTGGCACAAGATCAATTAACTAGAAATGATTTCAACATCAGATTAATCACTAATCAACACTGGTAATTCAAGTACATAAAAACATTAATCAAAAGTTTAAACAATGCAATGCCCAAATGTTAAGCCCTAGGTAACAAAAACTTACATCCCTAGTGTAATACAAGAGTTTTAGCCACACATGGCTATGGTGTTCATCATCTTCAAAATGTGTTCTTCAATCTTCCAAGAAATTGTGTAGAAAATGATTGTAGAATGATTGTAGAATGATTGTGTGTTGATTTCTCTTCAATGGTGATGATTTTTATATTGAAAAATGAGATCAAAACAGCTCCCCACGCAGTCAAGGACCATAAAATCGCCATTAACACTTGATCCCATCAGTTTTGACTTGAAAAAGGAAACAATTTGACCACTTTGACTTTTAGCGTAGGATACGCCAATTTTGGCGTATCCTACGCAAATCCTGTTCAGCCTTAGCCAATCTTTGCTGGCCTACGCTAACTGTCTGGTCACTCCCTACGCAAATGGCGTAGGATACGCCATTTTTGGCGTATCCTACGCTAACTTCCCTCAGGCGTCCGTTTTTGGTTTTCCAACTCGCGTATGCCTCCGTTTCTCGCCCGGGCAACTCCAAAACGTCATTTTTGCTTCCTTTTTGTTGTCAAATCCTGAAATGACATAACAAGATCAAAGCAACACCATTTGACACTGAATAATCTTTAAAATGCATCTTATGGGCGTTTTTATACACATCCTTAAATCAACCCATCACATCCCCACACTTGTCTTTTGCTTGCCCTCAAGCAAATCAATAAACCATGCTCAATCAACAATCTAATTAATTTCCAACCATTTTATCGATTCTCAAAAAACGGCCCCTAGTCATACCCCAATTCACAAGACTTACGCCTGTCAGTAGATTTACATTCCAAGGTTTTTTATATGTTTAAAACAAATGCCTAGCTAAATCCAACTAGATTTGATTTCACACTTTTGCACACCCCTCACAATGGTTCACTCCACTCGGTTTACTATCTCAGCTAGCAAGTAATGTGCTAGTATTTCATGTCAATCACTCAAAACCGATCATAGGGCATGTTAGCATAAGCTTGCAATTCAATCACCTTCCACGATATTTTTCAAAAGTGAACACAAGTCAAAAGGTCTTTAAAACGGGTTGTAATGGGGCTAGGCGAAGGGTATGGAAAGGGATATTTTAAGTGGCTAAGGTGATGAAAATTCGACATTTATTCCAACGACTAACTAACTTTTCAATTCTAAGGCAATGTTGCGCCTTTTTATTCAATCTCTAACTCAAGCATATTTTTGTGCTTTTCTATGAGAACTCTCATATGTTTGTAACGTATTTGTTCTCATACTTTTCAGTTTTTTTTTTTTTTTTTTTTTTTTTTTTTTTTTATACTAACATTGCAAATCATATACAATACAAAGCAAAATCCTACAATCGAATTTTCATCACGCTGGGTTTTAAAAATTAAAAAGGTTAAATGGGTCAAAAGGTTGATATGGGTGATCAATTGAAAAGGTTTCAGGCTCAAGATTGGTTAACTAAGGAATATTGGAATGGTTCAAGGATGATAAAACTGGTTTAAAAATTAAAAGGTTTAACCTAATGCCTTAATCATTCTTGTGTCCACAATTGATCTAGAGTAGTAGGCGTATCAAAAATTGCAAGTTCTACCTTATGCGCCTATAATAGCACACTCAAATCAAATGAACACAACATGCCGGAGAATGTGGGCAAATATTTGTAGGGTGTTGGCATGTTGTGGTGGCTCAATAATCTCTTCCTGAACCTAAAGGGAATATGGGTTGCCGACATGCAAAAGTGTCACATTTCTTCTTAATCTTTTCTAACTAGGCAATCCATATTTTGCAAAAACATCCTTGGAAAAACACATCAAGGAACTTAAAGAATTATGACCATGACTAGGGGTCGCATTTTGTGATCCAATATCATGGTGAAAAAGAATTTGGTTTTTTTTTTTTTTTTATTTGGCTATTCCCCCATCCCCACACTTAAAATTTACATTGTCCTCAATGTGGGTCCTTGCACGGATAAGGGAACCAAATAGTCAATTAATTCAAAAATATGTGTGAGGATGCTTTTGTTCCACCCCATTACATCCTTTTCTAAAGCGAAAACTAAAGACCCACCCAAGTCTTATTCAACAACACACATAAGATTAAAGAATAGAAAGCACCTGATAAGTAAATGATGTCTCCGTTCCATCGGTGAATCCTTGCTCTCCATACTTGAATGCTTCCTACCCTTCATTTTTTTTCTTTTTCATTGAACACTTACTGGTGATGTATACGCTGGGCTCACACACAAAACATCAAAACATCCAAAACAAACAAAAACAAAATAAAACTGAAAAGCATAAAATACCTAGCACACCAAACGTAAATAAAATGATCATGCCCACGCAATTAATATAAGAAGGAAAAAAAATACATGGACCTGATCAACGGGTTGCCTCCCGGAAGCGCTAAGTTTAAGGGTCTTCAGCCAGACCGAATACACCACCCTCATGGTGGTCGAGGAGGATGTCTTCCTCCCTCCGCCTCTAAAGATGCAACCCTCCTACGTTCCGGTAAGTCCTTTAAGGTGGTCCTAACCGGGTCAACCATCTTTTCCGTTCTTGTTTCATTGTCCAAATCAGGCGGTTTCCTCCATTTCGTCTTCCTTCCTTTCACTGTCCTGTTCTTGACTGCTCCAAACCTGTTAACGACACAAAAATCCTCTTTTGGGTGATCCTCTTTTAAAAGAGGGCCACCACTATAAAAAATGTCATTTTTGGGACATTTCTCATCAACAACCGAGTTAGACAAATTTGGATATACATTTAAATATAACTCACGGTCACCAAACTTCATGCGTACCGTTCCATTAGCACAATTTATAATAGCATGCGCAGTTGCTAAGAACGGCCTACCCAGTATAACGGTGGGTTGTGTGTTTTTAGCACTACTTACATAGTCTACCACCAAAAAATCAACTGGGTAGTAGAAATCCTCTACCTTCACCAACACATCATTCACCATCCCCCTTGGATGCGTGGGAGTCTGATCAGCTAACACCACCGTGGTGTTAATTTCATGTAGTGGACCAAAGTCATATTGGTCAAACAGACTCCCAGGCAATATACTCACACATGCTCCAAGATCTAGGAGCGCCCTTTCTATTTTAAATTCTCCAACCTGAATTGGAATCAATGGGGCTCCTGGATCTTGAAGTTTAGGGGGGAGAGCATCCGACAAAACAGCACGAACATGTGCCCCTAAATGTTTAGGCAACTCGTTGTGCTTGTTTTGGTTGCTCAACTCTTTCACACATTCAACATGAGCAGGAAATTTTTCAATTGCATCAATAAGTGGTAAATTTATTTTGACTTGTTTAAAATTTTCCCACCTCTCGTCCTTTGGTGGGCTCCACTTTGACACATTGTTTAGGTCTACTAAAGCTGTAGGATATGGGATGGTATTAGTCTCCATCCCCACACTTGTCTTAGTAGCCATCTCATTTAAACACTTTTCGCAAAAAGATTTTTTATAATTTTTAACTTCAAAATTATTTTGCGAAATATTTTCCTCTTCCTGCTCATCATCACTATCAACCTCCTCCACCACACCATCAACAAATTGTTGTGGTGGAGTTGTTTCATTACCCACAATCTTATCATTCAAAATAAAACTCACCGCATTTATATGCACGCTTTGATTGTTTCTTAAGCTCGATGCTTGATGTTGTGGGTTGATAGTGGTATCACTAGGAAGCTTCCCCGTGCTTCCTCTCCATTGAGCCATTTCCTCCGCTAGTTGGCCCACTTGCTTAGCCAAGGCCTCGTGAGACTTATCCCTTACCTCATTCCCTTTCTTTATTTCCTTGATGTCATTGTTGGCGTCTTTCATCATGCTCATTAAAGCATCCATTTTTGAACTCAAAGATTCATCACCACCTTGATTTCCAGAAGAGTTTCCTTGATTGCTTGAAGAGCCGCCTTGGTTGTAACCTCTTTGATAATTGTTGTTGTATCCTTGGTTACCACCTTGATTGTAGTTGTTTCTTTGGTAACCACCTTGATTACCACCTTGGCGACCTTGATATTGCCCACTACCGCCTTGATTTCCCGATTGGAAATTCGGGTTCATTTGGTTCGCGGGATTACCATACCTAAAGTTAGGATGGTTTCTCAAGCCTGCATGGTAAGTGTTGGAGTTCATATCATACTTCCTTTCTCCATACACTTGATTCACCTCTTCGGTTGCTTGACCCATATCGCCGGAGCACTCACTAGCTTTATGCCCCAAATCTCCACAATTATCACACACGGGGTATTGTACCGATGACACCTCCCGTTTCTTCATTCTTGCCAACTCTCTCTCCAACTGAGCAATTCGGTCCTTAGAACTTGAATCTGCATCGGGAAGAGATTTAGAGACCGGGTGTTTGGTTCTTCGATCAGCTGCCTCCTCCGACTTTGAATTCTTCGCCATTAGCTCCAAAAAATCCCAATCTTCTTGCTCCGGATTAGACAACAATGTTCCATTGCTAGTAGACTTGAGATATTTTCTCTCCTCCTTGCTCAGTCCATTCACAAAACTGCTAACCAATTCCCAAAGATCAATATTGTGGTGTGGGCATTTTCGAATTAACTCCTTGAAACGAGTAAAAGCTTCATGAAGCGGTTCCCCTTGTAGTTGTTGAAAAGAACGAATCTCTAACCGTACCGCATCTGTTTTAAAACTGGGGAAATATTCATCCAAAAATACTTGTTGCATTTCCCCCCAAGTGTAGATGCTGTGTGCGGGTAAAGTGAGGAACCATGTCTTTGCTTTATCTTTGAGAGAAAACCGAAATAGCCTCAACTGTACTTCATCTAATGAAAAATTATGACCTCCCATAGTACCACACATTGCCTTGAATTCGGATAAGTGATCATACGGGTCTTCATTAGCCATCCCATGAAAATGAGGAATGATGTTGATGTAGTTGGGCTTGCAATCAAAGGATCTTCTCCCTGGAGGTGGTGGTACAATAGGTGATTCGTTCTCGGATGCAAGTGGTCTAAACCGACCATTGACTCCTTGCATTGGAACTGGGGGTCTTCGTCTTGGAGCATTCACTTCTTCACCTCTATGTTGTCTTCCCCCATTAGGTCTTCTTTCTACTCGACCCACAAAATTTTCACCCCGGTTTTGGTGAATATTGGGAATTTGATGTCTTCTTGGGTTTTGTCTTGGTTGATGATTATTAATGACGTGATTGTAATAACCATCATTATCCCCGTTTCGATTTGCACCCACGTTAGAACTATTATCACCGTGATACTCTTTCTCATCTCCGTAATCATCACTAACATTTCTATAGCCCCAATCCTCATCATCCTCATTGTAATCCTTTTCAGAATATTCATCTTCTCCCGAGTGGTAGGAATGAACACTAACTCTGTCTGATGATTGATAACTTGGTACACTGAATGGGTCATCATCATTAATGTTCACCCTTAATTCTTCAATAGTCTCCACATAATCTTCATATCCGGCTTCATTGTACCGATTGACCGGATCAAATGTGGGATTGCCACGGTTAGACATGGAGGGACCTTGGTTTACATTTCGGGTGTTGGAATTTCGGTTGTGAATTGGTTGGTGAGGTGGGTGTTGTTGTGAATTTTGGGCTTGGTTTTGATGAGGTGGAGTGGGTGGTCTTCGATTTTCACCTGAACGGCGATTTGGGTTTGAGCTTGCCATTTGAACAGTTTCAAAAGACAAAGGTTGAATTATAGGTGGTGATTGGGAGTTAGAAGGAATCGGCTCCTCTAACCGGTGTTGTCGGTTTCTTCTTGCTACTCGTTCAATTTCCGGTTCAAACACTAAAGGAGAAGTTCTCCCCGAATGTCGCGTACGCATGCACTACCTGTAAACTGCACAAGTAACACACCCCGCGTAACAAGGAAAAGTAGAAAATAAACCAAACAACAATTTAAACAGATTATCACACTATTTCAATAAACACTAAGCGCACTAGCTCCCCGGCAACGGTGCCATTTGATGACCTGTCGTTAGGGTCATGCAAAACCTAATTAACCTATGTAAATAGGGTAAGTAGGGTATCAATCCAAGGAGCGTGTGGTTAGTGAGTATTTCCTAGTTAACCTTGAAATTGTCGATTATGAAGGTGCTAATTACTTATATGAGTTATGAATTGATGTTTAGAATTGATTGAATAGTTGTTGATTAATATGAAGCTTAAAATGAAATTTGTAAGAAATGATTAATAATACTTGTAACAATAAGATAGAGATGATTACACTAAGGATTTGGGTAATTGAACACTAAGGCTTTCAACAATTAGGCATAATTGGATAAACAATGATAATGCAATTGGTACTAACGGATTGATTGCTCAATAAACTTAGGTATCAAGTTTTATCAACATTCACAATGGACTAAACTATACTTCATCATTTAGAACATACAATCCTATGATAGTGTTGATGCAAGGAACCATGTTCATATCATTTAGAAATTGGCACAAGATCAATTAACTAGAAATGATTTCAACATCAGATTAATCACTAATCAACACTGGTAATTCAAGTACATAAAAACATTAATCAAAAGTTTAAACAATGCAATGCCCAAATGTTAAGCCCTAGGTAACAAAAACTTACATCCCTAGTGTAATACAAGAGTTTTAGCCACACATGGCTATGGTGTTCATCATCTTCAAAATGTGTTCTTCAATCTTCCAAGAAATTGTGTAGAAAATGATTGTAGAATGATTGTAGAATGATTGTGTGTTGATTTCTCTTCAATGGTGATGATTTTTATATTGAAAAATGAGATCAAAACAGCTCCCCACGCAGTCAAGGACCATAAAATCGCCATTAACACTTGATCCCATCAGTTTTGACTTGAAAAAGGAAACAATTTGACCACTTTGACTTTTAGCGTAGGATACGCCAATTTTGGCGTATCCTACGCAAATCCTGTTCAGCCTTAGCCAATCTTTGCTGGCCTACGCTAACTGTCTGGTCACTCCCTACGCAAATGGCGTAGGATACGCCATTTTTGGCGTATCCTACGCTAACTTCCCTCAGGCGTCCGTTTTTGGTTTTCCAACTCGCGTATGCCTCCGTTTCTCGCCCGGGCAACTCCAAAACGTCATTTTTGCTTCCTTTTTGTTGTCAAATCCTGAAATGACATAACAAGATCAAAGCAACACCATTTGACACTGAATAATCTTTAAAATGCATCTTATGGGCGTTTTTATACACATCCTTAAATCAACCCATCAGGTTCTAATCACAAAGAGACATTCCAAAACTACTTATGAAATTCTTGATGGCATTAAGCCCCTTATCTCCTTTTTCAAGGCTTTTAGATGTCATTGTTTTATCCTCAACATCAAAGACTCTATTTCAAAGTTTGCTGCTAAAGTTGATTTAGGTCATTTTCTTGGTTACTCTTCAAGTAGAAAATCCTACAAGGTATTCAATTCCAGAACCAAGATAGTTGAAGAAACACTGAATGTCAAGTTCAATGAGTTAAAACATTCACTCATTCCAGCACATCCTGCTGAACTCTTTGACCTTGACAGTTTTAATTTCGGACTTGAAAAGACTATTGATTTATCTAAACCCATTTATTATGGTAATCAAGGGTTTGATGATGTTCCTCCATCATGGACTCCAAATACAGTCATTAAATCAACTTTCAAACCATCAGAAGTTCCTCAAACTTCTGATTCAACAACTGCTGATGTACAAACTCAAACATCTGATTAAGCTCCTACAACTACTGAATGTGTTCAAACAGCTGAACCAGATATTATCAACATCAGTGGTTTGTTTGAAGAAATACAAGAGCCTACACCTGTCAGTGGCTTACAACAACTGGTTGAACACAAAGATCATCCATTGGATCAAATCATGGGTGATATTGCATCAGGGGTACTTACAAGAAAGCAGCTTTCCAACTTTTGCTTATTCTTAGCATTTATATCTCAGTTGGAACCAAAGAAGTATCAGGAAGCCCTTAAAGACAACAGTTGGGTTGAAACAATGCAAGATGAACTTTTACAGTTCAAGAAGCAACAGGTTTGGGAAATTTGTCCCTTACCTCCAAACAAACAACCAATTGGAACAAGATGGGTTTTCAAAAACAAACAAGATGAGTCTGGTTTAATCATCAAGAACAAGGCAAGACTGGTGGTACAAGGTTACTCTCAAGAAGAAGGAATTGACTATGATGAAACTTTTGCTCCAGTTGCAAGGCTTAAAGCCATCAGGTTATTTTTGGCTTATGCTATTTCCAACAAAATTAAAGTTTTTCAAACTTGACAAGATAAAAGAGGAATTGACTATGATGTAAAAAGTGCATTTTTATATGGAAAAATAAAAAAGGAAGTGTATGTTTGTCAGCCACCTGGGTTTGAGGATCCTTCTCATCCTGATTGGGTGTACAAACTTGACAAGGCTCTTTATGGGCTAAAACAGGCTCCTAGAGCTTGGTATGAAACACTTTCAAACTTTTTACTCAAAAATCACTTCATTGGAGGCTCCATTGATAAAACTCTTTCATAAAGTATGTTGGAAATCACATCCTACTTGTTCAAATTTATGTTGATGATATTATTTTTGGTTCAACAAACTCAAAACTGTGTGATGAGTTTAAGAAACTCATGCAATCAAGATTTGAGATGAGTACCATGGGAGAACTGCAATACTTTTTGGAACTGCAGATCAAACAAATAATAAGTGGAACTTTTATACATCAATCAAAATGTGTTAAATAAATATTAAACAAATTTTCTTTAAAAGACTGTAAATCAGCTTCCACTCCTATGACACCAATCACACAAGTTGAACCAGATGATCAAGGGAAACAAATTGATCAAACCATGTATAGATGTATGATAGGTTCCTTACTTTATTTAACTGCATCTGGACCAGATATTATGTTTTCAACATGTGTTTGTGCTAGATATCAATCAGCTCCTAGGGAATCACACCTAATTGCAATCAAAAGAATTTTCGGATATCTGAAAGGAACTCCTACACTTGGAATTTGGTATCCTGCTTCTAGCAATACCAAGTTAACAGCTTTTTCAGATAGTGACTATGCAGGGTGAAAAATGTCAAGAAAATCAACATCTGGTGGTTGTCAATTCTTGGGAAACTATCTGGTGTCCTGGCAATCAAAGAAGCAAACATCTGTGGCAACTTCAACTGCTGGAGCAGAATATAGTGCAGCTACAAGTTGTACATCACAGATTCAATGGCTTCAATATCAACTACTTGATTATGGAATCAAAGAGACCAAGACCCCATTGCTTGTAGACAGTAAATCTGCCATTAGCATAATTCAAAATCCTGTTCAGTTTTCAAAGACTAAACATATTGAAATCAGGTATCATTTCATAAGGGATTGCTATGAGAAAGGCAAGATTGAGGTGAAACATGTGACAACAGCTAATCAAATAGCTGACATATTCACCAAACCCCTTGACACATCAACGTTTTAGAAGTTAGTATCCATGCTTGGGATGCTAAATTTGGAATAAGTACTGTAAGTATTTTTCATTTTCCTGCACATATTTTACTTTCACTTACATTGTTACTAATTTGTCACAAAAATTCTGAAAAACAAAAGGAGAGAAACTACTTGTAAACAACAATACATGTACCCCTAAACTGGTCAAGAACGCCTATAAACAATGAAACTGTAAAACAAAAAGATTAGGAAAAGAATGAAACGATCGAACCTAGGGATGCCAAAGTTGGGGTACTCCTTCCAAGATTCAAGATTTGCAACCTTCACATAGGGTTACAGATGCAAGGAAGAAAAAGAATCAAAATCAGCAACTCTAAAAAGACACATATCCCTTGCTTAAAGATCTGGTTTAGAGAAAAAGTAAATCACAACACCCATAGTAAATCCTTAAGAGCTTCAACAAAACTTTAATCCCAGGGTTTTAATTCTTTGTAAACAGATGAATATCCTAGAAACAAGAAGCACACAGTAGAGACAAGATATACTGCCAGAGCTCTGATTTCATATAACAACGGTGAATCATGACTTTCATTTAACAAAGTACTTCAAGTTATCAATGCAAAATCTTACAAGAATAAAACTTCTAAATCATCCTCAACACGATGATCTGAAAAATCTACAACATTACTAATGAAATCTTCAAGGATAAAAAACCTTAGATTTATGCACTAAGGGCCTTTGGTCTGGTGGTATCAAGGTGTTGGATAAGGCTTTGCCTTTCTAAATGGTGAGGGATCAAATCCCGTGGGTGACAAAATAATTAGCCGTTCAAAAAAAAAAAAGAAAACCCTAGATTTACAGTGAACAAGATGGCTTCTGAAAGAGAGAACAAGATGGAAAAAATCTAACTAAATGAACTTTCTTGAACCTTTTAATGCTTATATCTTCAGCACAAAAGATAAAAGCCTTGCAAGCCCAATTTAGACCTTTTAACAGTATCTATCAGTAGGGGTGCAAATGAGCTGAGCAGCTCGCTAGCTACTCAAGCCCGAGCCGAACCTAAGGCTAAGTCAAAACTCATTTATTAACTGAGCCTGAGCTCGAGCCTGGCATGTGAAGCTCATTAAGCTCGTCGAGCCTTATAGAGCCTTAGCGTAATACTAGTTATTAATATTTAATAATAATTTACCCATCATTTAAGCTTATTTACTAAACGAGCTCAAGCCGAGCTTCATTTATGGAGCTCGCGAGCCTATTATTTATATGATTTTTATTTAATATATTAACTAATAGACAGTAAACGAGTCGAGCTCGAGCTTTAGAAATTACCAACGAGCCGAGCTCGAGCTCTCATAAAATTTTCAAGCTCGGGCTCAGTTCGTTTTACACCCCTAAATTATCATCACATCAACAAGCCCAACAGCCACAAGCTAAACTACAAGCCCATTTACCAGCCCAACAGCTACATGCTCAGCTACAACTCTACAAGCTTTTGCCAAACTCTTCAGAAGCCCAGATATATAAAAATAATGAACAAAGAAAAAATACAATTAAAACATATTATAGACTAAATATTATTATTGAATTGGAAAAATGTAAATGTTAAACCAAACATTTTAACATAATCGGATCTAGCCCAAACTCAATAAAGACCTACTCAAGTGAACTCTAGTTGAGTTTAAAGTAGAAAAACTCTAAATTTGAAACTTATTTGTCGGCTTGATTAATAAATTTAAGCTCATGCATTTTACATTCTAAAAGTAAGGTTAGAAGACTTTGGCTATTGGGTGTGGTTAATGGTCCTCCATCCCTATAACCATCCCCACATCAGAAAATCCCACAACATCATTTGGTATGTGATAAACGTGGAGGATCTCACGATGTTGACGTACCAAGCACGTGGGGCGCGATGCCCACGTCCCTCCCCTGCTCACTTGGCAATCTTACCACCCTCTTCTCGCTCTCACACCGCATAGCCGTACTAGGATACGGTTCAAATATATACACTTTCCACGTTCACTAATATTTTGTTAATGATATCAGCTAATTGAAAGACTAATTAAAATCTTTGATTTTTTTTTAATTGGTAAGAATAGTAATTTATTCATTTTCTTTTAACAAATATAACATATTAAAAGGTTACAACTTACAATATTAGAATAGACAGCTACTAAAAAAAAATACTGTCTCCTCCAAACAGAGGATGACCATATCAAAAATATAAATAAATAAATAAATGACAAGTTGTGTGTTTGATTTATTGGATACAAACTTATAAATAGATCATAAAATAATGAACCGACCAAACTATACGAATCATATGGTAGGTACGTCTGCTCACCACAATATAAGTTTTTTTTTATTTTTTATGTTCTTTTTTCCTTGATTCCTTCTAATGTAAAATTAGTATAACTAGATATGTACATCTCATACTGTCAAGTTGATATTGTTTGTATACTAGTAGGATTCCCGCACTACGTTGCGGGTATTCGATGGGTATTGTTTCGGTTCATTATAGTATTGCCACTCTTTGTAGCAACTGAAATAGAGCCCAAAGAATAAAATCATAATATGGCCAAAGGATATCGACACATGTTTTATATTGACTAAAAACTATAAAAATAATACGTGTTACCGGTTTCAATAGTATCGATATCGGTACAATGAGTGTGTTAATCAATTTGATTAATTAATTGATTTTTTAACTTTGAATCATAGTTATGATTTGTTAATCAAATTATTAGCATTGGATCGTAATTAGAAAAGTTAGGTTTGATTAGAAATGTATGAATCAAATTTATATAATGCAACTTAAAATCCATTAATGCCTTTAGAAAAAGAGTATAATGTAATTAATAGCTACTTACATAATGAGTAGGGTAAATTGAAAAAAATCAAAGTATTTCAATTGTGGTTGTGAATATCTAAGTTGAAACAAGGTGTACTAATTATACACTAAATGCTGTTCACAGTTAGAATTGTTAGTATATGGTATTGTTAAATATACCAACTTAGTCAAACATTTTACTTACATTAAATGCTATTGGCTTTTCAATGCACACTTCTTCAATCAATTTATTATTATTTTTTTAAACACATAATTTATTAAATAAGTTAGTTGGATTAAAGTTCTTTTTTTTTTTTTTTGAAAATCACATAAGTAATCTTCTTATAAATAGCAACTTGGACAAGTAAAGTTACCGGCACCAAAAAAACTAATTGTCCATTTGAATTAGAAGGAACATATTCAAATGTATATGATTGTTGGACCTTAAGGGTGATATGTGATGAACATAACCATCAACCTGTACTGTATATGGAGGGTCATCCATATGTAAAGCGACTTTCCAAAGATGAATTTAATTTGGTTGTAGATTTGACAAGGATGAATGTGGCGCCACGTGATATTCTAGCAGTAGTTAAGGAGCGGAATTCAAGTAATGTGTCTACACTCAGGACTATTTACAACGCACGCAACAAAATTCGCATGGTCTATCAAGTAGGCAAATCTCCAATGCAGGTTCTCTTGTCCATTTTGCACTCTAATGGTTATGTTTATGAAATTACTACAACTGGGTGTAACGAGTTAGAAAATTTATTCTTCGTTCATCCGACATCGTTTGTTATTTGGCGTGCATTTCCACACGTGTTGCTTATAGATGTCACCTACAAAACAAACCACTATAATATTCCTTTCCTTCAGGTTGTTAGTGTAACTTCAACTAGCAATACGTTTTCCATCGCTTTTGCCTTTATGCATAATGAAAAGACAATTAACTATGCATGGGTCTTAAACTGTTTAAAGTTGACACTAGACAAGTGCATGTACCCACGTGTTATAGTCACAGATAGAGAGCTGACACTAGTGTATGCATGCAAAGAAGTTTTTCCGGATGCTGGTCGTTTGCTTTGTCGGTGGCATATTGAGCAGAACCTCTCTAAGAATGCAGGCAATCTTTTAGGTCATTAAAGACTGTGATTGCCGACTTCGCACCAGTCATGGGTTACCATGTGCTTGCGAACTTTCAAAGTATATAAGTTCACGTAAGTATGTTTATCTACTTCCAATTTTTTATTTTAAACTCTTCATTCTAAAAGTTTAGAGAAAATAGTACTTATTTATATTTGTATGTAGATCAATATGTTCCCTTGGATTCGATTGATATTTTTTGGAGGAAGCTAGATGTTTCACCATCGACATCTTTGCAAAATGACAATATTAGCTGTGATAACGAACTATAACTTTTTAAAGAAAACTTTAACAAGCAGTCCAAAGATGGGAAGAAAAGTTGGTTAAGAAAACTGAAAGATATATTCGGCCCAAGTGAAACTGACATCCAGGAACCTCAAGTTCAAAAAAATACTTGTGGATGACCAAGTTTGAAGAAATCACAAAAAAAAAGTGTCAAAAAGGAGTCGGAACCTCAAGTTGAAAGAAAAACTCGTGAACGACCAAGCTTGAAGAAAGCGCAACAAAAAAGGTGCGACAAAAAAGAGCCGGCCAGACATAGCTCATTCGAATTTGACTTAAACAAGGAACCAGTGATAGACTGGAACGAGATCCCAAATGAGCCGGCCAAACATAGTTCATACGTGATGTCACACCCCGCCCAGGCCGGGGCACTTACAGTGACCAGTCGGCGCAAACTTAAAGCGGAAACGTAATCTCAATACATAACTTGAGTATTTATTACAAGCCAGTGCGATCCAAGTACCACCAAGCTAAATAAAGCTTAACTATAATAAGATGAACTGTCTAAAGTATTCGAACTCTCAGCTAGGAACTCCCATTACTTAGGCCATCAACCTGTGATACATGCTCGAGTAATAAAAATACGTCAGCACACAGCTGGTGAGTCACATAAATTGACTCATCAGTAAAACACCCCATAAACAATTTTATTGATCAAGTATGAGCTCCTTGCACGTCACCATAATCATATATCCGGCCTAAGCATTATATATTCACAAATACAGCGTAAACACAACCCATATAGCTGTACGTGTATGTCCACGCATGGAAAATATAATGATCATTATAATATATATCACCCTGGATGCCACACACCTATGGTTCGACGCATATACATGATCAATCACCATAAAAACAATTTTATGAGCAAGTATCAAGTTTTGAAAATAGTTTAAGTAACTCACCTCTTTATCAGTCCTTTAGCAGTTGACAACACTAATACAACCAGGTACTATCTCAAGGTCCTGATATAGTTATACAATTCTAGGTTAGGTAATGGTACAACTAACTAATTATTATTAGAGTTGGATATTGGTTAGCACTACCTTGTTTAAGCATAGATAATCAGTCCATGCCTAACTAAGGCTAGGCTACCCAGTACCCACCCCTAATAATAATCCTAATACCTCAAATAATATTACTACAACTACTGCTAAAAATATTGCTAACATAAATAATAACCAAGTAGAGAACAAAACTATACCTGAGAGCCATCTAATGGAGTAACAATTTGGTATGTCAAAAAGATGTACTATAGACTCGGATTCTCTTTATAACAAGAGTGTTCTCAATTTGTATGTCAAAAAGAAATCTCAAGACTTCCTGATAAATAGAGGTAAACCTAGTTGGATGGTTTTTACACTCATATAAAATTGTAAATATATCGGAATATAAAAAAAAAAGGAAAAAGAAGGTCGCGCTAGAAAAGGAAACAACAATGGGCGACAGAAGACTCTCCGGAGGAAGATCACCCGACCCAAATTCCGGCAAGAGATCTGAAGATGTCATCAAGTATTTCATAACCAATCTTCCAGACGGTTGCAGTGGGGGAGATTTAGAAAGATTAGTCAAAGATTTTGGAGACGTAGAAAAGGTTTACATAGCCAGGAAAAGAGACAAGACGGGACGACGTTTTGGCTTCCTTACTGTCAAGATCCAAAGGAATAAGGATGATTTTAAAGAGCACATGCAGAATCTATGGATTGGTTCCTATAAACTTAGGGCCAACGTTGCTAGGTTTACAGAATCCCATGAAGAAGATGAAGTGTTTGCTAATAACAATAATATTCTCCCACCAAAGAAGGCTGCTGATGTTCCATTGGCCCAGAATCCACCCTTGAATCATATATTTCAAAACAACCAGGGAAGTAGCTCTTTCAAAGAGATGCTAACCGGGGTTAAGGATGATAAAAAAGAAGACGTTATGGTGGTTGTTCCTGATATTGTTAACGAATATAGCGAACAACATGGGAGGGCTCTCATTGTGACGACTTTTGATGTTGAAGGGCTAAAGAAATTACCAACGATCCTAAAAGAATCCGGTCATGATGGGGTTACAATGCAATACATGGGAGGCTTATCAGTCCTGTTGACATGTCCCAATACTGAAGTTGCAGAAAATTTGAGAATCCAGTTGTTGTTAAAAACAGACGTCTTTCGTTTAGTGGATGTTTGGAAAGGGCAGTCCCTTCCTTTTGAAAGAGTTGCCTGGCTTAAAATTCAAGGCATTCCACTAAATGTTCTTTCTAATGATACACTCAATTCGATTGGAGAACGGTTTGGTAAGGTGGTTCATAGAGCAAACGTAAAGAAAGAGTTCCACGACTTGTCTGTGGAATACATTGCAGTGTTATCCGGGGACGGGAGAAGGATCATGGACGAAATAACGTTGCTTTGGAGGCGTCGGAAATTCAAAGTATGGGTTATGGAGGAGATAGGTGACTGGATACCCGATTTTTTATTCAAAAAAAGTTTTGTTGAGGAAGATCCGACGACGGACGACGGTGGTTCCGGCGTAGCTCCGATGGAGGAAATTGATGGCCCAATTAATTCTCAAGATTTGGAAAGAACTAAATTGGTGGAGCAATATTCGGAAACCGTTAAAAATTTGAATGAAAAGTCAACTACGTCATTATTGTCTAATGATTGTGGGATATTTACCAATAATATATCCTTTGAACCTTTGACTGACAAATTTCAGTTTGTGGAGAATTATAATCCTAATGTAGAGGTGGGCCAGGGGGTGGATTTTGGAAAGATGTTGGGCTTTGGTTCTGGACCTGCCAAAGTTTCAATTAATAAAGAGAAGAAGGCCCAATCTAGATCCAAGATGATCTCTATAGATGAAAGGCCCAATCCATTGAAGAGAACCAGGCTGGACTTTGATCCTACTGGGCTGGATCCGTTCGGCCTTGATGCTTTGCTGGGTTTGAACAAGAAGGAGACAATTGCGCAGCATAAGGATGGGAAGGTTTCCTCTAATCCTCAACGAGAGAAAGCAGGTACCTGTTCTAACAGACCTGACTTAAACTCTCAACCAATTTCCAGTGAAGACTCGATGGGTGACAGAGATGGAGTTGAAGGGGACGTTTCGAGTGACAGAGATGGAGTTGAAGGAATCGTTTCGGGTGAGGATGGTATTTCGTCTATCAACCAGGAGGTGAATGTAACGGTTAGAATGGGTGATACTCTAGGAGTTAAACTAAAAGAATTTCAAAACCTGGTTCAAGAATCGGTCGTGACTGAAGGCTTACAAAGAGGTATACAATGAATTTTCTTTCCATAAATGTTAAAGGGTTTGGGGCGGAAGGGAAGGTTGGTTGGGTTTATGGTTTGAAAGCTAAGCATGATGTCTCCTTCTTGGCTATTCAAGAGACTCAATTAGCTGATAATCAGTCTATCAATGTTGAAAAGGTTTGGGGTTACAAAGGTTTTGGGTGTGACAGTGCTAAAGCCGCTGGTAGATCCGGGGGTTTACTAAGTGTCTGGGATGAAAAAGTTTTTATTAAGAGGAATGCGATTATCAGTCAAAATTTTATTGTGACAAGTGGTAACCTTGTCTCGGATAACTCCTCCCTCAATATAGTTAACGTTTACGGGCCACAATCTGTTACCCTTAAGCGTCAACTATGGGATCAATTGTTGGGAATTATGCAGGTTATGAATGGTCTTTGGATTTTCCTCGGGGACTTCAATGTGGTTAGATTCCCTGAAGAGCGTAAGAATTCAGCTTTTAATAATGTGAGTGCTGGGGACTTCAACGAGTTTATAAATGCAGGAGGGCTCCAAGAGTATAAAATGAAAGGGGGCAAGTTTACGTTTATGGTTGCTAATGACAAAGGCTTTAAGTTTAGCAAGATAGATCGTATCCTTGTTTGCCATGAATTTCTTAATAAATGGCCGAATGCAGTCTTTCGTGCCCTTCCTAGGGAGAAATCTGACCATTGCCCCCTGTTACTTTCATTGGTTGACTCTAATTTTGGTCCCAAACCTTTTCGATGGTTCAACTCGTGGTTGGAAAGGGATGGGTGTGAAAAAATTATTGTTGATACTTTAGATGGCGATTATTCTGGTGGGGCGGCTGATGTTGTGATTTCTAATAAATTTAAACGGGTCAGAGAAGCTTTGAAAAAATGGTGGGAAGAGATTAGGGACCAAGAGAAAGGCGCATATTTGGAGATGTCTGATTCCGTCTCCAAGCTTGAACAAAAATTGGAAGATGAAGACCTGGATGAGGAAGACTTGTGGGTTTATGAAGAGAGTAAAAAAGGGGTGGCGTGGTTTGATTATCTTCATTCCTTGGATTTAAAACAAAAGTCTCGGGTCCGTTGGGCGTCTAGTGGTGATGAAAACTCGGGCTTTTTCCATAGCGTGGTAAATGGAAGAAAGGCTAAGAATAATATCCCGGGGCTCTTGGTTGATGGGGAATGGGTTTCTAAACCGTCACTGGTTAAGAAACATATTTTTCAGTTTTTTCGAAATATGTTTTCAACTAACATTTCAGGTAGGCCGAGCATGATTTGCAGGAACCTAAAAACGCTTCCAGCTGAATCTAAAGTCTTTCTTGCGGACAATTTCTCGAGGGATGAAGTCAAGCAAGCTGTTTTTGATTGTGGTAGTGATCGCGCTCCGGGTCCGGATGGTTTTAATTTCTTTTTTCTTAAGAAATTTTGGGCTTTCTTTGAAGATGATTTTGTTAATTTGCTGGAAGACTTTTATCATACTGGGACCATTAATCATGGGTATAGTGCGGCTTTTATTACGCTTATTCCCAAGGTTAAAAACCCGGTTGGTTTAAAGGATTATAGGCCTATCACTTTGATCGGTATTATCTCTAAAGTCATCTCAAAGGTCTTGGCGAATCGCATTAAAAAGGTTATGCATCTTATTATTTCGGAGAACCAAAGTGGTTTTTTGTCGAATCGTTTTATTTTGGACGGTCCGCTTATTATCAATGAAGTTATAGCGTGGTTGAAGAAAAATAGAGAAAAGGCTTTCATGTTCAAGATCGATTTTCAAAAAGCTTATGACAACGTGGATTGGAATTTCTTGATTTCTATTATGAATCAAATGGGTTTCCCCGATAGATGGTGTCTTTGGATTGATGGGATTCTCAAATCGGCGCGCTCATCGGTGTTAGTAAACGGGTCCCCCACTTTTATTTTTCAATGTGAAAAAGGTTTGCGTCAAGGTGATCCTTTGTCTCCTTTTCTTTTTCTTATCGTCATGGAAGCCTTCACGAGTCTCATTGATAAGGCCTCGACTCATGGGGTTTTCGAAGGTTTAAAGATAGGAAGTCATGGGCCGACTCTCTCTCACCTCCTTTATGCGGATGACGCCCTCCTTGTGGGCAAGTGGTCTTTGGATAATTGCACTAATATGATCCGGATACTTAGGATATTCCATCTATGTTCCGGGTTAAAAATCAATTTAAATAAATCCACAGTCTTTGGTATCAATGCAAACGAAGAGGAGGTTAATGTTTTGAAGGATATTTGTGGGTGTTCTCACGGTACGATTCCCTTTGATTACCTTGGTATCAAAGTTGGAGCTAATATGAATCGTATTCACAATTGGGACCCGGTGGTAGAGAAATGCAAATCCCGTTTAAAGTTGTGGAAAGCTAAGTCTCTTTCTTTTGGTGGGCGACTTATCCTTGTAAAGTCTGTTTTGTCTTCTCTGCCAATCTATTTTATGTCCATTTACAAGGCTCCGTCTAAAGTTCTTGAAGTCATTGAAGGTTTTATGAAGCGATTCCTTTGGGTGGGGGATGAAAATGTGAAAAAGATTCATTGGGTCGCTTGGGATGTGGTTACTAGTCCTAAGAAATACGGGGGATTGGGCATTACAAAATTGGCCGATTTTAATCTCGCTCTCCTAATGAAATGGGTTTGGAGATATAAATCGGAAGGCTCAAGTCTATGGCGTCGTATTATTGACGTCTGTCATTATAGTCGAAGAAACTGGGATATTGTTCCTGTGAACAGGTCCTTGTCTGGTGGATGGAAAACCCTCGTATCCCATATCATTAAAATGGAAATGAAGACTCATAAAGTGGTTTCTAGCTTTAATGCGGTCATAGGAAACGGTGTAGATGTCCGTTTTTGGATCGACAAATGGAACGGATCAAAGCCTTTTAAAGAAGATTTCCCTAATATTTTTCGATTGGCAGTTGACAAACAGGCTGCGGTTAAGGAGTCTTGGGACGCGGCATCTTCTATCATGACCTGCAGATGGAAAAGCAACTTATTATCGGATGCTGAAAGACAGGAGCTTGATTCCCTGAAGGCGCGCCTTACTAGTACCCAGTTTTTTGAATGTCAAGATCGCTGGGTTTGGAACGGCAATTCTGATGGGATTTATACAGTGGCAGGTTTCAAGAAATCTCTGATCAATGATAGGTTGCAGCCCCTTCATCCCAGACTTAAAAAGGTTTCGTGGGTTCCTTTGAAGGTTCGGATTTTCGTTTGGCGTCTTGAGTTGAACCGCCTCCCCACTAAAGATGAGCTACTAAAGAGACACGTCTACCTTCCAAGTGATATCTGCGTTCTGTGTGACTACTCTGCAGAATCAGTGCTTCATCTGTTCACAGGTTGTGGTTACTCGTTTGGAGTCTGGCTAGCTATCGGTGCTTGGTGTAGGTTGGATCCCATTTTTGCCTTTGATGTTTCGGATCTGTTGCAGCTGGGATCGGGTTTTCGAAACAAGAAGGCTTCTAAGATCATTCAGGGTATAGTTATGGTGACGATGTGGGTTTTGTGGAATGCTCGCAATGAGAAGATTTTCCAAGACAAAGCGGTTCAAGTTGTTGAAATTGTCGCCAAAGTGAAGTCCTTATCTTTTCTTTGGCTCCGGTCTAGATCCAAGTTAAATAGTTTGGTTTAGAAAAATTGGAAGATTTTCCCTTTGTATATGGTGTAATTGGTAGCTTCGGTCCTTGCTTTGAGGGCCGTTAGCGGTTTTAATGAAGTTCACTTTTCAAAAAAAAAATATAAAATTGTAAATAAAAAAAGATAGGAGATAGTAATATAAATAATAAATAATAGTATAATAATGTAAATGTCTACCTATCATTAAATGCCTACCTATCATTAAAGTTTGACTAAATTAGTATATTAATCCTCTTACTTGGTATATTTAACACAAGCCATACATTATGTTTATAAATTATAATGGTACGTCATTGCAACAAAGCATCATAATCATTATCATAATAATTTTATATACACGCAATTTACTGTAAAAACCTATTATTTTAAGTGTATAATTCAACTTGTTTAATTAATGGCCTAGAAATTTGAAGGATCTTTAACCATTTATTAAATTTCCAAACAACAGCAAACAATTTACATTTCAATGTTTTTATGGCCTAAATAGTTAGGACATCTTTTTATTGGCCATTAAAAAAAATTAATATTTTTGGATGAATCAATGTCAATATTTATATCCTTATATCATGTGTAGTGAGGGGTAAAATAATTTAAAGCACCTTTTTTTAATTGGTTCACGTGGTAGCTGAGTCAGCATTGTACTTGAATTCAAAATGGGGTGTAGTGGGGGAGGGGGGATTTAAGCCCCCCCCCCCCCCCCCTTCGGGATTGGTTGGTTATTATTTTTTTAATTAATAAAGTAAAAGAAATTAAAAGATATACAAATAAAATTACCTAAATTAAAAAAACATTAACACATTACATAATCCTAAATTACTTATTAAATGAAAATATTACATAACCTTAAACTACTTATTAAAACATTACATAATTAAACCTAAATTTCTTTCTACAGAGAATAATTATTCCAGTCCCCCAGTGTGTACTCCGGCGAGGACATAGAGCAATCGCTATCACGACCTTCGGACCTAGCATCCGAGCGGATGCAACCATAGTCAGGACTGGGAATATAGTATGGTTCATCATCCGTACTCATGTATTCCCCAGCAATATCTGCTTTATAACCTTCATCACTTGGCTTTTGAGCAGGAGGTTTTGGGGTGGGGTTGGGGTTGGGTTGGGGTTGGTGTTGGGAATCCACCAGTCGTAGCTGCCCCATTCCCATGACAGCCATAGTATAATCCACAGCCCAGATGTATTCCTCTACTCGACGAGGAGGAGGAGGAGTGGACACTGTTTGAGGGGGAGGAGGAGGAGGAGAAAACATTGGTTGAGGGGGAGGACGAGAAGAGAAGATTGGTTGAGGAGAAGGATGAGCAGAGAAGACTGGTAGACGACGTCTCCGACGAGAGTATCGCCGGAGATTGGAAGGTCCGGCAGGCTCGTTAGGATATCCACCACCCATATCTTTGAATGTTGTGTGGTTTGTAGTTCGGTTCTTATTTGATAGTGGGTATAAAAATGTGGTTTATATATAGTGTGGGGTTTTTTTTTGTAGTTGGGTTATAGTGTAGTTGTAAAAAAATAGTTGTGTTTGTGTATATATATATATATATATATATATATATATATATATATATATATATATATATATATATATATATATATATTGAGGATGGATATTATGAAAACCCACTCTTAGAGTGGAAATCATGAAAACTCTATCTTAACCATCCATTCATTATGATCAATGGATGAGATTCAATTGAAGACTTTTTGGTTTGAAATAATAATATTATAATACATATAGTACACTTAAGGGTAAGATGGTAATCGTGATTAAAGAGGATAATATACCCGTTATGATCATAATATGCAAGCTGAAGAACACTACAGTAAGGCAATCGATCCATATTCTTACAATGAAACCCCAGGTTTATTATACCCGTTATGATCATAATATGCAAGCTAAAAATTTGGTTAACAATCAACCATGCAGGTCACTCTACCGAAAAATTTTCCCTTAAAATTCATCATGGCGGGGAGTTTACTGATCCAACCCAAGTAAATTTGATGTACCTAACTACATCGATGAGGTGAACTCTGATTATTTCTCTATAATCACCTTGTATGACATGCTGGTGGAACTTGGTTATTGCGACGATGACGAGTTTAGGTTTCACTATAGGCTGCCATGGGAATGCTTGGGATTGGGTTTAAGACAACTGTTAAATGACAGTAATGTGCGCATGTTAAACAAAATTGTTGAAACTGAGAAATCAATTGATATATATGTTGAGCATATTAATCTTGACTATGATGCATTAAACAACAGAGTTGTCTTTCATCAGTTGTGGCATATATGGGCTAGACCTGCACAAATGGTAGATAGCATACAACAGGCTAAACCTGCACAAATCTATTGTACAACATAAAACAACATATGACAAAATATAAAAGTGCATATGCACCCAATATATCTATAACATTCAAAAGTCAACATATCAAAATACAAAAAATTATAACAAAAGAGTACATAAATTATTAGTAGAACTCAAACATTCAAATCAACTACATAAACTACAACAAACCATTAACATAACCTATTAACTAGAAACATGTGTTCCACTATCTTTCTTCATCTTCTTGTTGCAAGTTCCCTTGCTCTTCTTCCACTGGCCATACCATAACCTAACATCCCTCATTAGCAGACATTTATGGTCCATGTTTAAGGATTTCACAATCTGAACCTTGAGATTTGTTGTTTTCAATGTGCAAAACCCAGTCACATCTACGCATTTGGGGATGGATACCCTTACACACCACACGAAATGTGACCTTGTCATTCCTATCAATCACTAATTGCCTCCTGTCAAACATAACATGGTTTTTAACAACTGTCTTGATATCATCTTTACATCTAAATGGTTAACCAAGATAAAAAGGTGGATCTCCAATTTGATCATAATCAATCAAACTCTCAGAGTCATTAACTTCAATCAAACTCTCAAAGTCATTAACATCATAACTAAAACTAGAAGCTTTATCGGTCATCATAAGAATTGAATGTTTGCACCTGCAACATTATCAGTTCATAAGATTTTCATCATTATTAGGACATACAAAGTTTATTACGCTATACCTAAACCCTAAATCAGTACATAGATACATACCTAAACCCTAATTACATTGTAAATCAATACATACATAAACCCTAAATAATGACATTAATTGAAGCAATACATACATGTATACCTAAACCAAAAATCATAAGAAGAAGAAGATCAACTACAAAAGACGACCTGCGGAAACGAGCTGCTGTGGAGGGGAAACAGAGTGGGGATTTAAACGAGCTGCTGGATCTTCAATTGAAAGGTTTTGATTTGAAATTTAGGTACAGTGAATTGGGGGAAAATCAGGTTTTTAAAGGAGAGCACAAACGTATGGTTAAAATTTTATAGGTGAGTTGACGATTTTACACCTGACTTAACGACATTGAGTTAACCTCGTTAACGAAATAGACTGTTTTAGCCTATTTCGTCAAACTTAAAGAACTGTTCAAACAATTTTTTGAATTTTTGGTTGGACTAGCATATTGACCAAAACCACAGGGACGTTTTAGTAATTAACTTTATGTATAAAATGAGCCATGTTTTTTACACAATAACAAAAAGTAAGTTTGCACAGCCCTCTACGGCCCGTAGAGGTGGGTAGGTCGAGTGCATTTAAACCCTAGACGACCCGTAGAGGGCTCTATGGCCCGTAGGGAATACGAGGTACGAGGTCATTCAATGAACAAACTGACTTTCAGTGTGTCTTTCCTCTACGGGCCGTAGAGGCCTCTACGGCCCGTAGAGAAACTGGTTGTTGGGAGCATTAAACCCTCTACGGGCCGTAGAAGCCTCTACGGCCCGTAGAGGTCCAGATATATTCTTCTTCCTTGTCTTCTTTCTTCAATATACGACACATTTTAAAAAAAAAAACGGGTGCACAAGAAATCCGATCGATTCCAAGCTACCGCGATGTCTTCGGGCCACTACGGTAATGTTTCGGATGAATGGGAGCATTCGTTTAGCATATCTCACGTCTCGGAAAGCCTTTTCGGAGCCGTGGTGGAACGTGGTGAGGAGGAGGTTAGATCCGTTGTTCACTATGGTGACGGAAAGGCACTACCCGATTTGAATCTGCTGCCCGATTTGAACCAGGAGTACGTAGAAGAACCGCAGTCATGTTTAAAAAAAAATAAAACCCCCCTCTACGGGTCGTAGAGGCCTCTACGGGCCGTATTGGGTGCCTAATACTGCTTTATGTTATATTTAATTTTTCCAACAAAGAAACCAGCGAACTGGTAGCCCAGATGGTCCCCATATACGAAATAAGACTTGTGTGTGTGTTTGTGTGATAATGTGCCCAAGATCGAACCTTGTCCCAAACGTTTTTTGTGTTTTTTTTTTTTTTTGTCTACGACCCGTAGAGGCCTTTACGGGCCGTAGGCAAAACATAAAACATCCATCACTCCCTTCTTCATTGTTAAAATTAATAAGATTACTTCTACGAGCCGTAGAGGCCTCTACGGCTCGTAGAAGAAGCAAAAAATGAGGTCTACGACCCGTAGGGGCCTCTACAGGTCGTAGAGGGTTGTGTGAATAAAAATTGGACTTATACAAATATCCGGAGCCGTATAAAATACTTGAAAATATAAAACAAATATATCTATGAAACAATGAATGTATTATTAACACCGTAGTTTGAAATGCATATCCATTTATTTTCTGCATTTTTAAATAGGAAAACATGTGAATGGAGATCGCAGAATATTAACCAGTTGTGTTTGCAAGGCAATTCCCTCCACGTGAGGGAATGGACACATCGACACGTGTATGGCAGGGATCTATCCACCGGTTGCTTTCTGACCACCTTAAGTTTCGAGGAACGTAAGATAAAGATTTTTATATCTACGGCTACAGTTCTCCCAGCGGCTTTGGCTAATGATCAACGGTCATAATTAAACTGACGGCTGCCGTCCTAATCTTTGAGCTTAACCAGGATTTACAAACTTTTTTGTGACGTCAACGGTCGATGCTACTGGACGGACGACTTAACATATGGTCGATTTTTTAGACTTTTGTTACTATATTTGGTATATAGAGTAAAGATCCGGTACAAATAACTTTTTTGGTAAGAACTGTGAGAATCAAAGGAGGGTATTTTTTTTTTATTTTTTTTTTCAAAATTTTTTTTTCCCATATTGTTAAACATGTATTATAGTATTGAAAACTAAAAAAAAAAAAATAAAAATAAAAAATTTGGTGTAGAGTAATTACGTGTAGAGTAATTACATAATTACTCTAGTGTAAACTAATGTATTTACCTTAATGACGTAATTACACTAAAATTTTTTTTTTTTTAATTTTTTTTTTGTATTATTCATCTAGAAAGAATGTTTAAGCACATGGGAAAAAAAAATTCTAAAAAAAAAAATAAATTTTTTTTACCCCCTTTGATTCTCACAGTTCTTACAAAAAAACTATATGTATTTGATCTTTACTCTTGGTATATATATCGTACTATTTTAGTTTATTTTTTAATAACATAAAAACCTAAATATGCTTACGTATTTTATACAAGATAAAATATATAAACTCAATTTTGATATTATGAAATATTTAACGTATCAATTTAGTCTTTGAATTCTTTTCAAAAAAAAAAAAAATAGTCTATGAACGGGTTAATATTCAATAAAATAACATTACAAGTTTTAAAAAATGACGGTGGTTATTTTTTTTAATCATAGATTTCATAAATACTTGCAAGTTAATTACCCAAGTTGATAATTTTGTATAGTTTTTGTTATTCAAAATAACATTTTTAGAGTAAGTTAATTAAAGTTGACTTTCTCTTTTCTATCATCTTTAATTTCATGTACTAAAACATTAAATATAAATCTAACAGGAGGAGAAAATAATTAAATCCGTAATCAATTGAGATGATTATTCGATCGGAAATTCTTAAAGTAAACATGTAACTAAGAAAGCACTACAAATTCAAATAGAATTGTGTCAATACCAGGGGTGAAGCTTGAAAAAAAATTGTGGTAGGGGCCAAAAATTACAAGACCTAAATTTTTTCCTATTGACTGGGGTCAGAAGATTAAATCGGTGGAGGCCGGACTCAATTCTTATGAAAATTACCAATGAAAATCGCAAACTTCCACCACTGAGCCAAAAAACAGGGGAGGGGCCGAGCGGGGCAGCCCCTGGCCCCATTATCATTCGCCACTGGTCACTACGATACATATTTTTATAACAAACAAGTTTGTATGGGTGAATGATAAAAGTGATTTTTGCATCATTCACTTGATTAAGCTTGCAATTGGCGTATATTTTTATTGCATGAATTGGCACTAAATATGCCATCATGTCATTATGGTATGTTAATGTATACATAATTATGTTGTTGTAGTTTGATCATGTTGTTGCATCAATTGTGATGCGTTAGGGTTTTATTTGCTTTTTTTAGCACACACATAGAATTGTGAAAAAATAATTATATACTTCTGAACGCAGCCTAGATTGATGAGAAACTCAAGAGAACATATGAGATTGAATTAATATCTTACGATGTTTTTTGATGAGCAATGAAATTTTGTTGAAGAACACCTCATTTCTTGCTTTTCATTTATAAACCATAACAAAGAAAAAAAAATTTCGAAAGGTAACTTCATTAGGTTAACCTTGATAACAACGGAAATTACTCTATCTCAACAAATCATTGAAAAAGAGAACTTTAAAAAACAACCAATTACCATAATGTTAAAGTTACACTAGATCACTTGTTCCATTCCACTTATCTAGATTTATACATTCTTTTAAACCAAAAGAAACCTAACGATTTTACTTCACTGATAATCTCCAGTTCTCCACCACTTGGTTTCACTCTTTTTAAACCAAATGAAACCAAAACCAAGAATAAATAGGGTTATAAAAGAATTTGAACTTGTTTAGAAGATCCAGGGGGCATATTATCTATATCAATAAAAAAAAATTGTTTATTGTTATGCTTAATTGTTAAATGATCTTATTTTGATTCAAGATTCTTATACACTAGTTAGGATTTTGATATCATTTCTTTTAAAGAGATGTTTTGTTGCCAATGAGGTAGTGGTGGAGTTGTTGGGAAAGACTTGGTGTTTCTTATGACATATGTTGAGAATGCACAGAATAACAACAACAAACTGATAATATGTGAATAGATTATTTGAGAGAGAATGAGAAACAATGTACTGAAACCGAATGAATATTATTACTGACTGAGGGCCTTTAAATACAGACTAACCGGTGCCTATAAACAGTTAATTCGGTGGTTAATAGACACAACTAAAACACAAACGGTTCCTTATCATAACTGTTGGATAACTGCCTAAACTTAGGACACATTGTTATAATTAAACTTGTCCTATAGATGTGACTTATTTATTATATACACTGTCACATAATTATCATATACTAGATAATATTTCGGCTGCACATTATATTGATAACTAAGAGATTATAATTCTAACAATTTCCCCCCTAATCTCTGAATATCAATTCATCTTTCTTCAGTCCTTTTGACTGCTGCTGCATTTTGTTTTCTTCTTTGGTGAGGCTATGAGCACTTGCTTCTTTTGTTTGATGATGAGGCCACCTTGTTCTTCATTTGTCTCCACTTTGATTTCCCTTTCCTTGAACCTTAAGTGGTACCAATTCAACATGTCTAAATGTGTGTTGTATATGATTCTCATACACTTCACAATATCATCATCTTTCTTCATTCTCATTAAGCCTAATCCATAACCCATTCTTACAGCCACTTGTGTCCACAAATCATACTTGTTCACTGCTTCAAACCCTCCAAATCTTTCAACAGTCATATATAAATCTATTAAATCTACTTTCCTTCCCAAATGATCCACAGGTGGGATAGGGATACGACCATTGAAATTCGGAAATCCGTTTAGGAACCATGAGATCATTCTTTCAAATTCTTTCTTAACTTTGATTCGGTGTAATTTGACCATATCCATAAGTGCTATACAATTTTCCATATGGTCTTCTCCCTTTGGATAGATCAAATTCTCTTCTTCTTCATAATATGGATCGGCTGGATTCTCATGTTCTTGTTCCTTTGATTCTTCTTCTTCTGAATTCTTTGAGGATTGTGTGACAAACTCACTTTGTCCCTTTAAAACTTGCAGCCTTCTTTCTTTTTAAACTTTCCACTTCCACTTTCTTCTTTGTTGGATCTTCCTTAACCCTTTTATTATCACCACTACTATTACTATAAGGACAATTGTACCCCGGGTGATGATCATTGCATATCCAACAGTGAATGATCGGTTCACAAATGGGATCATATTCAACTTGCTTCTCTTTTCCTCTCCATAAAGGATTCCTCTTTATATGACAAATGTCTCCCTCAAATGTTATCTTGTAACTTTGGCCTTCCAATTTTACCACACTAAGTACATTCCTTTTCAACGTGGGAATGTAATAAACATTGTTTATTGTGTGGAATTCCCCTGAACTATAGATCTCTACAGCCCCTTTTCCTTTATATAGATCCCGTTTGAACCCTTCAACATTCCCTTCAATTCCAACAGTCTTTTCTAACTTCTGGAACATGGTTTTATAACCAGTAGCATGTTGTGTTCTATTGTGACTGACATACCATATATTATTCCATGTACCACCGTCTGTCTCCTTCACCATATACTCTATTTTTCCAATTCTTTCGGGACAATTATGTCTATAATGGAATGGTTCCTTACAGTATGAACAACACATACCTTTTGGGAAACCTGCTTCGGTTTCTTTCGCATTCTGGATGTTGTTTTCTTCCTTGTTTGTATCACTTTACCTTTGATACAAACTGCCCTTGTAACTTTATTTAGAAAACATGCCTCGGTTTGTGTCCTTGTTCTTAAAATTCCACTGATAACCACCATAACTGTTATCATCATTATACTGCATCAATTCTTTCCCCTTCCTTTGGGTGATGCCTTGGAATAAGGATGACTTCACACACCCATAGGACTTCCTGGAACCGCTGACATCCTTGTCTTCTTCATCTTTAACCGCTGGATAAAACGGTTTGCCTAACCAAATCACTCGGCCCTTTCTTTTATCACAGGTCTTCGGATCTTCATGCTCTGATGCCATGTTGAGAATGCACAGAATAACAACAACAAACTGATAATATGCGAATAGATTATTAGAGAGAGAATGAGAAACAATGTACTGAAACCGAATGAATATTATTACTAACTAAGGGCCTTTAAATACAAACTAACCGGTGCCTATAAGCAGTTAATCCGGTGGTTGATAGACACAACTAAAACACAAATGGTTCCTTATCATAACTGCTGGATAACTGCCTAAACTTAGGACACATTATTATAATTAAACTTGTCCTATAGATGTGACTTATTTATTATATACACTGTCACATAATTATCATATACTAGATAATATTTCGGCTACACATTATATTGATAACTAAGAGATTATCCTTCTAACAACATAGGTTCGATTTCTACTCTCCCCATTATTTTCTGGGTATCCAGGTGAAAAGCGAATACGGGTGGCGCCGGTTCGGCTTGGATGGAGGCGCGGTTTACCGCTTATTTCACTGTCGTGTCTTAAGGCGGGTGGAGATCGGGTTTCCACGCATCTAAAGAGCCAAGGGACTGGTAGCGGTCGAGTAGTCAACCTTGACCACAGCGTTCGGTGTCACGGTAGTTGACACATTGTTCCTTGCCGTTAAAAAAGAGAGAGAGATATGTTTTGCTAGCTTGCATCTTGATTTTCAAAATTAATAGATGGATTTGATTTCAAATAAATAAATACGAATTGATTATATATAATAGACTAGTTGGAAGAAGAAGAAAATGGTAAGATGACTAACGACTTCCAGTTTAAGGCAACCTAGACTTGTTTTTCTTTCAAAAAACATTACATTAAAGGCCACTTGGGTTTGTATTTCTTCGGAAACACATTTCTTGTGCTTTGCTGCGATCTTAAAAAGAGAATTTGTTTGCTTTCGGATATGACTTTGCTAGAACTTGTATGTTTGCTTATGAATGAATAATCTTTTTGGTTCACAAAAAGCAAACAACTTTTCGTTCCATAGAAAGACTTTAACGTCAATGCCTAAGGCATGATCGGCGTTAATTTCATAGACAAAAATTGCACAAAATCACGCTCTTGTTTATAAACAGTTAATATGAATATTTATAAAATACTAGTGGGGTGCCCACGCGTTGCGGCGGGAGCATAACACTTACTAAAATCGAAAAAACAACAAAAATAAATATGTGATGATAAATGCAAACAAGGGTAGGGCACGTGTCATATGACTTTGTTGCCTATTACATGAGACAATGAAGGATATCATAGACTCATCATGAAGGCTTGACATGATGACCAAGCTTCGATATGCGTGTAAGTTTTGATTAACATATAGTAGTGTAAGGTTGGAAAAAGAGAAGTTTGTCATTTCTTATTATTATTTTTAAATTTTGTGGGTAACCTTATTAAATACTTGATTATATAGTATAGATATAGATATAGATAAAAACGTTTTAGGAATTCTCTATGCCTAACTCTTATAGTAATGTATGTACAAGTATTGTCCACGTCAGTTAAGAAGAAAATGTTAACCATTGTATATTCCACAAGTAAGGAGAAAATTTAAACTATTATATCTTCTACATATTTAATTAGTTACTACTAAAGAGTTACTGTCTCTATTTTTTTGAATGATATAGTTTTATTATCTAAGTATAATATTATTCAAGGTAAACTACCGGCTTGATTATTACGAATTTAATTTTGATCTATTTTTTGCATTTTTTATTTTAATTCTTATGTTTATAAAAATAAACATAGTTCATTCATTGTATTACTCTACAAATATGTAGTAAGCTTCCATCATTCCATGCTATGTTTATGTCTCAATTTATAGACATTGTTTAAGTTCAGAATTATTCAACTTAAACTACCGGCTTGATTATTACGAATTTATTTTCATTTTATTTTTTACATTTTTTTATTGTAACTCTCATGTTTACAAAACATAAACATAGTTCATTCATTGTTTTACTCTACAAGTACGTGGTAAGCTTCCTTCATTCTATGCCATGTTTATTTCTCATTTTATTATAAAAAGTCAAATGGCATCGCCGGTTTAAATAATTAAAAATATATGACATTGATTAATCGGTCCATATGCAAGTTGTTGCCTACAATATATGATATGTAATGAATGGATGTCTTTTGTCAACCAACAACCCAGTTGTGTATACCACTATATAATCGTAAGATGTTATATATTGTATTCAGATCATAAGGATATTTTGTGGTTTTTAATTGCAAAAACTTTTTTTTATGACAACTCTTAAAAGTTTTCTATACATTAACCTATGAGTAAGGCCATAATATGGTCATGTTTCTCATGCATGTTAGACCCAAGCATACAAAACCATCTCACTCTACCTTATCTATTAATTTTTCTATCTTACTTATATCCATTTTATGAGCGACTATGATAGTTCCATGCATCAATATATTATTTGATTTCTTTTCTATGAACTTCCTACATATAAAAATACAACCCTATACATTAACTGTATAAAAGATTATAAAAACAACAAAGTATGGATTGGTTGGGGGCATAAACACATAATGTTTGCAAGAATACTGTTTTAATGGTGAACAAAAGGTTACCTTAAGATCAGTACCCTATATTTCACAAAATTTTGAACGACCAAATATAACATAACGGTTATCCGCAATATTCTCGTACACAAAATCTCTTATGAATCTGCAAAAACAAATGAAAGTGGTTCATTAATTGTTTTCATGGTAGAAAGCAACCATAAGATATCAGTAAGAATAAGGCTCATAAAGGTACAAATTGAAAAAAGAAACAAGTGACAATGCCTATAAACAAACCAAAGATTATAAAGAGAATAAGGAATGAGATAGTTGTTCATTGAGATGTATATAATAAGGCCTAAAGGGGCGCAACTAGATTCCTGTTTTCATTTCACTGATTTTAACCAATTATACACTGCCACATCATTTCACTAATTTACTTCACTGAAACACTTTTTTGTAGGCATCACTCCACTGATTCACTTCACTGAAATCTTTATTTTTTTATTATTTTTTAAAGAAACATTAATTAAACATATTATTAAACTAAATAAAATAAAATTACATAATATTCCATAAAATAACATCAATACATGACATCAAACATTATTTAAAACCGTAAATAAAACCGTTTAATAATATGTTTAATTATAAAACGCCCTCTCATAGCTCTCCAAACCTCGACCCTCGGGTAGTTATCAGTGTGTAGGTTTCGGTATTGGTTACGGGCTTCTTCAAGCCACCCATTTGTGTTTAAAGCCGGATTGGCGTCCATTGCATTAACTAATAATTCTTGAAATATTGCGCACTTCGACTTTAACGATATAAACTTTCCATACATCGCGTCCGTTGAACGAGTGTTTTCACCCATTTGTTCGTTGAATCTTGTGGCCACCGCTTTCCAAAAACTTTGCCTTCCCCCGGTTCCTTGCTCTTGAACATCAAGATAGCTATTCACCAAGGCGAGTTCATCCTCCAAGCTCCAGATTGGTGCTCGCTCACGGTTTAGACGGGGCGGGATTGAATTTGGATTTGGGTTCTGGTTTGCCATTTGTTTTCAAGTTCAAGATGACCAATTGATAAAATTGGCTATGGTTTTATACTAAAAATTAACCTAAAGATAAAAACGGTCACAAAAATATGACCGTTTGAAAGTCAGATGGTCAAAAAAGGAATAAATATTACCTAAAAGTTTGCACCGTCCCACACTACCAGCCCGTTAGATGGAACCAGAAAAGGTCCACGGGAGCCCTACCAGCACGGGTGGCGGCGGTGTTACCGTGCTGGTAGTGAGGTACCCGTGCCCAATTCTAGTAGCGCCCCGTCCCCCCTAACAACACAATGACCACTATTTATAGGGCTCTAATAGAATGTATAGACATAAAAGAGAAAAAAAGAGTTAGGAACATAGATAGTCACTAATAATATATAAAGGAGTTAGAAACATGGATAGTCAATAATAATAATTGTTAATGTAAAAAGACAACTTCACCCCTTTACCACCTTCATTAAGTTATTGTACCATATATTACATGTTGTAATTACTTAAATTTGGTTAGAATCCTTCACTCATGCTTTATAATATAGTATAGATATAGATATAGATATGTAACACTTCAACATAAACGAAACGGATATGATGATGTTATGAAATTATATAGTTTTTAAAACGGTAACACCCATTTTTTAATTTTTCAACACTTAAATACCCACAATGAAATTTAAACTCTCACAACTTAATTGCATCTTGACAGGTAATGAAAGTAGTATTCAAAGCATATTGTGTTGTATGTAATGTAATTTATGTTTATCATTTTTTTCAAAATGTTACTTTGGTTATTATTAGACGTATTAAGTGGGGTGTGTTCTTAGACAAATGGGTTTTGTTTAACTTTCTACGCCATCACTGTATCATGTTTTTTTGAAAGGTAACTTTCATTAAAAACACCGGCCTATCTTCAAGGCAGAGATAGCCACACAATACAATCACTTACATAACATCAAAATAAAACGTTCGCCAACCTTCCCAATTAACATTGTTACCCTTACGTCTACTAGTAAACCATAAAAAACTAAGAGCCTTCACATCCGCGATGATTTGAGAAACTAACGCATGCTTCTTCATAAATACTTTCTCGTTCCTAGCCTTCCATATTCTCCATAAAGTGATCACCAATATGCCACGAAGAACTTCTTTCTTTGGATGGGATAAACGCGAATGATCCGCAATGGCAATAATATCTTGAGCCGAAAACAAGTAAATCGGGGGAATGTTACACCACCTAGCAATAGCACTCCACACACCATTAGAAAACCAACATTCCGCAACGATATGATCTAACGATTCTACCGGCCCATCACATAAAACACAACCCGCAGATTCCACTATTATATTTCTGCGCCGAAGAGCTTCTACCGTCGGAACCCAATTAAGAACAGCTCTCCAAAAAAATAAATTGCACTTGGCTGGAATCCATCTTACCCAAATCGCATCAAAGTCAGCCTCCATTGTTAGCGATTCTTCTACCCACTGTTTAGAGTCCTTCACTGACAAATTCTGCACCAAATTCGCGTTCCACAGCCATGTATCTGCCCCATCGTTCAGCTCTATATCCGCCATCCGCCTCGAGCACTCGATCAAATCTGCCACCTCCTGTTCCGTATTAGGATAATGCTTCCACTCCCACACCATAATACCCGATCTCCCATTAAAATTAATTCTGTCCGCGACAACACACCACTTGTTTTTATCAATCCGAAACAGTGACGGAAACATAGTATTTAAAGGAATGCCATTCAACCACGGGTCGATCCAAAACTTGAGCTCTCTACCATTACCAACCCGACCTTGAAGTAAACTATTAAAAGACGAACCATTAATAATGAGGCGATCCCCACTGGCGACAATCTTGCCCCAAACACCACGCACTAACTTGTTATAAGGCACCGAAATCCACCTGCGACGCGACCCGTGAATAGCGTCAATCACATGTCTCCACAACGCCATCCCTTCCGTTCTATATCGCCAAATCCATTTCAATATCAACGCATTATTACTAACATCTAATTTGGCTAAACCGAGGTCTCCCCTTTTTTAGGACGCGTAACCACCTCCCACCCAACCCAATGAACCTTATGATGATCTTCATTTCCACCCCAAAGAAACTTTCTCACCATCTTTTCAAGACGATTAATAATCGCAACCGGGGCCTTGAATAAGGAGAAATAATAGGTCGGGAGACTCTCCAGGACCGATTTGATCAAAACCACTCTACCCCCCATAGAGAGCGTCCTTGACTTCCATTTAGAAAGCCTATTTTGAAACACCTCCACTATCGGATCCCAATTATTAATACGCCCCATGTTGGCTCCAACTTGGATACCAAGATATTTAAACGGAAGAACACCCGGGCAACAACCCAACGCTTCTGCTCGACCCGTAACCTCCTTGCCATTCAGCCCAATACCGTACAAAGTGGACTTTTTAATGTTAATTTTTAAACCCTAACACAAGTAAAAAATCCTCAATATTCTTTTCAACGTCCGAAAATTAGAATCGGACCATTCCCCCCTTAACATAGCATCATCCGCATATAATAAATGGGAAATACATGGCCCATCATTAGGAAGTTGAACCCCTTTATAATCTCCGTCAACACAAGTTTTTTTAATCATACCTGAAAGCGCTTCCATAGCAATAATAAAAAGAAAAAGGGAAATGGGATCTCCCTGCCTCATACCTTTACTACAATTAAACTCGAACGTAGGAGCTCCATTAACTAAAACTGGGGATCTAGCCGAAGATAGAATCCCCCTATCCATTTACACCAAGTCTCCGGAAAATTCATTTGTCTCATAACCATTAACAAAAACCCCCGATTCACATTATCATAAGCCTTCTCAAAATCAATCTTAAACATAAAAAACCGCTTACCACTGTATTTAGCCCATGCCAAAACCTCGCTCACCATCAAAGGACCATCAAGAATGTATCTCCCCGCAATAAACGCAGACTGAGTCTCATGAATAATCGAATTCATCACCTTCTTCAATCTATTTGCAATCGCTTTAGAAATAATTTTACTCACAATCCCAATCAAGTTAATCGGGCGATACTCTCCCAAAGAAACCGGATTGCTAACCTTAGGTATTATGGTAATAAAAGACGATCCAACACCGCTACTAATAACACCCGAATAAAAAAATTCAGCAAAAATACTCATAAAGTCGTCCACCAACAACGACCAATATTTTTTAACGAAGCAGAAATTAAAACCATCCGGACCGGGAGCTTTACCACTTCCACAACTAAAAGCCGCCTCCTTAATTTCGAGCTCCGAAAATCTCCCCACTAACATACACGCGTCGTTGGTAGCCAATTGCTTCAAGTCGTAACATCTTAAAAACGGTCGAGCAACCATCTCCTCCTTAAATTTAATTCGAAAGAAAACCATCACCACTTTTTTAACAAGGTTGGGACTTGCTTCCCAACTCCCATTAATCATCAAGCCCGGAATCCCATTACTCAACTTACGACTATTTATGAAGCTATGAAAAAACGCCGAATTTTCCTCGCCTTCTTTAGCCCATCTAACCCGGGACTTTTGTTTCAAATCCTTCTTTTTCAAAAACTCAATCACTTTCACACGTTTAGCACCCTCTTCAAAAACCCATTGCCTGTTGTTATTTTTTTCATTGCAGAGGTATGGTGGGGTGCGGTTTCACTTTCTACTACTGCCACATCATTTTATTTTTTAAATATTTTTATATTTAGAATAAATAATATTAATAATAAAACGTGCATTAATTAAAAACTAGCGTTGACCCAAAATGTAGAGAGAACCAAATCCCACCAACATTTTTTTTCTGAATCTTCTTAACGTTGAATTTAAACCGTTGGACGATTATCTCTGGATACACCATTGCGACGTGTGTTTTCATCTAAGTTTATACCGACCCGCTATAATGCAGGCGTCATATTATATTCTTATATACATTTTGCTGTAAATTTATTCTAAATAACTTGGGCTTTCGTATACAGCGACATAATTTTTCCGTTACTTTCGAATATACCATCATAATGCGGTTATACGTTCTCAATATTAAAATTAAATTGGCTTTTTTATCTACAATTCAAACATACTAGTTTGCTTTAAATATTAAAACTAATTAAATAATATATAATGCCATGTATATGATAAATGTCGTGTTTCTTACCATCTTTTGGAACATTTGGAAAGCAGACAACCAAAAGACTTTTAACACACATTTTTACCAATTACGAAAACGGTGGAAGACATTAAGTGGAACTTTTTTTCTTTGGATAATGCCTAGGACGAAATGGAACAATGTGGTGTAGGAAAGATGGCACGACTTTAATATGTGAGATATAATAATGTAATTGTATTGTTCGTTCGGGTTTTACAGCTTCTTGCTGGCCTTTTGCTATATACTAGTAGGTTTACCCGCGCGTTGCAACGGGATCCACAAAGATGACACGACTTTAATATGTGAGATATAATAATGTAATCGTATTGTTCGTTCGGGTTTTACAGCTTCTTGCTGGCCTTTTGCTATATACTAGTAGGTTTACCCGCGCGTTGCAACGGGATCCACAAATGGGTTGCAATACAACATTATGATACTTATGTTTTTTTTGCCGCAAGTTATGCAAAAAGAATAGAAATGTGCACACTATGTTTTAACAAGTATTTGTGGAAAGAAAACAAAAGAAATGTGCACTGCCACTTATAACTGATTCTGATTGCAGTTCACCACAAAAACCATGTACTCATTATTGAACAAATCTTAATAAACCAAAGGTATGTACTGTAACAGACCAATATGAACATAAACATCACTTTTGTGTAAATTGTCCGGTCATTGCATATCTACATAACCGTGCCATTGAAGACACCTTGCTAAATGATAAAGTTCATTTACATGACAAAAGCATGCAGTAATAATATGATATTGTATAAACTATCATACGAAGGTTATTGTCTATTTAGAAATTAAAAGTTGTGATTTGTAAGTTTGTAATAGACTTGCCCAACTTGACCCAGCAGCTAAAAAATTGCCCAATGTAGCCAGTGAGTCAAATCATCCCGTTCACTTTGCCGCTGGGTAGATGCATATATATGAAAAAGGTTTATAATATAAGTATTATTATGGCAAAGTTTTAAAATTCATACAAATTTAGCTGAGATAAGATTATTCATTGTGGTAACATAAATTATTATATTTTGCCGTCATTATATGAAATTTGTTCAAAAATATTGCTATACCGTGTGTTTATTTAGTTTGGGTGAGTTCCATTTTCATATAAAAGTTAATTATCTTCTAGGGGCATTTAGGTAAGAAAAGTGGTAAAATTTAGAAAATTGTAAAGAAACCATTGGTATGTCATCTTAACTTTGGACAATTTAAACATATTTGTTGATGCCTCATCCTTTATAATGTAGTATAGATATAGATTATAGATATAGATTATATATAGTATGTAATTAAAACTAAATAATGTCATAGAAAATTTCAATGAATACAAATAATAGCAATACTTTAAATATATAAGAAAACATATATTTTTAAAACCAACAAAGTATGTAAGTAAATGCATTGTTTATGTGAAAGATGTTAATATTTTATCATACACCATATATAGTAATTCCACTTCAAAAACATTTTTCTTAAAACATGATGTGTGGTCATATGGCACAAGTCCGTCTATATTACAACCGAAAACTATCTTTCTAAATAAACATGAATTTGTGGTGGATATCATCGTGGGGGTGAAATCGTGTAGTTTTTTTTTTTTTTTGTACAAAAATAGACATAAGGATATTATAGATATAGATTAATGGTAATTGAAGGTTATGATAAAAGAATATGTACAAGTAGGTTTTGCATGAAGGGTAAAAAAAATTATATGACATTTGAGTTTTAAGCATGAGACTTTTCCTATTACATTTTAAAATTCATGTAAAATGATTTGTGAAGAGTGAAGACAATGAATGTACAAGTAACAATGCATCAAGGGGTAATATGGGAAAGAATGTACAAGTAACAATGCGGGAGCGAAGTATGGATTGTTTAACTAAGTTTGTGCTTTGATTGTTTTTTTTTTTTTTTGGATGTTATGATATGGATGTTATGTTTTGGATTTCATGTTATGGATGTTATGTTTTGGATGTTATGTCATTGATGTTTATGTTTTGGATGTTATGTCATTGATGTTTATGTTTTGGATGTTATGTGGATGATATAGTTTATTTATGTTATGATAGGTATCTTATGGATTCGGACGATAAGATTATAGTTCTCATTGTCTATTGTTGGTATTGGGTCTCATTAGCCTCGAGAATAAATGTTAAAAGGATAAGAGACTTGAATTCGGCATTAACCGGTCATGAATACACGCAAGAATTATTGCATGGTACTTCTACACAATGTCATGAGATGATGCGTCTTTTACGTGATGCATTTATATTGTTGTGCAATCATTTTAAACAAAAAAATTGGTTGCAAAGTAGTAAGTCAATAACCTTGGAAGAAAAGTTGGCTATGTTTTTTATGGTCATTGGACATAATGAACATTTTCGAATGGTTAAACGAAGGTTCCAACACTCAACAGAAACAATTCAATGATGTTTTCATGAGGTCCTAAAGGCAATGATGAATTTCGCAAAAGAAGTTGTAGTTCCAACATCTTCTAATGTAAACGCAAATAACTCCGAACGACATAGAAGGCTAAAAGAAATATTTCCTGGAGCAATAGGTGCCTTAGATGGAACGCTTATACATGCGATCATGCCTGCTGATCAACAGACTCGTTACAGGGGAAGAGGAAAAGGTGAATGCTTTCAAAATGTATTAGCAATTTGTGACTTTGATATGATATTCACATTCGTATGGGCCGGATGGGAGGGAATTGCACATGATTCACGAGTTTTAAAAGAAGTTGCATTCAACCCAAATTCTGGCTTTCCTTTCCCGCCACCAGGTTTTTAACCATTCTTCAATGTTCATTTCATACATTATTTGTTTTTTATATGATAGTTTTGGTATTGATACAGATAAGTATTACCTTTGTGACGCTGCGTACACCAACACTCGTGGATTTATGACTCCTTCCCGTGGTACGAGGTATTGGTTAGCCGATTTTCGACGACAACGTGCGTTAACTAAGGAAGAAAGATTCAATCATGCTCACGCACAACTCAAAAATGTCATTGAACGTGCATATGGTGTTCTAAAGGCGAGATTCCCAATCCTAAAGCAAATGGCTCCCTTTTCTTTTCCAATACAAAGAGACATAGTGATTGCTTGTTTCGCCATCCATAATTTTATAAGGAAATGCAATATTTATGATCAGTTATTTATGGAGTATGATGAGAACACGATGTTTCATGAAATGCAAAGTGGGGAAAATGATGGCCTGTTAGTTCATGACATAGAGTGGGGTTCACAAGGTATTGACTATATGAATTCTTTACGTGGCCAGATTGCTAATCAGTTGCTTTCAAATGCTTCATCAAATTAAAATTGTATGCGGAGTTGTGTTATTTGTATTTGGATTTCGTATGTTGTGTTATTTTGTATTTGGATTTTCGTATGTTTCCATGGATGTTAAAGGATTTATGTTTAATTTGGATTTTCTATGACGTTTTGTATTTTCCTTTTACAATTTTTCATCAATTTGTACACTATTCAGAACTCTGGCCAAATAGATACATTCATTCAGCACATAATAGTTCAGAGGGGTAAAATAGTCATTCTGCACAGTCATTCAGAGATACAGCCAAACAGCTCTTATTGATTCAGCTCTTACTGGTTCAGAGCCTCTTAACCATTCAGTCCTCTTATTGATTCAGCACTTACTGGTTCAACACTTGCCAAACAGCCCTTTAACTTTGACAATTTAAACATATTTACACATGTCCCCTTTATAATGCAGTATAGAACAGATATAGATTTATATAGTCGTTGCTGTGTGAAAAAAAATATATAATAGAATGCAATTACCTTTTCAAGTCTAGTGATGAAATCCTTTATCATAAAATAAAATATTAGTAGTTGGAAAATTTCCTCTATTTATAGCCCCTTCCGAGTCATTCAATCAGCGATGCAAGGTGTCTGTTACAAAAACTGACAAAAACCCCATTTTAGGGGTGTTTCTTCTCCTCCAGATCCCCTTTTCTGTCATCGCTAACTTAACTTTGTCATAATCCTTTAACCTATCTAAACCCAGATCCAAGACTCTTGTCTATATAGGTGTATTTGATCCTTGTTTATTTGAGATCATTCACATCTTTTTTTCATAAAACTAGTTTTTATTTTCTTTTGTTTAGTTTTTTTTTTTTCTGTTTTTGTTTCTCTCTAAATCTACAAAGTTTTATAAAATTGGATGCAATTATGATGAACACAACCACTAATAACAAGCACCGGATCTTAAATCCAAATACGAATTTTGCAACAACCCGTTCTTTATTTCCATATCCTTCTGATAATTTACTTTATGCAAGTTTTCTTTCTGGTGGTCACTTTACCGGGGGCGGTTTATTATTTATGCCGCCCCCGGCTCGCTCTCACTCATATCAGCTGGCCGGTTCGTTTTTCGGATACCCGCAGAACGGCCAGCAGTTCTATCAACAACCGCCTCTTCTTCCGCTTCCAACGTCACCACCTCTCAATCATCGTAACACGAACATAACTCGATGCAATAGCACCACAAACTATAATAATAATATTAGGGTTTCGCCTCCTCGAGTTAACAAAAATGTTAACAAAAATGCTAACAAAAATGTTAAAAACCGAGGGCGAGATCATTCTCTCACGCCGAAGAAATCAAAGAATCAAAAGAATAATGTACAAAAGGAGGCTGTAGATCTGATTAAAGAGAAGAAACTTCAACCTCCACAATCACAGCTAGAAAAGTGTTTGACGGAATCATCTATTGATGAGATAGGTCAAAATCCAAAGGATCTACCAAAGGAAGATGTGGTATCTAGTGCTTATTTGACTAATAATTGCAAGGATATTGTTGATGTTAAAGTTGATGAGTTAACATGTTTTACCGTTTTTGCTCCTTCTCCTCCGCCTAGCAGTTTGCCTTTGCCTACTTTTTTTCTAAGGCCAAAGGGCGGTTGCAAGGCGGAGGCGTCAGGAGTTGATGTTGGAGCTACTAATAGTCTCCGGAGTGTTCTTCGGCTATGATGATAAGTTGATGTCGATGTGTATTGTTGTGTACTGTTTTATTATTTGCAACTTTATGCATGCTACTGTAGTGTATGAAAGAAGAAAAAAAAGCTGTTATTTAATGCTTTTTTTCATCTTCTTCTATCTTATTGTTTATGTATTTTCCTGTAATCTGTGTAGTTTGCCTGAGTTTTTTTGTGGCAGTGCACCGGATTGGTTTTAAATTTGTGATGTAATGTTTCTTTTCTTATTCTTGTTCATGTTACAATTATAAATGTATTATTATTATTATTATTATTATTATTATTATTATTATTATTATTTCATGTAACTTGTATATATGACATAACAACTCTATGTTAAACACATAACAAAAATATGAGACGAAGAGTGGGAAACGCCTTGTTCTACGAGCTTAGATCTACGTACACATTGTAGGTTTTATGTTTCTCGAGTATTATGCTGGGAACCGCGAATAATGTGGAGCAGCAGCCCCATGACCTTTCAATGCGGAGGTTATGGGTTGGTTTCTCACCTTTAGCAAAAAAAAATTAGGTTGAGCCAGAGATTTTACCATAGTATGCCTTCGGACGGTGGGTTTCCTTTGGAATGGTGGTGGGATGGGTCACCAACGCCGTCTGCGTTCGCATGCGTGGATGGCCTTTTGTTATTTGGTTTACCAGGGTGACCAAGCTTTCGTTGGTCATTAAAAAATTTATGTTGGGAACCGAAGGAACTCTATACTGGATTTGTACATGATATTTAACTAGAGTTAGTGGCGGTAGACAAACATGGTTACGTAATTGTATTGCATACCACATTTAAAACACTGAATAAATGCTTTATATAATTTTTGTGGTCCCTGATCGACATGACCTCTAAACATAATATTAGGTAAAATTATATATATTTTTATACATAGAGGAGGGACAAAACCTCAAATAGAGGATATACAAAATGAAATATAAGTAAACTTTATCATCATTGATTTTGAAATTAATTAATATTGGAACATGTATTTAGTACTAGTTTCTAAATCAAGTATTTCAAGGACGGACATATGTTTACAAGTTCTACGTACTATGTGCAGACTTTGTGGTTCTTGGGATGAATCAGTTGACCATATTTTTATTTCTTGCTATGTGGCTTCAATGGTTTTGCAAAGTATAAGCTGGTGGACAAAAACTCAGCCTATTTATTTGGAAATGGGCCTAAAGAGGTTTGGTCTTTAGAGAAAAGCCCGCCCCACTCTCTTCGATTTTTTTGGGAGTGAGATCGTTTGGAGACAAAAATATGTATTCAACCATACATCATACGTCTTTGGTTCCATAGAATTTAACGGAATTTTAACGTTATTCTCTTTATGTATACACTGTTACTTAACTATGAATTAAATTTGTTGTTGGATGTCCATGCATATAGCACATCCTTTTCTGTTAAGACTTGAGACTACTTATTGTTGCTAGCTATGAGTTTTGATGATCATACATATCATTGCAATTTATGATATACGCGTTTCTGGTTTGAATTCTGTTGAAATTGCTTGTATTTTGACCCGTTGCTGTAATATGTGATTTGTGGCTTATCCTGGACGGCTGCACCTACCTGCATACATAATATTAACTAACTGTTTTTATGTGTATAAAGTCCTTGTGATGCTGCTAATTAATACTGAGTTTATCATGTTTTGGGCATCAGTTACTGCTCTTTGGTTGCTGCTGATCATGCTGCAAGGTTTATCTGTCCTTGGATGTTTCTTCGGCCATTACTGTTTCTGTTATTCTCAGTTCTGCTATTGCTGAGGTTTTTTCTGCTGCTTACAATGCCACAGCTAATTATGAGTTTTGATAAGGGATGATAAACGAACCCGAAACTGGAAACATTCGGGAATCTGGACTATATATGACTGGGTATGGGATTAGTTTTAAAAAAATGTGGGCATGCGACGGATATGGTATCAGGTGATACCCGGCCTGATTTCCCCAAATACACATGCCCGTAAACATTTTATTTTGTTATGGTAACAGAATAACGTATTAATTCACTAATTTTAGATTTTATATAACTAATTTTCTTTGGTAAATAAAATTATATAAAAATTAAATTATTAAGAAATGTGTTAAGAGAATCCTAACGAAACCCTTAATGAACGGTATATCCAATACCTTCTGACACATACCGGACGGATATGGAACAGAGTTTAACAGTTGGGTACGGCGCTGAAGTTACCTAAACCTGCCCCATTGTCATCCCTACTTTTGATTCTAGAATGCCGAGGTCTGAGGATGACATGTTGCTATTTGATGCGGTTTTGGTGTTTGTTGACCCAGAGTTCTCTACTGCTGACTAAAATTATACGCATAACTCAGTTACTAATAGATATAACTATATTAGATTGGCATGGGCTACAGTTACATTTCTTTGGTTTTTACTGATTGTGACCTTGGTGGCTTAGTTGGGGTTGGTCATCTAGTAGCAATTGGAATTTTATAGTTTTGGTTGTTGATAGTAATCATCTATGTTTTTTGGGCCTTGTTTAGGCTCCTTTCTTTGATCTTTTTGCTTGTTTTCCTATTGGCTTGTTCTCCAATAACTCAATGGCGGTTAACTGACCCAACCAATATCCAGTTTGTCGAATGGTTTACTACCTGTTTTAGTACCTATAAATACCCTGTAATCGTTCCATTTGTAAAGAGAAGAAATAGAATGATGTGTGTGTTTGTCAATAGTATCAAACTCCCTCAAACAAACAAAGCTCTTGATACTATCGATCCTATAATCTTTACATAAAATTATAACTTTTTGTAGTTCTGTTATCTGATCAGACTTACATTCTGGGAGGCGAATCATACATATAGTGTGAATCTCAAGCAAAGCGTACTATTCGAATCTTGATTCTATTAAACTGAATGTTAGTTAGATACTTATGACTGAAGTGAAACAAACGAAAAAATAACACCAGTATTGATTATATACCTTCACAAGCTTACTAACAGGTTGGGGAATGCGAGTAAGACGAGCAAAAGAGATAAGTGGAAATTCTCCCACCTTGTATATACGGTTTATGTGGTAGATTTAGAAGGTGAGAAATACTTTGCATTTTGAAGAATCACTTATTCATTTGCCAACAAAGACGGTTAAGAACATTAAAATAGTTTAAAGCTATGTTTAAGAACAGGTTTTGCGGTTTCGTTTTTAGTTTCTTGGTTTTGCTTGGGTAACCGGATTCCAAGCTCGAATCACCTGAAATGCATTTGACAGGCATTTGGGATGGGACCTATATTTAGTTTTGCGGTTTCGTTTTTTGTTTCTTGGTTTGGCTTCTTACAGTTGGATAACCGGATTCCAAGCTCGAATCGTCGCAAGGCATTTGCTAGGCGGAAAATTGGCCTAATAACGCCATATTGCTTACTAACCTTCCAATGCACGGGTATATAACACAAAAGGAAGGTAGCGTTCGTTTCATAGATTCATGGATTGTTCTAAGACTATAAGGAGTGGTAGGGGGGGAAGAGGGGGATGAAGCGCCATGTGGCACTTGTGGGACCACTGTGTGAGGAAAAATAATTGTGGGGAGTGAAAGGGGAGGAAGGAAATAATATTATATTGTGTTAAAGTTAAAAAAAAAAAAAAAAAAAAAAAAAAAAAAAAAAAAATCTGACCAACCAATGCTCGCCACGTGTCAAACCCACCTCCCCCACGCCAGTGAAGCCCCTCCCGCCCCACCCCCACGCCAGTCTCCCGCCCCTACCGGCGGCGGTGTCCCTCCCTTCCCGCCCCCACTCCGCTTAGTCTAAAAATTTGTTGTGCAAATATAGATTTCCTTCCATGAACCACATGTTTCTTTTTTTGAACGGCCAACGAATCAATTCCGAGCACTCTCGGGCACCCTTTTGGCGAATCAAGTACTCGAGAGTACCCGGGGCCACCAATTGCCACCAATTCCCGGGAAAACCCGACCACTCACCCGCCCGAAGGCACGACGGTGAAATAGTCGGTAAAACCGGTCGGGATCAGGACTCGAACCCAAGCCAATGGCCGGGTCATCCCTCATTTCCCATCCACCAATGTCCTCCAAATGTAGCTAGTGGGAATTGAACCCAAGCCTCCCATAGGAAACTTTAGGCCCTCAACCAACTAGGCTACAAGTGTTTGGACATGAACCACATGTTTCTAAAACAAACATACCACACTACGGATTTGAAATTAAGCAAATAGCAGTGTACTTGAATGGTCACAAAATTTAAGGTCTACATTGATCCCATTTGATATTATCAGACACCCCCATTTTGGAGTATCTTCCACTATACAAACAAAAAAAATCTACTAGTTCCGGCACTATACAACATCCTACTCAACTAAATCAAAAAGGAACTGTGTAAGGCAACGCATGTATGTCCGCCTCAGCTAGAAACCGCGCACAAGGCTGCCAAGAAGCTACCGATTCCCGACATGTTTCAACTTCACCCTTCAAGACCGATGAACTTGGAGGTTTACTGCTAGATAGCCAATCATCATCAGGTAGGTCTGCTTGGATAACAGGCGGTAACCAACTTCCTATCAGCTTTTCATACTTCACATGCTTCTTCAACATCTTTTTCTCCGTTCGTGAGGGACCCAATTTCTGCTGGCCTTCCTTTGGCTTCGTGAGACCAACAGGCACTGAAATTGCATTAATAGATGCTCTTCCTGCATCTGATGTGCTTGTCTTGTTTGTAACAAGATTGGAGACTCCACGATAACATGGAGCCGGCTGCTGTTGTCTACCGAAATGAAGCCATTGTTCATTAACATTTGTTGATACAAACGAACTTGGTACCTCGTGTTCGAGATGAATTCGAGGAATAACTTGCTGTTGTGATCTGGTAGATTGTAGATAAGGTTTCGCCGAGCTCGGGGAAGATTGTATTCTACCAAAATGCACCCTGTTTAAATCACCAATCGTCATCCCTTTGGAAACTGAGTTCAACACCGTTAGGGTTTGGGTTCGGTTTTCTCTGCAAGATGTCGCAGAAACACCATTCTTTCCAATACTAGAAACCAGACCTCTGTCTGAGGTAAAAGATGACACCGATGAATTCGTGTTTGGTCTTACATCTGCAACAATATTGATAGAATCAGATCCTTTCTGCTTCTTCGGAAATTGAATCTTGAAAGACCCTGTTTAGTATAAATAACCTCGTAAATTAGCATAGCATTTTACAAAACTGAATCCTGTTACAAGTAATAAAACAAATGATACTTACCGTGTCCACTAGAGTTATCTGTTATAGAACTGTGATCATCTCGTTTTCTTTTGTTACTGTTTTCGGTGCTATCAGATGAGTAGCTTGGTTGGTGTTGATTGACAGGTTGACCATGTTCTTGGGTCAAGTCACTCTTCTCAATCAGTTCAGTGCTTGCGTTAATTTGGGCCGCGGTACAATAAGCAGAATTCTGCAACACCGTATATGAATCTTTGTTATTTCTTTTTTCTTTGTGTCTTTTCTCCTTCTTTTCTTTCTTCTCCTTCTTCTCTTTCTTTCTATCGGATTTCGTCTTATTGGTTTCCTTCTGGAGCTTTAATTAAAGCACCAGAACAACGAATTTAGATCCAATAATAACATGGACTACTAAACAACATTGTGATTGTAACACGAACCATAATTTTACTAATCATTTCAAGCTGACATCAGACTAACAGTAATATATTATAGAATAAACATTTTCACTACCAACAAACATTTGTGTCCAGAACTTTACAAATTTTTCACCACAATCAACAGAAAAAAAAACATTAACAAGTAAGCGTTAGTAGACAATAAATAATTGCTAAAACAAAAAAGACAAACACAACGAACTTTTCATGTCATGAAGCGACCCCACAATCATCTACTGAGAGCCTCGTTAAACAATAATCCAATATCCAATACTGTACTAAAATTCCTTATAAATAACTTCACCTAAGCATCAAAAGCCCAAGACTACACTCAACCACTAGAGCTTAAGCCTAAAATTCTAAAACACCAACTCTATTACCCATGTTTCGATTAATCGCCTTACCCTTATCCTAAAATTAATCTTATACAGACCAACAATTCACATACAGCCAATATTCATCACCTAAAATTAATATTCTGCAAACATACAAATTGCTACAAAAAGTACCTAAATTAACATACTGACACGAATACCCCAAAAATATACATAATCTCTAATCTAATCCAATAATACATAACCTAAACAAATCTAATTAAAAATTCAAATCACCAAAACAATTAATATAAATCACGTCTACCAAAACTCGCCCATGACCGAACAAACTATCGAATCAAACGCTTACAAAAACATTCACAATCGCGTACACATCCTCATCAGGTTACACAAACATACACAGCCTGATTTTGTAACGAAGAACAAGAAAAAGGAACAGATCTCATAAAGTGCTTTCGTAACGAACAAACCTTAATCGATTCGATCAAGGCGTCATGTGTAGCTCCGTTCCTATAATAACCAGGAGGAGGGTACGGAAAGCACCGAGACATCCTCTCTTCGAGATCGAACCGAAAGAATATTATTATAAATTAAAAAAATAAAAATAATAATAGAGGTTAAAAATAGAATGGTTTATTAGACCCTGTAAGGATCTATAAAAACGAGATGACAGAGATAAACGGCGCCGTTAATTTTTTTTTTTTAAAAAAGATAGTGTTAGGGTTTGAAACGGCGAGAGGATGAAGATGAGATCTTGTGATTGAATGTTTGCGTATTGTGGTTTGTTATGGGATCAGGTAGTATTTATAGGGGGCGTTTCGCCGACCTTATAAACGCGTAATTTACACGATGGGCTTTTTTTTGTTATTGGGCTGGTTTTTACGATGGGCCTGGTTTTTGGACTAAAGCCCTTAATATGATCGGTTATTCTGTTTTATTTTGTCCCCTTAGACTTAAAGAGTTGAGCTTTTGTCACTCGTTTTTGGTTATATTCAGGGAGCTTCACGAGATAGACAGATCTAATATGATGCGATAAAATGTGTGTTAGCATAGAATGTACATTTTGGATTTAATTTAAATTTTAACGTAATAGTCAGTTTTGTTTTTGTAAATTTAAATTTGAAATTAGTATCGAAAGATTAGAACGTGATTGCAGGGATAGCCAAAATGTCTAATCTACCCCTTGACTAGAAAATTAAATATGAGGTTCCCAAAACAACCGTCATCCACATGAAGGGCTATTATTTCTTCTTAGGCTATGGGGTGTGGAGACATGAAAAAGGTCATGTCTCCATGCCATGTAGGATGCCACATCATCAAGGTGGTGCCTCAACATTCTTGAGACATGGGTGGGGTGTGGAGACACCAACACTCCCATGTCTCAAGCATTTATTATTATTATTTAATCATTTATTATTATTATTATTATTATTATTATTATTATTATTATTATTATTATTATTATTTAGTTTTATAAAAGTAACAAATTAACAAAAAATAATGTTTAAATAAATACTAGATTTTAAAAAAAATTACAAACCATCATTTTCTAGGGGGTGGTAACAAAACTTTAAACTAGGGGATTTACTATGTAATTTACTTCTTTCTTAAAGGGGTGAATTTAAAACTTTAAAATGAAAAGTTTTTCTTTTTATCTTCTCAAAAAATGCAATCCTGTTCACCCTGTTCATCTTCTCAAAAAATGCAAACCTCCATTGATGAAGGCTTGGAGCTTCATGTCCAGATGCTGAACCTGTTCACCCTCCAAATGGTCAAAAAATCAAAAAAATGCAAAACCTCCATTGCAGAACCTCCAAATGGTAAAAAAAAAAAAAAGAAAAGAAAAATTCTCTCCATCGTTCTCCAAGGGACGGGACGGACGGGGGACATCAGGGGCGGGACAGGGGGCGGTGTGCTGGGCTGAGACGGGGCAAAAAGCAGGGACGGGGGTGGGGCGGGCGTCTCCATACCCATAAGCCTTACACTTTGTAGGTTAAGGTCCTTTGTACCGTATACTTTCTCTTTTAAGACATATCGTGTTACAAGAGAACATATGTTAAAGTTAGGGTCAATGGTCATGATCACACAAAGAACTTTACCAAAAATGAATGGGTGAGATTTGCCTGATTTTACTTTGTGTAAAAAGAGACCTTCGATTTACGTATGTGTTGGCAGGATCGGTAGGTTAAACCACCGAATGTCCGGTGCTTAAAGATGCTATTAGACCAAACATAGTGGTGGGGTGATTAGCGCTACAACCATTTATTTATTGGCTCGGCAAAAAAGGGAGTTAGAAACCAATTTTTAGGTGTGAAAAAAATCACATTTTAGCCCATTTTGCAAGATTAGTGCCCAGGGGGTGGTGTTGGGGGCATTATGGGGCGCTAAAGCCCACTTTCACGCTTGGTTAGCGCTCGACTACGGACGGTCTTAGTAGGAAAAATGGTCTTAAGAACTTATTGTACATTACATATAACAAAACCATAGTAAACAAAAAAAAAAAGATACTTATCATTGTCAATTCACAGGAAAGTTACTTATATGTTTGGATTTAAAAGGAACCTACGACTCTTGCAATGTCATTATACGAGAGCTGGTTGTTTTTTAATTCCTTACCTAATAGCAAATCTAAGGGAAGATTAAAAGGGTTTACCGATTCTTCTGTAGCTGAAGACTGTTAGAATTTACTATATGAAAAAAGTCAAGTTTGTGTGTGTATGTTTTATTTATTTTTAAGACGATCTGGACACCAACTAATCCATTTGTCTTTTAACTATTACTCGTTCAACATTATCATCAGCTTTGTCTTTTATTTTTTTTATAACCATACTAGTTATTATTATAATAAACTATTTGGTTATTCATATCGACACAAGTTTATATACACAAACTTGTAAATATATACAAGTTTGTCTATAAATTCTTAGATTTTATTTACAAAATTGTTTCATTACTATAAACTAACTTTATAATTGTGTGACAGGTTTACAAGATATTTATATTAAGCATTTTTCTAAAAAAATTAAAGGGCCCACACACTAATTATTGTTTATGAAACATATTAAGGGACATTCCGGTAGTAAGGTGTTTCGCATTTATTCAAGAAATCGAAAGTTTAAATCTTGAAAAGCTATGTATACATGTGTGTAATTAAAAACCGGTAAGAAAGTTGTTTTTAAAATAGAATTAGAGAAGTATATATCAAAGAAAGTAAACATTTTTGGGTGGTGGGCGGGGGTGAAGTGGGTTCCAACTTTGGACGCTCTCGCTAGGTGACAAGTTGTAACAGGGGTTGATCAGCTATGCTATGTATGTTGGGATATGCTACCGAATCCGTTGAACACTTGTTAATATCTTGCAGCCATCGTAACTTCATTTGACTGTGCATCAGTAATTGGTGTTGTATCCCGCAATTTTTATATTTTAGATTCTGGAACTTATGGAGTGTCACACCCTCAAAATCCACTTGCGGAGTTTTACCGCGAGGCGCATGACAAACCAGGATCCAAACCAACGATCACAATAAACAAGTCTAAATGAATATAATGCAATTTCAAAACATAATTTAAAATCCCCGTTTACAGCGGAAGCTTATTCAAAACAGTATCTCAAAAGTAAACCAATTGTTCAACATATGAAAACCATGCGACTCTAACTAGACGCCGTGCAGACGCGTGCGCCCTAGTCCAGTAGTGCTACCTTAGCGACCTGAGAAAACATGTAAAAGTTTACGTCAGCACAAAAATGCTGGTGAGTTTACAGGTTTTGTAATCCAAGTACCAAGTCAACCTGTCCATACTATAACAAATCGAAAACCAGTGTACGCTAGCTAGGCGTATGTTTTGTTACTACCACGATTGGAAAACCATTACTAACTCGTAAACCAAATGTATGCCCGATGTAGTAACCCTGTTGTTCCTGTTGTTCCTGTTTGAGACAATATGCACCCGCCGACCCTCCAAGTCGACGAGCGGGGTTGGTCACTCCTAATAGCGCTATTCATATTTCCCCGTTGTGCAAACCCGCACATTCATGGTTCCCCCCGGGACTTCCAAAGATCGTGTAGTACACAATAGAAACCCATAGTATGACAGTAGTTACCAAATAATCGTTTTAACACATGTTTTCTCCCCCGAAAATATGAAACCAGTTTAAAAGAGGGGCCGTAAACTCACCTTAAGTTGCGTTACTTCGTAATACGAATAACTCAGCAGCTATGCTAGTCCCGTAAAGCGGCGACCTAACATATGACAGTTACAAGCACTTAGACTAATAACCCGCAGGTTAATTAGTCCCTAGATGTCCAGACCATAACCAAGTTCGTTTGAAAACACCGTGACTGTTTAACTGACCCAAAGTACAAGACTCGACATCCCATTGGTGACCCGAGACTCCCCGTGTTATGTTTAAGCTCTCAAACATGCAATCATGCAATCACACTTAACATATGTTAACGCACAACAAGTTATAGCACATAGCTCACGTATCACCGAATTACATCCAAACATATGTTACCAAGTTATTAGATATGTTACGGGGTTCCTAGCATGTTCCTACATGTTAAATCGGGTCTCGGAATGCTAATTTACACTTACAGCAGCAGTACACGCGATTAGGAAAAGTCAACTAGCATTTAGGTTGGTCAACTAGCACTTAGGAAAGCTAATCGCCTATAATATAGGCGATTAGGGCTATACCACATATAATTACTAGCATTTAGGGCTATACCACATGTAACTACTAGCATTTAGGCTATACCACATGTAACTACTAGCATTTAGGGCTATACCACATGTAACTACTAGCATTTAGGCCCTACTCGCATGTACCTACTAGCATTTAGGCCCTACTCACCTCTAACATAGGCATTTAGCCTCCTAATCGCCCCTAACATAGGCGATTAGGACTGCTAATCGCCTGTAACCTTGCTGTTCCAGTTTTTCGCGCGTTTAACGCTCCAAATCAGATCCAGAACGTGTGTAACCATCCAATATCATCCCAAACACTATCCTAAACATGTTTAAGCCAAAATCCTTCGTTTAACCTCGTATTATCAGTCCTGCATGCAACCATGTAATCCAAACGCCGTACACATAGCATGAAACACCACATTAACATGCATAACTATAACCCTAATAATCAATTCTCAGATTTTATCATCATAATATCATTAGTATTCTGAATTAACCTAATAACATGTTAATCCTTCATCTTGAATCATAAAAACCCTAGCTTTCTAATCATAAACACACATAACACATGTATACTAGTTAAAATCCGATTAACAACACTTATTAACGATTTTCAGAAAGCTTTTCCGTTTTAGAACAGGTCTGGACTATTAGGGATTGAATAAAAACGTTTATAAGATTGCATGGATGGAAACCAAACCTTAGATTTGTAAAAGAATGATGGATTAAGCTTGAAACCTTGTGTTTTGATCAAAAATCGCGTTCCAGAGGTTGTGTGTGTGTTGGGGCGGGTTATGGGACGACTAGGGTTTGTATAATGAAGTTTAGGAGGTCAAGTATGGTATTTATAGTCGTTTTTAGTCGTCCAGCCCGTAACTAGCGATTGTGCAGCCTTTGCACGCGATTAGGAAGCCTAATCGCATGTAAGTTCATGCAATTGGGGCCTAATCGCATGAACAGTCATGCATTTGGTCCCCTACTCGCCCCTAAAGGGCCTACTCGCCTCCCTTATAGGCGATTAGGCCTCCCTAATCGCCTATAGGGGCTGGTTTCGTGTGTTTTGCGCGTTAAACCCCGTTTTAACATATGTTAACACATATTCACATACCGACAAGTCACATAATGATTGTAAACACATAACACATGTAAATACACATATTCACACTCGTTCACCAATTCCCGGGACTCGAGACTTGTATGTTCCGTATGCCTTGACGATCCTACAAATCATCACCGTTTGTACACTTGGTTAAGGACTGACATCTAATGAACCTCTAGACCAACATCCAATGATCTTCTAGACTAAACCGATAGTTCCCGAACCATAACCCGACTTAACTAACCCAGTTAAGTACAATATACGCGTGACTCGCTAAGGTAGACTTTCATCTAGACAACGTTGTTAACCAGAATTTGCCGGGTGTCACATCATCCCCACGTTAAAAGAATTTTCGTCCCGAAAATTGCACAAGTACCAAAAGGAATAACGAAGGAAACAACAAAAGATAGAAACAAAAAATAGAAACCAAAAAGAGAGATTTACCCGAGTTGTCACATCATCCCCACGTTAAAAGGAATCTCGCCCCGAGATTCATTCAGCTGCAGAAGAGACATATCTCGACTCGAACGCTTCCTTAGGAAAGAGATGAGGATATTTAGACTTCATCTGATCCTCCCGTTCCCAAGTGTACTCTGGTCCCCGGTTCGAGTTCCAGCGAACCTTCACAATGCGAATCTTGCTATGACGTAGGCTACGAATCTTGTAATCCAGAATCTCCACAGGTTCTTCCACAATCCGAAGACGATCATCAACCTTGATCTCTTCCAGTGGAACAATGAGAGATTCGTCAGCCAGACACTTCTTCAAGTTGGACACATGGAAGACGTTATGTACGTTACCGAGCTCCGTCGGTAAATCAAGACGATACGCCACTGGTCCAATCCGTTCCAGGATCGTAAATGGGCCGACATACCGCGGATTGAGTTTGCCACGCTTCCCAAAGCGTATGACGCCCTTCCATGGTGAGACTTTTAGAAGTACTTTGTCATTAACTTAGAATTCCAATGGTTTGCGACGCTGATCGGCATAACTCTTTTGCCGATCCCGTGCCGCTGCCAACCGGTTACGAATCTGTACGATCTTTTCCGAAGTTTCATACACTAGTTCAGGCCCAGTGAGTTGACTCTCACTCACTTCAGCCCAATAAAGAGGAGAACGGCATTTCCATCCGTACAGTGCCTCGAACGGAGCCGCTTTGATGCTCGTGTGATAACTGTTGTTGTATGAGAATTCTACTAACGGTAAATGAGCTTCCCAACCCTTGCCAAAATCGATCACACATGCCCGCAGCATGTCTTCTAAAGTTTGAATCGTACGCTCACTCTGACCATCAGTCTGTGGATGATAAGCTGTACTCATGTCTAGTTGGGTACCCAAAGCCTTGTGCAAAGACTTCCAGAAGTGAGAAGTAAAATGGGAGTCACGATCCGAGATAATAGAAACTGGCACCCCGTGCTTAGAAACAACTTCCTTCAAATAAAGACGAGCCAAACGATCCATGGTGTCGGTCTCTTTAATAGCAAGAAAATGGGCTGATTTCGTCAACCGATCGACAATCACCCATATCTTGTCATTCCCGCTTGGTGATTTAGGAAGTTGCGTGACAAAATCCATGGTAATCCGTTCCCATTTCCATTCCGGAATTTCAGGTTGTTGCAAGAGACCCGACGGTTTCTGGTATTCCACCTTGACCTTAGCACAGGTCAAGCATTTGCTCACGTATGAGGCTATATCCGACCTCATGTTTGGCCACCAGTAAAGCACCTTCAGATCTTGGTACATCTTATCCGAACCAGGATGAATAGAATACCGGGACTTATGAGCCTCATCTAGGACAAGCTCCCGTAGTCCCCCGAATAAAGGAACCCATATGCGTTCTGCGAAATAGTGCAGGCCATCAGGCCTTCGCTCGAGGTACTTGTCGGCACCGTGCATAGTCTCAGCTTTAAGGTTTTCCTCCTTCAAAGCTTCTAACTGGGCAGAACGGAGTTGATCAGGTAGGGATGAATGAATGGTGAGCTGCAACGCCCGAACGCGACGAGGTTTAGTTGATTCCTTCCTGCTCAAGGCGTCTGCTACAACATTCGCCTTGCCAGGATGGTACTTAATGGCACAATCATAGTCGTTCAGAAGTTCAATCCAACGACGCTGCCGTATGTTCAAATGTTGTTGGTCGAAAATATGTTGAAGACTCTTGTGATCGGTGTAGATGGTGCATTTGGTACCGTACAAGTAATGTCTCCAAATTTTCAACGCGAATACCACGACACCCAATTCCAAGTCATGGGTGGTGTAGTTCTTCTCGTGCACCTTGAGTTGACGAGAAGCATACGCAATCACCTTCTCGCGTTGCATCAACACACAACCGAGACCATGAATAGAAGCATCACAGTAAACAACGAAATCATCAGGGCCTTCAGGTAAAGACAAAATAGGAGCAGAACAAAGTTTAGACTTCAGTTCTTGAAACGCCGACTCTTGTGGTTCACCCCAGTCGAATTTTCTATCCTTCTGTGTAAGAGTGGTCAGGGGTTGAGCGATCTTCGAGAACCCCTGAATGAAACGACGATAGTAGCCCGCAAGGCCTAGGAATTGCCGCACCTCAGTTGGCGTCTTAGGTGCTCCCCAGTCATTGATCGCTTCGATCTTAGCTGGATCGACATGAATCCCTAGTTCATTAACCACATGTCCTAGGAACTGAACTTCGCGTAACCAAAAGTCACACTTTGAGAACTTAGCGTAAAGTTGTTCCCGTCGCAAGAGTTCCAAAACCAAACGCAGGTGTTCCTCGTGTTCGGTCTTGTTCTTGGAGTAAATCAGGATGTCATCAATAAACACAATGACGAACTTGTCAAGATATGGTTTGCAAACGCGGTTCATCAAATCCATGAAAACCGCCGGCGCGTTCGTGAGACCGAAAGGCATGACCAAGAATTCGAAATGGCCATAACGTGTACGAAAGGCAGTCTTTGCAACGTCAGCTTCCTTTACCCGCAACTGGTGATAACCGGACCTCAAGTCAATCTTGGAATAGTAACTAGAACCCTGGAGCTGGTCGAATAGATTATCAATACCTGGAAGAGGATAACGGTTCTTGACGGTCAATTTGTTCAGTTCTCTGTAGTCCACACACAATCGGAAACTTCCATCCTTCTTCTTGACGAATAGAATCGGGGCTCCCCAAGGGGAAGAACTTGGTCTGATGAAACCCTTGTCCAAGAGTTCCTGTAACTGACTAGACAATTCCTGCATCTCGGGAGGTGCAAGACGTTAGGGGGCCCGAGCAATAGGAGCAGCCCCTGGTACAAGATCAATACCAAACTCAACTTGACGATGGGGAGGAAGACCGGATAAATCATCGGGAAAAACATCAGGAAACTCGCGTACAACTGGAATATCGTCGATCTTCTTCTCATCACTAGAGGAAACAGATAAAAGTGCTAAAACGGCTGGATAACCCTTTCGAAGACACTTAAGGGCTTTCATGCTAGAGATGATGTTTAGCGGAACACCACCCTTGATACCGTACACAGAAAGGAATTCTCCATCAGGGAGAGGAATCCGAATAACCTTGTCGTAACAAACAATCTCCGCGCGATACAGGGACAACCAATCCATGCCTACAACAACGTCAAAACTACCCAAAGGTACCGGCATAAGGTCGATGGGGAACGACAAACCCGACAACTCTAATTGACACCCCCGAAGGATACTAGTAGCCTCAATCTTTTTACCGTCAGCCAACTCAATAATATACTTAGTCTCTAATGGTACGGGTACTACATCTAGCAGTCGACTAACTTCCATGGATACAAAACTCTTGTCGGAACCAGAGTCAAATAACACACTAACAGAACGATTATTGAGAAGGAACGTACCAGTAACTGTGTCAGGATCCTGTCTAGCCTCAGCGGCTCCAATGACGAAGGCGCGTGCATTCCTGCCACCGCCCCCGTTGTTCCCATTTCCGTTGTTTCCACCCTGCTTCAGTTTTGGGCAATCCTTCTTGTAATGCCCAGTCTCACCACAGTTGTAACATCCTTGTCTTCCCGTAGTCCCTTGAGTAGTAGGAGCTGAGTTAGTAGTCGGGGCCTGGGTCGATGGAAGTGTAACCCGACAATCTTTAGCAAAATGCCCAATTCGCTGGCAGCGATGACAACGGTTACTGTCGCAGTTCCCTTGATGATGACGTCCACACTTGTTACATTTAGGCAGTTTCCCCGCATAACCACCCTGCTTGTTACCCGAAGAAGAAGAACCCCCATTATCGAACCTCTTACCCTGTTGTGCTGGCCCAGTTCCTTTCCCTTCATTATCCTACTTGCGCTTGTTGTTCTCTGGGGCCTTAACAGTCGAACCCTTAGCAGGCAAAATACCTTCATTCACCTTCAAGTTGGTCATCCTATGAGCCGATCGGACCACCTATGCGTACGTAGGATGATTTCCCGCAGCCACTAACCCTGCAATTTCCGGTACTAACCCCGAGACATGGTGTTCAATCCTTCTGTACTCTGGCACATGCAGATCAGGACACAGCACTGCCAACTCGTTACGCCTCACAGTATACTTCTCAATTTCAGACCAAGTCATCTTGAGGTTCCACACCTCGTGCTCTAGCTTCTGCACCTCTTCCCTCGGACAGTACTCACGCTTCAGCAGCTGCACAAAATTCTCCCAAGGCATAGCATACGCCTCCCCAATACCCATATTCTGGGTGATGTTATTCCACCAAGTCAATGCAACATCATGGAATAACGCAGCAGCATACTTAACCCGATCTTCTGGGAGACAGTTACACATCAGAAACACTGACTCCACTTTTTCCAACCACCTGAGTAAGCTCACCGCACCCTCAGTGCCAGAGAATTCCTGGGGCTTACAGTCCCGAAACATCTTGTAGGTACACATGGGTGGGGGTGGGTTAACAGGACCACCACCACCGTTGTGCCCTAACTGGAAGGCAGCTTGGAGCAAGTTGTTCAGATCAGCCTGCGATAGGTTAATACCTCCACGACCACCAGCACCACCGCGACCACCACCACGTCCACCATTGCGACCACCTCCACGTCCTCCTCGTACTCCAGACATGATTCTGGCAGAAAGAACGAGAAAATTTAGTTTCGCAGATAAAGATAACCACTAATGTTCACAAGATCAAAGCTAGATCCAATCCAGGACTATCCCCTCAAACCCAGAGCTCACTAGGGCTTCCATGCATTTTGGTTTATGATTTTGTGTGCACCCAAAATGATAAACCGCTCTACATGGTCCTCCAAGTGTTCTCCTAGTTCGAAGTTCGAATCACCGATCATAGACTCTTAGCTATACACCGTAATACTACGGTAGTTTATGGCAAGTGTTTCTATTGGAGTATGAAAGGGAGATGTCCGAGCCTTGGACAAATTTCAAGAGTATACGAGTTACTCCAATATACTACACTGCCTAGAAAGCAAGTAACCCAACCTAAGATAGAACGGATGATGTAACGTAGAAAGACCAAATGATTTAGAGACACCCCGACAAGACCATACGTAAACCACCATAATGTTTAGTACCATGTGATCGTCTAGTGTGTGCGACTCGGCTATAGACTAGACTCTACATGCAGTCCTAGTTCACTATAACCATTGGCTCTGATACCAATCTGTCACACCCTCAAAATCCACTTGCGGAGTTTTACCGCGAGGCGCATGACAAACCAGGATCCAAACCAACGATCACAATAAACAAGTCTAAATGAATATAATGCAATTTCAAAACATAATTTAAAATCCCCGTTTACAACGAAAGCTTATTCAAAACAGTATCTCAAAAGTAAACCAATTGTTCAACATATGAAAACCATGCGACTCTAACTAGACGCCGTGCAGACGCGTGCGCCCTAGTCCAGTAGTGCTACCTTAGCGACCTGAGAAAACATGTAAAAGTTTACGTCAGCACAAAAATGCTGGTGAGTTTACAGGTTTTGTAATCCAAGTACCAAGTCAACCTGTCCATACTATAACAAATCGAAAACCAGTGTACGCTAGCTAGGCGTATGTTTTGTTACTACCACGATTGGAAAACCATTACTAACTCGTAAACCAAATGTATGCCCGATGTAGTAACCCTGTTGTTCCTGTTGTTCCTGTTTGAGACAATATGCACCCGCCGACCCTCCAAGTCGACGAGCGGGGTTGGTCACTCCTAATAGCGCTATTCATATTTCCCCGTTGTGCAAACCCGCACATTCATGGTTCCCCCCGGGACTTCCAAAGATCGTGTAGTACACAATAGAAACCCATAGTATGACAGTAGTTACCAAATAATCGTTTTAACACATGTTTTCTCCCCCGAAAATATGAAACCAGTTTAAAAGAGGGGCCGTAAACTCACCTTAAGTTGCGTTACTTCGTAATACGAATAACTCAGCAGCTATGCTAGTCCCGTAAAGCGGCGACCTAACATATGACAGTTACAAGCACTTAGACTAATAACCCGCAGGTTAAGTAGTCCCTAGATGTCCAGACCATAACCAAGTTCGTTTGAAAACACCGTGACTGTTTAACTGACCCAAAGTACAAGACTCGACATCCCATTGGTGACCCGAGACTCCCCGTGTTATGTTTAAGCTCTCAAACATGCAATCATGCAATCACACTTAACATATGTTAACGCACAACAAGTTATAGCACATAGCTCACGTATCACCGAATTACATCCAAACATATGTTACCAAGTTATTAGATATGTTACGGGGTTCCTAGCATGTTCCTACATGTTAAATCGGGTCTCGGAATGCTAATTTACACTTACAGCAGCAGTACACGCGATTAGGAAAAGTCAACTAGCATTTAGGTTGGTCAACTAGCACTTAGGAAAGCTAATCGCCTATAATATAGGCGATTAGGGCTATACCACATATAATTACTAGCATTTAGGGCTATACCACATGTAACTACTAGCATTTAGGCTATACCACATGTAACTACTAGCATTTAGGGCTATACCACATGTAACTACTAGCATTTAGGCCCTACTCGCATGTACCTACTAGCATTTAGGCCCTACTCACCTCTAACATAGGCATTTAGCCTCCTAATCGCCCCTAACATAGGCGATTAGGACTGCTAATCGCCTGTAACCTTGCTGTTCCAGTTTTTCGCGCGTTTAACGCTCCAAATCAGATCCAGAACGTGTGTAACCATCCAATATCATCCCAAACACTATCCTAAACATGTTTAAGCCAAAATCCTTCGTTTAACCTCGTATTATCAGTCCTGCATGCAACCATGTAATCCAAACGCCGTACACATAGCATGAAACACCACATTAACATGCATAACTATAACCCTAATAATCAATTCTCAGATTTTATCATCATAATATCATTAGTATTCTGAATTAACCTAATAACATGTTAATCCTTCATCTTGAATCATAAAAACCCTAGCTTTCTAATCATAAACACACATAACACATGTATACTAGTTAAAATCCGATTAACAACACTTATTAACGATTTTCAGAAAGCTTTTCCGTTTTAGAACAGGTCTGGACTATTAGGGATTGAATAAAAACGTTTATAAGATTGCATGGATGGAAACCAAACCTTAGATTTGTAAAAGAATGATGGATTAAGCTTGAAACCTTGTGTTTTGATCAAAAATCGCGTTCCAGAGGTTGTGTGTGTGTTGGGGCGGGTTATGGGACGACTAGGGTTTGTATAATGAAGTTTAGGAGGTCAAGTATGGTATTTATAGTCGTTTTTAGTCGTCCAGCCCGTAACTAGCGATTGTGCAGCCTTTGCACGCGATTAGGAAGCCTAATCGCATGTAAGTTCATGCAATTGGGGCCTAATCGCATGAACAGTCATGCATTTGGTCCCCTACTCGCCCCTAAAGGGCCTACTCGCCTCCCTTATAGGCGATTAGGCCTCCCTAATCGCCTATAGGGGCTGGTTTCGTGTGTTTTGCGCGTTAAACCCCGTTTTAACATATGTTAACACATATTCACATACCGACAAGTCACATAATGATTGTAAACACATAACACATGTAAATACACATATTCACACTCGTTCACCAATTCCCGGGACTCGAGACTTGTATGTTCCGTATGCCCTGACGATCCTACAAATCGTCACCGTTTGTACACTTGGTTAAGGACTGACATCTAATGAACCTCTAGACCAACATCCAATGATCTTCTAGACTAAACCGATAGTTCCCGAACCATAACCCGACTTAACTAACCCAGTTAAGTACAATATACGCGTGACTCGCTAAGGTAGACTTTCATCTAGACAACGTTGTTAACCAGAATTTGTCGGGTGTCACATGGAGGTTTACAAAGAGCTTCAAGTTAGTAAATGCAAAACGAAGGTAGCCAACTCTATTATCTTAACACCATGTTGTTGTATCTGGAAGGCCCGAAACGAAAAACATTTCAACACCAAAACCCACTTCCCTACTTACAAATTTTTCAAGAGCTTAAAAGTACTTAGTTTTCTAAGGTTGCAGAATAGGCCTAAACTTGGCGGTATGGGTTGGGACAAATGCTGTAAGTTCAAAGTCGATGATATGGGCTAGCCTTTCTTGTTTTAACTCCGTAACTCGTATATCTTTTGATGTTTATTTTTTTGGGGTGTTTTTTATTACTGCTAGTTACTTTGTAGTGTTCTAATGACAGCTTTTACTGTCGTTCCAAAAGAAATGTATATCAAAGAACGAGTCTTCGTAAGTGGTGGTACGTTTTGAGAGGAGTGTAAGAATAAGTACAACTTTTTGTTGCAAGAGAGTACAAATAATAGTCTTCAGCGTTGTAGGGCACTAGGGCAGGGCTAAACTCTCATACAGACTTCTCAACCATCAAATCAATTAAAAACACCTTAAAAATCATCTCTAAACATAAATCATATGTATAAAAAGTTATGAAAGTAAGTATGCCATATCCTATCGCTATATTTGAAATAGATCACTTGTCTAGTCATGAGACTTATGACTTAGTGTTTTTAGGACTTTACTGGGCTTCGTTGATTAAAAATGTTAATGCATATGTCATGAAAACTGCTAATTTCTGACTAGAATTTCCGACCAAAAAAATTTGGTCGGTATTTCCGACCAATTACAAACAAAAAAAAAATGCTGCTTTTAGGGACAACTTTCCGACCAGATACCGACCAAAAATAAAATCGTCGGAAATTTGTAGGAAACTTCCGACTAATTTCCGACAAAAAAAAAAGAAAAACAAAAAAAAGTTTTGGTCGGAAAATGGTAGGAAATGATATATAAATAAAATATAAAAAAACGTTTGTAGGAAACTAGTTGGAAAGCATATAAGTTATCTTTGTTTATTTTTTATTTAATCTATATAAACTCATAGTATTATTTAATATATATATATATGTATAAATAATATTGCATATCGGTAATTACCGACCATTTTCCGACCAAAAAATTTATTTTATTGGTATTTTGTTATATAAATGAGCATTATATGTATGTATATATGTGAGTGTATTTGTTTATGAGTATATATATGTTATGTAAATGTGTATGTGTCGTAATGCATACAAAAATACACCCACATATATATACACATATACATACGCGGAGTTATGGAATAACAAAAACTTATTTAAAACAATGAAATCCTAACCATGTACACACACGTATGTGTGTATAATACGTATAATTTAGTAAAATAAAAGTATTCAATGTATGATTAAGGTATATAAAAGATGGAATAAAAAAACGACGTTTAAAGCTCAAAAAATAAAAAAAAAACTATATAGGTTGTCGGTAAATCGTCGGTAATTACCGACCAGTTTCCGACAAAACTCAATATTAGGTCGGTAAATCGTCGGTAATTACCGACCATTTTCCGACAAAACTCAGCTCTTGGTCGGTAAATCGTCGGTAATTACCGACCATTTTCCGACCAAAAGTTTTATTTTATTTGTATTTGGTTATATAAATGTGCAATATATGTATGTATATATGTGAATGTATTTGTTTATGAGTATATATATGTTATGTACATGTGTATGTGTCGTAATGCATACAAAAATACACACACAGATATATGCACATATACATACGCGGAGTTTTGGAATAACAAAAACTTATTTAAAACAATGAATCCTAGCAATGTACATACACGTATGTATGTGTATAATACGTATAATTTGGTAAAATAAAAGTATTCAATGTATGATTAAGGTATATAAAAGATGGAATAAAAAACGACGTTTAAAGCTCAAAAAATAAAAAAACCTATATAGGTTGTCGGTAAATCGTCGGTAATTACCGACCAGTTTCCGACAAAACTCAACTCTTGGTCGGTAATTACCGACCATTTTCCGACCAAAAATTTTATTTTATTGGTATTTTGTTATATAAATGTGCATTATATGTATGTATATATGTGAATGTATTTGTTTATGAGTATATATATGTTATGTACATGTGTACATGTCGTAATGCATACAAAAATACATACGCGGAGTTATGGAATAACAAAAACTTATTTAAAACAATGAAATCATAACAATGTACACACACGTATGTGTGTGTATAATACGTATAATTTGGTAAAATAAAAGTATTCAATGTATGATTAAGGTATATAAAAGATGGAATAAAAAAACGACGTTTAAAGCTCAAAAATAAAAAAAACTATATAGGTTGTCGGTAAATCGTCGGTAATTACCGACCAGTTTCCGACAAAACTCAATATTAGGTCGGTAAATCGTCGGTAATTACCGACCATTTTCCGACCAAATGCTTTATTTTATTGGTATTTTGTTATATAAATGTGCATTATATGTATGTATACATGTGAATGTATTTGTTCATGAATATATATATATATATATATATATATATATATATATATGCACACGTGTATGTGTCTTGGTAGTGAACTGATCGTTTAAATGAAGGAAACCGCGGCTGATGTAGTTAACGCGTGTTCCAAATACACGAGTCGGGTTATGGTTACAATATCCAAATTGTGTGGTTTAGTTGTTTTTTATAAATCGAACATATCCGACTAATTTTATTGATGAACCAATGAGCCGAATATAAAATCGAGGCGCTACACGTTCAAACGGGTTCGTATACGGGGTACAACCTACCTATCCAAACCCTAACTATATAAACCCCTCTTTCTCCTTCCTCTTCATTTTTTGAGCAGCCACCAACACCCCCAAACCCTATCTCTCTATCTCCCCCCGAATCTCTCCCTCTCCTCTCGCTCTCCCTCTCTGTTTCCTGTATAAAGACGGCCGGCCACCACCAAGCTTGGTGGTGGCGGGGCGATGGTTATCAGGCCCGGAAAAGGGTTGTGAATGCGATGGCGGAGGTACGATGGGTGGTTGTTGTTTGGTTTTCGACGGGGAGCAGTGTCGTTTGGGGTTTGGGTCGTGGATTTCGTTCAGGTGGTGTTGGGTTTGTTAGGTCTCGGCTGGTTCGGTGGGGGTTATGGTTAGGAGAGCGGTGTCGTTTTGGATTATGGATCGTGGTTTCTGCTTCTTTCTCCGCCTTCACCTCCGCATGCTTCCATTTTATCTATACTTTTTTTCCTTTATCAATTTGTTATTTGTTTATCTCCATAAGTTTCTGATTTGAGTGTGATTTCTTCTACTTTGTTAGTGCTAATTGCTTACGATCATTACCTGCGTGTGCTTTCCATTATTATTAATTTAAAGTTTTGTATTTATCGAAGTTTTATTTAATTAAATTGTTTTAGTGGATAGATATGGGAAACGAATTGAGTAGTGCAAGTCAAATTGAGTTTTGAAGTTAGCTGTTTAATTGTGTTCTAATTGGAGTGTGCTTGCAATTAGTGGGTCGGTGGAGTTAGATATAAATTTTGCTATGTTGTTTCTGTTTCGCTATGTATGTAAGGTTCAAAATTGATAAAAAGTGTGCTTCTATTTGTTTTTAGTTACTTCATGTTAATCTCATCAGAAGGGTTACGGTATTGAGAGTTCAAGTTAATTTGAATAAGTTGGTCTAGAATTTGTTGTGTTTTGGTTCACTTGTGTAAACAATAAAACATCTATCTTTATTCTTTGTACACTCATTTACTCCATTTTTTTTGAACCTTTTACCACTGAATCATGTAGTTTGCAGAGACATTAAGAGAAGTGATAAAAAGAGTTGTCATAGACCATCTGGATGGCAACTGAATATGCAGTAAGCAAAACTATTATAATTTGTTTGACTCTTGCAGGTGATGAAATTGTTGATGGAGAAGATATATATGCTAATTCTGATAAGCAACAGATGTAATGAAAAATGCATCAGTTGCTGCGGCTTCTTTAGTGACCAAGTTAATAGCAGCCGTGCATGAAAGTAGTTCAAGAAGAGGAATTGATCTATGCATCTGTCTCTTGACATGAGCAGGCTATTTTTATTTCCATACATTACTTAAGCAGGTATAAGTTTCTTCTATGTGATTTTATTATTATTAATAATAATTATTATGTTATATTGGTAACTTATGCTTATGTATTTGATTAAATTGTGTACTAACAGGTCAGTTTTGTGAATAATATTGCGACAATCAAGGGAGGGACTCATGTCGATTATATAACCATTCATAAGTTTGTTCATCCAACACCTTGGGGATAAATTTTCATTTATTTTAACAAAAATATTTAGTGATATATGCTTTTTAGTGGTCTTCTCTGATTTCAAGCATCATTCTAAATTAGTTGGTTATATAAGTATATGAGTTGGTATGACATAAATGCTTATACCATTTAGATGTAAGCATCATTCGCTTTTCATTATTAACAAAAATGGCCTGTTTTGGTCATTGTATTTTGTTATATATCTATAAATTGCTTTTATCTCACGTGGTTGTTGTATGTGTTATTAACTTTTAGGTTTGTTGTTTTCAGTCATCGCAGGCATAGTGCCAGAAGGTTCCAGTCCGAAAGGCGTTCTTTTGACTCCAAAAATAAATGAGTTGTAAGTTTGTCACCATGTGTTTGTTTGTTTGCGTGTATATAATACCTACCTCAGATAAATGCCGTCACAAGTGGTTAAAAACATGTGATGTATGTGCTTTGTGTTCGTTGTAGGGTAATGCTGAAAGCACTAACGTTGTGGACTAGCAATTCATGTGGGACGGTTTCTGATTAATTCAAAGTTTATTGAATTCTGATTGCTCTTTGTGCATGTTCAGTACCTGTTCTATAGGTGGATGGTGTCGTTATAGTGTTATTGGCGTAGGTTTACCCAGTTAGTTTCATGTTGGCCTTTTATTTTGTTAATTTATGTTCAATGTCATGTATTGCTCCTGTTGTGATATTACCTATTCTGAAAAAGGCTTGCTCCGTGGCGAAGCGCTCGGCCAACAACTAGTTGTATCATAATTTGTGGATTAATATTGCCAACAGGATTTATATAAACTTATTTCTGCATTTTAAGCAGAAAAAAAATATTTTTTTTTATTTTTTAATTAACATTTTGGTCGGAAAATGGTTGGAAAGAAAATTGAAAGGTATAGTCGGAATTTTGTCGGAAAATCTAGCATACTTTTTGTCGGAAATATGTAGGAAAATTCATCGGAAACTTGTCGGAAAAGTTGATATATAATAAAACTAGTAATAAAAAATGTAGTTATAAACTTGTCGGAATCTTCTCGGAAAAACCGACACAACTTTTTTGTCAGAAATGGATCGGAAATTTTGTCGGAAAAATTTACCGACTAGATTTTTCAGACAAAAGACACTTGGTCGGAAACTGGTCGGAAACGCTGTTTTCTGACCAGTTTCCGACCAAAACCTTGGTCGGAAATAGACCAGTTTTTTAGTAGTGCCAGTTATGGTTACCATGCCTCTATCACCCCCTTCACGCTTTCCTTGCAATGCAACGTCTCTTCTTCCTCTTGCTCACGACGTCCAACCATAGGGGTCTTTTGCGAGCAACATTCCTTTGATGTGGCACCCTTGGCACCCCAACCAATCCCCATAATACATAGACTGAGATATATGGTTTGGAAAAAATTGAAAAATTTAGTGGAAAATTTTGAAAAATTATGAGTATTGATAAGGGATGATAAACGAACCCAAAACTGGAAACATTTGGGAATCGAGACTATGACTGGGTATTGGGATTACTTTAAAAAATGTGGGCATGCGACGGATATGGTATTAGGTTATACCCGGCCTGATTACCTAAAATACACATACCCATTTACCTATACCATACCCATACTCATTTTATTCTGTTATGGTAACAGAATAACGTATTAATTCACTAATTTTAGATTTTATATAACTAAGTTTCTTTGGTAAATAAAATTATATAAAAAATAAATTATTAAGAAATGTGTTAAGAGAATCCTAACGAAACCCTTAATGAACGGTATATCCAATACCTTCTGACACATACCGGACGGATATGGAACAGAGTTTAACAGTTGGGTATGGCGCTGAAGTTACCTAAACCTGCCCCATTGTCATCCCTACTTTTGATTCTAGAATGCCGAGGTCTGAGGATGACATGTTGCTATTTGATTATGTTTTGGTGTTTGTTGACCCAGAGTTCTCTACTGCTGACTAAAATTATACGCATAACTCGGTTACTAATAGATATTACTATATTAGATTGGCATGGGTTACAGTTACATTTCTTTGGTTTTTACTGATTGTGACCTTGGTGGCTTGATCTAGTAGCAGTTGGAATTATTTAGTTTTGGTTGTTGATAGTAATCATCTATGTTTTTTGGGCCTTGTTTAGGCTTCTTTAATCTTTTTGCTTGTTTTGCTATTGGCTTGTTCTCCAATAACTCAAGTGTAACCCATAGGTTGAGTTAGTGTTATGAGTATCAACTCATATATGTTTGAATGGTTCATTCAATTTTGAGTGTCCTCTAGGGGACACACTAGTGGTTAAGTGGTGTATTTCACAACCAAAAGGTTTAGAGTTCAAATCCTACAGAGTGCAAGAGTGTAGGCAGTAATAAATTTATCCAAGAAAATTTAAGAATTGTTCAAATATTTTAACTTTGACATTATTAGAATTTTCAATTTCATTTGCTCTTATTTTGAGATATCTTTGTTTGAAATAATGAAGCTTAATGTTTTCATCCCAATCTATAATCTAATTATTGTATATATAATTTTTACCTTAGTAACGGCGGTTAACTGACCCAACCAATATCTGGTTTGTCGAATGGGTTACCGCCAGTTTTAGTACCTATAAATACCCTGTAATCGTTCATTTGTAAAGAGAAGAAATAGAACGATGTATGTGTGTTTATCAATAGAATCAAACTCCCTCAAACAATCAAAGCTCTTGATACTATCAATCCATAATCTTTACGTAAAATTATAACTTTTTTGTAGTTTTGTTATCTGATCAGACTTGCATTCTGGGAGGCGAATCATACATATAGTGTGAATCTCAAGCAAAACGTTTGACCTTTGATCAAGGCAATATCATTAAATAGAAGATGAGTTGACTGAAATTTCTTATTAAACTGAATGTTAGTTACTAATGACTGAAAAGTGAAGCAAACGGAGAAAGAACACCATTATTGATTCTATACCTTCACAAGGTTACCAACAGGTTGGGGAATGCGAGTAAGACAAACAAAAGAGATAAGTGGAAATTCTCCCACCTTGTATATACCGTTTATTTCAAATATAAAAAAACGAATCTCTGTACCGGGGTATAAATCTAGTGCCATTACAAATGAATTCGGAAGTTTGTAATCGATCATTCTAAAAGAACTAACATGAAATAAGAAAAAAAAGTTAATTATTAAAATATCGAACGCATTAGTTTAAGGGTTATGTGATGCGTTAAAAAATTCATAGGTATATGATCGGGTATATAGTTCGGGTATTTGGGTATGTTGTTTCGGGTAATCGGGTCGGGTATCATCTAATCCCAGACCCGACCCAAACCCACAATTTTTTTTAAGCTAATCCCAAACCCATCACAATACCTGTCGGGTTACAAAAAATAGTCGTTTTTTTTCTCCGTTTTTTATATAGCACTATAGTACTCGTTGGAAAGATAATAAAACGCTCGTTAATTTGGTGTAATTTTTTTTCTTTAAAAAATCTTGTATATAAAAGATATTAACGTTTAAAAGTTATGGGAGGAAACATGAGAGAGAAAATAATTAAGGTTTAATATTTAGATTTAGTAGATTAAGTATTTAATAGATTAAGTTAAAAATTATTTATTCCTTTTTTTTAATTGGTTTACACTTGCCACATCACATCCTATGTGACATCTCTCAAGAAAGATTGCATAAGATTATGACATGTAGGATTTTCCCCTTTGCAATATATATATAGATATAGATTGTATCAAGTTTAAAGCTCAAAATGAATTATTTATGAATTGAATTGTGCTTACACCAATCTGTAGGGGTGAGCAATAAACGGTTCCAAACCGCGAAAACCGTGAAACCGACCCGGAACCGCTAGAACCGAACCGAATTAATGTTATAGGTTCCGGTTCCGGTTCTCATATTTTGGCATAATCGGTTCCCGGTTCGGTTCTGGTTAGAACCGACGGGTCCGGTTAGAACCGACGGGTCCGGTTAAGAACCGTTAGAACCGTTTTGAATTAAATTAAATATTTAAATATTCTATTATTAGTTTGAAATAGAATGTGATGTTTCCTTCTTTATAGTTCCTAACATTTTTAAATTGTTTTACTTGGTAGGAATGTAAAGTATTGCCTTATGTGATGGTCAGCAGTCAGCACAGCTTGTTCTGACCCGTTTAATCTGTATAAAAAGAATGATCTGATCCGAACAAAACATATTTTGATACGTAAACTGCTATACTTTTAGTAACCATGTTTAACACAAACTGTTGATAATTTTTTTTTAAGGCCTTAGGGTATACTTTAACCTTTCTTAACTCCACCTAGATGCCATATCATCCATTTTTCCTCTTTTGACTCCACTTCACCCTAAGGAAATGGCTTAATCTCATTAACTTCACCTAATCATATATTTTTAGTGGTTTTTGTTTTATAAAAGGAAAAAAATTAATATAGACTTTTAACACAATGTTAACATGTTAACACATAACCTCTTTAACACCCTTTAACACAAGGAGGGAGTGGTCTACAATGCAAGTTAACATGCCATGTCACCTTTAACACCACATATGTTAGAGTATACCCCATGGCCTAAGAAAATTCATTGTTTTTGTTTATTTTTTATTTAATTGTTAATGTTAATTTTAGGATTTTATTGACAACCGGTTCCAGTCTAGAACCGTTTCATGAGAACCGTTTCACCTGGTTCTGGAACCGAACCGTTTAGTAATTATCGGTTCCGGTTCCGGTTCTCATATTTTGGAATAAACGGTTCGCGGTTCGGTTCTGAAGCGTTGCACAGCCCTACCAATCTGCAAAATCTTTGAACTTATGTATAATCTTACTTTGCCAATTATGTCCTTTGTTTATTCACTGCATTATGCAATAGATTGATTAGATGCCAAAACAGACCACAACAAATTGAAACTAGAATTCGCGCAGGAACTAAAATTTGAATTCAAACATAGTGAATGATCATGCTTCACATACCACTACAAATCTGAAATTAAACAAATAGCAATGTACTTGAATGGTCACAAAAGTTAAAAGTATACCATTTGATATTACCAGACACCCCCATTTTGGAGCATCTTCCAACAAAAAAATCTACTAGTTCCGGCACTATACAACATCCTACTCAACTAAAATCAAAAAGGAACTGTGTAAGGCAATGCGTGTATGTCCGCCTCAGCTAGAAACCGCGCACAAGGCTGCCAAGAAGCTACCGATTCCCGACATGTTTCAACCTCTCCCTTCAAGATCGTTGACCTTGAAGGTCTATTGCTCCATAGCCAATCATCATCAGGTAGGTCTGCTTGGATAACAGGCGGTAACCAACTTCCTATCAGCTTTTCATACTTCACATGCTTCTTCAACATCTTTTTCTCCATTCGTGAGGGACCCACTTTCTGCTGGTCTTCCTTTGGCTTCGTGAGACCAACAGGCACTGAAACTTCATTAATAGATGGTCTTCCTGCATCTGATGTGCTTGTCTTGTTTGTAACAAGATTGGAGACTCCACGATAACATGGTGCCGGCTGCTGTTGTCTATCGAAATGAAGCCATTGTTCATTAACATTTGTTGATACAAACGAACTTGGTACCTCGTGTTTCGCCGAGCTCGGTGCAGATTGTATTCTACCAAAATGCACCCTGTTTAAATCACCAATCATCATCCCTTTGGAAACTGAGTTCAACGCCGTTTGGATTTTGGTTCGGTTTTCTCTGCCAGATGTCGCAGAAACATCATTCTTTCCAATACTAGAAACCAGACCTCTGTCTGAGGTAAAAGACGACACCGATGAATTCATGTTTGGTCTTGCATCTGCAACAATATTGCTAGAATCAGATCCTTTCTGCTTCTTCGGTAATCGAAACTTGAAAGACCCTGTTTAGTATAAAAACATGTAAGTTAGCATAACATATTACAAAACCGAATCCTGTTACAAGTAATAAAACAAATGATACTTACCGTGTCCACTAGAGTTATCTGTTATAGAACTGTGATCATCTCGTTTTCTTTTGTTACTGTTTTCGGTGCTATCAGATGAGTAGCTTGGTTGGTGTTGATTGACAGGTTGACCATGTTCTTGGGTCAAGTCACTCTTCTCAATCAGTTCAGTGCTTGCGTTAATTTGGGCCGCGGTACAATAAGCAGAATTCTGCAACACCGTATATGAATCTTTGTTATTTCTTTTTTCTTTGCGTCTTTTCTCCTTCTTTTCTTTCTTCTCCTTCTTCTCTTTCTTTCTATCGGATTTCGTCTTATTGGTTTCCTTCTGGAGCTTTAATTAAAGCACCAGAACAACGAATTTAGATCCAATAATAACATGGACTACTAAACAACATTGTGATTGTAACACGAACCATAATTTTACTAATCATTTCAAGCTCATAGACATCAGATTAACAGCGGTATATTACAGAATAAACATTTTCACTACCAACAAACATTTGGGACCAAAACTTGACAAATTTTCAACAGAAAAAAACATTAACAAACATTAGAAGTAAGCGTTAGTAGACAATAAAATAATTCCTAAAACTAAAAAGACGAACACGACGAACAGTTCATGTCATGAAGCGACCCGACAATTATCTACCAAGAGCCACGTTAAACACTAATCCGATATTGTCCGAAAATTTCTTAAAACGACTTCACCTAAGCATCAAACTCCCAATACTACACTCAACTACTAGAGCTTAACCCTATCATTCTAAAGAACCAACTCCATAACCCGAGTTTCGATTAATCGCCTTATCCTAACATTAATCTTATACAAGCCTACAATTCACATACAGCAAACATACAAATTGCTCCAAAAAGTACCCAAATTAACAAACTGACACGACTTCCCCTAAAACATATATAATCCCTAATCCTATAATACATAACCTAAACAAATCTAATTAAAAATTCAAATCACCAAAACAATTAATATAAATCACGTCTACCAAAACTCGCCCATGACCGAACAAACTATCGAATCAAACGCTTACAAAAACATTCACAATCGCGTACACATCCTCATCAGGTTACACAAACATACACAGGCTGATTTTGTAACGAACAACAAGAAAAAGGAACAGATCTCATAAAGTGCTTTCGTAACGAACAAACCTTAATCGATTCGATCAAGGCGTCATGTGTAGATCCGTTCCTAAAATAACCAGGAGGAGGGTACGGAAAGCACCGAGACATCCTCTCTTCGAGATCGAACCGAAATAATATTATAAATTTAAAAAAAAATAAAAACTAATAGTAGAGGTTAAAAAAAGAATGGTTTATTAATAATTAATAAGGATCTATAAAAGACGAGATGAAAGAGATACACGGCGCCGTTAATTTTTTTTTTTTTTTTTTTAAAGGAGAGGGTTAGGGTTTGAAACGGCGAGAGGATGAAGATGAGATCTTGTGATTAAATGTTTGCGTATTGTGGTTTGTTATGGGGTCAGGTAGTATTTATAGGGGGGTGTTTCGCCGACCTTATAAACGCGTAATTTACACGATGGGCTTTTTTTTGTTATTGGGCTGGTTTTTATGATGGGCCTAGTTTTTGGACTAAAGCTCTTAAACATGATCCGTATTCTGTTTTATTTTGTCCCCTTAAAAGAGTTAGGAGCTTTTCTCACTCGTTTTTTGTTATATTTAGGGAGTCTTCACGAGATAGACAGATCTAGGGTATGTTTGGCAAAATTAGCTGGAGGCTGATAGCTGCGAACTGGTAGCTGGAAGCTTTTTAAATATATTTTGGTGTTTGACAGAGTAGCTGGAGCTTTTAATAAAATGTATAAAATGACCAAAATGGAAATAATTAAAAGATTGTAAGGAATGTTTTTATTTTGTTTTTAAAATAGAATAAGTATTTGTGTCATTTACTAATTAAAAGCTTGTAGCTAGTAGAGGTTTTTCCTAAAAGCTAGTAGTAGTAGCTTTTCACTATAGAGCTTTTTCTCCTAACCTAAAAGCTTCCAGCTCTTCAACCAAACAAGGCTTTTTATTGATTGAGAGTTTTTTCTTAAAAACTTAAAGCTTGAAGCTCCTAAAAGCTCCCTGCCAAACATACACCTAATATGATGCGATAAAATGTGTGTTAGCATAGAATGTACGTTTTGGATTTAATTTAAATTTTAACGTAATAGTCGGCTTTGTTTTTGTAAATTTAAATTTGAAATTAGTATCGAAAGATTAGAACGTGATTGCAGGGATAGCCAAAATGTTTAATCTACCCCTTGACTAGAGGTGTTCAAATAAACCGGTTCCCAAACCGAAACCGCCCAAACCGACCCGAACCGGTTCCTCTAGGAACCGGTTTTTACCCAAACCGGTCCGGTTCCTATCCCAAACCGTTGGTTCCCCACCGGTTCTGCATCCCCACATCCAAAATCGACCCGAACCGATTTTTCTCCAAACTGGTTCCCAAACCGATTAAAAAAAACCGGTCCCAAACCGGTTATAGCCGTTGGGTGCTGAAAATCGAAAAAAAACGACCGTTGGGTTGAAACTAGCCGTTATGTGACCGTTTTTTTTGGCCCAAATTCACCATTTTGCCACCCCCACTTAGTATAAATAGGTTTTAGATGGTTTGGGTTGATCACAACACTCAAAAACGCAAAAAACGAACCCGAAAAACCAAAAAACGCAACCATATTCGCCCATTTTTTTTTTCAATTCGCTTCTTTCTAACATCATCCTCCATGGCTTCATCAAACCCATCGCAAACCGGTTCCTCAAACCAACCCACCATACTTCGTATTCTTGAAACGACACGAAACGCCGAACTATTTGGCCAAGATACCGGTTTTTTCGACTTTGTCGAATGGCGAAAAAAGGCACGTTGTAGAAAGTGTGGTATCCTTCTCCAACCAAATGCAAACTCTAACTTGAGAAGTCATAAAGCTAAGTATTGCAAGATTGTTAAAGAAAATCCGCTTGAAAGTTCTCAAACGACTATTGATACTCAAGGTGGGATTTTTCTTTAAGACTTTAACAAGGTTCAAGACCAAATGGCGAAGTTTGCTATTCAAAAAGCTTTACCTTTCAACCACTTCGACGATCCCGACTTGACAAGCTTGATTCGTGACACGCTCCAACCTCGTTATAAACACGTAAGTCGACATACTCTAAAACGTTATTGTTTGAAATTATGGGAAAGAGCTAAAAAAGATTTACTTGTATTTTTTTCAAACTTACAAACCGGTGTGAACTTAACCACCGATGTTTGGTCGGCTCCTCACGGTTTACCGAAATCGTACCTTTGCGTCACCGCTCATTGGATCGTTCTCTTGACGTGGCAAATGATGAAACGTACGATTGCGTTTGACTTATTTGAGTATCCACACACCGGCGAAAATATATTTTATGTTTTAGACCATGTAATACAAACTTTTCACTTAGAAAACAAAATATTTTCAATGTCGTTCGACAATGCGTCAAACAATACTGTCGCGGTTGAAAAATTAAAGTTAAAATAAAACCGATTTGCAATGATACTTTTTTCCAAACACATTGTGTTGCACACATTATTAACAATACTTGAGGTTTTTAAAAACGCTACTACAAAACTATCGGGGGTTTATTACCCAACTAGTAATGAAGCATTGCAAGAATTATATTTAATGGTTCAAACAATATTTGATTTTGATGAAAAAAATGAATTGTTTGAGAAAATGATACCCCCAATGGTTGAAAATTTTCTAAAATATTTTGAAGAAATACCACATGTTTTTATGTGTGCGTTGGCTTTAAACCCGTGCTTAAATGCTACGGGAGTTCATCCTATAATCAATGGAATAAATATGGCTTTACGTTTATATATTTCAAAACCAAATTGAGCAACACACATGAAAGCTACTTTTCATAACGATTTCCAATTATTGTACGATACTTATTTAGAAAAATATGGTCCCAACTTGCAAATGCAAATGGGAATGGGAGGGGAAGTCGTGCTAGCTCGAGCCGGGGTAACCTTAAAATTAATTTGTTTAATATTGTCAAAGACCAAACGGATAAAAGACAAAGGGGTGAGGCCCCAAATAGCGAGCTTGGAAGGTATAAAGGCTCGAATTTTATGGGGACTTTCACCGCCACCGAATTTGAAAATTTTGATATATTGGCTTGGTGGAAAGGAAAACAAACCGAATTTCCTATCCTTTCCGCTATAGCCTGTGATCTACTAAGTGTCCAAGCTTCTACGGTAGCTTTGGAATCGGCTTTTTCTCTTAGTGGCAGGGTGCTATCGATACGAAGAACAAAATTAAATCCCGAATCGTTGGAGATGTGCATATGCTTAAAAGATCACTTGGATGCGGTGGATCGAATACAAGATAAAACATCTCTTGAAGACCAAACCGAACTTGAAGGAAGAATACATGACGAAGAGGTGGAAGAAGGATCAAGCGAACCCCTATCGGACGAAGAACTCGCATACGATGCTTCGTTGCTTCAAAGTAGTTCGGATGAAGCTTAAAAAAAATTGATTGTAATAATTTGAATTATGTTTTTATGTATTTCATTTTCCTAGTTTCTAATTTCGAAAACCGAAAAAAATAATAAAAGTCGTATTTTTATGTTTTTTTTCTTATCGGCCTATTTTTTTTCTAAATGCACGTGAAAAAACCGATTAAGAACCGAAACCGAACCGAAACCGGTCTCCGAAACCGGTCGTACGAACCAACGAAACCGGTCCAAAACCGAACCGGTTTGAAACCGAAACCGGTTCGGCTAACAACCGGTACTGTACCGAACCGGTTCGGGACCGAAACCGGTTCTGGCAAAAAAACCGATTTGAACACCTCTACCCTTGACTGGAAAATTAAATACGAGGTTCTCAAAATAACCGTCATCCACGTGGAGGGCTATTATTTCTTCTTACACTTTGTAGGTTAAGGTCCTTTGTACCGTATACTTTCTCTTTAAGACATATCGTGTTACAAGAGAACATATGTTAAAATTAGGGTCAGTGGTCATGATCACACAAAGAACCTTACCAAAAATGAGTGGGTGAGATTTGCTTGATTTTACTTTATTTAAAAAGAGACCTTCGATTTACGTATGTGTTGGCAGGATCGAAAGGTTAAACCACCGAATGTCCAGTGCTTAAAGATGCTATTAGACCAAACATAGTGGTGGGAGTGATTAGCGCTACAACCATTTTTTGATTGGCTCGGTAGAAAATGGGGCCAGAAACCAATTTTTAGGTGTGAAAAAATTCACGTATTAGCCCATTTTACAAGATTAGCGCCCCTGGGGGTGGTGTTGAGGGCATTATGGGGCGCTAAAGCCCACTTTCACGCTTGGTTAGCGCTCGACTACGGACAGTCTTAGTAGGAAAAATGGTCTTAAGAACTTATTGTACATTACATATAATAAAACCATAGTAAACAAAAAAAAAAAGATATTTATCATTGTCAATTCACAGGAAAGTTACTTATATGTTTGGATTTAAAAGGAACCTACGCCTCTTGCAATGTCATTATACGAGAGCTGGTTGTTTTTTAATTCCTTATCTAATAGCAAATCTAAGGGAAAATTAAAAGGGTTTACCGATTCTTCTATAGTTGAAGACTGTTAGAACTTAGAATTTACTATATGAAAAAAGTCAAGTTTGTGTGTGTGTGTTTTATCTATAATCTATATCTATAATATACATTATTGAAGATCCAAAAAGTGGACGAACCTGAAATAGTACTTATAACAGGACCGTGTGAGCTGGATCTTGAATACTTCGAACCTAAGCTTAAACCTGCACAAGGTAAAAGACCGTTAGGCTCGTTACAGAGGAGGAGGGAGAGCCTCTCTATAACCACCCTCTAGCGTGAGGATAAGTATTTGTTTAGTGAGAGAAAGTAGAGAGAGAAAGTGTGATGCGGAGTGTATGCATTCGTGTGTCAATTGTACTTTGGTGGGGGTATTTATAGTGGTCAACAAAGTTGTACTTTGCTTCGGACCCCCTTTGTACTATCATTCAGAGGCTCTTTGACTTCCGATGATGTGTTGTTCTTTCCTTCGGTGGGGATGCCATGCCGCGTCCTAATACTCCTAGTTCGTGTGAAGGTGGTGAGCCGCGGTATAATTGCTTGTACCTCTTCATGTCTTCCCAAGTCCTCAAGTTATTTGTAACTTGCTGGACTCAGGTGTGACCGAAGCATAGGTGCATTAGCCGAGGTATAATTGCTTATACCTCTTCATGTCTTCCCAAGTCCTTAAGTTATTTGTAACTTGCTGGACTTAGGTGTGACCGAAGCACAGGTGCATTTGCCAAGGTATAATTGCTTATACCTTTTCATGTCTTCCCAAGTCCTCAAGTTATTTGTAACTTGCTGGACTTTTAAGGGGTCTCGCGGCTTCTTGGTTGTGTTACAGTATTTGAGGGGATTGTGAGGATTGCCGACACGTGTTAACGCCAGCTGTTGGAATCTTGAGGGACACGTGGACGTATTTGTGGCCATGTGATGGGGTTGCTGATGGGATGGCGGTTGGTTTATCGAGGCGATCTGGGCCGCTCATTCCATCCAGCTGTCCAACACTTAGTCATCTCAATGGTTTTCTTACTCCCTATATAATCCCCTTTTTCATTTTTTCTTTTCACTTTTTTACCCCTTCACTGTTTTTTCCTTTTCACTTATCCTCTTGAGTCGGAGCTTTTTCGATTGCCCCTGCCTGTTTGTTCACAAGACGATCCTCTGCAACCGTTAAGGTGCGTTCCTTCTTTCTTTAAACTTGTTTCTGATTGTTCATATTTAGAGATGGTGAAGGATGATATGGACATTACCTTTTCCAAACCATCTTCCGACAAATTAGGTCGGTCTCTAGACGAATATAAGATACCCCGTGAGCTGAACCCTGTCTTGCTCGGTCCCCGAGAACCCATCTACCCCTTTCGTGAAGGGAAGTTTGGATTTTATACCAGGGTTTGTGATTTCTCTAATTACTGTGTCCCTTTCACGAAATTCTTGATGCGGGTTTTACGGTTTCACGGAGTGCACATCTCACAAGCGAATCCCTTCGGCCTTAGCCGTATTAATCACTTCGAGCTTTCTTGCCGAGCTTTGGCTAAAGGTGCGGACTTGAACGTGTTTCGGTACTTTTATAAGCTGAACAAACAGGGGAGTTGGTATACTTTTGAGAAGCGGAGATCCTTGGAGAGTTGCCATGATTACCAGACCACTAGTTTGAAGAACTGGAAAAATCAATTTTTTTGGCTCGATAATCGTTGCTTACCTTCGGATATGAAGTGGTGCACGCGGTTTGAGTCCTCTGAGTGGGAGTTGCCCAAGAATTTTAGGTATAATCGTGCATTGCATGTGAGTCTTACTGAGAACAAAACCAACATACAGAAGTACCAGGAGCATGTTCTCGTTCTAGGTTGTATCAGCGGCAACTGGGATTTGCATGACCGGTGGCCTGTAGTTTTATATGATGGCGTGGGTGAGTGGAGAGCTTGTGACTTGCTATTTTTTAAAGTTTTTTGGTCTTTGTGTTAGGACAAAGAGAATTGGTGAAACCACTTTTGTAAACCTTAGTCTAATTCACTTCTGTCATTTTGGCTAAGTATAGAAGTACTGAAGAGAAGACAAGAAACTGCTGATTAGAAGATATGAGACGTGCTGAAGAAGCAGAAGTTCTGTAGTCCAAACCAGACAAGTTCACTTCAGAAGTACTGAAGACAAAACTACTCTTCAGTAGTTTGTCCTTCATCAGCACTTAGCATCAGATATTTCCCACCGCCTTTTGCATCAGTAGTTTATTGTTTATTATTACTTTTAGCTGTATTTGTTTCTTTCAATGTTGCAACTTGTGCAACTTGTTACTGTTGTTTCTGTACTTGCTTTTTGGGCAAGATACATGCATGTAAACGTCTATAAATAGGAGGCTTCAACCTTCTATTTTAGACATTGATTTTAATAGAAAAATCCTTCAAACACTCTCATTGTTCTATTCCATTTCTGTATTTATTGTGAATCTGTCTAAGTATCTAATTCTCATTTACAGCTTAGATTCATAATAAATACTTTGTCATTTATTAGTTTCAAACATCAAGGGGGAGTAATAACTCTGCCTTTGTATAAAAAGTGTTGCTTTAACTTATAACATTCCGCTGTGCTTATAATCTGATTTACAAGGACTTGCTCAACACTTAAGTGTCAAGATAGCAAGTTCTTACTTAGCAAAAAGAGCAAACTGATCCTACAATTGGTATCAGAGCATTGGTTTATCTGATCACATATCAATCTAACAAATTGAGAATCAGACACAAAGCTCTTATTGATATTCAATAAATAGATCAAAAGTTCACTTTTTATCAATATCCATCACTTAAAAGAGTCATCTGACAAATCTATACTCTTTAAAAATGGATCCACATAATACTGGTTCTGCCACCAAACCTGCCATACTTGTGAGAAATGAGTACAACATATGGCAAAAGAGAATGGCACATACCTTGTCACAAACCAACACAGGTTGTTGGAGATCTGTGATATATGGTCCTCACAAACCAGTAAATGTTAATCTTGAAACTAATGTTAAGGTCCCTAAGGACCCTAAAGAATATACAGATGAGGATTTCCTAAAACTTGAGCTAGATGCAAAAGCATTCTCTATGTTGGCAATGGCTCTCCCAAATGAGATATACTCTGGCCTTTTACATTGTGAAAGTGCCAAAGAACTTTGGGACTGTCTTAAAGAACAGTTTGGAGGAACTGAAGAGGTGATTGCCAACACCAGAGAGATTTTAGCTCAACAATATGAAACATTTGCTTATATTAATGGGGAAACTTTGACTCAACAATTTGAAAGATTCTCCTCATTAATATCTGAGCTAAAGTTAAATGGTCAGACCTATACAACAGTGTCTATGTTACATAGATTTTTAAGGTCTTTACCTGACAAATGGGAAACTTACTCCATTGTTTTAAGATCCTCACCAGATTTTAGCTCCCTCACTCTTACAAAACTCCATGGGAGATTACTTACTTTTGAGAGAGAAATTGATCAAAAGAAGAAATTACAAACATCTGGTAAAACTGCTGATGCCTACCTACCAGGTAGTACAGCACTTTTGGGACAAGATTCACCAACTTGTTCCTATGGATCTTATGACAATATTGACATAACCACTGGGATCTCATCAGAAAGATCTTTCCCAGGTTATGACAATAATGACCAAAGTCAAACTGCTGATAATCTATGTTTTATCATGGATGATTTGAAAAATTTTAGCAGTGATGACTTAGAAGAAATGGACATATTACACCAACTGGCCATGCTAAGCATTAAAACTAACAAGTTTTATAAAAGGTCAGGAAGGAAATTTCCAGGATTGACCAGTAATACAAAAATTGGTTTTGACAAATCTAAACTGAGATGTCACAAGTGTCAGAAGTTGGGACACTTTGCTAGAGAATGTAGAAGCTCTAGCTTTAACCAATCACAATCTGGAAATAACTATAACCCCAATTATAATAGGAATAATGGAACTCAAGGGAGTGCTCATTTTGTACAGGCACAAGCTCCTCAACAGCAATATATGCCTCAAGTACAATATGTTCAAGTGCCTGCTCAACAGATGCAGAGCCAACAATCAATCCCTCCCTTTCCAGCTGCTCAACTTCCTCCACAGCCTCAACAACCCTCTCAACAAAGTCTCTTTACCTCAGGGTATGTTGACTGGAGCAGTCTCCCTTATGACACCACAGAGTGCAATCCTGATGCAGACAACAAAGTGTTTGACATCAACTGGGGAGAACCAGACAATGGCAGAAAGAACTTTGCCTTAATGGCATTTGAAGGCTGCACTTCAAAATCTGCATTGTCACAGGTATCAAAAGAATCTTTGACAAAACTTTGCTCAAATTCTTGCAAAGAAACTTTTGCTCTCATAAGAGAGACAAATCTGCACTTACAAGGCAAAGCCAATGATTTAGAAAGAAAATACACACAGATAAAATGTGATTTAGAAAGAAAACTGTGTGCTAAAACAAAAGAAGTTTCTAAATTAACTGACTCTGCTATTGAAACCCAAGCACAAATCAAAATCATGCTAAATGACCTGGGAGATGTCAGACAAGAGCTTGCTGACACCAGGATCACTTGTGAAAAATGGGTGGAATCTTGTAAGAGGTATCAATTATTGCTAAACAAACAAAGTGCTTCAAATGTTAAGTTTGGCATAGGATACCATCATGTTGAAACACCAACAGATTTTTCTCCCAAAACTACTGAAGATGGGAGAAGAATTGTTTCAAATGAAACTTCTGAAGGGAAAGAATGCACATCTTTCCATGAAAACTTTCTAAACAGAAATCCTGGCATTTTTAAAGAAAGTACTTCAGAAGTGTTTACAAAATCTGACTACAAGCCATCAGTAGTTTCATCTACATCAGGAGTTGAGACCCTGAAAACTACTGATGAGCATAATCTCTTCACAAATGTCAGAAATTTGCCTTTAGATCAAAAACAAAAGGCAAAAGAATGTGAAATTTGTGGCCTGTTCAACCACAAAACTGAATTTTGTAGATACAGAAAAGGAATTCAGTTCAATCAAAAATTTAAACAACAGGTTGTGGGAAATCAAATCAGAAATGATTATGAAAGAATCTTTAAACCCAAGAAACAACAACCTAAAAACACCTTTTCTCAGAAAAAGATAAAATCTCAACCAAAATCTTTTTCTCAAAATTCCTTGTCAGTAGTTAGACCAGAATCATCAGCAGTTTCACAAACTGCTGAGATTCAAAATCTAAAGAACATGGTAGAACTACTGATGACCAAGGTTGATGGTGGTCCTAAAAAGGATACCACCATGGTTCTTAATGAAAAATCCATTGCCAAAAAGACATGGATTTCTCAACCTGGTCAAGAACAAACTGTAACTGTTCTCAAGAGCAAACCCAAAGCCAAACAGGCTTGGGTTCCTAAATCTAACTAATTTGCTTTTATGTGCAGAGAGTTTCCAGGGGCTTAAACAGCATATGGTATGTTGATAGTGGAGGCTCTATGCACATGACTGGATGCAGATACCTGATAAACAACTTTATCAGCCAAAGAGAAGGATCTGTATCCTTTGGGAACAATGCTAAGGGATATGTGCTAGGACATGGCAATGTCTCCTCTGGCAAAATACAGTTTGACAAGGTCAATCTGGTGGAAAACCTTGAATACAACTTGCTGAGTGTGTCACAAATGTGTGATAAAGGATATTCTTCCTTTTTCACAAAGACAGCATGCAAGATCATCTCACCAGAAGGCCAGAAGTTGAAAGAGAAGATTATAGAAGATCATACTTTGCTGATTGCCAAAAGATGTGGCAATGTCTATGCAGTGGACATTGAGAAAGACAAAGTATTGAACAACACTGCCTGTTTCTTCTCAAGGGCATCAACTTCAGAAACAGATCTCTGGCACAGGATACTTGGCCATGTGAACTTTAAAACCATAAATAAAGTCACAAAAATGGGCTTGGTCAGAGGTCTACCTTTGAAAGTATACCAGTGTCAAGAACACTGTGTATCCTGTTTAAAGGGAAAACAACATAAGTCCTCCTATAAGTCTATTGAAGAATCAAAAACAACTGCATGTCTTCAACTACTCCATATGGACTTATTTGGACCTGTCAAGATTATGAGCCTTGGTAAAAAGAAGTACTGCTTAGTCATCATTGATGACTACTCAAGATTCACATGGGTATTCTTCTTATTTTCCAAGGATGAGGCTGCTGAAATCATCAAGTTCTTCATTCTACAAGTAGAGAAACAATATTCTCTATCTGTCAAAACCATTAGAAGTGACAATGGGACAGAGTTCAGGAACAAAACTCTGGATGAATTCTGTTTGTCTAAAGGGATTATTAGACAATACAGTGTTCCCAGAACTCCTGAACAAAATGGTGTAGTAGAAAGGAAGAACAGAACATTGATAGAAGGAGCAAGAACAATGTTAGCTGATTCTGGACTGCCATTGTACTTTTGGGCAGAAGCAGTTAACACATCATGTTATGTTCAGAATAGAGTTCTTGTGGTCAAGAGACATTCCAAGACTGCCTATGAAGTTCTTCATGGCATGAAGCCCCTTATCTCCTTTTTTAGGGCTTTTGGGTGTCAATGTTTCATCTTGAACATCAAGGAATCTATTTCAAAGTTTGCTGCCAAAGTTGACTCAGGTTACTTTCTTGGTTATTCTTCAACTAGAAAAGCCTACAAGGTTTTTAATTCTCACACCAGGATTGTAGAAGAAACATTGAATGTCAAGTTCAATGAGTCAAAACACACTCTTATTCCAGCACATCCTGCTGAACTCTTTGACCTTGACAACTTTCACTTTGGACCTGAAAAGACTGTTACTTCTTCCAAACCTACTTATTATGGTAATCAAAGGTTTGAAGATGAGGATCCTACACCATGGACTCCTCAAACAGTCATTAAGTCAACTACAACACCATCAGAAATTTCTCAAACTTCTGATCAAACAAATACTCAAGGCCAAACTCAAACATCTGCTTCAGCACCTGCAACTACTGAAGAAGCTAAAACTGCTGAACCAGATATTATAGACCTCAGTAGTTTGTTTGAAGAACAAGAGCCACCTACACCTGTCAGTGGTTTACAACAACTGATTGAACACAAAGATCATCCACTTGATCAAATCATGGGTGATATAGCTTCAGGTGTTCTTACCAGAAACCAGCTCTCCAACTTTTGCCTATTTTCAGCCTTTATTTCACAGTTGGAACCAAAGAAGTACCAGGAAGCCCTCAAAGACAATAATTGGGTGCAAGCTATGCAAGATGAACTGCTTCAGTTCAACAAGCAACAGGTCTGGGAAATCTGTCCCTTACCTCAAAACAAGCAACCAATTGGTACAAGATGGGTTTTCAGGAACAAACAAGATGAAGCTGGTATGATAATCAAGAACAAGGCAAGACTGGTAGTTCAAGGGTACTCTCAAGAAGAGGGAATTGACTATGATGAAACCTTTGCTCCAGTTGCAAGGCTTGAGGCCATCAGGTTATTTCTGGCCTATGCCATTTCCAACAAAATTAAAGTTTATCAAATGGATGTGAAAAGTGCATTTTTGTATGGAAAAATCAAAGAGGAGGTGTATGTCTGTCAGCCACCTGGGTTTGAGGATCCTTCTCATCCTGAGTGGGTGTACAGACTGGACAAAGCTCTTTATGGGCTCAAACAGGCTCCAAGAGCCTGGTATGATACACTCTCCACCTTTTTACTCAAAAATAACTTTACAAGAGGTGCCATTGATAAAACACTTTTCATTAAACATGTTGGAAATCATGTCTTACTTGTTCAAATTTATGTTGATGATATCATTTTTGGTTCAACAAACACAAAACTGTGTGATGATTTTAAGAAACTCATGCAATCAAAATTTGAGATGAGTACCATGGGAGAACTGCAGTACTTTCTAGGACTGCAGATCAAGCAACAAACAAATGGAACTTTTATACATCAATCAAAATATGTTAAAGAATTATTGAACAAATTTTCTTTAAATGACTGTAAATCATGTTCCACTCCCATGACACCAATCACACAAGTTGAACCTGATAATCAAGGGAAACAGGTTGATCAAACCATGTACAGATGCATGATAGGTTCCCTTTTATACTTAACTGCTTCTAGACCAGATATTATGTTTTCAACATGTGTCTGTGCTAGATATCAATCAGCACCAAGGGAATCACACCTTATAGCAGTCAAAAGAATTTTCAGATATCTGAAAGGAACTCCAACACTAGGAATTTGGTATCCTGCTTCAAGCAATACCAAGTTATCAGCTTTTTCAGATAGTGACTATGCAGGGTGTAAGATGACAAGAAAGTCAACATCTGGTGGTTGTCAATTCCTGGGTAACTGTCTAGTGTCATGGCAATCAAAGAAGCAAACATCTGTTGCAACTTCAACTGCTGAAGCTGAATACATAGCAGCTGCAAGTTGTACATCACAGATACAATGGCTCCAATATCAACTTCTTGATTATGGAATCAAAGAGACCAAGACACCTTTGTTTGTAGACAGCAAATCTGCCATTAGCATCATTCAAAATCCGGTACAGTTCTCAAAAACCAAACATATTGAGATCAGGTACCATTTCATAAGAGATTGCTATGAAAAAGGCAAGATTGAGGTGAAGCATGTAGCAACAGCTAATCAAATAGCTGACATCTTCACTAAGCCCCTTGACACATCAACATTTCAGAAGTTAGTATCCATGCTTGGAATGCTAAATTTGTATGTGTTTACTTTTTTTTTTACTTATATGCATATCAGTTAGAATCCAAGTTAACACTTGATTCTACCCAACTCTACATCAAACTTCTACATCAATCACTACTGTTATGCATAAAACATCAAAATTTATTTTTCCTTTTTCCATCCTTGATTCCATCCTGTTTACCTTTTCCTTCTTTTTTCTGGTTTTCACTTACAAAAGACAAAAGTCTGAAACAAAACTTCTGAAAAACAAAAAGAGAACTACTGATTAAACAAAAATCAGTATGAGAGGAACTACTGATGAACAAAAATCATCAGTATGGGGATAATTTTCTGAAAAAGTGTGTAACTTCTGATAAAATAACCTTCAGAAGTTATGAATAAAGTATTTATAAAAACATTTCTCATCAGATGTCAAAACTACTGAAGAGAAAATGGGAACTACTGATGAAGTAATCCTTCATCAGCAGTTTAAGTCAAAAGGGCAAATCTGACTTTTCCCCATCATCAGAGGTTTGACCTAATCAGTTTAAAACCTTTGATAAAAAGATTTTTAACCAAAGGCGGTTTTAAAACTTCTAATAAAGAAGATTCAAGCGGTTAAAACTTCTAATAAATACCTTTTCTACACACTTATCCTTTCAAACTCAAAATATCCCTCCTTCTCTCTCAAAAAAAAAAACTCTCTCAATAACCTATACCTGCAAATCCACTGTTCGATCAAAAACCCAAACCACATGGCTCTAGTTCTAAAACAGGGACACAATCAAAGGGCCTTTCTTGAAAAACAAGAAGGCTGGTCCCAATACGATGAGATCATTGATCTTGTCGTCAAATCCCAATATTTTACTGCTCTCACAATAAACCCACCAATTCACACTGAAACTCTGAATGAGTTCTGGGCAAATGCTGAGACGGTTACAATGGGTGATGAGGTCATTTCCCTCAACTCAAGAATAAAAGGGAAACAACTGACCATCACACCGGCCACACTAGCAACAAGACTGGGTCTGGATGATGTAACTGCCCCTGACCATGTTGCTAACACTGATATTCATCTAACCATGACTGAGTGTGGTTATCAAGGTACTCTCTCCCATGCTACCATATTCAAAAAATATTTTGAACCAAAATACAAGCTTTTGTTTCATTATATTATTATGTGTTTGAGTCCAAAAACAGGGTCTTATGACCAGATGCCCTCTACTTTTCAACCAATATTTCATTCCATTGTGAATGAAACTAAATTCAGGGCATCAAAACTATTTTTCAATGAGTTGGTGTTACATCACAATAATACCAAGAAAAAGTTTTTGTTATACCCAAGGTTCATTATGCAATGCATAATAGGGGAACTGGGTAATGAGGTGCTTGTGGGAAAAATTTCAACTTTAAATCCTTTAACATCACAAGCATACTCAAGGCATAACAAACCGGCTGCCTGGCCAGAAGATGATCAGGGAGAACAACAACAAGTCCCCCTGAAGCCCACATCTTCCAAACTCACACCACCAAAAGCCAAAAAGCCCAAGCCAACAAAAACTGCACCCCACCAACCCAAAAGAAAAACTGTTCAGGAGGTTGAGATGCCTGAACATGCTCATGAGCATTCTGCTCTTCAAATAGATGAGACTGAAACACCCTCTCAGTCTCATCCATCTCAAACCCCACCAAGAGCACCCATAACCGTTTTATTCAAAAGAAAAAGACTTAGAAAAACATATGAAACACACTCTTCTTTTGAAACTGCTGAACAACAACTTTCACCACCTATTGCCCAAACTACTGAACCAACCCCACAAATTTCTGAACAAGAGGCAATAGAAATTGCCAAACTTCTCTCTGGGCTAAAAGAGAATGTCCCATCTGATCATGTCAGTCCCCTACAACCACAACAAACAGGGGACATAACTACTACATCAGACATGGATGTGGACATCTCTAGCCCTATCCCAAGAGATGAGGGTGGACCAGAGTCTTTAAGCCCAATTTTAGAGACTCTTGGGGCATCTGAGGCTGCTATTACTCAGTTACCACCCAGTGGTGGATCTGAGGATAGAAGTAACATAGCTAAGACCTCAGATGTGGCAACTACTGATGAAGGCTTAATGCCTGAGGTAGGAAATCCTCAGTACCAAGAAAAAGAGGTTCATGAGAGAACTAAGTTGGGCTCAGCTCATGATTTAACTGAGACAGTCCTCATTGAGGGCAACATCAGGGATTCAGATGATTCCATTAGTTTGGATGATGTTTCACACACTCAAACTACTGAATTGACGGCACTTTCTGAAGGTCCTGTTTCAGGGGTATCCAGGCTCAAGAAGCCAGTCACCTCTGCACAGGTTAAAGCCCACTCAATCCCTAAAACCCCTAGAGTGGCATCCTCTTACAACATGAGGATCTCCCAAAAACACCCCCTTCACAACAAATGCCTACCCAATTCCCTAGGCAAACAAGCATAGACCTGAACCAGCTATGTAGCCCAGAGGGTCCCCTGTACCACATGATGAATACACTCATCAGAAATCACTTCCAAACATATACAGCTGACTTGGAGCTGTCCATCAAGAACCAATTTGGAGTGATCAAAACCAAGATGAACGATCTGTCCAACAAAATAGACTTCAACAGCAAACAGATTGCTCATCTTCAAGGACAATTCTCCCAACCCTCTGCTTCAAGGGTTAAAATTGATGAATCCAAAAAGGGGGAGAAGATCAGGGAACCTAAGGAGTCATTCCAAGCCAGGATAAGGGCAAGAGTGGCCATCCTTGAAAGAGATCAGAAAGATCAGGCCAGGAAAGAAAAATTGGCCAAACAGTTTGGTGTCTCAATAGAAGAAATTGAAGTAGCAGAGAAAGAAGGTGAGACCCAAACATCTGAAGAATCCCTAAGGCACAATGAAGAAACTTCTGATGACAAAACTTCTGATGAAGAATCAGAAAGTACTGAAGACAACTGAACCTTCCAGAACCACTGCTCCCATTCAACCAACATCTGATCCCATCAGGCCTACAACTGTTACAACAATGACTGTATTAAACCCTTCTCCTATCTCTCAATCAGCTGAACTATTAGAGAAGAGCTTAATTGCAGCCAACAAGAAGGCCAGAGAAGATCAGATCTGGAAATCTCTGGAAGAAAGGGATGATTTGGATTTAAGCCATGAAGAAAAACTTCAGGCTTATGCAGCTGAACTACAAAGGCAGGCTAGCCTTGATGAGATTGCTGAACAAGATAAAAGACAACAACTGGTGTCTTACATTACCAAGAACAGCAAGACCAAAGCCTTTACACTCAAAGGACTCTCTATGCAAGAGCTGACAAGAAGAGCACAATTGCTTGCAGACAAAGTGGCCACAAGCAAAGATGGAAAGGCCAAGAGAGCCCAGATAATAGAAGAGTTAGTAGCAGAAGGATATGGTTCAAAAGCCTCAGTATCCAGATGGAAAGAAGAAAGACTGATGGATACTTATAGAAAATATTTGGCTGCCAAGGCTGCAAATCCTGAGAAGTTTCAAACTGCTGATCCTTCAAGATCAGTAGTTAGAACTTCTGGTGCATCTAGAAGAACTGCTACTCAGAAGAAGAAGGCAGAGGACAATGTCAAAACTGACTTCAAAATGGTACTACTTGAAGGAAGTTCAATAGTCCATTCAGATTTTGACATTGAGGAGAAACCTCTGTTAACACAATTCAGGGATCCTTCCACTTTTGCTTATCAAATACAAAAGACCATCAAAGAAAAGCTGCATACCAGAGTAGTGACTGAACACCATCTCCCAACTGTTCAGATGCCTGATATGCAACAACAACAAGGAAGAGAATCCCACCTGAGGCTATCTGAAACTGAAGACATCCAGCACTCAGGACCATCATCCCAAGGGACAAGTCTGGTTCCCTATTCTTCTCACTTTAACAAGTCAAAGATCCCTATCATCAGATGGTCACTTACTGATAACAACTCAGTACTGTTGACAAGAAGAGACCTCTCAAGCAGGGCTTACAAGAAGATCAGTGATCTGAAGAAACTGTCAACACAAGACCTGCTCACAATTCAACATCTAGAACCACAGAGAGGATCTCTATCTGATGGTCAGTTAAACCAGCTCAAGAACACCATGTACAAAGAGATATGGAAGATTGTTCAAGACAGAAGAAACACATAAGGAATTAGTAAGGTTTTGGCTTCATCAATCCAGGGGGAGATTGTCAGGACAAAGAGGATTGGTGAAACCACTTTTGTAAACCTTAGTCTAATTCACTTCTGTCATTTTGGCTAAGTATAGAAGTACTGAAGAGAAGACAAGAAACTGCTGATTAGAAGATATGAGAAGTGCTGAAGAAGCAGAAGTTCTGAAGTCCAAACCAGACAAGTTCACTTCAGAAGTACTGAAGACAAAACTACTCTTCAGTAGTTTGTCCTTCATCAGCACTTAGCATCAGATATTTCCCACCGCCTTTTGCATCAGTAGTTTATTGTTTATTATTACTTTTAGCTGTATTTGTTTCTTTCAATGTTGCAACTTGTGCAACTTGTTACTGTTGTTTCTGTACTTGCTTTTTGGTCAAGATACATGCATGTAAACGTCTATAAATAGGAGGCTTCAACCTTCTATTTTAGACATTGATTTTAATAGAAAAATCCTTCAAACACTCTCATTGTTCTATTCCATTTCTGTATTTATTGTGAATCTGTCTAAGTATCTAATTCTCATTTACAGCTTAGATTCATAATAAATACTTTGTCATTTATTAGTTTCAAACATCAAGGGGGAGTAATAACTCTGCCTTTGTATAAAAAGTGTTGCTTTAACTTATAACATTCCGCTGTGCTTATAATCTGATTTACAAGGACTTGCTCAACACTTAAGTGTCAAGATAGCAAGTTCTTACTTAGCAAAAAGAGCAAACTGATCCTACACTTTGTTTCATAACTTTAATGTTTCTTTTTTGCAGAAATGTCGCTGCTCGATAGCTTGAAGCTTACCACCTTTAATGATTCGGCTTTGTCGTATTCCCACGTCGACCTGGAGCAGAGCGACCCTATTTTGGATTAGATTGCAAGAGGTCAACAACCTATCCGCCCTGCCGAGAACCAGGCAGCTGGTGCCAGTGGGGTCGGAGGAGAAGGTTTAACCACAGGGGTTATCACTGAGGCTGCAAGAGGAGAAGGTTTGAATACCGAAGCTGCTGAGAAAGATGCTACGACTTCTTCCCAAAAGTATAACGCTTCGATTCCACTAACGGGCGCGGTAGCTGATGCCGGAGTCCTCCGTTCCGAACCTTCTAATGCTACTAAGTCTGTTTCCCCAGGTGCTTCGGGTAATGCAGAGAATAGGTCCTTGACTGAGACTTCTGTTTCGAGGGAATCGGGAAAAAGGAAGCGTGCTGGCGCAAAGGTTACCGGGGCTAGTTCGAAAGCTCTGAAGAAGCTAAGGTTTTTAGACCACCCTGATGAGGTATTTTCTAACCTTTTGAATAATCTTGAAAATCATTTGTACGGAGGGCAATCCTCTCGTGACTCAGCCCCGGTATTAATGGTGGATCATCCCCAGGTCGATCAAGTTGGTGAGAAGTTTGTTATTGACAAGGAGGATGATGAAGGAAATGAAGGTTTTGTAGGGCTCGATAGTCCGTTGGTTGACAAGGTTTCTGGGAAGGGAGCTCAGTTTGGTGAGTTTTGTCAGTCCCCTCTTCTTTCTCAAACTGGCATGGGGGACAATGATACTGCTTTCCCCCCAAGTTGGTTTGAAACTGAAGTGTTTTCCACGTGTGGTTTTGCAGCGATGGTAGGTGGAGATGCTGGGGCGGGTGTTTCGGCTGAAGAGGAGAAGTTTTCCCCGAAGTGGGATTTAAAGAATGGGGACAGGGTGGTGGATGCTCTTTCGGCTCGCATGATGCTTTTTAACTTGGATACTCCGGCTGACCGTGAGCATTATCATAGCATGGAGTCCACTACCTTGTGTGAAGCTCTTTTGGTAAACCAGGCTCAATCGAACTTTTTGGTAGCCGAAGCTTATAGGAGATGGATGGATGCGGAGGTTGACAGAGACAGGCTGCGGAAGAAGATGGCGCCAGGTGGTAATTCTGTGGCGATGAAGCAGCTTAAAGATAACCTGAAAAGTGCTCAGCAGCAAGCCTCTTCTTCCCAAAAGGCCCTGGCCTCCGCTGCCGAAGCGCGGGATAAAGCTCTAAAAGAGTTGGAGAAAATAAAGAAAAAAATTCAATTCTTCCGAAGCTTCTCACGCCGCATCCACCAAAGAGCTGCAAGATGTGATCAAATAGATGGAAATCACAATGGAGAATTTGCGGAAAGGGACTGATGCACTAACGGCTGGTACGTGCGTTTGTGAATACCTGCCTTTTTTTCCTTTTTCTTTTGTTACTAATTCTCTTTTTTTGCCCAGAACGCGATGATGCTTTGAAGGGTGAGAAGGTGGCCGGCTCAATAGGTTTATGCTGCAGCCGAGAAGAAGATAGCCGAAGATGAGGAGGCTTGGAAGAAAGAGAGGGCCGAACTTGTGGCAAACATTGCGAACCTTTTGTTTTCAAAAAGTTTTTCTAACGGAGGGGTCACAGCTCATTACGGACTTTGTTCACAAGGGTCCGATTATGAAGCAGGCTGTGAGTGGGGTTGTTAATGCCATGAATGCGGCCGGGTTTAATGAGGGCTTAAAGGCAGGGTATGTGGCCACCGCAAAAGGAATCCCGTTGGAGAAAAACCCTCTGTTGAAGCCTGATATTGATGCACAGCTCATGGCCGCGGTTTAAGCTTATGACACCCTGGTGTTCCCGAAGATAGCCAAGCTTGCTGATCAAGTGACTGGCCCTCCAGAGTCCCTCCCTGAAGCCTTTGAAGGGCTTAAGCTCTCGTCTTCCTGAACTTTTTTCGTTATTTTGGACAAGTTTTATTTGCTCCGAACCTTTGTGTGGTCCGGATATGTCTGTAATATGTTGAACAAGTATCAGCTGGTTTGAATTTCCTGTTAGGTTCAAACTGTTTTCTATGCAGGTTGATTTTCGGACCTCTTCGTTGGTCTGGGTTATATTTCGGACAACCTTTAGCCGTTTCTTAGAATATGCTTTATTCTTATTTTTTGTTTAGATTATACCCTTGGTCTTAAATGACCTATTCTTTATAAAAAAGGGGGCTCGTAGCTTAATTGATCGTGCGTCCACGTACTATGCTACGTCCTAATTCTATCCGCGGATTTTTTGTATTTATCTTTTTGAGAACCATTGTTTGTAGGGTTTCCTTACCAAGACGTGGCTATTATCCATGCCGCGCGCTGGTGTTTTAGGTTTTTCCTTTTTTAGATAAGATTTGGCTTTACAATTTTTTGTAAAAGTTGTCAAGGTGCTTAATTTAGGTTAGTTAGGATTCGGACCAAAAATTATCCATTTTGGTTCGGATCTTTTTGCTACTCCTGTTTGATCTTGCATGTACCACGTGGTCTTTTTTACCTCGAGCTCTTTCTTGAGCCTCGACTTATATTAGCACCTTAAAATAATTCAAATTAAACCAGCTTTTTATTAACATTTTCGTCGGGGAATGTCACATCCCGAATAGTACCAAGGAATGAAAAATCATGGGGAATGGCGAATCCCACATTACAATATGAAATTATAAGAAAATGTTACTAAGAAAAATTAGCTGGTCATGCTCACATGTAGCATTTTTTCAGATGAACACTATTCCAGGTGCGAGGTACATCTTTCCCTTCTAGGTTTGGAGGGTATAGGCGCCTTTCCCTCCTGCGGTTTTGATTATGCATGGCCCCTCCCAGGATGTGGCCATCTTTCCTTTTTCTATCCTGCTAGCCTCGTTGCACCGTGTTGGATCAGTAATGCTCTTGATGTATTACTTGCTAGTGAACACTTATATGTTTAGCAAGTTCAATCAGATTTGCACAGCGGAATGAGTAAGTAAAGTTACACTATCAACAGGAGTTATTACTCCCCCTGGATGTTTGAAAACTAAAGACAAGTTTAATGAGAATCTAAGTATTGAATGTGAATGATAATAAATACTCAAACAGATTCTCAATAAATGAAATGGAGATAACAATAATAATCTTTGAAGGATTTCTGTTTCTATTAAAAATCAATGTCTAAAACAGAGGGATGAACCCATCTATTTATAGACTTTACATATACATGAACCTTGCCAAAAAGCAAGTCTGAAACAAGTTGCATTCTTGGAACTTGCACGAAAAGATAAAGTAATACTAGAAAAATAAACTACTGAAACATAAGGCGGTGGAAAGATTCTTGTACAAGTGCTGATGAATGACAAACTACTGATGAGTAGTTTAACTTCAGTAGTTCTTTAGTGAACTGTCTGGTTAGACTTCAGAACTTCTGATAGTTCTTCTTTGGTACTTTTTGAATCCTTCTTTAGTACTTTAGTCTTCTTTCTTTAGTAGTTCTATACTCAGAATATTTTGCAGAAGTGAATTAGACTAAGGTTTACAAAAGTGGTTTCCTCAATCCTTTTTGTCCTAACAATCTCCCCCTGGATTGATGAAGCCAAAACCTTTTCTAATTCCTTATTGTCTTCTTCTGTCATTCACAATCTTCCATATCTCCTTGAACATGGAATTCTTTAGTTGATTAAGCTGTTCATCAGTGAGAGATCCCCTTTGAGGTTCCAAGTGTTGAAATGTAAGCAAGTCCTAAGTTGATAGATTCTTCAGTTCATTCATGGACTTGTAGGACTAGCTTGTAAGATCTCTTCTTGTCACCAATACTGAGTTGTCATCAGTAAAGGACCATCTGATGATCAGCACTTTAGATTTGTCAAAATCTAAAGTATAGGGAACCATGCTGGATCCTTGGGATGTTCCTGAGTGTTGAATGTTTTCTATTTCTGTGACTCTTAGGTGGGATTCACTTCTGTCTTCTTTTTGCACTACATCAGGTAATTTGAAAGTTGGTAAATGATGTTCAGTAACTACCTTTGTGTGCAGTCTGTCAGTGATAGTCTTCTGAATTTGGTAAGCAAATGTTGAAGGATCCCTAAATTGAGTTATCAGAGGCTTCTCTTCAATATCAAAGTCTCCTTGCACAATTGTGTTGCATTCTAGCAACACCATCTTGAAGTCAGTCTTTGTATTGTCCTTTGGTTTCTTCTTGGTAGCTGGTCTTTAAACACCAGAAGTTCTAACTACTGAAGTTGATACTTCAGAAGTTTTGAACTTCTCTGGATTAGCAGCCTGGCAGCCATGTATTTCTTGTATGTGTCGAGTAGTTTGTCTTCCTTCCATCTTGACACAGAGGCTTTTTAACCATAGTCATTTGCTACCAGTTCTTCAATCATTTCTGCTCTCTTTGCTTTTCCATCTTTGTTTGTTGCAAGTTTGTCAGCAACAAGTTGAGCTCTTCTGGTTAGCTCATCCATTGAGAGCCCTTTGAGTGAATAGGCTTTTGTTTTGCTGCTCTTTGTTATAAAAGACACCAGTTGTTGTATTTCGTCTTCTTCAGCAACTCTCTCTGTTTCAGCTTGCCTATTCAACTCTGCTTCATAAGCTTGAAGCTTTTCATTTAAGCTTAAATCTTCCCTTGCCTCCAAGTTGTTCCAGATCTCTTCTTCCTTAGCCTTTCTTTGGGCTGCAATCAAACTCTTCTCTAGTAGTTCTTTGGACATTGAAAGTGGAGAAGGGTTGATGTGTGTAAATGTATATATAAAAATAACACAAGCTTTAATTAAAACGACTCACCTAAAAACTACACACGCACGACAAGTGTACCGGTCACAAAGCAGTAAACAGATAAGACCGAGTATCGAACCCAAAGACGCGAATGCAACTCTAGATCACAACCTATACCGAATACTAGCCTAAATAAATATATACTTATATGGGGGGTATTTTAAACTACTAATTATAAACTTAGAAGAAACTAAATAAAATAACCTCAACTGCTTATAGGAACTAGGAACTTGGAGAAATCAGATAGGAAGAAGGCTGGTTACTTAGGTAAAATCCCTAGACACTAGCAATAAATCCTGAATCTGGTAATTAACATGAGACCCTATTCTTACCTAATAAACCTCCTGTCAAGGATGGCTCACTAGACTTAAGGCGGGACAAGTGTAGAAATGCTAAGATGGATCCGGATCGCCCTAGCGTACCAAAATCCCACAGAAATCAGATTAAAACCTCTCCTGGATTAAAACCCTCAAACTATGAAGCAGACTTAAACTCTACTGAAGAAAACCTAGGAAAACTCTAAACACGGACAAGTAGCGACTCCCGCCCTAGCGCTTGCCAACTACCGAGCAATGCCTAGTTAGTTACCTAGCAAACTCGAGTTAGATTTCTCACCCTCAAGAATTGGCTGCACGTCTTAGTTAATCTATTATATTAGTTTGTTATACTTGTGTCGTACTCCAACTCCAAATACTAGCACGCTAATCTAAGTTGACGAACTAGATTGATTTCAAGGCCTAGGGGGTATCTCTACATGCCTAGCTCCACAAAACCAATAAACAAACTTCAAATAAAATCAACACCAACACACATATATCAAATCCAACAATAAACGTAAAATCATGTAATTCTACACATCGAAGTTAAAAACCAAAAATCATTAAATACTGCATAAAACGTGTCTATTTCATAAACCTAAGCAACCATGGAAGTCTAGTTCATAGTTATAATCAGAAACATAAATTCAAAGTCTATGAAAAACAATTTCATCATGTTTCTAAATAATTAAAACGACAAAACAAACCACCGGGTCTTCAAATAATATTTTTCAATGCTCCCCGGACCTTCCCCGTCTCCAAAAATCTTTAGCTCGTCTGGTCGATCAAAGCTCTTGATCCTTCTGGTGGCTGCTGTGGTGATCTTTGTCGAATTGGAATGAATTAATAATAATCCCCCCTCAATAATAATTGCTTCCGTCAAAGTGGAACATTATATATCCATCCTTGTGCACCGCCTTATTACTTGGGTCGGCCCAAGTCTTTTCTTATTTTCCTTTTTCTTGCTTCATCTCACGAGACACCATGTCTCTTTTTCTATTCTTTCTCTTTTTTTTCTTTTCTTTATTATTATTATTATTATTATTATTATTATTATTATTATTAGTAGTAGTAGTAGTAGTAGTAGTAGGAATAGTATTAGTATGCTCCAAGTTCGCTTCAGGTGTTCGTGACTTGGGTGTTCTTGGCTTGACCAAATTTGCTCGTTTACGCTTTAACATCCATGAACACATGCTCTCTAGCGTTCGTGTCTCAATTAAAATTCTTCCATCTTAAGCTCATTCTCCACGAACACCTATAAAATAATAAAATAAATAAATAAGTACTAAAAACTAATAAAAACTATACAATGATAAAAATAGACAAACAAACGAATACATGTCTAAAACTACTAAAAACTATATACAAAAGACTCAATTTAAAACTCAAAATACATAGGAGAATAGATGTGTTTTACGACACATCAAGGGTTCAGCACATTCATTGTTGTAGTTGTTGTATGCCTTGGAATAGGAGTTGGTTGTTGTTGTTCAGTTGTTTTGGGAGGCTCTTCAGCTGTTTGTATGTTGGAAGTGTTAACTGCTGAAGTGTTGACATAAGTGTCAACTACTGAAGGATTGTCTTCAGTACTTTCAGAGTCTTCAGCAGTTTCTTCATTATGGCTTTGGGAAGTTTCAGCTTCAACTTCAGTTTCCGAGACAAGCCTTTGTTGATCTTCCTTTTGTTTTTGGGCATTCTCTAGAAGTTGTTGTTGTTGTAGAGCCACTCTTGCCTTTATCCTAGCTTCCAGTGACTCCTTAGGTTCCTTAATCTTCTCCCCCTTTTTGGCTTCATCCACTTTTGGAAGCCTGCTAGGTTTGGAAGTTCTACCAGTGAGTTCAGCAAGGTGTCTTGAGTTGTTGTCTATTTTGTTGGACAGCTCACCAAGTTTCTTGTTGATCACCTCAAACTGAGTTTTAGTTGACAACTCCAAACCAGTTGTGAAAGTTTTAAGGTGATTGGCAATGAGGGTGTTCATCAACTGGTATAGGGGACCATCTGGGCTGCATAATTGGTTCAAGTCTATGCTGGATGACCCAGGGAATTGGGTAGGCATTTTCAGTGAAGGGTGTGTTTTTGGGTGATCTTCATGTTGTACAGAAGATGCCACTTTAGGGGAATCAGGGATCAAGTGGACTTTAACCTGATCTGGTGTGACCAGCTCTTTGAGCTTAGAGACACCAGGTGCAAGACCTTCACTAGCAACCGTTAATTCAATTTTGGTGGAGTGTGAATCATCATCCAAATTAATGGAATCATCTGAATCCCTGATTACTTCCTCAATGAGGACAGTATCAGTTATATCATGAGCTGGGCCCAACCTAGTTGTCTCATGTACCTCTTGTTCTTGGTTCAGAGGATTTCCTACCTCAGGCATTAAGCCTTCATCAGTAGTTACCACAAGTGAGGTCTTAGCAATGTTACTTCTTTCCTCAGATCCACCACTGGGTGGTATATGAGTAGTAGCAGCCTCAAATGTACCTAAAGTCTCTAAGTTTGGGCTTAGAGACCCTGGTTCATCCTCATCTCTTGGGTTAGGGCTATGGACATCCACATCCATGTCAAGTTCTGAAGGTATGTCCCCTGTTTGATGTGGGATGTTCTCTTTTAGCCCAGAGAGAAGTTTGGCAATTTCAAGGGCTTCAGGTTCAGAAATTTGTGGTGCTGGTTCAGTAGTTTGGTCTAAGGGTTCAGCAGTTTCAAAAGAAGAGTCAATGGGGATTGTTTTCTTAAATTTCTTTCTTTTGAAAAGTATTGTGATTGGTGCTCTAGTGGGGGTTTGAGATGGATGAGACTGAGAGGATGTTTCAGTCACATCTTTATCAAGTGCAGATTGCACATTAGCAAGTTCAGGCATCTCAACTTCCTGAACTGCCTTTCTTTTAAGGCTGGTGGGTTTTTGTTTTTTGCTGTTTAGGTTTCTTGGCCTTTTTGGGGAGAAGGTTTGGAAGATGAGGGTTCCTTGGGGACTGTTGTGTGTTCCCCTTGGTCATCTTCTGGCCAGGTAGCCGGTTTATTGTGCCTAGAGTATGCTTGTGAGGTTAATGGGTTTAAAACAGATGTTTTACCCACAAGCACCTCTTCTCCAAGTTCCTTTATTATGCATTGCATAATAAACCTTGGATACAACAAAAACTTCTTTTTAGAATTGAGATGATGTAACACCAACTCATTAAAGAAAAGTGCCGATGCCCTGAATTTTGTTTCATTCACAATGGAATGAAAAATAGGTTGAAAAGTAGAGGGCATCTGATCATAAGATCCAGGTTTTGGACTCAAACACATTATAATGTAATGTAACAAAAGTTTATATTTTGGTTCAAAAAATTTCTTAAAAATGGTTGCATGTGAGAGAGTACCTTGATAACCACACTCTGTCATGGTCATATGAATTTCAGAGTTTGGAAATTGATCTGGGGCACCCACATCATCTAGACCCAGTCTAATCCCCAAAGTTTCTGGTGTGATTGCCATTCTTCTCCCTTGGATGGTTGAATTGAGGGAGATCACTTGATCATTCACTGTCACCGTCTTCGCATTAGCCCAGAACTCATTCAGAGTTTCAGTGTGGATTGGAGGATCAATGGTGAAGGCAGTGAAATATTGGGATTTAACGACTAAATCAATGATTTCGTCGTATTGGGACCAGGCTTCATGTTTCTCAAAGTAGCCTCTTTGATTGTGTCCCTGTTTCAGTATTAGAGCCATGTGGTTTGTGTGTGTGTGGATCGAACAATATTTTTGCAGGTTAAGGGTTTGAGAGTGTTTTTGAGATAGAAGGAGGGAATTTTTCTTTTTGAATGGATAAGTGTTGGAAAAGGTGTTTATCAGAAGTTTGTAACCGCCCTAGGTCAAACTTCTGAAGTGGGAGATGTCTGATTTGCCCTTAATGACAAAACTGCTGATGAAGAACAATTGTCATCAGTAGTTCCCATTTTCTCTTCAATAGTTTGTTAACAACTGATGAGAATGTTTATAAACACTTTATTCATAACTTCTAAAGATTATTTTATCAGAAGTTACTCATTTTTTTAGAAAATATTCCCATACTGATGTTTTTGTTCATCAGTAGTTTCTCTCTTTTTGTTTTTCAGAAGTTTTGGTCTAAAAATAGATGTAAGTGAAAAATAAAATATATGCAGAGAAATTAAAACACTTACAAATTTAGCATCCCAAGCATGGACACTAACTTCTGAAATGTTGATGTGTCAAGGGGTTTAGTGAATATGTCAGCTATCTGATTAACTGTTGTCACATGCTTCACTTCAATCTTGCCTTTTTCATAGCAATCCCTGATGAAATGATACCTGATTTCAATGTGTTTAGTTTTTGAGAACTGAACAGGATTTTGAATGATGCTAATGGCAGATTTGCTGTCTACAAGCAATGGTGTCTTGGTTTCTTTGATTCCATAATCAAGAAGTTGATATTGGAGCCATTGTATCTGTGATGTACAACTTGCAGCTGCAATGTATTCAGCTTCAGCAGTTGAAGTTGCAACAGATGTTTGCTTCTTTGATTGCCAGGACCCTAGACAGTTTCCCAAGAATTGACAACCACCAGATGTTGATTTTCTTAACATTTTGCACCCTGCATAGTCACTATCTGAAGAAGCTGATAACTTGGTATTGCTTGAAGCAGGATACCAAATTCCAAGTGTAGGAGTTCCTTTCAGATATCTGAAGATTCTTTTGACTGCAATGAGGTGTGATTCCCTAGGAGCTGATTGATATCTAGCACAGACACATGTTGAAAACATAATATCTGGTCTAGAAGAAGTTAGATACAAAAGGGAACCTATCATACATCTATACATGGTTTGATCAACCTGTTTTCCTTGATCATCTGGTTCAACTTGTGTGGTAGGTGTCATGGGAGTGGAACATGATTTACAGTCTTGTAAAGCAAATTTGTTCAATAATTCTTTAACATATTTAGATTGATGTATAAAAGTTCCATTTGTTTGTTGTTTAATCTGCAGTCCTAAAAAGTACTGCAGTTCTCCCATTGTACTCATCTCAAATTTTGATTGCATGAGTTTCTTAAATTCATCACACAATTTATGTTTGTTGAACCAAATATGATATCATCAACATAAATTTGTAAGACATGATTTCCAACATTTTTAATGAAAAGAGTTTTATTAATGGAGCCTCTTGTAAAGTTATTTTTGAGCAAAAAGTTGGAAAGTGTTTCATACCAGGCTCTTGGAGCCTGTTTTAGCCCATAAAGAGCTTTGTCCAGTTTGTACACCCACTCAGGATGAGAAGGATCCTCAAACCCAGGTGGCTGACAAACATACACTTCCTCTTTGATTTTTCCATACAAAAATGCACTCTTAACATTCATTTGAAAAACCTTTATTTTGTTGGAAATGGCATAGGCCAGAAATAACCTGATGGCCTCAAGCCTTGCAACTGGAGCAAAGGTCTCATCATAATCAATTCCCTCTTCTTGAGAGTAACCTTGTACCACCAGTCTTGCCTTGTTCTTAATGATCATACTAGCTTCATCTTGTTTGTTCCTGAAAACCCATCTTGTGCCAATTGGTAGCTTGTTTGGTGGTAAGGGACAGATTTCCCAAACCTGTTGCTTCTTGAATTGAAGCAAATCATCTTGCATAGCTTCCACCCAATTGTTGTCTTTGAGGGCTTCTTGGTACTTCTTAGGTTCCAACTGAGAAATGAATGCCGAGAAGAAGCAAAAGTTGGAAAGATGGTTTCTTGTGAGAACACCTGATGCAATATCACCCATGATTTGTTCCAATGGATGATCTTTGTGTTCAATCAGTTGTTGTAAACCACTGACAGGTGTAGGTGGCTCTTGTACTTCATTAAACAAACCATTGAGGTTTATAATGTCTGGTTCAGCTGTTTGAACATCTTCAGTAGTTGTAGGAGTTGAAGCAGATGTTTGAGTTTGTACATCAGCAGTTGTTGAATCAGAAGTTTGTGAAACTTCTGAAGGTTTGAAAGTTGACTTAATGACTGTATTAGGAGTCCATGGTGCTGGATCCTCATCATCAAACCTTTGATCACCATAATAAGTAGGTTTAGATGAAGTAACAGTCTTTTCAGGTCCAAAGTGGAAGCTGTCAAGGTCAAAGAGTTCAGCAGGTTGTGCTGGAATAAGAGTGTGTTTTGAATCATTGAACTTGACATTCAGTGTTTCTTCTACTATCTTGGTTCTTGAATTAAAAACCTTGTAGGCTTTTCTAGTGGAAGAATAATCAAGAAAGTAACCTGAGTCAACTTTAGCAGCAAACTTTGAAATAGAGTCTTTAATGTTTAGAATGAAACATTGACATCCAAAAGCCCTGAAAAAGGAGATAAGGGGCTTTATGCCATGAAGAACTTCATAGGCAGTCTTAGAGTGTCTCTTGTTGACAAGGACTCTATTTTGAACATAACATGCAGTGTTAACTGCTTCAGCCCAGAAATACAATGGTAGGCCTGAATCAGCTAATATAGTTCTTGCTGCTTCAATTAATGTTCTGTTCTTCCTTTCTACCATACAATTTTGTTCAGGAGTTCTGGGAACACTGAATTGTCTAATAATCCCTTTAGACAAACAGAATTCATCCAGAGTTTTGTTCCTGAACTCTGTCCCATTATCACTTCTAATGGCTTTGACAGATAGAGAATATTGTTTCTCTACTTGTAGAATGAAGAACTTGATGATTTTAGCTGCCTCATCCTTGGAGAATAAGAAGAATACCCATGTGAATCTTGAATAGTCATCAATGATGACCAAGCAGTACTTCTTCTTACCAAGGCTCATGATTTTTACTGGCCCAAATAAGTCCATATGGAGTAGTTGAAGACATGCAGTTGTTTTTGATTCTTCAATAGACTTATAGGAGGACTTATGTTGCTTTCCCTTTAAACAGGATACATAGTGTTCTTGACACTGGTATACTTTCAAAGGTAGACCTCTGACCAAGCCCATTTTTGTGGCTTTATTTATGGTTTTAAAGTTCACATGGCCAAGTCTCTTGTGCCAGAGATCAATCTCTGAAGTTGATGCCTTTGAGAAGAAACAGGAAGTGTTGTTCAGTACTTTGTCCTTTTCAATGTCCACTGCATAGACATTGCCACATCTTTTGGCTATCAACAAAGTATGATCTTCAATGATCTTCTCTATCAACTTCTAGCCTTCTGGTGATATGATCTTGCATGTTGTCTTTGTGAAAAAGGAAGAATATCCTTTATCACACATTTGAGACACACTTAGCAAGTTGTACTCAAGGTTTTCAACCAGATTGACCTTGTCAAACTGTATTTTGCTAGAGGAGACATTGCCATGTCCTAGCACATATCCCTTAGCATTGTTCCCAAAGGATACAGATCCTTCTCTTTGACTGATAAAGTTATTTATCAGGTATCTGCATCCTGTCATGTGCATTGAGCCTCCACTGTCAACATACCAAATGCTATTTAAGCCTCTGGAGACCCTCTGCACAAAGTAGCAAATTAGTTAGATTTAGGAACCCAAGCCAGTTTGGCTTTGGGTTTGCTCTTGAGAACATTAACAGTTTGTTCTTGACCAGGTTGAGGAATCCATGTCTTTTTGGCAATGGATTTTTCATTAATAGCAATGGTGGTATCCTTTTGAGGACCACCATCAACCTCGGTCATCAGTAGTTGTACCATATGCATGAGATCTTTAATCTCAGCAGTTTGTGAAACTGCTGATGATGTAGATCTAACTACTGAAAAAGAATTTTGAGAAAAAGATTTTTGTTGAGATTTCATCTTTTTCTGAGAAAAGGAGTTTGCTGGTTGTTGTTTCTCGGGAGAAAAAGTTTCTTCAAAATCATTTTTGATTTGTTTTCCCACAACCAGTTGTAAAATTTTCTTGTTGTACTGAATTCCTTTTTTATATCTGCAAAATTCTGTCTTGTGGTTAAACAGACCACAGATTTCACATTCTTTTCCCTTTCGTTTTCATTTAAAGGAAAATTTCTGACTGTTTTGATTTGTTTTAGGTCATCAGTAGTTTTCAGGTTCTCAACTCTTGATGTAGATGAAACTACTGATGGCTTAAATTCAGCTTTTATCAGTACTTCTAAAGAACTTTCTTTGTGAGTTTTTAGAAAGTTTTCATGAAAAGATGTGCATTCTTTCTCTTCAAAAGTTTCACCTGAAACAATTTTTCTCCCATCTTCAGTAGTTTTGCTTTTGCATCAAGTTTTCTTTCTAAATCACATTTCATCTGAGTGAATTTTCTCTCAGAGTCATTTGCTTTGCCTTGTAAGTGCACATTAGTCTCTCTTATGAGAGCAAAAGATTCTTTACATGCAGTTGAACAAAGTTATGTTAAAGATTCTTTTGATACCTGAGACAGGGTAGATTTTGAGGTGCAGCCCTCAAATGCCATTAAGGCAAAATTCTTTCTACCATTGTCAGGTTCTCCCCAGTTGATGTCAAACATTTTGTTGTCTGCATCAGGATTGCACTCAGTAGTGTCAAAAGGAAGACTGCTCCAGTCAACATACCCTGAGGTGAACAAGCTTTGTTGTGAGGGTTGCTGAGTCTGTGGAGGTTGTTGAGCAGCTGGAATGGGAGGGATTGATTTTTGGCTCTGCATCTGTTGAGCAGGCATCTGTACATATTGTACTTGTGGCACATATTGGAGTTGTGGAGCTTGTGCCTGTACAAAATGTGCACTCCCCTGTGTTCCATTATTCCTATTATAACTAGGGTTAAACTGATTTCCAGACTGAGATTGGTTATAGCTAGAGCTTCTACATTCTCTAACAAAGTGTCCCAACTTCTGACACTTGTGACATCTAAGTTTAGACTTGTCAAAACCAATTTTTGTAGAACTGCTTAGTCCTGGAAATTTCCTTCCTGACCTTTTATAAAATTTGTTTGTTTTAATACTTAACATGGCCAGTTGGTGTAAGATGTCCATTTCTTCTAAGTCATCATTGCTAAAAAATTTTAAATCATCCATGATAAAACACATGTTATCAGCAGGTTTGACTATATTCATCATTGTCATAACCTGGGAATGATCTTTCTGATGAGATCCCAGCAGTTATGTCAATGTGGTCAAAAGATCCAAAACTATTTGAACAAGTAGGTGAATCTTGTCCCAATAGTGCTGTACTACCTTGTAGATAGTCATCAGCAGTTTTACCAGAACTTTGCAACTTTTTCTTTTGATCGATTTCTCTTTCAAAAGTTAGTAATCTCCCATGTAATTTTGTAAGAGTGAGGGAGCTAAAGTCTGGTGAGGATCTGAGGACTATAGAGTATGTTTGCCATTTTTCAGGTAAAGACCTTAAAAATCGATGAAGCATAGATACAGTTGTGTAGGTCTGACCATTTAATTTTAGCTCAGATATTAATGAGGAGAATCTTTCAAATTGTTGAGTTAAAGTTTCCCCATTTATATGAGCAAAAGTTTCATATTGTTGAGCCAGGATTTCTCTGGTGTTGGCAATCACCTCTTCAGTTCCTCCAAACTGTTCTTTTAGGCAGTCCCAAAGCTCTTTGGCACTATCACAATGTAATAGTCCAGAGTAGATTTCATTTGGGAGTGCCATTGCCAACATAGAGAAAGCTTTAGCATCAAGCTCAAGTTTTAGGAAATCATCATCTGTATAGTCTTTTGGGTCTTTTGGTATTTCTTCTTTAGTTTCAAGATTGATATTTACTAGTTTGTGAGGACCATATATCACAGATTTCCAGCAACCAGTGTTGGTATGTGATAATGTATGTGCCATTCTCCTTTGCCAGATATTGTATTCATTTCTAACTAGCATAGCAGGTATATTGGCAGAACCAGTATTATAAGGATCCATTTTAAAGAGTATTGATTTGTCAAATATCTCTTAAAGTGATGGATGTTGATAAAAGTGAACTTTTAATCCTTTATTGAATATCAATAAGAGCCTGTGTCTGATTCTCAATGTGTTAGATTGATATGTGATCAGATAAACCAGTGCTCTGATACCAATTGTTGGATCAGTAATGCTCTTGATGTATTACTTGCTAGTGAACACTTATGTGTTTAGCAAGTTCAATCCGATTTGCACAGTGGAATGAGTAAGTAAAGTTACACTATCAACAGGAGTTATTACTCCCCCTGGATGTTTGAAAACTAAAGACAAGTTTAATGAGAATCTAAGTATTGAATGTGAACGATAATAAATACTCAAACAGATTCTCAATAAATGAAATGGAGATAACAATAATAATCTTTGAAGGATTTCTGTTTCTATTAAAAATCAATGTCTAAAACAGAGGGATGAACCCATCTGTTTATAGACTTTACATATACATGAACCTTGCCAAAAAGCAAGTCTGAAACAAGTTGCATTCTTGGAACTTGCACAAAAAGATAAAGTAATACTAAACAAATAAACTACTGAAACATAAGGCGGTGGAAAGATTCTTGTACAAGTGCTGATAAATGACAAACTACTGATGAGTAGTTTGTCTTCAGTAGTTCTTCAGTGAACTGTCTGGTTAGACTTCAAAACTTCTGATACTTCTTCTTCAGTACTTGTTGAATCCTTTTTCAGTACTTTAGTCTTCTTTCTTTAGTAGTTCTATACTTAGAATATTTTGCAGAAGTGAATTAGACTAAGGTTTACAAAAGTGGTTTCCTCAATCCTTTTTGTCCTAACATACCGGAATACATAATCTCCGGGTTTGAACTGGACTTCTTTCACTCTAGAGTTGTAAAATTTTTCCCACTCTTGTTTGTACCGCGCTTCCTTAATAGCTGCGGCTTCCCTTCTTTCGTCTAGTAGGTCGAGATTCATACGAAGTTCTTGATTGTTATTTTTGATGCTCTGGACTCGGAAGGAAGGGGATCCGATCTCAACGGGGATGACCGCTTCGGTCCCGTATGTCAGACTAAAGGGTGTTTCTCCCGTGCTGGTTTTGGTAAAGGTACGGTGAGCCCATAGGACATTAGGAAGCTCATCTACCTAGCCGCTCTTTTTCCTTCCCAACCTTTTCTTAATTCCTTCAACCAAGCTTCTATTTATCCGCTCCACTTGACCATTTTCCTGCGGGTGGGCCACCGAGGCAAACGGTTGTTGGATGTGTAGGTCTTGACACCACTTTTTGAAGGGGTTGTCTGCAAACTGCTTTCCATTGTCGCTGACTATTGTTTAGGGTAGCCCGAAACGACAAACTATCTGTTCCCAGACGAACTTTTTTACTTCTTTGCTGGAAATTTTGGAAAGGGGACGAGCTTCTACCCACTTCGTGAAGTAATCCACGGCTACCAATAGGAATTTCATTCCCCCAGTGGATTTGGGAAAAGGTCCGACGATGTCAATACCCCATTGTTGGAATGGCCATGTTGTTGTCACGGGAACTAGGTTGTTTTTAGCTCGGAGGCTGATGGGTGCGTGACTTTGGCATTCGTCGCATTTCTGAAGCTCAGATACGGCACTGTTGTGCATCCCCGGCCAGAAGTACCTAGAGTTCATTTTCTTTGCCACCACCATTCTAGGACCGGAATGTATGCCACATATGCCTCGGTGGATTTCTTGGATGATGTATGAGGCTTCATCCAAGTCCACGCATTTGAGGAGCGGACCCAAGAATGTTCTTCGATACAATTTTCCATCAATTATTTGGTACTGGAGAGCTTTGGCTTTTAACTTTCGAGCATTAGCCTTATCTTCCGGGACAACATCATTTGTTAAGTACTGCATTATGGGAGTCATCCAGTTGTCCGCTGGTGAGTTTATTGATAATACTGCGGCCGCTTGGACCGTCGGGCCTTATAGGCCTTCCATGTGTACTTCTTGGTTTGCGACATCGATGGTTGTGGCAGCAAGTTTGCTCAAAGCGTCTGCTTTCTTATTCTTGCTTCCAGGAATGTGTACCACCTGGCAAGCTTCGAATTGTTTCATTAATCTTTTAGCCTGCATTTTAAAGCAAAGGTCAGTCGATTTTTTTCTTAGGAATGTCCGGAGTTTTTTCTTTATTGGAGATTTGGGTTAGTCCAATACCTCGGCTAAGTAAAGAATCATGTTAGGTTCTTTAGCCTCATAATCTCCGGATATTTGGTTTGCTACCAACAAAGAATCGACGTGTGCTATAACCTGTAATAGGCATGCACATTTTAGATCTTCATAATATACTTTGCGTATAGCAGGGAGTTTATTAAGTACGAATCTATGCCTGTACCTTTTTGGCTCCGACTTTGATAGCCAGTCGCAGCCCTGCCAAGAGTGCTTCGTACTCAGCCTCATTGTTCGAGCTTTTGAAATTTAGGCGAATCGCATAAAGCAGTTCTCGTCCTTTGGCATCATACAACACCAACCCTGCTCCAGAACCTTCTGCACCTGAAGCTCCATCGGTATGTAAAGACCATGTGGGCTCCGGGGGAGTTGATGATTCGACTACCAGATTTTTAGGTATTTCTACCAAGAAGTCAGCTACTGCCTGCCCCTTGACTGGACCCCTGGTTTTATAGGCGATGTCAAAATCACCGAGCTCAATGGCCCATTTGGTCATTCTACCGGAGGCTTCTGGTTTTCTCAAAATGTTAAGTATTGGTTGTTCGGATTGTACTTCGATGTTGAAAACCTGAAAGTACCGCCGAAGCCTCCTAGAGGTGTGGACGAAGGCTAGGGCCAGCTTCTCCAATATCGGGTAGCGAACTTCGTATTCTCGAAGAGCTCTACTGATGTAATACACTGGGCGTTGGACCATGGCTCTGGTAACAACAAGGACGGAACATATGGCTCCTTCCGAAGCCGAGAGATACACCGTCAGTGTTTCTCCTGGTTCTGGCGCTGGTAGGATGGGCAAGTTTACCAAACATCTTTTCAGTTCTGCGAAGGCAGCATCGGCCTCTGAGGTCCATTCTAATTTCTCTTTTCCTAAACTCTTTTTCAACACATTCATGAATGGCAGTGTTCTTTTTGCGGCCTTGGAAAGAAAGCGGTGTAGGGCGACCAACCGCCCATTTAAGGACTGCATCTCCTTTAAGCATTTGGGAGGCTGCATCTTTAATACGGCTTCCACCTTTTCTGGGTTGGCTTTTATTCCATCTCGAGCCATTAGTACTCCCAAAAATTTCCCTTCTTCGAGGCCAAAGGAACATTTCTTGGGATTTAGCTTCATGTTAATCTCTCGCAGCTTGGTGAATGTTTTCTTAATGTCTTCGATCATGGAGTCTTCTGTTATACTTTTGATGACTACGTCATCTGCGTAAACTTCAAGGTTCTTTCCTATCTGATTCTTGAAGGCCGAATCCATTAACCTTTGGTATGTAGCTCCAGCATTTTTAAGTCCGAACGACATCTTTGTGTAGCAATACAAACCCTTGTTTGTGACGAATGCTGTTTTATCTTCATCGCCTTCGGCCATCTGAATCTGGTGATAGCCTTTATAGGCGTCAAGGAAACATTTCAGCCGAAACCTAGCTACGGCATCAACCATTACATCGATCTCGGGAAGGGGATAGCAGTCTTTTGGACATGCATTGTTTAAGTCCTTGAAATCTACACATATTCTCCAAGCTCCGTCCTGCTTTTTTACTAAGACAGGGTTGGCTACCCAAGTTTGGTATCGTACCTCCCTGATGATTCCGGCCTTTAACAAATTTTTTACATCTTCCGTTATAGCTCTGACTCGATCTGGAGCCATGCTTCGTTTCTTTTGTGCTACGGGTTTTATTCCTGGGTTAGTATTCAACTTATGTTCTGCCAAGCTTCTTGGGACCCCAGTCATATCCGAATGTTCCCACGCAAAAACATCAAGCGAGTTCGAAAGCAAGCTCCAGAGTTTTTTGCGGGCTGTAGCTGGGAGCTGGGTACCCACGGAAATTTTTTGTTCCGGAAATCGGGGATGTATTGACCATTTTTCTATTACTGCAGCTCCGGATTCCCCAGGATCGCTGTCGTCATGTTTTGAACTTATAGACTGGCGAATTTCGGAGATACCAAGTCTGGATTCGGACTCTAAAGTGGCTATTCCGTCTTCTGTATGAAACTTTAGTGCTCCGTGGATGGTGGAAGTTACCATCCCGAATGCATTCATTCCGGGTCTCCCCAATATGATGTTATGTACTAATCTTGACCCTACAACCAGAAGGTCAGGATAACCGTTCTTTGTAGTGATCCGGAACCAAAGGTTACCAGAAGGGATAGTTGTCCAATGGGTTGGACGATTTCCCCGGAGAAGCTTATCAAAGGCATGGAGACAGGAATCAACCACTGCTGCGATGCTTCGGCTAATAACTGGAAGCATTGGAGATACATAATTTCGGAGGCACTCCCTCCATCCACATAGATCCTGTGAGTTTTATGCCCAGCCACAATCCCAGACACAATTTGGGCCTTCTTTATAATCGTTCGAGGAGATGGGTGGGAAGGTGATCGGTTGGGACATCCATGCCATTACATGGTCATTGTTCCGCTTCGTCCCTTGCTGTTTTAAACTGCGGATCATGTGAATCCCTGCTTGGTCATTGGGGTTGGCGATGTGAGTGGTATTAGTTTTTCCTTCCTTAATATCCTTTACCAGATGCGACATCTTCCCAGCTTTTAGTGCCTTCTCAATTTCTTGCTTCAATGACCAACAGTCATCAGTATCATGCCCTCTGGCCCGGTGATAGTTGCAGTATTTCTTGGTGTTCTTGTCGGATGTAGGCTTCTGCCTCGGAGGTTTGGGGAAATCCACATTTTCCGTACTAAGAATCTCGCTGGGAGATTTTAGTAAGTCAGCATAATTGGAGCCACGGTGTGAGGAGGAGCTTCGACCTGAGGAACTTTTGTCATTTCTAGAGTAAGGTTGTGACCTGTTCTTTACTCCATGAGTTGCCTCGGTCCGAGCTTTGAGCTCCCGAGCCTTTTTTTCATGAACTGTTTCTTGACGAGGAACGATACTCGTTGTCATATGTCTGGCTGCAAGCGCTTTTCCCTCGAGCGAAGGCTCGCGCTCGCTCCATTAATACCTCCATGGTTTTTGGGAGGTCTTCATGCAACTTTTCAACTAATTGGTTGTTCCGGACGCCATGGCAAAAGCCGGATATTCGCAGCTGATCAAGAACTCCACTGATCTGCATGCTTTCTTTGTTAAACCTGTCAATAAACCTTTCAAGTGTCTCCCCATCCTTTCTACGGATGTTATGAATTTCCGTGATGTCTTTTGAACATCTCCGCTGCTGGGAGAAGTTTTATAGAAAGTCGCGGTGGAGCTCGGTCCAATTTGCGATTTCTCTTGGCTGTAAACCGTCAAACCATACTCTGGCTACCCCCGTAAGGGTCTGAGCAAACATGTGGCACCATGCGGGCATGGGCCATAACTCGATCTCTGCAGCTCCTCCAAAATCGAAGATATGATCATCTGGATCTGTCGTGCCATCGTATTTCTTTACCGTTGCACGCATTTTGAGTTTCACTGGCAAAGGAGCACTGGCGATCCGGGGAGTAAATTTGGAGTATGCAGCCATGTAGGCGGGGCGATATGGAGCAACAAGATCGTCCTCAGCTGTGGTGACAACTGCCCTTTGTTCGGCCACGGTGGTGATAGGTTGTGTGGTTCCGTGGTGACCCGGAGGGAAGCAACTCCCTTGCGGAGTTCCAAAGTTAGGAGTGGTAACCACAGTGGAATATGTTGCTTGCGAAACAAGGCCTGAACCTTGTCCGGAGGACGCTTGAGGTCCATCAGTGGAGAACAAGTTTACCTGTACACTCTTGAGTTTAGCCTCCTTATCTTGCTGTGCTTTAAGTTGCAATAAGAAGTCACGGTTCTTGATGAGAAAGTCCTCATCAACTCTGGTGCGGTATCTTGATTTCTGCGAAAAATGTTTTCCACCGAACTCTGCGTGAACATAGAACGTCCTTCCGTGTTGGAGAGTCCTACAGACGGAACAACAACAACATAGGTCGTGACAGCGGTGACCTCTTCATCGTGTTCGGTATGTGTGACATCCTCCATGATGAAACCTTCAGATGAAGCCGCCATGGGAAAAACCGTCGATATCTTTACCTTTTAGAGGTACAGAAAACGGTTGTACAAACGGATGGCGCCAATTGAAGATCCAAAAAGTGGACGAACCTGAAATAGTACTTATAACAGGACCGTGTGAGCTGGATCTTGAATACTTCGAACCTAAGCTTAAACCTGCACAAGGTAAAAGACCGTTAGCCTCGTTACAGAGGAGGAGGGAGAGCCTCTCTGTAACCACCCTCTGGCGTGAGGATAAGTATTTGTTTAGTGAGAGAAAGTAGAGAGAGAAAGTGAGATGCGAAGTGTATGCATTCGTGTATCAATTGTACTTTGGTAGGGGTATTTATAGTGGTCAGCAAAGTTGTACTTTGCTTCAGACCCCCTTTGTACTATCATTTGGAGGCTCTTTGACTTCCGATGATGTGTTGTACTTTCCTTCGGTGGGGACGCCATGCCGCGTCCTAATACTCCTAGTTCGTGTGAAGGTGGTGAGCCACGGTATAATTGCTTGTACCTCTTCAATTATAAAGGAGGAGTGATGTACCATATTGGAATTTTGACATGGGTACAATTTTTAAAGCAACAAGTATAAGAGAATAAAACTTATTTCATAAGGGTATTATAGGGATATTAGGGACAATTAAAACACTTTGAATGGTGATATGGTAAATTTAGCTTAATCCATTACACACATTGTGAAAAGCTATTCAATCGACTAAACATGCAAGCGTGAGAAATCAATCGACTAATAACATGCGATTCAATTCACCATTCAAATATCAAATTCAATGAGATATCAGTTTACAATCCCTTGCATTTATAATCGGTAATGCTCTGTGGATAGAAAACCGAATGACAACAGTAATGACAGTGATAATCAAAAGAATAATATTAATGATAAACGGATGCGGTGGAGATTTATTATTGCGGCTCTGATCGTAGTTTTAGTTGCCCTATCTTTTAATCTATTGCGGCATTATGTTAATTATTCGATCCTTCATGCAACCTATATCTGTTCCAAGGTACAAATAAATTCGATCTATTTAGAAGTTCTATTTTTTTTTAATTTGTTTCTTTTTTTTTTTGTGAATTCCTGCAATAACAATTAATTCTGTTCATGTCCTTTTGTTTTTTAACTAATGAACATAAACGAAAGTGTCATCAGAGATATGCCTGGGAGTTTTTGGAACAATTTCATACACAAAGACAAAGGGCTGGAAGAAAAGGATTCTGTAGGGAGGCTATTGTGTTGTTTTCTTTGGTTTTAAGTTCTTTTTCTTTTCTTTATCTCTTTTATTCGTTTGTTATGAATAAAAATTTTAAAAATAGGTCTGTTGCTTAGTTGAATTAGTTTGTGTAGAAAAGAGAAGGAATTGTGTTTTGGGGTTGTATAATATGACATTGAACTATACTCACCGACCGATTTTCGATGTGCATACGTCGGAAGATAATATGGTTACGCCATTGAGGATGGTGAATGGTGAGAAAGGGGGTCACGAGGAGCCAAATGATCAGTTTGGTTACAGGGGAGGATCCGAATGATCGGTTTAGTTACAGGGGAGGAGCTGAATGGTCGGTTTGGTTACAAGGGAGGAGCCGAATGATTGGTTTGGTTACAGGGGAGGAGCCGAATGGTCGGTTTGGTTACAAGTGAAGCAATCCATCCAACACACAAAATGACCCATTTCGTTGTGCCCTTAATTACAAAATTGCATCTCATTCTTAGCCACCTTCTTCTTCCTCTGTTAATTTTAGTATAGGTTTGATAGCGTGATTCATTCAATCCAAATCACATATAAATACTATATGATATTACATTAGAATACATTTGCGGTTCAAGTTCAAGCCAACATCATGCAAAGATATGGTGTGTATAAGATCATTTCAGTTTACTCAGAAGGCTTCTAAGTTCTAAGACAGAGTACAAAGCAATTGGGAGTGTGTTGCATACTATACATCCTCACTCTTGAGAGGTTCATTAACGGTCCATCGGTTTTCGTACATTAATTTACTTATTCATAACATTAATTTCAGCATTGTAGACATTTTGTAGGTTTTTAATGAATGTATATGGGTTATTTAGTGGTCTAGGAATTTCTATGTTGAAAGAGGTAAGTTTTCTGCTGCTGAAAAACAAGATTTAGAGAACAAGGTGACAAAGCTATCATCTATGTTGAAAGAGGTAGGTTTTCTGTTTTTATGTTTATTATCTTTTGATTAAATTAGTGGAATTTTCAAGAAAGCGAAACGAAGAACTGAAGAACAAACACTTTCTATGTGCACAGGTTGATAGAAGATACAAACAATATTATCATCAAATGCATATTATTATATCATCATTTGAAGTACTTGCTGGACATGGGGCAGCAAAAATCTACACATCCCTTGCAGTCAAGACCATTTCAAGACGTTTTCGGTGCTTGAGAGATGCAATTGAAAGGCAGATAAAAGTTGTATCAAGAAGCATTGGTGGGACAGAGTCCAATGTGAAAGGAATCGCACACGAAAGGGCCTATTTCAATCAGTATGACATAAATTCTCTGATCAGTTGAAGCTCCCATCATTGCTATTAAAATAAATGAAATTCACCATTTTACTAAACATCAACTCCTTCGTCTGTTGTTGCATGATTTAGAAGGCAATGATCAGGTTAGTTTCATTCTTGCATCTCCACTTCATGTTATTTTTGAAATTAATATGTATATGGAATGAGTGTTTTACGACGGTTGTCTGCAATTTTGATTGATCGATGCATCTATGCCTTTTTATCTTTGGAGGAATTAAATATCCGTTTGATTTACATGCTGTAGTTAATTAAGGTTCAAATTTTAGGTTGAAGTTGGTGTAGAGATGTTTGTAGCAGACCTATTTGTATGACCAGTGGCGGAACCAGAACATTTCAATTGGAGGGTCATAATAGAAATGTCTACATTTGAAATTTTTTTGTACATATCAATTAACTTTTTTACCAACGGGTAACTGTGATCTTCGAGGTCCCATAGCTTGAAAACGTTGTAAAATTGCTTCGTTTTCAACACTTGCAAAAATATCTTTCTCAACATAGCACACCAATGAATCAGTGAGAAAAACATCACCCATCTTGTTGCGTAAATCAGTCTTAATAAACTTCATAGCTGAAAAAGATCTTTCAACAGTAGCCGTTGCAACGGGCAACACCAGAGCCAACTCAATCAGTCGATAGACGAGTTCATACGTAATATGATATTTCATTTGAACCATTTTTTTGCAAGTTCTCCGATATCACGAAGACCACTTAAAACTTCATTACTTTTCATATTTGAAATGTACCGGTCTAGTTGTATCCTTAGTTGAGCAAGATCAAAGTCACTAAAATCTTCTGAATATAACTCGGCAAGTCGTGATAACTTCTCACGATCAAAAGATTGAAATGAATCTCTAGGATCTAGGCACGCGATACATGTAAGCAACTCCGAGTTTGACTTAGTAAATCTCTCATTCATTTCGTTTATAAGAAGATCAACAACCTAGAATTGTAAAAAGAAAAGGTAAAGTTTCCTATCATAAAATGTAACAACTTGAACTTTGTTAACCAAAAGAAACAATAATTATGTACCTGATAAAAAATATCAGCATGAAAACGATTGAGGTATGTTTGTGGCTCATCATCAATTGTCCTTTTAACTCGTCCTGGAATGATGTCTTTCATATTTGGCATATGAATTTCATTTTGTGAACAAAATGTAGTGACATCTTTCATTAACTCATCCCATCCATCATCCCTGTATTTCTTTAAATCATACTTCATATCTTCAATCAATCGGACAATATTACCAATATTTTGATTTTTTAACTGTAGGGCTTGTGACAGGTCATTTGTCTTTCTTAATAAGTTCAACATCAGATGAGCAATAAAAACAAATTCAAAGTTTTCCATTTTCTCAGCATAACTAAGTGCACTGCCTCGAGTCTTTTTATCAGTGCCCTCTCTAGACAAAGCAATAAGCACTTCTCTTACCGGTTTCCACAAGTCTAGAAGTCGATGTATAGTTTTTACATGGGAACCCCAACGGGTGTCACCGGCTCGGGCTAAACTCATTTCTTGGTTTTTACCTTTTCCGGTACAAACTTCATTCACCTCAATACGTTTCACATAATCGTCATACTGCTTTTGCCGAATCAAATCTTTCCTTTTACATGAAGCTCCAACAATATTCACAATCATCGCAAGGTAATCAAAAAATGAACTCACATATGCATATTCAGATGACGTAGCTACGACTACTAATTGCAATTGGTGAGCAAAACAATGAATATAAAACACACACTTATTTTCTGCTAAAATTTTTTGTTTTAATCCATTTAGCTCACCACGCATATTTGAAGCTCCATCATAACCTTGACCTCTGACTCGAGACATTGTTAAACCATGTTTTGCAAAGAAATTATCAATAGCACTTTTTAGAGATGACGCACAAGTGTCCGTAACATGCACTACCCCGATAAACCATTCAATCACTTCTCCACCATCATCTACATATCTCAAAACCACTGCCATTTGCTCCTTTATAGAACAATCACGCGACTCGTCAATCAGCAAAGAAAAAAACTTCTCTTTAATCTCATTCACAATAATATTTCTTACCTCCGTAGCACAAGCGTTAACAATTTCCTTCTGTATTTTAGGTGAAGTCAACTGATTATTTCCAGGAGCCTTTAAATTAAACACCCTGTTTACTTCATCATTACGCTCACAATACCATTTGATAAGCTCAAGAAAATTACCTCGACTATTAGAATTTATAGACTCATCATGCCCGCGAAAAGCCAAACCATGTCTTAAAAGGAATCTAACCACATCAACAACAACGGTTAACCGAATACGGTAATCAATCTCATCTTGCCTGGTTTATTGTGATACTATATAGTTTAAATTATGCCTTTGATCATTAAATGATTCGAATTGTATTCTAGCATGATTATGTCTACTATTTTGACCTCCTTCGTGATCACGAAAATTTTCCATTGCCTTTTTCCAATTTTTAAAACCATTATTGATAAAAACATCATCTCCATGCTTATTACCGGTCGGGAACAAATAACACCACAAACAAAATGCTGCATCTTTCGAGACACTATACTCTAACCAACGAAAGTGGCCAAACCATGTTTCTTGAAATTTTCTCATACTTCCACTACTCTTTGTTTGAGGGAAAATTTGTCCTTGTGGTTGACAAGGGCCTTTTGCTAGGTATCGTCTCCTTACTTCTTCTTGAATATTACTCGGATAATCACCAATCGGTTTACGCAAGGCTGGGTCACCAACGATTTCATCTTCGGATAACTCAATTTCCTCTCGACTTCTTTTATTATTACTTTCACTTTCATTAGGATTTGACGGAATTGATGAATTACCAATGTTTGGTTTCGGGTTTTTTCCGAAGTATCTTTCCAAAACCGCATTTCTACACATATGATAATAATAATAAAATTTACGATAATAATAATAATAATTAAGTCATGAACAAACTAATTAACAAATATGAAGTCTAACTATTTGCCGTCAATGTAAAAGAAAAATAAAAAACAAAACTTCATATCATATTTATTTGATGTTAAAAAATATGATAATAAGGATCCACAAAAATACTATAACTTAATTTGACTTACTTCATCTTATTGAAATTGAATAATTGATGTAGAGATGTTGATGTAACAGGAGCAGGTACAAGCCAGAGATGTTGTTGCCTCCGATAGGCAATAGGTTAAAGAAAAAATATAAATTAATATGTTTAGTACTTGGGCTTGTAAATAATTATAAAATTGGGTTTGTTTTTTAATTAAAAAAAGCCCATATAACATTCAATATATTATACCTATCTTCAACTTCAATCGCCCCTACCTCCCACTTCTTCTTTTGTTCTCTGTTTTCACGGCACCTTCACCGGAATGATGATGCAACACCATTGGTCGGAACTCAGAAATTATTTGAAGGTTTCTATCTCTCCCTTGAACTTCAGATAGTCTATTACAAAGAATCAAGAGAGTCAAACATTATATTTTGAGGCTTGAGCTCGGCTTGGAAGTAAAACCTGAGAGCTTGCGCTTGGCTCGGCTTGGCTCGAGGTAACTTAAAAATAATTTTAAACGACCAAAAAGCTCGGCTCACCAATATTATTAATAAAAAATGAACATGTTCAAATGATCAAATCGCATACATAAAAAAATATATAACATTTGTTTGGGTTCGTTTAGGCTCACGAGCCTAAGAAAATATACAATGTTGCAGACCACATGTTTGTATAATAAATTCAAGTTCATTTCTAAATTTACGTTTGATCTTCAATATATTTATAAAATATAAATTAGCATTTTACTGGTTCATTGATTAGTCAAAACTTCAACTTTTGTATGATTTAAATTTGGTTCTACATTGGAAGGCTAACCATCAAAGTTTAAGCCTTGAAACTTAAACTTTATATATTTTATATACATTTGCAGGGGCGGACCTAGTAGCTTACTATGGGCCACGCCCGTTGCTCCTGAAAAACGCCCGCGTAGTGGAATTTTTTTTTTTTACGATTTTTCAAAAACATTACTACTGAAATAGAATTTACGTGCTACTAAAATTTAATATACGTTACTACTAAATGAAATTATACGTTACCACGTTACGTTACTCGAAAAAATATTTACCGAACTGGAAAAATTTAACTAATCTAATACCTATCCTACAATACTAAGTTACTAACCCAATAATATACATGTAATCTTAACCCAATAGGCCAATAACTCAACTACCAAAGCCCACCCTTTTCCCTAACCCAAGTCCAAAGACCAATGCCCACCCTTTTGGTTAGTTGATTTGTGAAAAAAAATAAAAAAATAAAACACATACAGCAGGTCAGCAGCTCGACAGACAGCAGCCACCAAACAATCTGATTTTCACTTTCAACCAAACCCTAACCCAGCTCCTCCCCTGCCTGGCTGCCTCCGCCGCCTGTCACCGGCCTCCGCCTCTGCTGTCCTGCAGTGCAGCGGCTCTGCACTCTGCAGTAAGTTTTTTTTTTTTTTTTTTTAAACTTATTGTGTTAATTAGCTTTATTATCTAGTTATTTACATATAGTTGAATGTTGATTATATGTTTTAGGATTTAGGAAATTAGTTGATTACATATACCGGTTATTTATTGTGTTAATTAGGTTGAATGCTTGATTAGTTGATTGTTATAATTGATTATATTGTCTTTGATTAATTGATTAGGTTTGCGATTATAAAGATGAAACCACGTTCTAATACTAAACAAGCACTTATTAGCAATTTGTTTAAAAGAAAAGCCCCCGGAAATTCTGAAATTGGTTCAAGTAATTCGCCAAATATTGAAAATAAGGATGATGATGTTGGTAATAATGATAACGATTTGCAAACGGATGATGATGTTGCTAATAATGTTGCTAACGATATGCAAACGGATGATGATGCTACAACTTCAATTCCAGTTGTTACTAATCATTCGGCTTCATCCGCGAGGTCATATATAGATTTGAATGATCTTCCTTCAGATCCCGCTGATAGACCACCCATTTATAGCTATCACCCTAATCAAATAGATGACACAAGAAAAGCATATCTTGTGAAGAAGGCTTTTCAACCACGAGGTCATCAATTTAAATGGACACAATATGGTAAGGAACGGAGACGATTCAACATAAAATGGTTTGAACAGTATGATTGGTTAGAGTATAGCCCTACAAAAGATAAAGCATATTGCTTACATTGTTACTTGTTTAGTAATAGTGTTGGTAATCAAGGTGGAAGAGATACTTTCACAAGTGGAGGCTTTTCTTATTGGGCTAAACCGAAGGCTTTTAAAGATCATGTTGGGTTACAAAATAGTTTACATAATAAGGCGAGGCAAAAATGTGACAATCTTATGAACCAAAAGGGATCATTTCATGCACAAGTCAAGAAGCATACCGAGGAAGAAAAGATTGCAAATCGGTATCGATTGATGGGTTCTGTTCGTAGTGCTGGATTTTTATTCCAAAACTCTTTACCATTTCGTGGCCACGATGAATCGGAAACATCTACTTCTAAAGGTCTTTATCTTGCGGTTTTAAAGTTGATTAGTGAGAACAACCCGGATATTGGTAAGTACACATTAGAGAATGCAAAAAAGAATAATAAGTTGACAGCTCCATCAATACAAAAAGAGATTATCGATTGCTTTGCAAAAGAAGTAACCAAAATGATTTGTGAAGAAATTAAAGAAGATGTGTTTGGTTTGTTAGTAGACGAGTCTAGTGACGTGTTTTTAATGGAACAAATGGCCGTAGTTGTGAGATATGTTGACAAACTCGGAGTTGTTAAAGAGAGTTTAATTGGAATTGCTCAAGTGAGAAATACATCTTCTTCAACTCTTAAAGAAGCCATTGTTTCTTTATTAGCAAATAACCAGTTGAGCATAAATCAAGTAAGTAATACGTTTCTATTTCATTAATAAAGTTTAATAAATATTATATATTTATATGCTAATTGTTTATTTTGTTTAAACAGGTCAGGGGCCAGGGTTATGATGGTGCGAGCAACATGCGAGGAGAGTTTAATGGATTAAAAGCTTTGATATTGAGAGATAATCCGTCAGCGCATTACATACATTGCTTTGCTCATCAACTTCTAGGTGAGATTAAGACCGGAAGAGGATTAAACCAAGAGGTTTCCCTTGCACGAGCCGGAGATACACGATGGGGTTCTCATCATAGAACAGTTATAAGTTTGATTAAATTATTTCCGGAAGTTGTTGAAGTACTTGCTTTTATTAAAGAAGAAGGAGAGCTTATTCAACAACGATCTAATGCAAGAGGTATTTTATCATATTTCAAGAAGCTTGATTTTGTGTTTTATATGCACTTGTTAGATGATATTCTAGGCCTCACAAATGCTCTATCAAAACATCTTCAAAAAAAGAGCCAAGATTTGTTAGAACCGGCTAAATTGATAAATGGAACGAAGCGAGCATTGAATAATTTAAGACAACACGGGTTTGATGGAATGTTGGCAAAGGTGACATCTTTTTGTGAAAAAAATAATATTGAGATGGTAGAAATGTCGGAAAGTTATGTTAATCAAAGAAACCGTAAGAATGTCGTTACTAACCGGCATCATTTTGAAGTTGAAGTTTTTAATACGGTTTTGGATTTGCAAATTCAAGAACTTGAAAGTCGATTCAGTGAGGTATCAACAACTTTGATAGATAATATGTCGGGTTTAAATCCTTGTGATTCGTTTTCTAAGTTTGACATACCTAAGATCCTAGCATTTTGTGAGATGTATCCGAATGATTTTAGTGAAGAGGAAAGATGATGCCTTTCGGGTGATCTTTCGGTATTTTATCACACATTAAAGGAAGATGAAAAATTTGCAAAACTAAATGGAATGTGTGATCTTGCTCGTGTAATGGTGGAAACCGAAAAACATAAAACTTTTCCTTTGGTTTATCGGGCGTTGAAGTTAGCATTAGTTTTGCCGGTTGCGGTTCCGCAACCGTTGAGAGGTGTTTTTCTAAGATGAAGCTTATCAAGACGGATTTACGCAATAGAATGGGTGAGGACTATTTGAACAATACTTTGATTTGCGCGGTTAAAAGAGACACTTTTGATAAAGTCAAAGAAGATGATGTAATGACTCGATTTCAAGCTTTCAAGAACCGAAGGGGCGAAATCTATTAGGTATGTGTCTAAAATTATCTATTATCATGTTGTTATCTTTATTTCCTTTACATTGTATGAAACTATGGCGAAATTTTTTTTTTGAACGTTGCTACTGAAAAATATTTCTAGATCCGCCACTGTACATTTGAACGTAGATTTGTTTAATGTAAGTGCGTGATAATGTACAAGTCATTAAAGCATAAATGATTAATTTATTAAAGTTTTTTTCCTCTTTTAACGTGGTTTCATTACCGTTTAGACTTGCTATTTTTTAATTCTACGATAGTTTCTACACTTTTGCTTGAATTTGGCGAGTTAACACGCCGCAACGTTTCTGCGTGGTTTAAAAAAAGCATGTTTCTTTGGTCAGACTAGGGTAATACCAAGTCCCCCCTTCCCCCCCCCCCCCCCCCCCCCAAAAAAAATGAACGTCAATTTTTTTGGTCACCCATTTCACCCCTCGCTGCTTAAAAAGGCAAAGCTTTATGCAACACCTTAATACTACTAGGCCAAAATGCTCTTGTTAAATAACTATTTTCTTATTTACAGAGTTAGTTTTGTGAAACACTCATAATAAATTAGAACCTCACAAAAACATAAACAATTAGAAAACAAACGGAAAACGAGTATAACGATGTAGATTGTCGACTTCGCCGCAGAGCACGGTGTAACATTGCAAAATTTTCCCCAAATTTTAATATAAAAGCCCTTATTTTTTTTACATCGTTATCGTTAAATGTGCCTAAGTCTCTATTTTTCCTAACTCACAACTAATATATATATATATATATATATATATATAAATGTATAATAATAATAATAATAATAATAATAATAATAATAATAATAATAATAATAACAACAATGATCATAATAATAATAATAATAAACAACATAACTAATCCATTACCCTAAACCCAACCCAACCATTCCTTTCTTGACCTGGCCCAACAGAACCAACCCATTACCAAGAGCCCACCCTTAAGCCCATTTTGCCTCTTCTTCTTCTTCCCTGGGATCGCTGCAGAAAAAAAAATGTTTAGCAGGTATCGAACCTGTGACCAAGGGTCTAACACAGACTGCCACCACCACTCCACCACTTGTTGTTTGATGTTTTTTATGGAAACAAAAGAAAAACATTGTTTTCCTATCCATAATCTTAGTCAACTTCAAGCTCATTGATAATTGACCTGCAATTTCGCACATCTTGATCTGTTTTTGGAAGGTTTCCTTCTTCCACAATGACCGACAACTATTTCCACGTCGGATAATTATCAATTTTGCGTTTAAAACTATCAATTAGGGACCAATTATAACCTTCCATACACCTTGAATCAACTACATTATAAACAACCACTTATTCTGAAATTAAACGTGCAGAAATACTCCTAGAAGGCCGATTAACCGAAACCCCAACACACCTTTTATCTAAAAACTCTTAAGCTATTGAATATTAAAGCCTTGTGTTCGATACCTATCTAGTCCAATTCAATCTGTTTCTGGCACTGAAAGATCGATTATATGGTATGATTTTGTTTGGATTTTCATGTAGATTAAAAGCCCTATAGTTAATCTTGTTATTGAAATCGTTTTCTGGTTCAATTGGTAGGCGTTGGATCTAGGGTTTATACACGAAATTGGGGATAATTGTTCTTGCTTTTTTAAACAAATACGTTTCAAAATCTAAAACAAAAAGGATCCCAGACCAGATGGTCAGGGCGTGTTGTTAAGGAATCTAAGAAACAGAGGTCAGGTTCGATTCCTAGGAACAACCTCATTTTTTTTCGTTTTCTTATTATTCATCCATTTTGTATATTATTTATAATATGTGTTTAAAATATCATTCATGATTTATAAATTTCACAAAAATTTATTTTGTGATAGATAACTGATAAACTTTACTATACAATGTTTATTTTCAGAAAAATCATTTATCTAATATATATTATAAATATTACAAATTTATTCAATTATAATTATAAAATTCTATAAATATATCAAAACGATTTTATAAAATTCCACAAAAATTATTCTGAGTTTTTATAACATTAAACTTTTCTGAAATGATTTTTATTTCTGAAAAATCATTTATTTAATATTTTTAATCAATTTTTGTTAGTTTTAATCATAAATAAATCATAATAAATTCATTTTTCAATATTTTTGTACCAAAATTTTATATAAATTATTTCTGATTATTTGGAACAGAAATATAATTTTTAATCTAATAATTATTTAATTTAGTATTATTAAATATTAAAGTTAAATTTTGACAATTTGAAACAAATAGATTTAATATTCTATTTTAAAGAAAATAATTTTATAAAAATTATTTTTATACTTTAAACTCATTATTGTGACCATCTTTGATTCAAATTTTATAAAAAGATTTTTGTTTATTTATTTATTAAATTTCTCTCAATTATCAAACATTTTAATTATTAATCAAACGAGCACTTATCCCCAATTCGAAGCTCTAGAATATATTTGTAGACTAGATAGACTTAGACATATTTATTACCTTATTTATAGGGTGATACTTGGAATATCTGGGCAACACACTATTCTATTTTTCAAGAGATATAACATTTTGCTAAGGTGAGTTTTACATAGCCCATTTTCTATTTATCACCATTTTTGGGGTGAAACATGTTACAACATCATATATGCAATTCAATCATCAATGTGTCTATGTGTTTTTCTATGTTGCATTATGTCTTGAACATGACTAGGGTAAGCACAATTCTAGCATAATCATTAACATTGATCAGCCGACGGTATACATTGATAGATCTATTGGACTGACAATCCCACCCGGATACGTGCCTCCTACAAAGGTAGCGTGGGTGTTTGTTATCGCATAACATATTCGAGTGAACCATGAGCGTATGGGATGTACCACATTATAACAGTCACAAGGGTTGATTATGCACTCGATTTACTTCTAGTATGTTTTCACATATGGATTAGACTTGCCATGACACATGAATTGCACAACATTTTTATTCAATTATCAAAACCTATGTAATTCTCACCAACTTTTGTTGACCCAAAAATATTTTCAAAATTAACATGTTTCAGGTAACAATGAAGCTGAGGCTTGAGTTTACATATGGATTATACATGAAGTTACTATTTGGAGCTATTTGAAGTTTTGTTATTTGATATTATGTATTGAATTCCTAGACATCATTTTATATTGGATATTATGTTTTGAATAAATTATTTAAAATTCAATTTATACCATGTGCTACTGAAACAACCATCAATACGTGACATCCCGATGTTTCCGCCATCGGTTGGGGTGTTACACACGGGTTCTCTACTAGCATTTTATAACCGAAGCGGTCTAAGCAATGAATAAGTGAGGTTGATGTAAATTTAATATGTAATATTTTAAGTTTTGTTCACTATATAAGTAACAAGCTAACGAGAAGATGTAGGGTTATATTATGCTCGCCAAAGGAGCATTCGTGACACCCGTCACTGTAATTGCAAATTTTTTATTCCGCTGCAACGTGTGGCTCCCATTACAGTATCCTGCTCGTATAAACGAATTTCGTACCAAACACACACGTAGTGCTGACACGGGATTTTCCCGCTGCAACGCGCGGACATTCCCACTAGTTTATTCTTAAGACGATCTGGACACCAACTAATCCATTTGTCTTTTAACTATTACTCGTTCAACATTATCATCAGCTTTGTCTTTTATTTTTTTCTAATCATACTAGTTATTATTATAATAAACTATTTGGTTATTCATATCAACACAAGTTTATATACACAAACTTGTAAATATATAAAAGTTTGTCTATAAATTCTTAGATTTTATTTACAAAATTGTTTCATTACTATAAACTAACTTTATAATTGTGTTACAGGTTTACAAGATATTTATGTTAAGCATTTTTCTAAAAAAATTAAAGGGCCCACACAATAATTATTGTTTATGAAACGTACTTAAGGGACATTCCGGTAGTAAGGGCATGTGTAGTGGGCCGTTATGTGGCGTTTTAATCCTCTATAGCGCCCCCTAACACCGCCCCGAGGGGCGCTATAGGGCGTTTTCGGCTGATGGCGTTTTGTACATAACGGGCGCTGTGCTCTACTTCATGATTATTATTATTATTATTATTATTATTATTATTATTATTATTATTATTATTATTATTATTATTATTATTATTATTCTTGAAGTGTGTGTGTGAAGAGGAAGAAGAAGTGAAGAAGAGGAAGAAGAAGAATAGGTGAAGAAGAGGAAGAAAAAGAAGAAGTGAAGAAAAGGAGGAAGAAAAAGAAGTAGGCGGGAAAGGGGTAGGTGGGATGGGTTATTATTTTTTAATAGTAAATATTATTTTTTTATTATTGTTTTTTAATTTAATAAATTTTCTTTTATTATTATTATTATTTTTATTATTATTAGGTATTTAATATTATTATTTAAATAAGAAAATAATAATTAACCAATGATTATCCAATCATTTATAAAGCCCCATAACCCTCCTTCCACTACACCCTCTTTTTCCATATCCCCCCATAACCCACATTCTATTACTTTTTAATATTCTAATACCCATAACCCCCCACCATTACACATACACTAAGGTGTTTCGCATTTATTCAAGAAATTGAAAGTTTAAATCTTGAAACGCTATGTATACATGTGTGTAATTAAAAACCGGTAAGAAAGTTGTTTTTAAAATAGAATTAGAGAAGTATACATCAAAGCAAGTAAACATTTTTGGGTGGTGGGCGGGGATGAACCGGGTTCCAACTTTGGAGGCTCTCGCTAGGCGACAAGCTGTAACAGGGGTTGATCAGCTATGCTATGTATGTTGGGATGCTACCGAATCCGTTGAACACTTGTTAATATTTTGCAACCATCGTAACTTCATTTGACTGTGCATCAGTAATTGGTGTTGTATCACGCAATTTTTATATTTTAGATTCTGGAACTTATGGAGATTTACAAAGAGCTTCAAGTTAGTAAATGCAAAACGAAGTTGGCCAACGCTATTATCTTAACACCATGTTGTTGTATCTGGAAGGCCCGAAACGAAAAACATTTCAACGCCAAAACCCACTTCCCTACTTAAAGAATTTTCAAGGGTTTAAAAGTACTTAGTTTTCTAAGGTTGCGGAATAGGCCTAAACTTGGCGGTATGGATTGGGACAAATGCTGCAAGTTCAAAGTCGATGATATGGGCTAGTCCCTTCTTGTCTTAACTCCGTAACTCGTATATCTTTTGGTGTTTATTTTCTTTGGGTTTTTTTTTTATCACTGCTAGTTGCTTGGTAGTGTTCTAATGACAGTTTTTACTGTCGTTCCAAAAGAAATGTATATCAAAGAACGAGTCTTGGTAAGTGGTGGTATGTTTTAAGAGGAGTGTAAGAATAAGTACAACTTTTTGTTGCAGGAGAGTACACATAATAGTCTTCAGCGTTGTAGGGCACTATGGCAGGGCTAAACTCTATACATACTTCTCAACCATCAAATCAATTAAAAACACCTTAAAAATCATCTCTAAACATATATCATATGTATAAAAATTTATGAAAGTAAGTATGCTATATCCTATTGCTATATTTGAAATAGATCACCTGTCTAGTCATGAGACTTATGACTAAGTGTTTTCAGGACTTTACTGGGCTTCGTTGATTAAAAAATGTTAATGCATATGTCATGAAAGCAACACAATCATTTGCCTTTTCAAATCGCACCCCCAGTTATGGTTACCATGCCCCTATCACCCCCTTCACGCTTTCCATGCAATGCAATGTCTCTTCTTCCTCTTGCTCACGACGTCCAACCATAGGGGTCTTTTGCGAGCAACATTCCTTTAATGTGGCACCCTGGGATCCCCAACCAATCCCCATAATACATAGACTGAGATATATGGTTTGGAAAAAAATGAAAAATTTAGTGGAAAATTTTGAAAAATTAGTGAAAATCTACGAAATGACCCCTCTTAAAAATCCATCTTGGATACGCCACTGTTTATTTTAATCAATACACATATGTACGTAAATGAATATGCTACGAGACCATAAACTCATGTATTAGCTTCCCATTGTCTATCAACCAAAATCATACTTTGTATAAGAAATTAATGTTATGTAATATTTTCAGTTTCTTTCTGTTAATATGAACACCAACACTTAGACTATCTCCAATGCTAAGGCCGTCCATAGGCGCCCTTAGCTGCCTAGTCAGCTGCCACATCATATCCTTACAAATCCTTATAAATCCTTATAAATCCTTACAAATCCTTAAAAACATCTAATTTCACCTTCAACCCTACAAACATCCTTACATATCCTTACATTTTTCACATCATCACCCATTTTTACTTTTATTTTAAATGCTTAAACTATTATAATATATTTCATATACTATATAATTACTTAATATAACCACTTAGAGGGTGTTTGGGATTGAGTTTGGAGGTGCAAAAGTGCTTTTGGTTAAAAGTGCTTATTAGCTTATGACTTTTTGAAAAGGAGTTTTAAAAAAAGTGTTTGGATTAGCTTTTGGGATGAGAAACGTCAAAAAGTTAATTTATTGCGTTTTTTTAAAGTGTTTCGCTTAACTTATTGCGAATATTGGTTGTATGGGTGGTAGATTTGTAATTTTTTTCCAAAAGTCAAAAGCCAAAAGCCAAAAGCCAGGATTTCTAACTTTTCAAAAACAGCTTTTCCACCCTTAAAAGCCAAAAGCCAAAAGTCAAAACAGAAAGTGCTTTTGGGTTACACAAACAGCTTATTGACTTATTGGCTTTTTGGAAAAGCCAATAAGTCAATAAGTTGTTTTGAAACTCAATCCCAAACACCCTCTTAAACGGGATCTAATCGGAAATTTAAAATAAAAGAAAAGAAACAGGCACACCAGTTAAATAAAATACAAGAAAATATGTTAAAATTGTTTCCAATCACTCAATAAATAAATAAATAAATATGTTAAAAAGGGTTTGAAGTTTTGACCATTTATACCTATACTATACGTCTATACCACTGGGCTTTATTCTTGCTTTCAAAATAAGTTTAACATTGGGTTGTCTATAAATAAATAAAATAAAACAAAAAGGAGCCCACTTCATATATAATATTAACTAGGTTATCTTCTTCATTGAATCTAGAGGCAAATATATGTGGAAGACCCGCTATCCCTGCCTCCACCGGTTAGGTCTTCAAAGTCGGCCAAAAAATTTTCGATTATCCACATTTCAGTAATCGGTAGCCCTTCTCTCAAGCTAAAATCCCCATATAAGGTATTTATTTATTTAATTTTTCTGAAACTCGGCTCAATAACCGAGGAAAAGCACGTCCAAGATTACGGGCTTTTGTTTTCAGGCGTGGATCAGACACTATCCTCCAACGCAGGGATGGATTCAGGCGTGGCTGATGTGGATTTTGGACGCTGTGAGAAGGGCGCGTTGGAGGCAGTCTTAGAATAAAAATGTTATATCAAAAATAGTGACACAAAAAGAATGCCATATAAGTAAAGGGAGTCAAAGTGCAACAATAATAATTCTTCACAAAAACGCCAATTTTTTTATTTTTATTTTTTATCACATTTTCCACTCATACCCATAACCATTTTGGATCTTTTCTACTAATATTACTGCCAAAAATACATATATATTTTTAACATTTTTTGCTGACCATTCTACCCTCTTCAGTTTAGACCAAAGAAAACTTCTACACTCCCATTTTTTACAATTTCACAAACAGGACAAGCTATCAACAGACCTTCACAATGTCTGCAACAACAGAGATGCCTGCATGGCAACAATAACACGCACGCGCTTCTCACGTGACACATCTTGCATACCATCTTCTCTTCTTTTTGTCTTTGTTCCTCATCACCATTACATACTGATTCTGCATCTTCATGTGTTCTTGCTCTAGCTTCTATAAGTTTGCTATTGAGGTCTCTTACTATTGCTTCACTTTCAGTGGCTTTTCTCTCCCATATCTTAGCTTCTTGTTCTGCCATTTGTAAATATGTTTGAAGCCTTTTTGTTCGGATTTTCGCGCTGTTTAAAACTTCATTTTTTTCGTTGATTATCGCCTTCATCTTCGATTCGTAATTGTGCATCAAGATTGCCTCTCTTTTTCTTGTTTCTTCATTTAAAATAGCCTTCAGTTTCTCGTTCTGATTTAACAACGTTTAAACGGGTTAGAGTTAGTTTTGGGTCGTAGACACGTTTAGCTAAACTGGTCATAATCAAATGGACCTAACGGGTTTGCTGGCTGACCCATTTAACATATAAACATGTTTATTTATTTTTATTGTTTTGTGTAATAGATATTTTTTTCCGGGTTAAAAAGTCGTGCTTGTGTCAATTTGTAAATACATGTATCTTGTTTGGAAGTAAATACACGTATGATGTTCGTATTCATGTGTTACATGATATCGGGTTTGCTTGGGTGTGTAAAATTACCGAGTACGCATATGTTTCGGTCCGTCAACCTATGAACACGACCCATTTAATAACCGTAAATTAATAAGTTTAAAATGTATTTTGTGTAATAACTTAAACTATCTAGATATTTTTTTATGTCAATATTTAAAAGTAAGGAAATAAATTTGTATAATTTAAACATAATTTCCCAGAAAAGGTAAAGGTAATTTATATATTTTGAACTTTAAATTAAAGTATTAATATGAAAGAAAAAAATGTAATTTATTTTCTTTTTCGGATTAAAAGGTCTTGTTTAGGTCAACTCGTGACTACAACGTGTTATGTTTGTGTTTATGTGTTACATGATTATCGGGTTCGTGTCATACTTGGCTTTTTATAAAATTACCGGTTCCGTATAGGGTTTGGCTCGTCAACCTACGAACACGACCCATATAACTGACATAAATTAACAAGTTTAAAATGCATTTTGTCTAATGACTTAAACTATCTAGATATTTTTTATGCCAATATTTGAAAGCAAAAAAATAAATTTGCATAATTTAAACATAATTGCTTAGAAAAGGTAAGAGTAATATACAAATTTTGAACTTTAAATAAAGTATTAATATGCAAGAAAAAACAATGTAACTATTTTCTCTTTCCTATTAAAAGTCGTGTTTGGATCAGCTTGCGAATACATGTGTCATGTTTATGTTTATGTGTCACCCGATATTCAGGTTCATATCATGCTTGGCCTTGTATAAGTTTATGGTTTCCGTATAGGGTTCGACCCGTCAACCTATGAACACGACCCATTTAACAGCAGGTAAATCAACAACTTGTAACCATAAAGAATGATAAAACAAAACTGACCTGCAAATGAAGAAAACAGTTCATCTCCAACCTCTGTCTCTCAATCTCAAAAGACAACTTTTGAAATCCAATCTTTTGAGAGTCAATCAAGCCTTGATCTTGTTGATGTTCAAAAGAAGAACAGAGTACTCTGTTTTCATCTCCAAATCCAAAAACAGAGGATCCCATGTTATTATTATGATGGTAATCAGAGTAAATCTGTGCTTGAACAGCCATAGTTACAGAAAAGTTTGAATGGTTATTAAATTTATGAAGGTAGAAGGATCATGCTCTTTATTTGTAACATCAGAACAGAAGCATGACTCTTTTTCTCTCTCTCTCTCTCTCTTTAAAAAGGTTTGAAAGGGTAGTGGTTTAATTCCCTCTTAAATGGGGAGTTACTTAAGGGTATGTTTTGCATTGGTATTTGAAGGATCTTTTGTGTGATGAGAGAGATAGAGGGGGGTTGTGGATACAGGTGATGTGTATGTGTATATATAGGTTCAATAAAGAGAAAAGTGAAAAGGGTCAAAAGAGGAGAGTGGGTAATGGGTCATGCATTTGCTGAGGTTATCAAATGGGTTAAAAATAGTGAGGGTAGAGAGAGTGTTTTGTTGTTTGTGGTACATTTGTCAAGAGGAGAAAAAGTCTTGTGGAGGAAAAGGGAGGGAGAAGTCATGCAGATTTTGTGACTAAAAGATTGGAAAAATTAATCAATCAATATGGAAGTGTGAAATGAATCTGAATTTTGAAATGGTAATCAATACATTTTATAGTTGTGTATCTATAGCTGTGTATCTACTTTTACTCGTGTAACAAAAAACATATTTTTTTTTTCTCATTAGTGTAGACTCAAATGCATATGACACGCAACAGTGCGACACCATGGTGTGTATCAACATTTCACTTCCTTCCGAATTATTAGCAATTCCTATTTTTTTTTTTTTTTTTTTTTTTTTTTTGCCAAGAAACAATGTAAAAGCGACAACTCACATCATATCTATATTTTCAAATATGTTATTGATACATATTAGGTTACGATGCTATTTTGATATGTTAACTTTTTCAGCATGTAAAAACGAAAGTCTTTGTATTCTATAGTTGTGTTTCTACTTTACTTGCGTATTAGACATACTTGTCACCATTAAACCATTAAGATTGACTAAATCCATGAGATACACGACACCAACAACTCATATAACTTCTACATTTTTACATATATTGTTCATATTTATTAAGTTTTGATGTTATTTTCATCCATCTAATTTCATATAAAATGTTCATAAAATCTCGAATCTTTTATATTTTATAAGCATGTGAAAACAAATATCTCTAAGGCCTTGGGGTATACTTTAACCCTCTTTAACTTCACATAGGTTCCATATCACTCAATTTCTCTTATTTCACTCCACATCATCTCAAGAAAATGGTTTAATTCTATTAACTCCATCTAACACTATTGTTTTAATGGTTTTTGGTTTAAAAAAAGGAACAAAATTAATTACGTTTCCTAACACCATGTTAACATGTTAACATATAATCCTTTTAATGCCCCTTAACACAAGGGAGGAGTGGTGTACAACATAGGTTAACATGTCACGTCACTGTTAACGCCCCAAATGTTAGAGTATACCCCATGGCCTAATCTCATCTTATCAAAATGATGATTAATTAAATGCATGTTGGACTATAAAAATAATAAGAATTGTTTGGATTTCTAGCAATGTAAAATGGGTAAGCGGACTTTTCTTACACCATTTCAAATAGGCACAGTAGTTTTATCTTACACGTAACATAGCAATGTATCATGACATCATTATTCCCCCAAATGGTTATCTTCTTCATTTGCCCCAACTTACAACTATTTTTTCCAACTTTGCAATTAATATCCACTTCAATTTAAGAATTTGAAAGATCTAGTTTGGAAGTCCTTAAAATTAATGTCCCAACATTTAATGTCTTTTAACAACCCATCATGTGATCCCCTATTCTTAGAAAGTCCCTTTTAAAAAAATTAATTTATGCCATCTTTACTATGCGAAAAGAAGGGCGAACACCTTTCTCTTCCACATCAGAAGGCTTACGAGTGGCACGCTTTCTCTCCTCCCCTTTCACATTGCTCGCCCTTACCCGTTTGTAGAGAAGGATTTCACTCATACTCTCTTCTCGCCACGTCAAACCTTTTTGTCTTCCCTCATTCCTCTTTTAGGGCCGACCATGTAATTTTTTCTACCTCACAACGTTGGATATGGTCTAATTACCTTATAATTTGATTCTTCAACCTATGCTTTTTTCTAATTTTACTAAATATTTTTTTCGTACCATATGTCTGATCACGGCTGACTACTCACTTGCATTGCTTCCTTACATTTCAAGTATTATCTTTTTGGTCTTTTAATGGTTACGTTTTTTTTTTTTCTCTTTTCTGCTTTGTGACACTTTAACTTTAAACAGCACATAATATAAGTTTTCACACTATAAATTTTATATAGACACATGTGTATACAAAACACTTCTTTTATAGCCACATGTGTCCATCTCGTGCATTATCTTACTCAATGCTGCCTTAATTTATGCTCCGTAGTCTAAAAATATGGATTACTTGGCTCAAGTTATAACATAATTCGAATCTTTGACCAATTATCAAGGACCTAAAATAATTCCATAACAGGGGGCATTTAAGACGACGTGTAATAAAATTTTCTTGTAATGATCGATAATAGACAGGTTAACAATTACAAATAAACTTAAAAAGGGTCATTTATTAATAGAAAAAATTACGCCGTTAGTCCCTGTGGTTTCCCTCCAGTTGCAATGTCAGGTATTAAGGTTTTATTGTTTCACATTGGGGTATTAAAGTTCTAATTTGTTACAATGTAGGGGATTAGGCACTAACCCCGTTTATAATTAACAGACCTGACCCTCACGTGATCTGCACGTGAGGGTATTTTCGTCTTTTTATCTCCAACGTTCATACACCATCATACCACCTCTCTTTATTAATGCTGATCAGTCCCCTGTTTCAAAACCACAAACACAATCATCACAATCACGATCATCAACGACGATCATCCAAAAAAATGGTGTTCTGCAGATGTGGAAGGCAAGCTGCAATCAAAACGTCGTGGACTGAACAGAATCCAGGTCGTCAGTTCTACACATGCTCTGCTGAGGTATTTTTTTTAAACCCTAAAAATTAGGCGATTTTAATAACACATTTTATCTATTTGATGATCGGATGAGTATTAATGGTAGTACATTATATGTTTCACCGTTCAAGATGTTCTTTTTTTTCATGGGTTGAGCCTCCATTGTGCAATCGGACCACCAACATCATTAAAGGGCTAGTGAACTCAAAGACTGTTCTTGAGATGAAAGTGAAGGCTATGAGAGAGGATGTGGCAGTGTATGAATAGTCACTGAAAGAAATGAATGAAACAGTTAAGGAACTCAAAAAAAGTCATGCCAGGGATGTTAAGAAGAGGGATGTGTGGTTGATTCTCAGTTGGATGTTCTTTGTGGTGGTGTTTGCTTGTCTGTATATGTAGAAGGTTTGGTTTGGTAGTCTTTTGTGGTGGTTGATCAACAGTTAACTTAGGTAGTCTAATCTTTTGCTAGTCTTTTGTGGTAGGTTATAATGTAAACAACTCTCATCTTTTGGTAACTGTAATGATGTATTGAGAGTTAGTTTTGGTATTGTAATGTTTGTGAACTTTTTATGATAATGAAAATATTATGGAAACAAGTATATTGTGTGTTGTAGTGTTATATTTGACCCATTTGAATGAATGTAAACTGTTACACTAGCAGCCATATTCCAAGTACATTTGACCCATTAAAGAAGCAGCCATATTTGACCCATTTGACAACTCTTTCTTTTTTTTTTTGAACGGCCAACGAATCAATTCCGAGCACTCTCGGGCACCCTTTTGGCGAATCAGGTACTCGAGAGTACCCGGGCCACCAATTGCCACCAATTCCCGGGAAAACCCGACCACTCACCCGCTCGAAGGCACGACGGTGAAATAGTTGGTAAAACCGGTTGGGATCAGGACTCGAACCCAAGCCAATGGCCGGGTCATCCCTCATTTCCCATCCACCAATGTCCTCCAAATGTAGCTAGTGGGAATTGAATCCAAGTCTCCCATAGAAAACTTTAGGCCCTCAACCAACTAGGCTACAAGTGTTGGACATTTGACAACTCTTTCTCAAAACAAAATTAGATATATAAGATATTAACCAAAACAGGTTCAAATGACATTAAACCAACATGTTTCAACATGTTTCAACCTTGTATCTGAACAAAGGTTTCCAAAACATTAAAAAAAACAAGTCAAACTTAAAGTCAACAGACACAAACTAAAACAAAGGTTTCCAAAACATTAAACCAAAACATCTTCAATTAGCAGCCTTTCTTTTCTTGTTTCCTGGTCTTGAAGGTTCACCATGTGCAGCAGCAGGCTTCTTAGTGGTCTTCTTAACAGCAGCCTTTGGAGCACTTGTCTTCTTAACAGCAGCCTTTGGAGCACTTGTCTTCTTAACAGCAGCCTTCTTAGTTGTCTTCTTCTTTGCAGCTGTTGTTGCACCACCTTGCCCTCTACATGCCCTTCTGTTGTGTCCTTTGTTCCCACATATTCCACAAGTTGTTGTCTTACCCTTTCTGCTCAGATTGTTACCCTTCACCATAGCATCTTCCTTCTCCAAAGCATCCTTCCTTCTCTTTTTTTTGGGCCTGCCAATTGGTTTGTGATATATTGGCTGAAGTAGTTTAGATGGGCACTGAGATCTAGGCCACATTCTTCTTCCATTGATGGGCCCTATCTTATGTGAATAAACCTCTTTCCAAGTACATAGCCAATAACATGGGTCCACCCATTTCTCTGGTATGTCAACCTTTGTACCATGTAGTGCCATATCCCAATTAGTTGCCACAACATGTTTACAAGGGATGCCTGTGAGTTCCCATCTCCTACAAGAACAGGTCTTGTCCACCACATCTACAACACATTGTTCTTCATTATATCCAGAGTTTGAATCCTGAAATTTTGAACCACCATGCCATTTTACAATCAACTTTGAAGCATGTTGCTTAATTTCTTCAAACTTCTCACTGACTTTGGGAGTTAGCACACCATCAGTCCTCTCAATTACTTTGCAGACATTAACTATCCTTTTCATCAAGTATTCCCTAACAAACTCTAGAGCTGTTATGATAGGCTTGTCCCTACCTGTTTACAACTAAAGGTTAAAATCCATACAAAAAAGTTAGTTACAACTAATATAACTTAAGGCAAAATAACCATACCATCAATCAACTTCCCATTCAAACATTCACATAAATTGTTTAAAAGGACATCTGTCTTTGCTCTACCTGCATAAAACCAAACATATGTCATTTTTTGGAAATAAATTAAACAAGAAACTAATGACACATTACCAGTAAAGTGACTTCTTGCCCAATGCTTAGGTGGAATCTGCCTTAACCATTGATGACATTCAGGATTCATTAATTGGAGTTCCACCATCTTATCTTCAAACTCTTGAACTGTAGTTGCAGATGCTATAGACCACAATTGATCCTTGAAAGCCTGACCCCTAAACTGAAGTTGCATATTCTGATTGATATGTCTCAGACAATACCTATGTTCAGCTCTAGGGAATAGGTCCTCTATGGCTGGGATTAGGCCTTTTTGTCTGTCTGATATGAATGTTAAATTGGTTTTTACTATGTCATCCAAATCATCTTTAAGGATATCCAAAAACCAAGTCCATGATGCTTTTGTCTCTGCTTCCACAATTGCATAAGCAATAGGATACAAGCCATTGTTCCCATCCATAGCTACAGCTGTCAACAACTGTCCTGGAAATGGACCCTTCATGAAAGTTCCATCCAATCCTATTATCTCCCTTTTACAAGCTTTGAAACCCTCCTTCAATGGTCCTAAACATATATAAATTCTCCTAAATACTCTAGTATCAGAAGATGGATTAACCTCAGGCTCAACATCAATTTTCACTGTTGTGTTAGGATTTGTTCTCATCAACTCTAGTGCATAATCCCTTAACACCCTGTATTGTAGACTGTAATCACCCATAACCTGTTTTACAGCTTCTGCTTTAGCCCTGAAAGCCTTCATTTTAGATACTCCCATATGATACTTCTTCTGCATTTGGTCTTGTATAGCCTTGACAGGTATGTTAGGATTTGCTTCCAGTTGTTGGATAACCTCCTTAGAAAGCCAGTTAGCAGTAAAAGGCTTCACAGACCTGCTTTGAAGGCATCTGTGTTGTGGGTTATATGTGATAACCTGCCAAGTTGGTTGATCCCCTACTTTTGCAACATACACACACCAGGGACATTTAGTAGGGTCTTCTTTGGTCTTCCTACCACCATCTTTTTGGCTCTTTTGCTCTTTAACCTGTTTTACACACTCTGCTTTTACAATCTGATTACTTGACCCAGCAGTATCATCAAAATATGGAACTAGCCCTTTACAACTTGCCCTGACCCTAACTTGATCATTCCTTTGAAACCAAATTTCCCTCCTAGTTTCTATTGCATGCTTCCTTATTAACTTCTTCACTATACTATTATCCCCAAACTTCTGCCCAACATGGTTCATCCCCGCCCACCACCCAAAAATGTTTACTTGCTTTGATGTATACTTCTCTAGTTCTATTTTAAAAACAACTTTCTTACCGGTTTTTAATTACACACATGTATACATAGCGTTTCAAGATTTAAACTTTCAATTTCTTGAATAAATGCGAAACACCTTAGTGTATGTGTAATGGTGGGGGGTTATGGGGGGTTATGGGTATTAGAATATTAAAAAGTAATAGAATGTGGGTTATGGGGGGATATGGAAAAAGAGGGTGTAGTGGAAGGAGGGTTATGGGGCTTTATAAATGATTGGGTAATCATTGATTAATTATTATTTTCTTATTTAAATAATAATATTAAATACCTAATAATAATAAAAATAATAATAATAATAAAAGAAAATTTATTAAATTAAAAAACAATAATAAAAAAATAATATTTACTATTAAAAAATAATAACCCATCCCACCTACCCCTTTCCCGCCTACTTCTTTTTCTTCCTCCTTTTCTTCACTTCTTCTTTTTCTTCCTCTTCACCTCTTCTTCTTCTTCCTCTTCTTCACTTCTTCTTCCTCTTCACACACACACACTTCAAGAATAATAATAATAATAATAATAATAATAATAATAATAATAATAATAATAATAATAATAATAATAATAATAATAATAATAATAATAATAATAATAATAATAATCATGAAGTAGAGCACAGCGCCCGTTATGTACAAAACGCCATCAGCCGAAAACGCCCTATAGCGCCCCTCGGGGCGGTGTTAGGGGGCGCTATAGAGGATTAAAACGCCACATAACGGCCCACTACACATGCCCTTACTACCGGAATGTCCCTTAAGTACGTTTCATAAACAATAATTAGTGTGTGGGCCCTTTAATTTTTTTAGAAAAATGCTTAACATAAATATCTTGTAAACCTGTAACACAATTATAAAGTTAGTTTATAGTAATGAAACAATTTTGTAAATAAAATCTAAGAATTTATAGACAAACTTTTATATATTTACAAGTTTGTGTATATAAACTTGTGTTGATATGAATAACCAAATAGTTTATTATAATAATAACTAGTACGATTAGAAAAAAATAAAAGACAAAGCTGATGATAATGTTGAACGAGTAATAGTTAAAAGACAAATGGATTAGTTGGTGTCCAGATCGTCTTAAGAATAAACTAGTGGGAATGTCCGCGCGTTGCAGCGGGAAAATCCCGTGTCAGCACTACGTGTGTGTTTGGTACGAAATTCGTTTATGCGAGCAGGATACTGTAATGGGAGCCACACGTTGCAGCGGAATAAAAAATTTGCAATTACAGTGACGGGTGTCACGAATGCTCCTTTGGCGAGCATAATATAACCCTACATCTTCTCGTTAGCTTGTTACTTATATAGTGAACAAAACTTAAAATATTACATATTAAATTTACATCAACCTCACTTATTCATTGCTTAGACCGCTTCGGTTATAAAATGCTAGTAGAGAACCCGTGCTCTGCGGTGAAGTCAACAATCTACATCGTTATACTCGTTTTCCGTTTGTTTTCTAATTGTTTATGTTTTTGTGAGGTTCTAATTTATTATGAGTGTTTCACAAAACTAACTCTGTAAATAAGAAAATAGTTATTTAACAAGAGCATTTTGGCCTAGTAGTATTAAGGTGTTGCATAAAGCTTTGCCTTTTTAAGCGGCGAGGGGTGAAATGGGTGACCAAAAAAATTGACGTTCATTTTTTTCGGGGGGGGGGGGGGGGAGGGGGGGACTTGGTATTACCCTAGTCTGACCAAAGAAACATGCTTTTTTTAAACCACGCAGAAACGTTGCGGCGTGTTAACTCGCCAAATTCAAGCAAAAGTGTAGAAACTATCGTAGAATTAAAAAATAGCAAGTCTAAACGGTAATGAAACCACGTTAAAAGAGGGAAAAAACTTTAATAAATTAATCATTTATGCTTTAATGACTTGTACATTATCATGCACTTACATTAAACAAATCTACGTTCAAATGTACAGTGGCGGATCTAGAAATATTTTTCAGTAGCAACGTTCAAAAAAAAAATTTCGCCATAGTTTCATACAATGTAAAGGAAATAAAGATAACAACATGATAATAGATAATTTCAGACACATACCTAATAGATTTCGCCCCTTCGGTTCTTGAAAGCTTGAAATCGAGTCATTACATCATCTTCTTTGACTTTATCAAAAGTGTCTCTTTCAACCGCGCAAATCAAAGTATTGTTCAAATAGTCCTCACCCATTCTATTGCGTAAATCCGTCTTGATAAGCTTCATCTTAGAAAAACACCTCTCAACGGTTGCGGAACCGCAACCGGCAAAACTAATGCTAACTTCAACGCCCGATAAACCAAAGGAAAAGTTTTATGTTTTTCGGTTTCCACCATTACACGAGCAAGATCACACATTCCATTTAGTTTTGCAAATTTTTCATCTTCCTTTAATGTGTGATAAAATACCGAAAGATCACCCGAAAGGCATCATCTTTCCTCTTCACTAAAATCATTCGGATACATCTCACAAAATGCTAGGATCTTAGGTATGTCAAACTTAGAAAACGAATCACAAGGATTTAAACCCGACATATTATCTATCAAAGTTGTTGATACCTCACTGAATCGACTTTCAAGTTCTTGAATTTGCAAATCCAAAACCGTATTAAAAACTTCAACTTCAAAATGATGCCGGTTAGTAACGACATTCTTACGGTTTCTTTGATTACCATAACTTTCCGACATTTCTACCATCTCAATATTATTTTTTTCACAAAAAGATGTCACCTTTGCCAACATTCCATCAAACCCGTGTTGTCTTAAATTATTCAATGCTCGCTTCGTTCCATTTATCAATTTAGCCGGTTCTAACAAATCTTGGCTCTTTTTTTGAAGATGTTTTGATAGAGCATTTGTGAGGCCTAGAATATCATCTAACAAGTGCATATAAAACACAAAATCAAGCTTCTTGAAATATGATAAAATACCTCTTGCATTAGATCGTTGTTGAATAAGCTCTCCTTCTTCTTTAATAAAAGCAAGTACTTCAACAACTTCCGGAAATAATTTAATCAAACTTATAACTGTTCTATGATGAGAACCCCATCGTGTATCTCCGGCTCGTGCAAGGGAAACCTCTTGGTTTAATCCTCTTCCGGTCTTAATCTCACCTAGAAGTTGATGAGCAAAGCAATGTATGTAATGCGCTGACGGATTATCTCTCAATATCAAAGCTTTTAATCCATTAAACTCTCCTCGCATGTTGCTCGCACCATCATAACCCTGGCCCCTGACCTGTTTAAACAAAATAAACAATTAGCATATAAATATATAATATTTATTAAACTTTATTAATGAAATAGAAACGTATTACTTACTTGATTTATGCTCAACTGGTTATTTGCTAATAAAGAAACAATGGCTTCTTTAAGAGTTGAAGAAGATGTATTTCTCACTTGAGCAATTCCAATTAAACTCTCTTTAACAACTCCGAGTTTGTCAACATATCTCACAACTACGGCCATTTGTTCCATTAAAAACACGTCACTAGACTCGTCTACTAACAAACCAAACACATCTTCTTTAATTTCTTCACAAATCATTTTGGTTACTTCTTTTGCAAAGCAATCGATAATCTCTTTTTGTATTGATGGAGCTGTCAACTTATTATTCTTTTTTGCATTCTCTAATGTGTACTTACCAATATCCGGGTTGTTCTCACTAATCAACTTTAAAACCGCAAGATAAAGACCTTTAGAAGTAGATGTTTCCGATTCATCGTGGCCACGAAATGGTAAAGAGTTTTGGAATAAAAATCCAGCACTACGAACAGAACCCATCAATCGATACCGATTTGCAATCTTTTCTTCCTCGGTATGCTTCTTGACTTGTGCATGAAATGATCCCTTTTGGTTCATAAGATTGTCACATTTTTGCCTCGCCTTATTATGTAAACTATTTTGTAACCCAACATGATCTTTAAAAGCCTTCGGTTTAGCCCAATAAGAAAAGCCTCCACTTGTGAAAGTATCTCTTCCACCTTGATTACCAACACTATTACTAAACAAGTAACAATGTAAGCAATATGCTTTATCTTTTGTAGGGCTATACTCTAACCAATCATACTGTTCAAACCATTTTATGCTGAATCGTCTCTGTTCCTTACCATATTGTGTCCATTTAAATTGATGACCTCGTGGTTGAAAAGCCTTCTTCACAAGATATGCTCTTCGTGTGTCATCTATTTGATTAGGGTGATAGCTATAAATGGGTGGTCTATCAGCGGGATCTGAAGGAAGATCATTCAAATCTATATATGACCTCGCGGATGAAGCCGAATGATTAGGAACAACTGGAATTGAAGTTGTAGCATCATCATCATCCGTTTGCATATCGTTAGCAACATTATTAGCAACATCATCATCCGTTTGCAAATCGTTATCATTATTAGCAACATCATCATCCTTATTTTCAATATTTGGCAAATTACTTGAACCAATTTCAGAATTTTCGGCGGCTTTTCTTTTAAACAAATTGCTAATAAGTGCTGCTTGTTTAGTATTAGAACGTGGTTTCATCTTTATAATCGCAAACCTAATCAATTAATCAAAGACAATATAATCAATTATAACAATCAACTAATCAAGCATTCAACCTAATTAACACAATAAATAACCGGTATATGTAATCAACTATAATAAAGTAATCAACTAATTTCCTAAATCCTAAAACACATAATCAACATTCAACTATATGTAAATAACTAGATAATAAAGCTAATTAACACAATAAGTTAAAAAAAAAAAACCTTACTGCAGAGTGCAGAGCCGCTGCACTGCAGGACAGCAGAGGCGGAGGCCGGTGACAGGCGGCGGAGGCAGCCAGGCAGGGGAGGAGCTGGGTTAGGGTTTGGTTGAAAGTGAAAATCAGATTGTTTGCTGGCTGCTGTCTGTCGAGCTGCTGACCTGCTGTATGTGTTTTATTTTTTTATTTTTTTTCACAAATCAACTAACCAAAAGGGTGGGCATTGGTCTTTGGACTTGGGTTAGGGAAAAGGGTGGGCTTTGGTTGTTGAGTTATTGGCCTATTGGGTTAAGATTACATGTATATTATTGGGTTAGTAACTTAGTATTATAGGATAGGTATTAGATTAGTTAAATTTTTCCAGTTCGGTAAATATTTTTTCAAGTAACGTAACGTGGTAACGTATAATTTCATTTAGTAGTAACGTATATTAAATTTTAGTAGCAACGTAAATTCTATTTCAGTAGTAACGTTTTTAAAAAATCGTAAAAAAAAAGATTCAACTACGCGGGCGTTTTTCAGGAGCAACGGGCGCGGCCCCTAGTAAGCTACTAGGTCCGCCCCTGGTATTCGTTAGAGGTGAGCGACAACGGACACTCTAATTTAAATAAATAATACAGAAGACAGAGTATTAAAACTGAAGACAACGATTCCTTAATTGTACTGCCTTTGATTTGTGTGCTCAAAATTAAAGTAGAGAACTTAGTTTTATAGCCAAAACAAATAGATAAAGGCCCGAATCTTATAAGTTGCATTATTCGGGTTTAAATTTCACTAACCATTAATGCATTTGTTCACTTTAAGCAGAGTTAATACACACTAGTGGAGTGCTCGTACGATGCAGCGAAGACCACAACACTTTAATTGATGATTTTAAGGGTGTGTACAAGCTGTTGTTTGGTTCACTTCGGTTTTGAGCCATAACCAAAACCAAAATTTTTGATTAAGATATTTCAAAAACCAATTGGCTTCAATTATTCATTTGTTCCCGTTTGGTTAATCGGTTATGAATTGGTCCAACTGGTTTTCAATAAATAACTGAAAATTTTAATTAATTAATTAATTAATTAATTTATTTTGTTATTGTCCACTCCTTTATATGAATATTTTTTAATATCTTTGTTCGAAATTCATTATAAACATAATCTTTCTTCTCCGATCATAGAATCCAGTAACCGTATAGTTTAGATTAGATTAGCCATACATAGTAATTTTAGAATTCAAATCGTTATCTCATGAATAAAAACACGGCTTTCATTATTGATTTCTCGATTTCTATATAGTACTATCAGGTTTATAAAAACTTTAACTTTTATAAAGTACCTAATTGTATGTAAAAGATTATAAGAAAGCATGTAGTATTATGACTTATTTTTTATATATATTTTATTTAATGTGTTTAAAATATATGTAGAACTAAATGTCATGAAGGTCTCATAAACATCTCATGACTCTTGATTACCTTTTGATTAAATATGGTGTTTAAAAGACAATTTTACTCTTAAAAGGTAGTTATTATATGCACTGTATGTTGTATCATAAGGAATCAAACTTGTACCTCTTAAGTTTTAAGAAGTCCTTAGAAAATGCTTTATAATATAGTATAGATATAGATATAGATATAGATATAGATATAGATATAGATATAGATATAGAAGTATAGATATAGATATAGATATAGATATAGATGGTAATGTTTAACTAGTGTTAATGGCAATCGGCAACAACATCGTTTACAATCAACACTATTAACTCAAGGAGTCAGATGTTGTAGTGAGATATGCAACTAGAGTCTTACACAAGGAAAAGAAACTTGGCCGTTCCACATGTCAATACCGGCAACATTGAATTTTATGGTAAGAGGAAAGTGTAGCACCTAACTATTTGGATGACATCGTTGAGAAATGAGAATTTAGCAAACTTATAAAGAGATGATACCTTCAACTGATGGCATCTACTGTTTAGAAACTGGTTCGAGTGTTTGCATTTAATATTTATGTCTATAGGTCATGGATGTGCACAAATGGCCGGGTGGGTAGTTTACTAGGTTTTGTTAATTTTTTTTGAACGACCAACAAAACGTTTATTAGATAAACCTGAAGCTAGCAGGTAGCTAGCACATACACCATAAATGCTAATTATTTTTAACATGCAACTTTGAGCATTGATATTTCTTTCAATTTTAATCTCTACTTGGATACATCTTACTTCATCTAGCAGATACCATCTAGGAGAATGCAAACTCATATTAAATATATGCATATATGTTGAAATATGACATCTATATTTGATATAAGTTAAATTAGACATATAAAAGTACCCGTTTAACTCCTGTTTATATACGTTTTTGACCTTATACACGAGGAATCGGTACTTATTTGAATATCTTTATGATTACAGGTCTTAAACAATGTCTCGGAAGAAAAGCCGAAGAAAAACGAAGGTTTCTGCGCGAGAATTGAAGACTGTTCATTCTGAACGGCCTTTCAGTATATGTGAACGGCTGTTCACATTGTCAAATATTATTAGCAACATTCTAGAAGCCTACGTCACTGCACCAGAGATTTATGCCCACTTGTCAAAGTGAACGGTCGTTTAGTCAAAGTGAACGGCCGTTCACTCTTCACAGACCCTTTAAAACAGAGCAGAACCCACTGTATTCAGCATTGGGTATTTTCTGGGCGATTTTCTGGATTTTTGAATGTCACATCCCAACCGATGGCAGAATACATCGGGGCGAGACTTGGGATAGATTGTTCAAAGACTTCATGACACTAGAATTCGTGACAATATAATTTAAAGATAAAATTTCATTCATAGCATAATCATTGTCTAAAAGATAACGAAATACAAATTGTTTCATGAAAAGGAAAGTATAACATCAAAACATAGAAAATTAAACTAGTTGCGAGTTTCTAGTCCAATTCTAAGTAGTTTTCTTGATAAACCTGCATTAAGCATTTCCTGCAACATGTATAAAATATCCGTTAACACATAAAGCATTGGTGAGCATACTAGTTTGAGTCTAAGTACATAGTATAGAAAAGTCTACTCGAATCATCATGTTATAGGCATATGCACGTAGAACCATACAAACGGCAACAACACTCGATAACACAAAAGACTTCATCTTATCATGACCCATAAAGGGGGCGGCGTGTCAACCTATAGCGCTATACATGTAAGGTAGGTTGTTAACTAATCGTACATTTGTATGTGAGACTTTGAATTCTAGCATGGCATAGCATAATAGCATTTAGATTGAGAATAATAGTTTTTAAGAGTATGAAATCGTTTAAGTTTTGATAGTGATACATGTTGAGCCCCAAAGAATAAAGAATTAAAGGGGGACAAGTATGAACTCACCTTTGGGTGCGTCTTGATATAGTTCCAAAGATAAGTCTTGGAAGATTAAGCTTTAGCTCCGATTAATTAGAGTTAAGAATTAGAGGGTCTTAGGTTCGAGTTTAGATTATAGAATTACGAGAGTCATGCAAGCCTTTTAGGCAAACCAAAACACAAATCGCCTTTAAAGGCAATCCGGATGGTCATGAGAATAAGTTAGACCAAACACAAAATCATCATAGATGATTCGGATGGTATAAGGTTAGGAATGTGAATCCATTTGATAGGTTCATGTCATAAACACTTCGTTTATGGAATAAATGTGGGTTTTGGACACGGGATTTCCCCTTTCTGGTGTGGATAAATCCGTAGCACAAGAAGGGTCAAGAGAGTTGGTAAGGTAGGGTGTAACCACAAACCTTCCAAAGATTAATAATAAGCTAGTAAGATAGAAACATGAAAGTATATGCTTATATTATTATATAGTATAGTTAAGATGTATAAGTAAAGTTTGGGGACTGATTTGGATGAGTCTTGACTCTCCCTTGTCACCCAATACCATAGCACAAATCTCTCTAACTTTAGATTGTTAGTAGAATTGGTTGGTTCCTTCACAACAAACTATCTTAGGACATAAAAATAATTCAGAAAACAACCACCTTTGGGACTTCTTTTAGGTGCTCTACCCTTATCACACTTCTGTGGATAAATGTGGGGAAGATCCTAGAGGTTTCTCCAAGGAGTTTTAGATGAAAAAGAAGAAGAAAAGTAGAATGAAAGTTGAAGTTTTAAGCCAAGAAACTTATTGATGCAAACCAGGAAGTTTGGCTTGAAAACTTGAAGATTAGAGAGTTTTAGAGATGCACAAAGGATTAAGGAGTGGGGAGTGGTTGTATTTATAGGTGGGTTAAGGTGGTCGGGTATTAAATGGAGTAAATGGGGTGGTTAGGAAGAGATTAATGGGGTTAAGAGTTTAATTAATAGCGGTCATGGTGGTGTAATGCTACTGTATGTTGTTGTCGTTTCGAAATAAAAAAAAGAAGCGATAGAAAAAAAAAATTAAAAAAAACAAACGAACATCTATGATGTTGTTTGCCTTAGAAGTAAATATAATGTACAATCAGTGATTACAAATACTATACATCAATGTTTACATTATTAGAAACTACAACAAAATGTTTAATTGGTCACGCTTAGCTTTTCTATTCTTTTTTTTTTAAATAAAGTATTAGTGTTAAATATATATGTTTTATAAATAAACATATTAAGATCTTAATTAAATGAGTTCCTTGTAACAGTGCCTAAATTGAATAGGGTAAATTATAATGATGACCCGTCATGAATTGGTAGGAGTAATATACAAGAAGCGAATAAAGGTGAACTTGAAATTTGATAAATATAGAATTTAAATTATATATAAAAGTAACAAAAGTTACGCGATGTTACAGTCTCCCCTACTTTAGGAAATTTCGTCTCGAAATTTAATTAGGAGTCATCCTTTTGAAAAATAGGTAAGTGGTTTGATATGAGAAGAAAGCTTGTTAGCTTATTACGTTTAAAGCGAATACGGTATCTACTCACTTGTGCGATATTTATGCCCGTAAAAGAAGTACTTTTAAAATTTTACCCAAGGTTGTACGTAGAAATTTGAGAACTTAACCGACATAAGCATTTTGTAAATAGTGAAATAAGGGGTATGTATAAATAGGTTTGTATATGGAGTTGGTGCAACAAGTTTTGGAAAAGTAAGTAAATATACAGTATAACATACATGAAATAGTAAAAAAAAAAAAAAATCTTGTGAAGGTAGGTAAGTATACTGTGTATAAGAAATAGTAAGAATTTTAGGAAAGTAAGTATTTATACGGTATGAAATAGTGAAAATTGAAGGTAGGTAAGTATATTTGTATAACATATAGAAATTTTGGGAAAATAAGTAGTTATACGGTATATCATATATGAAATAGTAGAATTTGTTGGCTTGTAAAAGAGGTGTCTTTGGGTAATTGGGGGGGGGGGGGGAATAGTAAAAATGTGAGCATAGTGAGTGACTAGATGTGGGAATGAGTAGTATAGAGTAATAGATATTTGGTTTGCATAAGGTTGAAAATTTTGTTAGGAAAAACTTTTTATAAGTGATTAAATAAATGAGAATTGGACTATTTGAAAAAAAGCTTTTTGGCGAAATAATAGTAGTTATTTAGTTTTGAAATCCAGTACATAATAAGTCAAGGAATATATAAAGTGAGAGACGAATCTTGTTTTACATGTATAAATGCTTTTAGAGATTAAGGCCAGAGCTTACGGAATTTAGAAATAGATTCTTGATAATGGAAGGATTGCTGATTAAGCAAGAAAAGCACGAGGAAGGAACGAAGTTCGATGGAGATTACAAGTATAGATTATTCTTAGCATGGATGTTGTTACATAGTAAAGAGTGTGGTTCAAAACAAGGTTATAATATGCATAAAGATAAATAATGCAAGTGTAATTAGACTAGTAAACTATAACATAAACGGTATCGCAAAAGATAAATAACGTAAGTGTTGGTCAAAGTTTTAACTCTATACCCAAAACTTCTCATGGCACGAATAACTCTACTTTTGGTAGTATGATAGGACATTTATGTATAGGATGTACCGGCGGCGTATTCACCATGTCGTTATCATATCTCATCCGTGTTGTTATTCAAGTCATGATAGGTTACACACAATGGGACTTGTTATTTTGTCCATGCGCCCAATTTTTGTAATCACGTGTGCACCCGTAATTGGTCCAATTGTCGTATGGTCCACATAATTTGTCTTAGTTATGCATGGGTCGGTAGTGGACACAAAATACTTATACACAAAGAAAAAGGTATTAAACTAAGGGATTAAACAGTTTTGATTGTTGTAAACATAGCAAGCAACGTGACATGCAAACACATAATGTGACAAGGCATTAAGTAAGTTTTTATTTATTTATTTTTTTGTTGTTAATCGCACGCGTTTTTGGCATGGAGGTATGGTTTCATGACATAATGGTGTAGACTTGTGCATATGTGGTTACGTTTAGATGTATAAAATCAAACAAAAACATGGACAATTGGATTTCTAATGAAAAATTCACGCGTAAAATGTTTTGACTGAAGGCAACATAAAATTCGAGTTTATTACAAATTGAGTTTATGGGTAGTGAGCAATTTAGCTTTTTAAGATTTAGGGTCAAGTTTGATGAAAGGAAAATTTAGTCCGTTCGATGTTAAAGAAAAACAGATCTAATTGAAGTGGGGAAAATTTAGTGTAAAAGTCTTACCGAAGATGGACGTTTGATTTATGAAAAATCCATTTTATTAAGCGAGAAAAAATAGTTTATTGACAATTTTAGTTTGGCGTTGATGAATATTTTGACCCGTGATACAATTTTAAGAGAAAAGGTTTTATAAAGAAGTATGTTATTTGTTTTAGCGTGTCTTTGCTCACAAGTCCTATTTACAAAATAATTTTTTTTTAAACACTTTTACCATTTAGAATCTTGTTTGTCATACAAACTCGACGCACACATTTGTTAGTGGTTTGAAGGTTTAAAGTGGGGATTTTATAGAAGAATAGGCATTCTCTTAGGAATAGTAGGGAGAATTTTGCTTAAAATTTTTGAAAAAGATTGTGCGCGAGAAGAAAAGGGTTTTGCTATGTTATTCATAAAAGAAAATTTTACATCTGAATAATTTCTTGAAAACGTTACATATGGAAATTCATTTTTTTTAAAAAAAAAAAGAAAAATCAATCTTCTTTAGTGTGGTGAGTGGGTATTCCAGCATCGTAGATCACCATGGCAAGTCTTGGGCACTGGTTGCGCCCATGGGTTGGGTCGTTGCACTCGGAGCATATCCATGCATTGGTTTTAGTGGGTGAGGTAGTGCTAGTTGTTTTTTTTTTGGATCGTGGTTTAGTGGTGTGGTGACATGTTTTCGCTAAATGACCATATGCATCACAGTTGGCGCATATGCGGCATGGTGTGTGAGTGGGATGGTGGAATTTACAACTCTTGCCTAACGGATGGGTTCCACGGTACTGCTTTTTGTTGGGTATCGGAGTCTCAGGGGTTGTCGAAGTATGGCTTCGTTTGAGGGTTTTGCATTTTCGGTTATCCTTTTTCGTTTGTTTGGTAGGAGTATGGGTAGAAGGTTTAGTATCTACATGGTTTGTGCTATCCTGGATGGTATCGCCGGGGTTTGGAATTGGGTTTGTTGGTGTCTCTAGGTTAGGGAGGATCTTGACTAGTTCTTGGGCAATAAGACTTGCCAGTTGGTTGAGATTGATGCTGTTGAGACGGGAAGACATCTACGAGAATCATAAGAAAATTTGCATAAGCGTTTTTAAACAAGGTGACTTTTGAATTTAGGAAATAAGTTACTAGAATTTTGGTTAACAATGAAAAGCTTGTGGGTAAGATTAGATCGGTGAAATTGATGCAAATTTGGATAATCAAAATAAATAAGCTCAAGTTGTTCTCATAGACTTAGTATGTAAAATCAAGTTACACGTATAGTAAGCAAGTTTCACATTATTCAAATAGCGTAACACGTATGTATAAGCAAATATGGTGCGCTTAATTAGCATAAAAGGAGTTTTGATTTATGTTGATTGCGATAATTAGTATTGTTTGGAGATCGCGAGAGTAGATTGTAAATGCGAGTCTTGAGATCATATGCGAGTGAAATAAATCAAATATATAATGAAAGCATAGTATGAAAACAACATTGAAAGTAATATTAACATAAAATGAGAGGATTGTTTTAAACAAACAATTGGATGTAGGATCGACGAACGGGTCACCCGACAATCACGAGGTTTATATTCAGAGTGCGAAATCCTCTAAATATGTTCTAATAACAGAAACAAACACGAAACAATGATATACAAGTAATTAACACACACAAATGGGTCAAAAGATTAAAGATTTTATCATTAAACAGAGCACGAGTGTTTACAATGATCAAACCAGACCTTTCAGACCAGGGGAGGGTGTTTGGAGAGTGTGTGTGGCAAGAACTCATGATTAGGGCAATGATTGGGCCTATTTATACCCCTTGTACTCGTACAGACCAGTATTGGCGATTGGATGCTATCCACCATGTATAAATAGCGATTGGGCCTTAATCGCTAGATGATACTGGCGATTAGACATGTAATCGCGTGAACAGTACCACGAATGCAGTCTAATCGCCTACTTATAAATCCTAATCGCCTAATTAACCCAATCAGCCTAAAAACGCGTATAAACACCTCCAAACACCCCGAAACTCGTCCAAACAACATATATACTAGCCTAGGGACATCATGCACTAACATTGGAGTGTTTCGGAATGGAACTAAGACTAACCAAAGTGATTCGAATTTACCTTTGAGTTCGAAAACATGCTTTGGCCTAATAGGTGGAAATACTCTCGCTGAAACTTTCGGTTAACGGTATTCACCCTTCCAGTTACTACATGTTCCTTGTCATTAGTAAATTTGAGATTTTGGCGAGATTGAAAAAAAATCATGGATTGAAACTAATCGCTAAGTTGCGGATTTCACTCCAATCTTAGCGAGGTCGTTTCTTGAGTGTGGTTTGTACACTTTGTCCAACATGGTAGGAAAATTATTTCTAACCTTCAATTGGTAAGTGTCCACTAGAACGAGAATTGTGAAATTTCCACCAAGGTGAGGATATCACTCCTATCTTGGTGTAGTTTAAAAAACACATAAAATTTACGGGGATTGAAAGTTATCACCAAAGTGAGGGTTTCACGCCTATTTCGGTGATTTCCATTCGTTTGTGGTATACGAGTGTCTTCGAGTGTAGAGTAATCCACTAATAGGAAGATAAATTTTAAAGACGAAAAGGATAGAGTAGAAGCAAGATAGGGAGAACAAGTATATTAAGCATGAATAAAGGAATGGTCAAAAAGGTATTTAACTATAGTCTAGGTCAAACATGGCAATTTTTCCTAATTCCCTATAGTCATGGCTCTGATACCAATCTGTTACACCCCAATCGATGGCGGAATACATCGGGGCGAGACTTGGGATAGATTGTTCAAAGACTTCATGACACTAGAATTCGTGACAATATAATTTAAAGATAAAATTTCATTCATAGCATAATCATTGTCTAAAAGATAACGAAATACAAATTGTTTCATGAAAAAGAAAGTATAACATCAAAACATAGAAAAGTAAACTAGTTGCGAGTTTCTAGTCCAATCCTAAGTAGTTTTCTTGATAAACCTGCATTAAGCATTTCCTGCAACATGTATAAAATATCCGTCAACACATAAAGCATTGGTGAGCATACTAGTTTGAGTCTAAGTACATAGTATAGAAAAGTCTACTCGAATCATCATGTTATAGGCATATGCACGTAGAACCATACAAACGGCAACAACACTCGATAACACAAAAGACTTCATCTTATCATGACCCATAAAGGGGGCGGCGTGTCAACCTATAACGCTATACATGTAAGGTGGGTTGTTAACTAATCGTACATTTGTATGTGAGACTTTGAATTCTAGCATGGCATAGCATAATAGCATTTAGATTGAGCATAATAGTTTTTAAGAGTATGAAATCGTTTAAGTTTTGATAGTGATACATGTTGAGCCCCAAAGAATAAAGAATAAAAGGGGGACAAGTATGAACTCACCTTTGGGTGCGTCTTGATATAGTTCCAAAGATAAGTCTTGGAAGATTAAGCTTTAGCTCCGATTAACTAGAGTTAAGAATTAGAGGGTCTTAGGTTCGAGTTTATATTATAGATTCACGAGAGTCATGCAAGCCTTTTAGGCAAACCAAAACACAAATCGCCTTTAAGGCAATCCGGATGGTCATGAGAATAAGTTAGACCAAACACAAAATCATCATAGATGATTCGGATGGTATAAGGTTAGGAATGTGAATCCATTTGATAGGTTCATGTCATAAAAACTTCGTTTATGGAATAAACGTGGGTTTTGGACACGGGATTTCCCCTTTCTAGTGTGGATAAATCCGTAGCATAAGAAGGGTTAAGAGAGTTGGTAAGGTAGGGTGTAACCACAAACCTTCCAAAGATTAATAATAAGCTAGTAAGATCGAAACATGAAAGTATATGCTTATATTATTATATAGTATAGCTAAGATGTTTAAGCAAAGTTTGGGGACTGATTTGGATGAGTCTTGACTCTCCTTTGTCACCCAATACCATAGCACAAATATCTCTAACTTTAGATTGTTAGTAGAATTGGTTGGTTCCTTCACAACAAACTATCTTAGGACATAAAAATAATTTAGAAAACAACCACCTTTGGGACCTCTTTTAGGTGCTCTACCCTTATCACACTTCTGTGGATAAATGTGGGGAAGATCCTAGAGGTTTCTCCAAGGAGTGTTAGATGAAAAAGAAGAAGAAAAATAGAATGAAAGTTGAAGTTTTAAGCCAAGAAACTTACTGATGCAAAACAGGAAGTTTGGCTTGAAAACTTGAAGATTAGAGAGTTTTGGAGAGAGTTTTAGAGATGAACAAAGGATTACGGAGTGGGGAGGGGTTGTATTTATAGGTGGGTTAAGGTGGTAGGGTATTAAATGGAGTAAATGGGGCGGTTAGGAAGAGATTAATGGGGTTAAGAGTTTAATTAATAGCGGTCATGGTGGTGTAATGCTACTGTATGTTGTTGTCGTTTCGAAATAAAAAAAAGAAGCGATAGAAAAAAAATGTTTAATTGGTCACGCTTAGCTTTTATTTTCTTTTGTTTTTAAATAAAGTATTAGATGTTAAATATATATGTTTTATAAATAAACATATTAAGATCTTAATTAAATGAGTTTCTTGTAACAGTGCCTAAATCGAATAGGGTAAATTATAATGATGACCCGTCATGAATTCGTAGGAGTAATATACAAGAATCGAATAAAGGCGAACTTGAAATTTGATAAATATAGAATTTAAAATATTTATAAATGTAACAAAAGTTACGTGAGGTTACAGTGAAGCTGCTGAGAAACCGTGTAACACGCTCGGGAGGAGATCGGGATCAACTATCATTATCCAATCCATCACATTAGGCATTTTATGGTTTGATTCTTAAACTTATATTATGTTCAAATCAGTTTGTTTCAGCCTAAATGTGATGTTTTATGTTATGTATTTGTGAACCTACGGGTAAAAACACTACTATCTAGTAGTTAGAACAATCGTTGTATGTTTAATCATGTTTTGTATGATTTTGGCGTTTTTCATGTTTGAATCTTGATGATCATATTGCAAACATGTTTCATTGTTGTTGGATTTCTAGTTATGTATGTATGACTTTGATGATTATCGATTTGTGTTAGTTGGATATGATATACGTTAAATTACACATATAAAAGTCCCCGTTTAACTCCCATTTTGATACGTTTTTGACCTTATACACAGGAATTGGTACTTATTTGGGTATCTTTACGATTTCAGGTCTTAGACGATGTCCCGAAAGCATAACAGAAGGAAAAACAGAGTTTTCGGCGCGCGAACAGGACCTTAGGCCTTGTGAGCGGCCGCTCACTCTCTGTGAGCGGCCGCGCACGCGTCCTAATATTTATGGAGACCTTCTGGAAGCCCCACGTCAGCTAACGAGCAACTTTTCCACTTTTTGAAAAGTGAGCGGCCACTCACAGGCCCTGTTCTGCTATATAACTTCCATTCAGCTCACTGATCAAATATTGGGTCTTTGGGGAGCGATTTCTGGCGATTTTCAGGGCTTTTGAAGTGCTGCATAGGCGTGGAACAAGCTCGGGAAGCCATGCGATTCATCCTTCATCATCCAATCCATCTCATTTGCATTTTTCTATGGTTTGATCCTTTAAACTATTATGATCCAAATCTGATTTTGAATGCTTATTTTGATGTTTGTTTAGTTAATCGTACGCCTACGGGCAAGAACATTAGTATGTAGTATGTTAAACAATCATTTGTATAGTTAATCATGTTTTGTATAAATTTGGCGTTTTTCATGATTTAATCTTGATGATCATAATGCAACCTTGTTTCATTGTTATTGGATTTGCGATTGTGTTTGAATGACTTTGATGATTGTCGAATGTGTTAGGCGGATAAATGTTGAAAACCCGGCCGTTTAATCATCCGGTAGTAGACTAGTTAACTTGTTAATAAGTTTACACCATGAAACTATAACCGGGTATTGGTTTGGTTAAAGTCAGTCGAATAACGGTTAAAAATGCTTACCGGCACGTAAAAGGGTTTTAAAAGCTTAATGGTGCCGTTACTGATCTTTGACACGGTTAATGATCTTTGGTAGTTATTTTGGTAAAAATAGTGATCTTAGTAGATCTGTGTTCAAAGTTGGTAAAATGGATTACGTTGTGAAATGCTCTACTTTATGCTAGCCTAGGTGGCTGTATTGTGTATTCGGTATCGCTTTCCTGAATTAGTGAGGTTAGAAAACTCTTTACAGATGACTAACTTATCTTTAGATGATTTGCATGAGATCATATCAGTTGCTCGCTAATAAACGACTTGAAGTGGTTAACGTGTGTATTCGTGTTAGCATTCTGTATAGTTGTCATGTTAGGATGCCCAAAAGGGACACTAACTGTCGGAGAATGGGAATGTTGATCACACGCCTTTATTTTATACGATATGTAGATGACATGCTAGGGTTGATATATTATAGTCTATATAGATATATTTTGTATTTGGAGTCTTACATATGTTAATTAGATATTTTAGAATTAATTTAGTTTAAAACAAACTTTCACTATCTTTTCTTACTGGTAAATTGAGGATAGAGTTTAAGTACAATTGCTCCGCGCGTGTCCATGGATTGATATCTGGTTCTTATCTGTACATTACTACATATATGATAGGGTACACTTGCCCTATTGTGTGTGTTTTAATATTAAGATCTAAACCATTTTTATAAATATTAAAGCAGAAACGTGTGTTATTTCATTGTAAGATTATGTGTATATACGCACACGTCAGGATACATGTTGAAAACCGTTCGGTTAATCGATCGGTAGTAGACTAGTTAACTTGTTAAAGTGTTTACACCATGAAACTGGAAACGGATATTGGTTTGGTTAAAGTCAGTCGAATAATTATTAGAAATTCTTATCGGCAAGTAAAAGGGTTTAAAAAACTTAATGGTGTTGTTACTGATCTTTGACACGGTTGTTGATCTTCGTGAGTTATTTTGGTGAAATGGCGATCTTAATAGATTTGTGTTCAAAGTTGGTAAAATGGAATAGTATGTGATATGCTCTACTTTATGCTAGTCTAGGTGTTCGTATTGTGCATTCGGTATTGCTTGCCTTGATTAGTGAGGTTAGAAAAATCTTAACAGATGACTAACTTATCTTTAGAAGATTTGCATGAGATTATATCAGTTGCTCGCTAATGAACAATTTGAGGTGGTTAATGTGTGTTATCGTGTTAGTTTTCCGTATAGTTGTCATGTTAGGATTCCCGAAAGGGATACTAATTGTTTGAAAATGGGAATGTTGATCTCACGCCTGTTTAACATATGTTATGTAGTTGACATGCTAGAGTTGTTATTATAGTGTCTTATACATATATTTTGTATTTGGAGTCTTACTTATGCTTATTTAGTGTTTTAGATATAATCTAGTTTAAACAACTTCAAAACTATCTTTTACTGGTAAATCGGGGATAGAGTTTAAGTACTATTGCATCCGCTCACATCCATGGATCGATATCTGGTTCTTATCTGAGCTTACTACACATATGACAGGGTACACTTGCCTTTTTGTGTGTGTTTTAATGTTAAGGTCTAAACCATTTTTATAAATATTAAAACCAAACGTGTGTTTATTTTAGTGTAAAATTATGTGTATAATCGCACACGTCAATATTACTTGTGAGTTGTTTGTATCACATACTTATAATATGTTTATTTTTGTTTCATGATATAATATTTCAACTGGGTGAGATGGACATGGACTTGCTGCTGGACTTATTTTGCTGCTGCTGGATTTATTTTGCTGTTGACTGTTAAGCTGTTGGTTTGGACTACTGCTATTGGTATGGGCCCAACCCACAAAGAATATAAAGCTAGGTAACCCTATCAGAAGGTTCTAGGAGCATATATAAATAACCTCTTTCTCTCACATCGATTATTATTCAGATCATATCTTACGTTTACTTTCTCTCTCTCTCTCTCTCTCTCTCTCTCTCTCTCTCTCTTTCTCTCTCTTTCTTGGCGATTAGGGTTTTCTTTGTAATCTGTACTTATTCATCTCGAATAAGTGCGTAGGTTAGTGATTATCCAGTCTTGTCGTGTCACAGGTTATGGTGTGTAATCTCTTAGTGATTTAGAGAGTTGTAGTAATCGTTTCTATATTTTGACAGGTTCTGTGTTGAAAGTTCTTTAATAAAACTTTTACATTCGGTTAGAACACATCTTGTACCATTTGACATGGTATCAGAGCATTGCTCTGTTTTTTATCCGGTTTGCTTCCTTTGGTTTTTTGGTATTTGAAGATCTGATCTCCGATCTTAGATCTGTTTCTTCGGTTGTGGTTTTGTTCTTGTGTCATGTACAGATCTGTCTTTCATACTCATAGATTTGGTCTGTAGATCTGTTGTCTAGGTTGCTCGATAAGTTGGTAGATCTGTAGTTCTTGATTCCGAAATTTTTTCTTAGAGTTGTTAATGCTGGGATCAGGTTCTTGACGATCTGGTGACTGTTCCAAGGGAGGAAAACGTCAGAAGTTGCTGGTACTGCTTCTTGAATCTATAACCCTAAGTGAAGGTTATAGGTTCTTGAAATTGCTAGAAGGAGACCCTCACTTGGGAGGAATTCCGGTGAGATTCTTCCATTATTTTTTGTTTTCAGTTTTTTATTATTTTTTTGGAATTATGTATCATATTGTCAGTTGAGTCTAGGCATATTTTATCCGGGTTAGGGAGACCGGTTTGATTTCACAGGGAGATTCACACCTTGTTTTACTTGTTGCATACTCTGTGTTGCATTGACGTTGTTTGGTCTTGAGTCTTGATTATTTGCTGCGTTGTTCAGTAGTTTGTTTGTTGACTCATTGATAGATCTGTGAGGGCTTGTCAAGTGATTAGATTTTTTTTAGACCAGATTCCCTCGTTAAGACATATCCAGGCACCATTGAGTGATGAAACTGGAATATTGACACTAACGTGGTTTCGTCTGTTGAGTGCTTGTGTGCTTATTATTTTGTTGATATTCTGCGTTGGTTTGTGTGTTGTTGTTCACCATGTCTAATGATGATAGTAGTAGTAATACAAGTGAGGGTTGGGCTGCTATAACCACTTTGGTTAGTAAATTAGATGCAAGTGATCCGTTGTATCTTCAGGCTAGTGATTCTGCTAACTTGACTATTGTGAGTATAAAGCTGAAAGGGACTGAAAATTACACTGTTTGGGCAAATGCTATGATTTTAGCTGATGTATTGTAAAATACATTTATTTCCAGTGTAAAGTTTGTGTAATTTTAGAGTCATTTAGATAGTGCTTTTATTAGTTTTAGGGTTGTACCGGTCTATTTTGTTTAGTATAGGTTTTTATAGATTTTTATTAGTTTTGAGTCAGTTTTAGTGCTTATTTATTTATTTTATATTTTGGTAGGTGTTCGAATGGACGTTGGAGCGTAAACGAGTAACTTTGGTCAAGTCAAGAACACCCGAATCGAGAGCGCCGAGTTATAATACTACTATTACTACTACTACTAATAATAATAATATAATAATAATAAAAAAATAAAAAAAACAAAATAAATATTAGGTGGGCTCGTGGCCCACACAAAATTTGCAAAAGGTCGGTGCACAATTAATGGGACTTTTGACGGCATATGGAATATATATATATATTCATTCAATTGGAAGATAATGATCATCATTCATTCACACCAGCCACTTCATTGGCACGTGAATTCCAAGAAGGAATTTTGAAGAGCAGCCTAAGGAATTTTGGAGAATTTTTAGAGACGGGGAAGGTTCGGGTGCACTAAAGATTAATTATTTGAAGACCCGGGGTTTGTTTATTTGTTTTAATTATTTAGAGACATGATGAAATTGGTTTTTATAAACTTTGAATTTATGTTTCTAAATATTATGAGTAGCTAGACTTTTATGGTTGCTTAGGTTTATGAACTAGACACGTTTTGCAGTTTTTAATGATTTTTGGTTTTTAATTTGATGTGTAGGATTACATGACTTTAATTTTATTGTTGGATTTGATATATGTGTGTTGGTGTTAATTTTATTTGAAGTTTGTTTATTGGTTTTGTGGAGCTAGGCATGTAGAGATACCCCCTAGGCCTTAAAATCAATCTAGTTCGTCAACTTAGGTTAGCGTGCTAGTATCTGTAGTTGGAGTACGACACAAGTATAACAAACTAATATAATAAAATTAACTAAGACGTGCAGTCCATTCTTGAGGGTGAGAAATCTAACTCGAGTTTGCTAGGTAACTAACTAGGCATTGTTCGGTAGTTGGCAAGCGCTAGGGCGGGAGTCGCTACTTGTCCGTGTTTAGAGTTTTCCTAGGTTTTCTTCAGTAGAGTTTAAGTCTGCTTCATAGTTAGAAGGTTTTAATCCAGGAGAGGTTTTAATCTGATTTCTGTGGGATTTTGGTACGCTAGGGCGATCCGGATCCATCTTAGCATTTCTACACTTGTCCCGCCTTGAGTCTAGTGAGCCATCCTTGACAGGAGGTTTATTAGGTAAGAATAGGGTCTCAAGTTAATTACCAGATTCAGGATTTATTGCTAGTGTCTAGGGATTTTACCTAAGTAACCAGCCTTCTTCCTATCCGAGTTCTCCAAGTTCCTAGTTCCCATAAGCAGCTGAGGTTACTTTATTTATATTTAGTTTCTTTTAAGTTTTTAATCATTAGTTTAACCCCCCATATAAGTATATATTTATTTAGGCTAGTATTCGGTATAGGTTGTGATCTAGAGTTGCATTCGCGTCTTTGGGTTCGATACTCGGTCTTATCTGTTTACTGCTTTGCGACCGGTACACTTGCCGTGCGTGTGTAGTTTTTAAGTGAGTCGTTTTAATTAGAACTTGTGTTATTTATATATATACATTTACACACATCATTAGCCTTACAAGTTAAAAACAAACTAGGTTTTATAAATGGTTATTGTGTGAAACCTATTGATGATTTTATGTTAATGAGACAATGTGTCACACCCCACCAAGGCGAAAACACAAGGATGTGACTTCGAAAGGTTTTCAAGCACAAGGTTCGAGCAACACATAAGATAGAACAATAGTAGATACCAAACATTTCAAATCTTGTCATACATAATCTAATAAAATGTAAATGTTCTGAAAATACCAGACCAAATGTTAAAACATTACATATTTAATGTTATTGAATCTTGGTTCATGATGATGGTACCACGTGGTGTGTACTCAAACCTCTCCCTCAAGTTCTCGAGATCCATTATCAATTACCTGAAAAACATGCATAAAAAATTTGTCAACATAATGTCGGTGAGTTCACAGGTTTTAATGTACTACGTAATGAATTTGTGAAATTCCTGCATGACCAAACAAAGATAGCTAAGGAAATGATTACAGTGTGAACCATGAGTCCCATAACAAAACCTTTTGACTAGTAAGTTGTACGTTCTTGTTGTTTGCCATACAAATTGTTCACCCGACTTGCGAGCCCTCGTATCATGTATAAGTGTGGCCACTGTTCATGCACGTGAAAATTACTAGGTATTTTATATATACTTTTGTAAAGTGTACGGTTTCATGAATTCCAGGAGTTTTGTTGTAAAAACGTATCTATTGTTTAAAAGATGGGCCCCACATGCCATCATGGGTTATAGAACATTCCCAATCTAACATGTGTGGTGGATTCTTAGAAATACAAGTGTTTTAATATGTTTTGCAATATTATAGTGTTAAGACTAGAAATAACATATGTTTAAACCATTCTAGCATATATTTTGTAATATAGCCGAAACTTTGATATAATATATGATTCAAAATCCGATTCGTGTGTGGTATGTTCGATTCCCATGGACTAGTATGAGGTTCTATATGGACTTATGAACATGTATGTCTTTCATATCATCAAGAATTGTGTGTATTTATGGTTTAAAAACCGAGTTGTATCAAGTGTGTCTACTCGTGTTTAGTTTCAAAACCGGATTTTCTTGTCAATTATCATGTCCATATACCCACATACTCGCTCGGCCTAGTGAATTTAAAATGTCTAGGGCCGATCCATTCATGTGTGTGCCACTTATGTGTGCATGCGAGTGTATATACAAACTATAAGAGAAGTTTTGTAAACAAAGATCAATGAGTAAATTACCAAAACTGTCCCGGAGGTTTGGGCCAATATGTCTGTCCAGTCCAATCTTTTAAAAATTGCTTGAACAGTCCAACCACTTAACCCAATTAAATTTTCTCAGTTAAGTCAGGGGTATTTTCGTCAATTCAGTTAAAATGTTTAAACCCAGTTAACCTTGTCCCCTTTATATACATTTTAACCCTAATTATTCCTCTTTTATGTCATAACTCTCTTCCTCCTTTCATCTCCCTCCAAAATCAACAATCCTCTGCAATTCTTGCTACCCCGTTGATCATGGACGACGACGAAGGATGGCGTATCAGGAAAGACGGTCAAGAATTTGATCACGAATCCAAATATGGTGAGTACAACAGTTTTTGTCTATGTTGTCTTTGTAACCTCTGTTTCTATGATTATACAGGTTCAAGCAAAGAGAAGTTTTCGATTAAGCTTTATCATACTGGTGAGTTTAGTGATCCTGATGTAGCTATGATGTATCTAAATGCCAAGGTTAACTACATTGATCATGTGCACACTGATTGGTTTGCTGTGGTAACGTTGTATGACTTTTTGTCTGAACTAGGGTACCTAGAAAGTGATGAAGTTAGGTTTTTTAAAAGCAGCCAGGACAAAGTCTAGATACTGGTTTAAGACCAATCCTGGACGGTGACTTGTCTTTTCTGCAAGCAGAAGGGACATAACAGGAGGTCATGCAAGCTGAAGAAGACTTCCCAGGTTGGTAGCAGTGGCACTCAGGCTGGTGGTGGCAATAGCACTCAGGATGGTGGATCACAAGTGGTTGATTAGTAGGCTATGTTGGTTGTCATGAAATTTGAACAATATTATGTTTATGTATTTTGGTTGTGGCAGGGGTTGTGAACAATATTATGTCTATGTTTAGGAACTTATGGGTCTTGGTTGAATTATTTATGACCATTATGGTCAAATTTTGAATGCTATGAATGACTGTTTTATGTTGTTTACTGTGTTACGTTGTTTTATGTTATGTTGTTTTATGATGACTATGTTATGAATGACTGTGTTGTGTTGGTTTGAATGGTATGAATGACCCATTTGGTTGACTGCACCATGACCCATTTGAACTGCATAGTCTTTTAAAAAGTGCATGACCCATTTGAATAATACAACAGCTACCAAATGTTTGCAAAAGTGCACATTTCATGACCCATTTGGTTGACTGCAAACCTGCATGACACATCTGTTCAACTTCATGGGATGCATTATAATGTTTAACTGATACATGAACTGATACACAATACAAAATACAACCATAACTACATACTATTTGACCCACTTGACTTGTCTGACCCAAATGACACACAATACAAAATGATTAACACCCAAGTTACACCCAAATAAATCTTCAGTCTTCTGTTGCACTGTGACAACCTTCCATTTTCGACAGTCAAGTTTGAAAGGGCCACCTCATGCACATAATGATGATTCACCCAAGCAACGAAGCCACAACCACCTCCCTATCTGTACACATTCGTTAGAAATTGAAAAATTAACAACTTAAACTTTTCAATTCGAAAACTTACCTTTCGATTACAACAATAGAACTGTCGTCCAGGGTTTATTGATGTCCACGAATTCTTGATAACACTTCCAGCACTACATGAGCAAACAACCATGTTGATTACATGTCGAATTGTTAGGGAAGAAGTATTTGGGGAATTTGGTTATGAACAATTAGGGTTTATTAGGATTTGGGAAAAACGAAGGGTTTATAAAGGGGGGACAAGGGTTGACTGGGTTTAAAAAATTTAACTGACTTGATGAAAATGCCCCTGACTTAATTGAGAAATTTAACTAGGTTAAGTGGTTGGACTGTTTTGCCATATTTTCTTAAAGATCAGGTTGTGTTCAAGCAACTTTTAAAAGATTGAACTGGACAGACATATTGGCCCAAACCTCAGGGACAGTTTTGGTAATTTACTCAAGATCAATATATCGAAAGTTTGTGACATTACAATACTATATTTGAGTTAGTTAGGCCGATAATACAAGATCAAAAAGGGTCATGGGTCAGGTTTATCATCAAGCCGATTATAAAGAAAGATATTAAGTGTGCAGTGAAGGTTATCTAACATACCTAGAGTTCTTGGCCTTGTATAACCATGATAAAGCCTTGTTGATCCTGTAGTGGTTCGATGATGGGCTTGTTTGTGTGCTTGATTGAAAGAACAATGTGGGTAGAGGTGTTGTTTAGGTGAGGGCCGATTGAAAAAGAAGGAAGAGGGAAGTGAGTGTGTGAGTATTTGGTGTGAAAATGCAGTGTGTTGTGGGTTCCTTATATAGCCGATCAGATAGATGATCACATGTGATTGAATCTTCACACAAGGTAAGTGATAATTCTTGAGAGTTGATCCATGAATAAAGCTAATGGCTATTTTGGTGTATGCCTTGATGAAATACGTGGTTCTTGGTTGGCTCCTTCTTGGCCGATTGTTGTCAACACAAATGGGGAGCTTCTAGTTTTCTAGGCATGTGTTTAAGAGAGTTGACATTTCCATTTTGATGCAAGGTTTGGACATACTAGATGATATGGACTTGTGATTGTTCTTCATCCTTGTTTTCGATCGAGAATAGGAATAAGAGAAAGATCCATCAACAATTTGGGCTAACATCATTTTAAGGTGGATCTTGTGTCATCACTCATAGGTTTCCAGATAGGTATAAGATAGTTGTCATGTTATGGTGTGTGTTGTGTTGTTTCGGCCACCAAACATAGGGAAAGAAGAGGTAGTTTTGGTTGGTTACTGGTTAAGCTAAATAAGGTAAAGGTGGACTTTGGAAATGTGTGTCATAGTTACCATGTTGGTGAAATGAAAAGACAAGATAATATCTTTGTTTTCTTCTTACTAGCTAATTGCACACTGTCAAACAAAAAGGGAAAGTGTTGACTTATAGGTGTTTGTTAAAAGGCTTGTCTTGTAACCTTAAAAGTGTAAGTGACTTGTAGTCTTTTGTTCCATCTAATCCATATATATATATATGTATGTATATATGTATCCATGCGCGTGTATATGTGAGAGTATATATCAAAGGTTTAGTCACCATCATATGTGAACTTATATGGTTACATAATAATAAGTTGTTTAACCTATCAATTTATGTGGGACAATACATGGAATCGTGGATGTGGACTTATATATATATAGGTAGAGGTTCATATACAAAGACCTCTTTTTGTGAGAAGGGTGAGAAGGCTTGTGAGAGTGACACGTGGCAATCTTTAATTATTTTAACAAGGGTATTAGGGTAATTATATACATACTCAAGTTTTACAAAAATTGAATATCATAATTAATATGAGAGATTTTAGGGATTTTATTCAAAGTCTCCACCAATTTTTGAAGCATTTTTTTTTGTGTTTAACAATTTGTTTATTTAACAATCCCATTTTTTATTTTATTAAGCTAGTTATTTTCACAACCCATATTGTGTTTTGTATTCAAATTGTGTTTTGTAATCAACATACCTCCCCTAATGTGTTTTGTATCCAAATTGTGTTTTGTATCGTGTTTTAACAAAATCATGTGTTTTAAAACCAAACACAAAAATTAGGTGTTTTAAGTCGTGTGTTTTATCATAATCTAGATATCTCATAAACCTATAAAATCTTAACCTTGTGTGTTTTAAAACTAAACCCACAAACATATTATTGTTAGAATAATATAGTTTTTTTGTAAGCATACCATATTCCCCATGATAATCCAACCTCTTCATGAATTAATAAAATATTCACTATGATAATCTAATTAAACATGCATATGATCATGACAACCATATCTACTCAATAAATGGTGCCACAACTTCACCAAGTTGATATTTTATAGAATTCCGATTTGAGTTCTTCAATGTTTCTGTGACGTCTTGTATTACTTTTTTTTTCTCATTAGCAACTCCCGACCATACCACCGGAAAACGGAACCGTCAAACAACAAACCCAAATCACGACTGAGCAAGACCCTAAATCGACATCTAAGTGTTCCGTTTGGTGGCGCAGTTCAACACGAGAATCCTAATCGATTACCTTCTGACTTCGACAACAACCACGAACCACTGACTTCGATAACAATCACGAACCACCAGCGAAGAAAATGCTATTCATGACTATCTTCGAAATCGAAACCACATGTGAGAACCGTAGAGAGAGAAAGAGAGAGAGAGAGAGAGAGAGAGAGAGAGAACAGTAAAATATATAGAGAGAGAGATAGAGATAGAGATAGAGATAGAGAGATGGAAACTCTCCTAAATTGAAGAAGGTGTTTAATGGTTTTTTTGGTGTTTTGACAATTATACCCTTACAAACCTTAATTTATTAATTTAATTATAACACTATTTACCACTTTGTCATCCATTTAATCTCAACCATCCATCAATATAATCTAAAAGACACAATTATTTCTCACCCTTCTCACAAAACACATCCTTTGTACCCTAACCCCACCATATATATGTATACATATATATATATATATATATATATATATATATATATATATATATATATATATGGGAGGGTTATTTGGAGAACGCTAAATATTGTGAGAACCGTGAGAACAAGTAAAAAAATCAATCAAAATCAATTTTTTTAATACAAACCTCATTATAATCAAAATACAACATTAATAAATGAATTTTCTTTCCAAATAATTCATCTTTTCTTGCAAAAACACTTTCAAATTAACTTTTTACACATGTGTAAATGAAACAGTTTACACATGTATAAACAGTAAATTTACACATGTGTAAAAACAATATATTTTCGTATACGTTTGAATTTTTACGCGTAAATTGTGTTTTTGAGATTGTATTTTAGTAATAAAGATCAGTGTAAAAAGAAGTTTTGAATTTGAATGGTTTTAGATGCCGTTCTCACAGTTCGCACGAAATATAGGTGTTCTTAAATTAAGTTTCCCATATATATATACATATATATATGGCCGATTCTATGTATATAAACACATGGTTTTATAAGTTTGTTTTCAAGGTTGAATTGTTGTGTATATGTGTAGGTATATAAAGTGTTTTTGAGATCCGTTAATCGTCTATGGGATTTGATCTTTGAATGTTAACATATGTGTGTGTGATCCATTGTGTCAATAATTTGTGTAATGGTAATGATATTATTATTGATCATGTCGTGATTACATATGTTATTTGTCACACCCTCAAATTCCACTTGCAGGGTTTTACCTCGAGGCGCGTGACACACCAGGATCCAAGTCAACGGTCACAATAAACGACAACTATATGAGTAAAATAACGTAAACCAAACCATGAAATATTTAAAACAACAATTCCAGTTACAGCGGAAGCGTATCAAGTTTACAAACACAACTTAGAAATAAAACCCATGTTTAAAGTTTCGACACACAAAGCATGAACCTAGACGCAAGTGTGACTCTGTGCGCCTATTCAAGAGCTGCTACCTTAGCGACCTGAGAAAACATGCTAAAAATGTCGCGAGTTCACAGGTTTTATAAAAACGTTACCATAAGTTTTGAATGATCAATCTTGTTACTACTATGTTGTACGAACATCAGCGAGACGTGTGTATGTTACTACTACGATTCGAAACCATTACAGACGCCCTACCATAAATGAAAAACCCAGTGACTACCGCTACACACGGTAAATAAGATTCTGAGACAATATGCACCCGTCCGACCTCCAGTTGACCCGGGTGGGGTTGGTCAGGCCCAATAGATCTATCCAAATTTCCCCATTATGCATCCCCACATATTCATGGTTTCCCCTGGGACTTAAATGAGTCGTATAGTTAACAAAGACAACAATAGTATAACATGATCTTTATGAATCCAAAATACGTAGCATGTTTCATGTAGACCTTATAAAAGCGTTTGTAACTTCAAACATTTTCTCAAAACTTGTTACGCTTTAAATTCATCGGTTTTTATAAAACAAGCATATCTTTCCCCCGAAAACATTTACAAAAACGGTAAAAAGTGGGGTCATGAACTCGCCTTAGGTTGCGTCTTCTTAAAACAGAGTAACCGTTATTGAACTGATAGTCCCTAAAACCGGCGACCTATAATAAAGTTTGTATAAGTGTTTTGACTAATAACCCATAGGTTAACTAATCCCCGATTGTCCAGATCATGACCACGTATGTTTGAAAATGTGTTTGAACGTTGATCCGGCACACAAGATAGACTCGACATCCCGTTGGTGACCCGTTACATTAGTTGATCAAGCACATATAGTTTACATACTAGAATTGCACATAAAACACTTAGTTTACATCAAATTTCCATTTCTGCAGTCCTGGGCATGAACCAAAAATATAACATTTGGTTCGCCCCTATTTATGGGTCAAATGGGAGTTCCCCATTTTCATTCGACCCTTTGACTGGTCGAATGAAAATCTGGTTCGACCCCTGTTCCTGCTGCATCACTTAGATGAACAAAATCCCATCAAAGCAGTCTGAAAATGTCACTAAAAGCTACAAATCACAGCAGTCAATCATGTCTATACTATCCTCATGTAACCCTACCATTTATACTTATAAATCCGTCCATTTCACATAACAATTTACAACTAACCCAAAATAGAAAATTATGGAAATGTTACATCAATTGCATGAAAACTTTACCTAAAAAGAAAACTATCAAAATCACCTCATGTACAGATCAATCAAGCACAGATTTACATGTATTAGTGAATTCCTAATCATATCATCATCATCATCATCATCATCATGAACAAACCTTAAATCTAGCATAAAATCCACAAAATGGGTGAAAATCCATCAAACATCAATAAGACACCAAAACATCCATAAATCATGTTCCAAATCTGTCCTAAATCATCTACATAACATCTATAGATCATTTCATAACATATAACACATAAACAAATCGTCCAACATTATTTACATTTGGGTTTTTATAAGAAAACTCATTATTTATGTGTAGATCTAGTTTAGAAAGATGTTAGAAAGGTTTTTATTCATGAAAATTTATTTGAATCAGATCTGAACACTTAGGGTTTGATAAAAAGGTATGAAATTTGAACAAAAAAGGTTTAGATGATGAACACACCTTGAATCTTCACTTGTTTTGATTATAGAACATGTTTTAGCTTTAGGATTTGAAAAACAAGGGCAAAAACTCCTTTCTACAGGTTTGGGGTTGAGAGAGAACACTTGGAGGCAAGTTAGGGTTGTGAAATGACGAAAATGTGGCAAAGTGTTATATTTATACCCAGCTTTCGTTCACCCTTTTCTTGAGGTCGAACCAAAACTTAACATTTTGGTTCGTGCCTTCCAAAATTTATTCGACCCCTACATAGGTCGAATGAGTTTCTCAGTTTCTTGTTTTTTCTTTTGATCCACAATCTTGCCATTTTAACACATGTTAACACACCTTAACACATAAACATGCATTTTTAACATACGTTAACATACTTAATCACATAGACATGTATTCACAAGTTGTACATCATTCATAGAATATTCAATACTTGATAATTCAATCCAACTATGTAATTTCACCAACGACGGGACTCAAGACTCGTGTGTGAGTGTTTCCCCTAATGATTCCCGAACCATTGAACCCTGGACAATATGTAAGTGTAAAATCAACTCTCGATGATTCCCTGAATCATCAAATCGACTCAACTGACCCAGTTAAGTATGTTAAGTAAATTTTTTTGCTAAGGTAGGCTTATATGTTTGTAAATGTATTAACCTGAGTTTGCCGGGTGTCACATTATTCGTTGATGAACATGTGTTGTTGAATATAATATTAGCTCATGTTAACACATGCTTGTTCCTTCGTAGTGTTTCATGATTTCGTGTGTGTTAATTGTCTTGTACACATTGTGAATTTTTTGGAGTTGAGTGGAATTTGTGTAATTTTCCACTTTGGTAATGTCACGTGTATTGTTGTTTTGTCCGTACGTAGTAATTGGATACCCGGTTGCTCTCTGTTGAGCATGTGATTGGCTTGATTGTCCAATTCCAATTGTCTTGGAGAGTTAGGGTGTTGTATGCGTAAATGGATAATGTATTGAATTTCTGCAATAGTTCGGACTTTGCTAGACTAGGAGTGGTATATTAAGTGCTGAAAGTGTCTAATATGCACATGAAATGACATAGTTAAGTGAATTGTGTACAGATCTTGACCTGATTCGTTGACGAGTGTCACACAATGGAATAGATGTAACTCAGTAGTGTTAACTTGGATTCTAACTCAGTAGTGTTAACTAGGAATGGTATAGTACGTGCTAAAAGTGTCTAATATGCACATGAAATGACATAGTTGAGTGAATTGTGTATGGATCTTGACCTGATTCGTTGATGGGTGTCACACAATGGGATAGATGTAACTTAGTAGTGTTAACTTGGATTCTAAATTCAATATCTGAAGAGTTATATTTAGGACAAGTTTATTCTAAATTACCTGCTGATGTGTGGATAGACCTAAAAGAAACATATAATAAAGTAGATGGTTCAGTAGTGTTTGATTTACAAATGAAGATTAATACATTTAAATAAAATGGATTAACTGTTGCTGATTATTATCACAAACTGAATGTTATGTGGAAACAATTGGACCAGATACTACAACTACCTTCTTGTACTTGTGATGCCTCTAAGGACTTCAACAACTATAGTCATATAATTAAGTTGATGCAGTTCTTGATGGAATTAGATGATGGTTTTCAAAATGTTATGACTAATCTACTTACAAAAGATGTTCTTCCTTCTGTAAAGGAAGCTTTTTCAGTAGTGTCTAGGGAAGAATCAGATAAGAATTCTTCAAATAGTTCCAAATCAGTTCAAATTGTAAATTTTGTTTAAAAAACTTATCAATATTTAGATTTTAATAAAAGAATGGTTAAGGATCCAATCAATCTCTTAAGTGACTCACTGTAATAAAACAGGTCATTTAGTTGATAAGTGTTTTGAAATAATTGGGTATCCTACTTGGATGAGATATAGAGGTAATCCATGGAAAAAGGCAGGTGTAGTTAATACTAGTTCAAATAATTCTAATGTGTGTATTTCGTCTATCACTAGTGATCAGCTGGCTAAGCTATTGAGTTTGTTGAATGAAAAACCAAGTGATGTTGCACCAAACTATAATATTTCAGGTAGTTTCTTTTGTGCTTCTGTTGTGAATACACAAGTGTATTTTTCTGTTAGCAGTATTGGTGTTGTAAAGGGCATTTGGTGGATAATTGACTCAGTGGCTAATGAATATATGGTAAATAATGAAAGTTGTCTTAGTAGTTATGTAGATTTGTCTCAACTTAATATTAAAGTTAAACATCCTAATGGCACCTATGCTTTGGTAACTAAAATTGGAACCTTACATCTTGTAGATGGTGTTGATTTGCAAGATGTTTTAGTTGTGCCTGAGTATTGCATTAACTTGTTATCTGTCCATAAGTTAGCTAGAGATTAAATTGTACATTGGTTTTGATGAGAACATTTGTTATATTCAGGGTAGGGATGAGCATTTTTTCCCGATTACTTATACCCATACCGTACTTGTACCGGTACTCGTACCCTTACCGATTTTGAGTACTCGGTATAGGTATCGGTACCTACCTTTACTGATTTCGGTATTCGGTACTTTCTGTATCGGTACGGGTAAAAATGGTACGGGTACCGAATTCTACATACTATTGAATTTGATTATATGTTTTACTTCGTATTATGATATTTATGGTATTCGTGTCAATTTTACCTATTTGGTACTCGTATAGTATTGATACTTGTAATTGTTTACCTACTTGGTACCCGTACGAGTGCTCAAAAAAGAAAAAAATAACAAAATGGTACCAAAACGGGTATCGTACCGAAATACTGGTACTTGGTACCCACTTTTCTTCAAATTCGGTACGGGTATTTTTGGTACGAGTATAGATATGGGTAAAGTACCGATCTCATCCCTAATTCAGGATTTGTCAACCAAGAAAATCCTGGTGACTGGTAAACAAACGGATGGTCTTTACATGTGTGGAAATGCTTATTTATAACTTGTAAATGATGTTATTTCTAAGGATCAATTGAGTAGTATATTTTGGCTTTCCAATCATCTGTTCTTCTCCAGGTCAGCAGACCCAACAATCTCCCCCTAGAACAGATGATGCCAAAACTAAGCTTTATTTTGATCTTTATTTCTCATCAGACTTTCTCTTATTTGCCCTTTAAACTGTAGTTCAGAACTTAAAGAGAAAAAGTCTTTTGCATCCCTTTCAAGCTCTAAGTTCAGCAATGTTTGGAGATCATCTGCACATAGGCCATGTGCATCATCCATACTTAACTTTTAAGCTTCTCTATCTGATCTGAGCAGAGTCAATTCATGGTTGTCTTTGTTGACTTTCCATTTTAGAATTTTTGAATCAGAGGATCTCCTGGGCTACCAGTTTATTGTTGATAAGTTTGGTGATGGAGGTCTCCCAATGAGTTTTTTGAGCTCTTCAGTAGTGGGATCAGAGAAATACTGTACTTGATTGAAGAGGCCCTCTTTTACAAAAGTATCAGCATACTTCTTCTGGTCTTCTTCAGACATTTCTTTCTGTTTCTTGAACTGTCTTCTGGCAGCAACAGATAGGTCAGAAGTGTCAAGTAAGCTGTCTAGTGTAAAGGCTTGTTGAGGTCTATTCATCATTAGAGCATCAGAGTAAACTGGTTTTCTGGGAAGTGTAGGGCCTTTCTTTCTATTTTCTTCCAACTTCTTGTATGTCTCAACCAGCCTTAGCTCTTACCATCTTGCAACAGACCTCATCTCCCCATACTTGGCAGCCACAATCTCTTCTCTCATTCTCTTGAACTTTAAAGCTCAGCTGGATCTCTGCCTTTCCTAAAATCAGGGGCAGAGACCTTTTGTAACAACCCATAGTGGACCCCAAAATTTTTCGCGTTTTATTATTATTATCGCGTAATAAAAGTAAACTAAAACAAATATTAAATGATACGATTATGTACGGAATTGAAAACCGAACCGTTGCATAAAATATTATTATCTAATACGTTTTACAAGACCGGACTAATACGTAGTACGAACCCGATTTACGAGTCGTGATTAGTCACCATGGGGACATGTGTCACCCACATCTAGTGACACATGCCCCCACCCCATATTTGACTCACCACCCACCCAAATTATAAGATCCCTCCACTTCTATTTCCCTGTACACACAAATCACTCTCTCAATCTCCTCTCGTATACACACATACAGTTACCCCTCTCTCTCTCCTAACACACACCATACACATATTACTGATGAAATTAGACCAAGAAGGAGGGAGCCAAGAAAGAGAAGCAGAGAAGTAGAAGGAGAGAGAAAGAGCTAGAGAGAGAGACGGGAGGGAGATCAGGGGAGCTCAGAGACGGAGCAGAACAGAGAGAGAGAGAGAGAGAGAGAGAGAGAGAGAGGCGGAACCAAGGAGGGGGAAAAGAAGGAGAAAAGTGGTGGCGCACGGCGCCACCGACGTCTCTGCTACCACAATTATCGGTCGATTCCATCACCAAAGAGGAAGACCACGATGGTGGTAGCGGCGGATGATGATAGTACCAGACCCGACACTCTTTGATGAGTAAGGTTAGTTCCAACTGCCTTTGTTCATTAATAGTAATCGAACGGGTTACAATCATGGTAGCGCTTATAGTGATATTTGGTGGCGAGTGGCTTATGAACAGAAGAAGAGGGATGATTATTTAAGCGGACATTGTTAATGATGAACAAAAGTGACGGATGTTGGTCTAAGGTTTCGGGTCAATGGACGGTCAACAGAAGTGGTCAACAGGAGTCAACCGGTCAACTGTAGTCAACCGGGTCAGCCCCGATCAACACAAACCATAACCCGAGATGTGAGGTATAACCAAATCTAAAACGCTACAACTTTATTTAAATAATAATATTAGATTTAGCGACGCGTGTTGGGACTTAACGAGCTTATACGGACCAATAATAAGATTACACAACTTAGTAAGAACAATAGTTTTATAACTTGAATTGGACAATTGAGAGTTGGATAACAACTTGGCGACTAGATACATAAATGGAATAATATAAGCACTGGGACATGGGATTGAATATGAGGATATACGGATATGAACACTAGCTCGCAAGGAGGGACTTCGGACTATTAGACTTAAGCTCGGACTTGCTAGAATCGGCCCACATGTTAAGCATGAGCTTATAAACATATTAGAAGGAATAATAGTAGTGACATTTGGACTCAGAGACTATTGATTGAATATTATTATTACCAATGTGAACTAAAATATATAAACATATAAGTACTAAGATAGAAATTAGCTTATGGACACTGGATAATAAGATTTGGACTTCGAACTTGGCACGTTATAAGGGAACCTGAGAGCTTGGAGTGGAAAGACATAAATAATTGACAAACAAGTAGGAGTAGTCACAACTTAAGACACTCAAAACTAAGGACATTGAAGATTATAATCGAACATGGCTAGAGACTAAAGCACGATTCAAGTACATAAACAATTATTAAAATGGAACATAAAGGACCAAGATGAGGCATTGGAGATTCGGTAAGTCGAGCGGACACTAGAGAACCAAGGACACAATATACACATACATACCAAATTCTGAAACAATAGAAAAACATAGAATTGTATTACATAAAAACCATACGCTCGAGCTTGTCCCCACACGTAACCATTATAAATAAAGGCCAAGACTAATAATGTGTGTCGACGTAGGGCCCAACCAGGAGGATACCAGCGCGCGATACCCCGCACCCCATTTTACACCTATGCTATGCTACCAGGTGAGTTCCGTGTACCATCCCCTCTTTTTGTGTTTTAACTGTTTTGGGGGAACATATGCTTGTGTGTGTGATTGAATTGTTTTGATGTGACAAGATACTTGCTGCCAGATAACCATACTGACACTCATTAACCCATGGGATTGGGCCACTTAATATGTGGGTAGTACTACTTGGGGAAACCCCCACACACAGTGGATCCGGAAGCCCGGAAAACTCTCCACTGAGGTCTACAGGGCCGTTGTGACATATATTTTGCCAGGAGAATCCATAATGGCAGTAGATGGATTATGTGTTAAGGTTTGAGGTGTCGCTTGTACATCACCATGTGTTGTGTTGTGAAAACTTGTGAACTTGTTTTTGAGATGACAAACCTGTTTTGGATTTACTTAACGATTACACGGACTCACCAGCGTAATTGCTGACCAAACTCTTTTAAGCATGTGTTCAGGTACCGCTATTGGATTGGATTGGAAATGAGGTACGAGTTATAGATGATCAAGTATGGAACGTTATGAAGACTATTCTAGTTGCGGATTAGAGCTAAGCTTGGATAACTAATTCGACTAGTGGATTACACCCCGCCAGCTGCTTCGACGACCGCTGCGATTCGTCCTTGCATAGCTATTAGACTATTTATTTAAGTTATGTATTTATACTTTTGGATTAGAAATTGTATAAAACATTTAATATTAGTCTATCGTTGCTTCCGTTGTGCAAGTCTGGTACCAAACTGTCGTAACGTCCAGCCCATCCTGGTCGGGTTGTTACACCTTTGCAGGGAGATTCTTGGCCATGTCTGTAACATTACGCATTTAAACTTGTACGTTACACGATCATCATTAATAAAACGACAAGTTTCAGTATTTTTTTGTTCGCATTTAATTATATTTGTCGCATTTTTTGAAAACCCTAATACTATATATATTATAAATATATATGGATAAAGCATGGTAAATTATCAAAAAATAAGGTGCTTGGGCCGGGAATCGAACCCGCGCCCAAGACCGGCCCAAACAACACAACACTCATCAACCAGCTGGGCTAGCATGTATATCTGTTTGAAATCAGGCACGTTATAATTATATCAATTGCTTAAATCGTCACAGTTGACTTGGAAAGTCAACTGTGACACACGACTTACCATAATCAATCACTTTAACTCGTGATTTGCATATTATTGGTAACACAACGCGATTACCGGTCCTTTCTGACTAGGATACACGTTGATTATCATCCAATTGATACCCCATTTAACCAATTACGCGTTTGACATTCAATGTTGGTCAACTCATACCATTTCTTCGATCCAGTGTTTAACCCTATAAATTGGACATTCACGAGCATTCATAACTCGCCAATACTCCTCTCTTAATCTCCAATTCTTCACATAAACACTCTGTTCTTGATCCACGATCGCATTCTTGACCTTTTGGTTTGACCAATCAATCGAGCTCGTAACAACTTTGTAAGTGTAATGTTTTCAGTGGGTTATGATCATCGGCATCCACACATCAATAGCCCTATGATTAATTGGGCTATTGATGTGTGAATCAGACAATTGATAAAGCTAGGGTTCGTGATGTTTAAATTGGGGATAAACTGATTCTGCTTAGTATATTTATTTTAAATAAAACAGAAAAGATCACAACCACTGGTCTGGACCAAGTGGTTGTGACTGATGCTAATTTCCCGAGCCACCCGGGTTCGAGTCCCGGCTGTGGCACCCATTTTTCCTTTTTTTTTTCATTTTTAAAACAATCAAATCAATTAAATATATATTATACATTTAATCTTATAAATTCGTTTTTAATTATTAAAACCCTTTTATAAATTCTAAAAAAATTATTTTTAACTAATCTGATGTAAAAGTTTTACCCACAATTTTTAGTTTTCAAAAATTAATTTATTTAATATATATAATAATTAAATAAATTTTATTCTGTAATATTTATAAAATTCCATTAAAATATCAAAACAATTTTATAAATTCCCACAAAAATTATCCTGAGTTCGTACAATGATAAACTTTTCTGAAATGATTTTTAATTCTGAAAAATCATTTATTTAATATTTTTAATCAATTTTTGTTAGTTTTAATCATAATTAAATCATAATAAATTCAATTTTTAATATTTTTGCACCAAAATTTTATACAATTTATTTCTAAATATTTAGAACAGAAATATAATTTTTAAACTAATAATTATTTAATTTTAGTATTTTTAAATATTAAAGTTAAATTTTGGCAATTTGTAATAAATAGATTTAATAATCTATTTTAAAGAAAATAATTTTATAAAAATTATTTTTATACTTCAAACACATTATTATGAACATCGTAAAATCAAACTTTATAAAAAGTCTTTCATTTATTTAATTATCAAATTTCCCTTTATTTATTAAAACATTTTATTATAAATTCAACAAATGGATATCCCCAAATCGAAACCCTAGAATATACTTGTAGACTAGATAGACTTAGACTTATTTGTTACCTTATACATAGGGTAATACTTGGCAATCTAGTGGGCTACACTCATACTATTCCTCAATACCTAATAATATACCAAGGTGAGTTTACGTAACCATGTTTATGCGATTCTTTATACTTGCAACATTTTATTTAAGCAATTCAACATGCATGTCTAGTTGTAAACTTTATTGCCTCATGAATTAGTCAACAACAGTTTCAACGAGTTTCAACATTACATAATCATTAGCTATGGCCAAGCTGGCGATACTCAATAATAGATCTATTGGATTGACAACCCCACCCGGATACGCGTACCTCCTACATAGGTAGCATGGGTGATTGTTATCGTTCCAACATATTACTAAGGTGAACCGTAGATGACGGGATGGACCTAAACTAGTCGGAGGTTTGATTATGTCGATTCAACATATTATGCTATTTCATGTAGACTTAAACTTACGATAGACATATGAATTGCTAAACTTTTATACTTAAACTATATGCTTAACATGGATTATGTATTCTCACCAACTTCTAGTTGACCCCCCCCCCCCCCGCCCCATTTTTTTACAACTCAACAGGAAATAATGATGCATGAAGACTAGAGTATTTCCATGAAGATAATTTGAAGTCTATGCTTGCTTGATCTTTTGTGATGTATTAGATTTCCACATTTAAAACTCATTATGTATTTCTACTTTTGGATATTTGCACTTTAAATTTATTTCAATTAAAATTGGTTACCATGTGCTACTGTATACTCATTCTGACGTGACACCTCGATGTTTCCGCCATCGGTTGGGGTGTTACAGATTGGTATCAGAGCCTTCGTTATAGGGAATTAGGTTATTAGAAAATAATCTAGACTATAACCCTAATTGCTTCCCTAATCCTATCCTTATCCTATACCTTATATAACCCTAAGCCTACATGTGACTACTCTTATTTGTCTGCTGCAATCCTGATCCACCATTAGATTAATAGGACAAAATCCTCAGGTTTAACCTGAACCCCCTTGAGATCTCGTCGAAGTTCTAGATTTTAATAACGAACACGTGCAATCTGGAAGGGTGAAGGCCTGTATTCTGAGTCTTCTGTCTAGGCTGGCATTGCGCATATATCCCAATCAGACGAGGGACCCGGATGCCTACCTGGGAATTCTCGGGATGAGTGTTCACTTATAGGCTAAAGCATGTCTTCATATGTTATTAGAATTTAGAATCTTTGATAAGTCAACGTTTTCGTTTATTCGTTTTAATTAATGAATAAATGATTACATTCCTTATATAATCTCATTCATTTCATTGTGTCTATTACAGATCATGCCTCCACGTCGCAGCACTCGCAACAGCAATGGTGAGAACCACGAAGAAGGTGGTGACAACCATAACCATAACCAAGGTCCTAACCACAACAACAATGGTGTCGATGCCCAACTGGCTGCGATCATTTCTCAACAAATGGCGCAGCAAATCGCAACTCTGGTTCCCAATTTACTAGCACAAGTCATCCAAATGAACGACAACGGGAACGGTAACGGCAACGGGAACGGGAACGGCAATGGTAATGGAAATGGAAACCACAACGGGAATGGAAATGGTCTCCCAGCCTGTACCCTTAAGCACTTCAATTCTTGTAACCCTCCAAAGTTTAGTGGTGAAGAAGGAGCTACAGGACTCCTCCAACGGTTTGAGGGTATTGAGAATACCTTCATCAACAGTGAATGCCCCGACAACTTCAAGGTTCGTTACGCCATGAGTGTTCTCCACAAACGAGCACTCACTTGGTGGAATGAAGAGAAGCGCACTCGTGGGGCCGAAGTTGCTCTTGCTATGACATGGGACCAAGTCAAGGAGGTCATGAAGGAAGAGTTTTGTCCTCGCAACGAGGTTAAGAAGCTTGAAGATGAGTTCCACACCCTAGCTCAAGATAGTGGGGAAAACCTTGCCTACAACACCCGCTTTCACGAGCTTAGCTTATTGTTGCCTCACAAAGTTACTCCCCTGCCGGTAGCCATCGAGAAGTACATCGGTGGTCTGCCCATGCAAATCCAGGACACCGTTTGGGGAAGGAACCCTGCAACTTTGGAAGAGGCCAAACGTCTAGCGGCCACTCTTACTGATAACCACGTGAAGAACGGTACTCTCTTCCGCAAGGGCACTAAGAAGACGGTTGCCAAAGACACTCCACAGCCCGCAATTGAAGTCAAGTCTGAGACCTCAAGCAACAAAAAGCACAAGGCTAGGAACTACATGGTTTCTACCACTCCACCTACTGCCCAAAACCCAGCCAAGAAGCCATATGGCGGGACTCACCCTCTTTGCAACACTTGTCAATACCATCATCTTCCGGGTAGACCTTGCCACCAGTGTAATAACTGTAAGCGGTATGGACACTACACCAACGCCTGTCAAGCCCCTGTTGCCCAAAACAACCAAAACAACCCAGCCAGAAACCACCCAGCTCCCAACCAACAAAACAACAGGCCTGCTCATGGTCAATGCTACGAGTGTGGCAGCCCTGATCACTACATCAACAATTGCCCTAATCGTAACCAGAACCAGAACCAAAACCGCAACCAAAACCAAAACCAAAACCGCAACCAGAACCAAGGTGCTCGAGGTCGCACCTACAATCTCAATACTAACCAGGCTCGTGACAACAACGAAGTGGTGAATGGTACGTTCCTCATTAATAACCACTATGCATCCATATTATTTGATTCGGGAGCTGATAAGTCATTTGTGTCACTGAAGTTTGAACCTTTACTTAACTTACCCCACACTAATCTAGAGGAACCTTTAGTGGTAGAGGTAGCTAATGGCAAGTCTATTTCGATCGACTCTATTATTCGTAACTGCTTGTTGAACCTCGACGATCATACCTTCTCTATCGATCTCATCCCCATGCATCTTGGAAGTTTTGATGTTATAGTAGGCATGGACTGGTTGTCAACCCATCGTACCGAAATCCTGTGCTTTGAGAAAGTCATACGCATTCCTCTCGAATCTGGTGAGATTTTGAGGATCTATGGTGAGAAACCCTGTGGCGAACTTAAGCTTATGTCTTGTACTACTGCCCAAAAGTACTTACGAAAGGGGTATACAGCCTTCTTAGCTAACGTGATAGAGAAGAAGGACAAAAGCAAAAGTATCCAAGACATTCCTATTATTTGAGACTATCCTGAAGTCTTCCCAGAGGATTTACCTGGTTTGCCTCCTGCTCGACAAGTGGAATTTAGAATTGATCTTGTTCCTGGTGCTAATCCTGTCGCTAAAGCTCCTTATCGTCTTGCACCCTCTGAGATGCAAGAACTTGCCAGTCAATTACAGGAACTTTTGGATAAAGGGTTCATACGCCCTAGTTCTTCTCCATGGGGAGCCCCTGTCTTGTTCGTTAAAAAGAAGGATGGTTCTCTTAGAATGTGTATTGACTACCGTGAACTCAACAAACTCACCATCAAGAATCGTTATCCACTGCCTAGGATTGACGATCTCTTCGATCAACTTCAAGGAGCAACCCATTTCTCGAAGATTGATCTCCGTTCTGGTTATCATCAGCTTAGAGTCCACGATGAAGATATTCCCAAGACAGCTTTTCGCACACGCTATGGTCACTATGAATTCATGGTTATGCCTTTTGGATTGACCAATGCTCCCGCAGTATTTATGGATTTGATGAATCGGGTTTGTAGACCCTACCTCGACAAATTCGTGATCGTTTTCATCGATGATATTTTGATTTACTCTAAATCAAAATCCGATCACGAGCAACATCTTCACTCCATCTTGGGTCTCCTAAAGAAAGAACAACTGTATGCCAAGTTCTCGAAATGTGAATTTTGGCTTAAGGAAGTTCAATTTTTGGGACATGTCATTGATATGAACGGAATTCATGTTGATCCCGCAAAGATCGAAGCTGTGAAAAATTGGAGTGTTCCTAAAACTCCAACTGAGGTCCGTTCTTTCCTTGGTTTGGCTGGTTATTATCGTCGATTCATCGCCAATTTCTCCAAGATCGCTGTTCCTCTCACTACCTTAACTCACAAGGGTAAACCCTATGAGTGGGGACCAAAGCAAGAGGAAGCATTTGAAACTCTTAACCTGAAACTCTGTGAAGCTCCTATCTTGTCTCTACCTGATGGTAATGATGATTTCGTGGTCTACTGTGATGCATCGAACCAAGGTCTTGGTTGTGTTCTCATGCAACGAGGAAAGGTTATTGCTTATGCGTCTCGACAACTCAAGACTCACGAAAAGAATTATACCACCCATGATCTTGAATTGGGCGCTGTTGTCTTTGCTCTCAAGATTTGGAGACATTATCTTTATGGCAAGGCGAATGTTGTGGCAAGGCGAATGTTGGGTTGAATTACTTAACGACTATGATTGCGAAATTCGCTACCATCCTGGCAAGGCGAATGTTGTGGCTGACGCACTTAGTCGTAAAGAGCGTATCAAACTCCAATGCGAGAGAGTTCGTACTGATCTTCAAGATCGCATTCTCCAGGCTCAACATACATCAGTCACCCAAGGTAACATGTTACGATGAAATGTCTTGTGGTGCTGAAACTCAACTTGAAACCAAACCCGATGGGCTACTTTATTTTCTCAATCGACTGTGGATTCCCGACCGTGTTGATCTTCGTACTTTTCTCATGAACGAGGCTCATAAGTCTCGTTATTCTATTCATCCTGGAGCTGACAAGATGTACCAAGATCTTCGTTATTCTTATTGGTGGCCTGGTATGAAGAAAGACATTGCTCTTTTCGTTGCAAAATGCCTCACTTGTTCAAAGGTCAAGGCTGAACACCAACGACCATCTGGTATGCTCGAACAACCAGAAATTCTTGTATGGAAATGGGAGAGCATAGCTATGGACTTCATCACCAAACTCCCTCGTACACCCAAAGGTTTTGACAGTATTTGGGTAATCGTCGATCGTTTGACCAAGTCAGCCCACTTCTTACCTATTCGTGAGAAGTATTCTGTAGAAAGGTTGGCAAAGATGTACGTAAGTGAAATCGTATGTCGTCATGGCATACCTTTGGACATTATCTCTGATCGCGATGGTCGTTTCACCTCTCACTTTTGGGATTCTTTGCAAGATGCTTTGGGTACCAAGTTGAACCTGAGTACTGCTTATCACCCTCAAACAGATGGTCAGACTGAACGGACCATCCAGACACTTGAGGATATGCTCAGGGCATGTATCATCGATTTTGGTGGCGCATGGGATTCTCATCTTCCTTTGGTTGAGTTTTCATACAACAACAGTTATCACGCCAGCATTAACATGGCTCCTTTCGAGGCACTCTATGGTCGTAAATGTCGTTCACCTGTCTGTTGGACTGAGGTTGGTGAAGCTCGTATCACTGGACCCGAACTAATCCAGGAAACCACAGACAAAATTCAACTTATTCAGGATAATCTTCTCAAGGCTAGAAGTCGTCAGAAGAGTTATGCTGATAAACGTCGTAAACCCTTGGAATTTCAAGTTGGGGACCTTGTACTACTAAAGGTATCCCCTTGGAAAGGAGTAATTCATTTCGGTAGAAAGGGAAAACTAGCTCCTCGATACGTAGGCACCTTCAAAATTCTTGACAGAGTTGGAAAAGTGGCTTACAAACTTGATCCTCCACCGGAGCTAAGCAATGTTCACCCGACCTTCCATGTTTCGAATCTCAAGAAATGCTTAGCAGATGAGAACCTTCATGTTCCTCTTGAGGATGTGCAAATTGATGAAAGCATGCACATTATCGAGAAACCCGTCGAGATTGTTGATACTTGTACGTTACACGATCATCATTAATAAAACGACAAGTTTCAGTATTTTTTTGTTCGCATTTAATTATATTTGTCGCATTTTTTGGAAACCCTAATACTATATATATTATAAATATATATGGATAAAGCATGGTAAATTATCAAAAAATAAGGTGCTTGGGCCGGGAATCGAACCCGCGCCCAAGACCGGCCCAAACAACACAACACTCATCAACCAGCTGGGCTAGCCTTGATATTTGTTTCAAATCAGGCACGTTATAATTATATCAATTGCTTAAATCGTCACAGTTGACTTGGAAAGTCAACTGTGACACGCGACTTACCATAATCAATCACTTTAACTCGTGATTTGCATATTATTGGTAACACAACGCGATTACCGGTCCTTTCTGACTAGGATACACGTTGATTATCATCCAATTGATACCCCATTTAACCAATTACGCGTTTGACATTCAATGTTGGTCAACTCATACCATTTCATCGATCTAGTGTTTAACCCTATAAATTGGACATTCACGAGCATTCACAACTCGCCAATACTCCTCTCTTAATCTCCAATTCTTCACATAAACACTCTGTTCTTGATCCACGATCGCATTCTTGACTTTTTGGTTTGACCAATCAATCGAGCTCGTAACAACTTTGTAAGTGTAATGTTTTCAGTGGGTTATGATCATCGGCATCCACACATCAATAGCCCTATGATTAATTGGGCTATTGATGTGTGAATCAGACAATTGATAAAGCTAGGGTTCGTGATGTTTAAATTGGGGATAAACTGATTCTGCTTAGTATATTTATTTTAAATAAAACAGAAAAGATCACAACCACTGGTCTGGACCAAGTGGTTGTGACTGATGCTAATTTCCCGAGCCACCCGGGAACAAGTCCCGGCTGTGGCACCCCTTTTTCCTTTTTTTTCATTTTTAAAACAATCAAATCAATTAAATATATATTATACATTTAATCTTATAAATTCGTTTTTAATTATTAAAACCCTTTTATAAATTCTAAAAAAATTATTTTTAACTAATCTGATGTAAAAGTTTTACCCACAATTTTTAGTTTTCAAAAATTAATTTATTTAATATATATAATAATTAAATCAATTTTATTCTATTATATTTATAAAATTCCATTAAAATATCAAAACAATTTTATAAATTCCCACAAAAATTATCCTGAGTTCGTACAATGATAAACTTTTCTGAAATGATTTTTAATTATGAAAAATCATTTATTTAATATTTTTACTCAATTTTTGTTAGTTTTAATCATAATTAAATCATAATAAATTCAATTTTTAATATTTTTGCACCAAAATTTTATACAATTTATTTCTGAATATTTAGAACAGAAATATAATTTTTAAACTAATAATTATTTAATTTTAGTATTTTTAAATATTAAAGTTAAATTTTGGCAATTTGTAATAAATAGATTTAATAATCTATTTTAATGAAAATAATTTTATAAAAATTATTTTTATACTTCAAACACATTATTGTGAACATCCTAAAATCAAACTTTATAAAAAGACTTTCATTTATTTAATTATCAAATTTCCCTTTATTTATTAAAACATTTTATTATAAATTCAACAAATGGATATCCCTAAATCGAAACCCTAGAATATACTTGTAGACTAGATAGACTTAGACTTATTTGTTGCCTTATACATAGGGTAATACTTGGCAATCTAGTGGGCTACACTCATACTATTCCTCAATACCTAATAATATACCAAGGTAAGTTTACGTAACCATGTTTATGCGATTCTTTATACTTGCAACATTTTATTTAAGCAATTCAACATGCATGTCTAGTTGTAAACTTTATTGCCTCATGAATTAGTCAACAACAGTTTCAACGAGTTTCAACGAGTTTCAACATTACATAATCATTAGCTATGGCCAAGCCGGCGATACTCAATAATAGATCTATTGGATTGACAACCCCACCCGGATACGCGTACCTCCTACATAGGTAGCGTGGGTGATTGTTATCGTTCCAACATATTACTAAGGTGAACCGTAGATGACGGGATGGACCTAAACTAGTCGGAGGTTTGATTATGTCGACTCAACATATTATGCTATTTCATGTAGACTTAAACTTACGATAGACATATGAATTGCTAAACTTTTATACTTAAACTATATGCTTAACATGGATTATGTATTCTCACCAACTTCTAGTTGACCCCCCCCCCCCCCTCCCCCATTTTTTTACAACTCAACAGGAAATAATGATGCATGAAGAGTAGAGTATTTCCATGAAGATAATTTGAAGTCTATGCTTGCTTGATCTTTTGTGATGTATTAGATTTCCACATTTAAAACTCATTATGTATTTCTACTTTTGGATATTTGCACTTTAAATTTATTTCAATTAAAATTGGTTACCATGTGCTACTGTATACTCATTCTGACGTGACACCTCGATGTTTCCGCCATCGGTTGGGGTGTTACAATGTCTTCTATTCTCATGATTTCTTCTCTAAGAGCATGAGTGGTCCAGCCTGCAAACTGTTTCTTGTTTGCTTTGTAGGGCATGGTTGCCAAGATTTGGTCAAGAAGAGATTCCCTAACCACCCTTTCCATCTGCAGAGAGGCATGGTAGACATGGAGTTGCTCAGGGTATTAGCAAAATCTTCTATCCTTCTCAATTTGCTAAGCTCTGCTGAATGGATGCCCTGAGCAGTCATGTCATCTTTCCCTTTACATCTCTCCTTGATGATTTTATCTGCATGTTCAGTCTTGTATTTAAGATATTTATCTAAGTTTAGGGGAACAGGAAAATTTGGAAGAGATGGGAAAGATATTTCAGATGGCTGTTCAGTATTGTAGAAGGATTGCATTTCCCCCTTGAGTAGATCAAGCTCAAGAGGACACTGAACAACTAATGGTGTGATGGATGGTGGTGGTCTGTGAGATGTGAATTGTGAAGTATGTGGTGAGTATGATGAAAGTGGGATGGCTGATATAGGTGTAGGCTGGGTGGTTGAAGTAGGAGGTGGTGATGTTTGTATGTTTTCATCTTGTATCACAAAGGTTGATTTTCTCTTCCTTTTGTACAAGATTCTTGGTGATGGTGGTGTTGCAGCAGTGGTTGTGTTAACATCTGTTGGCACTTGTGTAGGACCTGCAGATGTTTGGGATTTGGGTGGTGAAGTGGTTGTAGGTGGTGTATTGGTGGTTGTGGTGGTAGGTTTAGTGGTTTTGGTGGTATTAGTGGTTGTGGTGACATCAATGGTTTTGGTGGCAGTGGTTTTAGCAGCAGCAGTTTTGACAGCAAGTTTAGATGGTGGTTGTCTGACATGTTTGGCAGGCATCTTCTTCCTTTTAGTGGAACCCACATCCTCAACTTCTTGCTGTTGCTCTATCTTCCTTTGTACAAGAGCTTCTGCTTTGCATTCCAAAGTATCAAGCCTCTTTTGCTTCTCTTCAGTAGCCTTTTCAGCATTGACATTAGCAGTTTGATCTACTTCTTTTGCTTTGCCTGCATTGACTGCTTCAGTATCAGCAGTGGATTGATCATTGGGATTTGGTTGTTGTGGTGGTGCTGGTTCAGACCCTGGTTTTGTTCCAAATGGCTTTAGGTTGGGTAGTCTATCTCTGCCACTCTCCCCCTTTTTGGCATCATCAGCTGTGAACTAATCATCATTGTCATCTCTTCTGATAGTAGTAGGGGCAGGGCCAGTGGTCTTCAGCAGGTGGTCTTTGATGGCTTTAATGTCAGCTTGGGTATCTGTGTACCTAGCATCAACCATATTTCTGATCTGAACCATGTATGTTTCATGTATTTGATCTGCTAGTTTTCTATGAGCTATGATGATGGGGGAAACAGATTTCCATAGCTCAGTAGCAATATCTTCTGTAGATGGTTGACTTTTGGTAAGAGCAGCCAAGGATCCTAAAATTGTCTTGATATCTGATTTGATGTCAGCAACAAAGGTTTCAATTGATTGTACTCTAGCCATCAATTCTTGGTATTTTAACCCATCACCTAAGTTAATAGGATCATCTGGATTCTTACCAGTGGTAGTTGTATTTGGTTCAGTCCTAGGAGGTGAGTCCAAAGGATGAGAACCAGATGCCCCTTTGTCTTGGTTATGGGGACTTCCAACTGATTTTGGGGACACTATAGTGGCCTCATCAGTTGTTGCCTTCAAGGAAGTCTTAGTTATGTAACCACTGTCCTATTGTGAGACAATGGTCTCTACAGCAGTAGTGGCTGCTTCACTTGAAAACTCACCTGGAGTTTCATTTAACTCCAGGGGTGTAACCTCCTCTGTTTATGGGATAGCTGATTGATTTTCCTCAGTCCTAGTCACTTGTGGGTGTATACTCTCATTGATGGGTGAAGGAGAGGAACTAGGAATGTCCTGAGTTTTATCAATAGCCTCAAACAGTGGTTGCATTGTTGGAAGGACATGTGGTGGTGAAGGTGGAGGAGTGAAAAGAGAAGTAGCCCTGGGAGAAGGGCTGATGATCATATGGTCAAGTGACTCATATGTCTCATGATGTGGTTCCCTTTGGCTTACAACATGATTCTTTTGTGAGGATTCATGAGGAGTTTGTTCAAGTTGAGATATATCCATCTGTTGTGAGGAAGTAACAACAGTGGTTTCTTGTTGCTTTTGTGTTGCAACAGGGTTTTCCTCTGGTATCTCATCTTCCAAAGGCCCCTTTTTGGTTTTTGTGGTGGTATTTTTAGATGGACGTTTTCTTTTGGAGGTGGCTGGTTTGGGTTTCACAGCACTGGATGTAGTGCCATGATCACCAGGAGCAGTGGGCTCAACAACAGAGGTTTGGACAACAGTTGTTGTCTTAGTCCTCTTTGTTTGTGTTTTAGAAACTTTTGACACTTTTTCTTGGGTGTTTGAACCCAACATTCTTGTGAAAGTTTCATCAGTTAGACTCTTCATTTGGAAAGATTTGCCTTTTTAAAATCTTTTTCAGGTAAAACCTTTTGAAAGATTACTCTTAAAATTCTTGGGTAAATCAGAAAAGCATTATTAGACCCAGACTTTATGGCCTTCACATTTGATACTAAATCCAGAAACAGGCCCTAGGATAAATTGAAGTTAGAATCTGACAACATAGAATATCCCAAGTACTGAATCCTCAATGGGATTTCATTGAAGGAAGTGGACTTAGCAGAGACACAGAGAAGGAGGGTATGAAAGAAAAATTTCATGACTGGTGGGAAAAACTTTTTGAAAAGAGTTGACCCAGTCATTTGTGCATCATAACCTCTTTCCTGAAACTCTGTGTGAAGTTTAGCCTTAGGAAAAGAGTCGTTACATGATAGGTCATTCAGTTAGAAGGTTGTGGATATCAGTTGGGGGGTAATGGCGACATTTGTCTCTCCAATTTTTGATATGATGGTTGTAGGCTTTTAGTCTTGTAAGAGAAACTCAGCATTTAACCAGAATTCTTGGAGGGTATCGAGATAGATGGGAGCATCAGCGGTTAAGATTGTCAGGTATTTGGAATTGAGGATGATGTCGATGGTGGTATGGAATGGGACGTTTTCATCTGTTTTGACCAGATATGGAAGATAATTGTGGGTGGCTTTGGCTTGAAGATCCATTGTAATGGATTTCGAGTGTGAGGATGAAAGGAATTAGAGTGAGGGATTGAGGTTGAAGAAGGCGATTTCAGTATTTTGAATACAATGAGAAAGTGTAACAACTGTTGTGGTAAAACAGGGTTTTTATAGCCTCTGGTGAAACCGCTGATGTGGCCAAAACTCTGCTTTTGAGAGCAGACATGGCAAACATCTGGTGGCATACAGTTGTTGCCAAAGATCTGATGCAAACAACTGTTGTCTGATGCTAACAACATTTTTTTATTATTATTATAGATAGATATATATATATGTATATATATAGATATATATATATATATATAATGAAACAGTTGTTTTATCTGATCAGATGTTTGAAATAGATTTTTCAACTAACATTGGATAGAATGGATGAAATAGTGATTGTTTTATCCTTAACGGATTTTTCAACCAAATGGCTATTTTTAAGGGTGAATTTTGATTTTTCTGAAACATTTTAATGTTTTTATTTAAAACATTTTTGTTGTTTAGTCCATGTTTAGCATACCAATTCTAGATATCAGATTTGTAAAGGTGGATGTGTCTAAAGCTTTTGTCAACACATCTGCCAACTGATCCTCTGTTGGAACATGGTGCAGAGAAATCAAACCTTTTTCATAGCTATCTCTGACAAAGTGATGTCTGATGTCTATGTGCTTTGTGGTTGAACGAGAGACTGGATTTTTGATGATATTTTCAGCAGCTTCACTGTCCAGCATGAGTAGAGTCCTTAGTGCAGTTATCCCAAAATCCAGCAGTTGATTCTGAAGCTACATGAGTTGGGTTGTACAACTTGCAGTAGCAATGTACTCAGTCTCTAGTGTTGAAGTTGAAACATCTGCTTGCTTTTTGCTTTGCCATGAGACTAAGGCATTCCCTAGAAACTGGCACCCTCCTGATGTGGACTTCCTTGTGGTGTGGCAGCTAGCAAAATCACTATCTGAATAACCTGAAAGCTCAATATTTCCATTAGCAGGATACCAGATACCAAGTGTGGGAGCACCTTTTAGGTATCTGAATATCCTTTTCACAACAATAAGGTTTGACTTTCTAGGTGAAGCCTGTGATCGTGCACAAACACAAGTGCCAAACATAATGTCTGGCCTAGATGCAGTTAAGTACAATAAAGACCCAATCATGCATCTGTAATGTGTCTGGTCAACCAGTTCATCCTTGTCATCAATAGTGAGTAGCTTGGCTGTGCTCATGGGTGTACTACATGGCTTACAGTCATTCATCTCAAATCTGGTTAACAAATTTTTCACATATTTGTTTTGATGAATGAATGTGCCATTTTGCAGCTGCTTCACTTGGAGACCAAGGAAGCACTGAAGTTCACCCATGGCTATCATTTCAAACTCTGCTGTCATGAGTTTCCTAAACTCTTTACACATTTTGTTACATGTGGATCCAAAAATGATGTCATCCACATATATTTGAACAATCATTAAGTTTTTTCCTCTCCATTTTAGAAATAAGGTTTTATCAATTTTACCTCTTGTGAAACCAATGGATAAGAGAAAGGTGGAAATAGTTTCATACCAGGCCCTAGGTTCTTGTTTTAATCCATACAAAGCTTTGTTGAGCTTGTATACATAATCAGGATGGAATGTGTCTCCAAAACCAGGTGGTTGACATACATATACCTCCTCCTGAATTTTGCCATATAGGAATGCACATTTGATGTCCATCTGATACACCTTGATGTTGTGGTTGACAGCAAAGGCTAGGAAGAGTCTGATAGCTTCTAGACTAGCTACAGGAGCAAAGGTTTCATCATAGTCTATCCCATCTTCTTGTCTAAAGCCTTGAACCACAAGCCTGGCTTTATTCTTGACAACTATACCCCTTTCATCAGTTTTGTTTTTGAAGACCCACTTTGTGCCAATTGGACAAACATCCTTTGGCAATGGTACAAGTTCCCATACTTGTTGTCCTTTAAACTGAAGGAGCTCTTCCTGCATTGCTTCTACCCAACTGTTGTCTTTTAGTGCCTCTTGGTACTTGACAGGTTGTGTGAGAGATAGAAAGCCTGCAAAAAGACAGATGTTTGAGGATTGGCTTCTTGTGAGCACGCCCTTTCTGATGTTGCCAATGATTTGATCTGGTGGATGAGCTCTTAGGTAGATTAGATCTCCTTGATATGGTATGATGGCATTTTGAGGTGAAGAACAGAGATTTGGTGACTCTGTTGATGTAACATCTGTTTGCACTTCTGTTAGGGATGGCAAAAAAACCCGAGCCCGACGGGTATACCCGAAACCCGAAGCATTTGGGACGGGTATACCCGATACCCGACGGGTATGGGACGGGTTTGGGATTGGAAACAAAATATTTTGCGGGTATGGTACGGGTATGGTATTAGGCGATACCCGACCCGATTACCCGAAACTAAATACCCGTTTACCCGAAACATATACCCGCTAATTTTTAACTTACATATATATTTTTCTTCACCTAATGTTTATTTTAATAGATTCATTATTGAAAAATTTATAGTTTAACGACATTATTATTTATATTTATATGCTACAAAATATAAAAACATTTCTTGCGATACATATTATAATATATATATATATTTTATTCTAAATATTTCAAATATTAGTATGGTGATGATCATACGTATGTTATTTATTACAATTTAATATATATAGATTTCTAAAACATAAAACACCAAAAAAAAAAGTAAAAATATATACACAAGAAAATCCCAACGGGCATACCCGAAACCCGCGGGTATGCTCTATACCCGACGGGTAATACCCGCCAAAAACCCGACGGGTAATGGGACGGGTATGGGATGAGATTTTATAACCGGGTACGGGTATGGTATTAGCCAAACCCGACCCATACCCGACCCGTTGCCATCCCTAACTTCTGTAGTACCAACAGATATTTGAAATGGAGGTGGGGGAATGGGTCCCAGTGGTGTGAAACTGGACTGACTTTTGTCAACAGAGGTTGGACTCTTGTCAACAGATGATTGAGCAGTGGATGAGGTTGGTGAAGCAGTGGTTTGAGGGTAAGACCGGCCAACAGTGGCTGACTCAGCTGTAGCAGAGTTTTGATAGATGTTTTGAATAGTTGCTTCCCCTGATACAGAATAGACTTTATAGTGATTTGGAATCACAACCTCTATACTGTAGTCTTGTTGTGGAGATTGTGGAATACTTGTACTGTTAGTTTTGACAGTAATATTTTCAAATTTGAATTTATTTAAATCAAACAACTCAGTAGGATTTGATGGGATTTTTAAGGATGAAAGTTCATTGAACTTTACATTCAGAGTTTCTTCTATTGTCCTGGTCCTTGTGTTAAACACTTTGTAGGCCTTGGCAGTAGAAGAATATCCTAGAAAATATCCACAATCTACTTTGGTTACAAATTTTGAGATGGAATCTTAAAATTTAAAATGAAACATGGGCAGCCAAAGATTTTGAAAAATGAGATTAGTGGTTTGATTTTGAACAAAATTTCATAAGCAATCTTTTGATGTCTTGGGTTGATTAAAACTCTGTTTTGAACATAGCAAGCAGTGTTTACAGCTTCTTCCCAGTAGGACAGTGGCAAACCAGAATCTGCTAGAATGGTTCTTGCAGCTTCAATGAGAGTTCTATTTTTCCTCTCAACCACCCCATTTTGTTCTGGTGTTCTTGGAATGTTGTACTGCCTCACAATTCCTTTTGACACACAGAAGTCATCCAACTCCTTATTTTTAAACTCTGTTCCATTATCACTTCTAAAGACTTTTACTGGCAAGTCATATTGTTTTTCAACTTTAGTGACAAAGTCCTTCAAGATACCTGCAGTCTCATCCTTAGAGTGTAAAAAGTAAGTCCATGTAAACCTAGAAAAATCAACTATGACAAGACAAAATCTTTTTCTTCTTAGACTCGTGATTTTAACTGGGCCAAACAAGTCCATGTGCAACAATTGTAGACATTGACCTGTTTTGGACTCATCAATGGATTTGTAAGAGCTTTTATGTTGTTTCCCTTTTAAGCAGGAAACACAATGCTCATCACATTTAAATTCTTTTGATGGAAGGCCTCTGACAAGGCTTTGTTTGGAGAGTGAGTTGATAGTTTGAAGGTTGATGTGACCCAGTCTCCTATGCCACAATTCTGTCTCTTTAGTGGAGGCAGTAGAAAACAGACAGACATTTGCCATAGGATTGTCCTTCAACATATCAACCACATACACATTGCCACTCCTATGAGCAACAAGTTGTGCTTTGCTCTGAGCAATGATGGTATCAATCTTTTTCACCACTTCTGGCCCAATAATCTTATAGGTTTTCTTAGTGAAGAATGAGCCATAACCTTTGTCACTTATTTGTGATACACTAAGAAGATTAAATTAAAGATTATCAATAAGATTGACATTTTCAAACTTGAGTTTCCCAGCCTGAACAGTCCCTAAACCCAACACCTTACCTTTTAAATCATTACCAAAGGATATATCACCCCCTCCATGAGCTAAGAAGTCCAGAAGAAGGGCTCTACATCCTGTCATGTGCCTAGAGCCTCCACTATCTACATACCAAAGGCTATCTAAGCAAGCAGAAGCTCCCTGCACATCAGTAATGGATCAGTTTTGGTGAGTGTCCAAATCCAAGTTGGCTTTGGATGGGTCCACAGACTTTTCAGCCTCAAGCTTAGGAAGGTGATCAGTGGTTTGAACTAGTTTTTGAATCAAGTTCAACAACTATTGTTGACCATTTGCCAGTGCTTGGATGTCAACACTTGGTGCAACAGATGTTTGATCACTTCCTTACAGATGATAGTAACCATAGGGATTTCTGTTCACTCTTGGTTTAGAAGGCCTCTTGGGTTCTTCATAAACATGTGACATATTATGGCAAGGTGGTTGTCCATATCCTCTTGGGTACTTGTTGGTTGGTGGAGCATATGTTACTTGAACATCCTTGGAAGCAGATGTTTCTAGATTTTTGGTAACAGATGTTTGGACTGGAGCAAAAGTCTGTTTGGGTTTTCCTTTTGAGGTACTCACCACTTGACTTGCAAGAGTTTTAGCCTTGTACTCTTGTATTTTGACATTAAAATTTTTGAGATACAAGCACTCTTTAGTTTTGTGATTCTTCTTACCACATATTGAGCATGTGGTCTTAGAATCACACACACTTGTTCCTTTGTTGATATCATATGCTTTTAGAAGAAAACAGTTTTTAGTAACATGATTCTTCTTTTCACAGAAATCACAAAACAAATGGACATACTTTTCTTTCTTTTTCCCTTTATCAGTCTTCTTTTCAACATATGTTTGATCATCTGCTGGAAGATCTATCAAGGGAATGACCTTTTCCTGTGGTGCTTTCTTACCATCAGGGGTTTTGAAGTCAGCTCGTTTGAAGTTTTCAAGAGTACCACATTATCAGACCAAGTAGGTTTAAATTCAAATTTTTCAAGTTCAGTAAATGATGAGGAACCTTCTGGTTTTTCAAGAACAATTTTCTTGCCATTATGTTCAGTGATTTTAATCTCTTGACCCTTCAAATTAGTTGGTACTACCTCAACTAACTTTTGATCCCCTTTGTCAGTGTTTTCAAAAGCTGGAGCAGTGGTTTCAAAACCAAAACCAAACTTCACATGACTTTTGGTTTGTTTGTTGAGGAGCATCTCAAAACCTATGCATGATTCCACCCATTTCTCACATTCAACTTGGGTGGCCTCAAGGTCCTTTTTACAACTATGATATTTAGTTATCATAGTTTGGAGCTGGTCTTTGGTTATAGTTGCTTCATGTTTTAAGCTGCTTATTTCAGATTCTTTTTCAGTCAATTTTGATTTTAACTCTTTTGAAAGTTTTTCAAATTTATCTTCATCATCTAAAACTTTCTTCCTAAGGTTTTCATTCACCTCTTTAATGTTAGCAAATGCTATTACACATTTGTCTGAACACAAATCTTTTAGGATTTGAGGAGATACCTTAGCAGCCACCAATGCACAATCACACTTGCACTCACAATCATCAGATGCACCCTAGGGATCTGAGAGATTCACAACCGCTTCTTCAGATTTTGTATCTGCAATTACTTCATCAACAATATCATCAGTCACAACATAAGATTCAGTTACCACATCCTCAGATTCAACCTCTTCAACCATAGCCATGAAACAAAAATTTTCTGGTTCATTTTCAGCTTTGGCTACAAGAGAAAAATTTTCATCTGATAGCTCATCTGGTAGACTGCTCCAATCAACAAAGCCTTGTGTGAGGAAGCTCTGTTGACTGGTCTCTGCAGGGGCAGAGGGTGGAGCGGCAGTCATTGGCACTTGTGCCTGAGCAACAGGTGCTTGCACATAATGGATCTGAGGAACAGTGGTTTGGACAAACTGGACAGGAACAGTGTTTGAGGACTGTGCAAAATGAGTAGTGTTTTGCACATTTGGTCTAGGGGTATTATGGGAAACTTGATAAGTTTTGGTCTGTGGCCTTTGATTTGGATAGGTAATCATAGGTGTACAATGTTGACTCCTACATTCCCTAGCAAAATGACCAAGTCTATGACATTTATAACACTTAATCTTTGATTTATCCAACCCCACTTTTGACCTGCCAGTCAACCCTAGAAACGTTCTGCCAGTTTTCTTGTAAAAATTGTTAGTTCTTACACTGAGTAGAGCCAATTGGTGCAGAATGTCCATTTCTTCCAAATCATCAGGGTCAAAGTACTTTAAGTCATCATACTTAAAGAATATGTTATCAGATGCCTGGATATCGCCACCACTTGCTGTAAAAGCATAGTTTGGTGAATAAGAATCAGAGTTAAAACCTGAGTTAAAACCTAAAGTTATGTCAATGAAATGATCATAACTCGGATCCTTATTATTACCAGGCACCTCATCATGACCCAAAAGTGTTGTATTACCAAATACATAATCATCAGACACTTTTTCAGAGTCCTGGAGCTTCTTTTTCTAGTTAATCTCTTTCTCATAGGTCAAGAGCTTACAATGAAGCTGGGTCAGTAATAGGTCCTTAAATCCAATTGAGTTTCTCATAACTATAGCAATAGTGTCCCATTTGTCTGGTAGTGATCTAAAAAACCTATGGTTCAAAGTTGAACATGGGTAAGTTAGACCAACCAGTTTTGGTTCACTAATGAGACAGTTAAACCTCTCAAACTGTTGAGTTATTGACTCTCCATTTACATGACTGAATGTTTTATATTGTTGGTTAAGTATTTCACGGTTGTTTTCAATAACCTATTCAGTCCCACCAAATTGTTCTTTCAGTGCATCCCACAACTCCTTTTCACTGTTACAGTGCAACAGCTCAACATCTATATCATTGGGTAGAGCCATGGCTACAATACTGAAGGCCTTGGCATCTAACTCAATTTTCTGAAAATCCTGGTCGAAGTAGTTTTCAAGTTTCTTAGGCTCTTTAACCTTGGGATCTTCAGTACTCGGCACCATCGGAACATGTGGTCCGAAGATAACCGACTTCCAACACCCAGTGTTCTGTTGAGCTAGAACATGGCTCATCTGACGTTTCCAGATATTGTATTCAGATCTGACAAGCATCGGTGGCTTGTTGTTCGTGCCAGTTTTGTGTGGATCGTGATGGATTGAAGTCATTCTCTGATTGTTTTAAAAAACAAAGTCTGTTTAAAAACGGTTGAAATGAAAATAAACTATTACTCTGCTTTCAATCTGACAAACAAACGATATCAATAATTGTGAGCTGATCTGTTTATATTAAATTGATTGGTTAGATCGAATTTAATTGACCAAGCTCTGATATCAATTGTTAGGATCTGAGTTTGATTGTTTTGATTGTTTAAGTAATAAGAACAAATGAAAGAAGTGAATTATAAATGGAAAGTGAAGCGGAATGATAAACTATTAATCAAAACAAGAGAATAAATGTTTTTCAATCAAATGCTTTCATTAATATCAAATGATTACATCAATTGTATAAGTACTCCCCCTTAGCCTGACCACTCAGTGATTGTTTGTCTAGGAGAATGTTTTGAGTGATAAATAGAACAGTACAAGCACTGTTCTATTTATAGACAAATCTAAACCTCTGATGACCTAGGTTGACGTCACCTAAGACAGTGACCTCTAACAGAAAAACAAACATAAAACATCTGTTGATACAAACTACTGTTACATTGGAAAACTCTGATGGTCTTGAATCATCTGTTGGAGCCTAAGTGTTGTTGGCTCCAACAGACCTTTAGTCTTCAGTACTTTGATTCAGCAGTTGTTCTTCATCAGACCTTTGGTCAACAGTTGTTCTCTAGTAGTTGTTATCTATCAGACCTTTGTTGCAGCAGTTGTCACAGCAGTTGTTAGGGTACAGCAGATGTTAGGGTCAACAGTCTTTTGGGAGAAGTAACTTGTAAATGTTGTTATTGCTAAGGATCAATTGAGTAGTATATTTTGGCTTTCCAATCATCTGTTCTTCTCCAGGTCAGTAGACCCAAAAGTGTTAAATGAGTCAGATAAATTTGAAAGTAAATCTGAAAATTGTGTTTTTATAGGATATTCTTTTGAAAAGAAAGGATATATAGTTTTTAGTTTAGATAGTAAAACTACATTTTTTTCTAGAGATGTTAAGTTCTATGAAAACTTCTTTCCATTCAGAGAAAATTTGTTTTTGATAAATTTGACTCTAATTCTGAAAAAAAGTTACAAACTTAAACTTTTTGACTATTATGAAAACACAGATTTAGAAACCTTTGGTGCAAATGATCCCGATGATGAAGGAAAGGTAACATCTGAGCCTAACTCAGATGTAAAATATTTAGGAACACAATTTTCCCAACAATCAGGTTCTGTTGATAAAACCAACAGTGATTTGGCTTTCGATCAGCAGCCAAATCTTGGTAGTCCAGAACCTGATAAGGCACGGGTTGTGAGTACTGAAAATGACAAGGACAATCTCTCCAGATCTAAGGGTAATACTCTAAATGATTATGATTCTGTTGTTAGGACAAGTAGAAGTACGCAATTTCCTAAAAAAATTAGTGATTTCATTATAGATGGAAAGGTCAAATATGGATTAGAAAATGTTGTGAAGTACTCTAATTTATCTATTGATAATAAGTGTTTTGCCTCTGTTCTTAATAAGAGTGTTGAGCCTAGAACATATTTAGAGGCTTCAAAAGATCCTAATTGGATAAAAGCCATGAATGAAGAACTAGAGGCTCTTCATAGGAATGATACTTGGGACATAGTTGATTTACCTAAGGGTAGAAGTAAAATAAGATGCAAGTGGATATTTAAGATTAAATATAAAGCAACAGGAGAAATAGAGCGATTTAATGCTAGGTTAGTTGCAAAAGGATTTAGTCAAAAAGAAGGTATGGACTTTGATGAAACATTTTCACCTACTGTTGAACTTGTTACCTTTTGATGTGTTTTTTCTTTGGCTGTTGAGTATGATTGGGAAATATTTTAATTGGACATTAACAATGCTTTTCTTTATGGAGATTTAAAGGAAGATGTATATATGTCTATTCTTGAGGGTTTTACTGATACTTTTAGTAATAAAAATGCTAAACTTGTTAGTGCATTGTATGATATTGGTTTTACTCAAAGTAAGTGAGATGTGTCTATGTTTGTTAAACATTCAAATGATGTGTTTTTAGTCTTACTTGTCTATGTGGTGAAATCATCACAATTGGAAATTCAGTAGATGAAATAGATAAAGTAAAAAAGGAAATTAAAACTATTTTTTTTATAAAAGACCTTGGTGAGTTAAAGTATTTCTTAGGCATTGAAGTTATAAGAGATAATCAAGGTTTGTGTTTAACTCAAAGGAAGTATTGCACTGAATTATTGGCTGAATATGGGATGACAGGATGTAAAACTGTGGGAAATCCTATAGAACCAAGTCATGTGATAAACAATATGACTATAGATGATAATAAGCCTATTAATAATGTTACCGGTTACCAAAAATTCGTAGGAAAACTTATTTGTCTCTCCCACACTAGACAAGATAGATCTTACACTGTGCATTTTCTAAGTCAGTATATGCATCAACCTAAAAGTTGTCATTTAAAGATAGTTATGAGGCTGTTAAGATACTTAAAATGCACCAGGTTAAGGCATTCTTTTTTCAAAAAACTGGTTCTTTTAAATTAGTTGCCTTTGGTGATTCCGATTGGGGAAAGTGTATAGAGACAAGAAAATCTGGCACGGGGTTTTGTGTTTTCTGAGGTACCAATTTGATTACTTGGAAAAGTAAGAAACAGTCAACTGTTTCGAGGTCTTCTGCTGAGGCAGAATTTAGGGCGATGTGTGTAGCCTCTTGTGGAGTAATGTGGTTAAAAGACATTTTGGCTGAATTGCGAGTATTGGTCAAAACTCCAGTTGAGTTGTATTGTGATAACAGTGCTGCAATGGCGATTGCAGCAAATTCTGTTTTTCACGATAAACTAAACATTTTGGCATTGACCTTTTTATTGAGAGATTTGGTCACTAATGGTGTGATCAAAACTGTTAAAGTGGATTCTCAAAATCAACTGGCTGATCTTTTTACCAAAGGTGTTTTAGTACATTAACATGAAGTGTTGTGCACAAAGCTTCGGATGTTTGACCCATTTAAGTAATCAAATTGATTGGGGGGGGGCTAGAAATATGACATCTATATTACTTGTGAGTTGTTTGTATCACATACTTATGTTCTGTTTATTTTTGTTTCATGATATAATATTTCAACTGAGTGAGATGGACGTGGACTTGCTGCTGGACCTGCAGGACTTATTTTGCTGCTGACTGTTAAGATGTTGGTCTGGACTACTGCTATTGACATGGGCCCAACCCACAAAGAATATAAAGCTGAGTAACCCTATCAGAAGGTTCTAGGAGCATATATAAATAGCCTCTTTCTCTCACATCGATTATTATTCAAATCATATTTTACGTTTATGTTAGGACAAAGAGGATTGGTGAAACCACTTTTGTAAACCTTAGTCTAATTCACTTCTGTCATTTTTGGCTAAGTATAGAAGTACTGAATAGAAGACAAGAAACTGCTGATTAGAAGATATAAAGAAGTGCTGAAGTTGCAGAAGTTCTGAAGTCCAAACCAGACAAGTTCACTTCAGAAGTACTGAAGACAAAACTACTCTTCAGTAGTTGTCCTTCATCAGCACTTAGCAGAAGATATTTCCCACCGCCCTTTTGCATCAGTAGTTTATTGTTTAATATTACTTTTAGCTTTATTTGTTTCTTTCAATGTTGCAACTTGTGCAACTTGTCACTGGACTTTCTGTGCTTACTTTATAGGCAAGATGCATGCATGTAATCGTCTATAAATAGGAGGCTTCAACCTTCTATTTTAGACATTGATTTTTAACAGAAAAATCCTTCAAACACTCTCATTGTTATATTCCATTTCTGTATTTATTGTGAATCTCTCTAAGTATCTAATTCTCATTTACAACTTAGATTCATAATAAATACTTTGTCATTTATCTTGTTTCAAACATCAAGGGGGAGTTACAACTCTGCCTTTGCATAAAAAGTGTTGCTTTAACTTATAACATTCCGCTGTGCTTATAATCTGATATTCTTCCTTTTTCACAAAGACAGCTTGCAAGATCATCTCACCAGAAGGCCAGAAGTTGATTGAGAAGATTATAGAAGATCATACTTTGCTGATTGCCAAAAGATGTGGCAATGTCTATGCAGTGGACATTGAAAAAGACAAAGTATTGAACAACACTGCCTGTTTCTTCTCAAGGGCATCAACTTCAGAAACAGATCTCTGGCACAGGAGACTTGGCCATGTGAACTTTAAAACCATAAATAAAGTCACAAAAATGGGCTTGGTCGGAGGTCTACCTTTGAAAGTATACCAGTGTCAAGAACACTGTGTATCCTGTTTAAAGGGAAAACAGCATAAGTCCTCCTATAAGTCTATTGAAGAATCAAAAACAACTGCATGTCTTCAACTACTCCATATGGACTTATTTGGGCCTGTCAAGATTATGAGCCTTGGTAAAAAGAAGTACTGCTTAGTCATCATTGATGACTACTCAAGATTCACATGGGTATTCTTCTTATTTTCCAAGGATGAGGCTGCTGAAATCATCAAGTTCTTCATTCTACAAATAGAGAAACAATATTCTCTATCTGTCAAAACCATTAGAAGTGACAATGGGACAGAGTTCAGGAACAAAACTCTGGATGAATTCTGTTTGTCTAAAGGGATTATTAGACAATACAGTGTTCCCAGAACTCCTGAACAAAATGGTGTAGTAGAAAGGAAGAACAGAACATTGATAGAAGGAGCAAGAACAATGTTAGCTGATTCTGGACTACCATTGTACTTTTGGGCAGAAGCAGTTAACACAGCATGTTATGTTCAGAATAGAGTTCTTGTGGTCAAGAGACATTCCAAAACTGCCTATGAAGTTCTTCATGGCATGAAGCCCCTTATCTCCTTTTTCAGGGCTTTTGGATGTCAATGTTTCATCTTGAACATCAAGGAATCTATCTCAAAGTTTGCTGCCAAAGTTGACTCAGGTTACTTTCTTGGTTACTCTTCAACTAGAAAAGCCTACAAGGTTTTTAATTCTCACACCAGGATAGTAGAAGAAACATTGAATGTCAAGTTCAATGAGTCAAAACACACTCTTATTCCAGCACATCCTGCTGAACTCTTTGACCTTGACAACTTTCACTTTGGACCTGAAAAGGCTGTTACTTCTTCCAAACCTACTTATTATGGTGATCAAAGGTTTGAAGATGAGGATCCTGCACCATGGACTCCTCAAACAGTCATTAAGTCAACTACAACACCATCAGAAGTTTTTCAAACTTCTGATCAAACAAATACTGAAGGCCAAACTCAAACATCTGCTTCAGCACCTGCAGCTACTGAAGAAGCTGCAACTGCTGAACCAGATATCATAGACCTCAGTAGTTTGTTTGAAGAACCAGAGCCACCTACACCTGTCAGTGGTTTACAACAACTGATTGAACACAGAGATCATCCACTTGATCAAATCATGGGTGATATAGCTACAGGTGTTCTGACCAGAAACCAGCTCTCCAACTTTTGCCTATTCTCAGCCTTTATTTCACAGTTGGAACCAAAGAAGTACCAGGAAGCCCTCAAAGACAACAATTGGGTGCAGGCTATGCAAGATGAACTACTACAGTTCAACAAGCAACAGGTCTGGGAAATCTGTCCCTTACCTCAAAACAAGCAACCAATTGGTACAAGATGGGTTTTCAGGAACAAACAAGATGAAGCTGGTATGATAATCAAGAACAAGGCAAGACTGGTAGTTCAAGGGTACTCTCAAGAAGAGGGAATTGACTATGATGAAACCTTTGCTCCAGTTGCAAGGCTTGAGGCCATCAGGTTATTTCTGGCCTATGCCATTTCCAACAAAATAAAAGTTTATCAAATGGATGTGAAAAGTGCATTTTTGTATGGAAAAATCAAAGAGGAGGTGTATGTCTGTCAGCCACCTGGGTTTGAGGATCCTTCTCATCCTGAGTGGGTGTACAGACTAGACAAAGCTCTTTATGGGCTCAAACAGGCTCCAAGAGCCTGGTATGATACACTCTCCACCTTTTTACTCAAAAATAACTTTACAAGAGGTGCCATTGATAAAACACTTTTCATTAAACATGTTGGAAATCATGTCTTACTTGTTCAAATTTATGTTGATGATATCATCTTTGGTTCAACAAACACAAAATTGTGTGATGATTTTAAGAAACTCATGCAATCAAAATTTGAGATGAGTACCATGGGAGAACTGCAGTACTTTCTAGGACGGCAGATCAAACAACAAACAAATGGAACTTTTATACATCAATCAAAATATGTTAAAGAATTATTGAACAAATTTTCTTTAAATGACTGTAAATCATGTTCCACTCCCATGACACCTATCACACAAGTTGAACCTGATGATCAAGGAAAACAGGTTGATCAGACCATGTACAGATGCATGATAGGTTCCCTTTTATACTTAACTGCTTCTAGACCAGATATTATGTTTTCAACATGTGTCTGTGCTAGATATCAATCAGCACCAAGGGAATCACACCTTATTGCAGTCAAAAGAATTTTTAGATATCTGAAAGGAACTCCAACACTGGGAATTTGGTATCCTGCTTCAAACAATACCAAGTTATCAGCATTTTCAGATAGTGACTATGCAGGGTGTAAGATGACAAGAAAGTCAACATCTGGTGGTTGTCAATTCCTGGGTAACTGTCTAGTGTCCTGGCAATCAAAGAAGCAAACATCTGTTGCAACTTCAACTGCTGAAGCTGAATACATTGCAGCTGCAAGTTGTACATCACAGATACAATGGCTCCAATATCAACTTCTTGATTATGGAATCAAAGAGACCAAGACACCTTTGTTTGTAGACAGCAAATCTGCCATTAGCATCATTCAAAATCCGGTACAGTTCTCAAAAACTAAACATATTGAGATCAGGTACCATTTCATAAGAGATTGCTATGAAAAAGGCAAGATTGAGGTGAAGCATGTAGCAACAGCTAATCAGATAGCTGACATCTTCACTAAGCCCCTTGACACATCAACATTTCAGAAGTTAGTTTCCATGCTTGGAATGCTAAATTTGTAAGTGTTTATTTTATTTTTTTTTCTGCATATCAGTTAGAATCCAAGTTAACACTTGATTCTACCCAACTCTACAGCAAACTTCTACATCAATCACTACTGATATGCATCAAAATTTTTCTTTTTCCTTTTTCCATCCTTGATTCCATCCTGTTTACCATGGTGGAATCAAAATGAAAAATTTATTTTTCCTTTTTCCACCCCTGATTCCATCCTATTTACCTTGGTGGATTTCAGGTTAACCTTTTCCATCTTTTTTCTGGTTTTCACTTACAAATATCAAAAGTCTGAAACAAAACTTCTGAAAAACAAAAACAATTTGAGAGAAACTACTGATGAACAAAAATCATCAGTATAGGGATAACTTTCTGAAAAAGTGTGTAACTTCTGATAAAATAAACTTCAGAAGTTATGAATAAAGTATTTATGAAAACATTTCTCATCAGATGTTAAAACTGCTGAAGAGAAAATGGGAACTACTGATGAAGTAATCCTTCATCAGCAGTTTAAGTCAAAAGGGCAAATCTGACTTTTCCCATCATCAGAGATTTGACCTAATAAGTTTAAAACCTCTGATAAAGAGATTTTTAACCAAAGGCGGTTTTAAAACTTCTAATAAAGAAGATTCAAGCGGTTAAAACTCCTAATAAATACCTTTTTCACACACTTATCCTTTTAAACTCACAAAATATCCCTCCTTCTCTCTCAAAACTCTCTCAAAACCTACACCTGAAAATTCACTGTTCGATCAAACACCCAAACCACAATGGATCTAGTTCTAAAACAGGGACACAATCAAAGAGCTTTTCTTGAAAAACAAGAAGGCTGGTCCCAATACGATGAGATCATTGATCTTGTCGTCAAATCCCAATACTTTACTGCTCTCACAATTAACCCACCAATTCACACTGAAACTCTGAATGAGTTCTGGGCAAATGCTGAGACGGTTACAATGGGTGGTGAGGTCATTTCCCTCAACTCAAAGATAAAAGGGAAACAACTGACCATCACACCGGCCACACTAGCAACAAGACTGGGTCTGGATGATGTAGCTGCCCCTGACCATGTTGCTAACAAAGATATTCATCTAACCATGACTGAGTGTGGTTATCAAGGTACTCTCTCCCATGCAACAATATTCAAAAAATATTTTGAACCAAAATACAAACTTTTGTTTCATTATATAATTATGTGTTTGAGTCCAAAAACAGGGTCATATGACCAGATGCCCTCCACTTTTCAACCAATATTTCATTCCATTGTGAATGAAACCAAATTCAGGGCATCAAAACTGTTTTTCCATGAGTTGGTGTTACATCACAATAATACCAAGAAAAAGTTTTTGCTGTACCCAAGGTTCATTATGCAATGCATAATAGGGGAACTGGGTAATGAGGTGCTTGTGGGAAAAATTTCAACTTTAAACCCTTTAACATCACAAGCATACTCAAGACTGAACAAACCGGCTGCCTGGCCAGAAGATGATCAGGGAGAACAACAACAAGTCCCCCTGAAGCCCACATCTTCCACACCCACACCACCAAAAGCCAAAAAGCCCAAGCCAACAAAAACTGTAACCCACCAACCCAAAAGAAAAGCTGTTCAGGAGGTTGAGATGCCTGAACATGCTCTTGAGCATTCTGCTCTTCAAACTGTTGAGACTGAAACACCCTCTCAGTCTCATCCATCTCAAACCCCACCAAGAGCACCCATATCTGTTCATTTCAAAAGAAAAAGACTTAGAAAAACATATCAAACACACTCTTCTTTTGAAACTGCTGAACAACAAACTATTGCCCAAACTACTGAACCTTCCCCACAAATTTCTGAACAAGAGGCAATTGAAATTGCCAAACTTCTCTCTGGGCTAAGAGAGAATGTCCCATCTGATCATGTCAGTCCCCATCAACCACAACAAACAGGGGACATAACTACTACTTTAGACATGGATGTGGACATCATTAGCCCTATCCCAAGAGATGAGGGTGGACCAGAGTCTTTAAGCCCAAATTTAGAGACTCTTGGGGCATCTGAGGCTGCTACTACTCAGTTACCACCCAGTGGTGGATCTGAGGACAGAAGTAACATAGCTAAGACCTCAGATGTGGCAACTACTGATGAAGGCTTAATGCCTGAGGTAGGAAATCCTCAGTACCAAGAAACAGAGGTTCATGAGAGAACTGAGTTGGGCTCAGCTCATGATTTAACTGAGACAGTCCTCTCTGAGGGCAACATCAGGGATACAGATGATTCCATTAATTTGGATGATGTTTCAAAAACTCCAACTACTGAATTGACGGCACTTTCTGAAGGTCCTGCTGCAAAGGTATCCAGGCTCAAGAAGCCAGTCACCTCTGCACAGGTTAAAGTCCACTCAATCCCTAAAACCCCTAGAGTGGCATCCTCTGTACAACATGAGGATCTCCCAAAAACACCCCCTTCACAGCAAATGCCTACCCAATTCCCTGGGCAAACAAGCATAGACCTGAACCAGCTATGCAGCCCAGAGGGTCCCCTGTACCACATGATGAACACACTCATCAGAAATCACTTCCAAACATATACAGCTGACTTGGAGCTGTCAATCAAGAACCAATTTGGAGTGATCAAGACCAAGATGAACGATCTGTCAAACAAAATAGACTTCAACAGTCAACAGATTGCTCATCTTCAAGGACACTTCTCCCAACCCTCTGCTTCAAGGGTTAGAATTGATGAATCCAAAAAGGGGGAGAAGATCAGGGAACCTAAGGAGTCATTCCAAGCCAGAATAAAGGCACGAGTGGCACTCCTTGAAAGAGATCAGAAAGATCAGGCCAGGAAAGAAAAATTGGCCAAACAGTTTGGTGTCTCTATTGAAGAAATTGAAGCTGCTGAGAAAGAAGATGAGACCCAAAGTTCTGATGATTCCCTAAGGTGTAATGAAGAAACTTCTGATGACCAAACTTCTGATGAAGAATCAGAAAGTACTGAAGACAATCCTTCAGTAGCTGACAAACCATCAGCAGTTGTCAGCACATCAGAAGTCAACACTTCCCAACCTCAAACAACTGAACCTTCCAGAACCACTGCTACCACTCAACCAACATCTGATCCCATCAGGCCTACATCTGTTACAACAATGACTGTATTAAACCCTTCTCCCATCTCTCATTCAGCTGAACTATTAGAGAAGAGTTTAATTGCAGCCAACAAGAAGGCCAGAGAAGATCAGATTTGGAAATCTCTGGAAGAAAGGGATGATTTGGACTTAAGCCATGAAGAAAAACTTCAGGCTTATGCAGCTGAACTACAAAGGCAGGCTAGCCTTGATGAGATTGCTGAACAGGATAAAAGACAACAACTGGTGTCTTATATTACCAAGAACAGCAAAACCAAAGCCTTTACACTCAAAGGACTCTCTATGCAAGAGCTGACAAGAAGAGCACAACTGCTTGCAGACAAAATGGCCACAAGCAAAGATGGAAAGGCCAAGAGAGCCCAGATAATAGAAGAGCTAGTAGCAGAAGGATATGGTTCAAAAGCCTCTGTATCCAGATGGAAAGAAGAAAGACTAATGGATACATATAGAAAATACTTGGCTGCCAAGGCTGCAAATCCTGAGAAGTTTCAAACTGCTGATCCTTCAAGATCAGTAGTTAGAACTTCTGGTGCATCTAGAAGATCTGCTGCTCAGAAGAAGAAGGCAGAGGACAATGTCAAAACTGATTTCAAAATGGTACTACTTGAGGGAAGCTCAATAGTCCATTCAGATTTTGACATTGAGGAGAAACCTCTGTTAACACAGTTCAGGGATCCTTCCACTTTTGCTTATCAAATACAAAAGACAATCACAGAAAAGATGCATACCAAAGTAGTGACTGAACACCATCTCCCAACTGTTCAGATGCCTGGTATGCAACAACATCAACAAGGAAGAGAATCCCACCTGAGGCTATCTGAAACTGAAGACATCCAGCACTCAGGACCATCAACCCAAGGGACAAGTCTGGTTCCCTATTCTTCTGACTTTAACAAGTCAAAGATCCCTATCATCAGATGGTCACTTACTGATAACAACTCAGTACTGTTGACAAGAAGAGACTTCTCAAGCAGGGCTTACAAGAAGATCAGTGATCTGAAGAAACTGTCAACACAAGACCTGCTCACAATTCAACATCTAGACCCACAGAGAGGATCTCTGTCTGATGATCTGTACAACCAGCTCAAGAACACCATGTACAAAGAGATATGGAAGATTGTTCAAGACAGAAGAAACACATAAGGAATTAGTAAGGTTTTGGCTTCATCAATCCAGGGGGAGATTGTTAGGACAAAGAGGATTGGTGAAACCACTTTTGTAAACCTTAGTCTAATTCACTTCTGTCATTTTTGGCTAAGTATAGAAGTACTGAATAGAAGACAAGAAACTGCTGATTAGAAGATATAAAGAAGTGCTGAAGTTGCAGAAGTTCTGAAGTCCAAACCAGACAAGTTCACTTCAGAAGTACTGAAGACAAAACTACTCTTCAGTAGTTGTCCTTCATCAGCACTTAGCAGAAGATATTTCCCACCGCCCTTTTGCATCAGTAGTTTATTGTTTAATATTACTTTTAGCTTTATTTGTTTCTTTCAATGTTGCAACTTGTGCAACTTGTCACTGGACTTTCTGTGCTTACTTTATAGGCAAGATGCATGCATGTAATCGTCTATAAATAGGAGGCTTCAACCTTCTATTTTAGACATTGATTTTTAACAGAAAAATCCTTCAAACACTCTCATTGTTATATTCCATTTCTGTATTTATTGTGAATCTCTCTAAGTATCTAATTCTCATTTACAACTTAGATTCATAATAAATACTTTGTCATTTATCTTGTTTCAAACATCAAGGGGGAGTTACAACTCTGCCTTTGCATAAAAAGTGTTGCTTTAACTTATAACATTCCGCTGTGCTTATAATCTGATTTACAAGGACTTGCTAAACACTTAAGTGTCAAGATAGCAAGTTCTTACTTAGCAAACAAGAGCAAACTGATCCAACAGTTTACTTTCGTTCTCTCTCTTGGCAATTAGGGTTTTCTTTGTAATCTGCACTAATTCATCTTGAATAAGTGCGTAGGTTAGTGATTATCTAGTCTAGTTGTGTCATAGGTTATGGTGTCTAATCTCTTGGTGATTTAGAGAGTTGTAGTAATCGTTTCTGTATTGTAACAAGTTCTGTGTTGAAAGTTCTTTAATAAAACTTTTACATTCGGTTAGATTTGTTAGATCTTGTGCCATTTGACAATATATTTACTTGTGTCGGGAGTAAATGTATATAGCCGGTGTAATGTAGAGTTGAACCCAAGCGTAACCAAGCTAGAGTTTGACTCATTTAACTTCAAAGTGCTTTATCTCGATCTCGACTCATTTAATTTCAGAGATCTCGACTAGTTGACTTCAAATAGCTTGAGCTTGACTCATTTTGATATTTGGATCCAAAGCTTGACTCAGGTAGATTCATTTATCATTATTAATATATTTATCGACATATACATTTATGTTTATACACACATGATGAAGTTCATTTAAGAACACAAAATGTTTGTGAGAACAAAATAGCAAACAAAAATCATTCAAAAATATTTTATTAACGAGTAATATTTTTTAGATTTTTTTTTTTACTTTTAACATACAAATTGTTAGTCAGAATATGACAATTTGTTAGTATGCCTAGCTAGACAAGTCAGCCCTCAATTAACCTATTGTGTTAAGAGCCTTTGTTTTTTCTAACTTTTTTTTTATTTATGTTGCTTGCTGCTGAAATATTCATTTATCGAGACAAATAACATCACATGTTTATAGTGCTTAAGGAGTCAAGGTCTTTCAAAATGCCCGTGATAATCATTGCAAGCATAAGACAAAAAAACATTGATAAAATCTCTCATATGCTTTTGCGAGCATCTTCAATAACCCTATTTGTATCAAGGACATACGTCTTCCTCTTAGACTGTGTGTAGTGAGTCGCTAGTGAGCAGACACGAGCGGCCAGCTCATTCACGTGGCTAGCGAACACCACAAGATACACGCGTGAACTTTTTTGCGAGCGAGCCCACGCTACCATGTTCGCGTGGGTTAGTGAAGAAAAACTAGCCCTTGGAGACGACAGTTGGGGCTGGCGACCGTTGGTGGCTAGCTGGCGGTTAATTTTTAGAAACCTTGAACCATTTTCAAAAACCTGCATTATTATTTTCAAAATTTCATTCACTCTCAACACATAAAAATGAAATGGAACGACTTTTCTTCTTCCGACTCTTCGAAGGAAGACGATTTGATGATGGAAGTGGGCATGATAACGGTTGACTACTTGATTGTCCGGTCTCGAAGGCAAAGGCAACCCGTGCTAACGAGACAACCACCTTTTGATCGTGATAGAAAGGGAGCAAACGGAACTTTGATACGACACTACTTTAGCGCTGATCCTCTCTACAATGAAGAACATTTTAGGCGACGTTTTCGAATGAGTATGCAACTATTTATGCGTCTATCAAATGATTTGTCAATGCGATATCCTTTTTTTCAACAAAGAGATATGCAAGGGGGTAACTAGGATTCACCTCTGTACAAAAATATACAGCCGCCATGAGAGACATGGAAACATTCGCCATGAATTTGTCGAGCATTTATGGGCTAAACGTCCCGATGATCTTGTATTAGATTAGTTTTATTTGTTATAGTTTGTATTCTTGTTAATATTAATCTAACATTTTCTATTAATTTTACTTTTGTATTAATATTACATTATGCAAATTTAGAATGCATAAAAAATAAAAATAAAATACAAAAAACTGGATAAAGCCACTGCTCACCTTGAGTCACAATAGGATCAAGTGAGTGAGTTGTAACTTTATCACACTGCCATGTCAGTGCCCAGTTATCACAATATTAGAGGATAGAGTTTGTGCTCACCTTAAACCACGACACGCAGTCTTATGTTTGAGAACTATTTTTAAATTGTGGTATCAATCAAGAATGTTATTTCATTTAGTTTGTTCTTTTTGAGAGTTTAAGTGTGTAGTGGGGCTTTATAGCTCTCGTTATAGGGCATTTTGACCCCTCATAGCGTCGGGCATACCGCCCTCATCCTAACGCTATGGGGGCGTTTTGGGCATGCTTGTTATGTATGTAGTGAGAGAGAAGAGATGAAAATGTGACCGTTATTATTACTATTGTTATTTTTCTTTTTAAATATTTGTTATTTAAATAAAAAACAATAATTAAGCAATGATTACCCAATGATTTATAAAGCCCGCATCCACTACACACCTATTTTCCCATAAAGCCTCATGTAGCCCCTCCTAATACTTTATAATATTTTATTCTCATAAAGCCCCATGGAGCCCTATTGAAATCCCCACTACACATGACCTAAAGCAATGGGTTCTGGGTGGTTACATTGGTTTCGCTACGAGTGAACTTCTTACAAGATACACCATTTTTTAATAAGAAACTAACACACTCTCAAAAGCTCTTATAAACTACCTATACATGCTTTTTGTAGGATTTGAACCGTTCACCTTTTTAATACTCGAGGGAGCCACCATATGACCAGGTCATTGGTTATTTTGGTTGATACTGATTGTTAATTACATCATATGCAACTTTTAATCTTTAGGGACCAGTGATGCTATACGGCATTAGCATGCTTATGACAGATATGTCAATTCTTTCTTGCAATCGGTTAGGTGCATTTCAGAAGATTTTAAGTTTAAGTCACCTGTTTTAACGTGTGGAGTTCGATAGTCTCATGTATCATCAAAACTACCTTGTGCTTTAAGAATTATTATGGTGATTGGTTGGGTGCGCTTCTCACCATGGACTTCCGATCAATGAACAGACGGTAAGGCACCTTGTTTAAGCCTAGTGAGGTATAAGTGTGATTTTTAATCTTCACAACCGATAAAACCTCATTATGCCACGATGCTAAACATGCAATTAAAATGATTGTCCATAACGTGTTATGAGCTTTGTATAATCAAATTCTACTCTACTCATTTATGATCTTGTTAATAGTGACAGAATTACCAAAATAAATATACAAGACATGCACAACCATTCATGTTATGTTCAAACAAGCATTAACATTTTCATAAATGAATATCATCATATTTATTTATTTTTAACAAAACAAGATTATTTTAAGATTTCCATTTAGTTATACAACTTTATAAAATCTCATTTAGTCATCATACTTGTTAAAGATTTCCATTTTACAAGAATCATGATTACCGCCATCTTTATGTTAAATTCACAATTTTTTTTATCACACCCATTGTTGTGCTCCAATATTATTTTTTATAAAAACACGTTATAGCATGTCTTACATTACATCTATATCTATATATATATATATATATATATATATATATATATATATATATATATATATATATATATATATATATAGGGATTAATCCTACATGTCATACTTTTATGCAATCTCTCCTTTGAGAGATGCCACATAGGATGTGATGTAACAGGTGTAAACCAATTAAAAAAAAAGAATAAATATGATTTAACTTAATCTATTATAATCTTTAAGCTAATCTATTAAATACCTAATCTAATAAATCTAAATATTAAAACTTTATTATTTTTCTCTCATGTTTCATCTCATAACTTTTAAACGTTAATATCTTTTATATACGAGATTTTTTAAAGAAAAAAGTTACACCAAATTAACGAGCGTTTTATTATCTTTCTAACGAGTACCATAGTGCTATATAAAAAACAGAGAAAAAAATGACTATTTTTTGTAACTCGACATCTATTGTGTCAGGTTTGGGATTAGTTTAAAAAAAATTGTGGGTTTGGGTCGGGTCTAGGATTAGGTGATATCCGACCCGATTACCCGAAACAACATACCCAAACACCCGTACTATATACCCGATCATATACCCATAATCTTTTTTAACGCATCACATAACCCTTAGACTAATGCGTTCGATATTTCAATAATTAACTTTTTTTTCTTATTTCATGTTAGTTCTTTTTAGAATGATCGATTACAAACTTTCGAATTCATTTGTAATGGCACTAGATTTATACCCCGACGCAGAGATTCGTTTTTTTATATTTGAATATAAGAACTTATGGCAGAGATTTGTTTAAAATAATAATAATAGTAATATATTTTATTATGTCATATTAGATATTTCAACCCGGTACGCTCCCAGGATAAACACTAGTTACATCATATAACTAACCTTGCAAAAGATGAAATGCAATAAAAAAATACTCATAGCTAAACCATATCCTGGGTCTTACATTACATTACATCAAACCTAATTTTTTTTTTTGAAGATTATACATAAGTGGCTATGATATCACTCTTAGGTGCTGTTTGTTTTTTCAACAGAAAAAGGTCCGAAGTCTGCGGACCACATCGACAGGAGAAGAGGTGGACCAAAGGTCTGCAGTCTGCAAGAAGAAGACTATTTGTTTGTTAACGCGTGCAAGCTGCTGAAATAAACTAAAATTTAAATAAACTGGTTTTTTACAACAGTTTGGTGGACGATGGTGGGGTGGTGGATGGTGATGAACAATGGTGGTGGACCGTGGTGGCAGTGGACCATGGTGGTGGTGGGTGAGAAGAAGATAAGAGGAAAAGACCTTTTATGACCTTAGAAGACCTTAAAACAAGTCTGCACCAAAGAGGAGGTAGAAAGACCTTTTTGAGTGAAAGGTCTTCCAGGAAACCAAACAATCTGCAAATCCCAAACGTCTGCGCGGCACATACAAAAGAGGTCAAAAGTGCTTCTAAGTAAAAAACAAACATACCCTGGGAGTTCTGTCAAAATCATTGGAAAAAAGTATTTAAAAGCAATGCAAGCAGAGACAACACTTTAAACAAGTTTAAAGCACCAACAAGGATCGATAATCATGCATCAATGGAAGTAATGAAAACACATAGGGTGAAACATTTTATCATTTAGGGTATACATGTCCAAACAAATGAAAACTTTGGATGAAAAGATGCCACGAAAACAATCTGTAACAAGGGTCGGTAAGGTCCCACCAGCCAAAACAAGTTAGAAGTATCATCATTAGGATGTTAATCCTTCAAAAAAACATGTAATAATCCAAGTGAGAAAGGTTTAGACCAAAACATCTGATGTGGCAAACTATACAAGCAGTCAGACTCATTAACCAACCATCCAAAGCTCTCCTTTCTCAAGTACCTGTTACCTATTTACCGATAACTGCAAAAATCTGGATAAAGTCAAAGATGTTCACTTTGACTAAATAGACGATAGTTCAACTTCAGGGGCAGGGGTAATCATGGCTGTCATCGATTCATCCCCATTGGCTAGCACTTGTTTTTCGTTGGCGGGCTCCTCTTCTAATGTGAGCTTCTGTAACGAAGCTTCTTCGCCAGTTGTCTCATGTGGGATATGTATCCATCTTCTCCAATCGGTACGTCTCCTTACCTTGTCACCCTGCAATGTTAAACCACATTTTGGAATAATAACAATAATCAGAGTAGAAACACCAACGCTGTGCGACTTCTAAACGATAATAATAGACTTGATATCGCTTGGATGTCATTTGTAAGATCACCTGAACTTCAACGGTATTTGAATATGCCAAGGAGCTCAATATCATCTGCACATCATTTGTCAGTTTTTGGACCTGAAACATGATACAATAAAGGCCCATGAATGAACACTATTTGAATAAAAAGGTTTGATTATCATCAAAAAGAGTTTTTTTTTTACTTATGACCAAGTTTCTATTTTAAAAGAGCTTTGTTATCGAATATATTTCTAATAAAATCAATTATTAAAAAATGATTCTTTCTATGAATATCCAAGCTTTTAAAGCCACCCTAGGAAAGATCATTAAGGGTATGTTTGACAAAACTAGCTGGTAGCTGCAAGCTTTTTAAATATATTTTGGTGTTTGGCAGAGTAGCTGGATCTTTTAATAAAATGTATAAAATGACCAAAATGGACATAATTAAAAGCTTGTAAGGAAGGTTTTTATTTTATTTTTAAAATAGAATGGATATTTGTGTCATTTATTAATTAAAAGCTTGTAGCTAGTAGATCTTTTCCTTAAAAGCTAGTACTAGTAGCTTTTCACTATAGAGCTTTTTCTCCTAACTAAAAGCCTCAAGCTCATTCAACCAAACAGAGCTTTTTATTGAGTATGAGCTTTTTCTTAAAAGCTTGAAGCTCCTAAAAGCTCCATGCCAAACATACCCTTAACATGTAAGTCAATCTCTCCATGCTTATCATTTGCAGAATGCCAGAATAAACAAAAACAAATCAAACTTTTCGAACTTAATACTTGGCATAACACTCTAAAAATAATCCAAATCACATGTCATTACTTGGTGATTATGTACAGGTCGAAAACAATGATACTAAGAAGCTATAAAATTTCGGTGAGCATAAGATATTTCTCACCTTTGGTATTTTGTAACAAATGACAATATCAAAATCTTTCTTGATTAAATGAAACCTAGATTTCTTAATAACATCTTAAACCTCAACATAAATAAGAGAAACACTAAATGTAAAAAAATGTCAAACCCATTCACAAGTTTCCGTTCTACGCAAAATCCGTAAGTACCATTAAAAAAGTTGCTTTGCATTTAAAAAGCCAAAATAAATACAAATTTCTTCATCCATATGTGACATCAAATACTTCCCTACAAAAGTATGAGTGAAAATATACTTACTCTTTGGAAACCAGCTATTAATGAGATAGATACCCATCCCTCATCATCCATATGTGACCTCAAAAAGGTGTCTTTTACCAAATTTTCATCGCTGCGGACAACAAAAATATCGCATGCGCCACAAATAAAAACAAAGTCCATTTCTTTAACAATATTAAAACAACAAAACTTGCCTGAAATAATACTCAATCTGCCGAAGTATCGAATCATGCAAAGAAGAATCCCAATAAGGTATAAACATGGCAGAACCAGACGCTCCATGAGGAAAAACAGGTGCAACGCCCCTATAAAGCTCCGGAGCTACTGCGGGAACATAAACATACGACGCACCCATATCTACAAAACACGACATAAAATTCCGTCCCAATTTTTATCCACTAAACATCAAGAAACAAATCAAATAAGAACTTATTACTTACCATAACTCATAGGGGCTCCATACGGTCTAAAATGCGGAGGAATAAAAGGCGGTCGAACAAATCCCCTAACATGTGGGGGCGGACCCATTTGATGAGGCATATGCACATCTCTTGTACCAGCACCTCTAGGACCATTATGATCGCGCCTTCCACCATATCCAAAAGGCCTAGGACCAACGTTATTCCTTCGGGCTGGATTCCTATTCGACGTCCTATCATATCTAGGCGACCAATTATTGCTCTTAAAATCTGGCCGCGGAAATTCTATACCCGCCGGTACCAAATTACCATATACGTCAAAAAGCGGAAACGGTGGCGGTGGTGGTGGACCTGTCGGCCTGTTAGACGCACCACCACCGACACTTCCACCACGTTTCGTAGCTCGCTGTCGGCCATTGTTTGGATTATGATGATTATTTGAATTTGAACTAGGTTTTGATTGTTTCTGTAGTGGCTGTGATATTACAGGTGCCTAAAAAAAGCAATAATAACATTACAAAACTATAATTTATAAATAAATAAATAAACATAAACCCTAATAAGTCACATTGTTATAAATATATAAATAAATAAATATGATCAATAAACCTAAAACTCAACCTTAGAGACACCTTCAGATTTATCAAAGTTGGCTTTAGCTGTTGACTCAGCAGAACCCGAAGACGTTTTCGAACCGAACCGAGTTGACTCGGATAAAGCCGGCCATGAATCAGCCCCCATAACAGTAGAACCAACTCCTTCCACAACACCATTATCCAAAGGTTTAATATTCCAAACAGACTTCAACACATCACCACCATTGCAATCAATACTACCCTCAGGAGACGGCGGCGTTACGGTTGTCCGGCAGGTAGGGCTAGTGACGGCGCTGACGTCATCATCGCCGGAGTAAGTGACGGCAGCGGTGGAAGAATCGGCCGTCATAGGAATTCTAAATTAGGGCAAATATTAATAACCTAGGGTTAGGGTTTGATATATACTATAGAACAACAAACATTATTAATTGTGTAAATATTTTCACAAAATAAAAAAAAAGGTAATAAGAAATCATGTAAGAGAGCAGATGAAAAAGATTAATAACATTTGTGACAGTTAACGCCGTCACTGTCACCGTTACCGGCAGGTAGCAAATGGTTAATTATTATTTTGGTTGGTTGTTTATGACTTTATTATTTATTCCAGCAGCAGGGTTTTGCGTTGAGGGGGGAGGGGTACGGAAGAGTTGGTGGGGAATAAAACAAAACGGAGGGGTTACGAAGGGTTCGGTTTTATATTTATAATATATTGATCAGGGCCGTTATCTTTTATTATTGGGCTCGGCCCAGGTATATTGTTCACTGTTGTAAACTTGTAAATGTAACTACGGAACTAGAACCGTACCTTGCTTTTTTCAATAATTGGTACTGGGTTTACTCAATACCCGAAATATTTTCAAGTTTTGTTGTTTTTAAACGTTATTTGTTTTTTGTTTGTCGTGTATAGATATGCACTTTTATGTTACTTGTATAAATGTTACATATTAATGTTTATAGATTTTACAAAAAGAGGGTTAAAATTGTTAAAAACACAGCAGCCCTGAACCGGGATTTTTCAATAAACGAACCTGGTTTTTTCTCCTCTACCCTGTTTTTCAATACCCGGTTATTGTACCTGGTTTTTGAACAACCGTGGTTCCACACTCGACTGGAACTGATATAATGGGTATGGTTTTTTTTGTTTGGAATTGGAGACAAAACTGGTTCTTTTATCATCTGGTCGAAGTGATACCCTACCATATCCGAAACCGGTTCTATAATAGGAACCGGGTATTGAAAAAACCCGGTTTGTAGACTCTAATATTGAATGTTTTATGTTTTGGGCTTCATCGTCGACTTGACGCAATCATTTTTGTTTTCAATTTTAATCATGATAATTACGTGAAATTAGGCTCTATTGCTTTTATTAGTTGATTAATTTTTAGGCTTGTTGGGTTGTGAAGGCCTTGGGCCTGGTTTGGGATGGAGGCCCGTTTTGGTTTCTTGTTCCCAAAGTTAGAAACTCTAATCATGTTTTATATAAACCTAGTCATTGTAATTGTAATTGTGTGCCTTGAGCTTAATGAAATATCCTAGTTGCAGCCCGTGGACGTAGGTTCCCTACTGGGACCGTACCATGTAAAATTCTTGTGTCGTGTTTATTATTTTCTCGTTTGCGTGTTTAATCGTTTGTGCGAGTGTGTTGATTCCGCTGCGCCGCCTGATACCTAACAAGTGGTATCAGAGCTTTGGCTCTTTAACACACTAAGATTTGCACGAACGATTGCGGTGGAGGTTTGGTCGGATATTGGTGTTCGTAATTACGGTTCGAAATTGGAAGGTAAGCCATTCGTTTTTTTCCTTTTCTTGGTCGAAACTCACATGAAGGTTTTTTATTAGAAAAATCTTGGAAGGAAACTAACTCTTTTGGAGTTTGTATGCTGGTCAACAAGTGGGGTGATTTTTTTTGTCGTGATTTGACAAAGGTTTGGAATATTAGTTTCTTGGTCAAACATAATAGCAAATAGATGATTTTTTTTTTTTTTTTTTTTTTTTTGAAACTTGCGATTAAGATTTGATAAATCTTGAAAAATCGTTGTTGGCTGTTTCAAAAGTAAGTTTCTGACACTCGATCAAAGGTCTCAAGGTGTGACAGTTGGTTTAAGGTTTCGATTGGATTGAGTTTCTTTTGGATCCTGTTCGTGTTCCCGAGTAGGGTTTGCTTGTGGTTGTTTGGCGTTTAGAACTTGGTTTTGTGGCTGGATGTTCGTGATCCGAGGAAAGTGAGTACCGATTTATTTTAATCCTTGGCCGCATGTTTAGTTTGTTGAATTCGATTGGAGCCACTGATTAAGTTTATTCAGTTGTTTGTCGAGTGTGGGTTGCGGGCTATGTAGGATTTGTTTTCTAAGTTCGGGGTTTGACAATTATTATTTACAAAAAGAGGGTTAAAATTGTTAAAAACACAGCAGCCCTGAACCGGGATTTTTCAATAAACGAACCTGGTTTTTTCTCCTCTACCCTGTTTTTCAATACCCGGTTATTGTACCTGGTTTTTGAACAACCGTGGTTCCACACTCGACTGGAACTGATATAATGGGTATGGTTTTTTTTTGTTTGGAATTGGAGACAAAACTGGTTCTTTTATCATCTGGTCGAAGTGATACCCTACCATATCCGAAACCGGTTCTATAATAGGAACCGGGTATTGAAAAAACCCGGTTTGTAGACTCTAATATTGAATGTTTTATGTTTTGGGCTTCATCGTCGACTTGACGCAATCATTTTTGTTTTCAATTTTAATCATGATAATTACGTGAAATTAGGCTCTATTGCTTTTATTAGTTGATTAATTTTTAGGCTTGTTGGGTTGTGAAGGCCTTGGGCCTGGTTTGGGATGGAGGCCCGTTTTGGTTTCTTGTTCCCAAAGTTAGAAACTCTAATCATGTTTTATATAAACCTAGTCATTGTAATTGTAATTGTGTGCCTTGAGCTTAATGAAATATCCTAGTTGCAGCCCGTGGACGTAGGTTCCCTACTGGGACCGTACCATGTAAAATTCTTGTGTCGTGTTTATTATTTTCTCGTTTGCGTGTTTAATCGTTTGTGCGAGTGTGTTGATTCCGCTGCGCCGCCTGATACCTAACAAGTGGTATCAGAGCTTTGGCTCTTTAACACACTAAGATTTGCACGAACGATTGCGGTGGAGGTTTGGTCGGATATTGGTGTTCGTAATTACGGTTCGAAATTGGAAGGTAAGCCATTCGTTTTTTTCCTTTTCTTGGTCGAAACTCACATGAAGGTTTTTTATTAGAAAAATCTTGGAAGGAAACTAACTCTTTTGGAGTTTGTATGCTGGTCAACAAGTGGGGTGATTTTTTTTGTCGTGATTTGACAAAGGTTTGGAATATTAGTTTCTTGGTCAAACATAATAGCAAATAGATGATTTTTTTTTTTTTTTTTTTTGAAACTTGCGATTAAGATTTGATAAATCTTGAAAAATCGTTGTTGGCTGTTTCAAAAGTAAGTTTCTGACACTCGATCAAAGGTCTCAAGGTGTGACAGTTGGTTTAAGGTTTCGATTGGATTGAGTTTCTTTTGGATCCTGTTCGTGTTCCCGAGTAGGGTTTGCTTGTGGTTGTTTGGCGTTTAGAACTTGGTTTTGTGGCTGGATGTTCGTGATCCGAGGAAAGTGAGTACCGATTTATTTTAATCCTTGGCCGCATGTTTAGTTTGTTGAATTCGATTGGAGCCACTGATTAAGTTTATTCAGTTGTTTGTCGAGTTTGGGTTGCGGGCTATGTAGGATTTGTTTTCTAAGTTCGGGGTTTGACAATTATTATTATCAATCGTGATTATATAACCGGGTTTGTGATAACAGTTGGGTTGGGCCAAATTTGTCTACATGATTATTTGTAGGAGCAAATCGGTTTGATTGACAGTGTTCAATACAACAGTCGTCAAGTTCAGGCTCGTGCCATTGCTATGTCTGTTCACTGTTTTTTGATTTGTTCTCATCAGTTATTAGACGAGATGGTAGCAATCGGAATGTTAGAAGGTTTTGGATTTCGGTTGGTTGTCTTGTCAACAGAACTTGGATTAGGTACTTTCGATGGGTAAAACCTAGAGAAAATGGAACCAGCTGGTTTGGAATGCTTTAGGTTTTAAGTATTCCTGATCGGGCGTGCTGGTGACGACATAAGCGAAAAAAAAAAGTTAGTGTCGAGTCATGTGAACTAATGCTCGTTTGAATGATCTTTCGGTTAGGGTTTGCGTTAACTGGTCGTGTGTACGGTCATAGAACCTTGGTACCACTTGCTTTACATGAAAGCTCGACTGCTGTTATAACCGTTTGCCTGTTAGCTGGTCTAGAACTGTGAAGTTATCCTTGTTCGTTGGTGATCAGTGGTTTGACATTTGAGTGGATCTTTTTAATAGTACGGGTGAAGATTTTCACTGGGGATGTACGAGCGAAGATTTGATGTGACATCCGTCACTTTTCTTTTTATATTATTTTTATTTTTGTAAATAATAATAATAATAATAATAATAATAATAATAATAATAATAATAATAATAATAATAATAATAATATATACATAAATTTTTTATAAATCCTATAGTTATTCTAAAACCCCAAACAATATCAATCCATTCCCAACAAAGCCCAAACCTGTTTTTCCCATATCTGCTGCTGCTGCTGCTCGGCCCAGTACCCACGAAAGCCCAAGATCCGGCCCACCTCTTGCTCCCTTATCTGTTTAAAAAAAAAAAGAGAAAAACACTGCTCCTGCCGGGACTCGAACACGGGCAGTGAGCCGGGCCAGACACACAACCACACAGACACGGACCAGCTGGGCTACTGCTCTTTCCAGTTTAAATCCCAACCCGATAAATATATATCCCTGCTCCACCCTTAATGATTCCTTCATGTCTGCTGGTTCAAACGCTGCACAACCAGACATTCAAAAGGTTGACCTTGAAGCCTTCATCCTTGACCATTGACTGACCTAATTTTGGTTAGTTTGAATACGATTAACTGCCGCTGAGTCACTCTAATGATTATTACGCGTCATATACACGAACCATCATCATCAATTCGTTCAATCAAGGCCAATTAGTCGCGTCATTGTTTTATGCGAGTCAATACTTACCAAATCAACATCCGGACCTTTACCCTATAAATTGAACATCACTACACCCTCTACACTCGCCGATACATCCCTTAATCACCTTCAATTTCTGTTAAACGAGCTGCAAACGAAGCATTCAAGTCGTGTTTGACTTTTTCTTTGACCGAGCTCTCATACCCGATTACGGTTAATTGTAAGTTCTTTCTTGTTGGGTTTTAATCTTCGGCACCTTGTGAACAATAGCCCCAAAGATTCAGGGGCTATTGAACACGAATTGTTTTGATTTGTAAAGTTAGGGCTCGTTGATAGAAATTGGGGAAGAACACAGCTTTCGAACAATGTATAAGATTTTCTGAAAACAAAAACACAACAACCAACTGATGTAGCTCAGTTGGTTTACACGCATTATTCAGGGATCGAACTGGCCTTTGGCCAAGGTTCGAATCCCACAAGCCTTTTTTATTATTGTTTCATTTTACACTAATTATCCATTTACACATTTAACCTATATAATCAATTCCAATCCAGTTTAACTCGTTCTCAAGGTGTGGCTCAGTTGGTGGCCACGCTTGTGATAAAACCCGAACCGGCCAAAGGCCCGGGTTCGACTCCCATAACCAACAAACTTTTTTTTTTTTGCCATTTCATACATATACTTGATATATTAAATCGTTTAAAATAGTTTTTAAATACTAAACAAGGTTTATAAATTCTATAAAAATTATTATATGATCTCCAAATGACAAAGTTCATCATCCAATTTTTAGTTTTTCAAAAATTAATTTATTTAATATATATTATACATATTACAAGTTTATTCATTTATAATTGTAAAATTCAATAAAAATACCTAAACGATTTTATAAAATTCCACAAAAATTATTCTAAACTTGTGTTGCAATAAACATTTCAGAAAAAAATTTTATTTCAGAAAAACCGCTCATTTTATATTTTTAATTAATTTTTGTTATTTTTAATCATAAATAATTCATAATAAATCATTTTTCAATATTTTTGTACCAAAATTTTACATAAATTATTTCTATTTATTTGGAACAGAAACACAATTTTTAATTCAAGAATTCTTTAATCTTAATATTTTTAGATATTAAAATCATATTTTGACAATTTTAAATAAATAGATTAAATATTCTATTTTCAAGAAAATAATTTTATAAAAATTATTTTCATACTAAAAACTTTGACCATCTTTAACTTAAAATTTACAAAAAGACTTCTGTTTATTTATTTACCAAATTTCTCTTATTTATTAAACGTTTAATTTATTAATCAAACGAATACTTACCCCTAATTCGAAGCCCTAGAAAATACTTATAGACTAGATAGACTTAGAGTTATTTGTTACCTTATACATTGGGTGATACTTGGCAACGTTGGATTACACTTATTCAATTCCACAAGACTTACCACCTTGCTAATGTGAGTATTACTTATCCCCTTTTTCACTTTTACAATTTTTGGGGTGATTCATGCACAAGTATACAAAACCTTCATATTCATTTACACATACATTTTTATTCATTTACAATTCATATACGTGTCTTGTTTATCTTTGTGCTTATGTTTGAACATGAACGTAGCTTACATACAAAATCATACATCTAGACATAACTTATGTTATGGTGCTCTTTACATACAGACGTAACTTATGTTACGGTGCTCATTTAGACATAACTTATGTTATGGTGCTCTTTTAGACTTGACACGTGTTGAGGTGCTCATTATCAATTTCATTGTACAAACTTTACATTTGATCTTTGTCTTGCTTGGTTACTTGCGTGTTTACATAATGCCTTGGTGATGCTAGACACATGAATTGTACTACCTTTTCAAACTTATACTCTATGTACAAAGCTAAGTAGTACTCACCAACATCATATGTTGACAAAATTATTTTCGTGCATGTTTCAGGATAAGCTGCTTGACGCTTCACATAGGACTTTGGACATAGATTAAATCAATCAATTATCTCTATTTTTGTTGTCTTGTATTTAATTTCACATGTTGTAAAACAATATTCAATAATCATATATTTACATTTTAGTACCATGAGCTTTTAAACAATCGTCACTACGTGGCACCTCGATGATTCCGCCATCGGTTGGGGTGTTACAGATTGGTATCAGAGCCATGGTTATAGGGAACTAGGTTATTAGAAGGACATAAAACCCTAATGTAAGGTAAATTGATGATTCCGGTCCGGAACGTAATCATGAATTTACAGGTACATTAAGGTAGTGTGAAATTCTATTAGAGTTTTTGGTAGGCGTCCAGTACGTTTTCAAGGTATCAAAGGTGTGGTGGGTTAGCTGCGGTACACCCTATATATAAACACTAATGATGCATTGAAAGTGAGACTGGAAGTCGGACCAGGAACAAACTCCAGTTACTTTGTGACATCCGTCACCTTTCCTTATTTTATTTTGTAATAATATTAATAATAATAATAATTTTAATGGTTGTATTTAAAATATATATATATATATATATATATATATATATTAACTAAATCAATTCAACTTATGCATAAGTTTAACCAACCCCTTTTGAAACACAATGAAACCCAAACCACAACCCAAAACTTTGTCTTTATTTCGGAGCCCAGCCCACTGCAGCCGAGGTCCAAGCCCAAACCCCTCTCCTTTCTCCTTCTGTTTTAAACGAAAAAAAAAAAAACATTGGACGGGCCGGGGATCGAACCCGAGTCCCCAGCCGGTCCGATCCAAACACATCACACCCACAACCAACTGAGCTAAGGCTCATGTTTGATACAACTCCAATTCGAATGGTATTTAAGGCCTTCCAAAAAAAAAAAAAAAAGATTCACCCCTGCTGCTGCTGTTCGCTGCTGTTTCAGCAGTCAACCACCATGATTTGTTCTTGTTTGACTCTGAATTGACCCTATGAATGGAAACAAACTCACGAAATTAATCTAGATTACTAATCAAATAACTATTACGCACCTACCTCAACCATATCAACGCTAATCTTCCAAAAATAAGGATTATCACGCGTTTCATACTTAATGTGGGTCAAACATACTAAATCTACTAACTCGTGTGCTACACTATAAATTGAAGCCTTCCCTACAACCTAAACACACCGAAAATCATTCTCCCACTCTAAATTTTCTTCTTTTTTCACTATAATCCGTGCAATCGAGCATGGTTTGACTTTTGTTTGACCGGGCACTCGAACACGAAATCATCACTGTAAGTTACGTTTCTTTGAGGGGTTTTGTTCATCGGCCATCAACAAGCAATAATCCTATGATTAATCGGGTTATTGTTTGTTGGATTGGTGTATTGATAAGCTAGGGCTCGATTAGTATAAAATGGGGAATAACATGAATACAGAAGCGTAAAATATTAATTTGAAACAAAGATTACCACCAACTGATCACCCAGATCAGTTGGTAACACAGTATGATTTTAAACCTTGGACCGACCCATGACAAGGGTTCGAGTTCCTCACGCCTCATTTATTTATTTTTATTTATTATTATTGAAACCAACACAACAAGCCTATATAATTATTTCGAATCCAGTTTAATACGTTCTCAGGGTGTGGCTCAGTTGGTGGCCATGCTTGTGATAAAACCTGAACCGGCCAGAGGCCCGGGTTCGACTCCCATAACCAACAACATTTTTTTTACCCCCTTTATATATGTTTTACATATAAACCTTTTAAAATAGTTTTTAAATACTAAAAGTGATTTATAAATTCTATAAAAATTATTATATGATCTCCTAATGGTAAAGTTCATCATCCAATTTTTAGTTTTTCAAAAATAATTTATTTAATATATATTATAAATATTACAAGTTTATTCATTTATAATTGTAAAATTCAATAAAAATATCTAAACGATTTTATAAAATTCCACAAAAATTATCCTAAACTTGTATAACAATGAACATTTCAGAAATAATTTTTATTTTTGAAAAACCGTTTGTTTTGTATTTTTAATTAATTTTTGTTAGTTTTAATCATAAATAAATCATAATAAATTCATTTTTCAATATTTTTACACCAAAATTTTACATAAATTATTTCTATTCATTTGGAACAGAAATACAATTTTTAATTTAGAAATTCTTTAATTTTAATATTTTTTAGATATTAAAGTCATATTTTGACAATTTGAAATAATTAGATTAAATATTCTATTTTCAAGAAAATAATTTTATAAAAATTATTTTCATACTCAAAACCTTATGTTGTGACTATATTCAACTTAAAATTTTACAAAGAGACTTTTATTTATTTATTCATTAAAATTCTTATATTTAATAAACAATTTGTTTATTAATCAAATAAACGTTTATCCCTAATTCGAAGCCCTAGAAAATACTTATAGACTAGATAGACTTAGACTTATTTGTTACATTATACCTAGGGTGATACTTGACAACGTTGGATTACACTTATTCAATTACACAAGACTTACCACCTTGCTAAAGTGAGTATTACTTATCCCCTTTTTCGCTTTTACAACTTTTGGGGTGATTCATGCACAAGTATACAAAACCTTCATGTTCATTTACACATACATTTTTATTCATTTACAATTCATATACGTGTCTCGATTATCTTTGTGCTTATGTTTGAACATGAACGTAGCTTATATACAAAATCATACATCTAGACATAACTTATGTTATGGTGCTCTTTACACATAGACGTAACTTATGTTACGGTGCTCATTTAGACATAACTTTGTGTTATGGTGCTCTTTTAGACTCACACGTGTTGAGGTGCTCATTATCAAGTTCATTGTACAAACTTTACATTTGATCTTTGTCTTGTTTGCTTACTTGCGTGTTTACATAATGCCTTGGTGATGCTAGACACATGAATTGTACTACTTTTCAAACTTATACTATATGTACAAAACTAAGTAGTACTCACCAACATCATATGTTGACAAAATTATTTTCATGCATGTTTCAGGATAAGCTGCTTGACGCTTCACATAGGACTTTGGACTTAGATTAAATCAATCAATTATCTTTGTTTTTGTTGTCTTGTATTTAATTTCATATGTTGTAAAACAATATTCAATAATCATATATTTACATTTTAGTACCATGAGTTTTTGAACAATCGTCACTACGTGGCACCTCGATGATTCCGCCATCGGTTGGGTTGTTACAGATTGGTATCAGAGCCATGGTTATAGGGAACTAGGTTATTAGATAAAATGGCCTAGACTATAACCGAACTTCAACTTTCATGCATAATATTTCCTAAATTACCTTACCCTTATTTCCCTCTACTTTCCTTCCTCTATCTTTCCCTTCTTCTCCATCTCTCCTCATCTTTCATCCTGGTGCATAGAGATGGTGTCCTACAGGGAGTGTAAAGTTTACATCAATCATGGAACGGGAGCAGTACCTTTCATGAAGACACTCTTAGGCATAATGCCTACTCTTATTTATGCTCCTTCAAAGATGTTGAACTTTAATGAGTGTGATAAGGACACGTGCAATCTGGAAGGGTGGTCGCCTGTACACTGGGTTTTCTGGTATAGGCAAGCATATCGCATAAATCCAATAACGGACCTGTTATGCTTACCTGGGGATTCCTGGAGTGAGTGTCCACTTATAGGCTAAAGCATGTCTTCTTTGATCGTCATTGGGTTCAATTCCTTTGAAAAGTCAACGTTCTTGTTGGGCTTTACAGCTAGACAAGGGCACTCCAAGCATTTTATGCAAGTTTTTCAATAATACTTTCTCGTTTCATATACAATATTTTGTATTCCATGATTTTCATATATTGCTTACAAGTTCATACTTTCATAATCATCTGTACGGTTATACACATACATTTTCTAACCTCATGATTATTCATTGACTATCTCATAGATTTCTGCTCGCCGCATGCTCCGTGATGCCAACCAACTCACTGTTCGTGCTCCTGGACAACGTTCTGATCGTCGCCTCGCATCTTTAGTCGCTGAGCAGATTGCTGCAGTGATCCCGAACCTTGTCAGTGAGATAACCCAGAATAGTAACAGTGCCAACACAGGAAGTACAACTCAATTTCGGTGCACTTTCAAACACTTCAACTCCTGCAACCCCACAAAATTCACTGGTGAGGAAGGTGCTACTGGCCTTCTCCAATGGTTTGAAAGCGTGGAGAGCACCTTTGTAAACAGCGAGTGTCCTGATGAACTCCGCGTTCGCTATGCTACTAGTGTCCTTCAAAGGGGGCGCTAACCTGGTGGAATGGCGAAAAGCGCAATCGAGGAGCTGATGTTGCTTTATCTTTGTCTTGGGCTGAAGTTAAGGAACTCATGATCGCCAAATTCTGCCCTAGGAACGAAATCAGGAAGCTGGAGGATGAATTTCGTGAGCTCAAACAAGACAGTGGTGAGAATCATGCGTATAATACTCGATATCATGAACTTAGCATACTGGTTCCACACATGGTCACCCCGGTCTCTCGAGCAATCGAGAAATATATCGAGGGATTACCTGACCTGATACAAGACGTAGTCACTTGGAGCAAATCTACTACGGTGGAGGAAGCCATCCAACTTGCTGCTACTTTGACAGACAAACACGTAAGAAAAGGAAACTTGGTTAGGAAGGACACCAAGACGTCTGCTGAGAAAACCACCCGTGTTGTTGAATCATCTAAGACCGTTTTAGCAAAGGCCGCCACTACTTCTTCGAACTCCAAGAAACGAATGGGCGATAACCAGAACCATACAGTTGTGGATCCTGTGACTCAACCCCCTATCAAGAAAGCCTACACGGGAATCCATCCTCAATGCAAAACTTGCAAGTATCATCACCCTGCAAGTCTTCCATCGTCAATGCACTAGATGTGGAAGGTTTGGACACTTTGTCACCACTTGTCGTGTAATGGATAGGACACAGGGTAATCATCAAACAGCTGCCCAGGAACCATTACAGATTACTAACGGTCGGGCATGTTATCATTGTAGAGACCCTAACCATATGCGACCTCAATGCCCTAAATTGAATAACGTAAACCTGGTGACACATGGACGAGCTTTCAATATCAATATCAACGAAGCAAACGGCCAAGATGACGCTAATCCCACTGGTTAAGCCATGGATGGAATCTTTTTAAGACTCGAGAATCCAATACATGTGTTTTCATTTTCTTGATCCTATTATCATTTTGTACCCAATTTTGTCGCACTCATTAGCATATAACATCTAGAAATTTCCTTGCATACTATTGTGTACAAACACAGATTGGAAATTTATCATATTTGATTATGTTTATTTTAATCGTAGAAGTTTAAAGACTCTACCTTACATTTGTTTGAAACATTTGGACTTGATTTCCATGAAAATCAAACTACTAAAAACTTGATACTTGATCCTACAGAGCTTTTCTAAAAACATCATTGTTTGTTATATGAAACTTGATTTTTCCCTTAATTTGACTATCCATTGAACATTTAATTATTCACGATACTCGTAAACTATTTCTATAGGCCACTAAGATAACACTTACACTTAATGGTTGTAGTACTTACAAACTTGCTTGCATGTGTGTATTATCCACGCAACTCAGATAAACATTTCATTTAAAGGGCTCCTCGGACGAGTGGTAGCCCATACTTAAAAACTGTTATGCTTAAAAGTCATTGCAGACCAATGCAATTGACCTCATTATTACATGGCCTCATTTCATTGATAACATCTCATTGTAACTCAACGTGTTTGTTGTGCCATCTTCTTGTGAAACTTATTTGCATTGATGTGTGTTAGATTAGGATCATAGAAGGACATAAAACCCTAATGTAAGGTAAATTGATGATTCCGGTCCGGAACGTAATCATGAATTTACAGGTACGTTAAGGTAGTGTGAAATTCTATTAGAGTTTTTGGTAGGCGTCCAGTACGTTTTCAAGGTATCAAAGGTGTGGTGGGTTAGCTGCGGTACACCCTGTATACAAACACTAATGATGCATTGAAAGTGAGACTGGAAGTCGGACCAGGAACAAACTCTAGTTACTTGGTAGTTCATTTGGTCTTCTATAGTCAATCAACTAGTACATTTATTTTAGGATTCCTAAAACTTGCAATTTAAGTGATTTACTAGATTCTTATTCTCCTTATTATTCGAGACGAACCTAATCCAAATCCTTAACTCACACCTATCAAACCTCTTACCCAAGATCATTCAAATTTTCCAAACCACAATTATCTTAATTTCTACCCAAACATCCATAATCCTATGTTTCGAATAACTTCGGGACGAAGTTTCTAAAAGTAGGGGATGCTGTGACATCCGTCACCTTTCCTTATTTTATTTTGTAATAATAATAATAATAATAATTTTAATGGTTTTATTTAAATATATATATATATATATATATATATATATTAACTAAATCAATTCAACTTATGCATAAGTTTAACCAACCCCTTTTGAAACACAATGAAACCCAAACCACAACCCAAAACTTTGTCTTTATTTCGGAGCCCAGCCCACTGCAGCCCAGGTCCAAGCCCAAACCCCTCTCCCTTCTCCTTCTGTTTTAAACGAAAAAAAAAAAAAATTGGACGGGCCGGGGATCGAACCTGAGTCCCCAGCCGGTCCGATCCAAACACATCACACCCACAACCAACTGAGCTAAGGCTCATGTTTGATACAACTCCAATTCGAATGGTATTTAAGGCCTTCCAAAAAAAAAAAAAAGATTCACCCCTGCTGCTGCTGTTCGCTGCTGTTTCAGCAGTCAACCACCATGATTTGTTCTTGTTTGACTCTGAATTGACCCTATGAATGGAAACAAACTCACGAAATTAATCTAGATTACTAATCAAATAACTATTACGCACCTACCTCAACCATATCAACGCTAATCTTCCAAAAATAAGGATTATCACGCGTTTCATACTTAATGTGGGTCAAACATACTAAATCTACTAACTCGTGTGATACACTATAAATTGAAGCCTTCCCTACAACCTAAACACACCGAAAATCATTCTCCCACTCTAAATTTTCTTCTGTTTTCACTATAATCCGTGCAATCGAGCTTGGTTTGACTTTTGTTTGACCGGGCATTCGAACATGAAATCATCACTGTAAGTTACGTTTCTTTGATGGGTTTTGTTCATCGGCCATCAACAAGCAATAACCCTATGATTAATCGGGTTATTGTTTGTTGGATTGGTGTATTGATAAGCTAGGGCTCGATTAGTATAAAATGGGGAATAACATGAATACAGAAGCGTATAATATTAATTTGAAACAAAGATTACCACCAACTGATCACCTAGATCAGTTGGTAACACAGTATGATTTTAAACCTTGGACCGGCCCATGACAAGGGTTCGAGTCCCTCACGCCTCATTTATTTATTTTTATTTATTATTATTGAAACCAACACAACAAGCCTATATAATTATTTCGAATCCAGTTTAATACGTTCTCAGGGTGTGGCTCAGTTGGTGGCCATGCTTGTGATAAAACCTGAACCGGCCAGAGGCCCGGGTTCGACTCCCATAACCAACAACATTTTTTTTACCCCCTTTATATATATTTTACATATAAACCTTTTAAAATAGTTTTTAAATACTAAAAGTGATTTATAAATTCTATAAAAATTATTATATGATCTACTAATGGTAAAGTTCATCATCCAATTTTTAGTTTTTCAAAAATAATTTATTTAATATATATTATAAATATTACAAGTTTATTCATTTATAATTGTAAAATTCAATAAAAATATCTAAACGATTTTATAAAATTCCACAAAAATTATCCTAAACTTGTATAACAATGAACATTTCAGAAATAATTTTTATTTTTGAAAAACCGTTCGTTTTGTATTTTTAATTAATTTTTGTTAGTTTTAATCATAAATAAATCATAATAAATTCATTTTTCAATATTTTTGCACCAAAATTTTACATAAATTATTTCTATTCATTTGGAACAGAAATACAATTTTTAATTTAGAAATTCTTTAATTTTAATATTTTTTAGATATTAAAGTCATATTTTGACAATTTGAAATAATTAGATTAAATATTCTATTTTCAAGAAAATAATTTTATAAAAATTATTTTCATACTCAAAACCTTATGTTGTGACTATATTCAACTTAAAATTTTACAAAGAGACTTTTATATATTTATTCATTAAAATTCTTATATTTAATAAACAATTTGTTTATTAATCAAATAAACGTTTATCCCCAATTCGAAGCCCTAGAAAATACTTATAGACTAGATAGACTTAGACTTATTTGTTACATTATACCTAGGGTGATACTTGACAACGTTGGATTACACTTATTCAATTACACAAGACTTACCACCTTGCTAAAGTGAGTATTACTTATCCCCTTTTTCGCTTTTACAACTTTTGGGGTGATTCATGCACAAGTATACAAAACCTTCATGTTCATTTACACATACATTTTTATTCATTTACAATTCATATACGTGTCTCGATTATCTTTGTGCTTATGTTTGAACATGAACGTAGCTTATATACAAAATCATACATCTAGACATAACTTATGTTATGGTGCTCTATACACATAGACGTAACTTATGTTACGGTGCTCATTTAGACATAACTTTGTGTTATGGTGCTCTTTTAGACTCACACGTGTTGAGGTGCTCATTATCAAGTTCATTGTACAAACTTTACATTTGATCTTTGTCTTGTTTGCTTACTTGCGTGTTTACATAATGCCTTGGTGATGCTAGACACATGAATTGTACTACTTTTCAAACTTATACTATATGTACAAAACTAAGTAGTACTCACCAACATCATATGTTGACAAAATTATTTTCGTGCATGTTTCAGGATAAGCTGCTTGACGCTTCACATAGGACTTTGGACTTAGATTAAATCAATCAATTATCTTTGTTTTTGTTGTCTTGTATTTAATTTCATATGTTGTAAAACAATATTCAATAATCATATATTTACATTTTAGTATCATGAGCTTTTGAACAATCGTCACTACGTGGCACCTCGATGATTCCGCCATCGGTTGGGGTGTTACATACTTGGTAGTTCATTTGGTCTTTCTATAGTCAATCCATTCATACATTCATTTTAGAATTCTTAAAACTTGAAGTTTAGCGTTTACTAGATTCTTATTCTCCTTATTATTCGAGACGAACCTAATCCAATCCTTAACTCACACCTATAAAACCTCTTATCCAAAATCACTCAAATTTTTCCAAACCACGGTTATCTTAATCCCTACCCGAACATCCATAACCCTATGTTTCTAATAACTTCGGGACGAAGTTTCTAAAAGTAGGGGATGCTGTGACATCCGTCACTTTTCTTTTTATATTATTTTTATTTTTGTAAATAATAATAATAATAATATATATACATAAATTTTTTATAAACCCTATAGTTATTCTAAACCCCCAAACAATATCAATCCATTACCCAAAACCCAACAAAGCCCAAACCTATTTTCCCATATCTGCTGCTGCTGCTGCTCGGCCCAGTACCCACGAAAGCCCAAGATCCAGCCCACCTCATGCTCCCTTATCTGTTTAAAAAAAACAGAGAAAAACACTGCTCCTGCCGGGACTCGAACCCGGGCAGTGAGCCGGGTCAGACACACAACCACACAGACACGGACCAGCTGAGCTACGGCTCTTTCCAGTTTAAATCCCAACCCGATAAATATATATCCCTGCTCCACCCTTAATGATTCCTTCATGTCTGCTGGTTCGAACGCTGCACAACCAGACATTCAAAAGGTTGACCTTGAAGCCTTCATCCTTGACCATTGACTGACCTAATTTTGGTTAGTTTGAATACGATTAACTGCTGCTGAGTCACTCTAATGATTATTACGCGTCATATACACGAACCATCATCATCAATTCGTTCAATCAAGGCCAATTAGTCGCGTCATTGTTTTATGCGAGTCAATACTTACCAAATCAACATCCGGACCTTTACCCTATAAATTGAACATCACTACACCCTCTACACTCGCCGATACATCCCTTAATCACCTTCAATTTCTGTTAAACGAGCTGCAAACGAAGCATTCAAGTCGTGTTTGACTTTTTCTTTGACCGAGCTCTCATACCCGATTACGGTTAATTGTAAGTTCTTTCTTGTTGGGTTTTAATCTTCGGCACCTTGTGAACAATAGCCCCAAAGATTCAGGGGCTATTGAACACGAATTGTTTTGATTTTTAAAGTTAGGGCTCGTTGATAGAAATTGGGGAAGAACACAGCTTTTGAACAATGTATAAGATTTTCTGAAAACAAAAACACAACAACCAACTGATGTAGCTCAGTTGGTTTACACGCATTATTCAGGGATCGAACCGGCCTTTGGCCAAGGTTCGAATCCCACAAGCCTTTTTTATTTTTGTTTCATTTTACACTAATTATCCATTTACACATTAAACCTATATAATCAATTCCAATCCAGTTTAACTTGTTCTCAGGGTGTGGCTTAGTTGGTGGCCACGCTTGTGATAAAACCCGAACCGGCCAAAGGCCCGGGATCGACTCCCATAACCAACAAACCTTTTTTTTTTTTTTGCCATTTTATACATATACTTGATATATTAAATCGTTTAAAATAGTTTTTAAATACTAAACAAGGTTTATAAATTCTATAAAAATTATTATATGATCTCCAAATGACAAAGTTCATCATCCAATTTTTAGTTTTTCAAAAAATAATTTATTTAATATATATTATACATATTACAAGTTTATTCATTTATAATTGTAAAATTCAATAAAAATACCTAAACGATTTTATAAAATTCCACAAAAATTATTCTAAACTTGTGTTACAATAAACATTTCAGAAACAATTTTTATTTCAGAAAAACCGCAAATTTTATATTTTTAATTAATTTTTGTTATTTTTAATCATAAATAATTCATAATAAATTCATTTTTCAATATTTTTGTACCAAAATTTTACATAAATTATTTCTATTTGTTTGGAACAGAAACACAATTTTTAATTCAAGAATTCTTTAATCTAAATATTTTTAGATATTAAAATCATATTTTGACAATTTGAAATAAATAGATTAATTTATTAATCAAACGAATACTTACCCCCAATTCAAAGCCCTAGAAAATACTTATAGACTAGATAGACTTAGAGTTATTTGTTACCTTATACATAGGGTGATTCTTGGCAACGTTGGATTACACTTATTCAATTCCACAAGACTTACCATCTTGCTAAGGTGAGTATTACTTATCCCCTTTTTCACTTTTACAATTTTTGGGGTTTTTTATGCACAAGTATACAAAACCTTCATATTCATTTACACATACATTTTTATTCATTTACAATTCATATACGTGTCTTGTTTATCTTTGTGCTTATGTTTGAACATGAACGTAGCTTACATACAAAATCATACATCTAGACATAACTTATGTTATGGTGCTCTTTACATACAGACGTAACTTATGTTACGGTGCTCATTTAGACATAACTTATGTTATGGTGCTCTTTTAGACTTGACACGTGTTGAGGTGCTCATTATCAATTTCATTGTACAAACTTTACATTTGATCTTTGTCTTGCTTGGTTAGTTGCGTGTTTACATAATGCCTTGGTGATGCTAGAAACATGAATTGTACTACCTTTTCAAACTTATACTATATGTACAAAGCTAAGTAGTACTCACCAACATCATATGTTAACAAAATTATTTTCGTGCATGTTTCAGGATAAGCTGCTTGACGCTTCACATAGGACTTTGGACATAGATTAAATCAATCAATTATCTCTATTTTTGTTATCTTCTATTTAATTTCACATGTTGTAAAACAATATTCAATAATCATATATTTACATTTTAGTACCATGAGCTTTTGAACAATCGTCACTACGTGGCACCTCGATGATTCCGCCATCGGTTGGGGTGTTACATTTGACTCATGAGTGTCGGTTTGGCATGGGTTGGGATAACAGGGTGAGTGGGAGCTTGGCATAGTTGACTTGTTGGGGCTGCATGGAGGTGTGGACATTTTTTAGAGTCGATGTCATAGATAGGAAATTCTACTTCTGAGAATGTGTCGTGGTTTGATGCATTGGGACTCAGTTGAAGGCAGTGAGACTCTTGGGTTTGAGATTCTGGTGTGCTTCATTTCATGTTACCCACTGTAGTGAAGTATTGTTGAATCTGTTGAAGACTTTTGAGAGATACTGGTTTATGTATCACATGAAGAAGTGAACCAACTTCCAAGTAGTAAAGTCTTGGCTCGCTGAATCGGGTAGTGCTAAGGGGATTCGTTTTGCAAGCATGAATCCTAGAGCCACATGGATGTCAGCTTGAGCGCATTCGGAGGTTTAAACTTGGACGAGGATTTAGTAACAGTGGGAGCACGGGGGTTGATCCGGCACAGTTACATAGTGGCGTTGGGTTTTGAGACCGGAATTCCAAATAGAAATTCTCTCCATGGGTGCTTGCTGTATTTTGGAGAGTGTTCTTTCGTCTGAAGTCTGTGGAGTCGGTAGTGTGAATCAGTGGGAGCCGATTGAGATTGAGATTGAGGATGGGTTATTGGCTGGTTTTGTCATGACTGGGTCTGTGATGACCGTATTAAAGCTGTTGGGAGCTTCAATGGGCCTTTTCAGGTAACTGATGAGAAAGGCCGCTGCAACTAGGTTGATAGGTATTTGAAATCTTAGCTTGTTCTTGGAGAACTGGAGGCTTGGATAACTTTCGTCCTTGAAGTTTTAGCTTGTCTTGGAACTGGAGGCTAGGAGGATTTCTGTTTTTGAAGATTACTGGAGTTATTGGATGACTTGGTTGATTATTTCTTGGAGGCAGACTGAAGTATTCGCAAGGCCTTCAAGTGGGAGATTGTTGGGTTGTGAAGGCCTTGGGCCTGGTTTGGGATGGAGGCCCGTTTTGGTTTCTTGTTCCCAAAGTTAGAAACCCTAATCATGTTTTATATAAACCTAGTCATTGTAATTGTAATTGTAATTGTGTGCCTTGAGCTTAATGAAATAACCTTGTTGCAGTCCGTGGACGTAGGTTCCCCACTAGGACCGAACCACGTAAAATTCTTGTTTCATGTTTATTATTTTCTCGTTTGTGTGTTTAATCGTTTGTGCGAGTGTGTTGATTCCACTGCGCCGCCTGATACCTAACAAGGCTTTTTTTTATGATAGATTGATGATATGATAATAGTGTCGTTCATTAGGTATTGGTTAAAGGATTGCCTGTTTCTTTAGAAAATTTAAGGTTGGTGTGGTCTTTTATTGATCTGCTTTGGTAGGAGAAATTCCATGGTCTGAAAATTATTATTTCAAATATATCCAAGTGTAGTCTTTGTTCTTAATGATTCAGTTTATGTGAACAACTCATCTTTACCAGTGAAACGTACTCCAATTACCAAAAAAATGCCTAATTGATCATTGTCTTGGATTACAAACTTGTAGATGATAATTATTTTGGAAATAGTAAAAAAAAACTCAGAAGTGTAATTTTAATGAATAAAAGTACAAAACCATATATGCTACACCAATTATTAACAAAAATGTTTCTAATCTACATGACCGACAAATTTCAACCTGTACGCTAACATCTTTTGGCCTATTAACATCTTTTAAAGGTGTTATAAGGATGCCAACTCCCCCTCTTTATATATATATATATATATATATATATATATATATATATATATATATATATATATATGGAGAGTATAAATTGAAAACCCTCTTGAGTTAAGAAAACTTAGAAAACCCATGTAAAAACCATCTAAAAACACTATTTTTTTTTGAAAAAATTACACAAGTTAACATATATGTATTTATGTGTTTTGGGACAAAAAAATTAAAAAAGCGCCGAGGGAAATTTAACAAAAAAAAAAATAAACCACACAAATTTTGAAACAGCGTTGTTAACATATATTAAAAAGTAGAAAATATATGTTAACAGTGTTGTAACATATGTTAAAAGGCATAAAACATATGTTAACACCGTTGTTACAAAGTTTGCGTTGTTTATTTTTTTTAAATATCCCATCGGCGCTTTTTTTATTTTTTTTGGCCGAAAACGTTTAAAAACATGTATGTTACCTTGTGTAATTTTTCAAAAAAAAAGTTTTTTAAGATGGTTTTTACATGGGTTTTCTAAGTTTTCTTAACTCAAGAGAGTTTTCAATTTATCCTTCCCCTATATATATATACACACACACACATACACACACATATATTAGTTCTTTTTTGCTTTAGTTTTATTCTAAATTAGAGAAACAATAAGCGTTGGAAGTAGAGAATTGAATGGGATGGAATAACCAAGGTAAAATTTCTATTACCTTTATCTGTTATTTTTTTCATCTTTTTTCAGTTTGAAGTTCATATTTTGTGTTAAAAATGAAGAAAAGGAAGCAAACCTAAAGCAACTCAGAAAGAGTTTGTTATTTAAGGCAAACCCAATGCCAAGCTTCTACCATGAGGGTCAACCACTAAAGGTTGTGCAAAGAAGGTAATTAATAAATCTTTTAGCTTCTAATGGTTTGTTAACACATATATTGTTGTCACTACAAAGTATTGATTATATTCATACAAGATCGATGTATTCTATTTAACTAAACAATTCTAACGAGCATAAAGTCTCCCAAAGTCTTATCTCCAGTTCATACAATCTCGCTAAGAAAAAAAAATCCACTATTAGCTTTATGAGGGTGTTTGGATGTGCTTTTTCCAAGTTATTATCTGATTATTTGATTTTCGGTATTTAATATAACAATATCACTTTTGTAAATACATATCCGAACGGTCCTTAGATGTTCAAATTTTTAGGTGGAATTGTGGAAACATCCTAACTGGAGCCTTAGCTGAAGGAGTGGCGGTTGGGGATACGTAGCTAGAGGTTGACCCTATAATTTAAGGATTATCTACCAGCATGTAACTTTCGAGCTGTAAGTAATTACCATTCATTGGAAAGGTATTAGGATATGTAGCTAGAGATTGACCCTATAACTTCTTTTATTGTAATTGACACATTAATTAATAGTACTTAGTGTGCACCCTATGCGCAATGGGTTCACTTGTTGCCAAGATGCAAGGGGCAAATGCAACGTTTGACCCATAATAAAGCATAACTATGACTTGACTATTTGCTCATATATGTATATTTATTTCTATTCAAATTGAGGTTATCATTTTATTTTCTTTATAATGTTTGTCTTCATGTTCAAGATTGTCATGGCCTCACTAGGCCAAAATATGCCTACGGCCACACAAAAAAGTGTGACCATAGGCCTTTCGCCACACTTTTTTTTCTAGCTCAAGTGTGACCATAGGTTGAGTCATCGTAGGTATCATACGGCCACATTCACATTTAGTGGCCGTAGCACTTAAAAAGTGTGGCTAAAGGATACCAATGGTGGTAAGTTTTGGGTGGTTTTTGTAGATTGTTGGTGGTGGTTGTAGGATCTATATGTATTCAGCAGATTCTTAAAGAACAATTTAAGACATGAAGTAAATGCAGCGGAATAGTAATTGTTCTATGTTAATAGTTCACTTTTAATATCAGTAAATGCTTCCCCTCAATGTATAAACTAAAACTAGTGAATTGGCCCGCGCGTTGCGGCGGGTATTATTATTATTATTATTATTATTATTACTATTATTATTATTATTATTATTATTATTATTATTATTATTATTATTATTATTATTATTATGTCGTGGATCATATCCTCCAAGAACTCCAACTTCTCTATGTAATGGGGATGCCACCGTATAGTTTCAACAACCCCATTACAAACACACACCAATATATCTTTAACATGTAACTACGCTATCAAGGTTGTCAACGATGGTCTTTTGGAAAGCATAAGGTAACCCAACAGACGTTAAACACTAATTAGATGTTGACATTATTAATATTATTATTATTATTATTATTATTATTATTATTATTATTATTATTATTATTATTATTATTATGTTCTGAATCATATCCATCAAGAACTCCACCAGCGCAATGCGACGAGAATGAAATCATATAATTTTCACAAATTCAACTACAAACATATCAATAACTATATAAAAAATAGCACTATAATGACATGGCATTCAATGTGGCAATCCTCCACCCCTTGAATGTGCCATGTGGCATAATATGAGTTGTTTAAATTTTTTTAGTTTTTTTTAATAAATTAAATATATCATCATATATAATCCCTAACTATCTTCTCACCCCAAACCCTAAAGGTGTGAAAGAAAAAGCTCTCAACCCACCTCATTTGTTTCAGCCGCAATCCCTCATTCTCCTCCCTTTTCTGCCGCAAACCACCCTACTCCACCCTCTTACAACTGTCTATCACCATCCACATATCACCCTTTTGTTCATCCTCCTTAAGGCAGTGTGTTGTTTTGGGTTTTTTTTATCATGTTCAACAAAAAGGTTAAGATTTTATTCGCTTTTGATCTTTTTCATTCATATTCTTGCTGTTTCTTCGTTTTGATCGTTTTGTAATTGGGTCTATGGTCGTGAGTTTTGATTTTGAAAAAGTTTTTGGCTGAGTCGGTCGTTCTTGAATCGGTTGTTTTTGTTGGTTATTGAATCGGAGGTGTTGTGTTATGGGTAGTCGTAAAAAACCACCACCACCGCCTCCACATTCAAGAGTTTAACCTCAGAGGTCTAGCAAACTGTTGTTGAGATCATCGTCACAAGTGTTACTGATCCTCATTGATGGTGAAAGTGGTGGTGGGTGGTCGTAAAACACCACTACCACTACCACTACCACTACCACTACCACTACCACTGACACGACATCCCAACGACCACAGCTAGTGGTGGTGGTGTTTGAGGAGGTGGTGATGTGGTGGTTTGTAGAGATGATGAGTGACGAAGATGAAGGGTGAAAGAAGAAGTGGGTGGGGACCCATAATTTTTAATTATATATTTTAATAATAAGGGTAGCTTAATAATTATACATCAACTTAGCTGGATTATTTAACCTCCATCCACTCCAGGGACTATCCGAGTTAAATGACAGCGTGACACAAAAAGTTGGGGACTACAGATGTAATTTTGAAAAATTGGGGACTAAAGGTGAAATTTATGCAAACCACATGGACTATTTGAGCAATTTTCTCTAAAATTCCACATCAAAGTTGTTGTACTCAACCAAGTACACATCATATCCTTAACATGCGGATGTGCCAATCACAATTCAATTAACAAATGCATAAACTAAACAAGTGCCAAAAAATTTACTTATTTCACCTATTCAATAAAAATGATCCGTTTAACCCGTTCAATAAGAAATTACCTGTTTGACTTGTTCAGTTAAAAAATCATACTACATATAACATATAAAATGACAAAAAGAATGAGCGAGGCCGATCAGTTTATGTTTTAACCCTATTAGGTGACCAAAGTTCTAATAAAGTAAATTTAAATTTATTATTATTATTATTATTATTATTATTATTATTATTATTATTATTATTATTATAATAGATATATACTTAGTTTAAATAGTATTTAATATAAAAAGTTAATGTAGTGAATTAAATAATGTATTAATTAAGAGAAGTTTGTTTAATGAGGTTGCTTAAAAGACAATTTTGCCCTTAAAAAGTGGTTAACATATGCATTATGTGTTGTATTATAGGCATTTATACTTGTACCTCTTATTTTTTAAGAAGTCCTTGTTAAATGCTTTATAATATAGTATAGATAGTATAGATATAGATATAGATATAGATATAGATATAGATATAGATATAGATATAGATATAGATATAGATAGAACAAGTGTAATATGAGAAACATAAAGTAAATGATAAAACAGTTAAGAGCTTTTATGAAAGACTCTCATATCTATATCTATCTATATCTATATCTATATCTATACTATATTATAAAGCATTTGACAAGGACTTCTTAAAATTTAAGAGGTACAAGTTAATTTGCTTATGATACAACACACAATGCACATAATAACTACATTTTAAGGGCAAATTAGTCTTTAAAGCATCATATTTAATAATCTAAATAAAATCAAGAGTCATGTTTATGATAGGTCATGACATTTATTTCTACAAAACATATTAAATACAAAACATGTAAAAAAGAATTTTCATAATGCTACATGTTTTATTATAATCTTTTATATACAATTAGTTACTTTATAAAAGTTAGTTAATCTATTATTATTCATAACAATGTTACTAAACTTTTAGATATTTGAGCCGTTTAGAAAATATCTACTGCATGAATAACTTGGCATATTGAGAGCAAAATCGAGCTTACCCTACTAAACAACGTAAAATTATCTTGTGTTAGAAGAAAGTGAAAAGAGAAGTTCCCTTTATTGGTGCTATTTTTATATATGTTTCAATGTAAGTTTCGTTTAAAACAAAATTGCGTGTGATAATGTACAAGTCATCTAAGTAGAGGCGGACAAGTCTTCAAAGTGTTCTTTTAGTTTTTTATTTCCCTTTTTATATGAATTTGTTACGGTTTCGACTTAGTAGCTTTTTCTATGATTATTTTTAACTTTTTATTATTTTTTTAATATGGCAAGTTAACTCGCCGTCATGCATGTGCGTGATTTAACGTTTTTTCATATATTTTTTGTTCGGTTTAACTGTCCCGCCGCAACGCGCGGGTTCTCACTAGTATTAGAAAGTGAAAATCTGTCTAAGGGTTCTATATTCTGTATTCTATATAATAGATGGTGTGAACCCATCTATTTATATACAAAAGTAAACGTACATAAGATGTATTAGTGTGGAGCCCGCGCGTTGCAGCGGGTTGACAATACGCAAATGAAAGACAAAACAGTTAAGACAATCAAGTGGTCAATGAACTGAGGATGCCATGGGAGGTCGTTATACAACCTACATGTCATTTTATGCACACAACCTCATAAATAACTTTTATTCAAAGATATTATTGATGTATAAGGATATTGTTATCATAATCAAAGTTCATGATAATATTTATTTTATTTAAATCTAATGTGGATATCCAATATGGAGGATTTTGTTATCATAACCAAATAAAAGATATCTTCAAATTCTTGAAATTTCTAAATTTTTTAAAAGCTTTCTTTTTACAAAATATCTAAAATTTCTACAAGTTATGTTCATATGATAAAAAGAACTAAGATTTACATGGTAATAAACATGTTATAGTTGCTACTGAAATTTTCTCTCTACAATAGACATTAGACAACTAACTCCTAAGGCTTGATCTTAGCAAATCAAGTAGTTGAAAATTATCTGCACTCCATTGTACCATGACATTTACAAGTAAAGACAAAAGTTAGAAATTATACCCCACTTTAACATCAAACAAAATTACTTCTTTTAGTCTCAAATGAAATTAGACACAAATCTATTTTTTTGCACCTAGAAAACAATCGTGACTGTCGACGAGTCTTTGAGGTGGCACACAACGAGATTTGATGGTTTGGAAGTTTAGTACAACTTTGGTTTTTCCGTAGGTAGCTACTAATGTTTTTAGGATTTGATAATCCATGTGGGTGGTTGTGGAGATACCATGGGACAATGGATGATGAAACTGAGAGGGAATCAAACAACAATCTATAATTGGTTTTTCCTTCCCTTGTTTGACATCACAATTTATAGGATCGAAAAAAACTGACTACTTAAGAATTATTATGTACCGACACATGAAAGGTTGTAATATTTATTTATTTAGGCTTTTGGTTTTATGAAGTCAAGAAGTTTTAACCATATAATTATTAAATCTATAACTCATATACATTTAATTTCATTTTGATATTACTTCCTAGTCTTTTTAAATTCTTTAGGATTACATTTATAGATTTCAATGAAAATTATATATATAAAACTTGTATTTTATTTTAATTCATATTTTTTATACATACCAATTTATGTGAAGAACTCCAAGATTAATGTTATATCACTTTAGAAACTATTGAGTGTTTATCGTCATTACTATTGAGTGTTTATTATCATTATAAACATCACTTAACCCTAACCGACTTTGTTTTTATGCAACGGTTACATTTATAGATCGTCTGGTTTTTTTGTTATGGTTCGCGTCATACTACAGTAGCACAATCGGTAGGGATCGGTAATTATATATATATATATATATATATATATATATATATATCTATACTATATTATAAAGCATTTCCCAAGGACTTCTTAAAACTTAAGAGGTACAAGTTTAATTGCTAATGATACAACACAAAATGCATAAAATAACTACTTTTTGGGGACAAAGTTGTCTTTACAACACCATATTTAATCAAAAGGAAGTCAAAAGTCAAGAGAGTTTATGAGAGATCATGACATTCAATTTTATAATTACTTTGAACACATTAAATAGAAAACCTATAAAAACAATTCATAATGCTATGTTTTGTTATAATCTTTTATATAAAATTAGGTAATTTAGAAAGTTAAAGTTTTATAAACTTGATAATAATATATAGAAATCGAAAACTCAATAATGAAAGTTTTGTTTTTAATCATTAGGTAACGGTTTGAATTATGAAATTACTACGTTATACTTATACACAAAGTCGGTCCTCGGGATTTACGTGTCTTGTACGAGCTGAAAAAAAGACCCCTAGACCCTAACGAATCAATCCTGCATGTTTTCTATTTAAAGTGTTTTGGTCGCCGCTGCAACGTGCGGGCACCCCCACTAGTATATTATAACAATTAAATTATTTGGTAGAAAACTTATGGACTCCCCTTTAATTTAATACATGCATTATTCATTTACATCTATTTCATGAACAATTTAATATTCATATAAAAATACTATTTTGCCCTCTTACTAACCCTATTAGAGCATTGTACCATATGCATTATATGTTGTAATTACTTAAATTTTGTTGGAATCCTTCCCTCATGCTTTATAACATAGCATAGATAAATCTAATACTAAAATACTACAACAGGCTATAGTATTAGAACTTCTACAAAAATATCTATAAAGTAAACAAATACTAATATTATACCAAACTGCTGAAGTTCAAGGGCGGTGGGAAGCTTCTATCAGAACTACTGAAGACTAAACAACTTCTAATGATTAAACCAGAAAAGTTGTTCTTCAGATGTGTATCTGGTTCATCTTTAGGAGTTTACTCTTCAGCACTTATAGTTTCTTCTTCAGCACTTTCCTTTACTTCTTCAGCACTCGTCTATAAACAAAAGTTGTAGAGAGGATATTAGACTAAGGTTAACAAGCTTGTTAATCCTCTTTGACCCAACAATCTCCCCTAGATTGATGAAGCCAAAACGCTACCTAAACTTTATTTAAATCTTCATCTTCTTCTGCAGTCAAGGATTCTCCAAAATTCTTTAACCATGGATATCTTGAGTTCCATAACTTGTTGTTCAGTGAGAAATGGTCCCTACTCTGGTTCTAGATATTGAACTGCAAGTAGATCTTCTGTTGAAAGTTTGACCAGCTCATTCTTGTGTTTCAGAACTTTGTATGAACAATCTTCTCTTTCCAGGCATATGGCATTTGTATTGTGGGTGAAGGACCATTTCACAATATTGGATTTAAAATTATCAAAATCCATCTTGTAGCGTATGATACCCTTTTCTTGGTTTGTAGATAGGCCTGATTGGGGCTAGTCTTCCATTTCAGCAAGAATCAGGTTGGATCTTCTAACATGTTCAACTTGTGCAATACCAGGGTGTTACTAGGAATAGGAATGTGGTGTTAGTGATTAACTTGGTTTGATTTTGATTTGTGAGTATGTTTCAGTTGATATGCATAAGTGTTTGGATCCCTATCTGTTAAGATCAGAGGTTTCTCTTCATAAGACAAGTCTTGGTCAACAATTGTGTTGCCTTCTAGAAGTATCATCTTAAAATATGTCTTGACTTGGTCCTCTGGTTGTTGTTTCTGTTTCTTGGTAGCTGGTTTGGAAGTTGATTTCTTTGAAGGTTCAATAGTTTTGTGAACTTCTGATGTGTTGAACATCTTTGGGTTGGTTTTCTGCAGAGCCTTGAATTTATTGTAAGTCTCATGAAGATCAACATCCTTCCATTTTGACAGTTGAGCCTTTGAACCATATTCATTGGCTGCCAGTTCTCCAATTATCTGAGCTCTTTTCATCGTTTTGTCTTTTTCAGCACTTTGTCTTTCTTGAATCAGCTTCATCCTGTTTTCAAGTTCTGAAGATGAAAGATCTCTAAGAGAGTATTTATTGGTCTTGCTGTTCTTCACAATCCAGCTAATCAGCTGTTGTCTTTTGTCTTCTTCAGCAATTTGGATTTGTTCCTCAGCAATCCTTTCTTCTTCATCTAACTCTTTGAGTTTGGTCTCATATGTTTTGAGCTTGTCATTAAAGCTCATGTCTTCCCTTTCTTTTATACTGTTTCAGATCTCATCTTCCTTGGCTTGTCTTTGGGCTTCCAGTAAACTCTTCTCCATTTCTTCTGATAAGAATGCAATTAGTGAAGTTTTTAGAACTGGTGCAGTTGTAGTGTCACACCCCAACCGATGGCGGAAACATCGATGTGAGACTTGTGATAGATTGTTCAAAGACTTCATAACACTAAATTGTGATAATAGATTAACATAAATTTCATTCGTAACTAAGATTCAACAAGTATACAATTTGTTTATGAGAAAAATACATTAACTTAAACATGAAGTAAAATAAAGATTGTTTTGTTTGTTTCTAAGGCCGAATCCTAAGTGATGTTTCTTGTATCATCTCATCAAGCTTTTCCTGCAACATGTATAAAATATCCGTCAACACATAAAGTATTGGTGAGCATACTAGTTTTGGTTTACATACATAGTATTTTAGAATGGTTTACTCGAATCTCATACTATAGCATCGCACATACATACCATACAAAGAACGTAACTCAAACCCGCAAGTCCACTGCATATACCTAGCATATTCATGCTAGGTCCGTTTGATTCTTAACAATGACCCATAAAGGGGGCGAGGTGCTACTCCTATAGCGCTATACATGTTAAGTGGGCTAATAATAGTTAATGAATTATGTTTAAGTATCAAGAATCGTAAGCATGGCAATTAGCATATAAGTATGTTTAATAGATTGAGCATGTGTGTTTATAAAAGAATTAGTGTGTTTTGCATACGATACATGTTGGTCCCAAAAGTGATAAAAGAAAAAGGGACAAGTATGACTCACCTGGAGTGCATTGTGAAAGAATGGCAAATAATCTTTGAAACGGAATCAAAAGATCCTCTTGTGCCCTATTTCAAGTTAATGATGTCTTAAATTCTAATGCAAAGAGTTTAATTCATTTCTTGGTTGTAAAGATAGCTTATTCAACTACCTAGACTCGCATTGAACGAATGCGCGTCTTAAAGTGTATAACTTAACGAACCGATGATAACTTGGTTTGGTTTCTTGAAAATATAAGCGTTTGTATGGTTATTTAAAATAAGTACTTTGATATATTATTTTCAGGATCACGTCTTGAAGTAATTGTTAAAGACACATTTTGTATTAAGAAAATATTATTTGTATAACTTGACTCGAATGTTAACTTGTTTCGTAGGTTGGATAGTGTATATATTAAGTTTATATGAATATGACGTAAATGTGTCCTAACTCTAAGAGCTAGTCATTATATATATGACACGAACACGTTGGTATGCGACGACTTGACAACGTAATGATGGTGTATGTAGGTAGGCAAGCAAGTATAAATGAATCAAAGCATGTATATGAATATAAGCACGCATGAATTTAGGTATGGGCTACGACTAAAACTGGTTGTCTGGAAGGCTACATCCCAACGAGATGTATTCCTATAATTGTTGTAAGTGTAATCCATGAAGTAATGTTTATGCATTTATTGAAATAAAAAGGGGTCGTTTACTTTTCCAAGTTTAAGGGAGATTCAACATGAGTACTAGGATGTTTTAAGTTTTAGGCATAAGCGAGTTCAAATTTGTGGATAGAATGCTTCCATAATAAATTTATGAGCATTCAGGAAGATTAAGTTCATAGAATGCCATAGGTACTATAGAATATCAATTTTCAATATCATAAGAAAATCTAGTCTACGCGAAATCAAGCCTTAGGTTTCATGGATAAACAAGTTTCATGTATGATCAAGTTGCAAATAGCATGTAATAACATCGAATTTCAAGTATCGGGTTTCATTGTATATGAGAGGATGTATATGTATCAAAACGTATCAAGTAATGTATTATAAGTATATTTGTATCTTAGAAGGTGTAACTAGTATGCATCCACCTGCTAAGTAGGGATAACGGTCTCTCCTAGTCGTTGAGTGGAGGTATGTATTAAAGTGAAAGTGTATTCGTAAGAATATCAAGATGCGAATGTGAATGTATAGGTAGACGTAGTTGTGATTGTATCATACAAAGATAAAGGTTTATGGACAATCAGGATGGAAAGTAATGTTTGAGTTTATTGAACAATGAAATGGTCATTCCCTAGGCAAGAGAGATTAATGAGTAATTATGCTTTGTAGGAGATAGAGGTGTAGAATGTGTTGGAGAATATTAATAATATGTAAGTCAATGATTGTAGGAATGAAGGACGTATATTGTAAATGGATGATGGATGATAAGAAATTTTGATTTTTGGAAAAATGAAGTTTTTGGTCAATAAATAATCAAATTTTGTAGGGAATGATGTATGTAGAATACAGTTGAAATTTAAACCTTGGTTATGGAAAACGAAAATGTTGTTGGTAAATAGTTTAATTCGTTAGGCTTCAAAATTTGTGGATATGTGGGTATAGACTAGTTGACATGAAATCAAGTTTATCAAAATGATTGGTTTTACAAAAATAAGAATTAATAATTTATAGACGTTTGCTTGCGAAAAGAGCTTATGATCCTTATTATAACCCATATATGAGAAGGTCAAGTTTTATACGTTGTCAAAGATTTTCAATTGTAAACCAGGTACGAATCTAGGTAAATAAAGGACTTCATGTTTCATGAAAGAAAAATTCATATTCGCAATTTTTTATTTTTTTTAACATTGCGAAATCACACATAACGAAAATAATTGTGTACCTGTTTTGAACAAGATTGTTTTTAGAAAATACAAGGGAGATTTAGAACGGTAAAAAGGAAATACAAAAGATTATGAAATCATAAAGTGTAGGTAAATATTTGTTAAAATTTTTTTTTGAGTATGTTATGGAGAGATTCATATGGGTTGAATCAAATATGACAAAAATATAATAATGAAAAATAATAGTTAGAATTAAGCATTTATGTAATTTAGACGTTAACAAATGTTAGAAAGTATAGAATAGTAATTGGATTATTAATTGATATTAAAAATTAATTTGGTATAATGTAAAGTAGAATAGAATAGAATGTGAAATATGATAATATCAGTGGAAAATTACATAATGTTAAGGTTTTGGAGATATAAATATTTTTGGAATGTTTATTATAATAATTTATAATACTTGAGAATATTTATTTCATTTGAACAAAATGTCATAAATGCGAAAAATTCGGTTTGTTCAAAATATAACGTTTTATAGAATCGATTGTCAATCAATGCATAAGGTTGGAGAAAACTTTGTAAAGTGCATAATTGAAAATCCTTGATAATAAAACACTTTAATATGAAACTAGATTTATTATAAAATATTTGATTAAAATATTTGAAGATATTAAAAGTTAAATATTTTCAGAAATGATGCTGTTTACCGATACTTTTGAGAAATTCAAAGCTAGGATTAGGCAGAAGTGAGACAGGTTAAAGTAGTGCGTCTAGTAAAATGGACTTGAAGTTCGTTGCATAACGTAAGAGGGATTTACACAAGACTTGGATTGTTCCTGAACGGAACTGCGACTAATCAAAGTGATTCGAATTTACCGTTGAGTTCGGAAACATGCTTTTGCGTAATAGGTGGAAATACTCTCGCCGAGATTTCGGTTAACGGTATTCACCCTTCCAGTTACTACATGTTCATTCTCAATCGAAAGTTTAAGATTTTGGAGAGGTTAAAAAAATTCAAGGAATGGAACTAATTATCAAGGTAAAGGGAATCACTCCTAGCTTGATGATAAAGTTGCTATGATAATGTATAGGAATGAAGTGCTACCAAGATAAAGGAATTCACTCTTAACTTGGTAGTAGAGGTTCTACAAGATGAGGGAATATGAAACTAGTCATCAAGATGTGGATATCACTCCTAACTCGATGATGTCGTTGTACTTACCCATAGAGTAAAGGAAGTTAATCCTAACTCTTTGGTAAGGTTTCACTAGAATGAGATGAGTGAATTTGTCATCAAGGTAAGGAAATCACTCCTATCTCGATGGTGAAATTTCAAAAATTTAAAAGGAATGAAACGGATTGAAAGTTGTCACCAAAGTAAGGGTTTCACGCCTATTTTAGTGCGTTTCTTTCGTTTGTGAAATACGAATGTCTTTGTATTGGAGTATACGTTGCCTTAGGAAAGGCATGCATCTTTAAGATTTATGAAATTGATATGAAACAAGTAGGAAGATCAAGTATTTAAAGCATGTAAAGGGAGTAGTCAAATAAAGGTTCCAAACTATAGACTAGGTCAATCATGGCAAATTTCCTAATTCCCTATAGTTGTGGCTCTGATACCAATCTGTCACACCCCAACCGATGGCAGAAACATCAAGGTGAGACTTGTGATATATTGTTCAAAGACTACATAACACTAAATTGTGATAATAGATTAAAATAAATTTCATTCGTAACTAAGATTCAACAAGTATACAATTTGTTCATGAGAAAAATACATTAACTTAAACATGAAGTAAAATAAAGATTGTTTTGTTTGTTTCTTGTATCGTCTCGTCAAGCTTTTCCTACAACATGTATAAAATATCCGTCAACACATAAAGTATTGGTGAGCATACTAGTTTTGGTTTACATACATAGTATTTTAGAATGGTTTACTCGAATCTCATACTATAGCATTGCACATACATACCATACAAAGAACATAACTCAAACCTGCAAGTCCACTGCATATACCTAGCATATTCATGCTAGGTTCGTTTGATTCTTAACAATGACCCACAAAGGGGGCGGGGTGCTACTCCTATAGCGCTATACATGTTAAGTGGGCTAATAATAGTTAATGAATTATGTTTAAGTATCAAGAATCGTAAGCATGGCAATTAGCATATAAGTATGTTTAATAGATTGAGCATGTGTGTTTATAAAATAATTAGTGTGTTTTGCATACGATACATGTTGGTCCCAAAAGTGATAAAAGAAAAAAAGGACAAGTATGACTCACTTGGAGTGCATTGTGAATGAATGGCAAATAATCTCTGAAGCGGAATCAAAAGATCCTCTTGTGCCCTATTTCAAGTTAATGATGTCTTAAATTCTAATGCAAAGAGTTTAATTCATTTCTTGGTTGTAAAGATAGCTTATTCAACTACCTAGACTCGCATTGAACGAATGCTCGTCTTAAAGTGTATAACTTAACGAACCGATGATAACTTGGTTTGGTTTCTTGAAAATATAAGCGTTTGTATGGTTATTTAAAATAACTACTTTGATATATTATTTTCAGGGTCACGTCTTGAAGTAATTGTTAAAGACACATTTTGTATTAAGAAAATATTACTTGTATAACTTGACTCTAATGTTAACTTGTTTTGTAGGTTGGATAGTGTATTTATTAAGATTATCTATACTATATTAATAAGCATATATGAAGAGCAGAAATGCTCATTTGCCACATTTTAAGAGCTGTACAACTCATAATGCTTGCTATACAACCCTTTATGCACCTTAAAAAACATCACACGGATTACCATCTTCACCATCCATTATATTCACACGGATTGTAATCCGAACCATCCATTTTGAAATCTTCTTCCCTTCCCCAAATTAGCTTATCTGGTCCATACATCATCAGAGATTTAGAACTGTGCTTTTCCAGCTTTCCTCAAACAACCTCCCTGTTTCAAAATTCAAATTCATATCCCCAGATCTGCAAAACAAATTCAAAACCCTCCCAATCACAAACTGCCTACTCTCCCATCTACTCCATGGATTCCAAGTTAGAGAGAGAAGAGACAGAGGTGGATTTCAGGTGGTGACCGACTATTACGCGCAGAAATGTCCGATTTCGAAGAAACCCGATGTTTAGCTTTTATTCCAGAGGTTTGCCTTTTTTTTTCTTTGACTTTGTTTTTTCAAGATTTATGTTATGGTTTTTTTTTGGGTTTTGATTTGATTTTGTGGGTTGTTACTGGTTTGCATGATTATGCGTGTCTCAGACTTCAATTTTTGCTAAACTCAAATTAGGGTTGTTGAAGGTTTGTTCAATTGAAGAAGAAACCTAACGTTTAGCTTATATTCAATTTCATATTGGTTTCGAAGTTTTAAGGAAGCCATTTTTTTCATCGATGGTCAAATCATAATTAAACTTATAGAAAATGTAGAGGAGGTAGACAGCGAAACCCGAATTGCTGCTGACGTATTTTGCCATGATGATGTTATATATGCAAACAGGAAGATGGGTATGGTTTCAAAGGTGGATTTCGAAGTCTGCTCTTTGGTGGTGAGGCTTTTTTTTTCTTTTTGATTTGAGGTATATGTATTGCTTATTTTGATTTATACGAACCAAAAATCTATTTTGTTAGTGTCGGTTGCCATGTTTCTATTGTAGTAATCAATTTCTTGGACCCGAGGTACAACATATTTCAACAACGGCGTGCAATTTACTATTGTTAAATGCTCGACCTTTTTGGTTTACATTTTGCGATTATGGGAAACAAGATAAAGGAAGCGATACTCTACTATCACAGGTAATCTATCGGAAGTTGTTGAACTGAACTGTGGAACTGTCCTACTAAATCTTCTTAGTGGAAAGCATATCCCTCCAAGCCATGTAATATACATTCTTTCATATATTCCTAATAAATATTTGTTATATATTTTTCTCATGGTGACTTTTGGTTGTTTGTATTGCTGTTCCATAGAGCTTACACGAGCCCAGTGGCAATTGGAACGGAAACAGGTATGGCTGTTCAATTTACCTGCCATTTTCAGATCTAGAGGCTTCCATCAACAGGTAAGTACCACAAAACAACTCCTCAACTTACCCTAACTATACTTTCTATACATAAATGAACGGATTTTTGGTGGCTTCAAGATACAAGCGACTACTGATTTGTGTTTTTATGCAATCAGGTTTGGATTTTTGATGGATTCATGATCTTTTGGCCATTGAGCTTGATATTGAGGTCTTATTCGATTATGCGATGTACCAGGCAGACATTGCTTGGTTATTATGTTTACTTTCTACAGATATCTTGTTTTTTTCTTTATAAAAGCTTAATATATCTTCTATCATAGCTTGTTCAAAATCGAAAACGAGTCCAGATGATGGGAGATGATACTTGGACACAATTGTTTACTCATCCCTTCAATAAGTCATATCCCTACGGTACCCCTCTTTTAATGTTAAAGATCCGAATATGGTATCCGAAAGTCATATTCCATATTAATACTGTTCGTGGAACTTAGTATGTTTTTCCAGGTAGATAATGGTTGCATCAGCCACCAAATTCCAATCTTGTATGATGATGATTGGGATGTTCTTATAGGGTCAGTTGTCCCGCAATTCTGTTATTTCTAAAAAATTTGTAAATAATTAGTATTAAATATGTTAAATTGTTTATCGTTTGTTGAGTTGTTTCAGTTCTTTTATTCAATTCAAGCTTATGTGCATATTTTTTATTGGTGTAAGAAGAACAGGCCTTCATCATTTGAGACAGCCGAAGTTGTCTTATACAGAATTGGAAGCAATTGTCTTCATTATCTCTCAGGTTACACTATGTTTTTGCCTTTGTGAATTTGATGTGAATTTCGCTTATTTATTCTTTACAAGGTTCTGAAGTTAAGGTTAGATCTTTAAAGCTGAGAATTTTCAAAATAGTGTGAATTTACTTAATGTTTTTATGGTATTTTCTTACTTTAGAGTGAGCGAATGACATACATGAGCCCTATTTATATTTCTGCAGTTTAACAAACAAGGCAACAACTGACTAAATATTCTGGAAGCATAAGAAGGGACTCTTGAAGATGATTATCCTCGACAAAGTGAATGCTATGGGCATGGGGAAATGTTGACATACTAGGTATAACTCTGATAAATAATAGTGCTATCAACCATGGTCTACTTGCTGTTATTTTAAAAGCTCATTTATTTTCTTTCATTTTTTCTAATTTTTTAATAAATAGAATCCTTACAAAATGTAATTCTAACTCAAATGAGTTGTGAATCTTTATCGGTCCACATTCTTAATAACCACTGACCTTGGTTTTAAAAAGCGCGCCTAGGCGCGAGGCGCAAGCCTTGGGGCTTTTTTGCTTAGCGTCTAGAGGAAATCCAAGAAGCGCAAAAAAGCCCGCTTGTTGGGTTTTTCCGGGCTTTTTTATCCTGGGGTGCACGCCTCTTGTACACAAGGTATTGTATTTTGATGTTCAGGTTCTTAGTACTTTTTAAGTAATTTCATAAAACAATGCCACCAATTTGTTCTTATATTTATAACTCCTTTTTTGCTACTATGGTGATATAGATGTTGTGATTCAAGTTACTTCTACACATTAGTGACTACCCAAATTCTAATTTTATACTTTTTTTTTTTTTTTGCTTGAGGATATGTCCCTTTTGTATTGCTTGTGATTTGAAAAACTTTTTTTAAGCTAAATAGTTCATAACTTAAAACCCAAATTGACTTGTATTGCTTGTGATTTGAAAAACATTTTTTAAGCTATTGTGTACTTGTGTAATACTGTAGGGAACAAGGTTGAAGATACGAGTGACCCGAATGCATTTATTTAATTCACATCATAGCAACATAAAAATGCAGGAAGGTATTGATTCCACTGATCCAGTGCTCTTATAGAAAGATAGAGATGGCAATGAGCCAATGACAATGAAGGAGTTGGGTTACGGGTCAAATGGTTATTTTTAGTATGTGTCAGAATGCTTTATAAATAAACTGTTCGGAAACTTCCAACCCATTTAACCCGTTTTCTTATAAGCCATTACAAACTGAGAGTCTAGGATATAGGTTTGATTTTATAAGTCAATGCATTTACTTTCTATGTGATGGGAGCAATTCATTTTAAAAAACAAAAAAAAGAATAATTTTTATGTTACTAATTCATTTCTTCATTTTTTGACAAACCTATTACTTTGTAATACCAAATCTGATTTTAGGTTTGGAACAACAACAATGCAATTTGCTTCAGCCAAATGTGAAGTGGCTTTTTGGTTGGTAGACAGGCGGTTATCTTTGTAAAGTTTATTTTTTTTACAAAATTTGGGGGAATTGACATTAATATCAAAGTCATAAAGTATTTATTTTGACCTTAATTAAGTCAATTAAGTCAAATAGTGCATATCATTTTTTCTTCCGGGATGCTGGAAATCGATTGCCTCCTTTCTTAACTCTTTTTGTATACAAGATCGTAAAGTTTCTCTATTTTTAAAGGGAATGTAGGCGACGGAAAGCGGATCAGATTTTGGTTAGATCTTTGGAACGGAGATCAACTTCTGAAAGATAAATGGCTGATGTTGTTCGCCTTATCGCCTAATAAACTGTGCAGCCTGCGGGAAGCTTGGGAGACCCGCGCAGATCTGAGTCGAAGCTGGAACAGAGCCGCTGCTGATGTTACAGGGGATTTGCAGTTGCTGATGGCTCAGATGGAAGGTTTTCTGCGTCTTATTCAGTTCCACGACAGATCCGACAATTGGAAGTGGCAAGCGAGCGCTGATGGTATGTATACTGTTGCTGAATGCAAGAAAATGATTACAAAGAGCGCTACAGATAGTAGACATCTCCATATGAAATGGTTTTCGTGGGTTCCGTTAAAAGTGAAGGTTTTTATATGGAGAACCGAGTTGGACCAAATTCCTACAAGGTTGGCGTTATCAAGAAGAAATACAAATATCCCGGATCTTTCTTGTGTGTTATGCGAGGTGGTTGGCGAATCAGCAGAACATCTCTTCACCGGCTGTGGATTCGCCTTTGGGGTTTGGTTGGCTATAGGCAATTGATGCAGGATGAATCTGATTGTCGCATTTCATATTTCTGACCTCCCGCAATTATCTAGATACAAGGAAGGTAACAAGTGGACTAAGAAGATTATTGGTGGTATTATTATGATTATGTGGTCGATTTGGAAGGCTAGAAATGAGAAGCTTTTGGGTAGGAAAGAGTTGAAAGTGGCGAATGTTGTGGCTACCATTAAATCAGTCTCTTTTTTAGGGTTTAAGAATGGGTCTCGGTTTAAGATATTAGTCGGAAGGATTGGGATGTTTATCCTCTATATATGTTGTAATGTTTGGTGTGGTCGGTCCTCATTTTGAGGACACGCCCCATGTTTAATGAAGTTCACCTTTCAAAAAAAAAAAAAGTGCATATCATTTATGTTGTTCTCATAAAAACATATGAAATAGGATGCATAGCATTTAATAAAGTCACCAGTTAGTGCTTCGTATGCAACTATGGATTATATAAGCCTCATGTTATATTGGAATATGTAATCTAAGTTGAATTCATCCAAAACCATTTAATAAAGCATCCTAAGGGGAAGGGGTGCTGCTAGAACTTATGTTTTTTTTCACTGGTTTTAACCAATACTGCACTGTTACACCACTTCACTGATTTACTTTAGCGATTCCTTTTTTTTAGGCAGCACTTAACTGATTCACTTCACTGAAATCTTTATTTTTTAGTTTTATTTAAGAAACATTAATTAAACATATTATTAAACTAATAAAATAAACTTACAATATTAAAAGTAAATTAAAAATAAACTAAATAAAAGAAAAACTATTCGGAGGCATTCGTTTCGAGGTGCGGTAGATCAAGTGCGTCTAGATGTTCCACGATATCGCACGCCCCTTGTCTTTAATTATCATGTTGTGCAATATCATGCAAATATAGACGATGACGCTACACCTAGCAACGGTCGTCGGCCTCAAGGGTCGTGCGGTAATTCCCCATTTCCCCTTTAATGCTCCGAGCGCTCGCTCAACATCCTTCCTTGCCGCCTCTTACGCCTTAAAGAATTTCTTTTCCTTAGGGTCGGTCGGATATCGAAACGCTTTCACAAATGTTAACCAGGTTGGGTAGATGCCATCGGTAAGATAATATCCACGTTTATATAAGTGGCCATTTAAAGTAAATGGACACTGTGGCGCCGTTCCGTTTCGTTGGGTAAGAAAAACTAGGGATTGTTGGAGGACATTTATGTCGTCGAGTGAACCAGGGGGCCAAAAAATCCATGTCAAAACCACATATCTTGCGAAGTAACCGCTTCTAGGTATCGATGATCGCCTCGCATATATTGTCCTCGTAATTCCCTAGGACATGCTCGCCATACTAAATGCGTGCAATCAATGCTACAATTTTTAGAAATAGATGTCTCGACATGCGATACCTTAGTTTAAACTGTGCGTCGGTGTATTTTGGTACTTCAGCAAAGTAGTCATTTATTAACCGAGCATTGCCTCCCACACGATCACGTGGCTCGTATCTTTTTTTAGATGTTGCTGTGTCTTGCTCTGTAGCCCACTTTGCAAGGTCCGTGAGAAACTCAAGTCTACTATCGCCTGAGTGTAAATCGGGTGCAATTCAAAGGGGGAATGATAACTTGACACAGCCTAATATAAGATGTTTGATTGATATAGCATTATACATGTTCTCAGTACTTAGACTAGCCTAGATTAAGATCTAAGATGTTTGATTGATATAGCCTTATACATGTTCTCAGTACTTAGGGGCTGTTTGGTAGCCTCTGAATGGCTATTAAGAGGCTACATCTGAATGATTCATAGTCTCTTAATGGTTAAGATGTAATCTTAATTGTGAACAGTTATGAGGTAACATCTTAACGGTTGCCTCTTAACCATTCAGACTTCAGGTTACCTCTTAACCATTAAGAGGCTACGGACCATTAAGAGGTAGCCTCTGAATGGTCATTAAGAGGCTACCAAACAGCCCCTTAGACTTTGTGAAATAAATGAAATGTCTTTACAAACAAAATTTAACTTTTATTATGATGGTCAAGTCAAATTCCTTCTTCCATGATACAGTACATGAATATAAATAAAGTTATTGGCTTTACAGAACAAATTTACCTTTTTACGATGTTTAAGATCATATTCCTCCTACCATGAATATAATGTACACGGCAAAAAATATTAGCATTATTGTAAACAATGTTTTTCGGGCATGAAGCTTTTGTTGCAACGCGAAAAACCAAATTCAGCAGGGTTTTATATTGTTGCCGCCGCTGCATAGCGCGGGTTCCCTACTAGTGTGTGTGTATATATATATATATATATATATATATATATATAGGGGGTGGATATTTTGAAAACCCACTCGAGTTAAGAAAACTCTGAAAACCCGTCAAAAAACTATCTAAAAAAGTTTTTTTTTTTTTTTGAAAAAAATACACAAGGTAACATACATGTTTTTAAGCATTTTGGGCCAAAAAAATAAAAAAAGAGCCGAACGAATATTTTAAAAAAAATAAACAACGCAAACTTTGTAACATCGCTGTTAACATATGTTTTCTGCTTTTTAACATATGTTACAGCGCTATTTACATATGTTTCTGCTTTTTAACATATGTTAACATCGCTGTTACAAAGTTTGCGTTGTTTATTTTTTTAAAAATATTCGTTCGGCGCTTTTTTTATTTTTTGGCCCAAAACGCTTAAAAACATGTATGTTACCTTGTGTATTTTTTTCAAAAAAAAAAACTTTTTTAGATGGTTTTTTGACGGGTTTTCGGAGTTTTCTTAACTAGAGTGGGTTTTCAATTTATACTTTCCCTATATATATATATATATATATATATATATATATATATATATATATTTCTAACATTTTAAAGTAGGGTTTGCTAATAAAACTTACTTGTAATACGTAGCTTTAGTTGTACAAAATAATAGATTTGACCATCCGATATGTTGCTTATATTTTATAAAAATTTGGGCAGAGTCTCCTCTGTTTTTGTAAAAAACCAGACAACGCAAGTTGTCTATTTTATCTCAAACTTCAATTGTCCAAACTCTCAAAACGCAATACAATTTAAGTAGCCCTTTATAATACACAACAATGGTTTAAATTATTGAAATATTAATGAACAAGTGTTATATATTTTGATAAGCGACATTTTTGTATACATGTAGTTTGACATTTTGATAATCCTAATAACAATATTCATAGCGTAAGTTAGTCGCCAAGTGGTTAATCTAAGCTAATAATGAAATACTTTCGATCACAAGTCAGTTCGGTTCGCTTAGTCTTTTATGATTTATATACATATTCGATATAATTAAAAATAAATAAATAGTAACTTAAGGCGTGTTATACCTTTCCACGAATAAGCTCACGAACAGAGACGGACGAGCCTTGAACTGAGCGTCAACAGATCCGACCGGGTTTGACTAGATCTGTATGTTTGACTTTTGTTGACCAGAAGTTTAACCAACCTTGACTGAACCGAATCTTTAGACCGAAGCTGACCATATTAGCTATTGTTGACAGGCTCGTTTTTGTGTTCGACCGGCCCGGTATCACTACTGTCGTGACCATTATAACCAGGACCAAACTTGGCTCAATGAGCAGTTCTGTTGATTATCGTTGACCCGAACAGAAAAGAAGATGAATACGCCAACAAGAACAAACCTTTTCGTCTCAGCTGCACCATCGTCGGGTCTGCATCATCACCCGCCTCAGCTACCATAATCGGTCCGAAACCAAACCCACTTTAATCTTAAACGGGGTCTTCGATGGAATCATAAGGATGCGTCATCTCTGGTTCCTGTGAAGTCTTGCTACTGCTTCTGTTATAAAAAGGTCAAGAAGGAGTTTGTAATTGATGGTGGGTTGTTGCTGTTGACTGACGGTTCGTTCGGAAACCCAAGTCCGATGACCGGACTAAAGAGAGGGAGAAGGAAGCTCGAATGTTTGGAAGAGGATGAGGGTGGATGGCGGAGAAGCCTGATGGCTGGGGTGGTGGCTGCTAGCGGCTGCCGCCGCTGCTCTAGGTGGGAGGATGTGAGTTTGAAAGTTAGGGGTTGGTGTGGTTCAAGTGTGTATGTTGAAAAGAATGCAGAGAAGGGAAGGAGTAGGGGTTAAAGTGATGGTGGCTAGGGTTTTTTTTTTGGAAGAATGAAGGAGAAGATGAAAGAATAAGATGTTACATATGCTTAGGGTTTTTGTTGGGTGGGTAGGTGGAAGTTAGGTGAAAGTTATTGCTTGAATGAACTAGTTACCAATTCGGGTCTCGTTTTTAATTTAAATTCGTTTAGTCGCTTAAATATTTGTATCACATCTTTTATTTACATAAACCGACTAAAATCGAGTATTTAGACTATACATTTGTTATGTGTATTTATAGTCGTGTCTAAAATTTATAAGGATAAGTGCCATTAACTGATACGCTATCACTTACAACGCGTTATTATTATTTTAAATGTTTAAGTTAACGAAATAACTAATTATATTCATTCCCGAATAATAATTTTGTTAACGAATTACAATCGTTTTACGAATAAAATATTATTACTAAATTATTCAAGAAAAGCGGAGCGTTACATGCAGGCACACGAATTTGAAGTGGAATTGGTTCAGTTCTTGTTTGGGTAAAAGGTTGAGTTTTTGGTTGAGTTGCAACTACTGAAAGGTTGGTTTGAGTACCAACTACTGAAGAATTGTCTTCAGTACTCTGATATTGTTCTTTAGCAGTTGTTTCTTTGCCTTGAGAAGCCTTTTCAGCTTTTTTTTTTTTCTCTAAGGAGCCTTTCTTGATAGTCATGCCTCTCTTTCAAGGCAATTTCTTGTTTAGTTTTAATTATTCTTTTTGGGCATCCTGGAGCTGTTGAGTTTCTCTCGCCTTCTTGGAGGCTTCAAGAGAAATCTTTTCTGGTCCTTTGCCCTTGGCTCTCATCTCCCCCTTTTGGCTTCATCCACTTCTGGAAACCAAGGAGAAGGAGGTGCAACACCAGATAAATGTTCAAGTTGTCTTTTATTATCTTCAACTATTCTGGACAACTCTCTCATCTTCATCTCAATTGCATTATTGATCATCTCCAACTGAGTTTTGTTTTTAAGTACCATTGCAGTTGTGAAGGTTTGGATATGTGAAGAAATGAGATGATGAATCATCTGGTATAAAGGACCATCTGGGCTGCATAGTTGGTTCAAGTCTATGCTCGCACTAGAGGAAGATTGGGTAGGCTTTTGTGATTGTGGAGGGGGTGTTTTTGGGAGATCCCTGTCAGTTAAGTCTGGGGATGCCACTTTTGGGGAATTAGGGTTTAAGTGGTCTTTAACCTGATCTTCTGTGGCCAACTCTTTGAGCTTGGAGACATTAGATTCAGGACCTTCACAGTCAGTCGTCAAATCTTTGTGGAAAGTTGAATTATCATCCAAATTAATGGAATCATATGAATCCCTGACGATTTCATCAGTTTTATCATGAGCTAGGCCTATCCTAGTAGTCTCATGTACCCCTTTGTCTTGGATCTGGGGATTTCCTGCCTCAGGCTTAAAGCCTTCATCAGCAGTTGCCACAAATGTGATCTTAATTATGTCACTACTGGCCTCTGATCCACCAAGGGGTGGTAAAAGAGTAGCAACAGACTTATTTGTACCTAAGATCTTAAAGATTAGGCCAGAAGTTTGTTCCCCTGTTTGATGTGGTGATTAGGGAATGCCACTAACTAATTGGATATTGGTTTTCAATCCAAATAGAAATTGGGATATTTCTACTGTGTGTGTTGGTGAGTGTTCAGATTTAGTAGTTTTGGGGACATAAGTAGATTGGTGTTCAGTGGTTTCAAGAATTTGGTCAGAAGTTTTATCCTTTTTGAATTTCTTCCTCGAAAACTGAATATTAATGGTTTTGGCTCTTTTTGGTGATGGTGGAGATGGTGAATATAACTGAGAGGAAGTTTTAGTTACATCTTTTTCAAGTGCAAATTGCACATTAACATTCTCAGGCATCTCATCCTCCTGAGGTGTCCTTTTTGGTTTGGTTATTTTGAAAAATTTTCTCTTAGGCTTTTTGGTCTTTGGAGAAATGGGTTTGGAAGATGTGGGCTCCATGGGGACTGGTTCCTGTTCCCCTTGGTCATCTTCTGGCCTACTAGCCGGTTTGTTGTGCCTAGAGAATACTTGTGAGGTTAAGGGTCTAAGATTTGATGCATTACCCACAAGTACCTCTTCACCAAGTTCTTTGACAATACAATGCATCAAGAACCTTAAGGTAAAGCAAAAATTTCTTTTATCATTTTGATGATGCAAAACCAGTTCATTGAAAAAGTATGATGATGCCCTGAAAGGTGTTTCATTTATAATGGAATGAAAAAATTTGTTGGACTCAAACACATGATAATATAATGAAAAAGTAATTTGTATGGTGCATCAAAAAACCTTTTATAAATTGTAGCATGTGACAGAGTACCTTGGTAACCACATTCGGTCATGATTAGTTGAATAGTACCGGTTGGAATGTGTTCTGGGACTTGTGCATCCCTCAGACCTAATCTTATTCCCAAAGTGTCCGATGTAACTACCATGGTCTTCCCTTTGATCGTCGTCTTTAGGGAAATGACCTTGCCATCAATAGTGACAGCAACAACGTTTGCCCAAAACTAATTCAGAGTTTGTATGTGGATTGGTGGGTCTACAGTAAACGCTGTGTAGTAGTTTGATTTCACGACCAAATCAATGATTTCGTCATACTAGGACCAGGCTTTGTCCTTTGTGAAGTAGCCGAGTTGATTGTGTCCCTGTTTTAGTTTCGAGAGCCACCGTTGTTTAATAGAACAGTTATAGGTTTAAAAGGGTTTGTAGAGAGAGGGAATTTTCGTTAAAATGTAATAAATGAGAAAGAGAGGTTTTTAGAAGTTTTATAACCGCCTTAGGTCAAACTTCTGAATGGGAAAAGACTGATTTGTCCTTTTGACCAAAACTTCTGATGAAACAAATTTGTTCATCCGTAGTTTCCTATTTCTCATCAGTAGGGGTTCACAACTGACGAGAATTCAAATAAAACACCCAACATAACTTCTGATGATTTGTTCATCAATAGTTATTCTTTTTAGAAAATATTCACTTATGATATTTTGTACATCAGTAGTTTCTCTCTTTTTGGTCATCAGAGGTTTATGAACAGATGAGTATAAAATAAGTGAAAATTGAAATATGTACAGAAAAATGAAAACACTCCAAATTTAGCATACCAAGCATGGATACTAACCTCTGAAATGTTGATGAGCCAAGGGGTTCTGTGAACACATCAGCTATTTGATTAGTTATTAACGTATATTTCACCTCAATTTTGCCTTTTTCATAGCAATCCATTATGAAATGATATCTGATTTCAATATGTTTTATCTTTGAAAATTGGACAGGATTTTGAATGATGCTCATGGCTGTGGTACAGTCTATGAGTAGTGGAGTCTTGGTTTCTTTGATTTTATAATCAAGAAGTTGATTTTGAAGTCATTGTATCTGTGTTGTACAGCTTGCAGCTGCAATGTATTCTGCCTCAGTAGTTGATGTTACCACAGAAGTTTGCTTATTTGATTGCCAAGACCCCTGATAGTTTCCTATGATTGACATCCAGCAGATGTTGATTTTCTTGACATCTTACACCCTATATAGTCACTATCTGAAAAAGCTATCAATTTGGAATGAGTGTCAGTAGGATACCAAATCCCTAAAGTAGGAGTTCCTTTCAGATATCTGAAAATTCTTTTGACTGCAATGAGGTGTGATTCTCTTGGAGTTGATTGATATCTAGCACAAACACATGTTGAAAACATAATATCTGGTCTAGAAGCAGTTAAGTAAAGTAGGGGACCAATCATACATCTATACATGGTTTGATGAACATGTTTTCCTTGATCATCAGGTTCAACATGTGTGGTTGGACACATGGGATTGGAACATGATTTACAGTTTTATAAAGAAAATTTGTTCAATATTTCTTTAACATATTTTGATTAATATAAAAATGTTCCATTTACTTTTTGTTTAATCTACAGTCCTAGAAAGTACTGCAGTTCTCCCATTGTACTCATCTCAAATTTTGATTGCATGAGTTTCTTAAAATCATCACACAGTTTGATGTTTGTTGAACCAAAAATGATATCATCAACATAAATTTGAACAAGTAGGATGTGATTTCCAAAAAGCTTTATGAAAAGAGTTTTGTAAATGGAACCTCTTGTGAAGTGATTTTTCAATAAAAAATGTGGAAAGTGTGTCATACCAGGCTCTTGGAGCCTGTTTTGGCCCATATAGAGCCTTGTCTAGTTTGTAAACCCAATCAGGATGAGAAGGATCCTCAAACCCAGTTGGTTGACAAACATACACTTCCTCTTTTATCTTTTCATACAAAAATGCACTTTTAACATCCATTTGAAAAACTTTGATTTTGTTGGAAATTGCATAAGCCAAAAATAACCTGATGGCTTCAAGTCTTGCTACTGGTGCAAAGGTTTCATCATAATCAATTCCCTCTTTTTGGGAAAAACCTTGAACCACCAGTCTTGCTTTGTTTTTAATGATTAGACCGGTTTCATTTTGTTTGTTTTTGAATACCCATCTTGTGCCAATTGGTGGCTTGTTAGGAAGTAAAGGACAAATTTCCCATACCTGTTGCTTTTTAAATTGTAGCAACTCGTCCTGCAAAGCTTGCACCTAATTGTTGTCTTTAAGGGCTTCTTTGTATTTCTTTGGTTCTAACTGTGAAATGAAGGTGGTGTAAAAACAGAAGTTGGAAAGCTGGTTTCTTGTCAGCACCCCTGAAGCTATATCACCAAAAATTTGATCCAATGGATGATCTTTATGTTCAATCAGTTGTTATAGGGGTTGAACAATAAGCTCTTATGTTTCTTCAAACAAACCACTTATGATTCAGCTGTTTGGACTATATCAGAAGTTTTAAGAGTTGCATCAGAAGTTTGGGCTTCTAAATTAGTAGTTGTTTGGATTGTTGGTTTCAGGGTTGATTTGCAGACTGTTTTGGGAGTCCATGAAGGAGGACCATCATCAAACCCTTGATCACCATAATAAGTGGGTTTAGATGAGTTGTTTACAGGCTTTTCAAGTCCAAAGTTAAAACTGTCAAGGTCAAAGAGTTCAACAGGATGTGCTAAAATGAGTGCATGTTTGACTCATTGAACTTAACATTTAATGTCTCTTCTACAATCTTGGTTCTTGAATTGAAGACTTTATAAGCTTTCCTTGTGGAAGAATAAACAAGAAAATAACTTGAATCAACTTTAGCAGCAAATTTTGAAATGGAATCCTTGATAATGGGCTTAATGTTATGAAGGACTTCATAAGCACTCTTGGAATGTCTTTTGTTGATAAGGACCCTGTTCTGAACATAACAAGCTGTGTTAACTGCTTCTACCCAAAAATAAAGTGGTAAGCCTGAATCAGCTAACATGGTTCTTGTTGCTTTAATTAATATCCTATTCTTCCTTTCTACAACACCATTTTGTTCAGGAGTTGTAGGAATGCTAAATTGTCTAACAATCCCTTTTGACAAGCAGAAATCATCTAGATTTTTGTTCTTGAACTCAGTCCTATTGTCACACCTGACGACTTTGACATAGAGAGAATATTGTTTCTCTACTTGTAGAATGAAGAATTTAATTATTTCAGCTGCCTCATCCTTTGAAAATAAGAAGAAAACCCATGTAAATCTTGAGTAGTCATCAATGATGACCAAGCAGTACTTCTTACCAAGGCTCATGATCTTAACTGGTCCAAATAAGTCCGTATGGAGTAGTTGAAGACTGTAGGGTCAAAGAGGATTGACAAGCCAGTTACAAACCTTAGTCTTATATCCTCTTGTACTTTTTGATAAACTGCTGAAGTGGAAGATATCCAAAAGTTCTGAAGAATAAAAGCATCAGAAGTTCTGAAGATAAACCAGACAAATATCTGAAGAACAAACTACTGAAGGCAAACTTCTAAAGATCTTTTAAAGTATCAACACTTGTATTAAATGACCTTAAACTCAGCAGTTTAGTATTATATTAGTTTTGTTAAAGTCTTTGTTCAAGTTTCGATAACTACAGCCTGTTGTAGAAATATCTTTTACTTTAAGCTTTTGATTTACTTAGTCTGTAGGTTATCTCTTCTATAAATAGAGGGATTACTCCCCCTATTATAGAAGCAGTTCAATCACTCATCAATCTTAAGACTTGAACATTTTCCTTCATATTATTTTGTAGTTAACCATTTCGTATATAGTTGAGAATCATTCTGCATTTACTATTATATTCATTTACTATTGATTCTCATCTTTAAACTTCCTAGTTCATTGATTGAGGGGGAGTCATAACTCCTGTTAAAAAGTGATGCTTTAACTTGAACACTTTAATATTCCGTTGTGCAATCTACTTTGATATATTTATAACACACAAGTGTTCATAAGTAAGAACTGTTATAAGTTGAGCCACTAATCCAACAATTGGTATCAGAGCACTGGTTTATCTGATCAAATATCAATCTAACAAATTGAGAATCAGACACAGGCTCTTATTGATATTCAATAAAGGATAAAAGTTCACTTTTGTTCATCCATCACTTTGAGAAGAACATGACAAATCAAAATTCTCAAAAATGGATCCTTATAATACTGGATATGCTACTAAACCTGCTATGCTGGTCAGAAATGAGTATAATATCTGGCAGAAAAGATTGGCACATACTTTGTCACAGACCAACACTGGTTGTTGGAGATCTGTCATGTATAGACCTCATAAACCAGTAAATATAAATCTTGAAACTAAGGAAGAAATTCCAAAAGACCCAAAAGAATATACTGATGATGATTTCCTAAAACTTGAGCTTGATGCTAAGGCATTTTCTATGTTGGCAATGGCTCTCCCAAATGATATCTAGTCTGGACTATTACATTGTGAAAGTGCCAAAGAGCTTTGAGACTGCCTAAAAGAACAGTTTGGAGGAACTGAAGAGGTTATTGCCAACACCAGAGAAATTCTTGCTCAACAATATGAAACTTTTGCTCATATAAATGGGGAAACTTTAACTCAACAATTTGAAAGATTCTCCTCATTAATATCTGAGCTAAAATTAAATGGTCAGACCTACACAACTGTATCTATGCTTCATAGATTTTTAAGGTCTTTACCTGAAAAATGGGAAACTTACTCTATAGTCCTTAGATCCTCACCAGACTTTAGCTCCCTCACTCTTACAAAATTACATGGGAGATTACTAACTTTTGAAAGAGAAATCGATCAAAAGAAAAGGTTGCAAAGTTCTGGTAAAACTGCTGATGACTATCTACCAGGTAGTACAGCACTACTGGGACAAGACTCACCTTCTTGTCCAAATGATTTTGGATCTTTTGACCACATTGACAAAACCACTGGGATCTCATCAGAAAGGTCATATCCAGGTTATGACAATGAAGAAGACAGTCAAACTACTGATAACATTTGTTTTATAATGGATGATTTAAAAAGTTTCAGTAGTGATGACTTTGAAGAAATGGACATACTACATCAACTGGCCATGTTAAGCATAAAAACAAATAAATTTTATAAACGATCAGGAAGGAAATTTCCAGACTGAACAGTTCTACAAAAATTGGGTTTGACAAATCTAAACTTAGATGTCATAAGTGTCAAAAGTTGGGACACTTTGCTAGAGAGTGTAGAAGCTCTAGCTTTAACCAATCACAGTCTGGAAATCAGTTTAACTCCAGTTATAATAGGAATAATGGAACTCAAGGGAGTGGTCATTTTGTACAGGCACAAGCTCCACAAATTCAATATGTGCCTCAAATACAATATGTTCAGATGCCTGCTCAACAACAGGGCTAACAACAAACACCTCCTGTTCCAGCTGCTCAACATCTTCCACAAACTCAACAACCCTCTTAACAAAGTCTTTTTACATCAGGGTATGTTGATTGGAGCAGTCTTCCTTTTGATACATCTGAATGCAGTCCAAATGCAGACAACAAAGTCTATGACATCAACTAGGGAGAACCTGATAATGACAGAAAGAATTTTGCCTTAATGGCATTTGAAGGATGCACCTCCAAATTTGCCCTGTCTCAGGTATCAAAAGAATCTTTGTTAAAACTTTGTTTAACTTCTTGCAAAGAATCTTTTGCTCTCATAAGAGAGACCAATGTGCATCTACATGGCAAAGCAAATGACTCTGAAAGAAAATATACCTAGATAAAATATGATTTAGAAAGAAAACTTGCTGCAAAATCTAAAGAAATATCTAAATTAACAAATAATGCCATTGAAACTCAAGCACAAATTAAAATCATGATAGAAGACCTAGGAAATGTCAGAAAAGAGCTTGCTGACACCAAGGTTGATTGTGAAAAATGGGTTGAGTCATGTAGAGGTTACCAAATGCTGCTTAACAAACAAACCGCATCAAATGTTAAGTTTGGCATAGGGTACCACCATACTGAAACACCAACTGATTTTACTCCCAAAACTGCTGATGATGGGAGTAAAATAATTGTAAATCAAACTTTCAATATGAAAGAATGCACATCCTTTCATCAGAACTTTCTAAAAATTGAAAAAGAAAGTCCTGCAGAAGTTTTATCTACTGACTTTAAGTCACCAGTAGTTTCATCTACATCAGGAGTTGAGAACCTGAAAACTACTGATGACCTAACTCATATCTCTAAAACTGCCAGTAATTTGCCTTCCACATCTCATGATGAATTTAAAAATAAGGAGAAGGCAAGAGAATGTGAAATTTGTGGTCTATTTAACCACAAAACATTATTTTGTAGATACAGAAAAGGAAATTAGTACAACAAGAAAATCTTACAACTGGTTGTGGGAAAACAAATCAAACAAGATTTTGAAGAAACTTTTGTCCCAACAAACAACAACCATGTAACACCTTTTCTCAGAAAAAGACTAAATCTCAACAAAGGCCTTTTTCTTAAAATTCTTCCTCAATAGTTAAACCTGAATCTTCAGCAATCTCACAAACTGCTGAGATTGAAAACCTCACAAATTTGGTAAAACTATTAATGACCAAAGTTGATGGTGGTCCTCAAAGGACTACACCACTGGATTAAATGACAAATCCATTGCCAAAAAGACATGGATTTCTAAAAATGGTCCAAAACAAACTGTTCCTATTCTCAAGAGCAAACCCAAAGCCAAATTGGCCTAGGTTGCAAAATCTAACTAATTTTCTATATGGTGCAGAGAGTCTCCAGAGGTTTGAATAGCATTTGGCATGTTGATAGTGGAGGATCAGTGCACATGACATGATGCAGATACCTGATAAGCAATTTTATCAGTCAAAGAGAAGGATCTGTGTCCTTTGGGAACAATGCCAAGGGATATGTGCTAGGACATGGCAATGTATCCTCTGGTAAAATACAATTTGACAAGGTCAATCTGGTTGAAAACTTGGAATACAACTTGCTAAGTGTATCTCAAATACAATAAAATACAATGTCCACGGCATGTTGATAGTGGAGGATCAGTGCACATGACATGATGCAGATACCTGATAAGCAATTTTATCAGGCAATGAGAAGGATCTGTGTCCTTTGGGAACAATGCCAAGGGATATGTGCTAGGACATGGCAATGTATCCTCTGGTAAAATACAATTTGACAAGGTCAATCTGGTTGAAAACTTGGAATACAACTTGCTAAGTATATCTCAAATGTGTGATGATGTGTGTAAATGTATATATAAAAATAACACAAGTTTTAATTAAAACGACTCACCTAAAAACTACACACGCACGGCAAGTGTACCGGTCGCAAAGCAGTAAACAGATAAGACCGAGTATCGAACCCAAAGACGCGAATGCAACTCTAGATCACAACCTATACCGAATACTAGCCTAATTAAATATATACTTAAATGGGGGGTATTTTAAACTACTAATTATAAACTTAGAATAAACTAAATATATATAAAATAACTTTAGTTGCTTATAGGAACTAGGGACTTGGAGAAATCGGATAGGAAGAAGGCTGGTTACTTAGGTAAAATCCCTAGACACTAGCAATAAATCCTGAATCTGGTAATTAGCTTGAGACCCTATTCTTATCTAACAAACCTCCTGTCAAAGATAGCTCACTAGACTCAAGGCGGGACAAGTGTAGAAATGCTAAGATGGATCTGGATCGCCCTAGCGTACCAAAATCCCACAGAAATCAGATTAAAACCTCTCCTGGATTAAAACCCTCAAACTATGAAGCAGACTTAAACTCTAATGAAGAAAACCTAGGAAAACTCTAAACACGGACAAGTAGCGACTCCCGCCCTAGCGCTTGCCAACTACCGAACAATGCCTAGTTAGTTACCTAGCAAACTCGAGTTAGATTTCTCACCCTCAAGAATGGACTGCACGTCTTAGTTAATTTATTATATTAGTTTGCTATACTTGTGTCGTACTCCAACTCCAAATACTAGCACGCTAACCTAAGTTGACGAACTAGATTGATTTCTAGACCTAGGGGGTATCTCTACATGCCTAGCTCCACAAAACCAATAAACAAACTTCAAATAAAATTAACACCAACACACATATATCAAATCCAACAATAAAATTAAAATCATGTAATCCTACACATCAAAATTAAAAACCAAGAATCATTAAAAACTGCATATTACGTGTCTAGTTCATAAACCTAAGCAACCATAAAAGTCTAGTTCATAATATTTAAAAACATGTTCACAAAATAAATAAATATAACTTTAACCATGTCTATAGAAAAAATAAATAAAAACTAGACCTAACCCAAGGCTCGTTGGCTATTGATCTTTAACGTGCCCGTGGCCTTTTCTCCTACCGTGCTCGTCTGCTCGTCACCGCTTTTTTGGTTCTTCTATCGGTTGTGCCATTTGATTGAATGAATTGTAATTGTTCCTTTTTTATGAATGAATGATAATTATTATCCTCTGCTCGCCGCTTTCGTGCCAATGAATGGATATGATATATAAATCCCTAAAATCCTTTTTCCTTCTCCAATTTGAGGTGGGCCTTGGGCCACCAAAGTGTCACGATGACTTTATTTTTTTTTTCTTTTAATTATTATTATTATTATTATTATTATTGTTATTATTATTATATATAGTAGTATGACTCCGCTCTTTAGACTCGGGTGTTCTTGACTTGACCAAAGTTACTTGTTTACGCTTCAACGTCCATGAACACCTGTCTTAAGTGTTCGTGTCTCATTTAAAATTCTTCATTTTTAAGCCCATTCTCCACGAACACCTATAAAATATAAAATAAATAAATAAGTACTAAAAATTAATAAAAACTATACAATGATACAAATAGACAAACAAACGAGTACACGCCTAAAACTACTAAAAACTATATACAAAAGACTCAATTATAACTCAAAATACATTGGAAAATAGATGTGTTTTACGACACATCAAACATCCCTACACTTGAACCTTTTTCGTCCCTGAAAAAGAATTATGCTATGGAATCACAGTTAGGTTTACATCCAGTTTCAAAACATAGGTTACTTAATTAATAATCTACTAACGTGTTGATTGCGATTGCAGGTATATTGATCCTCTTAAACCCACACCGGTTTCCAAGCCCCTTTTTATTTATGTTAAGTTCATGTTGATTAGTCTATCTAGGGTCTCACTCAAAGGAAGCCACAGTTCCTCCTAATCCCGCCTCAAGCTTATGAAGCTAAAGGAACGACCAATTGACCATTTCCCAACCGTCTTATGTAGAAAACCAAGAGAATTTAAAATCACTTTTTTTTTTTTTTTTTTTTGCATACTTAACTCAGAGGGTGTGACCAATCCAAGTCGCTATCCCAGTGGCCAGGCACCTTAAGCTTCAGCATATATATTTTTTTTTCATCTCAGCATACTTAACTCAGAGGGTGTGACCAATCCAAGTCGCTATCCCAGTGGCCAGGCACCTTAAGCTTCAGCATTTTTGCTTTGATTTCTAATTTTTTTTAAGTGATTAGAAATTCTAACGGTTTTCTACTTATAACGGTGCTTCTTATACTATTTTTGGCGGTTTCGGTCTCCCCGTTTCTCCTAGATGAGAACCCACAAAATAGCCTAACATAATTAATTTATTACTTTTAAGGAAACCTTTCTACCGGCCGAGCCTACCCACATATCCCAAATCAGACACGTTTTCAATCAATTTTAATCTCTTATTATACATACTATTTGAAAACCGGACACCTAACTTTACCTATCATTTTCCATATTTTATATAATGCAAACTTCAAAATCAGGGACTATTTTTTTTTTCGTTTTTTTTTTTTTTGACTCAAAACGACTCTATATACAGACTAAACGATAGTTTCCCATCCCCACACTTAAACTCTACATTGCCCTCAATGTAGGAATAGAAAACGACACAAAACAAAAAATAAATTCCGAATACAAAAATAAAAAAAAAAAAAAACGAGGGCAAATTGGAAAGGACTTAGCTGGTTAATTAATGCGTAAGCTCCAAAAACTCTAGTCCAATCCAGCTCGATCGTATAGCATTTTGGTCGCGATCGGCTCTGACACACTGGTAAACTCTGGGCTTGCCTTGACAAATGATAAACAGCTCTGGAATCACCTGAATGGAGATTGAGTACGGGCGGTGCAATCCAAACCTGCGCAAAACGAAACAAACAAAACCCGAGCATAATATCGAATCACACAAAAATAAAAATACTCAAACTACTAACTTAGACTCAAAATATAACAACAAACAAGAAAACGTACCTGCGTGGCAAAATGGCGGTGAATGGTGGTAGAATCAAATGGGTAGAAAAGAAAAAAAATCTGGTTCTCGCTCAACGTGAAGGACACTGGTGATCACAACACGCGTTGCTAGTGAGAAAAAAAAATATATAACTTTCCGGGGTAATAGCTGGTCGCATGAGGCGAACAGGTCAGCCCAGACTCCTCACATTACGTGAAAAGTCTTTTTTCAGAGAAAGTTAACTAATTTTTTTATTTTTTTTATAGAAAAATTCTCTTATTACCCAAACCACTACCAAAACTCCCAGTCATAAAATATATAGAGAGATAAATACATGGGATCCGCTCATGACGAAATTTCCTCCACCTAAGCAAACACGTAAACTTGCGAACAGACTCAAAGACACAAAAACAAAGATAAAATAGAAAGATAAAAACCTATGAACCATTATCGAAGGACGGGCCGCAACTAATAATAAAAAATGAAAAGCTAGAAAAAAAAATAATAATAAATAAATATAAATATAAATTTACAAACTCTATAGAGCCTCCCCACACTTAAACTAAATCAGGGGGCTTCTCTTTTATCTGGACCCGATCCAACCCATTTAATTCCACCCGGTCCATATTATTTAGGAAAATTAAATTAGTGGAATTGAAAAATATTTTATCGAATTTAAATGGGTCGGACCACCAATATTTAAATTTACCTGGACCAAACCTGATTCTTGGCATGTAATGAGGGGACTTGTTATCTCTACAACTCCTGATCCTCACCCTGTGTCGGTCCAGGTGCCTCTTCGCCTTCTCCCGTGGTGGTGGCCATGGTGGTGGCACTACTAGCAGTGTAATATCCAATGCCTGCACGGGCCGGCTGTGGTGTTCTTCTTCTTCCACCACTGCTTCTTTCTCATCTTCCTTGTTTGGTGACACTTGTTCAAAATTTTTGTCCACTTCTGGGGCTGACAAATCAACCAACTCGTCACCAAACTCTGCTTCCCCATCAGCTGCTTCTTCAAGCAGGTTAGTGGTGTCTTCCTCTTCCACCACTTCTTCCTCAAACAGCCAGCCTGTGGATTCTGAAAAGTCCATATCTTCCTCATTCTCCCCTATCTTCTCCATCATGGCTTTCCTATGCGCGTCCCAAGCTATACTTTCTATCTCCTCATCATCACTCCAGACATCTGCCTCCTAAGGGTATACTACTGAACTAGAGATCTGGCAAGGCTGCTCATCCTGCTGAACCAAAGGTGGGACTAAGGCGTCCATTATGGTCTCTGGCTCTAACCCTGAATCCTGCAAAATATCATCCTCACAAGACAAGTGTAAAGAATCATATGGATCAGTTAAATCATGCACAGAATCAGATGAGTAAGGACAAACAGTTTCAGCAACGGGCCTAATGCAATCAGGTAATGTAAATGTTACCATCTCGTCTGGGTCATCATCTGTGAAATAAACCTGCTGAACTGGAGGTGGGACTTCAAAGTCCATTATGGTCTTCAGTTCATCCACCTGAGCCTCTAGCGTTTTAAGTGCCGCATCTTGTTCCCTCAAAGATTCGGTGCGCTTGGATAGCAAAGAATCGATATCCTCGAGCATGAGCTGTTGTTTAGCAACTAAGGCGGCAAAATCGGGTCTAGTGTGAGACGAGACATCCCGATAATCGGGATGTGGATACAAATGTTGGCTAGGTGGATACTCTGACGAGTTACCACCATGCCTATCCTCATACATCTCAGCTTGTAGACGATCAGTCCGACTTTTTATTCTATCTAGTGGCTCAGATATTGCAGGGTTAAACCACCGGTTAACCTGTGGGTATGAAGGCTGGTATGACTGATATGGCTGCGGCTGCAAATACTCGTTAGCATAATAATCCGTGGAATACCCCGATGAATATGAATGAGGGCATCTTATGGTAAAATGGGGTCCTCCGCAGATCTCGCACATGATTAAAAAAAAATTATATATTAAGAATAAAAACAAATAAAAAATAAAAAATAATAAGTACAGAAAAAAAAAACAAAAACTATTTACAAATTAAAAGACCAGACAAACGGTTTGGGAAGTTCTCAAGAGTGCGAATTGCGTCCCCGGCAACGGCGCCAAAAACTTGATGTGTGTAAATGTATATATAAAAATAACACAAGTTTTAATTAAAACGACTCACCTAAAAACTACACACGCACGGCAAGTGTACCGGTCGCAAAGCAGTAAACAGATAAGACCGAGTATCGAACCCAAAGACGCGAATGCAACTCTAGATCACAACCTATACCGAATACTAGCCTAATTAAATATATACTTAAATGGGGGGTATTTTAAACTACTAATTATAAACTTAGAATAAACTAAATATATATAAAATAACTTTAGTTGCTTATAGGAACTAGGGACTTGGAGAAATCGGATAGGAAGAAGGCTGGTTACTTAGGTAAAATCCCTAGACACTAGCAATAAATCCTGAATCTGGTAATTAGCTTGAGACCCTATTCTTATCTAACAAACCTCCTGTCAAAGATAGCTCACTAGACTCAAGGCGGGACAAGTGTAGAAATGCTAAGATGGATCTGGATCGCCCTAGCGTACCAAAATCCCACAGAAATCAGATTAAAACCTCTCCTGGATTAAAACCCTCAAACTATGAAGCAGACTTAAACTCTAATGAAGAAAACCTAGGAAAACTCTAAACACGGACAAGTAGCGACTCCCGCCCTAGCGCTTGCCAACTACCGAACAATGCCTAGTTAGTTACCTAGCAAACTCGAGTTAGATTTCTCACCCTCAAGAATGGACTGCACGTCTTAGTTAATTTATTATATTAGTTTGCTATACTTGTGTCGTACTCCAACTCCAAATACTAGCACGCTAACCTAAGTTGACGAACTAGATTGATTTCTAGACCTAGGGGGTATCTCTACATGCCTAGCTCCACAAAACCAATAAACAAACTTCAAATAAAATTAACACCAACACACATATATCAAATCCAACAATAAAATTAAAATCATGTAATCCTACACATCAAAATTAAAAACCAAGAATCATTAAAAACTGCATATTACGTGTCTAGTTCATAAACCTAAGCAACCATAAAAGTCTAGTTCATAATATTTAAAAACATGTTCACAAAATAAATAAATATAACTTTAACCATGTCTATAGAAAAAATAAATAAAAACTAGACCTAACCCAAGGCTCGTTGGCTATTGATCTTTAACGTGCCCGTGGCCTTTTCTCCTACCGTGCTCGTCTGCTCGTCACCGCTTTTTTGGTTCTTCTATCGGTTGTGCCATTTGATTGAATGAATTGTAATTGTTCCTTTTTTATGAATGAATGATAATTATTATCCTCTGCTCGCCGCTTTCGTGCCAATGAATGGATATGATATATAAATCCCTAAAATCCTTTTTCCTTCTCCAATTTGAGGTGGGCCTTGGGCCACCAAAGTGTCACGATGACTTTATTTTTTTTTTCTTTTAATTATTATTATTATTATTATTATTATTATTATTATTGTTATTATTATTATATATAGTAGTATGACTCCGCTCTTTAGACTCGGGTGTTCTTGACTTGACCAAAGTTACTTGTTTACGCTTCAACGTCCATGAACACCTGTCTTAAGTGTTCGTGTCTCATTTAAAATTCTTCATTTTTAAGCCCATTCTCCACGAACACCTATAAAATATAAAATAAATAAATAAGTACTAAAAATTAATAAAAACTATACAATGATACAAATAGACAAACAAACGAGTACACGCCTAAAACTACTAAAAACTATATACAAAAGACTCAATTATAACTCAAAATACATTGGAAAATAGATGTGTTTTACGACACATCATGTGACAAGGGATATTATTCCTTTTTCACCAAAACAACATGCAAGATCATATCACCAGAAGGCCAAATGTTGATAGAGAAGATCATTGAAGATCATACTTTGCTGATAGCCAAAAGATGTGGCAATGTCTATGCAGTGGACATTGAAAAAGACAAAGTACTGAACAACACTACTTGTTTCTTCTCAAGAGCATCAACTTCTGAAACTGATCTCTAGCATAGGAGACTTGGCCATGTGAACTTTAAAACCATAAATAAAGTCACAAAAATGGGCTTCGTCAGAGGTTTACCTTTGAAGGAATACCAGTGTAAAGAACACTGTGTTTCCTGTCTTAAAGGTAAACAGCATAAGTCCTCCTATAAGTTTATTGAAGAATAAAAAACAACTGCATGTCTTCAACTACTCCATATGGACTTATTTGGACCAGTCATGATTATGAGCCTTGGTAAGAAGAAGTACTGCTTGGTCATCATTGATGACTACTCAAGATTTACATGGGTCTTCTTCTTATACTCCAAGGATGAGGCATCTGATATTATCAAGTTCTTCATTCTACAAGTAGAGAAACAATTCTCTCTCTCTGTCAAAGTCATCAGGAGTGACAATGGGACAGAGTTCAGGAATAAAACTTTGGATGAATTCTATTTATCTAAAGGGATTGTTAGCCATTTCAGCATTCCCAGAACTCCTGAACAAAATGGTGTGGTAGAAAGAAAGAACAGAACATTAATTGAAGCATCTAGAACCATGTTAGCTGAAGTAGTCAACATAGCTGGTTATGTTCATAAAATAGTCCTTGTCAATAAAAGACATTCCAAAACTGCCTATGAAGTTCTTCATGACATAAAGCCTCTTATCTCCTTTTTTAGGGCTTTTGGATGTCAATGTTTCATTCTAAACATCAAAGACTCTATTTCAAAGTTTGCTGCAAAAGTTGATTCAGGTTATTTTCTTGGTTTTTCCTCCACTAGAAAACCTACAAGGTTTTTAATTCAAGAACCAAGATAGTAGAAGAAACACTGAATGTCAAGTTTAATGAGTCTAAACAAACTCTCATTCCAGCACATCCTGCTGAACTCTTTGATCTTGACATCTTTCATTTCGGACCTGAAAAGACTGTTACATCATCTAAACCCACTTATTATGGTGATCAAGGGCTTTATGATGATAGTCCTCCACCATGGACTCCAAACACATTCATTTAATCAACTTTCAAACCATCAGAAGTTTTACAAACTTCTACTTCAACAACTACTGATGAACAAATCCAAACTACCGATTCAGCTCCACAGACTCCTGGACCACAACATACAGCTGAACCATATATCATTAACCTAAGTGGTTTGTTTGAAGAAGTTCAAGAGCCATCACCAAGTACAGGGCTACAACAAATGATTGAACACAGAGATCATCCATTGGATCAAATCATGGGTGATATTGCTTCAGGGGTACTAACAAGAAACCAGCTTTCCAACTTCTGCTTTTTCTCAGCATTCATTTCTCAGTTGGAACCAAAGAAATATCAAGAAGCCCTCAAAGATAACAATTGGGTTCAAGCTATGCAAGAAGAATTTCCTCAATTCAAGAAGCAACAGGTCTGGGAAATTTGTCCCTTACCTCCAAACAAGCTACCAATTGGCACAAGATGGGTCTTCAGAAACAAACAAGATAAAGCTGGTATGATTATCAAGAACAAGGCAAGACTGGTAGTACAAGGTTATTCGCAAGAAGAAGGAATTGACTATGATGAAACCTTTGCTTCAGTTGCAAGGCTTGAAGCCATCAGGTTATTTTTGGCTTATGCATTTTCAACAAAATTAAAGTTTTTCAATTGATGTTAAGAGTGCATTTTTATATGGAAAAAAATAAAAGAGGAAGTGTATGTTTGTCAGCCACCTGGGTTTGAGGATCCTTCTCATCCCAATTGGGTGCACAAACTTGACAAAGCTCTTTATGGGCTAAAGCAAGCTCCTAGAGCTTGGTATTAAACACTTTCTAACTTTTTACTCAAAAATCACTTCACAAGAGGCTTCATTGATAAAACACTTTTTATAAAGAATGTTGAAAATCATGTCTTACTTGTTCAAATTTATGTTGATGACATCATTTTTGGTTCAACAAACACAAAAATGTGTGATGAGTTTAAGAAACTCATGCAATCAAAATTTGAGATGAGTACAATGGGAGAACTGAAGTACTTTTTGGGACTGCAGATCAAGCAACAAACAAATGGAACTTTTATACATCAATCTAAATATGTTAAAGAATTACTAAATAAGTTTTCTTTACAAGACAGTAAATCATGTTCCACTCGCATGACACCTACCACACAAGTTGAACCAGATGATCAAAGAAAACAGATTGATCAAACCATGTATAGACGTATGATAGGTTCCTTTATGTATTAAACAGTTTCTAGACCAGATATTATGTTCTCAACTTGTGTCTGTGCTAGATATCAATCTACTCCAAGGGAATCACACCTAACTACTGTCAAAAGAATTTTCAGATATCTGAAAGGAACTCCTACATTAGGAATTTGGTATCCTGCTTCAAGCAATACCAAGTTAACAACTTTTTCAGATAGTGACTATGCAAGGGGTAAAATGTCAAGAAAATCTACATCTGGTGCTTGTCAATTCTTAGGAAACTGTCTAGTGTCCTGCCAATAAAAGAAACAAACATCTGTGGCAACTTCAACAGCTGAAGCTAAATATATTGCTGCTGCAAGTTGTACATCACAGATTCAATGGCTCCAATATCAACTTCTTGATTATGGAATCAAAGAGACCAAGACTCCACTCTTAGTAGACAGTAAATTTGCCATTAGCATCATTCAAAACCCTGTTCGGTTTTCAAAGACAAAACATATAGAAATCGGGTATCATTTCATCAGGGATTGCAATGAAAAATGCAAAATTGAGGTGAAACATGTTACAACAGCTAATCAAATAGCTGATATATTCACCAAACCTCTTGACACATCAACATTTTAGAGGTTAGTTTCCATGCTTGGAATGCTAAACTTTGAGTAAACTCTGTAAGTGTTTTTCATTCTTTTCTGTACAAATTTTACTTTCACTTGCTTGTTTACTCACTCTGTGTCAAACCTCTGTTTATAAACAAAAAGGGAGAAAAACTACTGATGTACAAAAACATCTGTAAGGGAAAAATTTCTGAAAAGAAAAATCTGTTGATGATAATAAAATCATCAAATATTGATTTTAGGGGTTATTTCTCTAAGTAGTTCAAAACTACTGAAGAACAAAATAGGAAACTCCTGATGAATAAATATTCATCAGAGGTTCTAGACAAAAAGGGCAAAACAGTCTTTTCCTATCATTCTCAGAAGTTTGACCTAAATGGACAATTAAACTTCTCAAACCCCTTTTTTCATTATTATCGTTTCAAAAACAAAACTTCCCTCTCTCTCAAAACCTCTCTGAATCTTTCAACTGTTCTATCAAAGACAATGGCTTTAGTTCTTAAAAAGGGACACAATAAAAGAAGCTACTTCGAAAAAGCTGAAGCCTGGTCCAAATACGATGAAACCATTGATTTGATCGTAAAATCTCAATATTACACGGCGTTCACCATTGACCTACCAATCCATACTAACACTCTTAATGAGTTTTGGGCAAACGCTGAGACTGTTACCGAAGATGGCAAAGTCCTTTCCTTGAAGACGATGATCAAAGGGAAAGAAATGGCAATCACACCTCCTAACCTGGGAGAAATATTAGGTCTTGATGATGCTAAAGCTCCTGATCAAATTCCCAGTGGAACAATTCAGTCTACCATAATTGAGTGTGGTTACCAAGGTACGTTATCACATGCTACTATTTACAAGAAATATTTTGATGCAAAATATAAAATTTTGTTTCACTACATTATCATGTGTTTAAGTCCAAAGACTGGATCTTCTGATCAGATGTCCTCAACCATGCAACCAATTTTTCATTCAATTATAAATGAAACTAAGTATAGGGCATCTTCATTCTTTTTCAATAAGTTGGTGTTGCATCACCAAAATGATAAAAAGAAATTTTTGTTGTATCCAAGGTTCGTCATGCAATGTATTATTAAAGAACTTGGACAAGAGGTGCTTAGGGGTAAAACAACTCTTTTAAACCCTTTATCCTCATAAGCATACTCTAGGCATAACAAACCGACAGTCTTGCCAGAGGATGACCAAGGGGAACATGTCACAGTCCCTAAGGAACCAACATCCTCAAAAATTCATTTCTAAAAAGCCAAAACTACCCAAACAACAAAAATCCAAACCCACCAACCCCAAAAGAAAAGCAACTCAGGAAGTTGAGATGCCTGAAGCTGCTAATGTGCAATCTGCACTTTCAAAAGATGTGACTGAAACTTCCTCTTAGTCTCATTCATCTCAAATACCCGAAAGAGCACCAATATTCTTTTTGTTTAAAAGAAAGAAACTCAAAAAGACCATAACTATTGACCCTTCTTTCAAAACACCTGAATCAACTGAACAAAACTCAACTGCTGATCCCTTAACTACTGACCCACAAATATCACCAGAAGTTGAGATAGCTAACATTCTCTTTGGGCTGAAACAACACAAGCCATCTGAAAATGTCAATCCCCAATCACCACATAAAACAGGGGATGAAAACACAGAAATGGACATTGATGAGAATGTGTTCAGCCCTAACCAAAGAGATGAGGGGGACCAAGGCCTCTAAGCCCAAACTTATATTCCTTAGGTATATTTGAGGCTGCCACTACTCTTATACCATCAATTGATGGATTTAAGGACAGTTGTACCATAGCTAAGACCTCAAATGTTGCAACTACTGATGAAGGCCCTGTGCCTGAAGTAGGAAAACCTCAGTACCAAGAAAAAGAGGTTCATGAGACAACTAGGTTGGGCCTAGCTCATGAAACAACTAATACTGTTCTCATTGAGGACTATGTCAATGATTCAGATGATTCCATTAATTTGGATGATGGATCAAAAATTCCACAAAATGAATTGACGGCTGACTATGAAGGTCCTGATTCTAATGTATCTGTACTCAAGGAGACAGTAGCAGAAGAACAGGTTAAAGACCACTTACACCCCATGTAACACCCCAACCGATGGCGGAAACATCGGGATGTCACGTATTGATGATTGTTTCAGTAGCACATGGTATAAATTGAATTTTAAATAATTTATTCATAACATAAATATCCAAAATAAAGTGATGTCTAGAAATCCAAATACATGATATCAAATAAAGCAACAACTTCAAATAACTTCAAACAAAAACTTCATGATAAATCCTCATGCATACTCAAGCCTCAGCTTTGTTGTTACCTGAAACATGTTAATTTTGAAAATATTTTTGGGTCAACAAAAGTTGGTGAGAATTACAAAGGTTTTGATAATCGAATAAAACTTGTACAATTCAAGTGTCACGGCAAGTCTAGTCCATGTGTGAAAACATACTAGAAGTAAATCGAGTGCATAATCAACCCTTGTGACTGTTATATTGTGGTCCATCCCATACGCTCATGGTTCACTCGATTATGTTATGCGATAACAATCACCCACGCTACCTTTGTAGGAGGCACGTATCCGGGTGGGATTGTCAGTCCAATAGATCTATCATTGTATACCGTCGGCTGATCAATGTTAATGATTATGCTAGAATTGTAATTACCCTAGTCATGTTTAAGACATAATGCAACATAGAAAAACACATAGACACTTTATGATTGAATTGCATACAGAATGTTGTAACATGTTTCACCCCAAAAATGGTGATAAATAGAAAAGGGGCTATGTAAAACTCACCTTGACAAAATGTTATGTCTCGTGAAAAAAATAGAATATGTGTGTTGCCCAACAATGCCAAGTATTACCCTATAATTAAGGTAATAAATATGTCTAAGTCTTTCTAGTCTACAAATATATTCTAGGGCTTCGAATTGGGGATAAGTGCACGTTTAATTTTTAAATAAAATGTTTAATAAATAAGAGAAATTTGATAAATAAATAAACAGAAGTCTTTTTTTGTAAATTTTAAATTAAAGATGGTCACAATAATAAGTTTTAAGTATGAAAATAATTTTTATAAAATTATTTTCTTAAAAATTGAATATTAAATAAATTTATTACAAATTGTTAAACTATAACTTTAATATTTAAAAATACTAAAATTAAAGAATTATTAAATTAAAAATTGTATTTCTGTTCCAAATAAATAGAAATAATTTATATAAAATTTTGGTGCAAAAATATTGAAAAATGAATTTATTATGATTTATATATGATTAAAACTAACAAAAATTGATTAAAAATATTAAATAAATTATTTTTCAGAAATAAAAATCATTTCAGAAACGCTTATTGTTATAAAAACTCAAAATAATTTTTGTGGAAATTTATAAAATTGTTTTGATATTTTTATAGAATTTTATAAATAAAATAGAATAAACTTGAATTATTTATTATATATATTAAATAAATAAATTTTTGAAAACTAAAAATTGTATGTTAAACTTTTTCACTAGATTAATATAAAATAATTTTTGTAGAATTTATAAAAGAGTTTTAGTATTTTAAAATGAATTTTTAAAAATATAAAGGAATATATATATATATATATATATATATATATATATATATATACTTAATTAAAATGAATGTTTGTTGATGCCATGGTTCGAACCCGGGCCCTTGGCCGGTTCGTTGGTTTTAAATCACAAGCCCAGACCAACTGGTCTGGACCCTGAGAACGTTTAGTTTCAGATTAATTTAATTATATAATATATGAAAATTCTGATTTATATATAATTAAAAGAAAAGAATAAAACCTGTTTATACGGGGACTCGAACCCGCGCGTATGGTATAACAAACATCAGACACAACCACCTGATCTAGATCAGGGGTTGTGTTTGATTCCAGTTCGTTTTAATTATAAAACCATTTACTGACAGGTGTTCTTCCCCAAATGTAAACGTACGAGCCCTAGCTTTTTCAATTGAATGATTCACACAACAATAACCCAATTAATCAGAGGGTTATTGTTGTGTGAATGCCGAATAACAAAACCCACAAGAAAAACATCACTTACAGTTACGAATTCGTGTTTCTTGTGCGGTCAAGCCCAAAAGTCAAACTCGAGCAGAAAACTTTAGAGAGAGTGATTAAGAACAGAAATTGAAGGTTAAGTGAGAGGTTTCGGCGAGGGTAGAAGGATTTGTGATGTCCAATTTATTGGGAAAGGGTTTGGATTGCACGATTGGAAGGTTGACCTTGCATTCATGGTGATGACGCGTCAACATGTATAATTGGCATGATATTGAATTCAATTCAGCGTGTAATAGACGCGTGATCAACAATTCAATCACCAATCATTCCTATCCTGGATTAATACGCGTTGAATTAGGTAATTAAGGCAGATTGGTGTCACAGTTGACTTTCCTAGTCAACTGTGAAGAACATTGTACGTGATATATTAATTGTAAGCTGGAATTAGAACAAGAAGTGTGGGTAGACCAGATGGTTGAGCTTGTTGTGATGATTAACCCGGCTTGGGGCGCGGGTTCGATTCCCGGCCCAAGCATATTATTTTTTTGACAATTAAAACTATATATATGTATATTATATATAAATAATATAATATTAGGGTTCCAAATGCGTCACAATAATAATTAAAAACGAATAATAATAATAATAATAATGAAACTTGAAGTTTTTTATTCATGATAATAGTAACGTACAAGTATAAATGTGTAATGTTCAAGTCTCCCCTACTTTTAGGAACTTCGTCCCGAAGTTGGAGTTGGAGAGTCTGGTGGAAAAAGATTTGGGTATTTAGACTTCATCTGGTCTTTACGTTCCCAAGTGAACTCTGGACCTCGTTTAGATTCCCAACGAACCTTAACGATCGGAATGCGACTACGCTTGAGTTTCTTGACTCCAGTATCAACGATCTCGACGGGTTTCTTGATAATGTGCATAGTTTCATCGATTTACACATCTTCAAGAGGAACATGGAGGTTCTCATCTGCTAAGCATTTCTTGAGATTCGAAACATGAAAGGTTGGGTGAACATTGCTTAGCTCAGGTGGAAGATCAAGTTTGTAAGCCACTTTTCCAATCCTGTCAAGAATTTTGAATGGGCCTACGTATCAAGGAGCTAGTTTTCCCTTTCTACCGAAGCGAATCACTCCTTTCCAAGGGGATACCTTAAGAAGTACAAGGTCCCCAACTTGAAATTCCAAGGGTTTACGACGTTTATCAGCATAACTCTTCTAACGACTTCTAGCCTTGAGAAGATTATCCTGAATGAGTTGGATTTTGTTTGTGGTTTCCTGGATTAGTTCGGGTCCAGTGATCCGGGCTTCACCAACCTCAGTCCAACAGACAGGTGAACGACATTTACGACCATAGAGTGCCTCGAAAGGAGCCATGTTAATGCTGGCGTGATAACTGTTTTTGTATGAAAACTCGACCAAAGGAAGATGAGAATCCCATGCGCCACCAAAATCGATGACACATGCCCTGAGCATCTCCTCAAGTGTCTGGATGGTCCGTTCAGTCTGACCATCTGTTTGAGGGTGATAAGCAGTACTCAGGTTCAACTTGGTACCCAAAGCATCTTGTAAAGAATCCCAAAAGTGAGAGGTGAAACGACCATCACGATCAGAGATAATGTCCAAAGGTATACCATGTCGACATACGATTTCACTTACGTACATCTTTGCCAACCTTTCCAAAGAATACTTCTCACGAATAGGTAAGAAGTGGGCTGACTTTGTCAAACGATCGATGATTACCCAAATGTTGTCAAAACCTTTGGGTGTACGAGGGAGTTTAGTGATGAAGTCCATTGCTATGCTCTCCCATTTCCATACAGGAATTTCAGGTTGTTTGATCATACCAGATGGTCGTTGATGTTCAGCCTTGACCTTTGAACTGGTGAGGCATTTTGCAACGAAAAGAGCAATATCTTTCTTCATACCAGGCCACCAATATGAATAACGAAGATCTTGGTACATCTTGTCAGCTCCAGGATGAATAGAATAACGAGACTTATGAGCCTCGTTCATGAGAAAGGTACGAAGATCATCACGGTCAGGAATCCAAAGTCGATTAAGAAAATAGAGTAGACCATCAGGTTTGGTTTCAAGTTGAGTCTCAGCACCACAAGACATTTCATCGTACATGTTACCTTGGGTGACTGAAGTATGTTGAGCCTAGAGGATACGATCCTGAAGATCAGTACGAACTCTCACACAATGAAGTTTGATACGCTCTTTACGACTGAGTGCGTCAGCCACAACATTCGCTTTGCCAGGATGGTAGCGAATTTCGCAATCATAGTCGTTAAGTAACTCAACCTAACGCCGTTGCCTCATGTTAAGATTTTTCTGGTCGAAGACATGTTGGAGACTTTTGTGGTCCGTGAAAACCACACATTTGGTTCCATAAAGATAGTGTCTCCAAATCTTAAGGGCAAAGACAACAGCGCCCAATTCAAGATCATGGGTGGTATAATTTTTTCGTGAGTCTTGAGTTGTCTAGACGCATAAGCAATAACCTTGCCTCGTTGCATGAGAACACAACCAAGACCTTGGTTTGATGCATCACAATAGACCACGAAGTCATCATTACCATCAGGTAGTGATAGGATAGGAGCTTCACAGAGTTTCAGCTTAAGAGTTTCAAATGCTTCCTCTTGCTTTGGTCCCCACTCATAGGGTTTACCCTTGTGAGTTAAGGCAGTGAGAGGAACAGCGATCTTGGAGAAGTTGGCAATGAATCGACGATAATAACCAGCCAAACCAAGGAAAGAACGGACTTCTGTTGGAGTTTTAGGAACACTCCAATTCTTCACAGCTTCGATCTTTGCGGGATCAACATGAATTCCGTTCATATCAATGACATGTCCCAAAAATTGAACTTCCTTAAGCCAAAATTCACATTTCGAGAATTTGGCATACAGTTGTTCTTTCTTTAAGAGACCTAAAATGGAGTGAAGATGTTGTTTGTGATCGGGTTTTGATTTAGAGTAAATCAATATGTCATCGATGAAGACGATCACGAATTTGTCAAGGTAGGGTCTACAAACCCGATTCATTAAATCCATAAACACTGCGGGAGCGTTGGTCAATCCAAATGGCATGACCATGAATTCATAATGACCATAACGTGTACGAAAGGCTGTCTTGGGAATGTCTTCATCGTGGACTCTAAGCTGATGATAACCAGAACGAAGATCAATCTTCGAGAAGTGGGTTGCTCCTTGAAGTTGATCGAAAAGATCGTCAATCCTAGGCAATGGATAACGATTCTTGATGGTGAGTTTGTTGAGTTCGCGATAGTCGATACACATTCTGAGAGATCCATCTTTCTTCTTAACGAACAAGACAGGGGCTCCCCATGGAGAAGAACTGGGGCGAATGAAACCTTTATCAGAAAGTTCCTGTAGTTGATTGGCAAGTTCTTGCATCTCAGAGGGTGCAAGACGATAAGGAGCTTTGGCGACAGGATTAGCACCAGGAACAAGATCAATCCTAAATTCCACTTGTCGAGCAGGAGGCAAACCAGGTAAATCCTCTGGGAAGACTTCAGGATAATCCCGAATAATTGGGATGTCTTGGATACTTTTGCCCTTTTCCTTCTTTTCTATCACGTTAGCTAAGAAAGCTGTATACCCCTTTCGTAAGTATTTTTGGGCAGTAGTACAAGACATAAGCTTAAGCTCGCCACAAGGCTTCTCACCATAGATCTTCAAAATCTCACCAGATTCGAGAGGAATGCGAATGACTTTCTCAAAACACAGAATTTCAGCACGATGGGTTGACAACCAGTCCATGCCTACTATGACATCAAAACTTCCAAGATGCATAGGGATGAGATCGATAGCGAAAGTATGTTTGTCGAGGTTCAGCACACAGTTACAAACAATAGAATCGATCGAGATAGACTTCCCATTAGCTACCTCTACCACTAACGGTTCCTCTAGCTTAGTTTGGGGTAAGTTAAGTAAAGGTTCAAACTTTAGTGATACAAATGACTTATCAGCTCCCGAATCAAATAATATGGATGCATAGTGGTTATTAACGAGAAACATACCATTCACCACCTCGTTGTTGTCACGGGCCTGGTTAGCATTAAGATTGTAGGCGCGACCTCGAGCACCTTGGTTCTGGTTGCGGTTCTGGTTTTGGTTGCGGTTTTGGTTCTGGTTCTGGTTTTGGTTATGATTGGGGCAATTATTGATATAGTGGTCTGGGCTGCCACACTCGTAGCACTGACCACGAGCCGGTCTGTTGTTTTGTTGGTTGGGAGCTGGGGCATTGTTGTTTTGGGTAGCAGGGCCGTTAGTAGGAGGAGCTCGGCAGATGTTCACAAGGTGACCATACCTTTGGCACTTAGTGCAAAAACGACATGGCACCTGTGCTGGATGATGGTATTTGCAAGTGTTGCACAAGGGGTGAGGTCCGGTGTATGGTTTCTTGGCTGGGTTTTGTGCTGCAGGTGGGGTGGTAGCAACCATGTAGTTCCTAGCCTTGCGCTTCTTGTTGCTTGAGGTCTCGGGCTTAACTTCAATAGTGGGCTGAGGAGTGTCTTTTGCAGCAGTCTTCTTAGTGCCCTTGCGAAAGAGAGTACTGTTCTTCACATGATTATCAGTGAGAGTAGCCGCCAGACGTTTGGCTTCCTCCAAGTGGCAGGATTCCTTCCCCACACTGTGTCTTGGATTTGCATAGGTAGACCACCGATATACTTCTCGATGGCTACAGGCAGGGGAGTGACTTTGTGGGGCAACAATAAGCTAAGCTCGTGAAAGCGGGTATTGTAGGCAAGGTTTTCCCCACTATCTTGAACAAGGGTGTGGAACTTATCTTCTAACTTCTTATCCTCGTTGCGGGAACAGAACTCATCCTTCATAACCTCCTTGACTTGATTCCATGTCATAGCAAGTGCAACTTCAGCTCCACGGGTGCGCTTTTCCTCATTCCACCAAGTGAGTGCTCGTTTGTGAAGAACACTCATGGCGTAACGAACCTTAATGTTATCGATGAACTCACTGTTAATGAAGGTATTCTCAATACCCTCGAACCATGCTAGGAGTCCTGTAGCTCCTTCTTCTCCACTGAACTTAGGGGGATTACAGGAATTAAAGTGCTTAAGAGTGCAGGCTGGGAGACTATTCCCGTTCCCGTTGTGGTCTCCATTTCCATTTCCGTTGCCGTTACCGTTCCCGATGCCATTACCGTTCCCGTTGCCGTTACCGTTCATCTGGATGACTTGAGCTAGTAAGTTAGGAACTAGAGTCGCGATTTACTGCGCCATTTGTTGAGAAATGATCGCGGCCAGTTGGGCATCAACACCATTGTTGTTGTTGTTATTGTTGTTGTTGTGATTAGCGTCGTGGTTGTTGCTATTCATTTCATCTTGATTGTCACCATTGTTAAGGCGAGTGCTGCGACGTGGAGGCATGATCTGTAAGAAACACAATGAAATGAATGAGATTATATAAGGAATGTAATCATTTATTCATTAATTAAAACGAATAAACGAAAACGTTGACTTATCAAAGATTCTAGATTCTAATAACATATGAAGACATGCTTTAGCCTATAAGTGAACACTCATCCCGAGAATTCCCAGGTAGGCATCCGGGTCCCTCGTCTGATTGGGATATATGCGCAATGCCAGCCTAGACAGAAGACTCAGAATACAGGCGTTCACCCTTCCAGATTGCACGTGTTCGTTATTAAAATCTAGAACTTCGACGGGATCTCAAGGGGGTTCAGGTTAAACCTGAGGATTTTGTCCTATTAATCTAATGGTGGAATCAGGATTGCAGCAGACGAATAAGAGTAGTCACTTGTAGGCTTAGGGTTGTATGGGATAGGGATAAGATTAAGGAAGCAATTAGGATTTCAAGTAAGAGAAGCAAGTACTGTTTAAGTCCCTAAGGTTATAGTCTAGATTATTTTCTAATAACCTAATTCCCTATAACCAAGGCTCTGATACCAATCAGTAACACCCCAACCGATGGCGGAAACATCGGGATGTCACGTATAGATGATTGTTTCAGTAGCACATGGTATAAATTGAATTTTAAATAATTTATTCATAACATAAATATCCAAAATAAAGTGATGTCTAGAAATCCAAATACATGATATCAAATAAAGCAACAACTTCAAATAACTTCAAACAAAAACTTCATGATAAATCCTCATGCATACTCACGCCTCAGCTTCGTTGTTACCTGAAACATGTTAATTTTGAAAATATTTTTGGGTCAACAAAAGTTGGTGAGAATTACATAGGTTTTGATAGTCGAATAAAACTTATACAATTCAAGTGTCATGGCAAGTATAGTCCATATGTGAAAACATACTAGAAGTAAATCGAGTGCATAATCAACCCTTGTGACTGTTATATTGTGGTCCATCCCATACACTCATGGTTCACTTGATTATGTTATGCGATAACAATCGCCCACGCTACCTTTGTAGGAGGCACATATCCGGGTGGGATTGTCAGTCCAATAGAGCTATCATTGTATACCGTCGGCTGATCAATGTTAATGATTATGCTAGAATTTCGCTTACCCTAGTCATGTTTAAGACATAATGAAACATAGAAAAACACATAGACACTTTATGATTGAATTGCATACAGAATGTTGTAACATGTTTCACCCCAAAAATGGTGATAAATAGAAAAGGGGCTATGTAAAACTCACCTTAGCAAAATGTTATGTCTCATGAAAAAAAATAGAATATGTGTGTTGCCCAACAATGCCAAGTATTACCCTATAATTAAGGTAATAAATATGTCTAAGTCTTTCTAGCCTACAAATATATTCTAGGGCTTCGAATTGGGGATAAGTACACGTTTGATTAATAAATAAAATGTTTAATAAATAAGAGAAATTTGATAAATAAATAAACAAAAGTCTTTTTTTGTAAATTTTAAATTAAAGATGGTCACAATAATAAGTTTTAAGTATGAAAATAATTTTTATAAAATTATTTTCTTAAAAATAGAATATTAAATCTATTTATTACAAATTGTTAAACTATCACTTTAATATTTAAAAATATTAAAATTAAAGAATTATTAAATAAAAAATAGTATTTCTGTTCCAAATAAATAGAAATAATTTATATAAAATTTTGGTGCAAAAATATTGAAAAATGAATTTATTATGATTTATATATGATTAAAACTAACAAAAATTGATTAAAAATATTAAATAAATGATTTTTCAGATATAAAAATCATTTCAGAAAAGTTTATTGTTATAAAAACTCAGAATAATTTTTGTGGAAATTTATAAAATCGTTTTGATAATTTTATAGAATTTTATAAATAAAATAGAATAAACTTGAATTATTTATTATATATATTAAATAAATAAATTTTTGAAAACTAAAAATTGTATGTTAAACTTTTTCACTAGATTAATATAAAATAATTTTTGTAGAATTTATAAAAGAGTTTTAGTATTTTAAAATGAATTTTTAAAAATATAATGGAATATATATATATATATATATATACTTAATTAAAAAGAATGTTTGTTGATGCCATGGTTCGAACCCGGGCCCTTGGCCGGTTCGTTGGTTTTAAATCACAAGCCCAGACCAACTGGTCTGGACCCTGAGAACGTTTAGTTTCAGATTAATTTAATTATATAATATACGAAAATTCTGATTTATATAAATTAAAAGAAAAGAATAAAACCTGTTTATACGGGGACTCGAACCCGCGCGTATGGTATAACAAACATCAGACACAACCACCTGATCTAGATTAGGGGTTGTGTTTGATTCCAGTTCGTTTTAATTATAAAACCATTTACTGACAGGTGTTCTTCCCCAAATGTAAACGTACGAGCCCTAGCTTTTTCAATTGAATGATTCACACAACAATAACCCAATTAATCAGAGGGTTATTGTTGTGTGAATGCCGAATAACAAAACCCATAAGAAAAACATCACTTACAGTTATGAATTCGTGTTTCTTGTGCGGTCAAGCCCAAAAGTCAAACTCGAGCAGAAAACGTTAGAGAGAGTGATTAAGAACAGAAATTGAAGGTTAAGTGAGAGGTTTCGGCGCGGGTAGAAGGATTTGTGATGTCCAATTTATAGGGAAAGGGTTTGGATTGCACGATTGGAAGGTTGACCTTGCATTCATGGTGATGACGCATCAACATGTATAATTGGCATGATATTGAATTCAATTCAGCGTGTAATAGACGCGTGATCAACAATTCAATCACCAATCATTCCTATCCTAGATTAATACGCGTTGAATTGGGTAATTAAGGTAGATTGGTGTCACAGTTGACTTTCCTAGTCAACTGTGAAGAACCATGTACGTGATATATTAATTGTAAGCTGGAATTAGAACAAGAAGTGTGGGTAGACCAGATGGTTGAGCTTGTTGTGATGATTAACCCGGCTTGGGGCGCGGGTTCGATTCCCGGCCCAAGCATATTATTTTTTTGACAATTAAAACTATATATATGTATATTATTTATAAATAATATAATATTAGGGTTCCAAATGCATCACAATAATAATTAAAAACGAATAATAATAATAATAATAATGAAACTTGACGTTTTTATTCATGATAATAGTAACGTACAAGTATAAATGCGTAATGTTACACCCCAATTCCTCAAAAGTGGCATCCCTAGTTCACACTGAGGATCAACCAAAAACACACCCTCCACAATCACAAAAGCCTACCCAATTCTCTGTGTCATCAAGCATAGACCTGAACCAACTATGCAGCCCAGATGATACATCAACTTATTTCTAGTCATCTCAAAGGCTTTATGACTGCTATGGAGTTAAAGAACAATACTCAAATTGTGATGATTAACAATGCTATTGACCATAAGCTTGGTGAATTGTCAAGAAAGATGGACGACAACAGAAGACAATTAGCCCATCTATCTGGTGTAACACCTCCATCTCCATGATTTCCAGAAGTGGATGAAGCCAAAAAGGGGGAGATGTTAAAGGAATCTGAAACTGTGTCTCTTGAAGCTTCAAAAAGAGCTAGAGAAACACAAAATCTCAAGGAATCTCAAAAATTGACAAGCATGACCAGACAAGAAAAAGCTCTGAAAGAGAGAGAAGACTGGTATCAAAAGAATGAGAGAGACCTTAGAGAAAAGGCTGAAAAGTCCTCCCAAGACCAAAGTGAAGCTCCTGTTGAAGACAATACCAAATGTACTGAAAACAATCCTTCAGTAGTTGATGCTGCTCTGATCAACACTTCGGTAGTTGACATTTCCTGCATTGAACCGGAACAACCTTCTAAAGCAACAGAATCAAACCAATTTGATATTCCAAAGCCTGTTCCCATTTCTTCTATACAAGTTACAAAAGATCAAACTGAAGAAAAAGAACTGACAGAAGAAGAAAGAATAAGCTGAAAGAAAGGCAAAGGAAGATAAGATATGGGCAAGCTTAGAAGCAAGGGATGACTTAAGTCTTGATGAAAAACGCAAAATGTTTGAACAAAAGTTGAATGAGTTAGAAGCAGAAGAAAGACTTGCTGAGCAGACTGTCCTTGCTGCAGAAGAAGATAAAAGACAACAGTTGGTTACTTATATCAGCAAAAACAGCAAGACAAGAAAATTCTCACTCAAAGGACTTTCAACTGAAGAACTAACAAGACAGGCAGAGCTTACATCAGAAAGGCTGGCCAAAGATAAAGACAGAAAGTTGAAAAGAGTCCAAATCATTCAAGAATTGGTAGAGAACAAATATGGTTCAAAGACTCAAATAAGTAGGTGGAAAGAAGATGTACTTTATGAGACCTATAAAAGGTTCAAGGCTGGCAGACTTGCAAATCCGGAGAAATACAAACCCATACAGCCTACTACCAAAAAGCCCGGGAAAACACAACAACAGACTTCGAAATGGTTTTTCTTGAGAAGAACACCATTGTGGAAGATGATATCGTTGTTGATGAGAAACCTCTGTTGACACAAAATAGGGATCCTGCAACATTTGCCTATCAACTGCAACAAACCATCAAAGAACAAAAACATACCAAGGTTGTCACTGAACATCACATGCCTATTTCAAAAGGTGATTTACCTGGTACTGTGCTAGTTGAAAAGAGGAGGAGATCCAATCTGATCAATGCTGAAAAAGAAAAACCTCCAACAGTAGACCTATATTCAAACCTTCATATAGTACCATACAAGGCAGATTTCTTCAAATCCAAATCTCCAATTGTCAAATGGTGCTTCTCCTAGAAGTCCAGTTCTGTGATTCTAATAAGAAAAGACTTCTCAACAAAAGTCCTTCATGACTTGACTGAATTGGAAAAATTATCTGATGAAGATCTGATGACCATTCAGGATATGATACCAGAATAAGGACTACTTTTAGAATCAGTGGTCAGAAAACTCAGACATCAAACAATCAAAGAAATCTGGAGAGTTCTTGACTTAAGGAAGAGAGGATCTTATAAATAAAGATAGAAAAAGTTTTGGCTTCATCAATCCATGGGGAGATTGTAGGGTCAAAGAGGATTGACAAGCTAGTTACAAACCTTAGTCTTATATCCTCTTGTACATTTTGATAAACTGCTGAAGTGAAAGATATCCAAAAGTTCTAAAGAATAAAAGCATCAGAAGTTCTGAAGATAAACCAGCCAAATATCTGAAGAACAAACTACTGAAGGCAAACTTCTAAAGATCTTTTAAAGTATTAGCACTTGTATTAAACCGACCTTAAACTCAGCAGTTTAGTATTATATTAGTTTTGTTAAAGTCTTTGTTCAAGTTTCGATAACTACAATCTGTTGTAGAAATATCTTTTACTTTAAGCTTTTGATTTACTTAGTTTGTAGGTTATCTCTTCTATAAATAGAGGGATTATTCCCCCTATTATAGAAGCAGTTCAATCACTCGTAAATCTTAAGACTTGAACATTTTCCTTCATATTATTTTGTAGTTAACCATTTCGTATATAGTTGATAATCATTCTGCATTTACTATTATATTCATTTACTATTGACTCTCATCAAAAACTTCCTAGTTCATTGATTGAGGGGGAGTCATAACTCCTGTTAAAAAGTGATGCTTTAACTTGAACACTTTAATATTCCGTTGTGCAATCTACTTTGATATATTTATACCACACAAGTGTTCATAAGCAAGAACTGTTATAAGTAAGCCACCGATCCAACAAAGACATACAATAGTTTTGGATTCTTCAATGGACTTATAGGTGGACTTATGATGTTTCCCTTTTATACAGGAAACACAGTGTTCTTTACACTGATATCCCTTCAAGGGTAGACCCCTGACCAAATCCATTTTCGTGACTTTATTTATGGTTTTAAAGTTCACATGGCTAAATCTCCTATGCCAGAGGTCTGTTTTAGAAGTTGATGCTTTTGAGAAGAAACAAGCAGTGTTGTTCAATACTTTGTCTTTTTCAATGTCTACAGCATAGACATTGCCACATCTTTTGGCAATTAGCAAAGTATGATCATTGATAATCTTCTCAATCAACTGTTTGCCTTCTGGTGAAATAATCTTGCAAGCAGTTTTGGTGAAAAAGGAAGAATATAGCTTATCACACATTTGAGATACACTCAGCAAGTTATACTCCAGATTTTCAACCAGATTGACCTAGTCCAACTGTACTTTGCCAGAGGATACATCACCATATCCAAGAACATATCCCTTGGCATTGTTCCCAAAGGACACATATCCTTCTCTTTGATTGATGAAATTGTTGATCAGGTACCTGCATCATGTCATGTGCATTGAGCCTCCACTATAAACATACCAAATGCTATTTAGACCTCAAGAGACCCTCTGCACAAAGATTAGATTAGTTAGTTTTAGGAACCCAAGCCATATTGGCTTTGGGTTTAATCTTGAGAACAGGAAGAGTAATAGTTTGGTTTGGACAAATTTTAGAAATCCATGTCGTTTTGGTCATGGATTTGCTTTTTGGTGCAATGGTGGAAACTTTTTGGGGTTCACCACCAACTTTGGTCATCAGAAGTTTGATCATTTGAATCAATTCATTAACCTCCGTAGTTTTTTAATCTATTGATGGTTTGGGTCTAACTTCTGAAGAAGAATTTCAAAATCAGTTTTAATCTTTTTACCCACATCCAGTTGGTTGATTTTATTATTAAATAATCTTCCTTTCCTGTAAATACAAAATTCTGATGTGTGGTTAAACAGACCACACACCACACATGGTTTTGCCTTTCCTTTCATTTTATTAGTGCCAATAGGTTTGGAAGACATTTCTCTGACATTTTCAGCATTTTCAATTTTATCTTTAGTAGTATTCTGGGACTCAACCCCTGATGTAGAAGCAACTAATGAAGTTTTAATGTTAGAGGTTTGAACTTCTGATGGCCTTTCATTAGCAATGGTGAGAAAACTTTGATGAAAAGATGTGTTATTTTTTAATTCAAAAGTTTCTTTTTGAATCATTTCACTCCCATCATCAGCAGTTTTGGTTGTGAAATCAGTTGGTGATTCAGTGTGATTGTATCCAATGCCAAACTTAACATTTGATGCACTTTGTTTGTTAAGAAGCAATTGATAACCTCTACATGACTCAACCCATGTTTCACAATTAACCTTGGTGTCAGCAAGTTCTTGTCTAACAGTTCTTAGGTTTTCTACCATGATTTTTATCAATGCTTGAGTTTCAATGGGTTTATCAGTTAATTTAGAAATTTCTTTATTTTTAGAAGCAATTTTTCTTTCTAAATCACATTTTAAGTGGGTGTATTTTCTTTCAGAGTCATTGGCCTTGCCTTGTAGATAGACATTTGTTTCCCTGATTAAAGCAAATGCTTCTTTGAATGATTTGGAGCAAAGCTTTAAGAGGGATTCATGTGATACCTGTGATAATGCAGAATTCGAGGAAGATTCCTCAAAAGCCATTAAGGCAAAGTTCTTTCTGCCATTATCTGTTTTTCCCCAGTTGATGTCAAAAACCTTGTTGTCAGCATCTAGACTGCATTCAGATGTGTCATATGGAAGGCTGCTCCAATCAACATACCCAGAGGTAAAAAGACTTTGTTGACCGGGTTGTTGAGGTTGTGGAGGTTGAGCAGCAGCAATGGAAGGCATTTGCTGTTCGTGTTGTCCTTGTTGCTGAATGGGTATCTGAACATACTGAATCTGAAGCACATATTGGATTTATGGAGATGGTGCCTCAGATTGTATGTAGTTTGGTGAGGAGGCAATGTGAGCACTTCCCTGTGATCCTTGATTTCTGTTGTAACTGGAGCTTGGTTGGTTTCCAGTTTGTGGTTGGTTGTAACTGGAGCTTCTACACTCTCTAGCAAAGTGTCCCGACTTTTGACACTTGTGACATCTAAGTTTAGATTTGTCAAAACCAACTTTTGTTTGATTGTTTAATCCTGAAAATTTTCTACCTGACCTTTTATAAAATTTGTTAGTTTTAATACTTAACATGGCCAGTTGGTGCAGAATATCCATTTTTTTTTTGTAAATCATCACTACTGAAAATTTTTAAGTCATAAAGTATAAAACACATGTTATCAGTAGTTTAATTTTCATCATTGTCATAAGCTGAATAGGATCTTTTTGATAAGATCTCTGCTGTGATGTCAATGTGATCAAAAGAACCAAAATCATTTGAACAAGATGAGGAATCTTGTCCCATCAAAGTTGTACTACTAGGAACATAGTTATCAGTAGTTTTACAAGAATTTTGTAACTTTTTCTTTTGATTAATTTCTCTTTCAAAAGTTAACAATCTCCTATGTAATTTTGTGAGTGTTAGGGAGTCAAAATCTGAACTGGTCCTGAGAACTATGGAGCAAGTTTCCTATTTTTCTGGCAGATACCTTAAAAATCTATGTAACATAGATGTATTTGTGTAGGTCTGCCCATTTAATTTTAACTCGGAAATAAGTGAAGAAAATCTTTCAAATTGTTATGTTAAAGTTTCTCCATTTACATGACTAAAAGTTTCATATTTTTGAGCTACGATTTCTATAGTGTTGGCAATCACGTCATCAGTTCCTCCAAACTGTTCTTTTAAACTATCCCAAAGCTCTTTGGCACTCTCACAGTGTAAGAGCCTAGCATATATTTCATATGGGAGAGCCATTGCCAACATAGAAAAAACTTTAGCATCAAATTCAAGTTTTAGGAAATCTTCTTCTGTGTAGTCTTTTGGTTCTCTGACTTTTTCTATTTTAGTTTCTGGATTAATAATCACTGGTTTATGGGGTCCATACATAAAAGACTTCCAACAACCAGTGCTCTGCTGTGATAAGGTATGCGACATCCTTCTTTGCCAAATATTGTATTCATTTCTTACTAGCATATGAGGCTTTTTAACAGATCCAATATTATGAGGATCCATTTTCAAGCAGATTGATTGATTAACAATTTCTTAAGGTGATGGATTGGAAAAATAAAAGGAACTATAGACTTTGATTGAATATCAATAAGAGCCTGTGTCTGATCTCAATTTGTTAGATTGATATTTATCAGATAAACCAGATGCTCTAATAACAATTGTAGGATCTATATGTGTTCAACAAATTCTTAAAGAACAATTTAAAACATGAAGTAAATGCAGCGGTATAGTAATTATTCTAAGTTAATAGTTCACTTTTAATATCAGTAAATGCTCCCCGTCAGTGCATAAACTTAAATAGAACAAGTGTAATATGAGAAACAAAAAGTAAATAATAAAACAGTTAAGAGCTTTTCTGAAAGATTCTCATATATTAGAAAGTGAAAATCTGTCTAAGTATTCTATATTCTATATAATAGATGGTGTGAACCATCTATTTATAGACAGAAGTAAACGTACAAAAGAATTATAAATCTAATACTAAAATACTACAACAGGCTGCAGTATTGGAACTTGTACAAAAATATCTATAAAGTAAACAAATACTAATATTATATTAAACTGCTGAAGTTCAACAGCAGTGGGAAGCTTCTATCAAAACTGCTGAAGACTAAACAACTTCTGATGAGTCAACCAGAAAAGTTGTTCTTCAGATGTTTGTCTGGTTCATCTTCAGGACTTTACTCTTCAGCACTTACAGTTTCTTCTTCAGCACTTTCCTTCACTTCATCAGCACTCGTCTATAAACACAAGTTGCAGAGAGGATATTAGACTAAGGTTAACATGCTTGTCAATCCTCTTTGACCCAACAATGGTTTAGGTGGTAGCCGGTGGTGGAGGTAGTGGTGGTTGTCAGGTGACGGTTGTGATTTTGCTGAGTGGTGGATGTTGGTTGACTGGTTGCTGTATGTTTTAGGTGATTGTGGTAGTGGTGGTAGGCAAAAAGTCCAAAATGTCCCTCATTTAGGTAGGCAAAAGTAAAAAATACCCAGTAGTTAATGTTAGATTTTAACTGGGTTAGTCATTTGGATGGAACTAACAATAAAACACAAACCTCAAGGGATCAAGAAAAAAAAAAAAAAAAAAAAAAAAAAACTATTTTGAATGGATGTAGCAAAAATACCCAAACCTCAGGGACAAAATTGGCTTTTAACTCTAGAATTTTTAAATAATTAAAATAGAAATTAAACATTAATACCATATAAATTACAACAACCAAACTACATTATTTTAACCTAACACAATAATTGCCATGCCGCAACTTGGTTGAAATTCCTGTCGTGTGTAGCCACATAGTTGACTTGTGTATGTTGGATTGCCATATCCTCAGCAAGATCAGGGTGCTCCGCAATCGTGGCTTCGAATAGGGTTTTCAATAGGTTACACTTGGCGAAGAGATCCGCCCACTTACTAACGAGCGAATCCATGTTACGGTAATTTGTACCGCATAGTCGCTTTAATTCCACCAACACGTTGCGCCAAAATGAAGCCCTCCCTAAACCGGGAGGACGATGTGCGTTTTGGACATCTATAGACGCCCTCACTAACGCGATCTCCTCATTTACATTCCACGAGGCCATTTTTACGAGATGATTAAAAAATGATTTTGGTTTTGGTATTAGAAACTATGGGGTTTTATAGGGAAAAAATAGCCGTTAGGAAACGATAATATTACCGTTGACCATTTAAATAACGATTACTTTTATTAAATTGGAATGAAAATAGATAAAAGAATTACTAAGTGCTGCTTTCAAAACCGTGTTTCAGTGAAGTGATCGATCAGTGATGTGATGTGACAGTGTAGGATTGGTCTAAATCAGTACATTGAAACGCCCCCCCCCCCCCCTAAAAAATATCACTAAAGACACTTTTGGATACCCATGCCACTTTCTATAGCATCTTCTGTCTCCCTCTTTTATCTTTTTCCTCCCCTAAAGGCTTCCATGTCTTTTGTACCATCAATCGGTTCACTTAAAATTATAATCAACCTCTTGGTTTCTGTCTTTTCTCTTGTTGAAATGAAATGCATGGTGCGTTTTTTGCTTACAGTTTCAATCTAAAACAACCACAAATATATAGGATTCTTAACTCATAGCATGTTAACAAAAAGCACGCTAAAGATCAATATTCAATAACAAAACGTTCACGGCAACAAAAGATTGCATCAACACCTGGAAAGTATCACAGCCACAAAAACTTTGATACACAACTCCAACCGGCTGGATGGTGAGCACTAGGGCTTAAATGATCCAACCGAACGGGATTTTTTGTTCGTGTTTGTTTGTTTGTTTGTTAAGGAAATAACGTGTTCACAAACTGTTCATGAAAAATTACCGAATGATGGTTTTGTTTGTGTGTGTTTGTTAAGGAGATAAACAAGTTCGTGTTCATTTGTTTTTATTTGTTAAATTTAGGTCTAAGACAAAAACGATCACAAACAAACACAAATGAACGTAAACGAAACCAAACAGACATTAATGAACAAAACCGAAACCTAACACACATTAAATTCCGAAAATTTCATCACGAACATTGTCTGCCTAAAATATACTAATCTAATTACCCAAATAGTCAACATAATGTTCATCACATAATGTTCATTACATAATGTATCATAAAAACACAAAATTATCATTAAACATGAAATCCTCGTATAATCCACCAAAAATAACAGTTAATCAAAATAGTTAAACACTAATGTATATAATAAATAATCTACCACTAGGAAATTTGAAGTACTTAAATAAAAAATAAAAAGTTAAAAACCCTAATGAACTATCGAACACAAATAAACATAAACGAACACGTCACCAAACGTTCACAAACATAAATGAACGAACGCGACCTCTGTTCATGTTCGTTTGTTTAACTAAACGAACATAATTTTTTGTTTGTGTTTGTTCCTTTATTAAACAAACGAACACAAATGAACTTACCGCCAAAGATTTCACGAACTGTTCGTTGAATGTTTGGTTTGTTTACGGCTCTAGTGGGCACATGTCCACCAAATCTAACATGTGCATCCGCCATTGCATGCATTTAATTTGATAATCTACAACAATGGTTATCACCAAGAAATTATAATATTTCCTTGCAGCACAACCACTATGCTCGATCAAATTCATATTCGATTCATACTCAAAAACTTTCATACTTGTCATTTCTAATCCCAAACATCTTGCTTCTGATTATATCCGCCCAACAGGAACAAGTGAGAATTTACTTGTGAGCATAAATATAAAGGGGAATTTGAGTCTACTATATAGTAGAAACTTTGGAGTGGAACTGAACATGCAACCAGAATTCAAGAAGATCGATCAGTAGGGGGGGGGGGGGGGGGGGGCGCTACCTGAATTGGTCACGGGTACCCACTATCAACACGGTAACACCGCTGCCACCCATACTGATAGTGGTCCCGTGAACCGTTTTGCTGGTTCTGTTTACCGCCCTGGTAACCGTTTCTATTTTATTTATGAATTAATATAAATCAATTTTTTTATTATAAGCGTGTGTTTTATCACTTTTTTGTTATTGTTTTTTATAACTTAAACCGTGTGTTTTAAAAATAATAAAAATATATTAAAACAAAATTAAATAACAAAAACATAGACATAATTCATTAAATATTAAACATTAATAAAAATACATCAAAAAAATAATAATAATAATAAAGCTTAAAGCTGGCGCATGAGGTGTCACGCTTGGACATGGTCAAATGTGCCGCAGTAACGACCCACATATGTCGCCTGGGTCATCTCCACAGCAATCTCCGCCCCAATGCCCGGGTGGCGGCTCATTGTGCGCTCGTACAATGTCGTCCACTGATTATACTTGACGTTTAGATCGACCCATTTTCTTTGCAGACTTTTGATTGTGCGGGCACTTGGGCCGACCTTTTAATTGAAGTCACCCAAAACACGGTCCCAGAACAGTGTGTCCCTGCCACCCGAGCCTTAGCAGCGTTGGCGCTGCAAGGATGGGTCTTTTTGTGTGTCTTTGACGCACACAACCAGGGCGATTTCTTCATTTTCTGTCCAACGGGTCATTTTGAAGGGTGTGGGTGTTCTTGATGTTGTGTTAATTTGAATTGTGTTTTCACCACTGTCATATGATGGTTTATATAGTAAAAGATCCAACCGTATTGCATGTAAAATTAAAGTTCATGGTTAGATGAGACCGATTTTAATGGAAATTAATATTTTTGACCGTGTTGGGTGGAGACGATTATGAGAAATTAAATCGTGTTGATGGTTTGGTGATAAAATTTATAAAACCGTGTGAATTTAAAAAAAAAATAGTTATATTTAGATTTAAATGAAAATAAAATTAGTGGAGCGTTGACTCCAAAAAAATGTTTTAGTGAAGTGATGTAGCAGTGTATCATTGGTTAAAATCAGTTAAATGAAAAAAAAAAATCTATGAGCACCCCTAGTGCCCTAAAGTTAATGTAGGAAATATGGTACACTTTTTATTTAAAATAATAATAAAAATAAAAAATAATAACGAGACTCTCATTATTTGTAGGAAACATAATAGTATGATACCCATTACAAAACTAAATGAAAATAAAATAATTACAAATACATGTGCTGAATCTTGCTTCTAGCCGATTACTTTAGAAATCTTCATCCAAACCATCTTGTGTAGCGCTCCGCTGCAAGAATAAACAAACTAGTTGTTGACAGTTTGGTTGAGGATCGTGTTTGACACGGACCCTTATAACTGATTCCGCACCTTCTCTCAGACGATCTGTCTTTCACGGTACAACAACCAGAACAGTAGTGTACTGCCGGAGATGACTCTAATGTAAGAGATTCCACCGGATGATTAGGTGTTTTAAAAAATGTAGGAAAAAGAAAAAGTAAGTTGGAAAGATTTGCTTCTCAATTTCGATGAGAACACTTGGAAGGTTTTTCATCTAAAAACCATCATTCCAAAGTCACCGAAGTTCACTTCTTATACACATAGTAGTTGAAACCTCCTCCTTATCTTAATTTTAGTCATAAAGATGACTATAAATTGTAGTAAATGGATTTAAAGTGGTTGACCCATAATTGTCAAGTCAATTCATGACAATTTTGTAACTGATATAAGACTAGATTGACTGATCCGCAACTGAGTCCTGCACCCAGATGTTGATGCGCACGCTAGCAGGCGCACGCCATACCTTTACGTGTACAGTTGCGGATGATCACTCACGCCCACGTATAAGTGCGCCGTCTTTTATGTCGTGCGCGCACGTATCTCACGTGACTCGCCATGTCATCCGCGGATGACCACTCACGCATGGATCTGAATATGCCGATGGATGTCCATGGGGACCAACACACGCGCACTACTTGTTTACGGTTTACGTCAAACTACCTCCATGTACCAGACCATGCGAACAACGTAAAAATACAATGGCGGCTCTCAAGCGGCTCTGCGGAGTGCAAAGTGCGCCATCCAAGTGCCACATTGCGCCCATCGCCCACGCGCGAGTGAGAGTTAAGGGTGCTTTGCACTATTTAGGGTCCCCACTAGTGTTTGGCTCAAGCTAAACAATATACAAGGAGTGCTCCTCCTTATAAACCACTTTATGTTTTGTCATCTCACCAATGTGGGACAAACTTAATCCATTTTTCTCATCTTTGGTTGTTCCAACCTGTAACTTTCAAGCTTCGATATCTCATTCATCTTAGCTCTATTTTGGACATGGTTTGGTTTGTTGTGATGCTCTCACAATATAGTACACAAACCCGAAATAATTATTTATATAACACATATATAAATACAATTATTTGAGTCCAAAATTAGTGAAAAATCATTTTTCACTACCATTTTTCCAACAATCATTTTCCATTACCATTTCCAAAATTAGAAATTGTGCCCACAATTTCATTCGAAGTGACCACACTTCTCTCCAGCATAGGTGATTTTCCTTTAAATCATTAAAAGCATTATGGTTTACTATGATTTACAAAAATCATTTAACCATATATTATGCTTATCCTTACAACAATGTCACTGAATATTATAGGAATGGACTAGGACGTATTTAAACACCCTTTTGCAGTTTAGGGGATATGTATATAACCATATATACTAGATTATATATAAACATATATCTTAGCTATGCCCCCACAATGACCGCCCTTCGGTTCATGATTAAGTTTGCATATTGAACCTAGATCTTGGGATCTCTAGTCAACTAGGTTAGGTTTCCTTCATGTCCCTTTTTTCCATTTTTCCATGGGCTTTAGTCTCATTCCACAACTTGATCTCTTATCAATCATCAGGTTGTTCGATCCATAATTATCCTTGTCTGTTCCGAGTCAGCAACGATAATTTGCAATTGAGATAAGTTGTTCTAACGTGTTCTTGACCCGCTAGTCAGTTTTTGCCATTTGTCAATTCGCAAGACTTATAACATGTGATCTAGTTATAGTTGCAGGATAGGTATGTGTCACCCTTTGAACCTTCCTTTTTGTCTTTTAGAATGACATGAAACTCAATTCATGGCTAAACACGTTTCCATGCCTTTGGTGATATATTTCAAAGTCAAACTAGACTTCGAATCTTACCAATTGGCATTTAAGTCTAATCAACTCGATTGACTCCTAAACCATATTCTACTCCTCATGGTCATGTGTTTGCAATAATTATTGGATTACCAAATCCTTATTGCCAAACCTTCCATTTTCAAATGCAAGCTACCACCACATTTAAGTGTTATTGGATAACATCCGACTGGGGTGATGAAAGGTTCTCCCTTTCGTATGAAGTTAAGAAAACTTCTCAAATACCATTTTCTACATCCCCTATGGGTGTTTCTTAAATGGCTCCTCCCCCTACTTTTCTTGCACTTTGAGGAAGTTTGAGTAATACCACTCGTTATGACTCTAACACACCCATGATAAGATATAAAATATCTCTATCTCTGTGTTACGTAAGTCATTTATGTGTATTGCTTTACTTAGATTTCAATAGCTCACAAGAGCTTCTGAGCAAAATGAGTACTCCTCAAATGAAACCGAATAGAGTTATACTCCATGAACTATATAATCGGTCATCTCAAGTTATCCTTTTAGATTGAATGAAGTTATGTTTATAGTTTTGTTTATACAAAATCCATTCTCATATCGTCACATGTGTTTGAATGTTCAAAGTTAATTTAATCTCTGTGGAGCATCTAAATTAACAAGTATTAGTCTAGCATGCTTTAGACTCCAATATTCTAGCATGTGAACAGGAGATGCGTCATTCTAATTCTTCACAGCTTTAAGAGATAACGCACTATCTCTTCCAAACATTCACATCCTAGTTAGACACAATAATGAAATTTTGTTTTAGTAATGTCTCAAAGCCATAGTCAATTTTATCCATTAGGATCTAACTCATTTGCCTTTAATCTCCAAGGCTTCACCATTGACTATTAAGAACTTAAACATAAGTCTAAAGAAAATACAATCAAACCTTTAATTTTCTTTTCTTTTCTTTTCTTTTTTTTCTTCTTTGTTTTTTTTTTTTTTTCAAAATTTCCATATGCTTTAAGTTTTTAAACAATTCAAACAAAATTAATTAAATTATATAACAAAATGCATTTGTCCAAATTTGTGAACGATTGAATGCGTAAATTCATATCAGTTATCAATTTACAATTTTTTTTTTCTTTTAAATTTGAATTTATCGTCAAACGTGTTTGAAAATTTACATTTTGTTATTTGTTTATGTATTTGATTATTATTTTATAATACACTACTAATCGTTATATATAATTTAAGCCCTCTTGTGAGGAGTGAATTAGTATTTGAATGCAACACATTTATAGACTTAGAGTAAATATCTTGCTTACCAGAAAAGTATTAGGATAATATTTTGATTTAATAGAAAGTCTGGTACATGAACGGTTGAGTGATTGAAGCATTTACAACGTTTGTCCCATAATTCGATATGTTTCTTTTATAAGAACCAATGTTGAAGGAGGCCACGAGGATAAGTTGACAATAGTCGGTTAATTCACAATTTTGTGTAAATACAATTATTTAAAAAAGATCTTTAAAAAAAGTATTTTATAAGGGGGCAATTTGACAACTTTTAATGTGATTTTTTAAGCGGGGGAGTATGACAAGTAACAAGAGGGGGTACGTTTAGCCCACCCCAATCACTATATCTTGGGATAGAGTAAATTAGATTGACACTCAACGACATGACATTTACATATGTCTAAAATGATATATATACATTTTTGTTGAAACCTTTTATTGGGAGACTCTCCCAAAGTTAAGGACGAATCCTCCACATAGGTCAAACAACATTGATGGTTGTATAAATATCTACACATCCGTCACTATTGTAAGTGTCTTAAAATAAATTTAGCAAAATTTATTAAAGAGTTTACAATATTAACATATATTTCTTTCATATATGTTACAGCCATGGAAAATTCACAAGTGTGTATTTCCATGTTGATGCTCTCAACATTAGATGACATATCTCGCTTTCGTGTATTTAATCTCAATACACTTTCCACATTCGTCATGATTTTCTCATGATGTGGTTGTACGTTTGATGTTTGGTACGTGACTTATTGCATAAGTCATGATCACAATCCGCTCATTGTGTTATTGCAAGACACTCCTTGCACAACCCGTTAAAATATATATCCTTATTAAATTCGTCAAATGTAGATTATAAATCGAATGTAGATTATAAATCGTTAAAGTATATGGATTTCATAATAAATCGTTTCTAATTCGCTCATTAGAAAATATACGTGTACCAAATATAAAATATTCGGTTTCAATAGTTCACCATTTCTAATATGCTTGTTAGAATACAAACGATTACGTTAATCCTTATATGGTGTTTGATTATATAAACTAAATCGTTTCTAACACGCCCGTAAAAATAAACGATTACAAGACCGTTTAAATTTTTATTGGCTCATATCTAAAAATAATAAGCCGTTTCTAAGTTTTAACACGATTATTAAACGTCTAGCTTGTTCATATTTACAAAAGCATCAATTTCTAACACACTCGTTAGAAATTTTACTTGTGATTTGTAAATACTCATTTCTAATACGCTTATTAGAAATGCTTGATGACACATTATTCTTTTAATGTCGTCAATTCTAACACGCTCGTTAAATATACATGTTTCAAAACTTGTTATTTACATAAGAAAGTTCTAATACGCCCATTAGAAATCTAAATGTTCTCAACATTTTGAAACCAATAATATTTTACTAAAATAATAATTTTCTAACACGCTTGTTAGAAAATGCGCATGTTTTAAACCTTATTATTTACGAAAATAATATTTACCAACTCGCTCGTTAGGAAATATAAAGGTTATAAAACTTATTATTTTAGAATAATAGTAATATTTAACACGCTCGTTATATAAATGTTTTGAAACTTATTATTTTACAAAAATAATAATCATTTCTAACACGCTCTTTAGAAATAAACGTGTTTCAATACATTCGATAGCAATCACTATTTCTCCAAATAATGATATCTAACATGCTAGTTAGATCAAAAACGTTCACCAAACGTTTCTATTTGGGTTTACAAAATATTTTTTCTAATACGCTCATTAGAAAAAAAATAGTACTTAAAAGCATTATAAATACAATTCATTTTGTAACTGACATAGACTAGATTGACTGACCCGCAACCGAGTCCTGCTCCCAGACGCTGATGCGCGTGCCAGCAGGCGCACGCCATACACTTACGTGTACAGTTGCGGATGATCACCTGCGCCCACGTATATGTGTGCCGTCTGTTATGTCGTGCGCGCACGTTTCCCACGTGACTCGTCATGTCATCCGCGGATGACCACTCGCGTACGTATCTGAATATGCGGACGGCTGTCCATGCGGACCAGCACACACGCACCACTTTTTTACGGTTTACGTCAACCTTCCGCCATGTACCAGACCATGCGCACAAGGTCAAAATTACAATGGCGGCTCTGCGAGTGTGCGAAGTGCAAAGTGCGCCACCAAAGCGCCACATTGTGCTCATTGCCCACGCCATGCACGCGCGCGTGTGCAAGTGGGAGTTAAGGAGTACTCCTCTTTATAAACCACTTTATGTTTTGTCATCCCACCAATGCGGGACAAACTTAATCCATTTTTCTCATCTTTGGTTATTCCAACCTATACTTTTCAAGTTTTGATATCTTATTCATCTTAGCGCTATTTTGGACATGATTTGGTTTGTTGTGATGCTCTCACAATGTAGTACGCAAACCCGAAAATATTTATTTATATAACATATATATGTTATGAATATATTACATTAATGTGGTTATCACCTCCTAAATTAGATTAGCTTATTCTCCAAGTTTTGTACTCCTATATATACCCTCATTGTGCCTCTTTGTAAACACACTATCAATAATAAAACATCTCTTTCTCTCCCTATTATCTTTTCTCATAGTCTTGCTATTAGGCTAGTTTCACAATACGTTATCAGCACGAGATTGCTCTGTCCAAAACCCTATTGCCAACCTTATTCTTCGCGCTTGAAGGTCAGTTGGTACTCCGACGCTGTTTGTTAGCTCTACATTCGAATGTTTTAAAGGTACGTAAACTGCAACAGCCGACTATATTCGTTTCCAAAATATGTTTTCTTCATACTTCCCATCATATTAAATATTGTTATTGGTATTGGGTTGCTAGTGGGACGGTGGTGGTTTAATTATTCTAAAGTTTAATTGAATTGCCATGCTTAAAAAATAAAAAAAAAAAAAAAAAACGAAGTAAATACATAGATTGGTTTTCTTTGATACATATGGTAATATGGTATCCGTGTTTTCTTTATTAATATGTGAGTGCATCTGACATTATTTTGTCGTACGTACATACTATTTATTCATTGGTTTATAACTGTAAATTTCGGCCCTTTAGTTATTTGTGAAGCAACGTTTATAATCATAAGCATGATACTGGAAATTTATTATAATGCTCATATAGTATTAAATAGCCTATTTGTGATGCAACGATTATTATAAACTAAACTAATTGTTCATGATATCATGTGTTGAACAATAGCCATACCTATTAAATAAAATTAGTAAAATAAAATATCATTGTTTGTGGTAACAATTTATGTGACTTTTATTGGTCTAATATATTGAAGTTTTTGGTATCTTAACCTGTATAGTTACTTGGTTTTGTGCTTGATTGATTTCTTTGGTAAAAGTTTAGAAAATAAGTTAGATTTTATATATACATTTCATGTCTAATCAAACAAAGAAAAGGAAGGTCGGATGTAATAATAATTCACTTATTTGTAGTTTACTTTTACGAAAAAGATGTTTATGAATAAGTTCTAAAGATAAGAGATCTCATAATGCGTTGCTTAAAGAGTCTTTTTCGGCTAAGTTTCTATTGATATTATTTACGAGATATTTTGATTGATATGAATTATGTTATTGAAAAAAATTATCACTGATGATTTGGTATATCATGGTGGAGTTATGATCTCAAATATCTAGGCAATTGGTTAAATTTGTTTCTTATTTAATGGTTAACAAAAACTAGTTTTGTAGAACAATTGCAATTTGTTATATTTTCTACTTTAACATAGGTATGATAATAATGGAATTCTTATAAAATTTAATTGTTGATGTATCTTATCTACACGTGCTGACACACAATAAATCCATATTTTTAGTGTTGTTTTAACTTGGTCAATTATAGTACTCACATCCTTTTAATTTTAAAGTTCTTAGTCATTTGGTTAAACTAATCAATATTATTGCTTTTGTTTAATGAAAAGTCGGCACTTTACGACACCTATAAATATGAGATTTGATTTGTATCAACACGATTTGTTAAATCAGTTAAGATTCTACTATGAATTTCATATGCATGCGTATATAACTCAATTTCGTATGATTTAATTGGCATAATTTCATGGTGCCTTTCATCATATATCATTTTTATAGAGCAATAATGTTTTGAAAGTCACTTAGTTGATGTTGATAAAATAGAGAATGATGTTTAATGTTTTATTGAAAAATGATCACTATTCCAATTGTATATTATTTGTTCCATTATCATTCTCAAGAAAGAATATAGATATGGTTAGAAGTGACACCAAGTGTTATGCTCCCTTAATCTTATTAAGGTCATGATCTTTTAGACTAGTAAACATGACTCGATCTTGTAATTACTTCTCCATTTATATTATGTTGTGAGAAGATTGTTATAAGAAAATCTAGATAGATTTTTTTTCTATTTACCACATATGAGATATGCTCATGAAGTAGCAATATTATTGAGAGAGTATGATAAGTTTGAAATGATCTTATACCTAGTGACCAAGTAAAGAATGAAAAGCTATGAAGCTTGTTTTGATCTACTACGTTCCCTGAAGTGAATGGGAGTATATATATTATCATTATGATCATGGACATGACTGGGAAGTTATAATTATAGTCATATTATAATGATGAGATCGACCATGAGAATTGTAATGATGCTAATAATGAGATTGACCACCAAAAGTGGCAAATAAAGAGATGGATTATATAACATGATAGTTTGAACTTTGAAGTTATAATACATTCTCTCATCTTTTATATTTTGTATTACATACGTGCAAGTAATACATATACAATCATAAACCAGAAGTTTATGGATCATAATTAATTAATTAGTTGGCATGACCGGTTGGACCACACCGAGTCAATGATGATGTGAACATAATGAAGAACTGAAAGATTCTACAATCTGATAAATAGCATGTAATATTTACTCTAAAGCGAAATTATATATTTTCCATATAAAGTAGGGTGAGTATCCCTAAATATTCTGGAAATGATTAAAGGATACGTATATCCTAACATGATACCATTTAGTATTTAAAATCGATGCATCGTCTAAATGGCTATCAAGTTCGCAACCTGAAGTTTGCGCGATTATGACTTAGCTAATAAGATAGCAAGCATATTATTCCAGATTGGCGTGTTTATTTTGGTTATAGTGGTGAATTTAATTCCCAAGTTAGTACTGATAACTAGAATAAGTGTCTTAGTATGACCATCACTGAACATCTACGATTGATTGCAAAGCCAATAATCATGAGAGCAAAAGTACATGTTAATATGAGTACAAGTGGTTATACATGACTAGCATTAATTCACATCAAGCCAACAAGTTGTAATAGCTTATCCCCATTATAGTTGGTTTTTGGTCAGGAACCAAATATTTCCCATCTAAGATATGTGACATATTGTAATTGATCCACCACGACGCACAAAGATGGGACCTCACAAGGTGATTGGGAATATATGATGATGAATAGAGCCTTTAAGGAGAGATTTTATTTACGGCTCAATTAATTGATATCCATCTCAATGGATTAACATTCCTAACATCAGGGGAAGATAAAAAACGCAGTTGGTAAAGAAATGAGTTGGTGTGAGTTATAACCGATCCTCGAAAATAAAGTCCGAACAAAAGTTCAAAGCATAACTGATTTACAACGATTAACAATACCAGACACATTTACTGGCCTAAATATGTGGACTAGCTAATTAAGTCACATATACCAACTGCTAATGCTCCAATTAAGATAAGTCTATTGCACGCCTGAAGCGTGGTAGACTGGTCGATTCCAAGAATATAAATCCTCGAGAAATTGGAGCAAGTAATAAAGATGGTCAAGTCGAGGTTATAGTAAAAGGTCTCACGAAGAGACATCAGACATGATGGTTCTAGAAGAACCTCAGGTACCTGAAAATAAAAAGATCTCATTATGTAGTATCATGTCTACGAAATGTACGGAATCGAAATAAAATCGACGTCGTTATAAATTTTATGCAATGTAGCGCTTGAAATGAGGATCAAGATTTAATATCTGCCTATGAATGAATACATAGAAATGATTGGCCAAAATGGAAAGACGCAAATACGGCAGAGTTGAATTCTCTATTGAAAAGGAAAGTTTTGGACCAGTAGTCCATACAACAAAAGTTGTAAAACATATAGATATGAAAAGGTCTTTTGTGCAAATCAATATTTGAAAAGAAAATGATATACGGTAAAATTGGTGGCACAAGAATTTCGCAAAGACCCATAATTGATTATGAGGAGACGCATTCTCCGGTGGTGGATACAATGATTTTTCATTATGTTATTAGTCTGGTAATGCAAAGAGAGAATTGAAATGCATCTAATAAATATCATGATTCACTTGACACTGAAAGTTTACAAGAAAATATATGATGAAGGATTTAATGTGTCAAAATCTTGTAACGTAAGTTCTCGAGAACGTTATGATCAGAATAAATAGATTCAATTCTGAATATGTTATGTTTGTTATATAATTGAATATAGGTGGAACTCCTCATGAGTATCCTAAAGCAACTGAGTGCTTAAAAGGTAATATGAAACATCATAGGATGTAATTATTGTGCACCAATACACTACAGGTAATAAACTAAACCTGGTGATTATGATACTTCAATGTATAAAAATAGTACAATATAGATTGGACAAATGGATGAAATTGATTTTTCTAATTGATTTACAATATGATAAATTTCACGTACCAAAGCTCTTAAAGAGTAAATGCACTGGCATTAATTGGTCAAGATGGAAAATGTCCTTGATGGATTGATGATGCCTAATGCATCGATATCAAGTATGTCACACCCTCAAATTTCCACTGCGGAGTTTTACCGCGAGGTGCATGACAAACCAGGACCCATAGCCATAAGCATCATGAACGACTCTAAATGCCCAAACCATTTAGTTCGTTTTTAAGAAAAAGTTTCAAAGTTTAACCAAGCAATTTAAAGTAATGTGGAAGCGTAAACAAAGTAAAACATTTGCAAAAGTCTGCGCAAGACAACGCGCCCGAAACCAAAGTTTAAAAGTACGAAATAATAAATATCCATAACCCAAGACACGAATGATGCATGCCCTAAAACGTGCTCCGTACCTAAGGACCTGCAAAGCATGCTAAAATGTGTCAACATAAAGTCGGTGAGTGCACAATATAAGTAAGCGATGTAAATAATAACGTAGGTTCTCAAAACCTCAAAAGTCAAGTGTACAACGTTGGTCTCTCAGACCCTGTAAACAATAGCTAATTCAAATGTCAGGGGTAGCTAGCCCACTCATGATAACTAAAACCGGCGAATACCGAACTACTAATGAACAAGTTCCCATAACTGGGATAAAGATGCCTTGCATCATTGTCCATCGACAATGATTATGTTTGAAGCTAATAGTTCACATCCGTGCCCCCAGCACGATGTGAGGTTTGTTAGACCTAATAGCGCTATCAACTAATTAACCCGCTTGCCCAACCGGCAATTGATTCGGTATTTTGAAGGACTTAAAAGATGTGTTTGGTTTAGTTCATCAAGGACATATACATGAATTAGTAAAAATAGATTCACCACGTGAACCGTGCACCCCAAACCCGGGATGTGTAAAAGAAAGTTATCTCAAGATAGACTAGAAAACGTTACCAATGTGGTCTCAACCCGAGACGCATGCTTTGAGAAAAAAAAGTAGTGAAACTCACCTTATCGCGTAAGCAAAGAACCCAAACAGCAAGTATTATATGCTACCGACACCCTAATAACAGTGTCACTACGTGAGTATAGGCGTAACATCATTACACCATATAACTCGTTTGTCCAAGGCGTTTTAAATATTCAAAAGTGTGTATGCGACGCCTAGTGATTCTACATGCAATAGTAAACCCTACGGACTCGTTGGTGAATGAGTTGGTTATAATTAGTTTCTACAGCCCGTATGTGTCATAAACGTGTGTACTTCCGTTATATGTCAATTTTAGATTACCTAAGACCTCAAGTAATCACATAAGCACATAATACACAATCTGTGTTTTCAGGACAGATTGTGCGCCATCAGAACGAATTTATTTAAAATAGTAAACCAGTGAGTTATCCTCCCAAATGTTTACTGAATTTTCTTTGGGATTCACTTGGCAATACCTATTTTTGTTTTGTCTTAATTCCAAACACAAAAATTATAAAAATTCGTACAACACAGCAGTGTTCAGAAAATTTCCACAACAGGTCAGTTTAGTAGGAAAATTCTTAAAAATTGTGTATTCATCCAAACGAGATGAATCCACTTGGAAAAGCTCTATTTTTCCAGTATTGACCTACTGTAAAAATTTCATAACCTAACTCCTTGTAAATCTCAAGTTATGGCCATTTAAAGTTAGCCCAATTTACAAATCCGAAAATCTGATATGACCCTTAATCAATTAAAATTCCAAAAACGACTCATCCTATGTCCAAAACACATGATTTTACCCATTATGAAAAGCTAAGACCAGGTGTGACCTAACCATGCCAAGAAAACCCTAAAATTATTATGTTAGAGCCGTGTTACAGCTCCTACAAATTTGACTAACCATTCTGTCCAGATTTTAGTTTCGCCTAATTCATACTTAAATCGCCTACCGTGTGCACAAAAACTATTAACATTCACCAATCATCAACACAAAACATTCCTAATACCTATTTTATCAGATTCTATGATTAAACATGTCAAGATCAAAGCTTTAAGAATCAAAACACCAATTACTTGCGCAACAAGTATCCTACGATGTTACTAAGCGTTTATGAGTATGTTTAATCCATTTAATCTTCAAAAAGATTCATGCTTTAATGTTTTATAAACTCATTTAGACCTGGACAAACTTATTATATGATTTTTATTAATGAAAACACAAGATAAAAGCATAAGAAATCGTAGATATACCCTTAGCTCTCTCAATCGATCAATCGCGCGCCTTGGAGCCTCCCAATTGATGATCTTGAGCCTTAGCAGAGGTTGTTTGAGTGAAATATTCGTGTGGGGCAGTAAGGGGGCGATTAGGGTTGAGTATGGGGGTTGCATGGGAGTTTAGGTTGCTTAAATATAAGTTTAAGGCGGTTTAGACCCGTCAGTTCGTTTCGAGCGGCCGCTCGGTGCCTGTGAGCGGCCGCTCACAGGTCCGGGTGGCGCGCTCTTTTCTCGTTTCGTCTCCCGACGCGTTATCCTTTGACGTTTTCGTTATTTCGGACCATAACAAGTGTAACCCCATGCATTAAGACCCTAATCAACCTCATGTTCCACTTTTAATGATTTCTATTAACGTGTTCGGTTTAGGTTCACATAATCACGTATGGTTTTCACATAAGTTTATTTTTCACCAACGTCCGAGGTTCACTAATCATGCAATCACACATTGACTCACAACCATGCACGTATGTCTTATCTAACTAACCCTAGTTAAGTATAATGCCAGGAAATGTAACTAGAGTTTAGTTAAAGTGAGAACCTGAATTTTCGGGGTATCACATCATCCCCAAGTTGAAAAGACTTTCGTCCCGAAATTCAGCAAGTAAACAGTAAAGCCAGCTAAAAAATGTATGCTTGGTTTCCGGATGTCACATCATCCCCAAGTTGAAAGGAATTTCGCCCCGAAATTCACTTTGAGCGAGCTGCTTTATGTTCGGCATTTGATCTATGCACAGGTTCAGGTTCAGAAAAGAGGTGTGGATATTTGAGCCGCATCTGGTCTCTGCGCTCCCACGTGTATTCCGGTCCTAGACGGGAATTCCACCGTACCTTCACGATAGGTATAGTGCTTTGCCTAAGTTTCTTGACGCCCTGCTCAAGAATCTCCACTGGTTCTTCCACGAACCGTAACTGGTCGTCCACCTGGATCTCCTCCAGCAGTACCACCAGTGTCGTATCAGATAAACATTTCTTCAAGTTTGAGACGTGGAATACATTATGCACTCCACTGAGTTCGTCTGGTAAATTCAGCTGATAAGCTACCGGACCAATCCTTTTAACAATCTCGAAGGGTCCAACATAACGGGGATTCAACTTCCCTCGTTTCCCAAAGCGTATCACTCCTTTCCAAGGTGACACCTTTAACAAAACTTTGTCCCCAACCTGGAACTCCAAAGGTTTTCTACGTTTGTCCGCGTAGCTTTTCTGTCGATCACGAGCAGCAGCCATTCTGTTTCTGATTTGCACTATCTTCTCAGAGGTTTCGTGCACGAGTTCGGGACCTGTTAGTTGGCTATCCCCAACCTCAGTCCAACAGATAGGAGACCTACACTTGCGGCCATAAAGTGCCTCAAAAGGCGCACACTGAATCGAGGTGTGGTAACTATTGTTGTAAGAGAATTCGATTAAGGGCAAGTGCTTGTCCCAGTTATTACCAAAGTCCACCACGCATGCTCGTAGCAGATCCTCTAATGTTTGGATGGTACGTTCACTTTGTCCATCCGTCTGTGGTTGATAGGCTGTGCTCATATCGAGACGAGTACCTAGAGCATCTTGGAGAGTAGTCCAGAATTGAGAAGTGAATCGCCCATCGCGATCGGATATAATGGAAGTAGGCACTCCATGCCTAGAGACTATCTCCTTGATATAAAGGTTCGCCAGCTTCTCTAACGAGTCCGTGTCTTTTATCGCCAGGAAGTGGGCCGATTTGGTTAAGCGGTCCACGATAACCCAAATCATGTTATGGCCCGCTGTTGTTTTCGGAAGCTTCGTAATGAAATCCATGGAAATCCCATCCCATTTCCACATCGGTATCTCTGGTTGCTGAAGTAGGCCTGAAGGTTTCTGATATTCAATCTTAACCTTCGCACAAGTCAAGCACTTACTAACATAAGTGGCTATCTCTGCTTTCATGTTTGGCCACCAGTAGAGAGTTTTGAGGTCCTGATACATTTTGTCCGAACCGGGATGTACCGAATAACGAGATGTGTGAGCCTCATCGAGCACTAGTTGTCTAAGATCCCCTGAACGTGGAATCCAGACTCGATCCATAAAATACTGAAGCCCATCCGACTTCGGTTCCAGGTGTTTGTCAGCACCATGCAATGTTTCCAACCCGATAGTTTCCTTTTTCAAGGCCTCGCCTTGGGCTTCACGTATTTTATCAGGCAGATTAGAGTGTATGGTAAGTTGTAAGGCCCGCACACGTTTGGGTTTCGTTTCCTTACGGCTCAGGGCATCAGCTACTACGTTAGCTTTCCCTGGATGGTACTTGGTAGCACAGTCATAATCATTCAAGAGTTCGACCCATCGTCGTTACCGTATGTTTAGGACCTTCTGATCAAATATGTGCTGAAGACTCTTATGATCTGTGAAGATTGTGCACTTCGTTCCGTAAAGGTAGTGTCTCCAAATTTTGAGAGTGAAGACAACCGCTCCCAGTTCCAAGTCGTGAGTGGGATAATTCTTCTCGTGAACTTTTAGTTGTCGTGAAGCATAAGCGATCACCTTCTCGCGTTGCATCAAAACACATCCTAGCCCTTGGATAGATGCATCACAGTACACCACAAAGTCCTCCGTACCCTCAGGTAGTGATAATATTGGAGCACTGCAAAGTTTAGTCTTTAGTAATTGAAAAGCAGCTTCTTGGGCATCTTCCCACTTGTAGATAATCCCCTTCTGTGTCAAGGCAGTGAGGGGTTGAGCGATTTTTGAGAATCCCTGAATGAATCTGCGATAATACCCTGCAAGGCCAAGGAATTGTCGAACCTCCGTGGGAGTCTTAGGGGCCTCCCATCTTTTAATCGCATCAATCTTAGCGGGATCGACCTGTATTCCTGCCTCGTTCACCACATGACCCAAGAATTGGACCTCACGAATCCAGAAGTCGCACTTGGAGAATTTTGCATATAGCTGCTCACTTTTCAGAAGTTCCAAGATCAGTCGTAGGTGTTGCTCGTGCTCTTCCCTACTCTTGGAATAGATCAGAATATCGTCTATGAACACTATGACAAATTTGTCTAGATAGGGTTTGCACACCCGGTTCATGAGGTCCATGAACACAGCTGGTGCATTGGTCAGCCCGAAGGGCATTACCAAAAATTCATAGTGCCCATAACGAGTTCGAAAAGCTGTCTTTGGCACATCCTCCTCTCGGACTCTCAGTTGGTGATACCCCGACCTTAAGTCAATCTTGGAATAGAAACTCGACCCCTGAAGTTGGTCGAATAGATCATCTATGCGAGGTAAAGGGTAGCGATTTTTAATTGTCACCTTATTTAATTCCCGGTAATCGATGCACATACGGAAACTCCCATCCTTCTTCTTCACGAATAAGACTGGGGCTCCCCACGGTGACGAGCTAGGTCGGATGAAACCCCAATCCAATAGCTCTTGGAGTCGGGTAGATAGTTCTTGAAGTTCGCCTGGTGCAAAGTGGTATGGTGCACGCGCAACTGGGGCGGCGCCTGGTGCATGGTCAATTTGGAACTCCACTTGGCGAACCGATGGAAGTCCTGGCAGCTCCTCTGGTAATACATCTGGAAAATCTCGGACCACCGGGATGTCCTCGATTTTTGTTTCGACTTCGGCTCGAGTGTCAGAAATGTTAGCCAATATGGCTGGATAGCCCTTCCGTATGCACTTCTGGGCCTTCAAGTAAGAGATGATGCCCACCATGGCACCACCGCGATCACCCTGGACAGACAATAGTTCCCCACTGGGGAGGGGGATACGAACAACTTTCTCCTTGCAGAGAATTTCGGCGTGGTGCTTGGACAACCAGTCCATGCCAACCACAAGATCAAAGCTACCTAAGATGATAGGGAAGAGGTTGCTGGCAAACAACTGCCCGTTCAACTCGAGCTTATTGTCACAATGTATATGGGTTACCTCGACCGGCTCCCTATCAGCCAATTCGATAGAGTATGGGTATCTAGAAGAGTAGGAACCATCCCTAGTTGTTTACTAAGTGTTGATGAAATGAAACTATAGTCCGCACCAGTATCATAATAAAATAGAAGTAAGAGTGTTGTTCAAGGAACACATACCCGTCACGACGTTATTATCAGTCCTAGCCTCCCCACAGCCAATCACGAACGCTCTACCGCGAGCCCCATTGTTGTTGTTCCCGTTGTTGTTGTTGCCATTACCATTACCGTTACCGTTCAGTTGCGGGCAGTTCCTCTTGAAATGATTCACACTCCCACACTTGAAGCAACCTTTTCCAGTGCCCTTATGCTGTGGCCATCCTTGTTGATGTTGAGAATTCCTTGGAAGCTTGACACGACAGTATTTAGCCACATGACCAGCTTTTCCGCAGCGCTCGCATAGTTCCACCTCACAATTACCAGAATGATGGTGCTTGCACCGATTACACTTCGGGTGTTTCCCCTTATAGTGGTGTTGGTTTTTGTCGTAACGAGCCTTGATGTTTCTACTACTTGGTATCTTATATACGTCTTCTTCTCGCCTCCTTTTGTTGTTACTAGCACTAGATGACTGTGCTTCATGTGAAGGTACTATCCCTTCTTCGCCGTTTTCATTTGCCAGCTCATGAGTCAAGAGGGTGATCTGCTGAAGGTTGCCCAAGTTTATCGGTGTGGCCGTGCTCATGACCTGGGGCGTAAACCCCTCTATATGGAGTTCAAAGCGTCTGAAAAGCGGGCTTATTCGATTAGAGTCCATAGGTGGGTTACGAGTAGGTTGGCTAGTTTGAACAGCTGCAAGGGCTGCAACTACCCTTTCGTTAATCATTGCGTCCAGTTCCGCCTGTGTCATGTTGATGTTTCCCCGTCCACGTCCTTGTCCAGCCATTGTAATCCTACATCCATCTTAAGCTCATGAGACACAAATATATGCGGGCTACACAATCGTTCACACGTAGTGTAAGCGAACTGGAATAAAGAACAAACTTCAAGAGAGCAACTCAGTCTTGACTGGGTCTAGAATAAAAGAAGGAAAGATCAAGCGAATGAAGATAGGAATCAATCGTCTCCGTGCTCAGTTAAAAATAACAGAGTCTCCATATTCGATCTCTTCGGGTTTAAGTGTAATCTAGAGTTATTCGTATGTAGTACTAACGTCCCGCTCGTTCCTCTTAGTAACCGTCCTTGCTCACCTGTAATGTTGCACCGTGTTCAATGGTTGTTTCTCGCACTTGTACTCGATGGCTAGCTCCCATCCGTGAAGCTGGTTGGAATCTTAGTCTCAATTGATGCACCACATGACCTAGCCTTCGTCCTCCACCAAGGATGTGCTCAATATCGAATTTAGTGTTAAAGGATTATGTATCTCCTATAAATTGTTAAGCAAGTTTACATAGCCCGAAAGCTAGTTGTGCACTTAAACTGTGAGTGTACTAATGCAATGCTTATGCTATGACAGTTATAGACTAGACTCACCATGCAGTCCAAGTTCACTATAACCTGGCTCTGATACCAATCTGTCACACCCTCAAATTTCCACTGCGGAGTTTTACCGCGAGGTGCATGACAAACCAGGACCCATAGCCATAAGCATCATGAACGACTCTAAATGCCCAAACCATTTAGTTCGTTTTTAAGAAAAAGTTTCAAAGTTTAACCAAGCAATTTAAAGTAATGCGGAAGCGTAAACAAAGTAAAACATTTGCAAAAGTCTGCGCAAGACAACGCGCCCGAAACCAAAGTTTAAAAGTACGAAATAATAAATATCCATAACCCAAGACACGAATGATGCATGCCCTAAAACGTGCTCCGTACCTAAGGACCTGCAAAGCATGCTAAAATGTGTCAACATAAAGTCGGTGAGTGCACAATATAAGTAAGCGATGTAAATAATAACGTAGGTTCTCAAAACCTCAAAAGTCAAGTGTACAACGTTGGTCTCTCAGACCCTGTAAACAATAGCTAATTCAAATGTCAGGGGTAGCTAGCCCACTCATGATAACTAAAACCGGCGAATACCGAACTACTAATGAACAAGTTCCCATAACTGGGATAAAGATGCCTTGCATCATTGTCCATCGACAATGATTATGTTTGAAGCTAATAGTTCACATCCGTGCCCCCAGCACGATGTGAGGTTTGTTAGACCTAATAGCGCTATCAACTAATTAACCCGCTTGCCCAACCGGCAATTGATTCGGTATTTTGAAGGACTTAAAAGATGTGTTTGGTTTAGTTCATCAAGGACATATACATGAATTAGTAAAAATAGATTCACCACGTGAACCGTGCACCCCAAACCCGGGATGTGTAAAAGAAAGTTATCTCAAGATAGACTAGAAAACGTTACCAATGTGGTCTCAACCCGAGACGCATGCTTTGAGAAAAAAAAGTAGTGAAACTCACCTTATCGCGTAAGCAAAGAACCCAAACAGCAAGTATTATATGCTACCGACACCCTAATAACAGTGTCACTACGTGAGTATAGGCGTAACATCATTACACCATATAACTCGTTTGTCCAAGGCGTTTTAAATATTCAAAAGTGTGTATGCGACGCCTAGTGATTCTACATGCAATAGTAAACCCTACGGACTCGTTGGTGAATGAGTTGGTTATAATTAGTTTCTACAGCCCGTATGTGTCATAAACATGTGTACTTCCGTTATATGTCAATTTTAGATTACCTAAGACCTCAAGTAATCACATAAGCACATAATACACAATCTGTGTTTTCAGGACAGATTGTGCGCCATCAGAACGAATTTATTTAAAATAGTAAACCAGTGAGTTATCCTCCCAAATTTTTACTGAATTTTCTTTGGGATTCACTTGGCAATACCTATTTTTGTTTTGTCTTAATTCCAAACACAAAAATTATAAAAATTCGTACAACACAGCAGTGTTCAGAAAATTTCCACAACAGGTCAGTTTAGTAGGAAAATACTTAAAAATTGTGTATTCATCCAAACGAGATGAATCCACTTGGAAAAGCTCTATTTTTCCATTATTGACCTACTGTAAAAATTTCATAACCTAACTCCTTGTAAATCTCAAGTTATGGCCATTTAAAGTTAGCCCAATTTACAAATCCGAAAATCTGATATGACCCTTAATCAATTAAAATTCCAAAAACGACTCATCCTATGTCCAAAACACATGATTTTACCCATTATGAAAAGCTAAGACCAGGTGTGACCTAACCATGCCAAGAAAACCCTAAAATTATTATGTTAGAGCCGTGTTACAGCTCCTACAAATTTGACTAACCATTCTGTCCAGATTTTAGTTTCGCCTAATTCATACTTAAATCGCCTACCGTGTGCACAAAAACTATTAACATTCACCAATCATCAACACAAAACATTCCTAATACCTATTTTATCAGATTCTATGATTAAACATGTCAAGATCAAAGCTTTAAGAATCAAAACACCAATTACTTGCGCAACAAGTATCCTACGATGTTACTAAGCGTTTATGAGTATGTTTAATCCATTTAATCTTCAAAAAGATTCATGCTTTAATGTTTTATAAACTCATTTAGACCTGGACAAACTTATTATATGATTTTTATTAATGAAAACACAAGATAAAAGCATAAGAAATCGTAAGATATACCCTTATCTCTCTCAATCGATCAATCGCGCGCCTTGGAGCCTCCCAATTGATGATCTTGAGCCTTAGCAGAGGTTGTTTGAGTGAAATATTCGTGTGGGGCAGTAAGGGGGCGATTAGGGTTGAGTATGGGGGTTGCATGGGAGTTTAGGTTGCTTAAATATAAGTTTAAGGCGGTTTAGACCCGTCAGTTCGTTTCGAGCGGCCGCTCGGTGCCTGTGAGCGGCCGCTCACAGGTCCGGGTGGCGCGCTCTTTTCTCGTTTCGTCTCCCGACGCGTTATCCTTTGACGTTTTCGTTATTTCGGACCATAACAAGTGTAACCCCATGCATTAAGACCCTAATCAACCTCATGTTCCACTTTTAATGATTTCTATTAACGTGTTCGGTTTAGGTTCACATAATCACGTATGGTTTTCACATAAGTTTATTTTTCACCAACGTCCGAGGTTCACTAATCATGCAATCACACATTGACTCACAACCATGCACGTATGTCTTATCTAACTAACCCTAGTTAAGTATAATGCCAGGAAATGTAACTAGAGTTTAGTTAAAGTGAGAACCTGAATTTTCGGGGTATCACAAAGTATTTTGTAAAGTTAACAAAATAAATATGGACTAAAATAGTTGAGTTGAGTGTTGTACAACTCATGAAGTATTCCTACAAAGAGGAATATAGGCTTATAATATTATCTATCTTTTGACATAAGTTCTCTCTTAAAAGTTAACTATAATCACAGTTTACAGTGATAATGCCTAGGCATCATCGAGAGACTCTGTAGAACTTTTAAAGAGTGAATTTTTTGAAAGTCCTTGACATAGTGCACTTGTTGCTTGACCTACAATTCGAGTATATGTGTAATGATATGTTTACCAATCCATCAAAGTATATCTTGAAAAGATGGTGGGACATTTTACAGTGAACATAGCTCACACTCAAAGTGCATTAAAGGTTGTCCAATTACTTGATATGGAAAATTATTCATTTAATCTACTACCAAAGTAGAGATTTTCATTCTAGAAGTACCATAGTTAAATGCACATGGGCATTAGTGTCTTACTAGGTATTCATGATTATTATATCTTCCGTATGAAGTTATTATCATAATATATGGCCTATGTCAAGCGGGAAGACACCAGAATGAGTTAAAACAAATATTTCAGAGGAGACATTAGTTTTACAAACAAACTTCAACTTAAAGAATTGCACTTACGAGAGCAGAGACTAAAAGTTTGGAATGAATATCATACATCAATGTTCGAATTAAAGAGTTTCACGCCAAGTGATCAAGACGCAAATCATTGACTACAAAATATTTGAGTAAATTCTACGGAGATCTACACCAATCACTTAGAGAATAGATATTCATATGAGGGGGAGCATAATACAAGTTGCACTCTTTTTCCCTTCACTAAGTTTTATCCCATTGGGTTTTCTTAGTAAGGTTTTTAACGAGGCAACATTATCAGGGGGAGATGATACGCGCTGCACTCTTTTTCCCTTAGCTATGGTTTTGTCCCACTGGGTTTTCCTAGCAAGGTTTTTAATGAGGCAGCATCTCAAAGCGTATTAAGTTGATAACCAAGGGGGAGTGTTATGAATATATTACATTAATGTGGTTATCACCTCCTAAATTAGATTAGCTTATTCTCCAAGTTTTGTACTCCTATATATACCCTCATTGTGCCTCTTTGTAAACACACTATCAATAATAAAACATCTCTTTCTCTCCCTATTATCTTTTCTCATAGTCTTGCTATTAGGCTAGTTTCACAATAATAAATACAATTATTTGAATCCAAAATTAATGAAAAATCATTTTCCACTATCATTTTTCTAACAGTTAATACTTGATAACCATCATGTGTATTTTAGTTAATAATTGATAACCATCATGTGTATTTTGTAGGCTGCCAACAATAAACATTCGGAAAGTTGTTTTGTTTCATTCAAACGTTTCCTTCCATCATACGTTAGAGAGAAATGGTTCATAAATCAAACAAGAATGTGGTACACGTATAAGTGCAAAATATTATGAATGAATACTCGATTTTACATGTATAAGTTAATTTCATGCGCGACACATGCTTACCGTGAGAAAGTTGTCTAAATTGATATCATTTTGCTATGATCTATGATCGGTTTTCATTATCTCCCAAGAATCATCTCAAATTGGATCCTAAAATGATAGGATAATGACTTTACTTAATAATCCATTGATGTTTTTGCAAGCTTTTAATTATTTGCTTCTACCAAACTTCAACATCATTGATCATGCATGATTATTTCCGTAAAAGCGACCATTTCAATATTACATAAGCAAAAGAATGTCTTTTTTGTTGAAGGATTATCCTTAAAACTTTAACAGGTTCTTTGGACCAATATAGCAAAGGAACAATAACTTACCTATGTTTCCAAAAATATCATAAGCTACGCCATGTCAACCTCTTTTTAATAATTTTATTATACTATATTAATATTAATATCATTAATCTTTTTTGGGAAGATGTTTAAAAATTAGTGACTGTAAACACTAAGCATCACTAAACTAAATTTTATTAAAGAAATGATTAGATTCAGGGATTCTCTTCAAATTTTCATAACTCATGCGTGTACACGAGCTCGAGCTCTTGTTTAAACGAGCCAGCTCGGCTCGGCTCGTAAATGTTCGAGCCGAGCGTGAGCTGGCTCGAGCGAGCTCGTTATTTTTTTTATAAATATTTATTAAATAAAAAACAAAAAAATAAAATAAATTGCTAGAAAAATAAAATTACACATATACATTTATATTTTTTTTATTTTCTAATATTTTAAAGAATGGAAGGCATCTTAAAAGTATTATATGTGTAATTTATGTTTTTTTTCTATTAATTTTTATATTTTATTAATTAGTTAAACATCAAATGTTTACATTTCAGCCTCCTCTCACATATTTTTTTAATTTAAACACTTAAAAATAAAATTATTACATATAAATAAAATAATTCGAGCCAGCTTGCGAGCTCACGAGCCAAGACAGGCCTAGCTCGAGCTCGAGCTTGTTTACAATAGAGCCGAGCCGAGCTGGCTCGTTTTTTTCGAGCCAAGTTTTTTTCGAGCGAGTTTCGAATTACAAGCTTTTTGTACACTTTCACACCCTCAAATTCCACGTGCAGGGTTTTACCGCGAGGCGCGTGACACAGCAGGATCCAAGTCAACGGTCACAATAAACGACAACTATATGATTCGAAAAACAACGTAAACTACCCATTAAGTTTCCAAAACCGTTCTACCACAGCGGAAGCAAAATGTATTATTACAACTCAAAAGTAAAACTCAAGTTTGAAATACTCAAAATGAAATGCAAGTGAATCCTAGACGCCGTGAGACTCCGTGCGCCTATCGACTGTTGCTACCTCAACGACCTGAGACAAACATGCTAAAAACGTCAGCAAATAATGCCGGTGAGTTCACATGTTTTTAAGTAAAACGACTCCAAAAGTTTCAAAGAATACCCTTGGCCAAACCAGGCCACATGTATACCAACCAGATGAATACCTGTCACTACTACGATTGGAAAACCATTACTGGACACGAATACATGAATACAAGAATACATGAATACACCTGCCCGAATACAAGAACAAGAATACAAGAATACCGCAAGAGACAACATGCACCCGTCCGACCTCCAGTCGAGGAGTGGGGCCGGTCACGCCCAAATAGATCTATCCATATTTCCCCCGTTATGCAACCACCGCACATTCATGGTTTTCCCCGGGACTTTAACAAATCGTATAACAACCCAAAAGAATACCCCAACACATAAAGAATTCAAGAATACCAGTACGTAATACCATATAGTAACCAACGACTACCTTGTAAGCTTTACCAATACGAGTACTTAGCAAACCATAGGTTTTATGAATACCAAAAAGTGATATGACACATGTTTTATGAATACGAATACGTAAACATAAGATGACACACCTTTAATGAATACGAAAACGTAAGTTGACACACCTTTTATGAATACGAAAATGTAAGTTGACACACCTTTTATGAATACGAAAACGTAAGTTGACACACGTTTAATGAATACAAGTACCCAGCATGTTTTCTCCCCCGAAAGCAAAACCAGTAAAAAGTGGGGCCGTGAACTCACCTTAATTTCCATGCTAAGCTAGCAAACAAAGCCTGAGCCCTTGACCGACTTCCTCGTGCCCTAATTACCAACAAAGGACACCCTAACAGTCTATCACACATAAGCCTAGCTTATTAACCGCTCAAAAGATAGTCTATCCGACTGTCCAGACTCGTGTGTACCAACACGAGTCTCAATACGTTTCAACTCGACGAACCGATCGTGACTTATCTTAATTCTTGTAATACATAGTACCCTAAGTTGCACACTTGTTACTATTTGTGTATAACCCATTTGGACTAGTACCCCGAAATGTATAATTATCCTGAATCGTAGCTCGTCTTGTAAATCCTATAAGTACATTTATTTTGTGTAATTATATTATAGAAGATACTCTTTAAGGAAAAGTATAAGTTTAGTTATTAAAATCAATCAATAACATTGGTTGCTTTTTTTTCCCAAATGTTGTTTGAAAATCATCTTTATCGTTACGAATGAACAGACCTTGAAGGCATTTCAATTTGTTTGTCCAAAACACTTAGGGGAATTTATTTATAAAAATAGTATTTCGTTACGCTTTGATTTTATAAAAATTTGGGCAGGGTTTCCTCTGTTTTTGTACGAACCAGACAACGCCCGTTGTCTACAATTTTCCCCATGATCAACTTTCAAACACAATTCGTCAAGTCCTTTTATCAACAATTCCGATTCACAAGACTATACGTTTCGTCACCTATGTATACTTATTTATATATATAGCAATATATCTTTTATAATATATAAATGAAAGCAATGTGGGACACATGGCATATTCTTAGGCCATCTAACTAAGTTTTTCCCGCTCATTTTACCGGGTCAGTTAAATGAGTCATGGATACTCCATCTACTATTAAATTATTTTTTCTCTCTCATGTGCATAGCACATGCACTTTCCCCCATGATTTTTAAACGTTAATAACTTTTTTAAATGACATTTTTTTGAAAAAAAAAATTACACTAAATTAACGAGCGTTTTATTATCTTTCCTACGAATACCATAGTGCTATACAAAAAACGAAAAAAAAACGAGCGTTTTATTATCTTTCCAAATCAAGAAGTAAAGCATCTGTTGTAAGCAAAGTCTGTTAACTAAGGTCTGTTCCAGAGCAGTGGGTCTGTTAAGGAGATTTGTCTGAAACAGATGTTGCTTCAAACAGATGATGCTTCAACAGTTCGCTTGCAATAGCTGTTTGAAACAAACTGTTGAAGCAACATCTGTTTGAAGCAACAACTGCTTCAGACAGATCTCCTTAACAGACCCACTGCTCTGAAACAAACCTTAGTAAATAGACTTTGCTTGCAACAAAAGTTTGACTTCTTGATTTGATTTTTAGTAAACAGATCTTAAAAATGATATAGTCTTCCCGTGCGATAAAAAATATAGTCCGACAATATAGTCCAATGTTATTAGTCCGGTGTTCAATATAAGTTACGTCCAATTAACCATTTGCTAAATCGTTCGATATATAATTTAGTTACCATTTATTATTATTATTATTATTATTATTATTATTATTATTATTATTATTATTATTATTATTATTATTATTATTCGGTCCGTTCGCGAGTCAAAACTATTCTATCCATATCAATATATTTATAAATATATAATATTCATAAATATATATGTGACATCTGTCACTTTTTCTTTTATTTCTAAATAATAATAATAATAATAAGCCTAGCCTAACCACTCTTAAACCCAACACCATACAAACTATCCACTTTTAACACACTAACCCAACCCAACTAAACCCACCTTTTCCTTGGTCCAGCCCAGCAAAGCCCAGACAACAGGCCCAGCCTACCACTCCTCCTTTCCCTTATCAGTTAAAAAAAAAAAAAAGGGCCCCTGCCGGGACTCGAACCCGGGCAGAAGCTGGAACAACACACACGCGTGCACCACTAAGCTACAAGCTTATTATTGTTTTAACCCCAACACTTAATATATATATACACACGCGAATTGTTTGTTTCTTTTCCCTTTCTCCTTCTGTTTCAATCGCTGCAACTATTGAACAAACCAAGGGCCTTAAAATCTGATCTATAATCACGCGTATGACCAAATTCAATCCCGAATATTATGCACGTTATCATTCCTTCTTTCTATAACAACAAACACGCGATTAAACGCGTTGAATTGACCAAAATCGAGTTAAAAGCCATTAATAAACCTTCCTAATAAACCCGATTGAAACCTGTATAAATACCCGTTTTTGATTCAATTAAACTCGCCCACAACCTCTGAAAAGAGCGAATAACCAACCCCCACTCTCAATTCCTCTTAAAACTTCGTGTTCTATCAAACATTCCTCGCAGTTGACTTTTCGTTTGACCGTTCATAGAGTCGCGAGATCGTTCTGTAAGTTTCATTTTGTTGATGGGTTTTGATCTTCGGCATTTACACAACAAATAACCCTAAGATTAATTGGGTTATTGTTGTGTGATTTAAACGATTGGAAAAACTAGGGTTCTTATCATTTGAATTGGGGAAGACAATCATTTCGTGACCATTTATAATTATTTCAAAACAAGCATTAACACCAACTGATCACATAGATAAGTTGGTAACACGTTGTGGGAAAAAGGATGAACCGGCCAAATGGCCAAGGTTCGAGTCCCACCATAAGCATTTTTTATTTCTTTTTTATATTTCCTTAATTCTTTTAAAAATCGTTTTAAAATACTAAAACTATTTTATAAATTCTACAAAATTTATTTAATGTTTTTCCATTGATAAAGTTCATCATCCAATTTTTAGTTTTTCAAAAATAATTTATTTATTATATATTATAAATATTACAAGTTTATTCAATTAAAATTATAAAATTCTATAAAAATATCTAAACGATTTTATAAAATTCCACAAAAATTATTCTAAACTTGTGTAATAATATACATTTCAGAAATAATTTTTTATTTCTGAAAAACCGTTTGTTTAATATTTTTAATCTATTTTTGTTAGTTTTAATCATAAATAATTCATAATAAATTCATTTTACAATATTTTTGTACCAAAATTTTACATAAATTATTTCTATTCATTTGGAACAGAAATACCATTTTTAATTCAAGAATTCTTTAATTTTAATATTTTTAGATATTAAAATCATATTTTGGCAATTTGAAATAAATAGATTAAATATTCTATTTTCAAGAAAATAATTTTATAAAAATTATTTTCACACTTAAAACTTTATATTGTGACCATATTTGATTTAAAGTTTACTCAAAGACTTTTTGTTTATTTATTTACCAAATTTCTCTTATTTATTAAACGTTTAATTTATTAACCAAATAAATACTTATCCCCAATTCGAAGCCTTAGAAAATACTTATAGACTAGATAGACTTAGACTTATTTGTTACATTATACATAGGGTGATACTTGGCAATGTTGGAATATATTTATTCAATTACACAAGACTTACCACCTTGCTAAATGTGAGTATTACTTATCCCCTTTTTCGCTTTTACAATTTTGGGGTGATTCATGCACAACTATACAAAGCTTTCATATTCATTTACACATACATTTTATTCATTTACAATTCATATACGTGTCTTGATTATCTTTGTGCTTATGCTTGAACATGAACATGAACGTAGCTTACATACAAAATCACACATACAGACATAACTTATGTTATGGTGCTCTTTACATACAGACATAACTTATGTTATGGTGCTCTTTACACATAGACGTAACTTATGTTATGGTGCTCGTTTAGACATAACTTTGTGTTATGGTGCTCTTTTAGACTCACACGTGTCGAGGTGCTCATTATCAATTTCATTGTACAACTTTACATGTGATCTTTGTCTTGTTTGGTTACTTGCGTGTTTACATAATGCCTTGATGATACTAGACACATGAATTGTACTACTTTTCAAACTTATACTATATGTACAAAACTAAGTAGTACTCACCAACATTATATGTTGACAAAATTATTTTCGTGCATGTTTCAGGATAAGCTGCTTGACGCTTCACATAGGACGTTGGACTTAGATTAAATCAATCAATTATCTTTATTTTTGTTGTATTGCATTTAATTTCACATGTTGTAAAGCAATATTCAATAATCATATATTTACATTTTAGTACCATGAGCTTTTGAACAATCGTCACTACGTGGCACCTCGATGATTCCGCCATCGGTTGGGGTGTTACAATATAATATTTATGAATATACCATATTTATAAATATATAACATCTACAAATAATAACGAACATGAACTCAAGTATACCGAATCGTACGCGCACGTAACCCGAAATCTGACCTGCGAGACGGTTGAATAGATCTGACCCGAGCCAACCATAACCGCGACTGAAACCCGAACCGAACATATCTTGACCTGAGAACCGAACCAGACCGAGACCAAAATGAACACGAATCTGACCCGGACCTGACCACACCAGAACAAACCTGGACCAAACCCGAAACATCAACCACCATGGCAGACCACCACCACGACCGATGACCTACCCGTGATCAAACCACCATCTTCGGCCTACTATAACCAGCAAACCAGAAACTGAATAATAAACCACCGGGATCGAGCCGACCACCATGAAAAGCATCACCATCGCCCCTACACCTCCTGTCGCCTCCACCTTTAACCCGACCAGTCACCTTCTACCACCAAAACAACTACCTCGCCACTGACCCACGACCAAACCAACAACCATCACCAGACCATCACCTAACCACGATCCCAGACCTTGAACCCGTCGGGTCTGGAGCACCAGCTCTGTAACCCGAGCCACCACCTTCTTCTACCACAGCCCTCAACAACCACCACCTGAGCTGCTTTAGTACCCGACCACCACATTCGAGTCGTGACTAACCCGAAACCAACCCAATCGGTCGTCACTAACATCTAGGTACGTACCCTCTGTCAACAACAAGGCCACCGCCTCAGCCATCCTCTTCCTATACCGCGTCCGAACAGTCGAGATCCGCCCTAAACCACCACGATTAGACCGCCACACCTGCTTTCGTTGCTGTTTCAGACCGTTTTGGGGCCTAAGACCTCCGCACAGCCAGCACCATGAGTGGTGGTGGTCGATTGTTGACGTGGTGATGAGGAGTGGAGGTCGTGTGTGGGTGTAAGGTAGAGAGATAGATAGATCTGGTTGGAAGAGAGAGAGTAGAGAGAGAATGAAAGGGTTGCGGCTGCTGAAAATGAGAGGAAGGAGGAAGAAAAGGGCCTTTTATAGTTAGGGTTTTGGTTAGGTAGGTGTGCATCGCGTGTTGAACCCGTTTTAAACGAAAAACGCTTCGGTTTCTACTTAGGCTCGGTTATTGGTTATAAAAATTAGTCGGTTTTGTTTGTAATTACAAAGTATAGTAAACCGAGCAAAAATATAAATATTTTCGTTATCCGATGCGTACTTTCAGTTCACGCGTTTAAATCGCGTTAAAATATTCGATCACGGTTTTTTTTGCTAAAACGATCAGTTAACTTCTGAAACATAATAATTAACAATATTTATAATAAATAATTATTTAAAACCACATCGGTATTGATCGGAAGTTGCCGGTTGTCACATACACCCCTACTCATTATGACATAGTATTTAGATGGTTAATAAAGTATACTAATTTTCATTTTGTAATTTGATAATATAAGAATGGACAGATATTGGTAATCTCAATCGCATATCTGATTGTAAAATCGTGTTTTACATTTGGCCCAACTGCCCGATACTCGTCAGCTATCTATCGTGTAATTACAAGTAAGGTCACGAACATATCCGTGGATACTGGATATACTTGTTAATTTAATAAAAAAAATACACATTGACATTTTTTAATACATTTTCGTCTTAACATTTTAGTTTTTATAAGGAAAGTTCTTGTACAAATAGATCTTATCCTACTCATTATGACATAGTATTTAGATGGTTAATAAAGTATACTAATTTTCATTTTGTAATTTGATAATATAAGAATGGACAGATATTGGTAATCTCAATCGCATATCTGATTGTAAAATCGTGTTTTACATTTGGCCCAACTGCCCGATACTCGTCAGCTATCTATCGTGTAATTACAAGTAAGGTCACGAACATATCCGTGGATACTGGATATACTTGTTAATTTAATAAAAAAAATACACATTGACATTTTTTAATACATTTTCGTCTTAACATTTTAGTTTTTATAAGGAAAGTTATTGTACAAATAGATCTTATCCTACAAATAGCTTGAGAAGTGAAGGATAATATTTTTTTATTTATTTTTCAATTTTGTTAAATATGTTTTTAATACTGAAATCTAAAAAAAAAGATTAGAGTATAGTAATTAAATAATTACTTTTGTAGAGTAATTATGTAATTACTTTAGTGTTTTTATATTATTCATCTACAAAGTATGTTTAAGTAGATGGAAAAAAAATCAAAAAACAAAAATAAAAAAAATTCCTCTTTCACTTATCATGTTTAATAGGTTAAACTTATTTGTATTTGATCTATACTCTAGTTTTTATATATCTATTTTTTTTACAGTTACAACATTAAAATGTGATAAATTACATACATTTCATTATCACCATAACTAAAATATTTAAAATAACTAAAATATATATATATATGAAATTCATGATTATATAAATTTCTAAAGATGCTTACAAATATGATCAAGACATATATATTTCAAACACAAGAGTTCATTTTCCAAATATCAAAGCTAATAATTAAAATGAAGTATTACTAGACATTGGTTATAGTTTTTATTACGGTGATGCTATCTAGACAACCTCCAAAAAAATCTAAACAACCTTTCTACGGACCGTTGAGGTCCCCACAGACCGTGGAGGCCAAATCAAGGAAAAACGATGGGTCGTGGGGGCCTCCACGGCCCGTGATAATATGAAAAGTGAAAAACGACGGGCCGTAGAGGCCCCCACGACCCGTCCTAATACGAGGTACGAGGTGTCAGTTTGAACTCCCTACAAAAGCATCCTGGCATGCCGAGGAGGTGGAGATGCCGCACGTTGGCGACGGCGATCTACCGGAGGATGTAGCGATGCCAGAGGTCGCCCCTGATGCCCGACAGCATCCTGGCCGCGTTTATCACGTTGTTAGGTTGTCTGAGACCACGAGCCAGCGACTTCAGCAGGTTCTGGATCAGATTGGGTCGCTTCGGTCTGAGATGGGGTCGATTCGGGCTGACAAGGGGTCGATGCGGGCTGATATGGCGGGGATGCGGGCGGATATACGGTGGTTGGTGCAGAGCGAGAATGATAGGAGAGCACATTTTGGTATGGAGCCACATAAGGCGTCCACCAGTCAGCAGGGTGGGGCGTCCACCAGTTAGCCGGGTGGGTCGGGTCGGCCGAGTGGGTCGGGTCAGCCGGACGGGTCGGGTCCTTAGTTTGTATATTTTGGATCTTGTATTTTGAATATTATCGTTTCTTTATTTGAAGAACATGTTTTATTTTGTATGTAAATGTTTGAATGTTATGCTTTATTTTATTTTGTTGTTCCTATCTTTGGTTTTGTTTAGTTTGGCAATATAAACGTTAATAAAAACCAAACATTTATATTCACATCCATATAAAAAAATCATATTATACAAATAAAAAAAATAACATTTATAAAAAACCAAACATTTATATTCACATCTCTAACCCATCTTAAACACCCACACTACACTTATAAAAACCAAACAATCATTATTCAATCATATCCAATGATTACCAATGATTGGTAATCATTTAGGGTTTTCATACGGGTCGTGGGGGCCTTGATGGGCTGTCGTTTTTGTCGGGAGGTGCCTCTACGGGCCATTTGAGGTTGTGCAAATAAAAAACCCTAATGCATATAACCGGAGCCTATTACTATTCTTATTTTTTGTTTGAGGTATGTATGATTTGAGTAAACGAGGCTCCGAATAGCGTGTCTTCTCTATCTAATAGTTTTCGCTAAACAACTACAATATTGCAAGTCTATAGTGATTCATGAATAGACATAACGTGATATACATTCTACTACCGATTAGTTTAGATTTTGATTCTTCTTGTTTGTTTACAACCACTAGTTTTTCAAGCATCTTCTTGATCAAGCATAGAAAGGGGTATCGTGGCAGTGGCTTACGTAGTTATTTCCTTGTACATATAAGTTATTGTACCTTGTAAACTTTCCTTTCCTAGATTGTATATAATAAAATAACTTATGTTGTGGATAACACTCGTATAACAATACATCTTGTTACACAATTTTATAACAATTTCCCTTTTGCACTCATAAATTATGTAAAGGTTTGTTAACAACGGTCTCCGAGTTCCTCTCTCTCTCTCTCTCTCTCTCTCTCTCTCTCTCTCTCTCTCTCTCTCTCTCTCTCTCTCTCTCTCCCTAGATATACATACAAACACGTAGATGTGTGTAGGACTCTCTCTCTATTGATAAGATAACTTGGGAAGGAAGCAAACGTGTGATAAAACAAACTACCTAGTAACTTGTTTGAGGTTGGTAGCCTATAAATAAACAACATGTCTTTCAAGTGTAAACTTTCTTAATCTTCTTAATTTCCTATGTTTAATTCCAGGAGAAAGAAGATGAAGTTTTCCATGTTCAAGTTTTCTTCAATCAGCGGTATGTTATCAATCATTTTTTAGTAATCATCATATATACTCAATCTAGCTATATGTTTCACCACTAGAAAATTCGACAATTTCTAACGACAAATTTTTACTGAATGTTATTGTGTCGAAATGTGTAGGTATTTTCGACTTTTATTATCTTTTAATTTTTTCGCAAGAAATTTCCTTGTGAAATTTACGCTGAAAATTTGCTAATTTTCAAGTAGTGTATGATCTAAATGTTCAAAAGTACTCCTATCTAAAGTATGTTTTCATGTCCGTAATTAATTAGGTACACATGATGAAGAGTCCACAAGCACCTTTATCAAAGAAACCGATGTTAACCAAGAATACAAGAACACATTCAGGACACAATCATACACAGAAATATGCACCAAGGTTCAGAGCCACATTCAGTTTAATATTGAACCATCTTCATCATCTATTCATGACCGCTATGTTCATCTATGTGACATCCTTCTAGAACCACAAAGTGAAACCATAACTAACCTAACCAATACCATCAATCTACACCCTTTACTCATTGACTTCTTCAAAGCTAGCTTAAACACATGGATGATATGTGAACAACTTCTAGAGTCCATCCATCAAGTCAATACCAACCATCAAAAAGTCAAACAGATCATAAAACTAGCCCAAATTAGGGTTCCATATGGTACCAAAATATATGATGAACTTGCTTCATATTCATCCTTGGCGAACCCGTTATCTGAATTCGGTCCACAAAAGTTTCCCACGTTACACATTAGTCATAAGCTTTTGTTAAAGAACTTAACCACTAAGCACAAGAGGGTCAAAAGAAAGAGAAAAATTATCACTTTTTTTAAAAGAGCATGTGGTTGTGCTCTTATAGCGTCTTATGCGGTTTTCGCAGTTGCACTGCTAGTTCTCGCTTGTCATGGTTTGGTTGTGACTGTGGCGTGTCCGGGGTTGATCACATGTTTGTTTGGGCTAATCAAGAAAACAAGTTCAGCCAAGAAAAAGGTGAAACCAAGTGAGCTCAAAAGGATTGGTGCACAACTAGATGTGGCTGCAAAAGGGGATTACACAATGATCAAAGATCTTGACACAATGGGTTGGCTTGTGAGAAGATTACACAATGAAGTTGAATTTGGGAAGGCGATGGCTCGAAAATGTTTTAGAACCCGAAAGGCCGATGTGTTGGAGGAAGTGATGAGGGAGTTTAGGGTTCATGAGAGTTGCTTATTTGAGCAATTGGAAGAACTTAGATGGTTAATAAAGTATACTAATTTTCATTTTGTAATTTGATAATATAAGAATGGACAGATATTGGTAATCTCAATCGCATATCTGATTGTAAAATCGTGTTTTACATTTGGCCCAACTGCCCGATACTCGTCAGCTATCTATCGTGTAATTACAAGTAAGGTCACGAACATATCCGTGGATACTGGATATACTTGTTAATTTAATAAAAAAAATACACATTGACATTTTTTAATACATTTTCGTCTTAACATTTTAGTTTTTATAAGGAAAGTTATTGTACAAATAGATCTTATCCTACAAATAGCTTGAGAAGTGAAGGATAATATTTTTTTATTTATTTTTCAATTTTGTTAAATATGTTTTTAATACTGAAATCTAAAAAAAAAGATTAGAGTATAGTAATTAAATAATTACTTTTGTAGAGTAATTATGTAATTACTTTAGTGTTTTTATATTATTCATCTACAAAGTATGTTTAAGTAGATGGAAAAAAAATCAAAAAACAAAAATAAAAAAAATTCCTCTTTCACTTATCATGTTTAATAGGTTAAACTTATTTGTATTTGATCTATACTCTAGTTTTTATATATCTATTTTTTTTACAGTTACAACATTAAAATGTGATAAATTACATACATTTCATTATCACCATAACTAAAATATTTAAAATAACTAAAATATATATATATATGAAATTCATGATTATATAAATTTCTAAAGATGCTTACAAATATGATCAAGACATATATATTTCAAACACAAGAGTTCATTTTCCAAATATCAAAGCTAATAATTAAAATGAAGTATTACTAGACATTGGTTATAGTTTTTATTACGGTGATGCTATCTAGACAACCTCCAAAAAAATCTAAACAACCTTTCTACGGACCGTTGAGGTCCCCACAGACCGTGGAGGCCAAATCAAGGAAAAACGATGGGTCGTGGGGGCCTCCACGGCCCGTGATAATATGAAAAGTGAAAAACGACGGGCCGTAGAGGCCCCCACGACCCGTCCTAATACGAGGTACGAGGTGTCAGTTTGAACTCCCTACAAAAGCATCCTGGCATGCCGAGGAGGTGGAGATGCCGCACGTTGGCGACGGCGATCTACCGGAGGATGTAGCGATGCCAGAGGTCGCCCCTGATGCCCGACAGCATCCTGGCCGCGTTTATCACGTTGTTAGGTTGTCTGAGACCACGAGCCAGCGACTTCAGCAGGTTCTGGATCAGATTGGGTCGCTTCGGTCTGAGATGGGGTCGATTCGGGCTGACAAGGGGTCGATGCGGGCTGATATGGCGGGGATGCGGGCGGATATACGGTGGTTGGTGCAGAGCGAGAATGATAGGAGAGCACATTTTGGTATGGAGCCACATAAGGCGTCCACCAGTCAGCAGGGTGGGGCGTCCACCAGTTAGCCGGGTGGGTCGGGTCGGCCGAGTGGGTCGGGTCAGCCGGACGGGTCGGGTCCTTAGTTTGTATATTTTGGATCTTGTATTTTGAATATTATCGTTTCTTTATTTGAAGAACATGTTTTATTTTGTATGTAAATGTTTGAATGTTATGCTTTATTTTATTTTGTTGTTCCTATCTTTGGTTTTGTTTAGTTTGGCAATATAAACGTTAATAAAAACCAAACATTTATATTCACATCCATATAAAAAAAATCATATTATACAAATAAAAAAAATAACATTTATAAAAAACCAAACATTTATATTCACATCTCTAACCCATCTTAAACACCCACACTACACTTATAAAAACCAAACAATCATTATTCAATCATTGCCAATGATTACCAATGATTGGTAATCATTTAGGGTTTTCATACGGGTCGTGGGGGCCTTGATGGGCTGTCGTTTTTGTCGGGAGGTGCCTCTACGGGCCATTTGAGGTTGTGCAAATAAAAAACCCTAATGCATATAACCGGAGCCTATTACTATTCTTATTTTTTGTTTGAGGTATGTATGATTTGAGTAAACGAGGCTCCGAATAGCGTGTCTTCTCTATCTAATAGTTTTCGCTAAACAACTACAATATTGCAAGTCTATAGTGATTCATGAATAGACATAACGTGATATACATTCTACTACCGATTAGTTTAGATTTTGATTCTTCTTGTTTGTTTACAACCACTAGTTTTTTAAGCATCTTCTTGATCAAGCATAGAAAGGGGTATCGTGGCAGTGGCTTACGTAGTTATTTCCTTGTACATATAAGTTATTGTACCTTGTAAACTTTCCTTTCCTAGATTGTATATAATAAAATAACTTATGTTGTGGATAACACTCGTATAACAATACATCTTGTTACACAATTTTATAACAATTTCCCTTTTGCACTCATAAATTATGTAAAGGTTTGTTAACAACGGTCTCCGAGTTCCTCTCTCTCTCTCTCTCTCTCTCTCTCTCTCTCCCTAGATATACATACAAACACGTAGATGTGTGTAGGACTCTCTCTATTGATAAGATAACTTGGGAAGGAAGCAAACGTGTGATAAAACAAACTACCTAGTAACTTGTTTGAGGTTGGTAGCCTATAAATAAACAACATGTCTTTCAAGTGTAAACTTTCTTAATCTTCTTAATTTCCTATGTTTAATTCCAGGAGAAAGAAGATGAAGTTTTCCATGTTCAAGTTTTCTTCAATCAGCGGTATGTTATCAATCATTTTTTAGTAATCATCATATATACTCAATCTAGCTATATGTTTCACCACTAGAAAATTCGACAATTTCTAACGACAAATTTTTACTGAATGTTATTGTGTCGAAATGTGTAGGTATTTTCGACTTTTATTATCTTTTAATTTTTTCGCAAGAAATTTCCTTGTGAAATTTACGCTGAAAATTTGCTAATTTTCAAGTAGTGTATGATCTAAATGTTCAAAAGTACTCCTATCTAAAGTATGTTTTCATGTCCGTAATTAATTAGGTACACATGATGAAGAGTCCACAAGCACCTTTATCAAAGAAACCGATGTTAACCAAGAATACAAGAACACATTCAGGACACAATCATACACAGAAATATGCACCAAGGTTCAGAGCCACATTCAGTTTAATATTGAACCATCTTCATCATCTATTCATGACCGCTATGTTCATCTATGTGACATCCTTCTAGAACCACAAAGTGAAACCATAACTAACCTAACCAATACCATCAATCTACACCCTTTACTCATTGACTTCTTCAAAGCTAGCTTAAACACATGGATGATATGTGAACAACTTCTAGAGTCCATCCATCAAGTCAATACCAACCATCAAAAAGTCAAACAGATCATAAAACTAGCCCAAATTAGGGTTCCATATGGTACCAAAATATATGATGAACTTGCTTCATATTCATCCTTGGCGAACCCGTTATCTGAATTCGGTCCACAAAAGTTTCCCACGTTACACATTAGTCATAAGCTTTTGTTAAAGAACTTAACCACTAAGCACAAGAGGGTCAAAAGAAAGAGAAAAATTATCACTTTTTTTAAAAGAGCATGTGGTTGTGCTCTTATAGCGTCTTATGCGGTTCTCGCAGTTGCACTGCTAGTTCTCGCTTGTCATGGTTTGGTTGTGACTGTGGCGTGTCCGGGGTTGATCACATGTTTGTTTGGGCTAATCAAGAAAACAAGTTCAGCCAAGAAAAAGGTGAAACCAAGTGAGCTCAAAAGGATTGGTGCACAACTAGATGTGGCTGCAAAAGGGGTTTACACAATGATCAAAGATCTTGACACAATGGGTTGGCTTGTGAGAAGATTACACAATGAAGTTGAATTTGGGAAGGCGATGGCTCGAAAATGTTTTAGAACCCGAAAGGCCGATGTGTTGGAGGAAGTGATGAGGGAGTTTAGGGTTCATGAGAGTTGCTTATTTGAGCAATTGGAAGAACTTGAAGATCATATTTACTTGTGTTTGCTTAATGTTAATAGATCAAGAAAACTTTTGGTAGATGAGATAATACACATATCAGAGAATTGAGTTTACCATAGAGAAAGGATTCATATCAGTATGCCACACCTTTTGGATTTAGGATTTTAATCTTTGTTTGTAGATGCATAATAAACATACGTGTAAAATGTTTAGAATCCTGTAAAGGCAGAAAATTGCTAATAAAACGTAGCCAATTTGTGTATGGGAGTCTTTTATTGTACGTCATATAACTTGTTTAATCATCTTTATTGAAGAACAATGGGCTCAAGAAGAGCATCCACAATGGTGGATTGACCTAAAATTCTAAACTTAACATATCATAATTTTCATCTTTCTAAACCATAATCATTTTAAACCCACTTTTTCTCAACATTAAACCATTCTAAACCTTCACCTCACTATTCACACATCACCTACTTTTCCATTTTATTTTAACTATATCTATTTTTTATATTCTATTTTTAACTTTTATAATTAATAATATCATTTATTTTTTATTAACATATTCAAAAAACACACTTAGAACAATTAATAAAAAACGCACATAAAACATTATTTATTTGTTTTCCTCTTCCTCCATCTACCCGTTTCCCCAAAGGTGATCAGTCAATTTGTGTCAAAGAGAGTGATGAGCTTCCGAATTACATAAGTCTCTAATCCATTGCAAGCATTTAACAAAGTTATCCGCCGACCATGTAATGGTGGTGGCAGATGTTCATCTTCATCAATGTCCCAATCAGATAAGGCATAACCTTCCTCTTCAATGATCATGTTGTGTAGTATTATACATGAGTGCATTATATCGGTTATAGCTCTTGCTTTCAAAATCCTTGCTGGACCTTGTATAAATGTGGCATTGAGTCTGGAGAACACCGAACATCCTTTCTACATACTTTCTTGTTACTCGTTGAAAGACCCTAAAATCGGGTGTCAAACAGTTAAATCATCACTTCATAATTAGTTAAAAATACGAGCAATATTTCTTTAAAAAGTTTAAATGGGCAAAACTACACGTAGCGGAAACATCATTATCAAATTCTCAAAAGACGGGAAAAACATTTAGTCAGATGTAAATAGAAATTAAAATCTAACATGAATAAATAAGAGTCTTCTAGGAGAAATGTCATCCTCAAATTCCAGGTAGCTTTGTGCATCGCCAAGTAGTCGTCTATTTATCCTGCTAACCTGAAATCAATCTAACCTGCAAGCAAAAAGTCAGTTACACTGAGTGAGTTCAGTTTTTAATATATTTAATAACACAGTGCTTGTAAAAACCCATTTGTCACATCTAACCCAAGTTTTTAAAACCTTTATTTCAGTTCTTGAGAAAATAAGGTGATAATCGTTTTCAAATGGGTCAAGCACCCAAAACATTAAACCAAAAACCTAAAATCAGTTACAGACTCCAGTCAAATGTGTAAATACATACTTCACATAAAACTTATTAGTCAAAATACATGAAATATATTTAGACCTATTTGTAGGCATGTTTGATAACACACTTCAAATATACACATTCTTAAAAACTTCACGATCCCGAAGGCAACCTCTTGTAAGTACGCACCCAAAGGTAACAGCCTAAACCATCCTCATAAACTTCACAATTTATTTGGAAGGAGTAAAATAGGCTTATAAAGTCATCAAATAACATTCACATAAGAAAGTATATTGATGTGCCATGATTTACACATGTTTGCATGTGTATTTATCCTCATTTTTGCACAAAGATTATGATAAATCCTTCAAAACATTGATAGAATATTCATACATGATAAAGTCGGTTTTTGAAGATAAAAAGTAGAAAGGGCCGGAAAATGGCACGAAGTGCTGGAAATTGAAGATTTTGAAGACTGCAGCAGATATTGCACGTGTGCGCATTGGCCGTGCACAACCGTGCTCTTGCCCAAGTCAACATTTCCAGTTAACCAGGATGAAGAAAGTCAATGTGCATGGCTGTGCATCCTTGTGCACGGGTGTGCACCCCGCCAAGACGTGCTCTAGAAGGTTCCAGCCCTGACCAATACTGACAGTTTGTTATACCACATGGACATGCACGGGCTTGCACATATGGTGCACGGGCGTACAGCCCAACTTTAATCAACAAGCTCTGCAAGAAAGGACTCCGGGTATAAATAGATAGTACTTGGTTGTAGTGCATAGGCGTCAACACTAGTTGCAGCGGTGTGCATAAGGTGCCCAACAGCCTATCAAAAGAGGCCTCTACCCATCATCTTGGTGTCTTATTCCACTTAATTTTCCCCTATTTCTCTGCAATTTTAGGGTCTTTTAAGTGACCTTTGGACCTGGGATCACTCGATAAACACTATGATCAATATATCCTAGATAGAAACCACCTACATTCACCAAAACCTCTTTAAATTGTCACGCAACCCTTACCAAGATTTCTCCCGAAATTATCCTTAGTGAGCCTTTTATAATGCCAATTTTTGTCTAGGATTTTAGAGTGTTTCTAGGGTGAAGTTGATCTTGGTATGGATTTATATAGTTTATTTTTTGTTTAAGTGATGTTTGGTGTTCTTGATAATTATTTCTATCTCTTCTTTGTTTGATGAACTACTTAATAAATCAATTTAGTCTTTGATCTTGTGGGTGTTCTTAATAGAAAGTGGAGGGACTTATGAGTGTATGTGTGGCGAGTAAAAACCCGCACACTTGTAAGCTAACCATTAACTCCACGTGCAATGATTAGCCCATTTGTGGAGTGGAAATACACACACACACACACACATTCTTTATGGTCGATCCTCGTCTATCAAAATTCATTGAAGGTTGGTACTGTCTATATACTTGTCATCGGTGTTAAGCCAAGCTTTGGTTTTACGACTTAGTTACATAGTCTATGTGTTAACTTTGGCGCAAACCAAGGATTAGTGAACCCGCGTTAAAAATAAATGATCTATATCTATTTATGTTATTATATTGTCGCACAATTAATAAAGATTAATAACTATTTGGTAAGTTAAATAATCAAGTAAAGGATGAACTGTCTCGGAAGTAGACGAGGCCTTTACCATGTCAAGTAGTAGCTTGTCAATCACTACGACTTTGGGCAAGTTATTAACAAAAGAAAGAGGTAGATTGCTGTCAATATGGCAACTCTGGAAGATGTATTTTTCAGGGTTGGGTATACATAACTATGGGTAATAATATATCCTTCGCAGTTGAGAGGTAAGCTTACCAGGATGGGAGACCCTCACAATAACAATCAAGAACATAAATCATCTATAAACACATTACTTAACTAATTATTTACTATTATATCATACCAAGTGAATTCGGATCCCGAAGCAACACGTTTTTTTTTTTTTTGGATATTGATCACTCTCTAGCTTACTTATGGTTTTTTCACTCTTAAAACTTTCTTTTAGCAACTTGAAATTGAGTAATAAAAGTTGTGTCTTTGGGTTCGATACTCGGTACTTGCTCAAAGCTATACTATACATGATAAGTACACTTACGTATTGTGTGAGTTTTAGACATTTAAGTAACTATCGTTTCTTATAAATTTAAAACTTTGATAAGCGTTTTGGTAAAAATTCCATTTTTAAGCTATTACACATCAAGTTTTAACACCTTTGAATTGTATTTAAATTTACTAAAACACACACCTCAAGTTTTTCGCACCGTTTCTGGGGACACGACAAATTTTAGAAAAAGGATTTAAGTTGCTAATTTAACCCGCCTTTCTAGTTTATTAGTTAAGTTTATAGGATGGATAATCAAAACGAAGATCAATCTGTGACTGAGAACCTTTTCGAATATGAAGGTTATTATGTCCAGTAGGGATGTGATTATTGTGATGGACCCGTTTTCTACCACAATTGCGAAGACTACCTACCTTGGCACATTTCGGCATACGATAGCCACCGTTCGCCTTCCCGTGAAGCTCCACCCTACAACCATTTGCCATTTCCTCAAAACCACAGTGAAGAAATATATCATGTCAATGGTTGTCGGTTATATACTCAACCACCATCACCACCTAGATCTCCACCGCTATCTTTTGATCTTATCCCTCCTTTACCAGATGCATTCGATTGGATGTATCATCTCAATGATTCACTGCCATTTATATTACCACAACCTTACCATTAAACCCCACCTAGATATGCACTTATCCCGACTCCGTCACCTTACATGACATCTCCACTAGCTCTTTTGTTTTCATCACCTCCAACAAGTCCACCTGAAATTGAGCCCGAGCCCAAAGCTACGCTCGAGCCCGCACTCATAGACTTGAAAAAGTTTGCTGGAAATTTAGATATAGTTAAAAAGTATCTCTTACAAATGTAGGTTGTGGAGGATGCCATAAAAGTAAAAGAGATAAAATCCCAAAAAGCAAAAGAAGAGATGTGTGAGCCCCCAATAGGAGAAGAAATAGAAGTGGGAGAAATTAAAAAAATTTGTGTTTCTAGAATGGAGGAGAAACTAAACAAGTTTCATTATTTGAAAGCTAATGAGGGACATATGGCACCTTATGGGAGCTTCCTTTAAGTTTTTCCCGCTCATTTTGCGGGGGGTGTCAGCATCATCATAACATGCATGTTACATCATCCATTCTATCTTTATCACTTTATGGTTCTAGTTCTATCTATTCTTCCTCTTCGAGTTTTGAAGACGAAGAGGCTAAATTGTAGATCCTTGCACGGTGGTGGCATACATTGGGGTGACTTCGGCATATTCTCGAGATCTGTTCGGGATTTTAACATCTCCCTTCTATGCTCCACTGGCACACTTGCCTACACACACTATCCTGCACTTGTACTCGTTGTGGTACACCACTAAGTGGCTGTTCACTTGGAGATTCTTATATGTTTGGATATCTTGATTTGATTATTTGTAATTGATACAAATTGGTCAGGTCGGGATGATTCTATATCATGATTGCTAGTACTATCAAACTAGTGATGATTCTGAATATCTTATTCTTCGTGAACGCCGGGAGTTCATGGCGGTCGTTGTGGTGGGCGTAATGGTAGTCGTTGCGGCGACGATGGTTGCAGCGGAGGTCGTTGTAACATCAACATGACCCAGGATGAGCTGAACAATCTGATTCAGGAGCAAGGGAATATTGCTCTTGCTGCTTTCCAGGCCGCTCAGCAAGGCCTTGGTGGTAATTTGATTACTGCCATTCTTATCTATATATTTTTTGATGTATTCGTTTGGTGAATCGGTATGCTTGTTGTAGCATTCACAATTTTTTTTAATCAATAAAGTAATTATAACTTAGGGACCAAAATTGAGAATAATCCAACGCTCAAACATGAACATAAATGACGAAAAAATGTTAATACTAAAAAAAAAATTCTAAACTTTAGAATAATAGAATGATCGATTTATTGTCGGATAAAAACAAATTTAATGTGTTGTATAACTGATCAAATGTTAGCGACACATGCCAAGCGTTTTTATATAATAATTATTTAAGATATTCTTTTTTTATTTTTTTATTTATTATTATTTTTTATTTATTTATTTATTTATTTTGAACGGCAAATTTTATCACACCTTAATGCCACCTTACCATGCATTTGAACCTACAAGCTTACATTTGTAAGGGGGACACCATACCACTAGACCAAGAGGTCATGGGTTTTTTTTTTTAAGATATTATTAACTATTTAAAGTAAACTTTATTATATTAGATTATACGAGAATGATTGAATTTACATCATTCTACAAATAGAATGAATTTGATATTATGTACAGCAGAAGGTTTTAACATTCATTCAAATTCTGGTCAACTCAATTAATACTAAATGAAAATTTATTTATATATAGTAAACTGCTATTAATATATTTTCTTTAAAAACGGTATCATCTTTAGAAAGAAATAAAGCTTTTGTAACTAGTTCGGAATATTTGCGGTTAATTAATACGACCGAGTTTTAAGCGCAATCATTTAAATTTATGACAAGCGTGTCCTACTGCCATATAAATGAAAGCCATGATCTTGATCAGTATTGAGAACTTATATTCTTCCCCTCTCTAATTCATGTTATGTTGCACATCTTTTTCAACAAGATATCTAACGAAACCAACGACCACAACAAAGTTTCGGTAACCACTTGCACCTCAGTCACGGAAGAACGATCAAACCTATCCGAACAAGAACGAACCACCACCGCGGCGTACCCTCTCCGACTTTCTTCCGTTTTAACAAGGGTGATACTATCTACACAACCAACAAAAAACCCTAAACAACCTTAGGACGGGTCGTCGAGGCCTAGATGGGCCGTTAAGAAAAATTAGGGTTTAAGGACGGGGCGTCCAGGCCTTGACGGGCCGTTTGTTTACAGAAAAGACAAAACTGACGGGCCGTCGAGGCCCAGACGGCCCGTAAAAGTACGAGGTACGAGGTGATCAGTCTGAACTCCTGCAAAAGCAGGCAGTTCAGACTGAAAAGTCTGAAAAAGGTACTTAAGGACGGGCCGTCCAGGCCCCGACGGCCCGTTGAAACGTGTTAGGTTAGGGCATTTAATCCCTAGACGGCCCATCGAGGCCTCGACGGCCCGTCGACATTTCCTGATATAACCATTACACGATCAGCTTCGTCCCCATTTGAACCAAACTTTAAAACATCACCACCACCAAAACCCTCGACCCATTTCGACTTCCCGGTCTCACGATGACATATTTACACAGCTTTTCAACCGTTGACCTGTCTGAGAACGAGTCTTACGTCTCTGAAAGCGTAGGGTATGAACCCGAGGTTCAAGTTGGTGAAGATGAGGTTAAATCCGGGGTTCGTGGTAATGACGGGAACATGCTGCCCGATCTCAACGAGGAATATGTAGAGGAACAGGAGTCTTTTTTCGTGCCACCAAGCTACCCGCAGTACACGTACGGGAGTTACCATTCGCGCGGGAATCGTGCTAATGATGACAACCAGGAAGATGCTAACATAAAAGTTGAACCTAACCCGGATGTTTCGTATGAAACCGAGCAGGTGCGTTTATTTATTTACACTAGTATATCTTTACAGTAGTATATATTTTCAGGTATTTAGACTAGTATGAATTTAGACTAGTATATCTTTACAGTAGTATATATTTTCAGGTATTTAGAGTAGTATGAATTTAGACTAGACTGTTGTGTAAATTTTCAGGTATTCGGGTCTGTTGAAGAGATGAAACAATGGGCTTACGATAGAGCCCTTGCTAGCGGTTACGTCCTAGTGACAGGACGTTCTGTTTCAAAAGGCAGTGGAAATAATGCAAGAAAAATTAGGATAGACCTGAGATGCGACCGTGCTGGCGAATACCATACTACAGCCACAGTAAGGTCTACGAGTAGCAAAAAGATTAACTGTCCATTTATGTTAATAGGGAGGCTACGCAAAGAGGGTTGGAAGTTGGAGGTTAAACACGCGAATCATAACCACGACCCTTTTGTACATGTTGAGGGTCACGCTTTTGCTAGGCGGCTGACACCACAGGAAGAAGAAATGGTGGAAACACTTTATTTTCAAGGCCTGGAACCGGCAAACATACATTTGGCCATCAGAGCACAAAACCCGAATAATAAATGTATTCTAAGAGACATACACAATACAGTGAGCAAGATTAAACATAGAATTTACGGCGATAAAACCCCAATGCAGGTATTATTATTAATTACTATTATTGTCATAGACTATTATTAATTTTGTTGTTGTTAAATATTAAATATTGTTATTATTATTGTTATGCAGATACTCGAGAGTATCCTGGTTGAAAAGAAATTTACTTATTTCACCAAGCAGAATCCAGAGACAGATGTTGTTGAGAATATTTTCTTTTCACACCGGGTCTCGTACAATCTCTGGCGTGCCTTTCCACATGTGATGCTGATCGACGCCACCTACAAAACGAACGAGTACAGAATCCCGTTTGTTCAAATTGTGGGTATGACGTCGACAAACCAGTCGTTTTGTATCGCCCATGCATTTATCGTTAAAGAGAAAACGAGTAACTACACATGGGTGCTTGAGAGGCTCAGAGATTTGCTGGAGGGGAGTATGGAGCCACGTGTAATTGTTACAGATAGAGATCTGGCTCTGATGAGTGCATGTGCTTCAGTTTTCCCGGATGCTACGAAATTGCTTTGCAGGTGTCATATTCAACGAAATATTATTATTATTATTATTATTATTATTATTATTATTATTATTATTATTATTATTATTATTATTATTATTATTATTATTATTAATATTATTGTTGTTGTTTTGCAGGTATCATATTCAACGAAATATTGCAAAATATCATAAAGCAGGATTTCCAAAAGAAGAATGGGAAATATTTTTGCAGTATTTTGGTCGACTGTGTCAATCTCCTGACAAAGAGGCTTACGAATTCAATCTTGAAGCGCTCTACAGACGACTTTGGGGGCAGGATCGAACGGGTATATATTTTATTTTTTATTTTGCTTTACAAGCGTACATATTTTCTGTATTGACATCACTATTCTGTTTTTTACAGAGGTTTATGACTACATGGAGTCAGTTTGGCTCCGAGATTATAAAGAAATGTTTGTGGAAGCATGGGCAAATGAAAACCTTACGTTCGGTCAGACTACGACCAACAGGGTCGAGAGTCAGCATGCTCTTATTAAAAGGTACATAAAAGGCCCGAACAGCTCGCTCCACGCGCTTGTGATGCAAATAGACAAAGTTATGGAATCACGGCGCGTAGCGATAAAGCACTCCTTCGAACAAAGCCGATCAACAAGAATGTGGAAACATGATCTACCGTTGTTTCAAGACGTAATCGGTAGGGTTTCCCATCTAGCGCTTAATTTGATGCTCGGAGGGGTCAACAAGATAAATTATTATATGGAACAAAAGAGGTCTTGTGAACACCGACTCAATAAGACTTATGGATTGCCTTGTTCCTGTCAATTGCAATTGTTTGATACGAAAGGTAACAACATTTTTTAGACTTATTATAAATGTTTGAAGCGTTTTTGTAGACGACTTGTGTTGTCTGGTTCGTACAAAAACAGAGGAAACTCTGCCAAATTTTTATAAAATTATTGATTTGTTGTTGTTGTGATTGAATATATATATCAGATACACGAGTGTCACTGGCTGATATCGACGTCTTCTGGACACGACTTGACTTTATGCCAGAAGTAGCTGAGAATCCCGAGTTTGACTTTCAGCACCAAATGAATGCATTCGCTGAGCAGCTAAGGTCGCAACCGGTGCAAGTGAAAAAAAGCATGTTGCAGAAGATGAAGGAGGTGTTGAATCCGATTATGACTAAACATAAACCTCCTGAGGTACAAACCGATACTCGGGGTCGGCCAACAACAAGTGAAAAGGAAAAAAAGGAAGATAAGGCTGCGGTTCGTATTATTATTATTATTATTATTATTATTGTTGTTGTTGTTGTTGTTGTTGTTGTTGTTGTTGTTGTTGTTGTTGTTGTTGTTGTTGTTATATAATTTTTTGCACGTAGGGCAAAAAGCCTTCTAGAAGAGGTAAACAATCAAGGGACAAACCGATTGTTTACGATGAAGATTTTCCACTGTTGGAAAGGGAGAGGTACAAACTACTAATATATAAATTCACACATGCATACATATTTATACACATATTAAATCTCACTTTTTGATGGGTACAGGTACAAACTGGAGATCGAAAGGTTTAAGAAATGGCTTCCACCTGCATATCATAGATACATTACAGACATTCGGGATGTCCATGGAGACGGTCACTGTGGCTTTCGATCCGTAGCTGTGTGCTTAGGGTGGCAACAGGATATGTGGTACTTCATCCGCAAACAGCTTAAGGAGGAGATCGTCGAGAATGAAGACCGGTGGAGGCTAATTTTAAACGAAGTGGATTACGATACTTACGACAGAGTCTCCAACTCATTCGATCACACTGGAGTGGGACCAGCCACGCACGACCAATGGATGGAGATGCCCGCCTCAGGATTACTGATTGCTCAGAAATTTAAGGTGGTTGTTCAATTTCTCTCTCAGTATGATCAAAGTGAGACGTACTTCCCTATGTTCGATGGTCCACACACCGTTGAAGAACATGCGTTCGTATCGTTTGCTTTTGTTAACAAAAATCATTTCATCAAGATTGAGTTGGCAGAAGGCGCCCCAATGCCAAAACTGAATCCAGCATGGCGTAAGTGGCGATATGAAGAGGCAAGTGAGTGGGAGACGGTATATGACGACCGTATACAAAGGGTTGATGTTCGATCACCTCAATACTTCGACTTAACTTAGCTTATCGTATGTAACCGGACCGGACGAACGGAAAAATTTGTTGTATGTGTTCATTTATACTTATTATAAAAATATACTCCCTTTTTTTTTTATAAAAAATACAAATACCAAGCTTAAAATATAGAAAATACACTAAAAATTTAAAAAAAAATAAAAAACATTAGGGTCGTCTAGGCCTAGATGGGCCGTCTATGGCAAAAAAATTGGTTTTTAGACGGCCCGTCTAGGCCTAGACTGCCCGTCCTCTGGTTTTTAGACGGCCCGTCTAGGCCTAGACTGACCGTCCCAACACAAAGCTTCCATGAGAAGCTTCTGTTTATTAAATTAAAAAAAAATAAAAAAAATTAGGACCGTCCAGGCCTCAACGACCCGTCCCAAGACAAAAATTGGCCTTAGACGGTCCGTCAAGGCCTCGACGGCCCGTTGCAAAAAATTTAAATCAGATTAATCAGATCAGATCTCCCCCTCGTCCCCATTACTTTCCCTCTCGTCTCTCTTCTCCCTCTCTCTCTAAACCTTCTCCTCCTCCCAACCACCACCATCCACCGTCTCCTCCACCACAACCACCATCCACCACCGTTCGAGTACACCACAACCACCATCCAACCCTCTGCCCCCTTTCTCTCGAACCCTCTGCTCTCGAACCCTCTGCCACAGTGACCTACCACCACCACCGTCTCCCTCTCTCTCTAACCCTCTATCTCTCTCCTACAAGGTATATTTTTATTATTGTTATTATTATTGTTATTATTATTGTTATTATTATTGTTATTATTAGTTTTAGGGTTTTTTTTTTTTTTTTTCTTTTTTTAAGGTTGTGGTTGGGTGGTTGGGGCAGTGGTGGTTGGTGGAGGTTGGGTGGTGGGGCTGTGGTGGTTGGTGGTTGGGTGGTGGGGCAGTGGTGGTTGGTGGTTGGGTGGTGGGGCAGTGGTGGTTGGTGGTGGGGCAGTGGTGGTTGGAGGTTGGTAGGGGATAGGGCAGTGGTGGTGGGGCAGTGGTGGTTGGTGGTTGGTAGGGGATAGGGCAGTAGTGGTGGGGCAGTGGTGGTTGGTGGTGGGGCAGTGGTGGTTGGTGGTTGGTAGGGGATAGGGCAGTGGTGGTGGGGCAGTGGTGGTTGGTGGTGGGGCAGTGGTGGTTGGTGGTTGGTAGGGGATAGGGCAGTGGTGGTGGTTGGGTGGTGGTTGGGTTTAGGCGCGCGTTTAGGTTTAGGCGCCTAAACATAAACGCGCGCCTTTATGTTTAGGCGCGCGTTTGTGTTTAGGCGCCTAAACCTAAACGCGCGCCTTTATGTTTAGGCGCGCGTTTATCTATTTAGGCGTTTTACTGTTTAAGCGATTTATTATTTAGGCGTTTTAATGTTTTGTTTTTGTTTTGCAGATATGGCAAACAGAAACAACCGAAGACGCCGTAACCAGCCTGCGGACGGGAATCCTCTTGCAGGTGGCGACTTGAGAGAGTGGCCCTACAGGCACGATAACGACGACTACGAGATCGCGCGCTGGGGTCAGATGGAGCTGCGTCCGATACACGGATCGCGCAGTGTTGACTGGTCCGCATTACGCGCGATCGGTGGATCGGAGAGGTTTGAGGAGTGGATCCCAGACGACAGCCCTTGGGGGCGGATGTTAGCTGACCTCGACCATGAGTCGTATCGGCCACTGACGATCGAGTTCATCTCGACATTCCGCTACACGCCGCATCCAGCAGGTGTCGAGCCTCCAGTAGGTCCTGACGGCGAGCCTGAGCCGGAGGTACAGTTCCAATTATTCGGACAGCTCTACGCATATACGATGGACCAGTGGGCTACTACTTGCTGCTGGTACAGAGAGGAGGAGCTTGTCCAGGATATGTACACCACGGCCTTGACGACCTTGCCAGACGACATGCTGATGGCCTGGTGGCCCACTATTGGTGGTCGAAAGTATGGGGAGGACGGCGGCGAGAGGTATTATTATTGTTATTCTTTTAATTTAGTTCAGTTCGTTATTATTATTGTTATTTAGTTCGCTTAGTTAATTAATATTGTTATTTAGTTAGTTTAGGTTGTTTGTTTTTGGATTTTTGTAGACGACTTGTGTTGTCTGGTTCGTACAAAAACAGAGGAAACTCTGCCGAAATTTTTTTAATGTTATTATTATTCTGTGCAGGATGGATAGGTCCAGCAACATCCGGGACCCTCTGATCCGTTACATACACCGTTTGGTTAGCTGGTCGATTGCCGGACGGTGTAACTGTAACGAGAGGGTCCAGCAGATTGACCTTTTCTACCTCTACTGCATCTTGAGGGGTAGGCCGGTTGCGCTACACAGGTGCTTTGCCGAGTACATCGCGACCTACCCTCATAGGCACCCGGCGGGGGAGATTCCGATTGGTGGGATAGTCACCGCCATCGCGTTGCGTCTTTGCCCGGGCGAATTGTGGACGCATGCTGAGGAGAACACGTTACCTCGTCCGATGTTGGCCAGGTAATATTATTATTATTATTATTATTTATTATTATTATTATTATTATTTATTATTATTATTATTATTATTTATTATTATTATTTATTATTATTATTTTTATTTATTATTATTATTATTATTATTTATTATTATTATTTATTATTTATTATAATTTAATATTATAATTTAATAATAATAAATAATAATAATAATAATAAATAATAATAATAATAATAATAATAATAATATTAAATTATTATATATTATAATTTAATATTATTATTATTATTATTATTTATTATTATTATTATTATTTATTATTATTATTTATTATTTATTATAATTTAATATTATAATTTAATAATAATAAATAATAATAATAATAATAATAAATAATAATAATAATAATAATAATAATAATATAAATAATAATAATAATAATAATATTAAATTATTATATATTATAATTTAATATTATTATTATTATTATTTATTATTATTATTATTATTATTATTATTATTATTATTATTTATTCTTATTATTTATTATTTATTATAATTTAATATTATAATTTAATAATAATAAATAATAATAATAATAATAAATAATAATAATAATAATAATAATAATAATAATAATATTAAATTATTATATATTATAATTTAAAATTATTATTATTATTATTATTTATTATTATTATTATTATTATTATTATTATTATTATTATTATTATTTAATATTATTATTGTTGTTTTGCATTTTAGGCCGTTAAATATTAAGACTATGACGCAGATGAAGGTGGCAACACGGGTCCCTCGCAGCAACCCACCCGCTTATTACCAGCGTGCCTTCGGACCTCCTGGCGACCGTGGCGAGCATTTTGTGCCAGAGCCGCTCGTACATCTCGATGGGCCGATTGCCCCTGAGGTCCAGATGCCACACGTTGCCGACGGCGACCCACCGGTGGATGTAGAGATGCCAGACCCCCCGTTGATGAGCTACAGCGTCCTGCCCGCGTTTATCATGCTGTCAGGTTGCATGATAGCACGACCCAGATACTTCAGCAGATCCTGGATCAGTTGGGGTCGATGCGGGGTGACATGGCGTCGATGCGGGGTGACATGCGGTGGCTGTTAGAGAGCGAGAATGAGAGACGACGAGCAGCTGGTTTGGAGCCGCGTCCACTTCCAGATTGGGCGTCTAGCAGTCAGCATGGTGGGGCGTCCACCAGTCAGCCGGGTGGGTCGGATCAGCCGGGTGGGTCGGATCAGCCGGGTGGGTCGGGTTAGACGGGTGGGTTATATTTCTTGGGAATCGTACATTTTGAACTCATAGTTTATGTAAATTTTTGGAATATTTATGTTTATTTATGCTTTATTGTTCGTTTTGAATGTTTATGTAAATTTTTGGAATATTTATGCTTATTTATGGTTTATTGTTCGTATTTTGGTTTCGTTTAGTTCGGCAACATAAACGACTTTCGTTCATATTCATATACACAATTATATTAAAAAGATCATATTATACAAATAAAAAAAAACATTTATAAAAAACCAAACATTTATAAAAAATCAAACATCTATAAAAACCAAACATTCAAACCCATTTTAAACATCCACACTACACTTACACTTATAAAAAAACCAAATAATCATCACCTAATCATTGCCAATGATTACTAATGATTGGATTGGATTTAAACCATTAGACGGGCCGTCTGGGCCTGGACAGCCCGTCCTTATGCCTGTAGACGGGCCGTCTGGGCCTCGACAGCCCGTCCTTTTGCCTTTTTGGCCCTCCACGGGCTGTCCAGGCCTCGACGACCCGTGGAGGGGTTGTGCAAATAAAAACCCTAGTTGTGCAAATAACTGGACCCTTTAACAAACCACCACCATTTGGACACCACCGGACAACAACCATATAACATCGCATCACACTTTCACCTTTACCTATAACCTTTCTTGTCACCATCCAAACCATCGACCTTCACAACCATAGACCACGACCTTCACAAACATCTTGTATAGACCCATTTGCTCACCGCATCTGTGTTTTTTTAGCAAACGAAGCCATCCATCCGTATGTGTGTCTACCGTGATAAACCTTGAACCAGCGTGACCCCTTTTCTATCTAAATGCGTTAGTCGCGTCCATCTACAACATGCGAAATAGCCATGGACATCAATGTATATGTTACTTTAACCATTGCACTGCTATAACACACACCGATGAACATCGAAAAGGAATCTAAAGGCCTGTTTTCTATCATTTTAATCGGTCGCTTAACAACCTATTAGTTGAGAGGTTAAACCGGTTGGTCTTAAATGTTTACGTAGCCACTGAAATAATATATATATATATATATATATATATATATATTATATGATTGCTATCAAAGAGTACTTTTGAAAGATACGTGATATGTATGTATTATACAGTTTTATAAATGAAAGATTAGTTTTTGTTTACTAAAGTTTTCAAATGTACTCATATGAATATTAGATGAATCAATTATTTTATTTAAACAAGTGTTAATGTTATTCATTTAGATATATTTGTTGTTTTCGAAACATTTAAAATAAACCTTAGTGTTAGTTATTGTGGAAAAGAATATTGTAAGATTAAGATGGATTTTATAAACAACGATTATGCTTTATTAAAATATCTTTCAAAACCAACAAGGACTTTCAAATATGGAATTCAATAACTAAACGAACCAGATAATCAACCCAATCCATAAATTTAATCTAATGTAGAATGATAATATAGGTTCAAGCATTATTCTTTGATTCTCGTCAAATTCTTGCAAGTTCATCGTCACGATCAAGGTGAGTTTACATAGCCCATTTTTCTATTTTACATTTTGGGGTGAAACATGTTTAAACTTTTTATACACTATCATTTACTCATTCTTACATTGTTGAAACTTGTGATTTAATTTGTTAGGACAAAGAGGATTGGTGAAACCACTTTTGTAAACCTTAGTCTAATTCACTTCTGTCATTTTTGGCTAAGTATAGAAGTACTGAATAGAAGACAAGAAACTGCTGATTAGAAGATATGAAGAAGTGCTGAAGTTGCAGAAGTTCTGAAGTCCAAACCAGACAAGTTCACTTCAGAAGTACTGAAGACAAAACTACTCTTCAGTAGTTGTCCTTCATCAGCACTTAGCAGAAGATATTTGCCACCGCCCTTTTGCATCAGTAGTTTATTGTTTAATATTACTTTTAGCTTTATTTGTTTCTTTCAATGTTGCAACTTGTGCAACTTGTAACTGGACTTTCTGTGCTTGCTTTTTAGGCAAGATACATGCATGTAATCGTCTATAAATAGAAGGCTTCAACCTTCTATTTTAGATATTGATTTTTAACAGAAAAATCCTTCAAACACTCTCATTGTTATATTCCATTTCTGTATTTATTGTGAATCTTGCTAAGTATCTAATTCTCATTTACAACTTAGATTCATAATAAATACTTTGTCATTTATCTTGTTTCAAACATCAAGGGGGAGTTACAACTCTGCCTTTGCATAAAAAGTGTTGCTTTAACTTATAACATTCCGCTGTGCTTATAATCTGATTTACAAGGACTTGCTAAACACTTAAGTGTCAAGATAGCAAGTTCTTACTTAACAAACAAGAGCAAACTGATCCAACAATTGGTATCAGAGCATTGGTTTATCTGATCACATATCAATCTAACAAATTGAGAATCAGACACAAGGCTCTTATTGATATTCAATAAAAAGATCAAAAGTTCACTTTTTATCAATATCCATCATTTAAAAGAGTCATCAGACAAATCTATACTCTTTAAAAATGGATCCACACAATACTGGTTCTGCCACCAAACCTGCCATGCTTGTGAGAAATGAGTACAATATATGGCAGAAAAGAATGGCACATACCTTGTCACAAACCAACACTGGTTGTTGGAGATCTGTGATATATGGTCCACACAAACCAGTAAACATAAACCTTGAAACTAAAGAAGGGATTCCTAAGGATCCCAAAGACTATACAGATGAAGATTTCCTAAAACTTGAGCTAGATGCTAAGGCATTCTCTATGTTGGCAATGGCTCTCCCAAATGAAATATACTCTGGCCTTTTACATTGTGAAAGTGCCAAAGAACTTTGGGACTGTCTTAAAGAACAGTTTGGAGGAACTGAAGAGGTGATTGCCAACACCAGAGAAATTTTGGCTCAACAATATGAAACATTTGCTTATATTAATGGGGAAACTTTGACACAACAATTTGAAAGATTTTCCTCATTAATCTCTGAGCTAAAGTTAAATGGTCAGACCTATACAACAGTATCTATGTTACATAGATTTTTAAGGTCTCTACCTGACAAATGGGAAACTTACTCCATTGTCTTAAGATCCTCACCAGATTTTAGCTCCCTCACTCTTACAAAACTCCATGGGAGATTACTCACTTTTGAAAGAGAAATCGATCAAAAGAAGAAATTACAAACTTCTGGTAAAACTGCTGATGACTACCTACCAGGTAGTACAGCACTTTTGGGACAAGATTCACCAACTTGTTCCTATGGATCTTATGACAATATTGACATAACCACTGGGATCTCATCAGAAAGATCTTTCCCAGGTTATGACAATGATGACCAAAGTCAAACTGCTGATAATCTATGTTTTATCATGGATGATTTGAAAATTTTTAGCAGTGATGACTTGGAAGAAATGGACATACTTCACCAACTGGCCATGCTAAGCATTAAAACTAACAAGTTTTATAAAAGGTCAGGAAGGAAATTTCCAGGATTGACCAGTAACACAAAAATTGGTTTTGACAAATCTAAACTGAGATGTCACAAGTGTCAGAAGTTGGGACACTTTGCTAGAGAGTGTAGAAGCTCTAGCTTTAACCAATCACAATCTGGAAATAACTATAACCCCAATTATAATAGGAACAATGGAACTCAAGGGAGTGCTCATTTTGTACAGGCACAAGCTCCTCAACAGCAATATATGCCTCAAGTACAATATGTTCAAGTGCCTGCTCAACAGATGCAGAGCCAACAATCAATCCCTCCCTTTCCAGCTGCTCAACTTCCTCCACAGCCTCAACAACCCCCTCAACAAAGCCTCTTTACCTCGGGGTATGTTGACTGGAGCAATCTCCCATATGACACCACAGAGTGTAATCCTGATGCAGACAACAAAGTGTTTGACATCAACTGGGGAGAACCAGACAATGGCAGAAAGAACTTTGCCTTAATGGCATTTGAAGGCTGTACCTCAAAATCTGCATTGTCTCAGGTATCAAAAGAATCTTTGACAAAACTATGTTCAAACTCTTGCAAAGAAACTTTTGCTCTCATAAGAGAGACAAACGTGCACCTACAAGGCAAAGCCAATGATTTAGAAAGAAAATACACACAGATAAAATGTGATTTGGAAAGAAAACTGTGTGCTAAAACAAAAGAGGTTTCTAAATTAACTGACTCTGCCATTGAAACCCAAGCACAAATCAAAATGATGCTAAATGACCTGGGAGATGTCAGACAAGAGCTTGCTGACACCAGGATCACTTGTGAAAAATGGGTTGAATCTTGTAGGGGGTATCAACTACTGCTAAATAAACAAAGTGCTTCAAATGTGAAGTTTGGCATAGGATACCATCATGTTGAAACACCAACAGATTTTTCTCCCAAAACTACTGAAGATGGGAGAAGAATTGTTTCAAATGAAACTTCTGAAGGGAAAGAATGCACATCTTTCCATGAAAACTTTCTAAACAGAAATCCTGGCATTTTTAAGGAAAGTACTTCAGAAGTATTTACAAAAACTGACAATAAGCCATCAGTAGTTTCATCTACTTCAGGAGTTGAGATCCTGAAAACTACTGATGAGCAAAATCTTTTCACAACTGTCAGAAATTTGCCTTCAGAACAAAAACAGAAGGCAAAAGCATGTGAAATTTGTGGCCTGTTCAACCACAAAACTGAATTTTGTAGATACAGAAAAGGAATTCAGTTCAATCAAAAATTTAAACAACAGGTTGTGGGAAATCAAATCAGAAATGATTATGAAAAAATCTTTAAACCCAAGAAACAACAACCTGAAAACACCTTTTCTCAGAAAAAGATAAAATCTCAACCAAAATCTTTTTCTCAAAATTCCTTGTCAGTAGTTAGACCAGATTCATCAGCAGTTTCACAAACTGCTGAGATTCAAAATCTAAAAAACATGGTAGAACTACTGATGACCAAGGTTGATGGTGGTCCTAAAAAGGATACCACCATAGTTCTTCATGAAAAATCCATTGCCAAAAAGACATGGATTTCTCAACCTGGTCAAGAACAAACTGTAACTGTTCTCAAGAGCAAACCCAAAGCCAAACAGGCTTGGGTTTCCAAATCTAACTAATTTGCTTTGATGTGCAGAGAGTTTCCAGGGGCTTAAACAGCATATGGTATGTTGATAGTGGAGGCTCTATGCACATGACTGGATGCAGATACCTGATAAACAACTTTATCAGCCAAAGAGAAGGATCTGTGTCCTTTGGGAACAATGCCAAGGGATATGTGCTAGGACATGGCAATGTCTCCTCTGGCAAAATACAGTTTGACAAGGTCAATCTGGTGGAGAACCTTGAATACAACTTGCTGAGTGTGTCACAAATGTGTGATAAAGGATATTCTTCCTTTTTCACAAAGACAGCTTGCAAGATCATCTCACCAGAAGGCCAGAAGTTGATTGAGAAGATTATAGAAGATCATACTTTGCTGATTGCCAAAAGATGTGGCAATGTCTATGCAGTGGACATTGAAAAAGACAAAGTATTGAACAACACTGCCTGTTTCTTCTCAAGGGCATCAACTTCAGAAACAGATCTCTGGCACAGGAGACTTGGCCATGTGAACTTTAAAACCATAAATAAAGTCACAAAAATGGGCTTGGTCAGAGGTCTACCTTTGAAAGTATACCAGTGTCAAGAACACTGTGTATCCTGTTTAAAGGGAAAACAGCATAAGTCCTCTTATAAGTCTATTGAAGAATCAAAAACAACTGCATGTCTTCAACTACTCCATATGGACTTATTTGGGCCTGTCAAGATCATGAGCCTTGGTAAAAAGAAGTACTGCTTAGTCATCATTGATGACTACTCAAGATTCACATGGGTATTCTTCTTATTTTCCAAGGATGAGGCTGCTGAAATCATCAAGTTCTTCATTCTACAAGTAGAGAAACAATATTCTCTATCTGTCAAAACCATTAGAAGTGACAATGGGACAGAGTTCAGGAACAAAACTCTGGATGAATTCTGTTTGTCTAAAGGGATTATTAGACAATACAGTGTTCCCAGAACTCCTGAACAAAATGGTGTAGTAGAAAGGAAGAACAGAACATTGATAGAAGGAGCAAGAACAATGTTAGCTGATTCTGGACTGCCATTGTACTTTTGGGCAGAAGCAGTTAACACAGCATGTTATGTTCAGAATAGAGTTCTTGTGGTCAAGAGACATTCCAAGACTGCCTATGAAGTTCTTCATGGCATGAAGCCCCTTATCTCATTTTTCAGGGCTTTTGGGTGTCAATGTTTCATCTTGAACATCAAGGAATCTATCTCAAAGTTTGCTGCCAAAGTTGACTCAGGTTACTTTCTTGGTTACTCTTCAACTAGAAAAGCCTACAAGGTTTTTAATTCTCACACCAAGATAGTAGAAGAAACATTGAATGTCAAGTTCAATGAGTCAAAACACACTCTTATTCCAGCACATCCTGCTGAACTCTTTGACCTTGACAACTTTCACTTTGGACCTGAAAAGGCTGTTACTTCTTCCAAACCTACTTATTATGGTGATCAAAGGTTTGAAGATGAGGATCCTGCACCATGGACTCCTCAAACAGTCATTAAGTCAACTACAACACCATCAGAAGTTTTCCAAACTTCTGATCAAACAAATACTGAAGGCCAAACTCAAACATCTGCTTCAACACCTGCAACTGCTGAAGAAGCTGCAACTGCTGAACCAGATATCATAGACCTCAGTAGTTTGTTTGAAGAACCAGAGCCACCTACACCTGTCAGTGGTTTACAACAACTGATTGAACACAGAGATCATCCACTTGATCAAATCATGGGTGATATAGCTACAGGTGTTCTGACCAGAAACCAGCTCTCCAACTTTTGCCTATTCTCAGCCTTTATTTCTCAGTTGGAACCAAAGAAGTACCAGGAAGCCCTCAAAGACAACAATTGGGTGCAGGCTATGCAAGATGAACTACTACAGTTCAACAAGCAACAGGTCTGGGAAATCTGTCCCTTACCTCAAAACAAGCAACCAATTGGTACAAGATGGGTTTTCAGGAACAAACAAGATGAAGCTGGTATGATAATCAAGAACAAGGCAAGACTGGTAGTTCAAGGGTACTCTCAAGAAGAGGGAATTGACTATGATGAAACCTTTGCTCCAGTTGCAAGGCTTGAGGCCATCAGGTTATTTCTGGCCTATGCCATTTCCAACAAAATAAAAGTTTATCAAATGGATGTGAAAAGTGCATTTTTATATGGTAAAATCAAGGAGGAAGTGTATGTCTGTCAGCCACCTGGGTTTGAGGATCCTTCTCATCCTGAGTGGGTGTACAGACTGGATAAAGCTCTATATGGGCTCAAACAGGCTCCAAGAGCCTGGTATGATACACTCTCCACCTTTTTACTCAAAAATAACTTTACAAGAGGTGCCATTGATAAAACACTTTTCATTAAACATGTTGGAAATCATGTCTTACTTGTTCAAATTTATGTTGATGATATCATCTTTGGTTCAACAAACACAAAATTGTGTGATGATTTTAAGAAACTCATGCAATCAAAATTTGAGATGAGTACCATGGGAGAACTGCAGTACTTTCTAGGACTGCAGATCAAACAACAAACAAATGGAACTTTTATACATCAATCAAAATATGTTAAAGAATTATTGAACAAATTTTCTTTAAATGACTGTAAATCATGTTCCACTCCCATGACACCTATCACACAAGTTGAACCAGATGATCAAGGAAAACAGGTTGATCAAACCATGTACAGATGCATGATAGGTTCCCTTTTATACTTAACTGCTTCTAGACCAGATATTATGTTTTCAACATGTGTCTGTGCTAGATATCAATCAGCACCAAGGGAATCACAACTTATTGCAGTCAAAAGAATTTTTAGATATCTGAAAGGAACTCCAACGCTGGGAATCTGGTATCCTGCTTCAAGCAATACCAAGTTATCAGCATTTTCAGATAGTGACTATGCAGGGTGTAAGATGACAAGAAAGTCAACATCTGGTGGTTGTCAATTCCTGGGTAACTGTCTAGTGTCCTGGCAATCAAAGAAGCAAACATCTGTTGCAACTTCAACTGCTGAAGCTGAATACATTGCAGCTGCAAGTTGTACATCACAGATACAATGGCTCCAATATCAACTTCTTGATTATGGAATCAAAGAGACCAAGACACCTTTGTTTGTAGACAGCAAATCTGCCATTAGCATCATTCAAAATCCGGTACAGTTCTCAAAAACTAAACATATTGAGATCAGGTACCATTTCATAAGAGATTGCTATGAAAAAGGCAAGATTGAGGTGAAGCATGTAGCAACAGCTAATCAGATAGCTGACATCTTCACTAAGCCCCTTGACACATCAACATTTCAGAAGTTAGTTTCCATGCTTGGAATGCTAAATTTGTAAGTGTTTATTTTATTTTTTTTCTGCATATCAGTTAGAATCCAAGTTAACACTTGATTCTACCCAACTCTACAGCAAACTTCTACATCAATCACTACTGATATGCATCAAAATTTTTCTTTTTCCTTTTTCCATCCTTGATTCCATCCTGTTTACCATGGTGGAATCAAAATGAAAAATTTATTTTTCCTTTTTCCACCCCTGATTCCATCCTGTTTACCTTGGTGGATTTCAGGTTAACCATTTCCATCTTTTTTTTGGTTTTCACTTACAAATGTCAAAAGTCTGAAACAAAACTTCTGAAAAACAAAAACAGTTTGAGAGAAACTACTGATGAACAAAAATCATCAGTATAGGGATAACTTTCTGAAAAAGTGTGTAACTTCTGATAAAATAAAATTCAGAAGTTATGAATAAAGTATTTATGAAAACATTTCTCATCAGATGTTAAAACTGCTGAAGAGAAAATGGGAACTACTGATGAAGTAATCCTTCATCAGCAGTTTAAGTCAAAAGGGCAAATCTGACTTTTCCCATCATCAGAGGTTTGACCTAATAAGTTTAAAACCTCTGATAAAGAGATTTTTAACCAAAGGCGGTTTTAAAACTTCTATTAAAGAAGATTCAAGCGGTTAAAACTTCTAATAAATACCTTTTTCACACACTTATCCTTTTAAACTCACAAAATATCCCTCCTTCTCTCTCAAAACTCTCTCAAAACCTATACCTGAAAATTCACTGTTCGATTAAACACCCAAACCACAATGGCTCTAGTTCTAAAACAGGGACACAATCAAAGAGCTTTTCTTGAAAAACAAGAAGGCTGGTCCCAATACGATGAGATCATTGATCTTGTCGTCAAATCCCAATACTTTACTGCTCTCACAATTAACCCACCAATTCACACTGAAACTCTGAATGAGTTCTGGGCAAATGCTGAGACGGTTACAATGGGTGGTGAGGTCATTTCCCTCAACTCAAAGATAAAAGGGAAACAACTGACCATCACACCGGCCACACTAGCAACAAGACTGGGTCTGGATGATGTAGCTGCCCCTGACCATGTTGCTAACAAAGATATTCATCTAACCATGACTGAGTGTGGTTATCAAGGTACTCTCTCCCATGCAACAATATTCAAAAAATATTTTGAACCAAAATACAAACTTTTGTTTCATTATATAATTATGTGTTTGAGTCCAAAAACAGGGTCATATGACCAGATGCCCTCCACTTTTCAACCAATATTTCATTCCATTGTGAATGAAACCAAATTCAGGGCATCAAAACTGTTTTTCCATGAGTTGGTGTTACATCACAATAATACCAAGAAAAAGTTTTTGTTGTACCCAAGGTTCATTATGCAATGCATAATAGGGGAACTGGGTAATGAGGTGCTTGTGGGAAAAATTTCAACTTTAAACCCTTTAACATCACAAGCATACTCAAGACTGAACAAACCGGCTGCCTGGCCAGAAGATGATCAGGGAGTACAACAACAAGTCCCCCTGAAGCCCACATCTTCCACACCCACACCACCAAAAGCCAAAAAGCCCAAGCCAACAAAAACTGTAACCCACCAACCCAAAAGAAAAGCTGTTCAGGAGGTTGAGATGCCTGAACATACTCTTGAGCATTCTGCTCTTCAAACTGTTGAGACTGAAACACCCTCTCAGTCTCATCCATCTCAAACCCCACCAAGAGCACCCATATCTGTTCATTTCAAAAGAAAAGGACTTAGAAAAACATATCAAACACACTCTTCTTTTGAAACTGCTGAACAACAAACTATTGCCCAAACTACTGAACCTTCCCCACAAATTTCTGAACAAGAGGCAATTGAAATTGCCAAACTTCTCTCTGGGCTAAGAGAGAATGTCCCATCTGATCATGTCAGTCCCCATCAACCACAACAAACAGGGGACATAACTACTACTTTAGACATGGATGTGGACATCATTAGCCCTATCCCAAGAGATGAGGGTGGACCAGAGTCTTTAAGCCCAAATTTAGAGACTCTTGGGGCATCTGAGGCTGCTACTACTCAGTTACCACCCAGTGGTGGATCTGAGGACAGAAGTAACATAGCTAAGACCTCAGATGTGGCAACTACTGATGAAGGCTTAATGCCTGAGGTAGGAAATCCTCAGTACCAAGAATCAGAGGTTCATGAGAGAACTGAGTTGGGCTCAGCTCATGATTTAACTGAGACAGTCCTCTCTGAGGGCAACATCAGGGATACAGATGATTCCATTAATTTGGATGATGTTTCAAAAACTCCAACTACTGAATTGACGGCACTTTCTGAAGGTCCTGCTGCAAAGGTATCCAGGCTCAAGAAGCCAGTCACCTCTGCACAGGTTAAAGTCCACTCAATCCCTAAAACCCCTAGAGTGGCATCCTCTGTACAACATGAGGATCACCCAAAAACACCCCCTTCACAGCAAATGCCTACCCAATTCCCTGGGCAAACAAGCATAGACCTGAACCAGCTATGCAGCCCAGAGGGTCCCCTATACCACATGATGAATACACTCATCAGAAATCACTTCCAAACATATACAGCTGACTTGGAGCTGTCAATCAAGAATCAATTTGGAGTGATTAAAACCAAGATGAACGATCTGTCGAACAAAATAGACTACAACAGCCAGCAGATTGCTCATCTTCAAGGACACTTCTCCCAACCCTCTGCTTCAAGGGTTAGAATTGATGAATCCAAAAAGGGGGAGAAGATCAGGGAACCTAAGGAGTCATTCCAAGCCAGAATAAAGGCACGAGTGGCACTCCTTGAAAGAGATCAGAAAGATCAGGCCAGGAAAGAAAAATTGGCCAAACAGTTTGGTGTCTCTATTGAAGAAATTGAAGCTGCTGAGAAAGAAGATGAGACCCAAAGTTCTGATGATTCCCTAAGGTGTAATGAAGAAACTTCTGATGACCAAACTTCTGATGAAGAATCAGAAAGTACTGAAGACAATCCTTCAGTAGCTGACAAACCATCAGCAGTTGTCAGCACATCAGAAGTCAACACTTCCCAACCTCAAACAACTGAACCTTCCAGAACCACTGTTCCCACTCAACCAACATCTGATCCCATCAGGCCTACATCTGTTACAACAATGACTGTATTAAACCCTTCTCCCATCTCTCATTCAGCTGAACTATTAGAGAAGAGTTTAATTGCAGCCAACAAGAAGGCCAGAGAAGATCAGATTTGGAAATCTCTGGAAGAAAGGGATGATTTGGACTTAAGCCATGAAGAAAAACTTCAGGCTTATGCAGCTGAACTACAAAGGCAGGCTAGCCTTGATGAGATTGCTGAACAGGATAAAAGACAACAACTGGTGTCTTATATCACCAAGAACAGCAAGACTAAAGCCTTTACACTCAAAGGACTCTCTATGCAAGAGCTGACAGGAAGAGCACAACTGCTTGCAGACAAAATGGCCACAAGCAAAGATGGAAAGGCCAAGAGAGCCCAGATAATAGAAGAGCTAGTAGCAGAAGGATATGGTTCAAAAGCCTCTGTATCCAGATGGAAAGAAGAAAGACTAATGGATACATATAGAAAATACTTGGCTGCCAAGGCTGCAAATCCTGAGAAGTTTCAAACTGCTGATCCTTCAAGATCAGTAGTTAGAACTTCTGGTGCATCTAGAAGATCTGCTGCACAGAAGAAGAAGGCAGAGGACAATGTCAAAACTGATTTCAAAATGGTACTACTTGAGGGAAGCTCAATAGTCCATTCAGATTTTGACATTGAGGAGAAACCTCTGTTAACACAGTTCAGGGATCCTTCCACTTTTGCTTATCAAATACAAAAAACAATCACAGAAAAGATGCATACCAAAGTAGTGACTGAACACCATCTCCCAACTGTTCAGATGCCTGGTATGCAACAACATCAACAAGGAAGAGAATCCCACCTGAGGCTATCTGAAACTGAAGACATCCAGCACTCAGGACCATCAACCCAAGGGACAAGTCTGGTTCCCTATTCTTCTGACTTTAACAAGTCAAAGATCCCTATCATCAGATGGTCACTTACTGATAACAACTCAGTACTGTTGACAAGAAGAGACTTCTCAAGCAGGGCTTACAAGAAGATCAGTGATCTGAAGAAACTGTCAACACAAGACCTGCTCACAATTCAACATCTAGACCCACAGAGAGGATCTCTGTCTGATGATCTGTACAACCAGCTCAAGAACACCATGTACAAAGAGATATGGAAGATTGTTCAAGACAGAAGAAACACATAAGGAATTAGTAAGGTTTTGGCTTCATCAATCCAGGGGGAGATTGTTAGGACAAAGAGGATTGGTGAAACCACTTTTGTAAACCTTAGTCTAATTCACTTCTGTCATTTTTGGCTAAGTATAGAAGTACTGAATAGAAGACAAGAAACTGCTGATTAGAAGATATGAAGAAGTGCTGAAGTTGCAGAAGTTCTGAAGTCCAAACCAGACAAGTTCACTTCAGAAGTACTGAAGACAAAACTACTCTTCAGTAGTTGTCCTTCATCAGCACTTAGCAGAAGATATTTGCCACCGCCCTTTTGCATCAGTAGTTTATTGTTTAATATTACTTTTAGCTTTATTTGTTTCTTTCAATGTTGCAACTTGTGCAACTTGTAACTGGACTTTCTGTGCTTGCTTTTTAGGCAAGATACATGCATGTAATCGTCTATAAATAGAAGGCTTCAACCTTCTATTTTAGATATTGATTTTTAACAGAAAAATCCTTCAAACACTCTCATTGTTATATTCCATTTCTGTATTTATTGTGAATCTTGCTAAGTATCTAATTCTCATTTACAACTTAGATTCATAATAAATACTTTGTCATTTATCTTGTTTCAAACATCAAGGGGGAGTTACAACTCTGCCTTTGCATAAAAAGTGTTGCTTTAACTTATAACATTCCGCTGTGCTTATAATCTGATTTACAAGGACTTGCTAAACACTTAAGTGTCAAGATAGCAAGTTCTTACTTAACAAACAAGAGCAAACTGATCCAACATAATTACACTATCATTTACTCATTCTATCATTTGACTGTAACAAAAAGACACAGTACAATCATTAACATTGATCAAGCCACCTGTTTAAATTATAGCGCTATAGGTCTGACAAACCCATCCCCCCGCATAAATTCAGGGATGATCGAAAACAGTTACACTTTTACTAACTTGCGAGTTAGGTCTCAGTCGACACAAGGTTTGATTGTACAAAAGACGCATTGTTACATGTCGGACTCATATTCTATCATTACTCATTATTATGCTTCAACTATGATTGCTATACAACATATTGTTTTCAACTATATGCAAAACCTATGGATTCTCACCTTTATAGTTGACCCCCCATCTTTCCAACTTAACATGTTTCAGGTTTTTACGTGCTTTTGGAAGTTGTACAAGTCTTGGATCACATAGGAGCTTTGGATCTAGTTATGTAAATCAAGTTGATGTATTTATTAAATTGTATGACAAACTGTAAATTGTTTAGTAATATTCAACTTCCATTTAGTACCATGAGCTATTGAACAATCATCACTATGTGACACCTCGATGTTTCCGCCATCGGTTGGGGTGTTACACTTGTTGGTGCAGGTAATGCTTTCAACCAGCAACCACCTCCTCCACCACCTTCTCATATGCAGCCAATGTGTACTTTCAAGGCTTTCATGGATTATAAGCCTTATAGCTTTAGTGGGACCGAGGGAGCAATGGGACTGCTCAGGTGGATGGAGAAGATTGAGTTTGTCTTTGCTATGTGTAATTGTCCTTCTGTGGATCATGTGAAGTATGCTTTAGGTACCTTGGAGGGTCCTGCTCTGACATGGTGGAATTCTACTACCCAGACTCTTGGCTTGGGCGAAGCCAATGCTATGCCATGGGGAGATTTGTTCATAGTCTGCAATGTGAATACTGCCCTCGGGATGAGGTGCATTAGTTGGAACATGAGCTGTGGAATCTTAAGATGGTGGGGTCCGAGATTGAGGAGTATACAACCAAGCATCATGAGTTAGTAGTCATATGTCCAAATTTGACTACGCATATGTACATGAGGATCGAGCACTACATTGTTGGGTTAGTGCCGGAAGTTCGTGGATTGGTGATCGGTAATGATTCTACTACATTTCAGGGTACTATTAGGTTAGCTCACAAGCTAACCAATCAGAAGGTGGAAGAAGGTGTCTTGCCTCCTAGGGGTGCAGCTCAGAAGGCCCTTGACAACAACAAGAGGAAATGGGATAGCTGTCACACCCCGCCCAGGCCGGGGCACTTACAATGACCAGTTGGCACAAACTTAAGGCGGAAACATAATCTCATTACATAACTTAAGTATTTATTACAAGCCTGAGCAATCCAAGTACATCCAGCTAAATGAAGCTCAACTATAATATGATAAAACATCTAGAGTCATCCCACACTCAGCTAGAAACTCCTAGTCCTTACATCATCAACCTGTAATACATGCTCGAGTAATAAAAATATGTCAGCACACAGCTGGTGAGTCACATAAACCGACTCATCAGTAAAACAACCACATAAACATTTTATTGATCAAGTATGAGCTCCTTGAATGTCACCATAATCATAATCCGGCCTAAGCATTATATATTCACACATATAGCCTAGATACACCCCATGAGGCTGTAAGTGTATGTCCACGCATGGAAAATATAATGATCATTATAATATATATATATAGGATTTGGATCATTTGAGAACCACCATTTAGGGTGAGAACCAAAGAACCAGTGTGAACAGGTGGCATTTTTGTAAATATGAAGGTGTCTACAAAAACCCCTTAATCAAAAAATAAAAAAAAAAATAAAAAAATTATATAACCTAAATAAATAAAAAAATAAAAAAAGTAAAAACACCAAAATGATTATTTTGCATTATTAATTCGAAAAAAAATAAAAAAAATAATAAAAAAATAAAAAAAATAAAAAAAATAAAAAAATGGCTGTTGTGACGTCATATGACGTCATCCCTGATGCACATGTGCATTTCGCTGTTATATATACAGAAATACACCGTATGCACATGTGCATTTTACTATTAAATCACACTTTTGAATGAATTGTCAATTACCATACTTAAATGATTATAAAATGGACTCGATACAGATATATAATGGGTCACAAATTATATTCAATGATCATTAAATGGACGCAAGGTGAGATATAAAATACACTCGAACTCGTCAAGTGTTTAGTCATACATATTATAACATAAATTGAAAATAAAACACTTGTATGACAACATACATGAATAAACTTGAAACACCTCTATATAAGACCTATAAAATAAGAAACGTGTACTGCATGCACATGTGCATTTCACTAATATTGTTAGATTTTTTAGTGGTTTAACTTTCGGGCATACATATATAACATGCATCATTCTTCAAATAACAAAGTTTTTATACCAATTTGTCTTTATCATACAACTACATGTAGTATCTACCAAACATATTAACTCAATAAAACAAACGATAACAAAAAAATATCCATATTACAAACCAACTATGTTAACCAGTAACCACCTACATACAAAATTCTAATTATTTCACAACCTCACGTTCACCAACATAACAAAATGTTAAACCAAACATACATTACACAAAATGTTATACAAACTTCTTTGTCTGTTTGACAATGCTCTTATTCCCAACCAATGTTGACGTGGTGTAAAGTGTGTTCGTATCGAACGCCAATTCGTTTTTTTCACAACATTTTTCTGATTTGACTTTACTGCCACCGTTTTAACACGCATTGTTTTAAATTTCTTTTTTGTATTTGCATATGCACACACATTTGTCATACAACATATTATATCATGTTCATACATAATGATGCACATGTGCATAATCAACAATATGTGTTAAATATTGCGCAAAATAACATACCATCATTATTTGCCGCTTCAATATGCTTCTGTTCGTTTGATCTCGTTTGAACCTTTCTTTTTAATTTTTTATCTGCATATAATATATTTTGTGTGCAAACATTCAACATTTAATATTTCATAATAAAAACATATATGCACATGTGCATTCTATATAAATGAACTCAATAAAATAATTACAACCTGAATCAACTTTCTGATAAACAACCGTGGCATTACCAGCTTCCGCTTCTGAAAGTTAAAACGAAACTTAATTAGTTTATGCTATATATTAAATAAATAACATAACAGATAACAAGTGAATATTAATTACATCAACACTAAATAAATAATGCCAACGTGTTTCAACTTTTTGATCAACAGTTGTGTCATTATCTTCACTTGCATCCGGTAACTTTTTTGTTCATTTCTCTCTTGATTGTAGCACAAATCTTACTTTTTTCGCTGTTTTCACCATCAGTTAATTACAAATATTAAGGAGCGCATTAGAAAATCGATATTTCAATCTGAATGCACATGTGCAACAATATTACTTTGATAATTACAACAAAACAATTTCACATGTGCAATATTATGACCTACTTAGTTATATCAATTTGTGACTTAACATTACTTTTAACATTATAAACCACGTTTTGCACATGTGCATTCACATTCTTAATGCACATATGCATTCATAACATACTTCATTCGTAACAAAACGATTGCACATGTACATTAACCTGGTCGGCTTGTCCAAATTACAATGTAAAACACAAATTATCTTCATATATAAAATATGCAAACATTTTACAAAAAAACACACTTTAAAAATAATTAATTAAACACAAAACTAAAAAACACACAATAAATCGATGTATAGAATCAGTATCATGGATTTAATGGCCTAATAACCTGCAATGAACTCTACAATATGTGAAATAATCATTTACCAACATTAGTACGTAACAAAAGAAGATCCCATCCATTAAATAAAAAATAAATCGTTGTATAAAAATATTATTATTAGTATACTATTACCAATTTAAATGTTGACTGGTCAACATTTACCAAACAAATTTGTAGTAATTCAAATAACAAACTTCAGTGATGTTAATTAACAAGTTTACTACGTTTCCTTAGTTTTGAACTAATTATCTCACTAATGATTCTCCTTTTTCTCAATTAGAACATGGAAGTGTAACCTACCTAACATTCAAACAACAAACTTCATTTGGGTATAAACAATAGCAGCAACGATTTAATGTTACTCATCATAATCAGATCAGTAACGATACATCAATACTCATTTCACATATATTGCAGATTTCAATACAACTAACAAATAGAACTATTGTTCGATTAAAGAAGATAGACCAATGAAATCACCTGTGGATTGTGAATGGTGGGTGACGGACGACGGACGGATGACTACGGACGGTGGACGGTGACGATTGACTATGGAATATGGTATTACACGGCGGATTTCGACGGTGGATCATGACGGTTATTGAAGGTGTAGATCTAGGGTTTTTTGAATTGAATATGTTGTCTCCTATTACTGATTTGTTTTATTTATGTGTAAACCGGGTCAAATTTTACCTAAAAATATTCATATAACTATGACCATGGGTTGTTATTTAATTAGCCTATTTATTTACAATAATGCCATCAGTTCACACTGGTTCTTTGGTTCTCTCCCTAAAGTTGGTTCTCGTATGATCCCTACCCTATATATATATATATATATATATATATATATATATATATATATATATATATATATATATATATAATACCCTGTATGCCACACCTATGGTTCGATGCATATACATGATCAATTACCCCCAAAACGATTTTATGAGCAAGTATCACGTTTTGAAAATAGTTTAAGTAACTCACCTCTTCTTCTATTTATGTTTTGTCTAATTTATCCGAACTTGATTCCCTTAGGTATAGCAACTCCAAATCAAACCAGACAGAAAATGCTTGCAAACACCTCTACTGATGAACTAGCATTTATAGTTATAGAACCTTTATGTACCGACTTCTTTAAGTCGGTTTATTACCGACTTGTTTAGTCGGTTTATACTTTGCCTCATAAAAAATCTTCACCTTGTCACACTTTTACACACACACGTGCACAGCTTCTAACATTCTAATTATATATATATATATATATATATATATATATATATATATATATATATATATATATATATAGAGAGAGAGAGAGAGAGAGAGAGAGGAGGGATAATTTGAAAACCCTCCCCACTTGTGAAAACCCATGAAACCCCAATCACAACCATCCATTCTTTGTGATCTAGGGTCAAGATTTTATGTTGCTTTTGATGTAAATTAAAGATACATTTTCAAGCTTTAAAGGGTAGTATCGTCCAACCAAAATATATCATGCTTCTATGTGTTCAAATTGCACTGACACATTTCAGTCTTTAAGTACATTTTTTATTCTCTCTCCTCTATCCACTCTCCTCTCTATCTCTCTTCTCTCCTCTCTCACTATAGATTCATGTTTTTATCTTAAGAAAATTCAAATTTTAACAAACACATTGATGTTATCAGGTTTCAAGCATACAGTAACAGATGTTTTTTGTAACATGTTCGATAAATATATGTTTAAGCCTCAAAGTAACTTATCTCACCAAAAACATATAATAAAATATAACCCAATAAAAAAAAATATGTTTTCACAACTTATCTCACTAAAAAATTATAACCCAACAACAAAAACATATGTTTTCACAAAACTTATCTCACTAAAAAAAATCAAATTATAAATCCAAACAAAAAAAACATGTGTTTTTTAGATGAAAAAACAAATTTAATATAAAAAAACTGACAACTAAAAAATATATGCTTTGACCAAGTATTCAATATATCAAAATAAAAAAATAAAAAAAGATTTTCAAAAAATTTGACAAAGAACAACTTGTACCACCACCACCAACGTTTCCATCATCAAAATCACCAAAACCATCTCCCACCTTCATACCTTCAATTAAAACCTAGATCTCGTACCACCCTCTGTTCTGATCAGATCTGAAACAACACCACCGTACCACTCGCATCTGGACATAGATTGGCAATAAGTTGTTGCGATATTATAGAAAGGGAAACAAAATTAAACATAATTTCACTGACAGAGGTTTTTTTTTTTTAAAAAAAAAAGTTTAGATAATTGTATACATAGAATATTCCGAAAATGTAGAAAATGACTTTCAATGATCTGTGTTTTCATATCAAAACACATGTTGGCTGTTTAGCCCCACACACATGACACATATATATGTAAATGAAATATAATATTTTAGCTAAAACATTAAAAAAAGATATGAATCACAAAAATCTTGAGTTATGGTTGGTTTGGCTAAAAAAAAAGAAAAAGAAAAAAAAAAGAAATAAGATGAAGAGTGAAGACAGATCGTGGTGTAGGATGTGTTTGTGTGTTTGTATATTGTTTTTATATATTATTCTCATGAGTTTAGTCAAAGAAGAAAGAAAAAGAAAAGTAGGAGGTGAGAGAGAGATTTGGAAGTATTTGGAAGGATTTAGGTGTATAAATGAGAGAGAGAAAGAGATGGTGTCAGACTAGATTACACACTAACAAAACATCAGAAAATATATGTTACCAAAATGCCCTTTGATAAAAAAGAAGAAAGGCATACGTGGAGCAATGTTGGCCATTCAATGGGGTTTTCTTGGTTTGCTCAAGTGGAGGTGGTTTTCAATCTATAATTGCCCTATATATATATATATATATATACACATATATATAATTAACTAATTAATTAATTTAGTTGCTTCACCCGTTTTTCTCGTATCACTTTTAAACTATAACTTTGTATAAAATTCCGAATATATTGGTAAGACGAGCTAATCTTTATCTACGTGTCCACCTAAGTTTCATTAAAAATGGAGTAGGGTCAAATATAATATAATATATTATCTTATTACTAAATTGTCTCCTCTAATACTAATTACTCGCCTGGATCTCATATCTCAAACAATCATGCTATCCGTCACTTACTCGTTAACTAATTTTAAAGACACTAGTAACCATCTCATATGTTGTTACTCTTGCTTTAACGATCATGGTCCCGTTTCACTCACAAATAATTATGAACCAAGACATTTTATTTATGTATAACAAAAAAAAAAAAAAAAAAAAAAAAAAAAAAAAAACAGGATGCTACAAATATACCCCCATTAAATTAGGTTTCGTCCTCGAAACCTGTTAACTTCGAACAAATGAGATGAGGACCCATTCTTCTCATCATCACTTTCTATGTAGTATTTTATCATTTTTATGTTCCCATATTCTAACACTTGTTTTATCGTTTTATGACATAACTGCTTTATCAGTTATTTCATATAAGATTCCATGTCTAAATAGACTATAGCATATTTCAGTCCAGAAGACGGGCTTCTACATTTCTTACCATATAAGGATTCATATGGTGTTGCCATAATATTGGTGTGGTAGCTATTATTGTACGAAGGTTTGATTAATGCTAAATGATCGTCCTTACTACTAACTAAAGTTTATTATGTATGCACGTAGTATACCTTTGAAGGCTGGATTGGTGCAGTCATTTTTTTTCCGTTAGTCTGGGTGTCATATGCCCCACTTAGATATATTTGAGTTCCTCACTTTTTCTAGAGACCTTGCCCGAGTCTTAAAGAAAACAAATCTCTCTCTCTTGAATATAGCTCTTGTAAGCACATCGTGTCATAAGACTATCTATTAGGTATAAGGCTTGACTTACATTTCATTTGTCCTCAATAATAGGTAAAGTGCTTAGATTTGACGAACCTACTAATTATTACTTAAATAGCATTGTGCTCACGACTCGCCCTTGGAAGCTTAGAAACAAAGTCCATTATTATCATCTGTTAGGATCTGAGTTTGATTATTTTTATTGTTTAAGTAAAGATGTGATAAACGAAGTGAATTATAAATGGAAAGTGCAGCGGAATGATAAACTATAAATCAAAACACGAGAATAAATGTTTTTTTAATCGAATGCTTTCAATTATCAAATGATTACAAAGATTGTACAAATACTCCCCCTCAGCATGATCACTCTGTGATTGTTTGTCTGAGAGAATGTTTCGAGTGATGAATAGAACAGTACAAGCACTGTTCTATTTATAGACACATCTAAACCATTGATGATCTAAGCTGACGTCACCTAAGACAGTGACCTCTAACAAAATAACAAACATAAAACATCTGTTATATACAAACTACTGTTACATTGAAAAACTCTGAAAGGTAAACTGCTGTTGAGTAAACTCTGATGGTCTTGTATCATCTGTTGGAGCCTAAGTGTTGTTGGCTTCCAACATACCTTTAGTCTTCAGCACTTTGATTAGCAGTTGTTCTTCATCAGACCTTTGGTCAGCAGTTGTTCTCTAGCAGTTGTTCTCTAGCAGTTGTTATCCAACAGTCCTTTGTAGCAGCAGTTGTTCCAACAGTTGTTAAGGTACAACAGATGTTAGGGTCAGCAGCCTTTTGGGAGAAGTATCTTGTAAATGCTGTTTATTTCTAAGGATCAACTGAGTAGTATATTTTGGCTTTCCAATCATCTGTTCTTCTCCAGGTCAACAAACCCAACAATCCCCCCCTAGAACAGATGATGCCAAAACTAAGCTTTATTCTTGATCTTTATTTCCTCATCAGACTTTCTCTGATTTGACCTTTGAATTGTAACTCAAAGTTCAATGAGAAGAGGTCTTCTACATCTCTTTCAAGCTCAAGGTTCAGCAGTGTTTGGAGGTCATCTGCACACAGGCCATATGCATCATCCATACTAAACTTTTGAGCTTCTCCATCTGATCTGAGCAGAGTCAATTCATGGGTGTCTTTGTTGACCTTCCATTTTAGAATTTTTGAATTAGAGGATTTGCTGAGATGCATTTTTATTCTGGATGAGTTTGGTGATGGAAGTCTCCCAATGAGTCTTCTGAGTTCTTCAGTAGTGGGATCAGCGAAATAGTGTATTTGATTGTAGAGGACCTCCTTTATAAAAGTATCAGCAAACTTCTTCTGATCTTCTTCAGACATTTCTTTCTTCTTTTTGAACTGTCTTCTTGCAGCAGCAGATAGATCAGAAGTGTCAAGTAGGCTGTCTAATGTAAAAGCCTGTTGAGGTCTCTTCATCATTGGTTCACCAGAGTAGACAGGTTTTCTAGGCAATGTAGGGTCTTTCTTCCTGTTTTCTTCCAACTTCTTGTAAGTTTCAACCAGCCTCAGCTCTGACTATTTAGCAACAGACCTCATCTCCCCATACTTTGCAGCCACAATTTCTTGTCTCATTCTCTTGAACTTCAAGGCTCTGGCTGGATCTCTGCCTTTCCTAAAGTCAGGGGCAGAGACCTTAGTTAGGGGATTCTTGGCCATGTCCTCAATTCTTATGAGTTCTTCTCTGAGAGCATGAGTGGTCCAGCCTGCAAACTGTTTTCTATTTGCTTTGTAGGGCATGGTTGCCAAGATTTGTTCAAGAAGTGATTCCCTAACCACCCTTTCCATGTCACTGTTGAGAGGCATGGTTGACATGGAGTTGCTCAGGGTCTTAGCAAAGTCTTCAATCCTTCTCAATTTGCTAAGTTCTGCTGAATGGATGCCCTGAGCAGTCCTGTCATCTTTCCCTTTACATCTCTCTTTGATGATATAATCTGCCTGTTCAGTTTTGTATTTAAGATATGTGTCTAAGTTCAAGGGAACATGAAAATTTGGGAGAGATGGGAAAGATCTTTTAGATGGATGTTCAGTATTATAGAAGGATTGCATTTCCCCCTTGAGTAGATCAAGCTCAAGAGGATACTGAACAACCAATGGTGTGATGGATGGTGGTGGTCTATGAGATGTGAATTATGAAGTGTGTGGTGAGAATGATGAAAGTGGAATTGCTGATATGGGTGTAGGTTGGGTGGTTGAAGTAGGAGGTGGTGATGTTTGTATATTTTTATCCTGTACCACAAAGGTAGATTTTCTCTTCCTTTTGTACAAGATTTTTGGTGATGGTGGTGTTGCAGCAGTGGTTATGTTAACATCTGTTGGCACTTTTGTAGAACCAGCAGATGTTTGGGATTTAGGTGGTAAAGTGGTTGTAGGTAGTGTATTGGTGGTTGTGGTAGTAGGTTTAGTGGTTGGTTTAGTGGTTGTAGTGGTAGGTTCAGATGTTGTAGTGGTATCAGTGGTTTTGGTGGCAGTAGTGGTTTTGGTGGCAGTTGTTTTAGCAGCAGTAGTTTTAGCAGCAAGTTTGGATGGTGGTTGTCTGACATGTTTGGCAGGCATTTTCTTCCTTTTAGAGGAACCCACATCCTCAACTTCTTGCTTTTGTTCTTTCTTTCTTTGCACCAAAGCATCTGCCTTGACTTCCAAAGTGTTAGCCCTCTTTTACTTCTCTTCAGCAGCCTTTTCAGCATTGTCATTAGCAAAGGTATCAACTTCCTTTGCTTTGCTGGTTTTGACAGTTTCAGTATCAGCAGAGGTTTGAACATTTGGTTGTTGTTGTTGTGGTGCTGTTTGGGTAGACCCTGGTTTGTTGGCAGCTGATTTTCCCTTTTGTGAGAGTGGACAACCAAAGGGATCTAACTTTGGCAATCTATCTCTGCCATTCTCCCCCTTTTTGGCATCATCAGCAGTGAATTCATCATCATCTTCATCTCTGAGAATTGTGGTAGGGGCAGAGCCAGTGGTCTTCAGCAAGTGGTCTTTAATGGCTTTAATGTCAGCTTGCGTATCTTTGTACCTAGCATCTACCATAGTTCTAATTTGAGCCATGTATGTTTCATGTGTCTGATCTGCTAGTTTTCTGTGAGCTATGATGATGGGGGAAACAGATTTCCATAGCTCAATAGCAATATCTTCTGTGGATGGTTGACTCTTGGTAAGAGTAGCCAATGATCCCAATATTGTCTTGATATCTGATTTGATATTAGCAACAGAGGTTTCTATGGATTGTAATCTGGCCGTCAATTCTTGGTATTTTAACCCATCACCTAAGTTAATAGGATCATCTGGGTTCCTACCAGTGGTAGTTGTATCTGGTGCAGTCCTAGGAGATGAGTCCAAAGGATGAGAACCAGATGCCCTTTTTTCTTGTTTCTGGAGACTTCCAACTGATTTTGGGGACACTATAGTGGCCTCATCAGTTGTTGCCTTCAAGGAAGTCTTAGCTATGTAACCACTGTCCTGTTGTGAGACAATGGTCTCTACATCAGTAGTGGCTGCTTCACTTGAAAACTCACCTAGAGTTTCATTCAACTCTAGGGGTGCAACCTCCTCTTCTACTTGTGGGATAGCTGACTGATTTTCCTCAGTCCCAGTCACTTGTTGAAGTATACTCTCATTGATGGGTGAAGGAGAGGAACTGGGATTGTTCTAAGTTTTATCAATAGCCGCAAACAGTGGTTGCATTGTTGGAAGGACATGTGATGGTGAGGGTTGGGGAGTGAAAAGAGAAGTAGCCCTAGGAGAAGGGCTGATGATCATATGGTCAAGTGACTCATATGTATCATGATGGGATTTCCTTTGGCTTACAATATGATCCTTTTGTGAGGATTCTTGAGTAGTTTGCTCAGGTTGAGATATATCCATCTGTTGCGAAGAAGTAACAATAGTGGTTTCTTGTTGCCTTTGTGTTGAAACAGGGTTTTCCTCTGGTATCTCATCTTCCAGAGGCCCCTTTTTGGTTTTAGTGGTGGTTTTTGTGGATGGACGTTTTCTTTTGGAGGTGGCTGGTGTGGGTTTCACAGCACTGGATGTAGTGCCATGATCACTAGGAGCAGTGGGCTCAACAACAGAGGTTTGGACAACAGTTGTTGTCTTAGTCCTCTTTGTTTGTGTTTTGGAAACTTTGGACACTTTTGACACTTTTTCTTGGATGGTTGAACCCAGCATTCTTGTGAAAGTTTCATCAGCTAAACTTTTCATGTTAAAAGACTCACCCTTTTTAAAATCTCTTTCTGGTAAAACCTTTTGAAGGATTACACTCAAAATTCTTGGGTAAATCAGAAAAGCATTATTAGACCCAGACTTTATGGCCTTCACATTTGATACTAAGTCCATAAACAGGCCCTGGGATAACTTGAAGTCAGAGTCTGACAACATAGCATATCCCAAGTACTGAATCCTCAATGGGATTTCATTCAAGGAAGTGGACTTAGAAGAGACACAGAGAAGGAGGGTATGAAAGAAAAATTTCATGACTGGTGGGAAAAACTTTTTGAACAGAGTTGACCCAGCCATTTGTGCATCATACCCTCTTTCCTGAAACTCTGTGTGAAGTTCAGCCTTAGGGAAAGAGCTGTTACCTGACAGGTCATTCAGTGAGAAAGTTGTGGATATCAGTTCAAGGGTAATAGCGACATTTGTATCTCCAATTTTTGAGATTATGGTTGTAGGCTTTTTGTCTCGAAGAAGAAACTCAGCGTTTAACCAAAATTTTTGAGATTATGATTGTAGGCTTTTTGTCTCGTATCACTTTTAAACTATAATGTTGTATCATTTTTCGAATATATTGGTAAGACGAGCTAATCTTTATCTACGTGCCCACCTAAGTTTCATTAAAAATTGAGTAGGGTAATATATTATCTTATTACTAAACGGTCTCCTCTAATACTAATTACTCGCCTAGATCTCATATCTCAAACAATCATGCTATCCGTCACTTGCTTTAACGGAGTGTTTTAACTGTGGTCATAATGTGCATTTTAAGCGTGATTGTCCTAAGCTGAAGCAGGGTGAGAATGGGAAGAATGGGAATGTAACGGGAACAACGGAGGCGGTGGCAAGAATACCCGTGCCTTCATCATTGGTTCGGGGAAAGCCCAACAGGATCCAGACATAGTTACCGGTACGTTTCTTCTTGATGATCGCTATGCTTCGGTTTTATTTGATTCTGGCGCCGATAAGAGTTTCATATCTGCTATATTTAATCAGTTGCTAGATATAGTACCTAGACCTTTAGAGGCGAAGTACCTGATAGAATTGGCTAACGGTAAACAAATCGAGGCTACACACATTTTTAAGGGGTGTCTCTTAGAACTTTTGGGTTTGTCCTTCTCTATTGATCTTATACCGTTTGATTTGGGTAGTTTTGACGTCATCGTGGGTACGGATTGTTTATCTTTGTATCGAGAAGAGATAGTTTGTTTTGAAAAGATTGTTCGACTTCCACTTCCTGATGGCGAGATTTTATCGATTTATGGTGAAAAGAGTGGTGTTCCTTTGAGTACCATTTCTTGTATGAAGGCCTACAAGTATCTTCGAAAGGGGTATACCGCCATTTTGGCACTTATCTTCGTATCATCTGTGGAAGAGAAGAAGATTGAAGACATTCCTGTTGTACGTGACTTTTCTGATGTATTTCCTGATGATTTTCCTTGTCTTCCACCTCAACGTCAGGTTGAGTTTCGTATTGATCTTGCACTTGGTGCAGCCCTATCGCTCGAGGCACTTATCGTCTTGCACCTCCCGAAATGCTGAAACTATCCAACCAATTACAAGAGTTATTAAAGAAAGGTTTCATTCGGCCTACTTCTTCTCCGTAGGGAGACCCTATCCTGTTTGTTAAGAACAAAGATGGAAGCCTCCGTATGTGAATCGACTATCGTGAACTCAACAAAGTGACGATCAAGAATCGCTATCCTCTTCTGCGTATCGATGACTTGTTTTTCCAGCTTCAGGGTTCCAGCTATTATTCAAAGATAGATTTGAGATTTGGGTACCAACAACTTAGAGTGCATGAAGCCGATATTCCGAAGACTTCCTTTCGAACCCGTTATGGCCATTTTGATTTCTTGGTCATGCCTTTCGGTCTCACCAATGCCCCATTTGTGTTTATGGATTTGATGAACCGTGTTTGCAAGCCTTATCTTGATAAGTCCGTCATTGTTTTTATTGATGACATCCTGATCTATTCCAAGAGTAGGGTGGACCATGAGGAACACTTGCGAATTGTCTTGGAACTCTTGCGAAGGGAACGACTCTATGCTAAGTTCTCTAAGTGTGACTTATAGTTGCGTGAAGTCCAATTCCTTGGTCATGTGGTCAATGAACTGAGAATTCATGTCGATCTTGCTAAGATAGAAGCCATCAAAGACTGGGAAGCACCTAAGACGCCATCTGAGGTGCGGAAATTCCTAGGTCTCGCAGGTTACTATCGTCTTTTTATTGAAGGATTCTCAAAGATTGCTCAACCCCTCACCTCTCTTACCCAGAAGGATTGGAAATTCGACAGGGCTGATTCGCAGGAATCGGCGTTTCAAACGCTGAAGCTTAAACTCGGTTTTGCGCCTATTTTATCACTGCCTGAGGGTACGGATGATTTTGTTGTTTATTGTGATGCTTTTATCTTGGGTCTCGGTTGCGGGTTAATGCAACGCAAAAAAGTTATGCTTCTCGTTAGCTTAAGGTTCATGAGAAGAACTATACTACCTATGATCTGGAATTGGGTGCGGTTGTTTTTGCCTTGAAAATATGGAGACATTACTTGTACGGTACCAAGTGCACCGTTTATACCGATCACAAGAGTCTCCAGCATATCTTTGGTCAGAAGAACTTGAGCATGCGACATCGTCGATGGGTCAAGCTTCTGAACGATTACGATTGTGCCATCAAGTACCATCCTGGTAAGGTGAATGTGTGGCAGACGCTTTAAGCAGGAAGGAGTCCCTTAAACCTCGTCGTGTTCAAGCCTTATAGCTTACCATCCATTCCGGGTTACCCGACCAAATTCATTCTGCACAACAAGAAACTTTGAAGGAGGAAAGCCTTAAAGCTGAAACCATGCATGGTGTCAACAAGCACCTAGAACTCGGGCCTGATGGCCTATGTTATTTCGTAGAGCGTGTTTGGGTATCGTTATTAGGTAATTTGCGGGAGCTTGTCTTGAACGAAGCTCACAAGTCCCGGTATTCCATTCACCCCGGCTCTGATAAGATGTATCAGGATTTAAAGATACTTTATTGGTGGCCGAACATGAAGGCTGACATAGCTTTGTATGTAAGTAAATGCTTGACTTGTGCTAAGGCCAAGGTGGAGTATTAGAAGCCATCTAGTTTCTGCAGCATCCTGAAATTCCCGAATGGAAGTGCGAACGAATCACTATGGAATTTGTAACCAAACTTCCCAAGTCACCAAATGGTTGTGATACCATTTGGGTGATTGTCGATCGTCTGACCAAGTCGGCATACTTCCTAGCTAATAGAGAGAACGACACGTGGGAGCGGTTAGCTCGCATCTACCTTAAGGAAGTGGTTTCTCAGCACGGGGTGCCTGTTTCTATCATTTCTGATCGTGATTCACGTTTCACTTCGCATTTCTGGAAGGCCTTGCAGAAGGCATTGGGTACTCAGTTGGACATGAGTACGACATATCATCCGCAAACTGATGGTCAGAGTGAGCAGATGATTCAAACATTAGAGAACATGCTTCGAGCATGTGTCATTGACTTTGGCAAGAGTTGGGAGAGTTATCTACCATTGGTGGAATTCTCTTACAACAACAGCTACCATTCTAGTATTAAGGCAGCTTCGTTCGAGGATCTTTACGGATGGAAATGTCGGTCTCCTCTTTGTTTGGCTGAAGTGGGTGAGAGCCAGCTCACTGGTCCAGAACTTGTGTACGAACTTCCGAGAAGATCGTGCAAATTCGTAATCGTATGGCAGCAGCTAGGGATCATCAGAAGAGCTAGGCTGATCGTTATCGCAACCCGTTGGAATTCTAGGTTGGTGACATAGTAGTTTTGAAGGTCTCACCATGGAAGGGCGTTATACGATTTGGGAAGCGTGGCAAACTGAATCCTCTTATGTCGGATCATTCACAATTCTGGAAAGGATTGGGCCGGTGGCATACATACTTGACTTACCAGCTGAGCTCCGTAGCGTGCATAACGTCTTCCATGTTTTTAACTTGCAAAAGTGTCTGGCTGATAAGATGATGTGTTGCCAAATGCATCACATTTAGATAGTAGTTTTGTATAGTTTTTAATCATTTAACGTTCATTTATATCGTGTCTTATATACTTATTTGTGTCTTGGTGTTAAGCAGGTGTTCATGGGCTAAAACGAGAGAAAAAGAGCTTAGTTGGAGAGGAGACGAGCATTCGATGAAATTAGAAATTGAAAAAAGAAACAAACCTGGAAGAACTGAAATTAGAGACCCTCTAATTTTAGTAAAAGTTATTCGCGGGTCTCCAGGAAGTAAAATAGAAGAAAATGACGAGTTTACCCTTAATGAATTGTGGTAATTACTGAAGATGCCCTCTCGACATTTTTAGGTTGTTAGAGACCCTCTAATTCCAGAAATAGTTATTCATGGGTCTCTAATAACTTCCAGACCCATAAAAAGCCCATTTTCTTGGTAAAAACCTAATCAGCCGTATGGGGATGTAATCTTCGACTTCCATAGCAGAAAAGGGGCGATTTTGAAGACTTTTTACAGTTCCATTCATTCCGGTTGATGCCAGAGCAATTCAGAACACGTTTTGAAGCCGAAATCATGATTATGCACGGCTAAACATCCTGCGGTTTCTTCGGGTGAAAGATTCGGTTATTTTGTAAGGACTTAACTGTTTTGAACTATGTTTTAGGACCAGGTTTCATGAACATACTTATGTGTCTTTGAATCTGGTTGTATGTTTGACTGATTTGAACAGTTTGACTGATTTTCACAATTACAATTCGTTATCGTTTCTTGGTTTTCTTGCACTAGGAATAATTTAACTTTGTGATTTGTGTTTTGATGTTGAATTGGGCTGAACAATTTAAACAGAATCATGTCTATGTGATTGCCTAGCTAGGTTAATTCAGATTGTCTTTACAGTTACCGAGTCAGTAACCCGGAGTGACCGTTTTTCCATATTATTGTCTTTTATAAAACGCTATTGTCACTTTGTTTTGCAGCACTGCAACAATTTTACATTAAACTTCATAAAATTACTTTAGTTAATTTTAATTTAATTAGTAGTCAATAAATTAGCACTTTCCACAAACTCCCTAAGGTTCGACAACCCTACTTCCTATACTGCAGTCAGTTGTAGCTAAGGAGTAGTTTTTAAATATTTTTTTGATTAGCACTTCGACACGCGATCATAAGACACTCATTCTTTCTCTCAAAGAGATCAAGGTTGATGATCGTTTGCGTATCGTGAATGAACCGGTATATATCTTGAATTATAAGATTCAAAGCCTTCGTCGGAGTAAGATCCGCTTCGTTAAAGTTCGTTGGAACTCCAACCGTGGACCGGAGTTTACGTGGGAATGGAAGGATCCGATGAAGCTTAAGTATCCTCATTTGTTCCCAAAGTGAGCACTGAAACCAGCACCTATTGAAGCTGAGTGGATTTCGGAGTGAATTTTCTTTCAACAGGGGATAAGGTAGCAACCGAAAATTTTTTCTTTCTTTTAGTTCATTCCTTTTGGCTTCAAGCAATTTTCGGGACGAAAATTCTTTCAACGTGGGGATGATGTGACACCCGGCAAACTCAGGTTAATAACTTTTATCAAACTTATAAGTCTACCTTAGCAAAACATTCTTAAAACATACTTAACTGGGTCAGTTGAGTCGATTTGATGATTCGGGGAATCATCGGGAGTCATTATGGTGATTTGGGGAATCATCGGGAGTAATTACGGTGATTCAGGGAATCATCGGGAGTCGGTTATGCGCATGTGTCCAAGGGTTGGTGATTCAGAGGATCACCCGGTAAAAACGCACACACGCAAGTCTCTAGTCCGGGGAGTTGGTGAATTGATGTGTACGTGTTAGTTATCGAGTAATAAGTGTTTTACAATCAATTTATGACTTGTTGATATGTGGATACGTGAATTAATGTCTTAAATTAGCAACTAACGCATCGAAAACCATACCAGCTCTGCAGGGGGCGACTGTGAAGAATAGTCGCCTGATATAGGTATGACTATGGTTCATAATCATGAAAAGTGTAATTCGACTTGCATTTCCCCAATTTGACATACGTGTAAAAAAATTGATTTTTAAACATTTGACGACTCACTTATAATTATAGACCTATTAACTTTTAGAGCTGATATGAATTACAAATATCCCAAGTGCCTAATCATGTAATTTGTTAAGATGGTTTAATGGTTAGAGGACCATAAAAAAGAAATTTTAAACCAACGGCTTGGTGGTCGAATTAAACTATTATGGATCAACCTTATTATTAGAGGCATCCCCGAGTATTTACATGCCCTATCCAAGCCGCTAAAAAATATGTGGTTTAGGCTTTAATAAATTACATAATTTAAACTCGTTGTTATGTATGATGAATAGTATAGTAGTAAACATAACAATTAGCAAAATAATATTATTAGAATGAGTAAAATTACAAACCGTAATAGACTAGTATCTAACCAACGATTCATGAAGTTCTCTTAAGATTCTTGCTAGCAAATTGGTGGATCAACTCTTTACAGTTTATACAATCTAAGATTTCTTTGATGGTAGCTATCATCGCTAATCCGCTAAGTCTTTCTTGGGAAACTGTGGATCGTAAGTATGATTTCAACAACTTTAATTTTGAAAACTCCTTTCTGGAATTGTCAATAATATTCTATATGCAACGCATGCATTTGGGAAATAACGTTCTTCTTTCATATGCTCCAAAACATCTATAGGGCCGCTAAATTTTTTATGTTAAATAACTTCAACTCTTAATAGAAAGAATAGCATTGTTAAATGTTATGGGCTTTAAGTTAATAATATTTAAGTTTTAAATTGATTATTATTAGGCAAAAATTTATAGTGTTAAATGAGTTTTCTATTTAAAACACACGCACATACACACCCATATATATATAGGAAATTTATAAAAAAATTACAACAACAACCGTACCCAGGAAAATCCCACAAATAGTGACGCTATTAGTAGGGTATAGGGAGGGTGAGATATAGACAAAGCTTACCCCTATTGTTAGAGATAGAGAGACTGCTTCCAAAGAGACCCCTAACTCGATAACAAACACACAGTATATATATCTAAATAAATAGACAAACAAAGCACTAAAAAAGCAGTGAATGAATAACATAGAAGAATAAGTACATACATAACCTCATGAAATAACACAATACATAAATGCACGGAGACCATCCCTAAAATATTTGGTACATTTGCAGCATTTATTTTGGATACATGGTGATCATGTTCTCAAGGCAATCAAGTTATGTAATTAATCAAAAGGTGGCGATGACATGCCTACAATAGGCCCATGGATAGGAGGTGAATGTTCGAGCCCATCACCCACGCTAGACCATCAACCTCACTGCCCCTTCCTAGCATACTCAAGGCTTTTGCTTCGTACTTTTTTCTCCATGTGGTGTGTAACCTCTAAAAGGCGCCAAGGTTGTATATTGATGGCTCTATTGTATTTGGTACACCACAAAGTCACAAACTGAAATGCACCATGCATGTTTATGGGCTTAGTGGTATGTTGGTTAATTCTCTATTTTTTTTTTTATAACATAGTTTTTAATAACATTTGGATTTTAAATTTTGTGTGTTATACCATATATGCATATGCAGGTATAGGACATAATGATTATTTGGACATAGTACTACTATGGTGACACCAGTAATATGTAATGTTTTTGTATCCCTAATTCATTACGCACATTTGAGCTCATTCTTCCGTAGACATGATAAAGGTTGTAAAAATCCCGATTAATCGGTGATTAATCGCTAGTCCTCACTATTAATTTTGGGCTAACCACTCAATTAATCGGTGTTGCGATTAATTACCAATTAGTCGGACTAAATTGGCCCGACTAATCGGTGATTAATCGCTAGTCCTCACTATACTGATTAATTTTGGGCTAATCACTAATTAATCGGTGTCGCGATTAATCACCGATTAGTCGGACAAAATTGGCCCTAGTCGGACTAAAAAACTCAAAATTAGGTAAAAAATTAATTCGAACGGGTCAAAACTGGAGCACGGGTCAAAACTGAAGCAAATCGATCAAATAAAACAAGTTCTTACCTCAAAATTGGATGATAATTCATGATTTAGAAGCAAAATCGATGAAACTCCATGAACCCTAATTGAGTTTGATGGTTCCTTACGATGAAAGAAGGGATGGAGAGGAAAAAACGGGATATGGTGAGCAATGGAGGTGATTAGGGTTATTTAAGTTTAGGTATTTTAATATTTAACCCCCCGTCTATATTCACTAGTTTATATTTGGCCTCTAAACATCTAAATTTATACATATAAGGCAAGGTTGCAAAAGTCGCTAGGCGCTCTCAACTCGGCCGACGGGGAGTTACGAGTATTCGGCCTAGGCGGGGAGTACTCGGACATGGTGATTTATATAGAAATTTAATAATTTATTGATTATATATATGTCATAAATTCATAAAAGTATGCCAAATACTAAAACTATCTCAAAAACGGCAACTAGAGGCCTAATTTGATTGATTCAGGCCAAGTTGGCCGATTCCAAGGCCGAATTTGACCAATTCCATCCCGAGCTGACCAATTCCGACTTGACCGATTCCATCCCGAGTTGACCGATTCTGACCGATTCCATCCGGAGTTGACCGATTCTGACCGATTCCAAGCCGAGTTGGACCAATTCCGAGTTGGGATGGCCGAGTAAGGAAAACTCGGTGCGCCTCACCTCCGAGGAGCGATTCCTCGCCGAGTACTCGGCCGAGTTTTACAACACTGATATAAGGTATAAAATTAGCATTATATATGTATAAATTTGGAAAAATATATATAAAAATCCAATCCGATTAATCCTGATTAATCCCGATCAGTGGCGGATGGAAGGCTAAGGTATGGTGGGCCTGTGCCCACCGTACGGCCCATAGTGATAGTGTATATATTATGTGTTTTTTAGCCCAAGTAAACTATTAGAGGCCAGATGCCCACCGTAGCTTAATGAAAATTTTGAAAGGCCCACTTGAGAAGATAAAAACAGCCCATATTTTTATAATTAGATATGTGATAGCTGAATTTTGAGCGGCAGTAATTAAGCATATCGACGTTTCTTTTTCTTTGTGTATTGCGATTAGGGCTGTTCACGAGCCGAGCCGATCCGAGCGGAGCTTTGCTCATGCTTGGCTCGTTTACAAACCGAACCGAGCGGAACGGCTCGTTTACAATCGAGCCAAAAACCGAACGAGCGTTCTTCGAGCGCAAATTTTCCGAGCGAGCGCCGAGAGAGAATCGAGCGGAGAATAATATGGACGATCATAACATTGGGATGTTTCGTTCGATATTTTCATTGTCGGGTGACAACTAAGGTCGAAATGTCCAATGATAACACTAATATCGAGATCCCAGTGTCCAAGGATGAGGATTAGATTGAGGCTGGTGAGGTGATGAGCATACGTCAGAGAACAGTTGTTGCATTGTGACGTAGGTGTAATATCAAGCGACAATTAGCGATGGACGATTAATAACATAAAGAAGTCAAGACTGTTACCTCATGACTTATTGTTTTACTATTAAATCTAGTGTTAATTTTTTATTGAGTTAAGTGGGCTAATTATATTTTGTTTGCATATACCGAGTAAAATCCAATAGAATCTTATATATAAAGCCATAAATTTATCTAAAAATTGTGTGTATATTTATTATTAAATAAATAAAAATTTATTCGAGCCAAACCGAGCCGAGCGTACCTTTGCTCGTGCTTGGCTCATTTACAAACCGAATCGAGCCGATCGGCTCATATACAACCGAGCGGAAGATCGAGCGAGCATTTTTCGAGCATTTTCCGAACGAGCGACGAGCGATCCACGAGCGGCGAGCGATTTGAACAGCCCTAATTGCGATACAACATCATCACACCAAGACGACAACTCAGCTAACCCTCATGTTTTGCTTTGTTTTCTTTTAACATATGATGTGAACGATAAGAGTCATTTTTTTTTATCAAATATTGTTACAATCTCATTATTTTTTTTATTTTCTTTAAGGTTGAGCCGTTTGTTTATCAGTAATTTTTATATGGAAAAGTCACACTATTTGTTTGAAATTTGAATGGTTATGTTTATTCATTTACTAATTATTGACCATATTGTTTGATTTGGAAAAGGGGGCAAAGACATTTTGTTATTATTATAAATTTACTGATATCATCATGTTGATTATCATCATTCATCAGTTCTGTTATTCGATCTTGTTATACTTATACGATGGTATTTAGGGAATTAGGGGCAAATCCATTTATTTTTCATTGTTTATTTGTTTACCATGTAAAAGTCACAATATTTGCTTTAAAATTGATGATATTGTTAGTTTGTTACACTCTAGTCGTTTATTCATGTTCTGGACTTTTCAGAAGCACATACGTAGGGTTTTTGATTGAACTTGATGAGGGATTGAACCATTTTCGATGATGTATTCACATAAATTTAAACAAGGTACTTATCTTTTACCGTAGTAAACAAGTTCTTGAACGTACATTTAGGCTCTCAGATTGTGATTTATGTTTTATTTGTGTGAATGTGCATTTAAGTGTTAAATTTATATTTGTTTTTCATCTAAAAACGCTTTGACAAATTCTTAAAAGAACCATCCTCAACGGAAACTCCATCTAGTAGTTATTTATCTATCATTTTTTATGACCCATTTTAGCTTACCTTATTGTGCCCCCTACAAAAAATTTCTGTATCCGTCACTGATCCCGATTAATCCCTAGTCGGTACCCCACCGGCCGACTAGCGCTTAGCGGGTTCTACAACACTAGACATGACCCATTATCTGAAAGAAGTTGTTCAATTTCCTGTCATAAAAGGTTGTAGGCCACATGTTTGTAATAAATTCAAGTTCATTTCTAAATTCGGTTTTGATCTTCAATATATTTATGAGACTTGAATTACTCTACTGGATCATTGATTAATCAAAAGTTCAACTTTTGTATGATTTAAATTTGGTTCTACATATGGTTGATGTTGGAAGTCTATCCATGATGTTAGTGCATGATGTCTCTAGGCTAGTATATTAGATGTTTGGACGGTTTCCAGGGTGTTTGGGAGTGTTCGTAAGCGTTTTGGGGCTGATTGGATGTAACATGCGAGTAGGAGAAGGCAACAGGCGATTACAGTGTACTCGCATGTTATAACATGCGAGTAGGGCCCTACTCGCTAGTTGTGGATGTGGGATAGACTTTGTAATTGCTAGTTTCAGTCTGGACTAGTACAGGAGGTATAAATACATCCAATCATTACCCTAATCATGAGTTGTCACCTCACACATTCCCCAAACACCCTTCCTAAGGTCTGAAGGTCTGAGATTATCTTTGTAAACGGTTGTGCTCTGTTTTAATGATAAATCATACAACCTTTGACCCGTTTTGTTTGTGTTGATTACTCGTTCATTATAGTTTCTTAGTTGTTTATGTTATTGGAACATATTCAGAGGATTCCACACTCTGAATATCAAACTCGTGATTGTCGGGTGACCCGTTAGTCGATCCTACACATGAAAGCCTTGAAACTTAATACATTTTATTTGTATTCAACGAAGTTTTGTTTAAAACATATTTGGGTGTCATAATGTACAAGTTATCTAGTGATTGATAAATAAGTCGTTAACGTATTTTTTAGTTTTTTTTTTTTACATGGCTTCATTACCATTTAGACTTACTTTTTAAAATTTTACCATAACTTTAACACTTCGGTCTAAATTTGGTGAGTTAACATTTCGCAACGCTTGTCCCTGGTTCAAAAACATCTATTTTTTGTTTGGTTTAATGCTCCCGCGGCAATGCGCGGGTTTCCCATTAGTAGTAAGTAATGGTTGATCTATGTTACTCAACTTATTATGAATATTATGGAGAAATGCCACACAAATGTAACCAAGTTTGCTTGGTGTTCTAATTAAGTCACTCAAACTTTTTTTGTCTCTCTAAAATCATTCAAGTTTCATTTATTGTTCTAATACTATGTAATTACCAGGTCATCAGGTCACCTTCTTTTTTTATTTTTATTTTTTCTTTCATTTTTATGCTTACGTGGATATTATTTTTATTAGGTGAGTTTTATAAAATGAAGTTTTAAAAAAAATATTTTTTTTTTTTTTTTAAATTTTACATGTTTAAAAAATTTATTAAAAAATATTAAAACCTAACACATCATCACTTTAACCTGGAAACCTGATAATTACATAGTATTGGAACACTAAATGAAACTTGAGTGACTTTAGAGAAACAAAAAAAGTTGAGTGACTTAATTTGAACAGTTAGCAAACTTGGTTACATTTCTACAAAGTTACCCTAATAACGAAATAAACACGCTAGTCAATCAAAATAAACTCAAGAATATGAATCATTTACATAAATAGTGGGTTTATTATTTTACAAATTACATTTGGGGGGTATTGGGGGAAAAATTTGAAATTGGTGATGCATAGAACTTGTTTGGCGGCATCTAATTAACCAAACCTTGATGCCGCCAAATGAGATAATGTATTTGAAGCCGCCAATTCATTTTAAGGTATTGATGCCGCCAATTGATTTTAAGGTATTGATGCCGCCAATTCATATCTAAGTTTCATTTCTTATATAAGGCGAGGCCTCTGCCCATTCTCTCCATCCCATTCCACACCTATACAAATACATTATAACCACAATAAACCCCCATTTACAACACATTGTAAAAAACTAAACAATATACCAATATGAGATATAATACTTTTCCTGCAATTGTTCTGGAGGGTACGGTTTTTTACATTCACATGGAGTTTTAACTGTTTTCGGCGGGGATGAGCCATGTTAAAAGCATCCTCTCCCGTTTCATCCCCTGCTTGGCATCGCTTTTCTGGGGTCCAAAAAAACGGTGTCTTTGGATCGGTGTTACATCCACATTAAACTACTTGGATCGATGTTACATCCACACGTGGTATAACACGTGTAGAATGCAACATTGATACTGTAGTTTAAAATATTAGAGAGTTGGTTGTCGTTGGTAGTCTGAACCTCTAGTCTACCAAAGCTGAACATTCCAACGGGCTTTTTAGGCGGGTCTACTTTCCAGGCAAACCCACGCCATCCGGTGTTGATGAATCACATCACGTCATTAGCGACGTTGGCGACAACGGATGATGCGATTCTTCACCGTACTACTTTGGTATGGCAGCTTGGTTTGAACATTGGGTACCTGTAGATTTGGTACACATGTTCAACAGGTAGAACCATGTTCTCCTGGATCAAATTCAGATGTTTGAATCTGAATGCGGTCCTGAGTTCCCCGCTGACGGGAAGAGACAAGTTTCTGGGTGCACAACACAAGCTATTGTTGACTTCAATAAAGCAATTGTTTACTTCAACAAAGCAATTGTGATTGAAGGTGCGAAACAGAAACTGAATGAACTCTGCAACAAGAAACGGTGGTAGAATATTGGAATAGGTGATCTCGGAAAATATATTGTCTTGTAAATCGGTAGATTGTATAGTTTGAGTGACTAGTTTTGAAAAATAGTTGTTAAATAAATTTGTATTATTTGTTTTAAATAAATCTATCAAATTTGTATTATTTGTTTGAGACATTCCAAAAATGGAAAGTCTGTGTGTTATTATTTGTTTTAAATAAATCTATCCCTCCGAGCCGTTTTGAAAAAAACACCTCCGAGCCGTTTTCGGGCCACCGGGATCAGGCCCCGGAAACCCGAAAACTGCCCGGACTTCGTGCGACTCCTGTGTGTTACCCAAGGGCAACGCGTCCGTAAGTCCGGTTACATGTCCGGCAGGCCCAGCCAGACTGCACAGAGGCCCAAAGACGGCAGCCTGGCCCGTTTTCAACATAGTGTGGTTTTTGAAAAAAACACCTCCGAGCCGTTTTCGGGCCACCGATAAATGATTACGTAATCTTGTTTTAGTGTTTAACGCTTTATTTGGATTTTAATTTTAGTGGTTGTTTCTCCTATCAATGTTCGATGCCGCCAAACGAATTAGGGGGTTCTTTAATATTTCAATTTTAAAGGATGAGTGGTGATAAGGTTTTAGAAAAGACTTGCAATGGTAATGGTGAATGTATATGAATATATGAATAGTTATGCCACATGTGATTCAAACATTGATAGGAGAAACAAACACTAATATTAAAATCGAAATAGAAGCGGTAAACATTAAGACAACATTACATAATCATATAACATGACGAGAAGTTGCTTCACAACGGCATTTGTATAGCTCATCTGCCATGTGTCGTCGATAATTCACACAAGCGTCTTCGACGTCGATTTCTAACGACAACGATTTTTTTTCACAAGCCTCTCCATCATCATACAAACCAACACACCTGCATTATCAACCTTTCCGTTGTCTTGGGGCACATCTAATTCAACTAAACCAACAGAAATTGGTGTTTTGTCCACACGATTAGACTTCAGCCAGTAACGAATACGTTTTAGAAACCATTCGAAAAAAAGCCTAATCATCTCCATATAGTGAGCAACTTGGCGTCGCCTTTCGTTTCTCCATCTCTTATCAGTCCAATACTGGGTAATTACCATGTTTCTCAGATCAATTAGGATAAGCAGCCAATCTCCCACCCCGATCAATAAAGGAAGGTAAACACAGTCAACCTCCCAGAATGGGGGGTAGGGTTCCATTCTTCCAGCCATGTCGTGGGCGACTGAAGAATTCGAGTCCTTCATTTCATCATAGAAGGCAGGGGGTAACACTGTCCAACGTAGCTGTGAAGTAGGATCTCTTAAAAGCTTTGCTTGTCTAAGTCGCATCAGTCTTACCGTCCACGCCTCAACGTGCTGAAATCATGTTAATGCGTAAGGTTCGTTATTGAGTTAAGCAAATCAATTTACTTTCAAGATAAATTAACGTGAAAATTACCGTTGCGGATAGCGCCCTGTTGGGTTGGCACCCTAGAAGTGTACCCCAAAAATTTCTGTCTAGTTTGGCGGAAATGAAGCGAGTGTAGCAAAATGGGGCATCCCCGTTTGTATAAAAGTCGACAACATCAGCAGACCAGTTGTTTCTGCATTGTTGGTTTTCTTGTGGGTTTTCTCTGGGCTTGTCTTTGTCGTTTTCGGCTGGTTTCACTTGTGGGTTACTTGAAGACGAACCACCCGTGGAAGGTTTTGATGGCTTGCGTAAACGCCTCCAAATTTGCTCGGTCAATTTAACCGTTTTAGGAGCTGGTTGTGAACAGTAAAAGCCATCTCCATTGTTTTCCATTCTTAGAGGTTTCAAATACGAGTTAGTAAAGAGAGAAAGAAGTTGAGTGAGTCATGTTTGTGAATCAGCTGCTTTTAAAGAGGTGAAGCCTCGTAATGGTTTGGCGATATCTACATGAAGCCTCAGAATGGGACAGCGGCATTGATGCCTCACAATGGGATAGCGGCATTGATGCCTCACAATGGGACAACGGCATTGATGCCTCATAATGGTTTGGCGGCTTCTACATGAAGGCGGGATGAAGCCTGATAATGGTTTGGCGGCATCTACATGAAGCCTCCTAATTGGTTTGGCGACATCTAGATGAAGCCTCATAAAGGTATGGTCATTTTTCAAAAAAAAAAAAACTCACTATGTTGAAAACGGCCCAGGCTGCCATTTTTGGGCCTCTGTACAGTCTGGCAGGGCCTCCCAGTCAGGTAACCGGACTTTCAGACACCTTGTCCTTGGCTAATACATGGGTGTCCCAAGAAGTCCGGGCCGTCTTCGGGTCTCCGGGGCCTCGGAATGGGGGCCCGAAAACGGCTAGGAGGTCGATTTTCAAAAAAACTCACTATGTTGAAAACGGCGGGTTGCCATTTTTGGGCCTCTGTACAGTCTGGCAGGGCCTCCCAGTCAGGTAACCGGACTTTCGGAAACCTTGTCCTTGGCTAATACATGGGTGTCCCAAGAAGTCCGGGCCGTCTTCGGGTCTCCGGTGCCTCAGAATTGGGGCCCGAAAACGGCTAGGAGGTCATTTTTCAAAAAACTCACTATGTTTAAAACGGCCCAGGCTCCCATTTTTGGGCCTCCCAGTCAAATTTAAACAAGTGCATAAACACATTAATACGTAAACACATATTACATAAACACATAATACATAACGACCAATACATAAACACATAATGCATAAATCATAATCCTAATTTACTTATTTAATCCTAAATTACTAGGTACTCCTCCTCATATGGATCCCGAGGAGGAGGGTTTGGGGCGGCTGTAGCCTGCTGGTGGGGGGGTGGCTGGACCCTGGTTTTGGGGGATCTGTGTACTTTCTTGCATCCTGGGGGTGGGTGCTGATAACCTTAAACGGTCCAAATCCCTTATAGCCATGGCATAATCCACAACCCATACCAACTCATCTACAGTGAACTCATCATCTGCTGGGGGAGGAGGAGTGGTTTGAGTAGGAGCAGGAGGAGAAGTTATTTGAGTAGGCGCAGGAGGAGGAGTTATATGAGTAGGAGCAGGAGGAGGAGTTATTTGAGGAGGAGTAGGAGGAGATGAAAATGGTAGTCGCCGTCCCCGGCGAGAGTATCGCCGGACATTTGAAGATCCGTCACATTCGTGATAACCTCCACCCATAGTTTATAAACCCTTTGAAGAGAGGCAGTTCTGATTGAAATTGTGTCTTAACATGGTATTTATAATAGTTGATGCCTAATAATGGTTTGGCGGCATTGATGCCTCAGAATGGTTTGGCGGCATCTACATGAAGCCTCAGAATGGTTTGGCGGCATTGATGCCTCAGAATGGGACAGCGGCATTGATGCCTCAGAATGGTTTGGCGGCATCATAAAAAGTTGAAGCCTATTTAAAGGATACTCACCCCAATCCATCCCCACACCAAACTTTCTTCCCAAAAAACTAAACATCTTTCAAAAACCTTCTTCTTCCCCTCCCCCCACCACCCAAAAAAATAACATTCAAAGCAAATGGCTTATTTCGTTCCATACCTGGTTAGATTATACTGGGGTGGTCAGTTTTCATACGTAAACGGGGTTGTTCAAGATGATAACTCGTTGCTATCATCCAGCTTTGTTATGCGAGAGAAGATGTCATTTGAACAACTGCTTGAATGTGTATGTGCTCATGTTAATATTAACAAAGAAGCTGTTACTGTCAAACTGCTGCTCGGATACACTTATGCTGGGCACTCTCAAACTAGCAAAATTTTCAACAATGACGGGGTTGAAATGATGGATTATCTAGCCGCTGAGAGACGTGGTGATTTCGTTGCGGATATCTACGTTGAATGGCAACAAGACCCTCCGTTACAACAGGTTACTTTTATGAACCTGCTACGTGACGTGTCAAACGTAAATGTTGTAGCACCCTTCGGGTCTCAACATGCTGCCGATAACGAAGAAAATGACGAGGCAGGATCCCCTAATACGGACGAAGAATCTTTCCAAGAACCTCAATATGTTTCCGGTAATGACAATAATGACGGGTTTGATGAATCCGGAAGCGGAGACTCTGAAGAGACGAGAGATAGTGATGACGAACAACCAGCAGCAGAAGACTCTGAAGACTCCGCAAACGAGGCGGAGGCCGATCAACCGATGACCCAACAGACACCACCAAATCACAACCTGGCCCTCCAGTTAGGTCCACGTCAAGACTATGATCCTCAAGATGATGCGGAGCTAACAGATTACATGGTTCAAGAATACGAAGAGGATGACTTCGTGTTATGGAACCTAAAAGCAGGGGACAATATCCGTCTTGGTATGTATTTCAAATCAAAAGAAGAGGTAGACCGTGCGGTTAGACAGTGGAACATCCGTCGTGGACGGGAGATGTATGTCAAGTCAAGCAAACCAAAGGTATACACGGTCGTATGTTACACCAGACACCCAAAGTTTGTAAATCCTTTCTCTGTTGGCCGCAAGTGTGAGTGGCGTTGCACGGCATCAATACGGTCTGACTCACATTACTGGCGAATTACTGTATGGGCTACAAAACACAGCTGTTATTCTTCTGCCATACGTAATAGCAACAGAACTTTAAAGGCAAAGGATATTGCACAACACATTTTACCGCAAATTCGAACAGACATCAAGCTTAAGGTAAAACATATCCAAACCCATGTCAAGCAGGTGCTGAATGTTGATGTTTCATATTCCAAGGCGTGGCGAGCAAGAAGAAAGGCTATAGAAACTATCTATGGTGATTGGGACAGCAATTTTAAGGAGCTCCCCACATATCTTATGCGGCTGCAGACGAGGAACCCAGGCACATCAGAAGCAATTTCAGTGGGAGGTTCCGGAACAAAACCCTACGGAAACTGTGTTGGTCTATTGGTAGCACATCTCAGCACGTAAAGTATCGGTGGGCTGTTAGCGAAATGAGGCTGAAAAATCAAGAGGCATGGGACTACCTTAACAACATTGATAAGACTAAGTGGACTGTTTATCGTGATAAAGAGCATCGTCGGTGGGGTAACCTAACGACCAACATTTCGGAGTCCATGAACAACGTCTTGCGTGAAGCGCGACTACTGCCTATCACAGCTCTGATTCACTACACCTTTCTCAGAGACGTCGAACAATATGTTAAGCACACTCAAATTTCGAGCAGTTGCAACACCCCTCTACCCCCTCGCATATGGAGCAGGTATGAGAGCCTTTTGGGAGTTGCTATGCAGCATGAAGTCACGATGTACGATGCGAATGCGATAAGGTGCAATGTTCTTTCAAGGGTTAAGACAAATGACCGGGGCGGGAATGACTACACCGTTGAGTACAAAAAAAAAGGTATGCTCGTGTGGCAAATGGCAAATGCAAAGATTTCCATGTTCACATGCAATTGCTGTTTGCAATTGGTTGGGTAAAAGCCCTCACAGTATTACTAGTTGGAAATTCCACACAGACACGTACGTTCAGCAGTACAACAGTCATTTCTACACCTTGGGCCATAAGTCTGAATGGCCGGCGGCACAGTGGACAATTCAAGGGGACCCGTCGATGGTTACTACACACCGAGGCAGAGTACGTCAGAGAAGACTACAAAATGAGATGGATGTGAATTATGACGATCGCCCCAGGCGTCATGCATGCACTCGATGTGGAGAAACATGCCATAACAGGAAGAGTTGTGGAAATGCAAGGCGTCAACGAAATCAGTGAATGACGCTACATGGTTGTGTCAGTCTTATCATCAATGTCATCTTTATTAGGTTGTTTAGTTTGCATTATCTGTATCGTCAATCACCCTTTACTTTCATGGATGAGTTGGGTGACTCATCTCATCATGTTCTGTACTAGCTTTATTTAGTAATGGCAGGCTTATTATCTTACTGTTAATTTTAATGCTACTAGTATTATTACTAGTCAGTTTCTAAGAAATAAAAGTAAATACATGTAATAGTAATAATGATAGATTTATTTAAAACAAATAATACAAATTTACTTAACAACTATTTTTCCAAACTACTCAATCAAACTATACAATCTACCGAGTTACAAGACAATCTATTTTCGAGATCACCAATTCCAATATTCTACCGCTGCTTCATTGAGTTTCTATTTTGCGCCTTCCATCTCCATTGCTTCATTGAAATCAACAATTGCTTTATTGAAGTCAACTACAGCTTGTGGACACAGAAAGTCGTTCTTCCAGTCAGCGGGAACTCAGGACCGCATTCAGATTCAAACCCATCTGAATGCGGCAGGGGAAGAATATCAATATGTTGAACATTGGTACCAAATCTAAAGGTACTCAATGATCAACCCAGGCTGCCATACCAAAGTAGCACGATGAAGAATCGCATCATCCGTTGTCGCCAACGTCGCTAATGACTGACCGTGATTCTTCAACATCGGTTGGCCTTGTGCTACAGGGTTTGCCTGGAAGGTTGTCCCCCCTAAAGAGTCTGTCGTCATGAATGGAGGTGGTACACTGGAGATTGAGAGCACCACCGACAACCGACTCTCTAATATTATAAACTACAAAGACAATGTTTCATTCTACACGTGTTATACCACGTGTGGATGTAACATCGATCCAAGTAGTTTCATGTGGATGTAACACCGATCCAACAACGACACCGCTTTCTTGGACTCCAGTAAAGCGATGCCAAGTAGGTGATGAAACAGCAGACGATGCTGTTAAGCATGGCTCATCCCCGCCCCAAACTGTTAAAACTCGATGTGGATGTAACATCGACCCAATTGTGTTGTAAAAATGTGGGATTGAGAGAATGTAATTGTGCTGTGTGTTGTGTGTTGTAGAATTGTGGGATTGAGAGAAGGAAAGTGGCCGAGTATTTATGCTAGGTGATGCCTTAGAACCATTTGGCGGCATCATAGGTGATGCGTTAATCCAATTTGGCGGCATCATACTCCATTTAGCGGCATCAATGGATACCGCCAATCCATTGCTAGGCATGTAAGGGTGATACCGCTAAACAAGTGGGCGGCATCACTGTGGGCTGCAGATTGTAGGGTGATGCCGCCGAAGGAATTAGGGGGATCACCATTTGTAGTTTTTTTCTCTATTGCCTACCAATTGTAATTTCTAAAATCATAGGTCTACTACTTATGCAAAGGATTCCAAGAATATAGGTTTGGCTTGAGTTATGTGGAAGTGGCGCTTTAATGTCCGACTCCTGGGCTTGGTTCTGATTCATCATGATAGAAGCAGCCTCATCAATTTGCAAACCAAGAGGTGGGATTTTGTGCCCCCACTTTGTGGGCTCGGTCCTGAATACTTGATCTGTGACATTCGGCTAATTAAGTGGACGTGGGATTATGTGACCTTTACCCGGGGTTGCTCCTGAATCCATGATCTGTCAAAACCGTTTCTTTTCCATTTTTAAATTATTTTTAAACGGATGCTTGAAACCCATCACTAGTTTCCTTGGAGTGGTTATTGAACTGATTGCTTGTAGTTATCATAGACTAGATCGATGTATGTACCACTCTATATATAGTTATCAATGCACCTTGAATAAGTGAATTTCCACAATTCTTCAGGCTTAATTTAATAAGTTATCAAATCAGCATTATACTACTTCAGCCATACAAGTGAGCATAGCGAAAAAAAAGTATAGTGCTTCTCAATACATAATTACCGAAGAATAACACAAGTATATATAACGAGCACAATCCGTATAGTTATTATAAAAACACCTTAAAAAACAAACCCATGCGGGCTGCTTCTATAAAACGAGTAAGCACGCCGCTGCCACTTTGAATCACTTTGAATAACCAAAATCCTTAAGCCTTAAACTTTAAACCTCACGGTTTTTTGTTTCTTCTTTTAGAATTGTAAACGGCTCGAGAAGGTTTGACCAAAGCCCCAGTTTGCTGGGACGATATCGGTGAAGGTTTTGGTGACACCATCAGTAGTTGTGACCATGAATGACATAGATTGTCCGTCGAGATAAGAATTTGATTGCCAGTTTGCTCCCCAATTCTTTGACATCAGCAACCACCCGGTTTTCGAGCCCTTTATTTGCACTGATTGGATTGATCCAGCCCCTCCAACATTAGTTATTAAAACAAGCTCAAAATAGTCTCGGCCGTTTATTGTGAATCTAACTCCGCCGTGTTTCTTACATGGTACCCTAAAAACCGAACAAACCAAAAACATCAGATTTTTCAGCCACACAAAAAAAAAAAAAAAAAAAAATCGGCAGATTTTGTGTGCCACAAAATAAAATTAATACTTTTCGCGAAAAAAAAACTAAAAGAGAGATGACCTTTGATAGATAACAGGGACGATTCCACCAGCATAAATGCCAATTTTCTCCCAAGCAGGTTGAGCCATATCGAAATGTTGGAGGGGTGGGTTGCACCAGCCTCCGGCATCACTAGCCTGAGCAAAATTTGGTGGGCAGAAGTTGGTGGCAGTGATGGTTACAGACACTCCTTTGCGGCACCACCTAGGGTCTGCCTTGTAATCGCATATGATCTTGTAGCATTGGCCACATGCAGCGCCTTCGTTGAAAAGAGCAGTGCTTAATGCAGCTGTTCTTGTCCCATACCCGGTTGAGTATAAGTTGCCATATCCACAAGCACCCCCTGCACAAAACAAGTTTAAAATCAGCACCAAGCCCTCAACCTTGTTGCTTCATAGTGTTGTAAATTCTTGACACGACATTAATCTAACACGAAATTTGTAGATTCAGATTTAGTCTAAACAGGTTCAAGTCAGTTGTTGGTCGAGCCCAAGGACACATTTAGCTAAACAGACTATTCCGTTTAGTTTTTAAATTGTGTTTTATGTCATATGGTGTAGTATTTTATATCAATATCAAAATTAAAAGTTAAAAACATAAACCAACATTAGGTTATATAATTTATACATAATTGTTTCATACAAATTTATACGTTTTATTGTTATTAGTTTATGATACTAGAGAATTAAGAATATGAAAACATAGATAAAGAAAAAATAAAAAAACCAGCTTAACCGTTCGTGTTCGTGTTCATGTTCAGGTTCATATATCTAACAAAATTTTTGGCTTCCGACAGGTTGACCCGCCAACCCACATAACACGGCTCATTTTAGCACCCTAATGCTTTAGGATGGTATGCATTAATCATGAAATGTCTATATATCATTTTATTAACAGCAAATAAAATGTGGTAATGTGGAGAAAATATTTATGGTTTTGGCCCACTGAATACAGATTAACTTTGTTTAACTACCGTCAAAATAAATGTCTAAAGTTAGTAAAAGTATCTAAAACAAATTCTTTGACAGAAGTAATTCTAGCTCGAAAGTAACATACCCATTGTTCCTGAAGCATCACTGCCTCCATAAAAGGTTGCATGAGCCCTTATCCATCCCGATGCTGTAAAAGCATCGGCATGAACAAACAGATAACATATAGCTGATAACAAAAGAATGCGATTTTTCACCATTTTTGGGGTGCAAAAGGAGTTGGATGAATAAGATGGCTTTAGAAGATCATAAGAAGAGCTACTTAAATAAGAACCAACCCAACATCATCACATGTAAATCTGCAAGTACAGAATGCAGAGAATGGTTTAATTAATAATATTGATATGATTTTTATTTAAAAATAAATAAATTTATCCGGGTTCAGAGGTGAAGAAATTCTGAATCTGATTCAACCATTTCCACGTTCTAACATATTTAAAACCTAATTGTTTAAACAATACAAATAATATGTCAATATTTAGAACACTAAAGTACTAATATGCAAGAAAACATCTTTTTTGGGTTAAACCAACGGGCTAGGTTCGTGTCTTTTTTTTGGGTTTGCATCGAGTTTGACCCATTAACCCGCGAACAAAACCCATTTAATAGTCCTAGACCCAATCCTCAAGCCAAATTTCATATTTCATGCCATTATCAGAGATTAAAGACTAATGCGTCAAGGGAATATTGGGTTACTTATAAGATAGTACATGATATGGACTATCACATGGCTTTAATTTGATCCTATGGTGATCTAAATAATTTAGTGATGTTAAAATCAATATATATGCACTGCCATATAATATTATATATTCATCTTGTAATGTGCATGCTATTAATTCTCAGCAGAGTTTGGGGAGAAAGAAAAACAATTTCGTGGATTCAAGATCTCTCACAGATGACATATTTTTGCAGATTAACCAGATTGTAATAGTTTGGATATGAGTTTAAAGTTGTTTGGCAACCTTGTGTTGAGTCATTAAGAAGCCTGGCCGATTAAAAGCCAGGCTCTACAGCGATCAGCATGTTTCTAAAACTTATCCATTGAAAGCCTCCATGAACGTTTTATGGGAGCTTTTAAGTGAACCAAACACACTCTAACTCTGACGGTTGCCTCTAACCCCTTACCCTTTTAAGCACCCGATTCGATCACATGTTTAAGTTGATAACTGCATACTAAATAAATATGATGTACTTATTTTCTAAATATCTTGGAAAACAAATGAATCAAACTATCAAAGAAATGTCATCACGGTATGAAAAGAATGTTATTGTTGCAACTTAGGGGGCTCAGGGTAGTCTGTGATGGACCAGCCGTGATGGCCGTGACCATCACGAACACCGCCCCATCAAATGAATCACGGCCACGATGATCAAATCTCGTGATACACATCACGCCACAAATTTGCTTGGTTTGACCGTTAGCCAACGGTCAAATAACCGTTTGGTTTTGATAAAAAAAGAAGTTTTTTTCAAAAACTATATATATATATATTTCATTTTCAACCAAAATCAATACCACCAACAATCAAAACATACATCCAACAATCAAACAACCAAAAAAAAGTATATATATCAAATGGAAGGCCCCTCGTGTCCACTCAGCTCATCTGGTTCTTCCGACTCGTCAGGTTCTACAATGGATTTTTTTGCAATGGTTTGCGAGGCTGCGCACCATGAAGATACGAAATGCCCAAAGAAAAAAATTGTGCAACGTAATCGGTGGGGGCAAATGAAGTTTTGATGAAGGATTACTTTGTAGAAAACCCAAAATACAACTACGAGATGTTTAAAAATCGATTCCATTTATCAAAGGTATTATTTTTAAAGATTGTCGGAGACATCGAAGCTAAGTTCGAATGGTTTCAAGAAGGGTATAATGCTAGGGGAAAAAGAGCTTTACGGCGATACAAAAATACACATCCGTGATTCGTCAACTTGCTACCGGTAACATTCCTGACAAATATGATGAATATTTAAATAACTCAAGTAGAATTTTAAGCGAGTCTCTTCACTATTTTTGCAATGCTATTATTGATTTATATGGTAAAGAGTATCTCCGAAGAACGACTAGACATGATATAACATGTTTGTATGCCGCACATAAAGCTAGATGGCATTTTCCAGAGATGGTCGGTAGCATCAACTGTACCCACATTGAATGAAGAAGTTGTCCGGCGGCTTTGCGAGGTCAATTTATGAGAAGTGACCATAAAAAACCGACGATATTGCTCAAAGTCGTTGCGTCGAACGATTTATGGATTTGGCATGCGTACTTTGGCCACGACATCAATGTTCTATATCAATCACCGTTGTTCGATACAGAGATACAAGGAACCGCCCCATCGTGTCCGTTTTTGGTGAATGGACGACAATATAGACATGGCTTCTATCTTGTTGATGACATCTACCCTACTTACTCAGTTTTTGTGAATGCTTATTCGTTTCCGACAATCGAAAAAGAAATATTGTTTAAGAAGCTATAGGAATCTGCGAAAAAGACGTTGAACGGACATTTGGTGTATTGAAAGGTAAATGGCACATAATAGATCGCCTGGTGCGTTTGGTTGATCAAGCGAAAATAAGGAGTGTTGTGTACGCGTGTGTCATATTGCACAATATGATCATAAAGGAAGAGGGGTGCGCAATATCTCTGGATTACGTTATGGATCCTTCGACACCAGCAAACGTTACCGATGATATTCTTTTAGAGTTGCGGAATTAACACACCCACTATTAGCTTCGATTTGATCTAACGGAACACGTGGGTGATTTAGATATCGAGTTCGAGGAGGCGCATCCACCACTCACTTAATTTTTTTTAATTTTTTTGTTTTTTTATGTTTTTTTATTTAATGTAATTTTTTATTTTATGTAATGTTTTTTTTATTTAATGTAATGTTTTCAGATTATTTTTTAAAAATAAAAAAGTTTAGTGATGAAAAGTGAACACCACCACATGTGTTTAGTGATGGAATGTGATAGAATGTGATGAAATGAGGTGGCACAATCTGAATGGATGTGATAGTGTGATGAGTGTGATGGGGTGATGACCACCCCATCCACCTTTAGACAAATCCCACGTCATCCATGACACAAGAATATTATTGGGTCCTCACAAGTGTTTGACCTTAAATGCCATTAATATGGTTTGGGTGTTATGCCTATGGATGACTAGTAGAAATGCTCGCGCGTTGCTGCGGGTAAATATGTTCAATTTTCGCACTATTAAAGGGGTCGAAGTCTAGTTATGTGAATTTTGGTAGCAACAAAGACCAATGCTAATCAAAATACTATCAAATGACCCACTTTCATGATATACAATGATGATTTGATTGGGATTAGCAACGGTTAAAAGATGAATGATCTCCATAGCATGCTTGGTAGATAAACAACCATCAACTTTTTTCCATTGTTTCTCTCGTGCAGCATAAGAGAGTTGGTCAAACGTTCAACATTTGGGTATTGGGCCTTTCTGAGTCTCTTAGCTTGGTACCTAACATCTCTGTGAGGCATGTAGATTAGAAGTTTCAAAGATTTTTTGAATTATAAAGGAACAATAATCAAGTTTAGCTTGAACGATTTGTAGGTGAACCATACCCTCTCTGATCCATTTGTCTAAGTGTCTAACAATATTAATATCTGACATCAAAAGTCACCTTCTATTTAAATTTTATTTCTATCCACCATATCTATTGTCTAAAGATCAAATGTCCACATTTAAACCAACAACTTATCTTGCTATAACAAATTTAACAAAAACTCCAAACCACATTAACAAAGTTTTACTAAAACAAAATAAAACCCATAAAGACGGTGATTAGTAAATCCATATTCAACACTATAGTTCAAACTAAAGTACATTAACACACAATTTTATAACAAAACAAACAAACTTGACAAATGTAATATAGATCTAGTAACAAATTATCGTCGTATGTCCTACTGTTGAATAGCAAGACATCGCCGTTAGACATTCCGTCTTTGGCAAGTGGTGACGGGACCTCCATTCTAAGAGAAATAAAATAAGATTAAACTAAATTTAATAAATCAAAAAAACTATTATAAAAAAAAAAAAAGCAGAACTAGTGTGATTAAAGTTCAAAGTATTAAAACACACCTAGTCGTTGCAGATCTATACAGAAATACGACAAGCAAAAATAGGTCTAATTTTCGGAGACGACGGCTCTCTCCCTACCACAACTCACTTGCTTCGTTGTAATACCTAAGACTCGTTTACCTGGACTGAAATTGATATTAGTGGGTTCAGTAGGGAACCTAAAATAATCATAAAATGTCAGTATCCATATAGAGAGGAACAACTAAATTAATGTATACACGAACACATGATCGTTTACAAACTTCAATCACAAGTTTATGCATCAATAATCGAAGGGATAAACAAAAAAAAGCAGTACATAATAATGTTAATAATAATAATAATAATAATAAATTAATCATAATGATAATAATAATAAAAATAATGAAAATAATAATAATAATAATAATAATAATAATAATAATAATAATAGATTTAAACTAAAAAAAAGAGAATGAACTAACACTCCACCGGCAATGCCTCCGACGACAAGAGATTTACAGATTTCAAGCAAAGTTTGACGACTCGGGGCGTTCACACTTCACTCGCAATCTTTGCTTCTTCATCGATATTAGCGACCACGACACGTATTTTGCCTACAACGTCCTCCGATCTCATATAAACTGTCAACTGGCATCTCACCTTTGCATCATCAAAACACGAGAAGATGAAGAGCCGAAGGAGTCATAAAGGATTGGAAAACAGAGTGGTGTGTGCTTTCGAAGAGTCCTTTCCCCCGAGTTGAAATGGTGGGTAGATCCACTTACGAAGAAGCATCCAGTTTTATATGCCCCAAGTATCTAAATTTTAAACAAACAATATTGTACAAACTTTAAGATAAATGATGAGGGAAAACAATCCTTGTGCAGAATGACATAACATAAAATAAATTGAAGACATACCATGAAACCAATTAAATAAAAAGCTAAGTATATTCTAAATTTAAATAAACAACTTAAATGAAACCACTACCTATTTTATCAATTGATTCACTAAGTCTCCCCACTTAGGGTGCAATTGAGACCCTCAAATGAAAATTGAAGCAACCGATGGGTGATCATATTCTTTTATAGGCTATTGATGAATAAGTGAGGTATAAATGTGAGAATCAATTTTAGACGGTTTCATGAAATGGAAGAAGTGGGAGTGGGTTGCGATTGATTGATGAAGAAGTGAATTAATTAGTGACTTATAATGTGAAGATGAAGAAGAGTTTCAAGAACACTACTTATGATGATGACTCGCATTAGTGAATTATAGAATTAGCATTAGAGGTTGTATAGAATTAGAATTAGCAGGTGACAGATAATGAATGCATGCCACTTGTGTAAAATCTGAAGATTGGGAATTTAGCAAGACTTGATCGTCATCATCACAATGTATTGGGAAGATGATGATAATACTTGTCCTTGTTGTGGGAGCCCATATCATTTGTGGCGAGATTGTCCAGTGGCCCGTAGGAAAATGGAAGCATTTAAAGAACGAGAAGATCGTATTATTTTTGGGCTCGAAAAACCTGGAGGTTCACATTTATCTTCTTCACCATCATGCAAAACCAAAACAATTTATCGAGAAGGTAACAACCGGCGACCACCCCTTCCACCAACTCTCATTAACCAAAACCGTGCCAATACTCCACCACATCCACAAAACCAAAACCGACAATATCCCAACCAACGACCCGTACAATACACATTATGCCATCCACACTCTAAACCGCCTCCACCACCGGAAGATCATTCTTGTTTTTGTTGCGAGAAAATTCACATAAGTGAAGATTGCCCAGTATTTTGGAGTAATCCAAAGTATTGGAAAGAAAAATTTGAGGGCTGGTTATAGGGCAAAGGCATGTCAAGAAAATTACCAACCAAAAGCCAACCACAATTATAACTCAAATTGGGGCTATGAAGGTTATGAATCCGAAGAGGAGCCATTTTCAAGTTACCAAGAAGAATACAATATGAACCATAATGAATATCCTCAACCGACATATGAAGAACCTCAAAACTCATGAGATTCCATTTGATGCTATCATAGATATGATAAAAGAGGCGAAGCAGGAAAATGAAGTGAGAGGCAAAGCTCATGAAGCTTTGGTTATGCAGGTTCACCAACTAGCTGAGGAAATCTCCAAACTTAAACGTGAGCATGATGAGCTGGCTAGTGGTGTAGTGGTTTATGCTGATATAGATGAAGATATTGCAAGTCTTTCTGAATGGTTAACTCCAACTGAACACTTAGTATCTCATGAAGATCTGGTGGGTGAGGTGAAAGTTCCTCACGAATCTCATCCCGTGTTGATTATAGCACCCAACAAAATGGAGGATGAAGGTTTAAAGATGAAGAAGAGGAAGGTGAGCTGGGAGGACATTGGGCAATTTATTGTAAAACGGCCTCGCAACGAGAATGTCACACCCTCAAAATCCACCTGCGGAGTTTTACCGCGAGGCGCATGACAAACCAGGACAATAAACAAGTCTAAAATGAACATAATGCAATTTCAAAACAATGTTTAAAATTCCCGTGTACAGCGGAAGCTTATTCAAAACAATATTCAATAGTAAACCAATGTTCAACGTTTGTAAAACCATGCAACCCTAACTAGATGCCGTGCAGACGCGTGCACCCTAGTCCAGTCGTGCTACCTTAGCGACCTGAGAAAACATGTAAAAGTTTACGTCAGCACAAAAATGCTGGTGAGTTTACAGGTTTTGTAATCCAAGTACCAAACCAACCTGTCCATACTATAACAAATCGAAAACCAGTGTACGCTAGCTAGGCGTATGTTTTGTTACTACCACGATTGGAAAACCATTACTAACTCGTAAACCAAATGTGTGCCCGATGTAGTAAACCTGTTGTTCCTGTTGTTCCTGTTTGAGACAATATGCACCCGCCGACCCTCCAAGTCGACGAGCGGGGTTGGTCACTCCCAATAGCGCTATTCACATTTCCCCGTTGTGCAAACCCGCAAATTCATGGTTCCCCCCGGGACTTCCAAAGATCGTGTAGTACACAATAGAAACCCATAGTATGACAGTAGTTACCAAATAATCGTTTTAACACATGGTTTCTCTCCCGAAAATGTGAAACCAGTTTAAAAGAGGGGTCGTAAACTCACCTTAAGTTGCGTTACTTCGTAATACGAATAACTCAGCAGCTATGCTAGTCCCGTAAAGCGGTGACCTAACATATGACAGTTACAAGCACTTAGACTAATAACCCGCAGGTTAGTTAGTCCCTAGATGTCCAGACCATAACCAAGTTCGTTTGAAAAACACCGTGACCATTTAACTGACCCAAAGTACAAGACTCGACATCCCATTGGTGACCCGAGACTCCCTGTGTTATGTTTACGCTCTCAAACATACAATCATGCAATCACACTTAACATACGTTAACGCACAACAAGTTATAGCACATAGCTCACGTATCACATAATTACATCCAAACATATGTTACCAAGTTATTAGATATGTTATGGGGTTCCTAGCATGTTCCTATAGGTCAAATCGGGTCTCGGAATGCTAATTTAGACTTACAGCAGCAGTACACGCGATTAGGAAAAGTCAACTAGCATTTAGGTTGGTCAACTGGCATTTAGGAAGGCTAATCGCCTCTATTATAGGCGATTAGGGCTATACCACATGTAATTACTAGCAATTAGGGCTATACCACATGTAATTACTAGCAATTAGGTCATAAGACATGTATGTACTAGCAATTAGCTCATAAGACATGTATCTACTAGCAATTAGCCCCCACTCGCATGAAACATAGGCGATTAGCCTCCTAATCGCCCCTAACATAGGCGATTAGGGTTGCTAATCGCCAGTAACCCAGCTGTTCCGGTTTTTCGCGCGTTTAACGCTCCAAATCAGATCCTGAACGTGTGTAACCATCCAATATCATCCCAACAACTATTCTAAACATGTTTAAACTAACATCCTTCGTTTTGCCTCGTATTATCAGCCCTGCATGCACCCATGTAGTCCAAACACCATACACATAGCACGAATCATCACCTTAACATGCACAACTATAACCCTAATGAACAATTACTCAGATTTTATTATCATGACATCAATATTATTCTGAAACTAACTTAATAACATGTTAGTCACTCAACTTGAATCATAAAAACCCTAGATATTAATCATAAACACACATAACACATGTATGATTGTTAGAATCTGATTAAAAACACTTATTAACGATTTTCAGAAAGCTTTTTCGTTTTAGAACAGGTCTGGACCATTAGGGATTGAATAAAAACGTTTATAAAGATTGCATGGATGGAAACCAAACCATAGATTTGTGAAAGAATGATGAATTAAGCTTGAAACCTTGTGTTTTGATCATAAATCGCGTTCCAGAGGTTGTGTGTGTGTTGGGGCGGGTTATGGGACGACTAGGGTTTGTATTATGAAGTTTAGGAGGTTAAACATTGTATTTATAGACGTTTTTAGTCATCCAGCACGTAACACGCGATTGTGCAGCAGTTACATGCGATTAGGGATGCTAATCGCATGACATTACATGCAATTGGGCCTAATCGCATGACATTACATGCGTGTAGCCCCCCAATCGCATGTAATGTTCCCCTAAATGCATGCCCTATAGGCGATTAGCCTCCCTAATCGCCTATAGGGGTTGGTTCGATGTATTTTGCGCGTTAAACCCCGTTTTAACATATGTTAACACATATTCACGTACCGACAAGTCACATAATGATTGTAAACACATAACACTTGCAAATACACATATTCACACTCGTTCACCAATTCCCGGGACTCGAGACTTGTATGTTCCGTATGACCTGACGATCCTACAAATCGTCACCATTTGTACACTTGGTTAAGGACTGACATCTAACGAACCTCTAGACCAACATCCAATGATCTTCTAGACTAAACCGATAGTTCCCGAACCATAACCCGACTTAACTAACCCAGTTAAGTGCAATATACGCGTGACTCGCTAAGGTAGACTTTCATCTAGACAACGTTGTTAACCAGAATTTGCCGGGTGTCACATCATCCCCACATTAAAAGAATTTTCGTCCCGAAAATTGCACAAGTACCAAAAGGAATAACGAAGGAAACAACAAAAGATAGAAACCAAAAATAGAAACCAAAAAGAGAGATTTACCCGAGTTGTCACATCATCCCCACGTTAAAAGGAATCTCGCCCCGAGATTCATTCAGCTGCAGAAGAGACATATCTCGACTCGAACGCTTCCTTAGGAAAGAGATGAGGATACTTAGACTTCATCTGATCCTCCCGTTCCCACGTGTACTCTGGTCCCCGGTTCGAGTTCCCGCGAACCTTTACGATGCGAATCTTGCTATGACGTAGGCTACGAATCTTGTAATCCAGAATCTCCATAGGTTCTTCCACAATCCGAAGACGATCATCAACCTTGATCTCTTCCAGTGGAACAATGAGAGACTCGTCAGCCAGACACTTCTTCAAGTTGGACACATGGAAGACGTTATGTACGTTACCGAGCTCCGTCGGTAAATCAAGACGATATGCCACCGGCCCAATCCGTTCCAGGATCGTAAATGGCCGACATACCGCGGATTGAGTTTGCCACGCTTCCCAAAGCGTATGACGCCCTTCCACGGTGAGACTTTCAGAAGTACCTTGTCATCAACTTGGAATTCAATGGTTTGCGACGCTGATCGGCATAACTCTTTTGCTGATCCCGTGCCGCTGCCAACCGGTTACGAATCTGTACGATATTTTCCGAAGTTTCGTACACTAGTTCAGGCCCAGTAAGTTGACTCTCACCCACCTCAGCCCAACAAAGAGGAGAACGGCATTTCCGCCCGTACAGTGCCTCGAACGGAGCCGCCTTGATGCTCGTGTGATAACTGTTGTTGTATGAGAATTCTACTAACGGTAGATGAGCTTCCCAACCTTTGCCGAAATCGATCACACATGCCCGCAGCATGTCTTCTAAAGTTTGAATCGTGCGCTCACTCTGACCGTCAGTCTGTGGATGATAAGTTGTACTCATGTCTAGTTGGGTACCCAAAGCCTTGTGCAAAGACTTCCAGAAGTGAGAAGTAAAATGGGAATCACGATCCGAAATAATAGAAACCGGCTCCCCGTGCTTAGAAACAACTTCCTTCAGATAAAGACGAGCCAAACGATCCATGGTGTCGGTCTCTTTAATAGCGAGGAAATGGGCTGATTTCGTCAATCGGTCAACAATCACCCATATCTTATCATTCCCGCTTGGTGATTTAGGAAGTTGCGTGACAAAATCCATTGTAATCCGTTCCCATTTCCATTACGGAATTTCAGGTTGTTGCAAGAGACCCGACAGTTTCTGGTATTCCACTTTGACCTTAGCACAAGTCAAGTACTTACTCACGTATGAAGCTATATCCGACCTCATGTTTGGCCACCAGTACAGCACCTTCAGATCTTGGTACATCTTATCCGACCCAGGATGAATAGAATACCGGGACTTACGAGCCTCATCTAGGACAAGCTCCCGTAGTCCCCCAAATAAAGGAACCCAAATGCGTTCTGCGAAGTAGTGCAGGCCATCAGGCCTTCGCTCAAGGTGCTTGTCGGCACCGTGCATAGTCTCAGCTTTAAGGTTTTCCTCCTTCAAAGCTTCTAACTGCGCAAAACGGAGTTGATCAGGTAGGGATGAATGAATGGTGAGCTGCAACGCCCGAACGCGACGAGGTTTAGTTGATTCCTTCCTGCTCAAGGCGTCTGCTACAACATTTGCCTTGCCGGGATGGTACTTAATGGCGCAATCATAATCGTTCAGGAGTTCAATCCAACGACGCTGTCGTATGTTCAAATGTTGTTGGTCGAAAATATGTTGAAGACACTTGTGATCGGTGTAGATGGTGCATTTGGTACCGTACAAGTAATGTCTCCAAATTTTCAACGCGAATATCACTGCACCCAACTCTAAGTCATGGGTGGTGTAGTTCTTCTCGTGCACCTTGAGTTGACGAGAAGCATACGCAATCACTTTCTCGCGTTGCATCAACACGCAACCGAGACCATGAATAGAAGCATCACAGTAAACAACGAAATCATCAGGGCCTTCAGGTAAGGACAAAATAGGAGCAGAACACAGTTTGGATTTTAGTTCTTCAAACGCTGACTCTTGTGGTTCACCCCAGTCGAATTTTCTATCCTTCTGCGTAAGAGTGGTGAGGGGTTGAGCAATCTTCGAGAACCCCTGAATGAAACGACGATAGTAGCCCGCAAGGCCTAGGAATTGCCGCACCTCAGTTGGCGTCTTTGGTGCTCCCCAGTCCTTGATCGCTTTGATCTTAGCTGGATCGACATGAATTCCTAGTTCATTAACCACATGTCCTAGGAACTAAACTTCGCGTAACCAAAAGTCACACTTTGAGAATTTGGCGTAAAGTTGTTCCCGTCGCAAGAGTTCCAAAACCAAACGCAGGTGTTCCTCGTGTTCAGTCTTGTTCTTGGAGTAAATCAGGATGTCGTCAATAAACACAATGACGAACTTGTCAAGGTATGGTTTGCAAACGCGATTCATCAAATCCATGAAAACCGCCGGCGCGTTCGTGAGACCGAAAGGCATGACCAAGAATTCAAAATGGCCATAACGAGTACGAAAGGCAGTCTTTGCAATGTCAGCTTCCCTTACGCGCAACTGGTGATAACCGGACCTCAAATCAATCTTGGAGTAGTAACTAGAACCCTGGAGTTGGTCGAATAGATCATCAATACGTGGAAGAGGATAACGGTTCTTGACGGTCAATTTGTTCAGTTCTCTGTAGTCCACACACAATCGGAAACTTCCATCCTTCTTCTTAACAAATAGAATCGGGGCTCCCCAAGGGGAAGAACTTGGTCTGATAAAACCCTTGTCCAAGAGTTCCTGTAACTGACTAGACAATTCTTGCATCTTAGGAGGTGCAAGACGGTAGGGGGCCCGAGCAATAGGAGCAGCCCCTGGTACAAGATCAATACCAAACTCGACCTGACGATGGGGAGGGAGACCAGATAAATCATCAGGAAATACATCAGGAAACTCGCGTACAACAGGAATATCATCGATCTTCTTCTCATCGCTAGAGGAAACAGATAAAAGTGCCAAAACGGCCGAGTAACCCTTTCGAAGACACTTAAGGGCTTTCATGCTAGAGATGATATTTAGCGGAACACCACCCTTGATACCGTACACAGAAAGGAATTCTCCATCAGGGAGAGGAATTCGAATAATCTTGTCGTAACAAACAATCTCCGCGCGATACAGGGACAACCAATCCATGCCTACAACAACATCAAAACTACCCAGAGGTACCGGCATAAGGTCGATGGGGAACGATAAACCCGACAACTCTAATTGACACTCCCGAAGGATACTAGTAGCTTCAATCTTTTTACCGTCAGCCAACTCAATAATATACTTAGTCTCTAATGGTACGGGTACTACATCTAGCAGTCGACTATCTTCCATGGATACAAAACTCTTGTCGGCACCAGAATCAAATAACACACTAACAGAACGATTATTGAGAAGGAACGTACCGGTAACTGTGTCAGGATCCTGTCTAGCCTCAGCGGTTCCAATGACGAAGGCGCGTGCATTCCTGCCACCGCCCCCGTTGTTCCCATTACCGTTGTTTCCACCCTGCTTCAGTTTTGGGCAATCCTTCCTGTAATGCCCAGTCTCCCCGCAGTTGTAGCAACCCTGTTTCCCCGCAGTTCCTTGAGCAGCATGAGCCGGGGTATTACTTGGGGCCTGGGTCGATGGAAGTGTAACACGACAGTCTTTAGCAAAATGCCCAATTCGCTGGCAGCGATGACAACGGTTACTATCGCAGTTCCCTTGATGATGACACCCACACTTGTTGCATTTAGGCAGTTTCCCCGCATAACTACCCTGTTTGTTACCCGAAGAAGAAGAACCCCCATTATCGAACCTCTTACCCTGCTGTGCTGGCCCAGATCCTTTCCCTTCTTTATCCCACTTGCGCTTGTTGTTCTCTGGGGCCTTGACAGTCGAACCCTTAGCAGGCAAAATACCCTCATTCACTTTTAAGTTGGTCATCCTATGAGCCGATCGGACCACCTCTGAGTATGTAGGATGATTTCCCGCAGCCACCAACCCTGCGATTTCTGGTACTAACCCTGAGATATAATGCTCAATCCTCCTGTATTCTGGCACATGCAGATCGGGACACAGCACTGCCAACTCATTACGCCTCACAGTATACTTCTCAATTTCAGACCCAGACATCTTGAGGTTCCACACTTCGTGCTCTAACTTCTGCACCTCTTCCCTCGGACAGTACTCTCGCTTCAACAGTTGAACAAAGTTTTCCCAAGGCATAGCATACGCCTCCCTAATACCCATATTCTGGGTGATGTTATTCCACCAGGTCAAAGCAACATCCTGGAATAACGCAGCAGCATACTTAACTCGATCCTCTGGGAGACAGTTGCACATCAGAAACACTGACTCCACCTTCTCCAGCCACCTAAGCAAGCTCACCGCACCCTCAGTGCCAGAGAATTCCTGAGGCTTACAATTCCGAAACATCTTGTAGGTACACATAGGTGGGGGTGGGTTAACAGGACCACCTGAAATGAAACGCGTGAGGAAACACGACGAATGTAAACAAGGTTCACTAATGAGGCAAAGAAAATGGATAAATCAACTTACCACCACCATTGTGCCCTAACTGGAAGGCAGCTTGTAGCAAGTTGTTCAGGTCCTCCTGCGATAGGTTAACACCTCCACGACCACCAGCACCACCGCGACCACCACCACGTCCACCATTGCGACCACCTCCACGTCCTCCTCGTACTCCAGACATGATTCCGGCAGAAAGAACGAGAAAATTTAGTTTCGCAGATAAAGGTAACCACTAATGTTTACAAGATCAAAGCTAGATCCAATCCAGGACTATCCCTTCAAACCCAGAGCTCACTAGGGCTTCCATGCATTTCGGTTTATGATTTTGTGTGCACCCAAAATGATAAACCGCTCTACATGGTCCTCCAAGTGTTCTCCTAGTTCAAAGTTCAAATCACCGAACATAGACTCTTAGCTATACACCGTAATACTACGGTAGTTTATAACAAGTGTTTCTATTGGAGTATAGAAGGGAGATGTCCGAGCCTTGGACAAATCTCAAGAGTATACGAGTTACCCCAATATACTACACTGCCTAGAAAGCAAACAAACTTGACAAATGTAATATAGATCTAGTAACAAATTATCGTCGTATGTCCTACTGTTGAATAGCAAGACATCGCCGTTAGACATTCCGTCTTTGGCAAGTGGTGACGGGACCTCCATTCTAAGAGAAATAAAATAAGATTAAACTAAATTTAATAAATCAAAAAAACTATTATAAAAAAAAAAAAAGCAGAACTAGTGTGATTAAAGTTCAAAGTATTAAAACACACCTAGTCGTTGCAGATCTATACAAAAATACGACAAGCAAAAATAGGTCTAATTTTCGGAGACGACGGCTCTCTCCCTACCACAACTCACTTGCTTCGTTTTAATACCTAAGACTCGTTTACCTGGACTGAAATTGATATTAGTGGGTTCAGTAGGGAACCTAAAATAATCATAAAATGTCAGTATCCATATAACGAGGAACAACTAAATTAATGTATACACGAACACATGATCGTTTACAAACTTCAATCACAAGTTTATGCATCAATAATCGAAGGGATAAACAAAAAAAAGCAGTACATAATAATGTTAATAATAATAATAATAATAAATTAATAATAATGATAATAATAATAAAAATAATGAATATAATAATAATAATAATAATAATAATAATAATAATAATAATAGATTTAAACTAAAAAAAACAGAGAATGAACTAACACTCCACCGGCAATGCCTCCGACGACAAGAGATTTACAGATTTCAAGCAAAGTTTGACGACTCGGGGCGTTCACACTTCACTCGCAATCTTTGCTTCTTCATCGATATTAGCGACCACGACATGTATTTTGCCTACAACGTCCTCCGATCTCATATAAACTGTCAACTGGCATCTCACCTTTGCATCATCAAAACACGAGAAGATGAAGAGCCGAAGGAGTCATAAAGGATTGGAAAACAGAGTGGTGTGTGCTTTCGAAGAGTCCTTTCCCCCGAGTTGAAATGGTGGGTAGATCCACTTACGAAGAAGCATCCAGTTTTATATGCCCCAAGTATCTAAATTTTAAACAAACAATATTGTACAAACTTTAAGATAAATGATGAGGGAAAACAATCCTTGTGCAGAATGACATAACATAAAATAAATTGAAGACATACCATGAAACCAATTAAATAAAAAGCTAAGTATATTCTAAATTTAAATAAACAACTTAAATGAAACCACTACCTATTTTATCAATTGATTCACTAAGTCTCCCCACTTAGGGTGCAATTGAGACCCTCAAATGAAAATTGAAGCAACCGATGGGTGATCATATTCTTTTATAGGCTATTGATGAATAAGTGAGGTATAAATGTGAGAATCAATTTTAGACGGTTTCATGAAATGGAAGAAGTGGGAGTGGGTTGCGATTGATTGATGAAGAAGTGAATTAATTAGTGACTTATAATGTGAAGATGAAGAAGAGTTTCAAGAACACTACTTATGATGATGACTCGCATTAGTGAATTATAGAATTAGCATTAGAGGTTGTATAGAATTAGAATTAGCAGGTGACAGATAATGAATGCATGCCACTTGTGTAAAATCTGAAGATTGGGAATTTAGCAAGACTTGATCGTCATCATCACAATGTATTGGGAAGATGATGATAATACTTGTCCTTGTTGTGGGAGCCCATATCATTTGTGGCGAGATTGTCCAGTGGCCCGTAGGAAAATGGAAGCATTTAAAGAACGAGAAGATCGTATTATTTTTGGGCTCGAAAAACCTGGAGGTTCACATTTATCTTCTTCACCATCATGCAAAACCAAAACAATTTATCGAGAAGGTAACAACCGGCGACCACCCCTTCCACCAACTCTCATTAACCAAAACCGTGCCAATACTCCACCACATCCACAAAACCAAAACCGACAATATCCCAACCAACGACCCGTACAATACACATTATGCCATCCACACTCTAAACCGCCTCCACCACCGGAAGATCATTCTTGTTTTTGTTGCGAGAAAATTCACATAAGTGAAGATTGCCCAGTATTTTGGAGTAATCCAAAGTATTGGAAAGAAAAATTTGAGGGCTGGTTATAGGGCAAAGGCATGTCAAGAAAATTACCAACCAAAAGCCAACCACAATTATAACTCAAATTGGGGCTATGAAGGTTATGAATCCGAAGAGGAGCCATTTTCAAGTTACCAAGAAGAATACAATATGAACCATAATGAATATCCTCAACCGACATATGAAGAACCTCAAAACTCATGAGATTCCATTTGATGCTATCATAGATATGATAAAAGAGGCGAAGCAGGAAAATGAAGTGAGAGGCAAAGCTCATGAAGCTTTGGTTATGCAGGTTCACCAACTAGCTGAGGAAATCTCCAAACTTAAACGTGAGCGTGATGAGCTGGCTAGTGGTGTAGTGGTTTATGCTGATATAGATGAAGATATTGCAAGTCTTTCTGAATGGTTAACTCCAACTGAACACTTAGTATCTCATGAAGATCTGGTGGGTGAGGTGAAAGTTCCTCACGAATCTCATCCCGTGTTGATTATAGCACCCAACAAAATGGAGGATGAAGGTTTAAAGATGAAGAAGAGGAAGGTGAGCTGGGAGGACATTGGGCAATTTATTGTAAAACGGCCTCGCAACGAGAATGTCACACCCTCAAAATCCACCTGCGGAGTTTTACCGCGAGGCGCATGACAAACCAGGATCCAAACCAACGATCACAATAAACAAGTCTAAAATGAACATAATGCAATTTCAAAACAATGTTTAAAATTCCCGTGTACAGCGGAAGCTTATTCAAAACAATATTCAATATTAAACCAATGTTAAACGTTTGTAAAACCATGCAACCCTAACTAGACGCCGTGCAGACGCGTGCGCCCTAGTCCAGTCGTGCTACCTTAGCGACCTGAGAAAACATGTAAAAGTTTACTGTCAGCACAAAAATGCTGGTGAGTTTACAGGTTTTGTAATCCAAGTACCAAACCAACCTGTCCATACTCTAACAAATCGAAAACCAGTGTACGCTAGCTAGGCGTATGTTTTGTTACTACCACGATTGGAAAACACCGTGACCGTTTAACTGACCCAAAGTACAAGACTCGACATCCCATTGGTGACCCGAGACTCCCCGTGTTATGTTTACGCTCTCAAACATACAATCATGCAATCACACTTAACATACGTTAACGCACAACAAGTTATAGCACATAGCTCACGTATCACATAATTACATCCAAACATATGTTACCAAGTTATTAGATATGTTACGGGGTTCCTAGCATGTTCCTACAGGTCAAATCGGGTCTCGGAATGCTAATTTACACTTACAGCAGCAGTACACGCGATTAGGAAAAGTCAACTAGCATTTAGGTTGGTCAACTGGCATTTAGGAAGGCTAATCGCCTCTATTATAGGCGATTAGGGCTATACCACATGTAATTACTAGCAATTAGGGCTATACCACATGTAATTACTAGCAATTAGGGCTATACCACATGTAATTACTAGCAATTAGGTCATAAGACATGTATGTACTAGCAATTAGCTCATAAGACATGTATCTACTAGCAATTAGCCCCCACTCGCATGAAACATAGGCGATTAGCCTCCTAATCGCCCCTAACATAGGCGATTAGGGTTGCTAATCGCCAGTAACCCAGCTGTTCCGGTTTTTCGCGCGTTTAACGCTCCAAATCAGATCCTGAACGTGTGTAACCATCCAATATCATCCCAACAACTATTCTAAACATGTTTAAACTAACATCCTTCGTTTTGCCTCGTATTATCAGCCCTGCATGCACCCATGTAGTCCAAACACCATACACATAGCACGAATCATCACCTTAACATGCACAACTATAACCCTAATGAACAATTACTCAGATTTTATTATCATGACATCAATATTATTCTGAAACTAACTTAATAACATGTTAATCACTCAACTTGAATCATAAAAACCCTAGATATTAATCATAAACACACATAACACATGTATGATTGTTAGAATCTGATTAAAAACACTTATTAACGATTTTCAGAAAGCTTTTTCGTTTTAGAACAGGTCTGGACCATTAGGGATTGAATAAAAACGTTTATAAAGATTGCATGGATGGAAACCAAACCTTAGATTTGTGAAAGAATGATGAATTAAGCTTAAAACCTTGTGTTTTGATCAAAAATCGCGTTCCAGAGGTTGTGTGTGTGTTGGGGCGGGTTATGGGACGACTAGGGTTTGTATTATGAAGTTTAGGAGGTTAAACATTGTATTTATAGTCGTTTTTAGTCGTCCAGCACGTAACACGCGATTGTGCAGCAGTTACATGCGATTAGGGATGCTAATCGCATGACATTACATGCAATTGGGCCTAATCGCATGACATTACATGCGAGTAGCCCCCCAATCGCATGTAATGTTCCCCTAAATGCATGCCCTATAGGCGATTAGCCTCCCTAATCGCCTATAAGGGTTGGTTCGATGTATTTTGCGCGTTAAACCCCGTTTTAACATATGTTAACACATATTCACGTACCGACAAGTCACATAATGATTGTAAACACATAACACTTGCAAATACACATATTCACACTCGTTCACCAATTCCCGGGACTCGAGACTTGTATGTTCCGTATGACCTGACGATCCTACAAATCGTCACCATTTGTACACTTGGTTAAGGACTGACATCTAACGAACCTCTAGACCAACATCCAATGATCTTCTAGACTAAACCGATAGTTCCCGAACCATAACCCGACTTAACTAACCCAGTTAAGTGCAATATACGCGTGACTCGCTAAGGTAGACTTTCATCTAGACAACGTTGTTAACCAGAATTTGCCGGGTGTTACAGAGAATCAGATAACTTGCCTGTACTCAATCTCCATTCAGGCAAGATAAATCTGTACACTATCAGTGTATCAGGCATCCCAGAATTTTACATTTTTATTTTTCTTTGAGTCTTAGTTCAGGTTTGTCTATCGGCCGCGAATGAAATGCTATACGGTTCGATTGGGAGGAATTCCAAAGACTCATACGCGCACTGCCTATATCCAGGGGAGTCTGTTCCTTTACTGTTGTATTTTATTTTTAGTTCTGCTTTATTTTATTCCTAGCTCACATTGAGGACAATGTGTCGTTCAAGTGTGAGGGTGGGGAAACTTCGTTTTTATTTATTTTTGTGTCTTAAAAAAATTGAAAATGTCTTGAAAATTGTTCCTAAAAAAATCTAATCAGGCATAAAGGAGCTCTTTCGGTACCTACCAGTTGTTTATTGATTGTTTTGGCAGTACATCCTTAGTCATGGTCTAATTTGTGGAAAAGTAGTATGAACCATTTTCAGCAGGTATTTTTAAGAAAAATGTTTAGAATTGTCTGACTAGATTTAACAAGCTATTGGTAATAAATGCATGCACACATTGGTAACCCATTTCCCCACTTTTGTGAAATATTGAGCCTACTAGATGATAGATTGACTTATATATATATATATTTCATTTGTTGAGAGTAGGCCAGATGTTTCTCTGTTGCAGAACTTGTGTGATTTGATACATGCTGAGTTTGTAAACTATATATGCACATAGATGATAAAGGAGATTTAGGATTCCCTTTTTGTTTGACACCTTTTATTTGTTTTGTGTTAACCGGTTTACCCAAGAATATTACCATTAGTAGCCAACTTTGAGCCTTATACCCTTTCGTTTGCTAAACCACATAATCACCCAAATAAACCAGTACCTTTACCAAGTGCTGATGACATCCAAAGTGTTAAGTGACTGTATTAATGTTTAAAAAAAAAGAGAGAGAGAAAAAAAGAATACAAAAATAGAAGTATGTGTTATGGGTCAAATATGCCCAAAGTTATGTTTATTTATGTGTATCGTGAATAAGGATTGTCAATCATGTTGGTGTCACCATTTTATTTTAGCCACTTCTAGCCAAATCTATCTGACCTTTACCCTAAGCCCAAAACCCGTAAGTCCTTTAGATATGTGCATTGTCTACAGTTGAGGTGTGATTGTCATACAAGCCTATGATAACAGAGCTGCATACTTGGTTTTTGAGTGATTAATACTAGCGCATTACATGTTAGTCCAGATATTAAACCGAGTGGAGTGAAAAATTGTGAGGGGTGTGTTGCATGAAAATAAAAACCGGAAGCATGTTAGATTTAGTCGGGTTAATTCTGTTTTTAAATGGATATCAATTTGACTTACTGAATTAACACATCTAATGCTGATCTGTAAATGGGGTATGACTTTGGACCTTAGCTAAGGTATGATAGGGCGACTGGGGTGCTAGTCTGTGATCATGTCTTGAGCAGAGTGTATATAATTTTTTCGAGACGAAAAAAGATAAGTGTAGGGGTGTGATGCGCAGTTGCAGGCATCATGTTTATTTGCCACTTTTGTATATTTTTTAGTCGATTAGATAGTATTTTTATTAGTTTTATGTCTGTACTCTATTATTTTAGTATTGTATATATTCTATTACTTTTTTGTTGTTTTTACTATTAATTTATTTATTTTATATTTTTGGTAGGTGATCGCATGGAGCGGGGCTAAAACAGTACAAATTATATTTGAGACCCGAACACCCGAGTCGAGAGCACAGGGTCATAATACCATTTATTATTATAATAATAATAATAATAATAATAATAATAATAATAATAATAATAATAATAATAATAATAATAATGAATGTCATATATGGCCTAAGGCCCATTTCGAAAGAACATTAGAAGGTATTAGGTATTATTATTTTTGGGAGGATTTTTGAATCACAGAGTATATGAAACGGCTCCAATTTACTTGGGAGGGGAGATCGCAATTTTTATTTTCTTGGACAGAGGAGGCGACGCGAGGCAGATCAAGAGGAAGGGACAAAAAGACTTTCAAGATAGAAGATCTAATTTTTTTTTTTTGGAAGAATCAAGCTCCATGATCATAAATGGCTAATCCTTTTGTATCACATTGGGAATGTAAACTTTTGAAGATCTAGGGTTAGCAATTGGGTATTGTTCTTAAACTATTTGATGATGTTTTTTGTGTGTTTGAATTAATTGTGTTAAATTGTGATTAACCTTATGTTGAACTCATTTTAGTTAATTGATCTTGTGCCATAACTAATGTTATGAACATGGTTCCTTGCTTTAACACAAACATAGGATTGTATGTTCTAGGTAATGAAGTGTAGTTTATTCTATCTTTGATATTGATAAACTTGACACCTAAGCCTATTGAGCAATCACTCCGTTAACACCAATCACACTACCATTGTTTACCCATTTGTGAAAACCCTAGTATTCATTTGTTGAAACCCTAGTGTGATCTTTTTAATTAAATTGTTTACAATCTATATTATTTTTTTTATTCATATAATTTCAATTGAAGTTTAATATAATAAACAAAAACTCTTTCAATCAATTCTTAAATGAACCTAGTACAACCTTCATAAGATTTCTAGCATCTTCATAAGAAATACCATTTAATCAATTAAAATATCATTCACTAACCACACGCTCCTCTAGATTCGATACCCTACTTACCCTAGCTACCTAGGTTAATTAGGTTTTGCATGACCCGTGACGACCGGATCATCAAGTTTCTTAATATGTCATTGTGCATCTTAATATGCCATCTTAAAAGTGTGACAAAATTACAATCTTATTCATCGAGTTTCTTTAACACAATATAGAATATAGATATAGATAAGGGCATGTGTAGTGGAGGGGCGTTATGGGGAATAAATGTAACACCCTAGGCATATCCCACATCTTTCGTGGACAGGAGAGATCTTGGTTCATAAGTAATGTCCTGCCTCATAAATCACCAACGCATTTTGGGCTTAAATGGCTGTGGAGCACATGAAAACTCCATAGTTAAGCGGGCTCAGGTGGGAGTAGTACTAGGATGGGTGACATCCTGGGAAGTTTTAACCCGGGCAACCAAAAACAAATCCGTGAGCTTCTAGTGGGCAAAGCGAAAAATATTGGATGATATTAGAGGCGGGGTGTTACAGATTGGTATCAGAGCCACTCTTGTGCCATCCGGGATGGTGGGGCAAACCTCATCGAGGACGATGAGTCCCTAAGGGGGTGATTGTAACACCCTAGGCATATCCCACATCTCCCGTGGACAGGAGAGATCTTGGTTCATAAGTAATGTCCTGCCTCATAAATCACCAACGCGTTTTGGGCTTAATTGGCTGTGGAGCACATGAAAACTCCACAGTTAAGTGTGTTCAGGTGGGAGTAGTACTAGGATGGGTGACCTCCGGGGAAGTTTTCACCGGACAACCAAAAACAAATCTGTGAGCTTCTAGTGGGCAAAGCGGACAATATTGGATTATATTAGAGGCGGGGTGTTACAATAAAATATTATAAAGTAATAGAAGGGGCTCCATGGGGTGTTATGGGAAAAGAGAGGTGTAGTGGGAAAGGGCTCCACGGGGCTTTATAAATGATTGGGTAATCATTGCTTAATTATTGATTTCTTATTTAAATAATAATATTGAATACCAAATAATATTTCATTAAATAAATAAAAAAATACAAATTCTAAAAAAAATTACAAATCGTAAAAAAATAGAAATACTAAAAAAAGTTACAAATACTAAAAAAAATTACAAATACTAAAAATATAAATTACTACTCGTCGTCGTCTTCTTCTTCATTTTCTTCTCCTTCTCCTTCCCCTTCTCATTCTTCTCCTCCTCCTTCTTCTTCTTCTTCTTGTTCGTTGTTTTGAATCGGGCGAATCGCCCATGCTTCCTCGACCAAATCTTCCTTCAACGCTTTATGTATATCAATGGAACGCAACATGGTACTGTTTTGCATTCTCTGCTCCATTATCGCTTGCGTCCCTTGAACAACATCTTTCGGAAAATAGTTTTGGCATATTGTTTTTCCTTCATCTTCAAGTATCATATTATGCATTGTGATACAAGCATACATCACCATACTAATTCTTTCTTTTTCCCACACATGACAAGGATTTCTAATAAAATGTCATCGTTGTTGAAGAACGCCAAAACACCTCTCGATGTCCTTTCTTGCGGACTCATGAAGTGTCTTAAAATGTTTTCTTTTTTGATCGAGTGTTTGAGTAAACTTTTTGACGAGCATTGAATACTCTGGATATATACCATCCGCCAAGTATTATCCATGCTCGTAGTAATTATTATTTGTATAAAACCTAGCTTTCGGTATTATTCCGCCAATGTAAGACTCTACCAATGGCGAAAACTGAAAAGTATTTATGTCGTTCATACACCCGGCGAGACCAAAGAAGGCCGACCAAACCCACAGGTCTTGTGAGGCAACTTCTTGTAAAACCAACGTTGGTCCCTTTTTGTCACCGCGCGTATGTTGACCTTGCCATGCGGTTGGACAACTATACCACCGCCATTGACTACAGTCTATACTACCAATCATGCCGGGTAAGCCATGTTTTTGTAAATGCGCTTCGTATAGTTATTGAAGGTCGTTCCATGTCGGGTTTCTCAAGTATCGTTTTCCATATAATTGGCATATACCTAAAATATATATATATATATATATATATATATATATATATAATGTAACTACTAATTATAATTATAAATATATTTAAATTTGTAAATATACCCGTAGCAAAAATACTCCAAGGTATCGCGTGTGCTTTTCTCCGTCATCTTCAAATACTCGTCATTTATATCGTATGTGTTCCCGTAGGCGAGTATACGTAATGCGGAAGTGACCTTTTGAATTGGGTTAAATCCTAAACACCCTCTAGCGTCGGGTTTTTGCTTAAAGTAGTCATATGTTGACTCTAAATCTTCAGTAATGCGCAAAAATAAGCTTTTACTTATCCGAAGTCTCCGCCTAAACATATCAGGGCCGTAAACCGGATTCTCATTGAAATAATCATTCATTAAACACTCATTGGCGGATACACGGTCTCGCTGTATATATTCCCTAGACAATTTCGGCCGTGGGGGGATTATTTATATGATGCATCGCGCTCGACGCTAGCATAACTGCACTCGTAACGGCTTCTTCCACTTCCGCGCCGTCGTCGTAAAAAAACCTTTGATAAAGATCGGTAAACGAGCCTTCAGAGGGAGAAGACAACATTGTGGTGATTTGTGTGTATATTTGTTTCTAGTTGAATTGTATGTGTGTGTATTTGTTTGTGTGTTGAATTGTATATGTAATTAGTTGTGTTTAGTGTAATATATAAATAGTGGTGATTTTTTTTATAATATAAAGTGCCCGTTACCAACGGTCAAGACAGCCAACGTTCGAATCCTTGTGCACAACGCTTGTTATATCCATGGAAACCACCACCATAGCGCCCCCATAGCGCTTGGAGGGCGATGTTCCCCAACGCTATGGGGTTCAAAAACGCCCATATAGCGCTACCACTGCACACTAAGAAAACTCTAAAGTTATAGATGATAATTTTAGGATCAGTGACCATAAATGTTTGAAGTTTCTGTCTAGATTATGAAAATACAAAACTATAATCTTCTGATGTATAAGACCAGTGGCGGATCCAGGAATTTTTTTCACTGGGTTCCCTTTTTAGGTGTTCCAATTTCATATTACCGGACACAAAAAAAAATCGGCGATTCAGGGACTCGGGTCGGTTTGACGATTCAGTTCAGGGGTTCGGGTCGGGTCGGACATGTTGCTTGCACCGTCATATCCTTGGTCACTAACCCTACCCAAACTCAAAAGATTCGTGGGATCGCCACGCTAAAAGCTCTAAACAAGGCGCTCGCTTACAGCGGACTGCCCTAAGCCTTTAAAAATGCAAATCTCAATGTATATGTTTACACTGAAAAAGAAGTATTGCACTTGACTTACCAAAGCAATCTAAGAAAAAACCTTAGTTACACAAGTGGAAAAGCTATTTGATTGAGATAAGCATATAAACATACTTGTGCCAATGGTTTTTACTGAAAGAAGAATACAGTTCCTACTACCTAGGCAGAGTGGGCTGGAGGAAAGTGAAAGTGACAACAAGACTAAGTTTCAACACACTAAAGTAAAACTAAATTATGTAAAACAATGTTAAGTTGTCTGGAGTGAAATTGGATTATGTAAATAAATGTTAAATTGTTTCTGTTAATCTGAAATCAAAATTATATCATGTTTATTATGAGTTGTAGTTGTGTTCAACTATTCATCCCTGGATGGTTTTTCTAAAGCATTGAATATGGGCCAATATTAGGGGATTATTATTCAAAACTGATAACATCAAGTAATAAAAATGACAAATTGACAACATACCTGATAGAGTGAGAGGCAGGAGAAGAGAATAGAGAAGCACGACGGCGGCGCTCCAGCCTCGGGAGGTAGCGGGCTGGTCATGGTTCGCTCAGACTGCTGGAGACGAAGGTGTTGACTGTTGTGGAGCTGTGGAGGATACGATGTGTTGACTATTGTGGAGCAAAGTACGAGATAAGGGTGTTGATTGCCATGGAGCAGTGGAGGAAACGAGGGTCTTGCGGGCTGCTGGAGAAGGGATTGGAGGATGGAGGCATGAATGTGTAAAGGTTGAACTGTTGTAGTAAACCCTAGGTTTTATATTAAAAAAGGAAAAACAAAAAAAAGAGTAAAAAGAGGTGAAAGCGGGAATCGAACTCAGGTTACAACGGTTAGAATAAGCGGGTGTTACCAATGGAGCACTTAACATATTTGATTATGGGTTCCTTCATAATTTATTTATGGGTTCCTAAGAATTTTTTTATATACATTAACACTAAAAATTTCAAACCGAATGGGTTCCCGAGAACCCGATGTGTTGGGCATAGATCCGCCCCTGTATAAGACGGACAATATTTATTGGAATGAGTGGATACCACGTGTTACACTCGAAAATGAGTTTTATGAACTTAAAAGATATTTTTTTCTTTCTATATTTTCTTGAAAAGATTATTATTTTTTGTTTAAACGACCAACAAAAGATTTTATTTATTATCAAAGTTAGCGGGTCACTAGCATAAAACACCCAAAAATATATACAAACGTAGACACAATTATCACTCTATTGATCACAAATTAAAACTACGCCATTTCTCCCATTCTAGTTGTTGTTTCGCCCGCGCCTTAACCTAAAGAAAGCTAAGAGATTTGATATCGCCAATCATTCGTTGTAACGAACACTGAACCTGATTAAAGACAAGATTATTATTCTTGATAAAAAGAAAATTAATTAATTAATTAAATAGAAAGAATACCATATTGTTGATCCTTGTTAAAATATTGTTCTATTACATGCAAGGTAGGGCTTTAAATGAACTGAACTTTCAGCGAACAGCTTATGAACTGTTCGGTGGGAAGTTTGTTTGTGTTCGTTTGTTTAATAAATGAACGAACACGAACAAAAAATTCTGTTCGTTTAGTCAAAAAGAACGAACATGAACAGAGGTCGCGTTCGTTCGTTTATGTTCGATAGTTTATTAAGGTTTTTAATTTTTATACTTTTTTATACTCGTTTATTTTTATTTATTTTACACAATAAATAATATAAATAAGGTAAACATATGACAATATGAGATCAATAAACCTACTTTTTGTATCCAAGCTCAATATATGTTTCCACGTTCTAGCGTGGATGCCCTCCACCTCCAACGCCCTTCTCTAATACTAAGTATGTTTAGACAATTAGTTTATATTTTGGGTGGATCTTTTAACTAATGTCTTAATGTGTGTGAATTCGATGTTATTCAAAAGTTAATATATGTCGGTTTGTGTTTGTTTATGTTCATTAATGTTCGTTTGTGCGTTCATGAACAAAATTAACAAACAAACACAAACGAACACGAACAAAAAATCTCGTTCGGTAAGTGTTCATGAATTGTTCGTGAACATATAATTTTCTTATCAAACGAATACGAACAAGGCCATATTCGTATTCATTCGGTTCGTTTGAAGCCGGGAATTAAGTAGGCGTACAACTAGTCTCCTCTATCTAAGGGGCTGTTTGGTAGCCTCTTAATGAGGCTCTTAACCATTCAGCGCTGAATGATTCAGCATTCAGCGTGTTTGTTTCAGCTTCTGAATGGAATGGTTAAGTCTGAATCATTAAGATTTGGGATGTTGCTGAACCATTAAGCACTGAACTAGGCTAAACCTTAATGAGACTCCCCTACCAACGTGGGACAAGAAAACTAACCATTAAGAGGTCCAACTTAATAATTCAGCGCTTAACCATTCAGACCTCTTAACAATTCAGACATCTTAATGATTCAGCACTTAATCAACCAAACAGCCCCTAACATTTAGCTTAATGATTGAGCTAAATTTGACTTAATGAGAATAAAAAGTAAAAAAACTTAAGGTGTTGGTTCATATAATTAAGTATATATTCTTAAACATTCTCATTACCTTCTTTTTAACGGTCAATTAGAATCACTCACGGATGAAAACTCATAATTATGAGAAAACCTCCTTGTAAGCAGTGGCGGATCTAGAAAAAAAATAGGGGTAACATTAAAAAAAATTGTCGTAGTTTTATATAATGTAAACGAAACAAAAATAGCAACGCGATAATAAATAAAGTTAAATAAATACCTAATAGATTTCTCCTCTTCGGGTTTTGAACGCTTGAAATCGAGCCATTACATCCTTTTCTTTCACCTTATCAAAGGTATCATTTTTGACCACACAAATTAAAACATTGTTCAATTACTCCTCACATATTCATCATTTTCAAGGGCTTTTCTTTTGAACAAATTAATTATAACTTAATAAGAGCTTGTTTTTCATAGAGCTTGGTTTCATTTTCATAATCACACAAAGCCACAAACCTAATCATAACAATAACATATTATAGATATCAATAATAATTCGTCTTTCAAATTTTCAATTAACACAAGTACACAACATCTTAATAACTTAATTTATAAACAAAAACCCTCTCAAAGAAACAAAGTATAATACAAATTACCAACAAAACTAATTCAGTAGCTAATAAAAAAACTTATAGAATACAGAGTAACAGGGAAGGGAAGAAGTAGGTAGCAAGGATGAGTTCCGGTCCGGTGGAGGGTAGGAGGCGGCGGTGGTGCGACGGCAAGGGACAGGGGCAGCCGGGCAGGGGGCGCTGGTGAGTTGATTGAGTTAAAATGGTTTGAGGATTTTATTTATTTATTTATTTATTTTGTCTAATTATGCCTTCCAGTAGGTTTAGGGGGGAAGGGAAGGGTTTAGACAATGTTGGGTCATTGGGTTTTTTGTTATTGTGACTTGGGTTGGGTTTTAAAGAGAGAGAGAGAGTGAGTTTAGTCAGATAGTCATAAGGGTTGTGGTAATTGGGTTTAAAAAGCATTTATTAAAATTCCGCTTCATATTTAACTTTAAGTATAATTTATTTAAGGGGCAACAAAAATATTATTTAAAGGGTAACATAAATTTTTTAAGGGGTAACAAAAAAAATTATTTTAGGGGTAACATTTTATAAAAAACGTAAAAAAACAATTTTTTTCTACTTCGACGGAAAAATCGAGGGGTAACAGATGCACCCCCTCGCTCTTCACTACATCTGCCCCTGCTTGTGAGATTCAAACCTAAGACCTTATAGTCCCTAAATCTTATCTCACCATCAAAATGTCGCTAGGCTATAACACCTTTTAACCGATTAAATTTTACACATGCTCAGGATCTGTTTTAAGTGGTTCGGCTTGCTTCTCTGTTGGCATTTCCTATAATAGATCATTAATATTGGTCCAAATAACACTTATGTTAGTTAATGGAATAAGTTAAAATTAAGATAGATACAAGCCATATTAATAGTAAGAATATTGATGAGGTTTTGAAGGTAGATTATGTAATTAAAAAGTGTTGATGTATATCCTGATTATGTGGCCTAGTGGTAAAAGGGTTGGTTCTCTCTTTGGGGGATTCGGGTTCGATTCCCACGGGAGGCATGTGATGGATACCCCCACCCTTGTGGTGGGGTAGGTGGTTGGGAAGTGATGGAGAGACCCTTGACCCTTGTGGTCATGGGTTCGACTCCTGATCCCTCCAGGTTTTACCGGTTCACTACCGTCGTGCCTTCGGCCGGGTTTTCCTTGGAACAGGAGACGGGTGGGCCGAAGGGCTCTGTCCGTACGGACTAGAGGCCGTCTGGGGCCCCTTTCGGCCATTGGGGGCCGCGTACAGAGTACCCGGCAATACTTTAGTTGATCGTTCAAAAAAAAAAAAAAAGTGTTGATGTATGCAATGCATTTATAAATCACATAAGTGGCAATCCTTATAACACGGGAGAATCAGAATAAAAAAACTATTAGTACGTAATGATCGAGTTTCATGTCCGTATAGCTATCTGGCCATGTGTTCATTGTCATCTCATTTAAAGCTTTTTCTAAAGTCAAAGCATCTTAAGGAAACGAATATTTAAATTGCGATTGTACGTAGTATGTGATGTATTGTAAGGATATTTTAATGAAAAATGTACCTACACATACGTTTTTTATCCGATCGAGTTGAAGCTCTTAGACCGTGTGCGTGTGTTGTGGGAGATTTGAAGATGGCGTAAGCCTTTTCCAAGGTGGCAACTTGAGTGCTAGAGCGCTAACTGGTGAGGCGTTTGACGGGCGCCACCAGGTTGTGGGTGTGAGCCCTCTCCCAGGGGTAGGGGTGGTTTTTGGCTTTTCTTAGTTATTAATTAATAAATAAACCAATAAAGTCACCTCAAGATGCAACCACATTTCACCCGTTCATAACACTTGTTAATTAATATGAAAGGTGAAATCATTCACCGCTTACTTGGCGCTTATGTGACGTGCTTTTCTATCACATTTCCAGATTCACCGTAACACACAGTCTTGTGGTTGACAAGAGTACAGGGGGCCTCATTTTTGTGTGTTTCGCAAAGCGTTAGACAAATCACAGTTGTAAATCGAATGCTAACTTTGAGGCTGGAATATTGGTTACTAAAAGTAGTACTATAATATTCGCTGATGGCAAAATTAAACTAGTGACAGTATAATTGTTTTTTTTTTTTTTGAAAGGTGAACTTCATTGAAAAAACGCACAACCGGTCCTCAAAACAAGGACCGGAGGCCGGAAACTACAACATATACATCGGGTTTACCCGCCAATCATTCCAAACAATCTTTTTGAACCTGGACCTAGTTCTAACCCACAAGAAAGACAAGGACTTGATTTTGGCCACTATCTCGCCGACTTTCACCTCTTTTTAAAACCAAACTTTCTTACTGTATAAAAGATGTCAACACATATACCAAACGAGCTTTCTTTCGATTGGGGGCCGCCTTATTATTATTAAGTCCGTTCTTGAAAGTCTACCAATTTATTATCTATCTTTATATAGAGTGCCCAAAGCTGTGATAGAAAGTTTGGAGTCCCTTATGAGGCGTTTTTTGTGGGCCGGTTCTAGTGAGGAGAAAAAGATCCCTTGGGTAGCGTGGGATACTATTACTAAATCGAAAAAGGATGGAGGGCTTGGTATTTCGAATCTTCAAATGATCAATGACGCCCTCCTTCTAAAATGGACTTGGCGGTATAAAATTGAGGGGAATTCGCTATGGAAGGAAGTGATTTCGGGCTGTAACGGGTCATCTCGACAGTGGTCAGCGATGCCATGCTCTTCTTCGGCTAGTAACTGTTGGAAGAATATTGTTAAGACGGGCGAAAAAATATTGCCGAACGGTAGAAGTCTTAACAGTTTTTTCGTTTGTAAAGTTGGGAACGACGCTCACACTTCCTTTTGGGGAGATATATGGCTGCGAGAGGCTCCCTTGCGAGTAGTTTACCCCAACCTGTTCAGGCTTGAATCAGCCAAATGGGTTTCAGTTCAGGACCAGCTTACTGTGGTGAATGGGGAAAAGGTGTTGCAGTGGGCTTGGAGGTCTCATCCGTCCACCCAAGATGCGGTTGCAGAGCTGTTTCAGCTCCTAGATGATATTTATAATTTCCATTGGATAGGTGGAGAGGATCGTTGGCATAACGAAAATAATGGGGTCTTCTCGGTCAAATCGGCTAAACAATTGATGTATTCGCTCTCTAATGCTTCCAGTTCAGCGTCCATTAATTGGAAGGCTTGGGTTCCATCCAAGTGTAAAGTGATGGTTTGGCGCGCTGTTCGTGATCGGCTGCCGACTCGCATTGAGCTTCAAAAGAGAGGTGTTCCAGTTCAAGATCTGTCGTGTGCTTGCTGTGATTCAGATGCAGAAATAGCTCTGCATTTATTTACCGGTTGCGCGTATGCAGTTGAGGTGTGGAATCGTCTTAGCTCTTGGTGCTGTCTTGTGCCTTTTTTCGCGTTTGATGTTGCTGACATTCTCCAGAGTATGGACTCGCATCCAATGTCGAAGAACCAAAAATACACTTTGAGAGGTATTGTTTATACCACGTTGTGGGCGATTTGGAATGAGCGAAATAACCGGATTTTTAATCGCAAATATCGGAGACCTAGTGAGCTTTTGGAGAATATCAAGTCGATTGCCTTCTTTTGGATCCGCCATAGAGCTAGATTAAAATCTATAGATTGGAAAAATTGGTGTACTTATCCGTTAGACTTGATGTAATTGGTGGTTTGTTTTCTTGCCCGGGGGTCCTTGCTTTGAGGACCACCTGTCGGCGTTTTTTGTGAATGAAGTTTACTTTGCAAAAAAAAAATATACCAAACGAGCTATGGATTGACATTACATGTAACATGTTGGATATTTTAGTGTAATTAGATTGACTGATTGACCAATATCTTCATAATAAGACATCACATAGGTTTGGAGGTGCGGAGTACACGCCTATTTGAATTTATTATCAACTAAGGGGCGAAGCCCCTAAGAGACAGGGGTCCGGGGTAGCGCCCCCTGGTGCAAGGTCCAAGGGGCGGCAGCCCATGGCTGGGGTCGAGCTACCCGAAAATGCTATGGTAAAAAGCTCTCAGAAAATTAATTTTCGGAATATGAGGGACTAAATTTGGCAATTTGAAACCTTGAAATAACTGCCTAAAAGGCAGTTAATGGGCGATAATCCAATTGACGAATTTCAATATCTTGGTTAATTTTCTCTCTGATTCTTCTCTAAAACATAACATACAGAAAATTCTCAATCTCTGATTGTATCTGATTGAATATTTCAATTGAACCATCGAATTAATTCAATCTGAAAGCGATTACATGTCTTCAGAGATTTCAATGATTCGGTTGTTTTTTTGTTTGTTATTACTCATCCCCAACATAACATAATTAGGTCCCAAGCATTTATGTATTATTCACAATTTTGAAAGTATGATAACTCACTAAAGATCTATATATGTTTTCGAATACCTAAAAATAGGGTGTCTTTTAAATTATCTAACTAAACTAGCTAATTACCCCGGGAAAGTCCCAAGGTTGAAAATTTTAATATGACTTTAAAAAAAATAATAAAAGTAGAAAACTCAAATCACGTTTTGCAATTTTTCAATAACGTTATAACTTCGAAGTAACATACTATATGTTTATAATGACATCTTTATATTTTAGCATGTTCTAATATTCTTTGTTTCAATGCCATGAGAAGTGGATTCTCAAGCACTTCCTTATTTGTAATCTGCCAAAAGATAATTGTTCAAATGGTAGTACAACATAATACAAGAATCAATATTTCATATGCTCAGGGGCGGCTCAATTGTACAAAAAAAAAAAAAAAAAAAAAGCTGAAGCTTGGGGCCCCATAAATAAGGGGACTCAAACTTTCTACGTCTTGACTGTGTTTGTTCGCAATCAATTGTTCCTCTCCTATCACAACTCCCTCAGCTCTCAACCTCTCGAATTTTCAATTTGAATTGTGTGATTTTGTGCCTATTAGAAAACGTATACAAAAAATGTGTCCTTAACAAAAACTATTCTCTATTACGAAAAGGGCCACGACTTTGGAATGCCGCAAAAGGTTGAACCACCCTGCATATGATTTAATAACTGAATGTAATAATCATACATACAAGAATCAACAAAGAACTGACTCACCTGATCAAATAAGATCTTAGAATTGGTAAACGCATACACCTCCTTAATGTTACGTCGATTCGCTTCAAATAACCCATCCATCAAAGCTAGATAATCAGCCATCTCTTCCTCAACAAAAAAAATCAAGCTTTTTCTGAACCCGAATCACAGGAACCTCATTACCCCCTTCCATGATCACCCCAATTCCAGACACCCCTATAACTACACAAAACATCTTCTAACACATGTGTATGTGAACTTATAAAAACTATAAAAATACTAACATTTTTATATTAAACCTTCGAACATAACAATATTTTATAGATCCATGATGAACTTGTAAAAACATATATTATTTCATGATCAAAAGCTTAGTTATATGATATGTATAGATCTTTAACATATATATAAGATTTATGTTTACTTTTGAACTTATAAAAACAATAGCAACCATCCTACAACTCATGACCCATTTCAATATTGTTACACATCCATTTTAGTCATGTATAATATATATTATTATGTGAAAGTTATCATCCTAACCCATGTACAACTTGCTTCAAACACATATTAAATAAAAATATATATAAACAAGAAGCAAGATTAAGAAACTTACAACTATCACAAGGCTAGGGAAGACTCAAACTCAAGTGGAAGGAGGTTTATGTGTGCCTTCCTAAGGTTAAGCTCCAAGTCTCTTGTGCACACTTGATTAGGGTGTGGAAAGGATTGATTTTTAGAAGGGTTTGCAAAAAAACAAAAAACAAAGATGGATTATGCTAATGTCGAAATGGCCGTGAGTTTTTGCTCAAAAGGAGGAGTGGATTTTGTTTGTTTAGGTTATCATTTTAGTGGGATAAAGAAGCAACCATAGGGTGGCTCTAGCCACACCAAAATATGCCCAAATGTGGGGGTGGGTCTCACTTTTCTTTGCTAAAATATCTTGTAAGTATTAGTTATAATTTAACTAGTTCGGTTAAGGTTTTCGGGGTTTTATTGCGTGTTTATTACGAGCTCTTACGGACATATAATTGACTCCCAATTACCCTTAAACATAAGTTATTTTAGGCATTGGTAAGTTATTTAGGCTTTTATTGGGTGAATTTATAAGTTTCGCGCGTATCGGATGCGATACGCGAACTTTATTCATTACCGGGAGATTTGTGTTTGGAGTTTCCAGATATGGTTTTGGAGTTCCAAAACACATAATATTTCATGATAATTCCTTTTATTTCATATCCCGGGTGTTCGGGATCATTGTCGGTTAATTAATCGTTATCGGGTAACCACCAACGTCCGTTCTGGACAAGTTTATTTGCACTCGATTTCGTCGTGCTTCAACATTAAACATGTGCATTCATCTTATGGGGAATTTGCTATTCTCTAAGGCTTAGTTAAAACAATTAGCACGAAATTGCACTTAATTACGTTAATTACGAATAATTAGATAGTACGAAAATACCTTAATTTTTGCCGATTGTCACAATTATGTTTTCGGATTTGAGTTCCAGTAATAAAATCTGATACTTATTATGAATTGTTCTTAATGTTCTTATTAGGGTTCATAATATTCATCCTTATTTCGATGAAAATCGCTATAAGTTTATTATAACTAGGATTAAAATCTATTTCCTAAAATTATGGGAATAACTTAATCTCCAAGTTTTAAGTTAAAAAGGTTATCGCATTTTCGAAATCTTTTGGAGATTCTAAAATCCCGAAATTAATTGAAATAGATTTTCTCAAATCCCTAAATTATAGCACTTATGGGTATTAAGGTTCTCGGATAATCGTTCACGGATTAATGTTTACGAAAAGTGGTTCTCACAAAGGTTTTCGGATTCAGGTTCAAGAACCATCAGTTCTCGGTTTTCTTTTTTAAAAAATCTAGATTCGTGAACCTAAACCTAAAACCGAGAACTATTACTAAATTCAAGAACCATTACTAATTCCAAAAACCATTACTGAATCCAGGAACCCTCAAGAATTCGAGAACTAACATGTTAACCAAGAACCTAACTAATTTCCGAGAACCTAAGGCAACCCGAAAACTAATATTTTCCGAGAACTAGGAACAAGGTCAAGAACTAACTATTTTCTCGAGAACCTCCTTGCTGTTTCCGGAAACCCCTGAACCCCTTAGCAGGGGGCCATGCCCCCCGTACCCCCATAAGAAGATTCTATGGGTTTCAATCTGCGCTAATAAGAGGTTTTACTATTAATTAGTTTTTTAGTTTTGTAAAATCTTACTTAATATGTTTTCAAAACCTAAATCAATAAACGTTTTGCTTTACTTTGATAACACTAAAAAGGTCTCATTTCTTCCTAAAGGTGATTTGCTACCTTAACCTGGTTATCTAAGTTTAACTAAGCATAACGAATTAGTTTTGCCTAACTAATGTGAATGTCTTACTTCTGTCCAAAGATGATGTGTTACATTCATATCTTGCAAAACTAAATTGTGCCTAATAAATTAAGTTTCTCACTTCTGCCCAAAGGTGATTTGCTACACTTAATTGCACATCATGCATAATTGATTTCACTTTTGCCCAAAGGTGATGTGATGTTGCTTAAGTAGAACTTAATTAAATTATTATATTTGGTGTTTATAATAGATGTTATCACAGCTTCCTTAAAATTAATGGTCTTTATTTCCACCAGCATTAGTCTTATTTACCCTATAGGTCACTCTAACTTCTTATCTTATATATGTATCGTATATTTCTCGAACTAAATCCACTGCAGCTCCCAATATGGGAATTGAAACTCTGACTGGTGCTAACTTTGCTTAATGGGAGGACTCTCTCATGCTAGTTCTTTGCATGTTAGATTTTGACTATGCCATAAGAGAGACTGCCCCTCCTGAACTCATTGACAAAAGTATTGTTGCTCAAAAGGTTGTACATGAGTAGCGGGAGAGGTGTAATAGAATGTCTCTCATGCTCATGAAGAATTTCATAAGTCCTGTTATTAAGGGAGCAATCCCAAATTCTTTAATTCCTAACGATTTGCTGGCTTCTGTGGAGGAACAATTTAAAGGAATGTCCAAGGCGCATGTCAACACTCTCATTCTGAAAATGGTGACTATGAAGTATGACGGGATTAGCGGTATTCGTGAGCACATCATGATGATGAGCGACATGGCACGTAAGCTGAAGGGATTAGACATAGAGATCAGTGACGGTTTCCTGGTGCACTTTATCATGACCTCTCTTCCTGCATCTTATGAAGCTTTCAAAGTCAACTATAATACTCAGAAGGATAAATGGACGATGAGTGAGTTGATTGCTATGTGTTTCCAAGAGGAAGAGCGTCTGAAGCTGGAGAAACCGATGTTGCTTACCTGATGATCGGTGATTCGAAGAAAAGGAAAAGAAATTTCATCAAAAGGGAAGTTTCTAAGGTCCCTAATCATAATACAAGTGCTTCCTACAACTCTAAGAACTCCAATGGGAAGCCTCACTGCAAATTCTGTCGCAAGACTGGACATAAGCAGAAAGACTGCCTAGAATTTAAGGAGTGTCTGGCTAAGAAAGGTAATGATCTTTTCATGATACTTGAGTCTTATAACTTAAATGTTCCAACTAACACATGGTGGTTTGATTCTGGTTCTATGGTTCATGTAACCAACTCACTACAAGGATTCCTTACAATCCGGAAGCTGGAAAGAAACCAAAGAACGCTTAGATTAGGAAACATAAAGGAATTAGTCGTCGAGGTCGTGGGAACCTTCCAATTAATTATTAAAACTGGCTCGTGTATTAAACATCGACTCATGAAATGTGACATGATGAAAAGTAAAAGTACGAGAGGTCAAAGGATCAAAACAAAGATAGCCACTATCACTAGGAGCATACCCGACCAAAAACACAAAGTGTAGATTTGGGTGAAAGCTTGTCCTCCTGAGTATCACCCAGAAAAGGATAACACAAACACTCAAAAGTACGGAGAATAGAATAATATGGTCGGTACCAAATAAGATCTCATATTGTAACATCGCAAAATTTTCCCCAAAATTTTAATACATAAAAAGCCCTTATATATATATATATATATATATATATATATATTATTACACCTTTATCATTAATATTATACAAATGTGCCTAAGTCTTTATTTATCCTAACTCACAACTTATATACATACATAAATGTATATAAATAATAATAATAATAATAATATGATTCTAAATTCTTTTTTTCACATACAAGATTTTTTTTTTTTTAAATAAAGCCTTGAGTCAAATAGTCAAAGTCCTAGTCAAAGTCTTAGTCAAACAGTCAAAGTCTTAGTCAAATAGTCAATTCTTCATAAAACCTTACTTTATGGTGTTGACCAATTTTAATGGCTAATTGACTCCAAAACTAGTATAAAAACCCACCTATGACCCATTATACTTTGCACCTCTAAATCGATTGTTTCAATCCGATTAAACTTTCCCTCATACCTTTCTTCTATAGTCTATTACTTCTACAATTGAAGCTTTGATTATAAGCTCTTGTAATTGGCGAATTGGAAGCTTGATATTCTTTCTTTTTCGTTTTCTTCAATTTGGACTAGCTACGTTGTTAAGTCTTTGGGATTCGACTCGCATACATTCACAACACATTATTCTATTTTTTTTACGAGACATAACATTTTGCTAAGGTGAGTTTTACATAGCCCCTTTTCTATTTATCACCATTTTTGGGGTGAAACATGTTACAACATTATTTATGCAATTCAAACATCAATGTGTCTATGTGTATTTCTATGTTGCATTATGTCTTGAACATGACTAGGGTAAGCACAATTCTAGCATAAACATTCATCAGCCAAACGGTATACATTGATAGATCTATTGGACTGACAATCTCACCCGGATACGTGCCTCCTACAAAGGTTGCGTGGGTGTTTGTTACTGCAATATAAACGAGTGAACCATGAGCGTATGGGATGTACCACAATACAACAGTCACAATGGTTGATTATGCACTCGATTTACTTCTAGTATGTTTTCACATATGGACTAGATTGCCATGACACATGAATTGCACAACAATTTTATTCGATTATCAAAACCTATGTAATTCTCACCAACTTTAGTTGACCCAAAATATTTTCAACTTAACATGTTTCAGGTTCTAATTGCTTGAAGATTTGAATTGATGCTTGAAGATGTTTGCATAGATTTATTCAATTTGATGTACAAGTTCTTAGAACAATTGTATGTAACTTATTTAAATTATTTAATGAAATTTATTATTCACCATGAGCTACTGAACAATCATTAATACGTGACATCCCGATGTTTCCGCCATCGGTTGGGGTGTTACAGATTGGTATCAGAGCCATGGTTATAGGGAATTAGGTTATTAGAAAAATAATCTAGTCTATAACCATAGGATTTAACTAGTACATGCTTCTTTTACTTGCTATTCTCTATCTCCCTCCTACTTCTTATCCCTACTTTCATCCTTACAAGAAGGCTGCTCTCTATCAGTGAATCTACTCTTAGACTAATAGGATAAAATCCTCAAGTTTAACCTGAACCCCCTTGAGATCTCGTCGAAGTTCTAGATTTTAATAACGAACACGTGCAATCTGGAAGGGTGAACACCTGTATTCTGAGTCTTCTGTCTAGGCTGGCATTGCGCATATATCCCAATCAGACGAGGGACCCGGATGCCTACCTGGGAATTCTCGGGATGAGTGTTCACTTATAGGCTAAAGCATGTCTTCATATGTTATTAAAATCTGGAAACTTTGATAAGTCAACGTTTTCGTTTATTCGTTTTAATTAATGAATAAATGATTACATACCTTATATCACCTCATTCATTTCATGCCACATTGAACCTTCATTGTGTCCCTTACAGATTATGTCTCCATGTCGCAGCACTCGCAATAACAGTGGTGGAAACCAAGAGGAAAGTAACAACAACAACAAAAAACAACAAAGGTGTTGATGCCCAACTGGCTGCGATTATTTCCCAACAAATGGCGCAACAAATCACAACTCTGGTGTCACACCCTCAAAATCCACTTGCGGAGTTTTACCGCGAGGCGCATGACAAACCAGGATCCAAACCAACGATCACAATAAACAAGTCTAAAATGAACATAATGCAATTTCAAAACAATGTTTAAAATCCCCGTTTACAGCGGAAGTTTATTCAAAACAATATTCAATAGTAAACCAAATGTTCAACGTTTGTAAAACCATGCAACCCTAACTAGACGCCGTGCAGACGCGTGCGCCCTAGTCCAGTCGTGCTACCTTAGCGACCTGAGAAAACATGTAAGAGAATACGTCAGCACAAAAATGCTGGTGAGTTTACAGGTTTTGTAATCCAAGTACCAAGTCAACCTGTCCATACTATAACAAATCGTAAACTAGTGTACGCTAGCAAAGCGTATGTTTTGTTACTACCACGATTGGAAAACCATTACTAACTCGTAAACCAAATATGTGCCCGATGTAGTAAACCTGTTGTTCCTGTTGTTCCTGTTTGAGACAATATGCACCCGCCGACCCTCCAAGTCGACGAGCGGGGTTGGTCACTCCCAATAGCGCTATTCACATTTCCCCGTTGTGCAAACCCGCACATTCATGGTTCCCCCCGGGACTTCCAAAGATCGTGTAGTACACAATAGAAACCCATAGTATGACAGTAGTTACCAAATAATCGTTTTAACACATGTTTTCTCCCCCGAAAATGTGAAACCAGTTTAAAAAAGGGGTCGTAAACTCACCTTAAGTTGCGTTACTTCGTAATACGAATAACTCAGCAGCTATGCTAGTCCCGTAAAGCGGCGACCTAACATATGACAGTTACAAGTACTTAGACTAATAACCCGCAGGTTAGTTAGTCCCTAGATGTCCAGGCCATAACCAAGTTCGTTTGAAAACACCGTGACTGTTTAACTGACCCAAAGTACAAGACTCGACATCCCATTGGTGACCCGAGACTCCCCGTGTTATGTTTACGCTCTCAAACGTACAATCATGCAATCACACTAAACATACGTTAACGCACAACAAGTTATAGCACATAGCTCACGTATCACATAATTACATCCAAACATATGTTACCAAGTTATTAGATATGTTACGGGGTTCCTAGCATGTTCCTACAGGTCAAATCGGGTCTCGGAATGCTAATTTACACTTACAGCAGCAGTACACGCGATTAGGAAAAGTCAACTAGCATTTAGGTTGGTCAACTGGCATTTAGGAAGGCTAATCGCATGTAATATAGGCATTTAGGGTCATAAGACATGTAAACCTTGACTTTATAGGCGATTAGGGCTATACCACATGTAATTACTAGCATTTAGGGCTATACCACATGTAACTACTAGCATTTAGGGCTATACCACATGTAACTACTAGCATTTAGCCCCTACTCGCATGAAACATAGGCGATTGGCCTCCTAATCGCCTCTAACATAGGCGATTAGGGTTGCTAATCGCCTGTAACCTTGCTGTTCCGGTTTTTCGCGCGTTTAACGCTCCAAATCAGATCCAGAACGTGTGTAACCATCCAATATCAACCCAACAACTATTCTAAACATGTTTAAACCAAAATCCTTCGTTTAGCCTCGTATTATCAGCCCTGCATGCAACCATGTAATCCAAACACCATACACATAGCATGAAACACCACATTAACATGCATAACTATAACCCTAATAATCAATTACTCAGATTTCATTAATCATGACATCAATATTATTCTGAACTAACCTAACAACATGTTAATCACTCATCTTTAATCATAAAAACCCTAGATATTAATCATAAACACACATATCACATGTATGATTGTTAGAATCCGATTAACAACACTTATTAACGATTTTCAGAAAGCTTTTTCGTTTTAGAACAGGTCTGGACCATTAGGGATTGAGTAAAAACGTTTATAAAGATTGCATGGATGGAAACCAAACCTTAGATTTGTGAAAGAATGATGGATTAAGCTTGAAACCTTGTGTTTTGATCAAAAATCGCGTTCCAGAGGTTGTGTGTGTGTTGGGGCGGGTTATGGGACGACTAGGGTTTGTATTATGAAGTTTAGGAGGTCAAGTATGGTATTTATAGTTGTTTTTAGTCGTCCAGCCCGTAACTAGCGATTGTGCAGCATTTACACGCGATTAGGGATCCTAATCGCATGTAACTTCATGCATTTGGGGCCTAATCGCATGAAACCTCATGCATTTGGCCCCCAATCGCCTATAAACCTGCCCAATCGCCCCTCCTATAGGCGATTAGCCACCCCTAATCGCCTATAGGGGCTGGTTCCTGGTATTTTGCGCGTTAAACCCCTTTTTAACATATGTTAACACATATTCACATACCGACAAGTCACATAATGATTGTAAACACATAACACTTGCAAATAGACATATTCACACTCGTTCACCAATTCCCGGGACTCGAGACTTGTATGTTCCGTATGACCTAACGATCCTACAAATCGTCACCATTTGTACACTTGGTTAAGGACTGACATCTAATGCACCTCTAGACCAACATCCAATGATCTTCTAGACTAAACCGATAGTTCCCGAACCATAACACGACTTAACTAACCCAGTTAAGTATACTATACGCGTGACTCGCTAAGGCAGACTTTTATCTAGACAACGTTGTTAACCAGAATTTGTCGGGTGTCACATCATCCCCACGTTAAAAGAATTTTCGTCCCGAAAATTGCACAAGTACCAAAAGGAATAACGAAGGAAACAACAAAAGATAGAAACCAAAAATAGAAACCAAAAAGAGAGATTTACCCGAGTTGTCACATCATCCCCACGTTAAAAGGAATCTCGCCCCGAGATTCATTCAGCTGCAGAAGAGACATATCTCGACTCAAACGCTTCCTTAGGAAAGAGATGAGGATACTTAGACTTCATCTGATCCTCCCGTTCCCACGTGTACTCTGGTCCCCGGTTCGAGTTCCAGCGAACCTTAACGATGCGAATCTTGCTGTGACGTAGGCTACGAATCTTGTAATCAAGGATCTCCACAGGTTCTTCCACAATCCGAAGACGATCATCAACCTTGATCTCTTCCAGTGGAACAATGAGAGGCTCGTCAGCCAGACACTTCTTCAAGTTGGACACATGGAAGACGTTATGTACGTTACCGAGCTCCGTCGGTAAATCAAGACGATATGCCACCGGTCCAATCCATTCCAGGATCGTAAATGGGCCGACATACCGTGGGTTGAGTTTGCCACGCTTCCCAAAGCGTATGACGCCCTTCCACAGTGAAACTTTCAGAAGTACTTTGTCATCAACTTGGAATTCCAATGGTTTGCGACGCTGATCGGCATTACTCTTTTGCCGGTCCCGTGCCGCTGCTAACCAGTTACGAATCTGTACGATCTTTTCCAAAGTTTCGTACACTAGTTCAGGCCCAGTGAGTTGACTCACACCCACCTCAGCCCAACAAAGAGGAGAATGGCATTTCCGCCCGTACAGTGCCTCGAACGGAGCCGCCTTGATGCTCGTGTGGTAACTGTTGTTGTATGAGAATTCTACTAACGGTAAATGAGCTTCCCAACCTTTGCCAAAATCGATCACACATGCCCGCAGCATGTCTTCCAAAGTTTGAATTGTGCGTTCACTCTGACCGTCAGTCTGTGGGTGATAAGCTGTACTCATGTCTAGTTGGGTACCCAAAGCCTTGTGTAAAGACTTCCAGAAGTGAGAAGTAAAATGGGAATCTCGATCCGAAATAATAGAAACCGGCACCCCGTGCTTAGAAACAACTTCCTTCAGATAAAGACGAGCCAAACGATCCATGGTGTCGGTCTCCTTAATAGCGAGAAAATAGGCTGATTTTGTCAACCGATCAACAATCACCCATATCTTGTCATTCCCGCTTGGTGACTTAGGAAGTTGCGTGACAAAATCCATTGTAATCCGTTCCCATTTCCATTCCGGAATTTCAGGTTGTTGCAAGAGACCCGACGGTTTCTGGTATTCCACTTTGACCTTAGCACAGGTCAAGCATTTGCTCACGTATGAGGCTATATCTGACCTCATGTTTGGCCACCAGTAAAGCACCTTCAAATCTTGGTACATCTTATCCGAACCAGGATGAATAGAATACCGGGACTTATGAGCCTCATCTAGGACAAGCTCCCGTAGTCCCCCAAATAAAGGAACCCATATGCGTTATGCGAAGTAGTGCAAGCCATCAGGCCTTCGCTCGAGGTGCTTGTCGGCACCGTGCATAGTTTCAGCTTTAAGGTTTTCCTCCTTCAAAGCTTCTAACTGGGCAGAACGGAGTTGATCAGGTAGGGATGAATGAATGGTGAGCTGCAACGCCCGAACGCGACGAGGTTTAGTTGATTCCTTCCTGCTCAAGGCGTCTGCTACAACATTCGCCTTGCCAGGATGGTACTTAATGGCACAACCATAGTCGTTCAGGAGTTCAATCCAACGACGCTGCCGTATGTTCAAATGTTGTTGGTCGAAAATATGTTGAAGACTCTTGTGATCGGTGTAGATGGTGCATTTGGTACCGTACAAGTAATGTCTCCAAATTTTCAACGCGAATATCACTGCACCCAACTCCAAGTCATGGGTGGTGTAGTTCTTCTCGTGCACCTTGAGTTGACGAGAAGCATACGCAATCACTTTCTCGCGTTGCATCAACACGCAACCGAGACCATGAATAGAGGCATCACAGTAAACAACGAAATCATCAGGGCCTTCAGGTAAAGACAAAATAGGAGCAGAACAAAGTTTAGACTTCAGTTCTTGAAATGCCGACTCTTGTGGTTCACCCCAGTCGAATTTTCTATCCTTCTGTGTGAGAGTGGTAAGGGGTTGAGCAATCTTCGAGAACCCCTGAATGAAACGACGATAGTAACCCGCAAGGCCTAGGAATTGCCGCACCTCAGTTGGCGTCTTTGGTGCTTCCCAGTCCTTAATCGCTTCGATCTTAGCTGGATCAACATGAATTCCCAGTTCATTTACCACATGTCCTAGGAATTGGACTTCGCGTAACCAAAAGTCACACTTTGAGAACTTAGCGTAAAGTTGTTCCCGTCGCAAAAGTTCCAAAACTAACCGCAGATGTTCCTCGTGTTCAGTCTTGTTCTTAGAGTAAATCAGGATGTCGTCAATAAACACAATGACGAACTTGTCCAGATATGGCTTGCAAACGCGGTTCATCAAATCCATGAAAACCGCCGGTGCGTTTGTAAGACCGAAAGGCATAACCAGGAACTCATAATGGCCATAACGTGTACGAAAGGCAGTCTTTGCAACGTCAACTTCCCTTACCCGCAACTGGTGATAACCGGACCTCAAGTCAATCTTGGAATAGTAACTAGAACCCTGGAGCTGGTCGAATACAACATCAATACGTGGAAGAGGATAACGGTTCTTGATGGTCAATTTGTTCAGTTCTCTGTAGTCCACACACAATCGGAAACTTCCATCCTTCTTCTTGACAAATAGAATCGGGGCTCCCCAAGGGGAAGAACTCGGCCTAATGAAACCCTTGTCCAAAAGTTCCTATAATTGGCTGGACAATTCCTGCATCTCGGGAGGTGCAAGACGGTAGGGGGCCCGAGCAATAGGAGCAGCCCCTGGTACAAGATCAATACCGAACTCGACTTGACGATGGGGAGGAAGACCAGATAAATCATCGGGAAAAACATCAGGAAACACGCGTACAACTGGAATATCGTCGATCTTCTTCTCATCACCAGAGGAAACAGATAAAAGTGCCAAAACGGCCGGATAACCCTTTCGAAGATACTTAAGGGCTTTCATACTGGAAATGAGATTCAGCGGAGCACCGCCCTTGATACTACACAGAAAGGAATTCTCCATCAGGAAGGGGAATCCGAATGATCTTGTCGTAACAGACAATCTCCGCGCGATACAAAGACAACCAATCCATACCTACCACCACGTCGAAACTACCCAAAGGTACCGGCATAAGGTCGATGGGGAACGAAAAACCCGACAACTCTAATTGACACTCCCGAAGGATACTAGTAGCTTCAATCTTTTTACCGTCAGCCAACTCAATAATATACTTAGTCTCTAATGGTACGGGTACTACATCTAGCAGTCGACTAACTTCCATGGATACAAAACTCTTGTCGGCACCAGAATCAAATAACACACTAACAGAACGATTATTGAGAAGGAACGTGTAACATTACGCAATTAATACTTGTACGTTACACCATCGACATTAATAAAAACGTCAAGTTTTCATTTTATATTCGCATTTATTATTTTTGTCGCGATTATGGAACCCTAATACTATATATAATATTATATATATATGTGTGTAGTTGTTTAATTATATCAAAAAAATAAAAGCCTTGGCCGGGAATCGAACCCGCGCCAAAGGCCGGGCCAAACACACACATATGCACAACCAACTGGGCTGGACCTTCTTTGTTGAAATAACCCGGATACATTATAATCTTATACGCGTATTAAATCCTCACAGTTGACAAGGAAAGTCAACTGTGGGATTTCTTGATGATCAATCCATTGAATTAACGTATAATTGATCTATCTTTGGTAAATTTAGGTGATTACCGGCCCAATACAACACAATTACACGTCCATTACACGTCAATCGTTGACAAATCATTCAATTATACGCGTATGTATTCAATCGAAGGTCAACTTTCCAATTAACCTTAATCATCAACCCTCAGTATAAATTGATGGTCTGCGAACCTTGACAAATCGCTCACAACTCTCTCTCAACCTCCCAATCTCTCTAATTCACTCTGATTATTATTATTGTGCTCGTTGGTTGACTTTTTCTTTGACCCGACGTTTGCAATCAAATCAACACTGTGAGTCCTCGTTTTTTTGTGGGGTTTATTCATCGGCAATCAGGCAACAAAAGCCCCATCTTTAATCGGGCTCATGTTGTCTTAATCATCTGATTGCAAATTCTAGGGTTCGTCGATTGGAATTGGGGATAAATCTGATATCATGTATTGTATTTATTTATTTTAAAACAGAAGATATCACAACCATCCGCCTAGGCCAAGTGGTTGTGACCCTTGTTTCCCACAGAGGTTACCCGGGTTCGAGTCCCGGCCCTAACCATTCTTTTTGTTCTTTTCTTTTCTTTTCTTTTTAAACAAACAATTATATTATATATATATATATTAAAACCTTTTAAACTTTTAAATTCTTTTTAAAATATCAAAACTATTTTATAAATTCTAAAAAAATTATATTTGTTTAATCTGATATAAAAGTTTTATTTGTAATTTTTATTTTTCAGAAATTCATTTATTTAATATTTATAATAATTAAATCATTTTTATACTATTATATTTATAAAAATCCATTTATATATCAAAACAATTTTATTAAATTCTCCAAAATTTATCCTGACTTTTTATAAAGTCAAACTTTACTGAAATAATTTTTAATTCAGTAAAATCATTTATTTTATATTTTTAATCAATTTTTGTTAGATTTAATCATAATTAAATCATAATAAATCCAATTTTCATCATTTTTGCACCAAAATTCTATACAAATTATTTTTAATTATTTAGAACAGAAATATGATTTTTAAAATAGAAATTCTTTAATTTTAGTATTTTTGGATATTAAAGTTAAATATTGGCTATTTATAAATAAATAGATTTAAAAATCTATTTTAAATAAAATAATTTTATAAAAATTATTTTTATGCTTCAAACACTTTAATGTGTACATTCAAAATCCAAATTTTATAAAAAGACTTTCTTCCATTAATTATCAAATTTTCTTTATTTAATTAACATTTTAATTTAAATTTAACAATTGATTATCCCCAAATCAAAACCCTAGGATACACTTGTAAGACTTAGACTTATTATATATTACCTTATTATAGGGTGATATTTGGAATCACTTTGGGCAACACAATTATTTCATATTTTCAACAAGTTTAACATTTGCTAAGGTGAGTTTACATAGCCCCTTTTCTATTATTCACTATTTTTGGGGTGAAACATGTTATAACATTATCATTGCAATTCAATCATCAATGTGTCTATGTGTTTTCTATGTTGCATTATGTCTTGAGCATGATTAGAGTAAGCACCATTCTAGCATAATCATTAACATTGATCAGCCGACGGTATACATTGATAGATCTATTGGACTGACAATCCCACCCGGATACGTGCCTCCTACAAAGGTTACGTGGGTGTTTGTTATCGCATAACATATTGGGACCATAAGTGTATGGTATGTATCATTTTATAACAGTCAACAGGGTTGATTATGCACTCGATTTATTTCTAATATGTTCTCACATATGGGCTAGATTAACATGACACATGAATTGCACAACATTTTATTCATTTTATCATCAAAAACCTATGTAATTCTCACCAACTTATGTTGACCCAAAATACTTTCAAAATTAACATGTTTCAGGTAACAATGAAGCTGAGGCTTGAGTTAGCAATGAGGATTTTTCTTGAAGTTTATTTGAAGTTATTGAAGTTGCTATCTGATATTATGTATTTGAATTTTTAGACATTATTTCACATTTTGGATATTATGTTTGAATAAATTATTTAAAATTTATGTTATACCATGTGCTACTGAAAACAATCATCAATACGTGGCACCCCGATGTTTCTGCCATCGGTTGGGGTGTTACAGAACGTACCGGTAACTGTGTCAGGATCCTGTCTAGCCTCAGCGGCTCCAATGACGAAGGCACGTGCATTCCTGCTGCCGCCCCCGTTGTTCCCGTTACCGTTGTTCCCGCCCTGCTTCAGTTTCGGGCAGTCCTTCTTGTAAGGTCCAGTCTCACCACAGTTGTAACATCCTTGTCTTCCCGTAGTTCCTTGAGTAGCAGGAGCCGGGGTATTACTTGGGGCCTGGGTCGATGGAAGTGTAGCCCGACAATCTTTAGCAAAATGCCCAATTCGCTGGCAGCGATGACAACGGTTACTGTCGCAGTTCCCTTGATGATGACGCCCACACTTGTTGCATTTAGGCAGTTTCCCCGCATAACCACCCTGTTTGTTACCCGAAGAAGAAGAACCCCCATTATCGAACCTCTTACCCTGCTGTGCTGGCCCAGATCCTTTCCCTTCATTATCCCACTTGCGCTTGTTGTTCTCTGGGGCCTTGACCGTCGAACCCTTAGCAGGCAAAATACCCTCATTCACCTTTAAGTTGGTCATCCTATGAGTCGATCGGACCACCTCCGAGTATGTAGGATGATTTCCCGCAGCCACCAACCCTGCGATTTCTGGTACTAACCCTGAGATATAATGCTCAATCCTCCTGTATTCTGGCACATGCAGATCGGGACACAACACTGCCAACTCATTACGCCTCACAGTATACTTCTCAATTTCAGACCCAGACATCTTGAGGTTCCACACTTCGTGCTCTAACTTCTGCACTTCTTCCCTCGGACAGTACTCTCGCTTCAACAGTTGAACAACGTTTTCCCAAGGCATAGCATACGCCTCCCCAATACCCATATTCTGGGTGATGTTATTCCACTAGGTCAAAGCAACATCCTGGAATAACGCAGCAGCATACTTAACTCGATCCTCTGGGAGACAGTTGCACATCAGAAACACTGACTCCACTTTCTCCAGCCACCTAAGCAAGCTCACCGCACCCTCAGTGCCAGAGAATTCCTGAGGCTTACAATCCCGAAACATCTTGTAGGTACACATAGGTGGGGGTGGGTTAACAGGACCACCTGAAATGAAACGCGTGAGGAAACACGACGAATGTAAACAAGGTTCACTAATGAGGCAAAGAAAATGGATAAATCAACTTACCACCACCATTGTGCCCTAACTGGAAGGCAGCTTGCAGCAAGTTGTTCAGGTCCTCCTGTGATAGGTTAACACCTCCACGACCACCAGCACCACCGCGACCACCACCACGTCCACCATTGCGACCACCTCCACGTCCTCCTCGTACTCCAGACATGATTCTGGCAGAAAGAACGAGAAAATTTAGTTTCGCAGCTAAAGATAACCACTAGCGTTCACAAGATCAAAGCTAGATCCAATCCAGGACTATCCCTTCAAACCCAGAGCTCACTAGGGCTTCCATGCATTTCGGTTTATGATTTTGTGTGCACCCAAAATGATAAACCGCTCTACATGGTCCTCCAAGTGTTCTCCTAGTTCAAAGTTCAAATCACCGAACATGGACTCTTAGCTATACACCGTAATACTACGGTAGTTTATGGCAAGTGTTTCTATTGGAGTATGAAAGGGAGATGTCCGAGCCTTGGACAAATCTCAAGAGTACACGATTTACCCCAATACACCACACTGCCTAGAAAGCAAGTAACCCGACCTAGGATAGAACGGATGATGTAACATAGAAAGACCAAATGATTTAGAGACACCCCGACAAGACCATACGTAAACTACTATAATGTTTTTAGTACCATGTGATCGTCTAGTGTGTGCGACTCGGCTATAGACTAGACTCTACATGCAGTCCTAGTTCACTATAACCATTGGCTCTGATACCAATCTGTCACACCCTCAAAATCCACATGCGGAGTTTTACCGCGAGGCGCATGACAAACCAGGATCCAAACCAACGATCACAATAAACAAGTCTAAAATGAACATAATACAATTTCAAAACAATGTTTAAAATCCCCGTTTACAGCAGAAGTTTATTCAAAACAATATTCAATAGTAAACCAAATGTTCAACGTTTGTAAAACCATGCAACCGTAACTAGACGCCGTGCAGACGCGTGCGCCCTAGTCCAGTCGTGCTACCTTAGCGACCTGAGAAAACATGTAAGAGAATACGTCAGCACAAAAATGTTGGTGAGTTTACAGGTTTTGTAATCCAAGTACCAAGTCAACCTGTCCATACTATAACAAATCGTAAACCAGTGTACGCTAGCTAGGCGTATGTTTTGTTACTACCACGATTGGAAAACCATTACTAACTCGTAAACCAAATATGTGCCCGATGTAGTAAACCTGTTGTTCCTGTTTGAGACAATATGCACCCGCCGACCCTCCAAGTCGACGAGCGGGGTTGGTCACTCCCAATAGCGCTATTCACATTTCCCCGTTGTGCAAACCCGCACATTCATGGTTCCCCCCGGGACTTCCAAAGATCGTGTAGTACACAATAGAAACCCATAGTATGACAGTAGTTACCAAATAATCGTTTTAACACATGTTTTCTCCCCCGAAAATGTGAAACCAGTTTAAAAGAGGGGCCGTAAACTCACCTTAAGTTGCGTTACTTCGTAATACGAATAACTCAGCAGCTATGCTAGTCCCGTAAAGTGGCGACCTAACATATGACAGTTACAAGTACTTAGACTAATAACCCGCAGGTTAGTTAGTCCCTAGATGTCCAGACCATAACCAAGTTCGTTTGAAAACACCGTGACTGTTTAACTGACCCAAAGTACAAGACTCGACATCCCATTGGTGACCCGAGACTCCCCGTGTTATGTTTACGCTCTCAAACATACAATCATGCAATCACACTTAACATACGTTAACGCACAACAAGTTATAGCACATAGCTCACGTATCACATAATTACATCCAAACATATGTTACCAAGTTATTAGATATGTTACGGGGTTCCTAGCATGTTCCTACAGGTCAAATCGGGTCTCGGAATGCTAATTTACACTTACAGCAGCAGTACACGCGATTAGGAAAAGTCAACTGGCATTTAGGAAGGCTAATCGCATGTAATATAGGCATTTAGGGTCATAAGACATGTAAACCTTGACTTTATAGGCGATTAGGGCTATACCACATGTAATTACTAGCATTTAGGGCTATACCACATGTAACTACTAGCATTTAGGGCTATACCACATGTAACTACTAGCATTTAGCCCCTACTCGCATGAAACATAGGCGATTGGCCTCCTAATCGCCTCTAACATAGGCGATTAGGGTTGCTAATCGCCTGTAACCTTGCTGTTCCGGTTTTTCGCGCGTTTAACGCTCCAAATCAGATCCAGAACGTGTGTAACCATCCAATATCAACCCAACAACTATTCTAAACATGTTTAAACCAAAATCCTTCGTTTAGCCTCGTATTATCAGCCCTGCATGCAACCATGTAATCCAAACACCATACACATAGCATGAAACACCACGTTAACATGCATAACTATAACCCTAATAATCAATTACTCAGATTTCATTAATCATGACATCAATATTATTCTGAACTAACCTAACAACATGTTAATCACTCATCTTTAATCATAAAAACCCTAGATATTAATCATAAACACACATATCACATGTATGATTGTTAGAATCCGATTAACAACACTTATTAACGATTTTCAGAAAGCTTTTTCGTTTTAGAACAGGTCTGGACCATTAGGGATTGAGTAAAAACGTTTATAAAGATTGCATGGATGGAAACCAAACCTTAGATTTGTGAAAGAATGATGGATTAAGCTTGAAACCTTGTGTTTTGATCAAAAATCGCGTTCCAGAGGTTGTGTGTGTGTTGGGGCGGGTTATGGGACGACTAGGGTTTGTATTATGAAGTTTAGGAGGTCAAGTATGGTATTTATAGTCGTTTTTAGTCGTCCAGCCCGTAACTAGCGATTGTGCAGCATTTACACGCGATTAGGGATCCTAATCGCATGTAACTTCATGCATTTGGGGCCTAATCGCATGAAACCTCATGCATTTGGCCCCCAATCGCCTATAAACCTGCCCAATCGCCCCTCCTATAGGCGATTAGCCACCCCTAATCGCCTATAGGGGCTGGTTCCTGGTATTTTGCGCGTTAAACCCCGTTTTAACATATGTTAACACATATTCACATACCGACAAGTCACATAATGATTGTAAACACATAACACTTGCAAATAGACATATTCACATTCGTTCACCAATTCCCGGGACTCGAGACTTGTATGTTCCGTATGACCTGACGATCCTACAAATCGTCACCATTTGTACACTTGGTTAAGGACTGACATCAAATGCACCTCTAGACCAACATCCAATGATCTTCTAGACTAAACCGATAGTTCCCGAACCATAACACGACTTAACTAACCCAGTTAAGTATACTATACGCGTGACTCGCTAAGGTAGACTTTTATCTAGACAACGTTGTTAACCAGAATTTGTCGGGTGTCACATCTGGTTTCTAACTTGTTGGCTCAAGTCATCCAAATGAATGGGAATGGCCATGGAAATGGCGTTGGAAATCACGAAAAGAACAGGACCTTAGGCAAGAAAACAAGTATTGTGGCCGCGGTAACTATCGAGAACCAGAAGCGCAAGACCAGGGATCCTAATGTAAACCTCACTACACAAGCTTCTAACAAGAAACCCTATACAAGAAACTTTCCATTGTGTAACACATGCAATCGACATCAGCCCACTGTTTCAATGTATCACCTGTGCACCAATTGTGGTAGGTATCGCTATCTGGTCAACACATGTCGTGAGACCCCAAACCCTAATACCAACCAACCAACCAACCCTGCTCAGGTTGCTAATCTTGATCGTCCTGGTAAATACAACTATGGTCAATGCTATGAATGTGGAAACCCAAATCATTTCCGTAACCGATGCCCTAAACTAAATCGAGATCAAGACCCTCCAGCTACTTAACAGCAAACCCCACCATTTGAATGATGTCTACTTTTAATTCTATGTATTGACACTTTTTGATTCAAGTAATAAATTCAAGTATTATCATAACATCTAAGTGCATGCTTGTTTGAATGTGAACTAATTGCTATATCTATAATCATACTTGCTTACTTGTACAACAATTAGTTGACTACCAAACAACCTACTCAACGATTGGTAGAGGTCATCATGTCTTTCCAACAGTCGGGGGAGGCCCTACAACCTGCTCAACGACTGGTGGAGACTATCGAACCTGCTCAACAATCGGTAGAGTCATAAAAGGACGCAAAACCCTAATGTAAGGTAAATTGATAATTACGGTCCGGAACGTAATCATAAATTTACAGGTACGTTAAGGTACTGAGAAATTTTATCAAGGTTTTCGATAGTCGACCAATTGTATACCTGGTGTTTTTTCTTTTAACTTCGGGACGAAGTTCCTAAAAGTAGGGGAGACTGTAACATCGCAAAATTTTCCCCAAAATTTTAATACATAAAAAGCCCTTATATATATATATATATATATATATATATATATATATATATATATATTTTATTACACCTTTATCATTAATATTATACAAATGTGCCTAAGTCTTTATTTATCCTAACTCACAACTTATATACATACATAAATGTATATAAATAATAATAATAATAATAATATGATTCTAAATTCTTTTTTTCACATACAAGATTTTTTTTTTTTAAATAAAGCCTTGAGTCAAATAGTCAAAGTCCTAGTCAAAGTCTTAGTCAAACAGTCAAACAGTCAAAGTCTTAGTCAAATAGTCAATTCTTCATAAAACCTTACTTTATGGTGTTGACCAATTTTAATGGCTAATTGACTCCAAAACTAGTATAAAAACCCACCTATGACCCATTATACTTTGCACCTCTAAATCGATTGTTTCAATCCGATTAAACTTTCCCTCATACCTTTCTTCTATAGTCTATTACTTCTACAATTGAAGCTTTGATTATAAGCTCTTGTAATTGGCGAATTGGAAGCTTGATATTCTTTCTTTTTCGTTTTCTTCAATTTGGACTAGCTACGTTGTTGAATCTTTGGGATTCGCCTCGCATACATTCACAACACATTATTCTATTTTTTTTTACGAGACATAACATTTTGCTAAGGTGAGTTTTACATAGCCCCTTTTCTATTTATCACCATTTTTGGGGTGAAACATGTTACAACATTATTTATGCAATTCAAACATCAATGTGTCTATGTGTATTTCTATGTTGCATTATGTCTTGAACATGACTAGGGTAAGCACAATTCTAGCATAAACATTCATCAGCCAAATGGTATACATTGATAGATCTATTGGACTAACAATCTCACCCGGATACGTGCCTCCTACAAAGGTTGCGTGGGTGTTTGTTACTGCAATATAAACGAGTGAACCATGAGCGTATGGGATGTACCACAATACAACAGTCACAATGGTTGATTATGCACTCGATTTACTTCTAGTATGTTTTCACATATGGACTAGATTGCCATGACACATGAATTGCACAACAATTTTATTCGATTATCAAAACCTATGTAATTCTCACCAACTTTTGTTGACCCAAAATATTTTCAACTTAACATGTTTCAGGTTCTAATTGCTTGAAGATTTGAATTGATGCTTGAAGATGTTTGCATAGTTTTATTCAATTTGATGTACAAGTTCTTAGAACAATTGTATGTAACTTATTTAAATTATTTAATGAAATTTATTATTCACCATGAGCTACTGAACAATCATCAATACGTGACATTCCGATGTTTCCGCCATCGGTTGGGGTGTTACACATATGAAGAGGAAAAATGAAGAACATGAGTAGGTAGTCGGTTTATGAGAAATGTGGCTGTAGTAGAAGTATCATGTCGTTTTTCCTTTCTGGCACCCCATTTTGTTGGGGTGTGCACGGATAGGAAAATCGATAAACAATACGAGATTCAGTGAGATACTGAGCCATACAACCACGAGTAATCTCAGGGGCACCATCGCACTGTAAATGTTTGATGGTGCATGAAAACAAGTTTTCGACCATCGAACGAAAATGGCGAAAACAATAAATAGCCTGGGAACGACAGGTCAACGGATTCATCCACGCAAATCTACTAAAGTCATCAATAAAAGTAATGAAATATCGATAACCAGATCAAGTCATAACTAGGGCAGGTACCCAAATATCATAATGAATAACATGCAATGGAACAATAGAATGAGAGACAACATAATTGCATGGTTATTGTCAGTTTTATGTGGTATGAACAAAAAAGAAAGTCTGGACAAAACAGGGTCAGATGAATGTCCTAGTCTGGAATGCCACGTCTCACGTGGAACAGAGAACATGGCTGATAATGAATAAAGCGTATGAGGACTAGGACGCATATGGTGAAGAATCTGACCCGCAAATGTTTGAATGGACAAACCATAAACAGAGAAACCAACAAGAACCGGATGATCAATAACAAGCTGAGTAATGGATAATAGGTTCTTGGATAAGGCAGGAACAACAAGAACGTATCGAAGAACTAAAGTACAAGTACACAACCGAAGTATAAAAGAACCAATATAAGAAATAGTAAGAGATGTACCATCACCAACAATGACCCGCTCAGAACTAGTATAAGGAGTAGCATCAAAAACCATAGAGCGATCAGAGGTCATATAAGCAATTGCACCGGAGTCAGGAACCCAAGAATCAATACGTTCAAAAATACGAGATAAATCAGCAGATAACCCGAAGTGGGGAGAGGATTGGTGTGAATCCAAAGTGACAAAATCATGATACCCGAATCCATGCGAGGTAGTCACATTAGACCAAAATCAATGTGATGCAGTCATATGAGGCCTAAATTAGGGGTGTAAATGACATGTAGCGGCTCGAGAGCTACCCGGGATCGGCTCGGTAAAAAGCCCGAACGTGCCGAGCCTTAACGAGCCCGAGCCCGAGCCTGAAATATGGCTCGTTTAGTTATCGAGCTCGAGCCCTAGATACAAAGCTCGATTGGGCTCGCGAGCCTAAACGAGCCCAAACATAATTATAAGTTATTTATATATCTCTTATAATTTATAGGTCACATCTCCAAAGCCCAAGTCCTTATTTCATAGGCCCATTTAATAACACTCGCGAGCCGAGCTTTGAGCTCGTTTGAGATTGTTCTCAAATCACCTCGAGCCGAGCCAAGCCGAGCTCGAGCTTTTGATTTTGCTAGCGAGCCGAGCTCGAGCTCGAGCCCAGTCAGGCTCGGACTCGGCTCGGCTCGTTTACACCCCTAGCCTAAATCCATATGATGTAATAACATTTTGCCCAACTCCATATGATGTGGTAACATCCGGCCCAAATCCATGTGATGACTTAACGTTATGCTCAAATTCAAAATGGCCCAAAGGTTTGTTTCAATAAAATTGTTCGATGTTTCACAAACATCATTTTTTTTTATCTCAAAGAAAGCCCTAGATCCATGGTTTTTAACATCTGTCTTATAGTTGCAGCCACCACTATTTCTTTTATCACCATAACCATTAGTTAGATGAAACCATTCTTCAAGTGTTTTCCATAATTCAGAAGACGAAGATGCTCCTCTGGTTAGATACATCAAAGACGAAGACAGAGTAGCAGCAATATTCGCCAAAACGTACGCATCTGATTTGTACCAAAATTCTCGCTCGATGGATCCACTCGCCGGAAAAGATAAATTTCGATTTAGAAATTTTAATAGGCCAAAGTTCTTCAATACTGTAAGGATTTGGTGCCTCCGGTTAAAATAATTGTGAGCATCAAGTTTAATATGAACAAATTGTGTGATATTAAGAGGATTTGATGATCTGAAAGAAGGAGAAGAAGCTATGTGACCGAAGACGAACATAGTTAACAGGAGACGAAGAAGACAACAGAGATAGAAACAATAGAAGGAACGAGAGCAGAAACAATGAGAGAAATGAACATGATACAAGTATTTATAGAGCAACATCATCTCCCTAACTAACTTACCGGCAGTACCGGTAATACCCGTCGGTGACCTACACAACCGGTAACTAAACGAAGATACAATCTAACATACACTCTAATACTAGGCGTATTTTTATTTTATTTTTTATTTTTCTTTTGACCGCTCCTAATTCGAAACTACTTCAATTAATGAACCATACAACACCTTGTAGGATTTGAACTCTCAACCTCTATAATACAGACATCCTACCATCAGAACGTCCCATGGGAACAAGCGTATTTTATTCTAAACAGCAAAAGGTTATTGGTTGGAGGGAAGCAACCAGTTAATCAACCAAGGATTCAGCTTATTGTCAGCTCAAATCCGCAGGTGCTGACCGCAAGCTTGTAATCATATCATTGCCTTTTGTTCTTAACGAAAACCAGTTAGCGAACCAAAGCCGCAGACAATGGGTTTAGTATGTAACATTTAAAAAATAGTGATAATCGTACAATGAAACAAGAACTAACAAAAACGTTCATGAACAGCATTGGCAAACATACACAACAGACAGACCTAATATGAGGAGAACAAAATTACAATAAAAATTGAAATAATAAAATCAAAACATCAAGAACGAACAAAACTCAAAGTCCGCTAGTCTACGCTTCTAGTACAAACTGATGTCCCTAACTCAATTTATCTCGAACACAAAAATGAAACAAAACGTAAACTGGAGCAACCTGACAACCGAACATTCATGGAAAACATTATGAATCATCAAACCTGTTTTTTTTCTTTAATCGCCGCCACCTTCTGCAGCCTGGTTCGGCCTGTTTGATCTGAACCCATTACCCCTTCCACGCGTTCCCCTTCCCCTCCCACGACCACGGCCTACATATCATACACAAACAAATCAGTTGACTGGTATTCTTTAGTCGGGCGAAAAAAATCTAAATAAAGTTGAAAAGAAAAAAACGATTGTACCTCGGCCTTGCATGGGAATCTCTTGATTGTAACCTCCGGCATCTTGTTGATTATCCATATATGCATCATTATTATAGCCTCCCCTTCCACGACCACGGAAGTTACGTCCCCTGCCCCTTGGAGATTCTTGATTATACCCACCGAATTCTTGTTGATTATTAATGTATGGGCCGTTATTGTAGCCTCCCCTTCCACGACCACGAAAATTACGACCCCTACCCCTTGGAGATTCTTGATTGTACCCTCCTGTATCTTGCTGATTATCCATATAAGGAGCGTTATTGTAATTTCCCCGTCCTCGACCACGGAAGCTGCGGCCTCTTCCCCGACCTCTTCCCCTTGGAAAACCGCTAGGTCCGTCCCAGCCCCCATCGTCATATTCCTCGGGTGCATAACCGTTTCCTGTTGTTATAACCAAAACTCATATCGATTATAAGAACAAAGTAATATTTTTTATAAATTAGAAAAAAGTGAATGGTTGTAAAATGAATGAAACCTTGTGCAGCGGCTCTAGACCTTCCCCTTCCCCTACCACCACGGCCCCTGCCCCTTGCGGTTGGAGATCCATCTGCAAACGCAAAAACAAATAAATAAAACTAATGCACATCAGGAAATATATATGATAGGTGTGAAGTACAATACCTCCTTCGTATTCAAATTCAGTCGACACCTTCACCTGGTCGGCTGGCAATGGTGGTTGATACCTGCCAACAAGTTAACACGGTGAATCTAGGTAAATAATTGCTCACAAATTTTTTAACCCGCACGTTGTGCCGGAGTCGGTACAATATTGGCACTCGGTTTAGTCGTCAAAGAAGAAAAAAAGGTAAATTTTGAAGTTTGAGGGTTGAATGAGAACTTTATTAAAGTTCAGAGAGCTTAGTCGAAGATGTAAATAAAAGACAAAAGGTTTTGTAAAAACAAGGGAAGACCGTCACGTGGCAGCGTGTGATTGGTCAACCTTTTGAATAGTGTCATTTTGTTAGAGGGTGTTTGGGATTGTGTTTTGAATCTGATTTTTAGATTATTGCGTTTTGAAAACGCATATAATCAGTTTTTAGTGTTTGGATTGCGTTTTGAAAATGCAGATAATCAGTTTTTTAGGCTATCAAAACGCAATAATCTGTTTTGAATAATCAATCCCAAACACCTCCTTAGTGTGACCACCTTTGCCCATTAATATATGACGAAAAGAGGTGTTTAACTCACCCGATGGATGATGTATTCAACTCTTCCTTCGAAAGAGTTATAGTTATCATTGAAACATGCCTTGTGGTCTCCAAGCTGCAACAGAAAAAAAAACGTCGACTGTTTAGACAAAAAGATACCTTCCTAAAACGAACATACAAAAACAACTAAAGGGGTGTACTTACGGAAGTAATCCTTCCTCCAGAGGTTCCCAGGTGTCCGTTATGTCTGTTGATCCAATGGATGTAATTTGATGAAGACCAACAATTCGCCTCTACATTTCAAATGTAAAACAGCTCTAAATTTGATCATAGAAAATGGAAAGAAGAACCAAAGAACCGAAGGAAACGACTACGTAGATCATGACAAACCTTTATTAATTCCACAATTGTAACGGTCTTGTTGATGGCTCTACCCATAGCTTTAAACACAATCTCTGATGAGCCTTTTTCCTATAAAGCAAATAGTGAAATCATATATTGGAGCTAAAACAGTCAGGCTCAGAAAAATAGTAAGTAGCAGTGATACATACTAGTAAACATATAAGTTAATAATATTATGACAGATTTTGTTCCTGAAGGCATAGTTCACGCTTTCAATATACAAATGTACAAACCACCAGGCAAAGTCTGCAATAAATTACTGAGCCCCACATTACTAAATATAATTAAAACGGTTCAAAGAGCCAATGAAAAATATATCCTTGTAGTAATGGACTGCATATCTATTAGCAAAACTTGAATGTTGTGAGATACATCGAAAGTCGAAAATATAAGGAACATGGTTTAAAAAAAGGGTGAGGCACGCAGGCGAAATGCTAATAAAACGAGTCTGAGGGGCGCCACATGCGGTTCATATTGTACATACGCCTCTAAGGGCTGAGGCACTAAGAAAATTTGCGCCTCAAGTGCGCCTCAGGTGGTTTAGGCTGTTTTTGATGTGTGTTTTTTTGGTGTTTTAGACTTTTGGGCCAATTATTTTATTTTTGATGTTTGTTTCTGATGTTTTAGACATTTCTAGGTCAATTATTTTATTTTATGTGCATACGCCTCAAGGGGCGAGGTGGAAAAAAGCGGCGCGTCAAGGGGGCTTGATGTGTGTTTTGACGCTACTAATGATGCAATTAGTTAGTATGTTATTGTTATAAGATATATAACTTTTATATTTTTCTAATTCCGCGTCTACGCCTCGTGAGGCGAAGGGAAAACACCTCGAGGCACAATTCCATTGTTTTAGACCTTGCTATTAACATAAATAAACCTAAAGCCAAAAACAAAACTTTACCTGAAGCAAAGTCATAGCATATGTAATATAGCTCCTCATCCTCCCCTGACTAGTAATACGAATCTCGTTCTCATCGATCGGTTGCTCCGCTCTCGGCTTCTCAACCTTCTGATACCTATCCATCTATCAAAAAAAAAACATTTTTTTTCTTTAAATAAAAAATCTTCTCCCCAAAAACATAACAATTATTAAAAAAAATTAAACTTTAACATATAATCAGCTCTAAAATTACAAACATCAATACATTAAATAAAAAAAATCTAAAACCAACTAGCTATACACAGGCACTAATCCATCTATCAAAATAAAACCTTTAAAAAAATAAAATAAAATTCTTGTCTCTCAAAACATTAAACAATTATGAAATTAAATAAAGACAGCAATGAATTAGATAAAAATATTTGAAACCCATCAGCACTGATAAAAACCAATATAGAATAAGGAATCAAATCAGTAAAACACACATAATAAAACAAGATAATCAGCTTTTTCATTAATATTTTTTTTTTGTGTGTGAAATAGTGAAGATTAGAGTGTATAGAATATACCCTTTGATTGGTGGGTGATTTGGGTAAGACAGTATGGCTATGGAATGTCTTCGTTTAAGCCCTGAAAACAGTATGGCTATGGAGTTTTTTTGTTTTTATGTGTTGTGTGCCCTAACTCTTATCTAAACAGTTGAACTGTGGCTTGGTTGTTTTTTTTTTTTTTTTTAATTGGGTAATTGGGCTTTGGAATAGGCTTATCCTGAAAGAAAGATGGGTTGGAGTTGGACTCTGGCCTAGTCTTGTAAACCTTCTTGTTATTATTATTTTTATTATTAATGGGTTGGATTGGAATCCTGTCTAGTTTATTTGTGGTCATTGTATAATGATTTTTTTCTTCAGATTTATATAAAATTATCATTACGCAATAAAAACGTTAAATTTATAGCAAAATAGCAGGTAAATGGACAATAAGCTGCGTCGTAACACTCTTCTAAATAGCAAAACTTATCTGACCGGAAACAAAACCCTGGTCCCTAGGGATTGAGAAATTGTTGTATACGACTCACTACACTCTGGCTAGGATTCGAATAGCTTATGGGGCCAAAGAGCCCAAAGTATTGGAAGCAAAAGGGATAAATGCATGTTGATTATCCATGCAGGCTTTATCATCACTTGACCGACCACAAACCCACTACCCTTAAAATCAGGTTTTTGTGTTTATGATCAGTAATTAAAAAAAAAAACTGTAGAAGCACATCCATACACTATCTACTACAATGCTGAACCAAGTTCAGTTTAAAAGCGGGTCGTGTTGGGTCAAAAAAAAAGTCAAACCCTTTTTAACCCTCGGTTTTTGGATGGGAAAGGATCAGGTTTGAGACCTCATTTTAAATTGGTTTGATGCGGGTTTGATTGGTTTCAAGATATAATGCTACAAGCTGGCTACCAGGGGGCGGATCTACCTATGAGGGTGCGGGTTCACGCGAACCCACTCGGTTTCAAATTTTTAATAGAAATCCTATGTTAAAAAATGGGATGAACCCATAGATAATTTCCAAGTGAACCCATATCTTAAAATTGAAGATAGCTCTGTGGTTAAGTCTTCTTACTTCTAGATAACTAGTCCTAGGTTCGACACTTTCCAAAGGCATATTTTTTTATTTATGAAACGTGAAACCACCTTTGCCCTTAAACAAACCGAAGCCGGACACTCAGACTTAGAGGGATGCTATTGTAGTAAGTTTATATGGATGTGCAAAACCTTATGATAAAATTTATTTCCCAATTCATGCTTTAGCATTATTATAAGTTTATCACCTTCCCAAACACAATAATTACATTACAACTTTTATATGGCAAATGGTAAGCTTTTGTTGTCGACTACCCAATATATTCATTTTCTACTCGTGATTTGCTAGAAGTTCACAGGAGCACCAGCATTACTGCGGACAAATGGAAATTCAACGTCACGTAAATGAAAGTTCAAGCATCCGTATGATCTTAGTATTGATTAAAAAAAAGAAAAAAAAAGACAACCTTATTAATGTATTGTACTTTTATCATTAATCTTATCCGACCCGAATTTTTATGTCCAATCCTCTGAAATTGGACCACCTAAAAACGGTAGACCCACTGGAAAAAATTCCTAGATCCGTCACTGCTGACCACAACCCAATGGTTCGGGTCGGGTTCAGAGCTAGTTCTCTCGAACAAGTTTTAAAATCGGATTAAGGTCACATCCCGGATTTTTGTGCATATCTATTTGGTTTCGTTATCTAAAGTGATTGTGACAGTTTTGTTTCTAAAAGTGATTGTGATAGCATAGTAATCAATGTAATGTGTTAGCTAATATAAAGCCATTAAAAAAAAGAATAAAATTTAAAGCTCATGATGCGTTGTTTTCTCTCGCATATAGTTATAAACTAAAAGTTTATAAATACGATATTACGATATACTATTTTATTGATTGACATAATCATATTATGGCTTTTGTAAATAGCAATAAAAAATCTTTATCTTGTTAGTTTTATTTAATTTATCATACTTGATACTTTATAAAGCTTGAAGATGACTATGAACTGATATAAGCAAAACAAGCTTAGTGATAGTTTTCTTTTTATATTCTACTAGGTTCTCTACCGAATCACTGCCCATATGGTTTTCATTAATAAGACTAGTGGGAATGCCCGCGCGTTGCCGGGGGTGTTTATTTATTTTTCTTCACAATTTACCATTGTTGAAATGAGAGCAAGAATACCCTCAAACTACAAACAAACAACACCAAATTAGACCTTCTCATGCGCATCTCATGCAAAATCCATTCGAAACAATTCATTAGCAAGAGACAACACACTTGGAGGTGGCGGCGGTGGTTTAACGACTCACTAACTATACTTGGCACTTAGTACTTACTGCTTGCACAATATTGATAAAGAATAAGTATAAGAAAGCACTTGAACATCTCTTGGGCTTGTTGGGATATTTAATTGCTTTCTAACCTTTAGTCTTGGCTGCGTTGCATAACTTCGATATTTAGCTACTTTCACATGGCTTTAAGGATATCTATACACTAAAAGGAACCTCATACTATATATATTGGATTATTGCTTCTATAAACACAAAGATATAAACAATTGCAAGACCAAAAAAATAAATTTGGCTAAAAAAATTTGGACTTCAAGGTTTTCAACAATTTAGTAAATTGTTAATAGAAATTTAGGATTCAAAAAATGTATAGATGAAATTAACAATGGCAGATGCATGTTGTCAGCATTAGAAAACCAGAGCATCATCATTATACAATACATTGACAATAACCTTTCATAATAACCTAAAAAGATGGTTAATATGAAAAGAAAATGCAACACTACAAAAAATAAATGATGTTTGACAGAAAGGTAGGTGTGCTTTTTCATAGTCTGATCAAACTATTCACAAGACAAACCATAAAACTGAACACAAGAACAAAGTTAAACGATCTCTAGTTTTTATCAAGAATTTATGAAATGTAGCGCACAGTTGCTAGAACATATAGTAGGCCATATATTTGGGATCATAAAAAACAAATACTCATACTATAGTTAACAAATGTAAGGGTTAGGTTAGATCACCCGTAATTGTTGCATTTTGGGGCGCGGAAGGGGCATTTTGGCACCCAATTAACGCCCATACACCGCCCATGCCATGGATCACCGCCATTGGCGATCCATTAAATTGCAAGAAAGATATCGGTCAACATTGTTGATGGTCGAATACAATGTGTCAGGCATGAACCTATACTCTTCAGCAACCTCAACAAGCCAGTCGATCAGGATGACATGTATGCTAGCATTGAAGTCTTTGTGAACCTTCTCCATGAAATCAACCGCAAGCCTCTTCTTCACCTTGGATGCTTGAGGATGCTGATAAATGTGACAAGCCATCGTCGCACACAAGGCTCCATGAAATCAACATCAAGATCAACAATCTTGTCATTTGACCCAATCATCTCTCTTTTGCATAAATAACAATAAAATTTTTAAAAATATTAATTGCACTACACCACCATAAAAATCAAGAATCATGTAATTGACTCAAATTCTACCTGTTGGTTCCTCGTGAGCTGAAATGCTGAGTTTGTGTCAAAAATATGTGTTACAGGATTGTTATAATTCGTTTTACTAATTCAGTTATAATTGGGCTGAGCTTATTATTGGGCTTATGCTTAAAGTTGGGTTTATGCTTAATGGTTGGATCAAATAAGTGGTCCAAGTACTATTGTGGCCCAGTCTTGATATTTGGCAGGTTTCGAGGAGTTCTGTGGTTCGTTGGATTAAGTTGATCATAACCGTTGAAAGGGCATCTTGTGGAAAGATCTAGAGCTGGGTATAAAAGCCTTGTCTCTCTCATCAGCTCAATATACACGATCACTTTTTCATTTCTTTTCTTTGTATTCTCTCTGGTATTCGTCTAGGGTTTGTATATCAGTCTGTAAGTCTTGTTTGTCTTTGATTTGTATCTTTCTTATCATCTGTCTGCTGATCTAAATAATCAGCAGACGAACTCTGTATTCGTATTATCTTTCTGATCTTAGTGATTTGCTGAGATCAAGGTATTGGGGGGTGTTTTTTGGTTTGGGTAAACTAATAATATTTTGGTCACTTGTTTTGTCGCTATATTCTGTTCTTCGTCTTTATTGTGTGGTTGTGTATCATATTTGTATTCGATCCATTATTTTCTACATGGTATCAGAGCCTAGGCTCCTGATATTGTGAGTGTCTTCTTGTTTTCCGCTGCGTCTGTTAGTTTGTTTGTATTGTACGGATCTGTTGTCATACCGGACAGATCTGAGTTATTGTTGTCTAGATCTTATCTAAATGATAGATACTGGTCTGGACTTTGTTGTGTGTCAATAGATCTTATCTTCTTGTATAGATCTGGTCTATTGATATTGTTTGGTACTGTTTGTATGATCTGGTTCGATCTTGGAAGGTGTGCCTGATATTGATCTGGTGTGCTGTTGATTCTTTGGAGAGGAGTTAATATTGCTTCAATTGCTCCTGCAACACTGTACCCTAAGTGAAGGTACAGGTTGTAGGGTGGAGAGCCCTAACTTGGGTCACCCCCTCGGTGAGATTGTTTCATACTGCTCTTTTATTTTTGTTGCATTGTTATTGTGTCTAGGGCCATTGACCGGGTTAGGTGGACCGGTATTGGGCCAACTCTGTGTTGTCTTGGTTCTGTCTTGATTGATTGTGTTTCCCTGTTTCTTGTTTCGTATATACGTATTTTGTATTAGTTAAAAGACTCCTGTGTTAAGATCTGGGTGGGCACCCTTGAGTGATGAACCCACTATCTGAACACTGACACAGCTTCGTCTTCTAGGATCATATCTGTTGTGTGTTCCTGTTTGGTCTGGTTGTCTGTTATTGTTGTGTTAATTGTTGGTTGGTTTGTGTTTACTAATTGTCTAAAATGGGTGATGATAACTCTCATCCTCAGGGACCACAGTTAGGTGGTGGTTCTGAGGATGGTTCTCTTGCTAATGTCACTGGTACTTTAATTAGTAAACTGGATATAGGAGATCCATTGTTTATTCATCCAAGTGATACTAGTACCTTGTCTATAATCAGTCTAAAACTAAAAGGAACAGAAAATTATAAGGCTTGGTCTAATGCAATGAAATTGGCTCTTGAAACAAAAAATAAATTTGGTTTTATTGATGGTACTATTATCAGACCAAGTAATGATGAAGTCTTGGGTAAACAATGGGATAAATGTAACTCTGTGGTATTGTCCTGGTTATTGAATTTTATAAGTGAAGAGTTATATCTTGGTCAGGTCTTTTCTAAATATGCTAGAGATGTATGGTTGGATCTTAGGGAAACCTATGATAAGGTGGATGGGTCTGTGGTGTTTAATTTGCATCAAAGTATTTGTTCTATGAGTCAAAATGGTAGTTCTGTGTCTGATTACTATCACAAGCTAAATACAATGTGGAAACAGTTCGATTCTATTGTTCAGTTGCCACCTTGTACTCGTGATGCTTCTAAAGATTTTAACAATTTTAGTAGTTTGATTAAACTAATGCAGTTTCTAATGGGATTAGATGAGATTTATCAACCTGTTAGGACAAATCTTTTGATGCAAGATCCATTACCTACTGTTAAACATGCCTTTTCTATAGTATCTAGGGAAGAGTCTCACAGAAAGTCAAATAATAATAACAAGGGTACAAATGTTTCATTCTTTACTAGAACTAATGGTCAGGGTAATAATAGAAGGGTTGGTAACATAGGTCCCAATCCTAATCTAAAATGCACTCATTGTAATAGGTTAGGACATACTGTGGACAGATGCTTTGAAATAGTTGGTTACCCACCTGATTTTAAGAAGAGACCTGCTACTCAAACTTTTAAAACTAATAACAATAGTAGCAGGTTGAGTGGGAAACCAAATGTTTCTAGTAATAATGTCTGTACTTCTACTTCTGCTCCATTCACTTCTAAACAGATAACCAAGCTGATGAGTCTGATTAGTGAGAAATCTGGAACAGATCCTCAGTGTTCTAATATAGGAGGTGAGAAAGTTGTCATAAATGGTTTTTCTGGTCTTTCTGTTCTGTCTAATTTGTTTAAAAACTTTTCTGGGTGTTCTAATTTGGTCAAGTTTGCCCTGTTTATGGTTGGATAATGGACTCTGGGGCTAATCAACATATGGTAGGAAGTGATAAAGATATGATTAATTGTTTAGATGTGTCTAAATATAATATGGAGGTTAAGCATCCAAATGGTACAAATGCAAAAGTCACTAAGATAGGTGATGTCAAGTTAGCTAATGGTGTTATTCTAAAAGATGTCTTGTTAATACCTGACTACTGTGTTAATCTTGTGTCTATTCATAAGTTAGCTAAGGACAATAAATTGAATGTATTGTTTGATGAGAATGCTTGCTATGTCCAGGATTCCAAGTTAAGGAAAGTCCTGGTGACTGGTAGGCAACAAGATGGCTTGTATTTTGTTGGTAGTGATGTAAGTTTTAGTAACCTGTGTTTTAGTAGTGTTAGTGAACACAATCTTTGGCACAGCAGGCTTGGGCATCCTTCTAGCCAAGTCTTAGCTGTTTTAAAAGATACACTAAATATAGGAGCTTCTGATTCACAGCCTTGTGAAATTTGTCACAAGGCCAAACAAGTCAGAGTTCCTTTCCCTCTTTAGTGATCACAAAACAAAGGAATTAGGTGAACTTGTACATCTTGATGTATGGGGTCCCTACAAGGTCACTAGCAGGGAAGGGTATAGGTATTTTCTCACAGTTGTTGATGATTTTTCAAGGTCAGTCTGGGTTTATCTTTTGAAAAATAAAAGTGAAGTGTTTGAGAATTTGGTTAGTTTTTATGAAATGATAAAAACTCAGTTTACTAAGTCTGTTAAGGTATTTAGAAGTGATAACGGGACTGAATTTATTAATAAACAGTTTAGTAGTTTTTGTAACAGCAAAGGTATTTTACATCAAACGTCTTGTGTCTATACTCCACAACAAAATGGTGTTGTGGAGAGAAAACACAGACATTTGTTGAACATTGCTAGAGCCTTGCTGTTCCAAAGTGGTGTTCCTTTTAGATTTTGGTCTGATTGTGTATTGACTGCTGCTTATATAATAAACAGGATTCCCTCGTCTGTGTTAGCTGGTAAGAGTCCCTATGAGTTGATGTATGGGTTCCCCCCCCCCCCCCCCCCTTAGATCACTTAAGGAATTTTAGGTGTCTTTGTTTCCAAACTGTCTCAGATGAGCCTGACAAGCTTTGTAGTCGGGCTGATAAATGTGTATTAATTGGATATTCATTTTTAAAAAAGGGTTATAAACTTTGGTGTCTTGAATCTAAAGAAATTGTTTTTTTCCAGAGATGTTAAGTTTTACGAAAATATTTACCCTTTCAAAACTGAATTTAAAGAAGGTGTTTTTAAAAATATTGATAATTTGAATTTTTTTGACTGTTTTGATACTGAAAGTTCTTTAAGTGATTCAAGTTGCATTGACACTTGTCTTCCCGATGATGAAGGGGGAACAACTAGTACTCATGGTCTCTCTCCTGGGGAAGTGTTAGATGACTCTCCCAGGGCTGCCAGTGAGGTAGTTCATAATCGTGAACAACAACCTGGTAGTACAGTTGGTAGGGGGACTAACACCTCAGTTGAGGAGAGCCTAAATGATGAGGCTTGTACTCCTGAGGGAAATAGGATAGAGTCTACAAGAAGGTCTGGTAGAGAGTCTGTTATGCCTAGAAAATTTACTGATTATGTTGTGGAGGGCAAAGTTAAGTATGGTATAGAAAAAACTGTCAATTATTCAAATCTGTCTATTGAAAACTTTAGTTTTATGTCTAGTTTAAATAAGATTGTTGAACCGTCTTGCTATAAAGAAGCCTCAGTTGATCCTAAATGGACTGAGGCTATGAATAGTGAGATGGAAGCCCTTCATAGGAATAATACTTGGGTTATCACTGATTTGCCACCTAATAGGAAACCTATAGGTTGCAAATGGGTGTATAAGGTCAAGTATAAAAGTAATGGAGAGGTTGAGAGGTATAAAGCTAGGTTGGTTGCCAAAGGTTACAACCAAAGAGAAGGTTTGGATTATGCCGAAACCTTCTCACCGGTTGTGAAAATGGTAACGGTTAGGTGTGTAGTTAGTCTTGCTGTTCAGAATGGTTGGTCTCTTTATCAACTTGATATTAATAATGCGTTTTTATATGGTTCAATTTCTGAAGATGTGTATATGACGTTGCCAGAAGGCTACTATTTTGAACATGATTCAAAAGTGTGCAAATTAGTTAAGTCGTTGTATGGTCTAAAACAAGCTCCACGTAAGTGGAATGAAAAGCTTGTCGAGGTCTTAGTTGGTATAGGCTTTACTCAAAAGCATTTGTGATTATTCCTTGTTTGTTAAAATCAGTGGTGATGTTTTTATAGTGTTACTTGTCTATGTTGACGACATTGTTATAACTGGTAACAATGTTAATGAGATTAATATGGTCAAGAAACTTTTAAGTGATAGCTTTAAAATTAAAGATCTAGGAAAGTTGAAGTATTTTCTTGGTATTGAAGTACTTTATTCTGATGAAGGCATTTGTCTTAATCAGAGAAAGTATTGTATGGAACTCTTAAGTGAATTTGGCTATCTAGGGTGCAAGCCAGTCAGTGTACCTATAGAGCAGAATTATATTGTGTCAGTTAAAAACGAGAAATCTGATCAAATGTTAGAAAATGTAACTGAATTTCAAAAGTTAATAGGAAAACTGATTTACCTGTCGTTAACGAGACCAGATATAAGTTATACGGTTCAGTTTTTGAGCCAGTTCATGCACAAACCTACCGTGGGTGTGCAGAAAATGGCATTGAGACTTTTGAGATATCTCAAGAGTTCTCCTGGAAAGGGGTTATTGTTTAAAAAGAGTGATGTTTTTGAGTTAACTGCGTTCTCAGATGCAGATTGGGCGAAATGTATGGTAACAAGAAAGTCAATAACAGGTTATTGTATTTTCTTAGGTGATTGTCTTGTGTCGTGGAAAAGTAAAAAACAAAATACCGTGTCTCGGTCAACAGCCGAGGCAGAGTATCGTGCTATGTGTTCCACTGCGTGTGAGTTAATGTGGTTATCTAATTTGTTAAATGAGTTAGGTGGTAAGTGTAATATGCCATTAAAACTGTTTTGTGATAGCAAGTCAGCAATTTCTATTGCTGCAAATCCGGTCTTTCATGATCGGACAAAACATTTTGAAATCGATTTACATTTTCTACGAGAAAAAGTATGTAATGGTTTTATTGAAACTGTGAAAGTTAGTTCACAAGATCAGATAGCCGATATATTTACTAAGGGGTTATACTCTGCGCAACATGAAGTGTTGTGTAGCAAACTGGGTTTGAAAGATATGCTTAGTAAATCGAATTAAGGGGGGATGTTAAAAATATGTGTTACAAGATTGTTATAATTCGTTTTACTAATTCAGTTATAATTGGGCTGAGCTTATTATTGGGCTTATGCTTAAAGTTGGGCTTATGCTTAATGGTTGGATCAAATAAGTGGTCCAAGTACTATTGTGGCCCAGTCTTGATATTTGGCAGGTTTCGAGGAGTTCTGTGGTTCGTTGGATTAAGTTGATCATAACCGTTGAAAGGGCATCTTGTGGAAAGATCTAGAGCTGGGTATAAAAGCCTTGTCTCTCTCATCAGCTCAATATACACGATCACTTTTTCATTTCTTTTCTTTGTATTCTCTCTGGTATTCGTCTAGGGTTTGTATATCAGTCTGTAAGTCTTGTTTGTCTTTGATTTGTATCTTTCTTATCATCTGTCTGCTGATCTAAATAATCAGCAGACGAACTCTGTATTCGTATTATCTTTCTGATCTCAGTGATTTGCTGAGATCAAGGTATTGGGGGGTGTTTTTTGGTTTGGGTAAACTAATAATATTTTGGTCACTTGTTTTGTCGCTATATTCTGTTCTTCGTCTTTATTGTGTGGTTGTGTATCATATTTGTATTCGATCCATTATTTTCTACAGTTTGCTACTCATTTTCCTATCGATCGACTCACTCGGTGCAATGTCTTAGAATGTCAAAAACAAGAACAAAAAGTTTAGATATTCTAGAACAATATTTGAACAAATGATAACTGTATTTTTCGATTGCTTATTTTTTCATTGATAAAAAAAAGGGTAAATTACATAAGGATGGTAGGTAGGCGGTAACCGAATAAGTATACAAAATTACATAAAAGAAAGAACAATATGGAGTAGCATGAGCCGGTAATCCAATAAGTATACAAAATTACATAAAAAGCCATTAGCATCACTTTCAAACTATAGTTTTTCACTCATTAATAAGCCCTCGAGTGCAGAACTGTAGATCCATCTTCGATCCTCACGGCTTCCAATAAATAAATAATAATTTAATTATAATAATAAAACACTTAGTAGACGAAGAACTTGAAGTTAAACTTTGCTGTATTTATAAATTGTGATTACATGAATAAAAGATTGTTTTTGGATGAATGGATGTAGTTGTCACCGGTTACAATATCACAAAATGAATAAAAAAATCTTGTCTTAACTTTCGTTCCATGATGTACAAATACAAATTTCAACATCCATATTTTGAAACATATGATGCTAAGATTCAAACATGTCAGATATGCACAGCGAGTGGCTTGGGTAGTGGGTACAACTCAAACCAGGCAAGTTTTAAACAAGTTGGGTAAAGACTAACATTCACCCAAACCCTTTATCTTCAGATTTTCAAACTATCTTGTTTAAATAATTAGCGTGTTGAATGTGATTACGAAACAATATTTGGAGAAAATCAATTAGATGTTTTGAATAAGTATTGGGAAGGTTGTATGCTTAATAGACACTTTGGCTGACAAATTTTCTAATTAGTTTCTTTTTTTTTTTATCATTTTAATCCACGAGACCATTTTTCTAATTGTCGCCACTACTTAGATTATTAGAGGAGATGGGAAAATGTACCTGGTTAACAATGAATCCTTTCAACATGCCAAAAATACGGTCATGTCTTTCTTTGTCCAATCTCTCAAGCTCATTTTTATTATTGTCCACTTGTAGCAAATGGATGTGAAGCCGTAAAGTAAACACCCTATGTTGACACGCCTACATAACAGCTTATAATTAGCCAAACACATAGGGTAAAAAAGACATTTGACATGGTGAGCATTTAACAAAAACAAAGCCAAATTAGTAAACGGGTCGATATGGCGAACGCATAAGGTAATGTTTTTGACTTTTTTATATTACCCAAATTAACCCATCTATGATGTTATGATATGGCTAACCCATAAGGTAATGTTTTTTATATTACCCAAATTAACCCATCTTTTTTTTTTTTTTTTTTTGGCATTAGCCGCAAACTTGCTAGCCATTGCAGATTTACAACATCCTATGGGAGCAAAAGTCAAAGAGACTTGTAGAAGATGCTAAAAACTTTAAAATTTTGGACAATTGAGTAGAATACGGAAACAAATCAAACAAAAATCTGAGATGCTATAAACTTTAGTAGTCAGGTAGGACTATTTGAGTAAAGGTTCCAGTTTACCGTTATCTATGGAGATCCAAATGGCTCAGATGTAAACTTCTAAAAACAACATGAAAACATTGAAAGGTATTCCAGGAGAAAACCAATCCCACTTTACAAAATTCAACAACCTTCTTTTTTTTTCTTTAATAAGCTCAAACTTATTATTTTCCAAAATACAATATTATAAATATGATTACCTGCATAACACAAACATTATTACCACTAAAACCTCAAATCATATCAGTATCATAACTAAAGTCAAACTTAAAATCATTTGATATTCAAATTCGGGAGATCCATGCTCAAGTATCCATTGAATTTTAATTTTTAAACCAATTGTTGAAGCTATTTTGACACCAACCATATAAGAAATTGACCGTTTTTTCTTCAGAATTCTTAGCGAAAGAACAATACAAACAACAAACAATAACAAGTAGCCAAATTAAACTAAAGTAACCACTCTTCTGCCTTCGAATCAGGTACAACTCCACCGTCATCACCCTTTTTAGAGAATAAATTTCATTGACTTCTTTGTGAGTTAAGAACTAAATCAAGATTATATATATATAAAATGATGCTTAGGAACTGTTGAAATTCACTAATCATGGAATCATTCTCTAAATCAAGATTTTTTTTTATTTTATAAAAGCAATTCTAATGAAAATTTTAAAGAAAACTTACATTGTCACCAAGTGTTGTCCAGTATCCATATCATATCCACCATTGGAGGTCTCGTAATCATCCCCAACAAAAAAAATTATGGTTTTGGAACCTACAACACTATCAAGTATCAACACAAATACTAATTTCTAATAATATTAAAAAAGTTCTAAATAAGGGGGATCTAAAAACCTACCATTTGATTTAGCATGTGCGAGAAGCCGAGAAGGACATGTGTTGCGAACGAACAGAGGGGGGGGGGGGGCGGAAGTTGATCGGAATCCTTTCGGAAACCTAGAATCCACCTTGTCTTATTTCTGATGATGAAAATGTATCAGATTGTCATCCATATGCAACTGACTTCCATTGTGTACTTCTTAATATGGGTTAGGATGACACGAACAGGGGAGTGAGAACGAATTTGAGGGAGCAACTCTGTGTGTGAGATAGTATAGATTTTAATAGCAGTGGCCGATTCGTTTGAGAATTTAATTCTCATTAGTTTCTTATTGACGGTTTCAAGAAGATGAAAGGAAGGTGAGAGTGGAGGGTAGTAAGGGAATCACATTTTACTTGTTAACTTAAAACAAAATATAAAATTACATAACTAACTTTGTAAGTGTCTTAATATACCTTTAGGTGACTAATTTACCCCTATCAATTAAGCTTTATTAAGTTGTATATGTAGCTATAAAACTTGTACTCATAACAAAATTACAATATTAGCCATCACTCTTCCTTAATAAGATAATATAGATAAAAATAGTCAATTGTTCTCAGGTATTTTATGGTTAAACTAGGGTGAGCCCGAGCTCGACTAATGTGTTAGTGGCAAAACAAGCTTAGTGATAGTTTTCTTTTATATTCTACTAGGTTCTCTACCGAATCACTGCCCATATGGTTTTCATTAATAAGATAAAAATAATCAATTGTTCTTAGGTATTTTATGGGTAAACTAGGGTGAGCCCGAGCTCGACTAATGTGTTAGTGAAAACACCTTATTAATATGTTAGTTTTGTATATATTTTAGTCTTTTATTGTGTCATTTTAGTCAATCTTAATTATTTATTGGTGTACATGTGTTTTGTAGGTGTTCGTGAGATATGAGCTTAATACGAAGAAACTTTGGTCAAGTCGCAGACACCCGGTACAAAAGCATGGATTAATAATAATATATATAAATAATAGTATATAATATATTTTAATAATAATAATATTACTCTAATAATAATAATAATAAATAAATAATAAATAAAACAAAACAAAATGTGACATAAGTCACGGCCCAAGGCCCACATGACAAAAGGAAAGCAATTATTTGAAGGGAGGATGATTCTTGAACTAGGTATTTTCTTTTTTGGTCGTGACGGCAGTAGTAGAGGGCACGAGAGGACAGAAGGCATTAGCTTTTGGCTGCCTAGGTCGAACAGCAGGAGAAGAAACAAGGGGATGGAGGTTTCTATAAACATGAGCGGTTAAGTCATATGTAGCTTTCCCCCAGGTGAATCTTTGTCTTGATTTTGTTTTCTGAACTCGTTTTAATTATGTATAAACTAGTATTTTTACTACTTGTGTTGGATTGAATAAACCTTGCTTATATTTGAATCAATTTATCTATTAACTGTGATTTCTGGCATCATAGAGAGGTTGGTTGATATTTGTATAGGGATAATTAGGCGTACGGTTTACGTTGAAAACATGTCCCTAGTTATTATTTCAATCTGAATAGTTATTGTGACAGGATAGCTAGTTATTGTGATAGGATAACCAAGGCCATGTCTATGTGGTGTTCTTGTAGTTAAATCGAATAGGTTGCAAGATTATACAAATAGGATCCCGGGTGAAAGTTACATTTATCTTTATTATTTATTTAGATTATTTTGTTATCATTTCAACATTTTTATAAAACAAACAAAAAGATTAAGTTAGCTAGTTTAGACAAATAAACAACCATTGTGACGCTAACCACATGCTCCTCGTGGATTTGATATTCCCTACTTACCCTGGCTACCTAGGTTATTTAAGTTTTGTATGACCCCTAACGACAGGTCATCAAATGGCGCCGTTACCGGGGAGCTAGTGCGCTTAGTATTACATTGCTTGTTTGTTTGTATTTTTATTTAGTGTTTTGAAAAAAAATAAAAAAATAGAAAACTAAAAAAATAAAAAAAAATAAATATAAAAGTGTTATTTAATTATATTAGATTTCACTTTGGGTGTTCTAGTTGTGCAGGTTTTTCTTTTACAGGTGTAGAACACCATGAATTGGGTTGATGAAGACAATGAACCATGCTATAGTTGTGGAAGTTTCGCTCACTGGACTGAAGATTGTAAAGATTGTCCAAAGCCCCTACCATCAGTAGATCCTTATTGTTTTTGTTGCGGACAAATACATAGGAATAAAGACTGCGCAATTTTTGGAGTGATCCGGAATATTGGGATGAAATGTGGAAGTCGGGGTACCGGGCAACTCCATGTCAAGAAAATGACCATAGTTACTATAACTATGAACCCGAAGAGGCACCTTTCTCAGGTAACTAGGAGGATTATTATTATTATTATGAAAACTCACAATCATGTTTTTCTTCAGGTTACTACCAAGATCAATATCAAATTCCTCCCGATGAAGACAAATGAGTAGAGATGTCGTATCAAAGCGAGGAGGAAAATAACCTTGCTCGAGCAGAAATGATATTATCCAAGCTCGGGGAATTTTTATCAACACCCAACCTATCAATTCAACAACGAATTGAGTACTTAACTTTGAAATGCGAGGTGTTATCGGCAAGGATAGATATAGCAGAGTCTATGTCTCCCTTACCTGATGATATCAGAAACTATTCTCAAGTTAGGGATGAGGTTGTGGAGACTAATACCACACCAAATCCTTCACTTGTTGAAGAGTTACAAGTAGAAAAGGTTGTGGTTGTTGATGTTATTGATGCAGGTGTTACAAGTCTTTGCCAAGAATCTCACAAATCTCATCCCGCACTAATTAACTTCATAAACAAGGTTCGGGATGAAGATTCAAAAGTGAACATTAGGAATGTGAGATTACATGACATCGGGCAAAGGCTAGTAAGATGGTTCTTCCCCAACAATCCAAAGCGCCCAATTCGCATGTCAATCTTTAAACAACTGTTTATTTGGCATGTAAACTACGGAGCATACATTGGAAACTCGGTAGGCAACTGCGCGCTTAGACCACCTTGATAGTCAGGTATGATTCTTGTACATTTTGTATATTTATTTATTTTGTTTTATTTTTCTTTTATTTTTAGTTTGTATTTTGAGTCTCTTTTGATTTATGGGAATGCTTGGAGTTTACTTGCAATCAGATAATTTCGCCTGCACTCAATCTCCATTCAGCCGGGGTAAAGCTGTACATCATGTATCAGGCATCCCAGAATTTTATGTTTTTATTTTTCTTTTGAGTCTTAGTTTCAGGTTTATTTATCGGCCGCGAATGAAATGCTATACGGTTCGATTGGGAGGAACTCCAAAGACTCATACGCGCACTGCCTATATCCAGGGGAGTCTGTTCCTTTTATTATTGTTGTACATTTTTTTCTACTTTATTTTATTCCCTAATTCACATTGAGGACAATGTGTCGTTCAAGTGTGGGGGTGGGGAAAGTTTGTTTTTAATTTTTTTTAGTTAAAAAAATCCAAATTTTTTTTGAAAATGTCTGGAAAATTGTTCTTAAAAAAGCATTTTAATCAGACATAAAACAGCTCTTTCGGTATCTACTAGTTGTTTCTTGATTGTTTTGGCAGTAGATCTTTAGTCATGGTCTAATTTGTGGAAAAGTAATATGAACCGTTTTCAGCAGGTGTTTTTAAGGGAAAAAAAGAGTTTAGAATTGCCTGACTAGGTTTAACAAGCTATTGGTAATAAATGCATGCACACATCGGTAACCCATTTCCACACTTTGGTGAGATCTTGAGCCTACTAGATGATAGATTAATTTATATACATTTTTGTTTGTTGAGAGTAGGCCAAATGTTTCTCTATTGCAGAACTTGCGTAATTTGATACATGCTAAGGTTGTAGACTATATATGCACGTAGAAAGTAAAGGCAATCTAGGTTTTACCTTTTTCTTTTGATACCCACCTTTTGTTTTGTGTTTACCTGTTTACCTAAAATCACCTTTAGTAGCCATGTTGAGCCTATACCCTTTCGTTTGTTAAACCTATAAAGTTACCCAAACCGACCCGTTAACCGTTGTTAAGAAAATTGATGACATCCATTGTGTTCTATGTTTGTGTTTATGTGTTTGAGTTCTATTAAATGTTGAAAAAAATATATATGTGAAAAAAAATGATGAAAAATTGAAACGAAAAAAAAAAAGAAAAAGAAAAAAAAAAATAGAAGTATTGTTATGGTCAGAATATGACCAAAGTTGTGTTTATTTGTGTGTATTGTGAGAATAAGGATTGTCAATTGTGTTGGTTTCACCATTTTATTTTAGCCACTTCTAGCCAAATATATCATACCTTTACCTTAAGCCTAAAACCCGTGATCCTTTAGATATGTGCATTGTCTACAATTGAGGTGTGATTGTTCTACAAGCCTATGATAACAGAGTTGCATACTTGGTTTTTGAGTGATTCATACTAGCTCGTTACATGCTAGTCCAGATATTAAACCGAGTGGAGTGAAAAATTGTGAGGGGTGTGTTGCATGAAAATAAAAACCGGTAGCATATTAGGCTTAGTCGGGTAAATTCTGTTTTTAAATGAAAAGGTGTTTTTGGTCAGCTTATGACTTTTTTGAAAATGAGTTTTAAAAAAAGTGTTTGGATTAGTTTTTGGGATGAGAAACGTCAAAAAAGTCAACATATTGTTTTTTAAGTGTTTCACTTAACTTATTGTGAATATTGATTGTATTAGTGGTAGATCTGTAATTTTTTTACAAAAGCCAAAAGCTAAAAGTTAAAAGCCAGGATTTCTAACTTCTTAAAACAACTTTTCCACCCTTAAAAGCCAAAAGCCAAAACAGAAAGTACTTTTGGGTTATACAAACAGCTTATTGACTTATTGGCTTCTTGAAAAAGCCAATAAGTCAATAAGTTGTTTTGAAACTCAATCCCAAACACCCTCTAAATAAAAATCATATATATAATAGGCTTGTGAGCTCGATAAATGAAGCTCGGTTCGGGCTCGTTTAGTAGGGGTGTTCAATGAATCGAATAACGAATTTTCGAATTATTCGAATCGAATTTCTTGAATTTTTAATATTTTTACCTGAATTCGTATTCGATTCGTATTCGCTTAAAATTCAATTTATTCGATTCGAATAAGAAACTCGAATTCGAATCAAATTCGAATAAATTCGATTTAGTTCAAATTCACCATAAATAATAAATTGTTTTACTTTTAAAACTAATACAAACTCATTATTTTTAACATATAAAATACAAATCTACAAAATTGATAAACAACATTACAATAATATGTCAAATACGATAATAGTAAACATAGTAGAGAGTATAGTTTGTTAGAGTTTTGTGATGTATAAGTTAAATATGTATAATATGGTTATGGTAAAAGTTGTAGAGATTATGGGTTCTTAGAGCTTGATCAAAATTTAAAAGTTCTGTTTTTTCAATGTGTATATTTATGTATATAACAATGTGTATGTGTGTATATATATATTTAAAAAAATATACATGTACAGTGTTTATTCGAATTTCGAATCGAATCGAATTTAAAATCATAAATTCGTATTCGATTTACTAGACTCGAATTCGAATTGAATCGAATTCGAATTCCTAATAATCGAATCGAACTAAGTTGAATTTTGAATTTTTCGAATCCGAATCGAATTCTGAACACCCCTATCGTTTAGTAAACAAACTTAGGGCATGTTTGGATAAACTTATAACTTATTACTTATCTCCTTTTCCAAAAAGTCACTAATTACTAACTTATAACTTATCTGTTTTTCCGCCTTCTTTTCACCTTATTCAAAACCAAAAAGTCATTTTCAAATCATCATCCAAACACTTTTTAAGATAACTTATGACTTTTTGAAAAAGTAGAGGTGAAAATAAAGAGAGCCAAACACCCTCTAAAATGGGGGATAAATATTATTAAATATTAAGAAAACTAATGTTATATTAAGGCACGACGAGCCTCACATGTCAAGCTCGAACTCGGGCTCAATTAATAAACGAGTTTTGTTATAGGCTCAGCTTGTTTCGAGTTTTTTACCGAGCCAAACTCGAGTAGTTCGCGAGCTGCTCGACTCATTTACACCCCTAGCTGCTCCCATGGTGTAAAATAGTCAAAACCGAAGTTAGTATTGCAAGTCTTCTTTCTTTCCTTGCGATTTGGAAGCACAACAGTAGCATACCTTGCATGATCGTTGAGAATTGACTATGAAAGAATTAGATTTGTTCGGCTAGCAGGCGGCCAACGTGACTTTATCTTGTGTGACAATACTTAAAACATGATAGCAATTGAGTCCAAAATAAAAAGTCGACAAAATAAGAAAAGTAGCAAAAATAAGATATTAAAAAAGTAAATGTAAAGACAGCATAAGGGTTTATCTTTTTCTATCCCAAATAAGATGTGTTTAAAATATTTATCCAAAATATTAAGTGTAACGCATAACTTAGCATAGGCCTTATGGCTTAGTGGTATGAGAAATAAGGGTTAGGGCTTGGGGCTGAAAGGTCTCAGGTTTAAATCTGATCCTACCTGGGTTTTATCGTAACGAGTCTTTGGGTAGGTGTGATTTTCCCAGATCAGGGGCTTTTCGGTAGGCTTTGGCTACCCAACATTTCGTTTGCTATGGGGGTATGGGGTGCCTTTGCTTGTGGAGCAGTTGACCCTAGATAGCCGGGACGTCATGTTTTGTTGACCGTTCAAAATAAAACGACCCATTCTTTTTATGGTACACATTTTACTACTTCATATTAGATTTATGTATCTGAGAAGCTATCGGAGATAAACTAGTACTATTATATATACACACATTATTATACTGAGAAGCACTAGCTAGAAAGGTAGATAATGATGGTGATATTCAAGGCTTACAAATAGCTGATAAGTTAAAAAAGTTGCGAGAGCTATTGATAACTAAGTCCATAAGTTCGAAAGTATACCTATTGGATATAGGAGTTCAAGTGAAATGACACAAATTAAATAATGTGACACAAGGCATGATTGGTGGCTTACATTTTTTTGTTTTTTCAAAAAGGAACTGAAAATAATTATTAATTACCGAGCGTGTATATATACACATAGGGTGGACAACCATTTTAATAATTATTAATTACCGAGCGTGTATATATACACATAGGGTGGACAACCATTTTTTAACGGCGAATTATTTTAGGGTTCTAGGATTCATACACCATGTGATATCACATTTAGAGGTGTGTGACATCACATTCTGCGTATGTGGCAGCTTCCTATTGCACTACTACAAAATCAATAATTTTGGGCGCCCAAGAAAATCAATTTGGGCGGTACATGACAAAAGCGCTCAAAATGGCCTTTCATTTTTTTCCTTTCGCCTAAAAATCAAGACCAAATCGCCCAAAATAAGTGTAATTTATTAGTTATCATAAACGCCCAAAACAAAGAAAATAAACGCCCAAAAAACAAATAGAAAACGCCCAAAAAAAATTGGTAAAACGCCCAAAAAAGAAAACGCCTAAAAAAATTGGTAAACGCCCAAAAAAGTTGGTAGACGAAGTCACCCCAAAACAATCAAAATTATCTAAAAATTATCTAACTGATTAACGGATAATTAAGTTTCAAAATCACTATATCCATCTCTAATCTTCATTCTATACCTTCTAAATACTTCTCCTATTCTATATACTTCTCTTCTCTATAGTTGCTTTGTTCACCCTCATAGTTTTACTCTTCATTTAATATCAAGGTTCGATTACATATTTATTGTTTATTATTCATCTATTCGTAATATATTAGAGTTGATTTATATAATTTTATTATTTGTAGAAAAAGTAGAAGCATTCTAGCTTTATTTCTTCTAATTCATTCATAGACGTTAAAGGTAAGAAAAGTTTAGTTTTAGTAATGTAATCTAGTTTTATATTTAATTATGGATTATATGTATTTGTGTGTAATATATATTTATATATATGTATGATATGTGTGTGCGTGTATATATGAATAGTTATGCGCCGAAGATAACCCTTTAGAGTATACCCGCCTAAAATTTATCTAATAGAGATAAATTTTGGATTGTCCCTGTTGGGACTGCTTTTTGAGTATTCTATCTCATTAGGACATGTGTACATATTAACGTGTTGATTATTTAAGAAAAAATCGATAGTTGTTTCCCCACTCTTCCGGGTATGCGGTTTATCTGCATACTTGGGGAGTTAAGGGGAAACGCTGTCGATTTTTTCTTAAATAGTTAACCCGTTAAAATGTATACATATGAGATAGAATTTTCAAAAAGTGGGTTAGGATCCACCACCTTTGATTACCTATTAGCAACATGTACATAAATTGCATCACACTTATTGGATTATTTTAATTTGCAGATGGAAGGTAGGGAATACTGGATGTACAAAAGTGTGCATACTTCTGAAATATATACGAAAGGTGTCTCTACTTTTCTTAAGGTTGCTGAAGCTAATCGGAGGAATGTTGGCTCTAAAGATATTTGGTGTCCTTGTATGAGTTGTAAAACCTTTCAAAAATTCGAAAATATTAGAGATATTGAGTATCATTTAATTGCAAACGGTTTTATGCCTAATTACACCCGTTGGTCAAAACATGGAGAATCGCGAATTGACGGTGCTACGACATCATTTAATTTAGAAAATGAGGAATATGAAAATTTGCAATACGAGGACAATTTGAATGATGATGATTTAAATGAGGACACTTTAAATGATAACAATTTAGATGACATGTTCAAGGATTTACAGAATGATATAGGTGATGATGATAAAATAAAATTACAACGTTTATTTGAAGATGCTGAAAAATCATTATATAGCGGTTGTGAGTTTTCAAAACTTGAAGCTGTGTTGAAGTTGTTTAACTTGAAAGCGAGAAACAGATGGAGTGATACAAGTTTCACAGATCTATTAGTTGTTTTGCATGACATACTCCCCAAAGATAACGTGTTACCAATTTCGTTTTACCAAGCAAAAAAATTGATGAATCCAATGGGAATGGAAGTTGAAAGAATACATGCATGTCCAAATGATTGCATCTTGTATAGAAAAGAGTATGAGAATAGTCATATATGTGTTGTGTGTAAAGAACCCAGGTACAAGAGAAAAAGTAAAACAGGTGAATATTATAACCGTGTGACAAAAAATGGACCACCTGCTAAAGTATTCTGGTATTTTCCACTTATACCTAGATTGAAACGATTATTTTCAAACAAGAAAGAAGCAAAATTATTACGTTGGCATTCAGATGATCGTAAAAAAGATGGAAAATTAAGACATGCAGCGGATTCACTTCAATGGAAAAATTTTGATAGGAAATATCCGGAATTTGGTAACGAGGTTAGGAACATAAGGTTTGGGCTTAGTTCCGACGGATTCAATCCTTTTGGAAACGCTAGTAGTTGTCATAGTACGTGGCCAGTTCTTCTTTGCATCTACAATCTTCCACCTTGGCTATGCATGAAACGAAAATATATAATGATGTCGTTGTTGATTCCGGGTCCGAAACAACCGGGAAATAAGATTGATGTTTATTTGTCCCCTCTTATTGATGACCTAAATACTCTATGGACTTCTGGTGCAAATGTATATGATGCTTATAAGAAGGAATATTTTAGATTGAGTGCCATGATTTTTTGCACCATAAGTGATTTCCCAGCGTACAGTAATTTGTCTGGATATAGTACGAAAGGCAAAAAGGCTTGTCCAGTTTGTGAAGATGAGACAACTTCGATGTGGTTAAATAATTGGAGAAAAACAATATATATGGGACACCGAAGATTCCTTCCGCGTGGGCACAGTTATCGGGATAACATGACAGACTTCGATGGAAGTACCGAGACAAGAAAACCACCAAAGACTTTTGATGCATTTTCACGGGTAAAAAATCTAGATACTGTTTTGGAAAAAAGAAGTCATGTTGAAAACGGAGTCAATTGGAAAAGAAGGTCAATCTGTTGGGACTTACCATACTGGAGGCATTTACAAGTTAGGCATTGTCTAGATGTCATGCATATCGAAAAAAATGTATGTGATAGCTTGATAGGCTTATTATTAGACATACCCGGAAAGACTAAAGACGGTATTAATGTGCGTAAAGATATGGAAGAAATGGGAATACGTAAAGAGCTTGCTCCTATTCAAAAAGGTAATCGTATTTATCTGCCACCTGCATGTTATACAATGTCAAAGGCAGAAAAAACAAAGTTTTGTAAGTGTTTACATGATATTAAAGTTCCATCTTGCTATTCTGCTAACATTAAAAGGTTGGTGTCGATGAAAGACTGTAAACTGCATGGTATGAAGTCTCATGATTAGGGATGAGCATTCAAGCCCGAATACCGATCCCGTCCCGATCCCGATACCGTACCGAACCGATACCGAACCGAGGGGTTTTGGGATCGGTATCCATATTTATGGATTTTCGGTTTCGGTATTATCGGTATCGGTACGGGATCGGTACGGTATCGGTATTTTAAAGCAAAATACCGATACCATACCGGTACCGTACCGATACCGAACCGATACCGTACCGATACCGTAACGATACCGAACCGATACCGTAACGATACCGAACCGATACCGTACCGTACCTTATGTGTTCAGTATCAGGATCGGTATTGGGTTTTTGGACTTTTCGGTATCGGTATTGTCGGGATCGGTATCGGTTCGGTACCAATCCCATCCCGAGCTCATCCCTACTCATGATTGTCATGTTTTGATGACACATATGATACCTATTGCTATTCGTGGATTGCTACCAGAGAGAACACGACACACAATCACAAAACTTTGTTTGTTTTTTAACATGATTTATTCAAAAGTTATTGATCTCAAAGGATTGGATATGTGGTAGAAAGAAATTATTATCACGCTATGTGAACTAGAGAAGTACTTTCCACCGTCATTTTTTGATGTGATGGTTCACCTGGTTATTCATATCGTTGGAGAAATCAAGGCCTGTGGTCCTGTATTTTTACGCTATATGTACCCTTTTGAAAGATTTATGGGTGTTTTAAAAGGTTATGTGAGAAATCTCAGTCGGCCTGAGGGTAGTATTGTTACAGGATATGCTTCCGAGGAGGTGATTGAATTTTGTACAAGTTATTTGCAAGGTGTCAAAAGTGTTGGTAAGTCAGAATCTAGTCACTCAGGTAAACTTCAAGGGGTAGGAGGCGTGGGTATGAAACTACTTACTCCAAATACGGATGATTTGCAACGTGCACATTTCTATATCCTAAAACACATGACTTGTCTTGCTCCGTACGTCAATGAACATTTGAAGTTATTGCAATCAACAAACCCGAACAAGAGCAAAATGTGGCTTGAAATTAAGCATAACAAAGAGTTTTCTTCATGGATGAAAGAAAAGGCAACTGATGGTCAATTAGATTTTGATGAAACTGTGGAAAATTTGGGGCTAGGTCCGAGCAACAGAGTAAAATCTTACCAAGGGTATGACATTAACGGGTATACATTTTACACAAAAGATCAAGATGAGAAAAGTACAATGAAAAATAGTGGAGTTACAGTAATAGCATCAACAACTAGATTCGACAGGACGAATCATGATACAAGGTTAGAAATCGCCAAAGAGTCTTATTATGGTGTCACTGAAGAAATTTGGGAGCTGAATTACAAAACTTTTACTCTCCCTATGTTCAAATGTAAGTGGGTGAATAATAGAACAGGTGTTCAAGTTGACAAATATGGCTTTACACTTGTCGACCTCGCAACAAATGGCTATATATCTGAACCATTTATTCTCGCTTCACATTGCACACAAGTGTTCTTTGTGTTAGGATCTGAGTTTGATTGTTTTGATATATTTAGAATAAGATGAGAAATGAATGATGTAAGTATATATGGAAAGTGCAGCGGAAAGATAAACTATAATCAAAACAACAGGAATAAATGTTTTCAATGATCAAATGCTTTCATTAATTGAAAGATTACAGTCAGTACAAATATTCCCCCTCAGCCTGATCACACAGTGATTGTTTGTCTGAGAGAATGTTTGTGTGTGATGTAATAGAACAGTACAAACACTGTTCTATTTATAGACAAACCTAAACCACTGGTGACATGTGCTGACGTCACCTAAGATAGTGACCTCTAACAGAATAACAACATAAAACATCTGCCCTATACAATCTACTGTTACATTACAAAACACTGTAAGGTAAACTAATGCTAAGGGAAAACTCTGATGGTCTTGCAACATCTGTTGGAGTCTAAGTTCTGTTGACTCCAACAGACCTTTAGTCTTCATTACTTGATCAGCAGTTGTTTCTTCATCAGACCTATGGTCAGCAGTTGTTCTCTATCAGTTGTTCTCTAGCAGTCCTTTGTATCAGCAGTTGTAACAGCAGTTGTTTGGATGGAACAGTTGTTAGGGTCAGCAGTCTTTTGGGAAGAATATGTTGTAAAGACTGTTTATTTGTGGAATCAACTGTTTGCATATTTTGGCTTTTCAATCATCTGTTCTTCTCCAGGTCAGCAGACCCAACAATCTCCCCCTAGAACAGATGATGCCAAAACTAAGCTTTATTCTTGATCTTTATTTCTCATCAGACTTTCTCTGATTTGTCCTTTGAATTGAAGTTCAAAGTCCAAGGCAAATAGGCCTTCTACATCTCTTTCAAGCTCAAGGTTCAGCAGTGTTTGGAGATCATTTGCACACAGGCTGTATGCATCATCCATGCTTATCTTTTGAACTTTTTCATCTGACCTGAGCAGAGTCAATTCATGGTTGTCTTTATTGACTTTCCATTTTAGAATTTTTGAGTCAGTGGATTTGCTGAGATGCACTTTTATTCTGGATGAGTTTGGTGATGGAGGTCTCCCAATGAGTTCTCTAAGCTTGTCAGTGGTGGGATCTGAGAAAAAATGCACTTGATTGAAGAGGCCCTCTTTTATGTAGGTATCAGCAAACTTCTTCTGATCTTCTTCAGACATTTCTTTCTGTTTCTTGAACTGTCTTCTAGCAGCAGCTGATAGATCAGCAGTGTCAAGTAAGCTGTCAAGAGTAAAAGACTGTTGAGGTCTCTTCATCAGTGGTTCATCAGTGTAGACAGGTTTTCTAGGTAGGCTGGGATCTTTCTTCCTGTTTTCTTCAAGTCTCTTGTATGTTTCAACCAGCCTCAGCTCAGACCATCTTGCAACAGACCTCATCTCCTCATAATCAACAGCCACAATTTCTTGTCTCATCCTTTTAAACTTCAGGGCTCTGGCTGGATCTCTGCCTTTACCAAAATCAGGGGCAGAGACTTTAGCTTGGGGATTCTTGGCCAACTCTTCTATTCTTAAGAGTTCTTCCCTGAGTGCATGAGTGGTCCAGCCTGCAAACTGTTTCTTGCTTGCTTTGTAAGGCATGGTTGCCAAGATCTGTTCAAGAAGGGATTCCCTAACCTCCTTTTCCATGTCACTACTGAGAGGCATGGCAGACATGGAATTGCTCAGGGTCTTAGCAAAATCTTCAATCCTTCTCAATTTGCTAAGTTCTGCTGAATGGATGCCCTGAGCAGTCCTGTCATCCTTCCCTTTGCATTTTACTTTTATGATAACATCTGCCTGTTCAGCCTTATATTTAAGATATGTGTCAATGTTTAAGGGAACAGGGAAATGTGGAAGAGAAGGGAAAGATCTATCAGATGGTTGTTCAGTATTATAGAAGGATTGCATTTCCCCCTTGAGTAGATCAAGTTCAAGGGGATACTGAACAGCCAGTGGTGTAATGGTTGGTGGTGGTCTATGGGATCTGAATTGTGATGTGTGTGGTGAAAATGATGAGAGTGGAATGGCTGATATAGGCGTGGATTGTGTGGTTGAGGTGGTGTGTGGTGATGTATGTATGTTTTCATCCTGTACAATAAAGGTTGATTTCCTCTTCCTTTTGTACAAGATTTTTGGTGATGGTGGTGTGGAAGCAGTGGTTGTGTTAACATCTGTTGGCACCTTAGTAAGACCAGCAGATGTTTGGGATTTGGGTGGTGATGTGATTTTAGGTTCAGATGTAGGTTTGGTGGTTGTAGATTCAGGTGTTGTGGTTTTATCATTGGTTTGGGTGGCAGCAGTGGTTTTGTCAGCAGTGGCTTTATCAACAGAGGTTTTAGCAGCAGTGGTTTTCAGTTTAGATGGTGGTTGTCTGGTATGTTTAGCAGACATCTTCTTCCTTTTTGAGGATCCCACATCTTCAACTTCCTGCTGTTGTTCCCTTTTTAGTTGTACCAACAACTCTGCTTTGGCTTCCAAAGTGTCAGCCCTCTTTTGTTTGTCTTCAGCAGTTTTTTCAGCTTCTTTATTTGCAGAGTTGTCTACTGCTTTATCTTTGCTGGTTTGTTGTTGTTGTGGTGCAGTTTAAGTTTGTTGTTGCTGTTGTGGTGCTGTTTAAGTAGACCCTGGTATGTTGGCAGACTTTGATTTACCTTTTTGTGAAGGTGGACAACCAAAGGGATCTAGCTTTGGCAACCTATCTCTGCCACTCTCCCCCTTTTTGGCATCATCAGCTGTGAATGCATCATCATCCTCATCCCTGAGAATGGTGGTAGGGGCAGAGCCAGTGGTCTTCAGCAGATGGTCTTTGATGGCTTGAATGTCTGCATGAGTATCTTTGTACCTTGCATCTACCATGTTTCTGATCTCAGCCATGTAGGTTTCTTGATTCTGATCTGCTAGTTTTCTGTGAGCTATGATGATGGGGGAAACAGATTTCCATAGCTCACTAGCAATATCAGATGTGGATGGTTGACTCTTGGAGAGAGTAGCCAAGGATTCCAATATTAACTTGACATCAGATTTGATGTCAGCAACAGAGGTTTCAATGGTTTGAACTCTAGCCGTCAATTCTTGGTATTTTAATCCATCACCTAAGTTAATAGGATCATTTGAATTCCTACCAGTGGTAGTTTTAACTGATTCAGTCCTAGGAGGTGAATCCAAAGGATGAGAACCAGATGCCCCTTTGTCTTGGTTCTAGGGACTTCCAACTAATTTTGGGGACACTATAGTGGCCTCATCAGTTGTTGCCTTCAAGGGAGTCTTAATTGTGTAACCACTGTCCTGGTGTGAGACAATGGTCTCTACATTAGTAGTGGCTGCTCCACTTGAAAACTCACCTAGAGTTGCATTGAACTCTAGGGGTGTAACCTCCTCATCTGTTTGTGGGATGGCTGATTGAATTTCCTCAGTCCCAGTCACTTGTGGAGGTATACTCTCATTGACAGGTGAAAGAGAGGAACTAGGATTTTCCTGAGTTTTGTCAATAGCCTCAAACAAAGGTTGCATGGTCTGTTGAACATGTGATGGTGAAGGTGGAGGAGTAAAAAGAGAATTAGCCCTGGTAGAGGGGCTTGTGAACATTTGGCCAAGTGACTCAAATGTATCATGTTGTGGTTCCCTTTGGCTTACAACATGATCCTTTTGTGAGGATGCATGAGGAGTTTGGTCAGGTTGAGATATTTCCAACTGTTGTGAGGAAGTAACAACAGTGGTTTCTAGTTGCTTTTGTGTTGCAACAGAGTTATCTTCTGGTATCTCATCTTCCAGAAGTCTCTTTTGAGGTGGAGTGGTGGTTTTTGTGGATGGACGTTTCCTTTTGGAAATGGCTGATGTGGGTTTCACAGCACTGGATGTAGTGCCATGATCACCAGGAGCAGTGGGCTCAACAATAGAGGTTTGGACAACAGTTGTTGTCTTAGTCCTCTTTGTTTGTGTTTTTGAAACCTTTGACACTTTTAATACTTTTTCTTGGGTATTTGCACCCAACATTCTTGTGAAAGTTTCATCAGTTAGACTCTTCATTTGCATAGACTCACCCTTTTTGAAAACTTTTTCTGGTAAAACCTTTTGTAGAATTACACTTAAGATTCTTGGGTAAATTAGAAAAGCATTGTTTGACCCAGACTTTATGGCTTTCACATTTGACACTAAATCCATAAACAGTCTCTGGGATAGATTGAAGTCAGAATCTGACAACATAGCATAGCCCAAGTACTGAATCCTCAATGGGATTTCATTAAAGGAGGTGGACTTAGCGGAGACACAGAGAAGGAGGGTATGGAAGAAAAATTTCATGACTGGTGGGAAAAACCTTTTAAAAAGTGTTGACCCAGTCATCTGAGCATCATACCCCCTTTCCTGGAACTCTGTGTGAAGCTCTGTTTTAGGGAAAGAGTCTTTACCTGACAGGTCATTAAGTGAGAAGGTTGTGGATATCAGTTGAGGGGTAATGACGATACTTGTTTCATCAATTTTTGAGATAATGGAAGTAGGCTTTTTGTCTTGAAGCAAGAACTCAGCATTCAACCAGAATTCTTAGAGAGTATCAAGATAGATAGGGGCGTCAGCAGTTAAGATTGTCAGATATTTGGATTTAAGGATGATGTTGATGGTGGAATGAAATGGAGTATTTTCATCTATTTTAACCAGATATGGAAGGTAGTTGTGGGTGGCTTTAGCTTGAAGATCCATTGTAATGGATTCCGAAGTTGAGAATGAATGAAATTTGATTGAGTTTGATTGAGGGTTTGAGAATGAAGAAGGCGGTTTCAGTATTTTGAATACAATGAGACAGTGTAACGACTGTTGTGATAAAACAGGGTTTTTATAGGCTCTGGTGAAACCGCTGATGTGGCCATAACTCTGCTTGTAAGAGCAGACGTGGCAAACATCTGATGGTTAAAACATCTGGTGGGGGACAGCTGTTTTGGTAAACAGCTGATGCAAACAACTGATGCCAAACAGTTTTTTTTTCTTTCAAAGATATATGTAAATATATATATATATATATATATATATGGATAATAAAACAGTTGTTTTATCTGATCAGAGGTTTGAGACAGAATTTTCAACCAACAGTGGATAAAATGAATGAAACAGTGGTTGTTTTATCTGATCAGAGGTTTGAGACAGATTTTTCAACCAAAAAGCTATTTTTAAGGATGAATTTTGATTTTCTGAAAAATTTTAATGTTTTTATTTAAAACGTTTGTGTTGTTTAATCCATGTTTAGCATACCAATTCTAGAAATCAGATTTGTAAAGGTAGATGTGTCTAAAGCTTTTGTCAACACATCTGCCAACTGATCCTCTGTTGGAACATGGTGCAGAGAAATCAAACCTTTTTCATAGCTATCTCTGACAAAATGATGTCTGATGTCAATGTGTTTGGTAGTGGAGTGAGAGACTAGATTTTTGATGATATTTTCAGCAGCTTGACTATCCAACATGAGTGGAGTCTGTAATGCAGTTATCCCAAAATTCAGCAATTGATTTTGAAGCCACATGAGTTGGGCTGTACAGCTTGCAGCAGCAATGTATTCAGCCTCAGCTGTTGAGGTGGAAACAGCTGCCTGTTTTTTGCTTTGCCAAGAGACTAAGGCATTCCCTTGAAATTGGCACCCTCCTGATGTGGATTTTCTTGTGGTGTGACAGCCAGCAAAATCACTATCTGAATAACCTGAAAGCTCAATGTTTCCATTAGCAGGGTACCAGATACCAAGTGTGGGAGCACCTTTGAGGTATCTGAATATCCTTTTCACAGCAATAAGGTTTGACTTTCTAGGTGAAGCCTGGGATCTTGCACAGACACAAGTGGCAAACATAATGTCTGGCCTAGATGCAGTTAAGTACAATAAAGACCCAATCATGTATCTATAATGTGTTTGATCAACCAATTCATCCTTGTCATCAATAGTGAGTAGCTTGACTGTACTCATGGGTGTACTACATGGTTTACAGTCATTCATCTCAAATCTAGTTAGCAAGTTCTTTACATATTTATTTTGATGGATGAATGTGCCATTTTGCAGTTGTTTCACTTGGAGACCAAGGAAACACTGAAGTTCACTCATGGCACTCATTTCAAACTCTGCTATCATGAGTTTTCTGAACTCTTCACACATTTTATTACATGTGGATCCAAAGATGATGTCATCCACATATATTTGAACAATCATTAAGTCTTTCCCTTTCCATTTCAAAAATAAGGTTTTATCAATTTTACCTCTTGTGAAGCCAATGGATAAGAGAAAAGTGGAAAGAGTTTCATACCAGGCCCTTGGTGCTTGTTTGAGTCCATACAAAGCTTTATTAAGCTTGTAGACATGATCAGGATGGAATGTGTCTTCAAAACCAGGTGGTTGACATACATAGACTTCCTCCTGAATTTTGCCATAAAGGAAGGCACATTTGATATCCATCTGATACACCTTGATGTTGTGGTTGACAGCAAAGGCTAGAAAGAGTCTGATGGCTTCTAACCTTGCTACAGGAGCAAAGGTTTCATCATAGTCTATTCCTTCTTCTTGTCTGAAGCCTTGAACCACAAGCCTGGCTTTATTCTTGACAACAATACCCCTTTCATCAGTTTTGTTTTTGAAGACCCACTTTGTGCCAATTGGACAAACATCTTTAGGCAGTGGTAAAAGTTCCCATACTTGTTGTCTTTTGAACTGAATGAGCTCTTCTTGCATAGCTTCTACCCAACTGTTGTCTTTCAGTGCCTCTTGGTACTTGACAGGTTGTGTGAGAGATAGGAACCCTGCAAAAAGACAGATATTGGAGGATTGGCTTCTTGTGAGCACACCCTCTCTGATGTTGCCAATGATCTGGTCTGGTGGATGAGCTCTTAGGTAGATAAGATCTCCCTGATATGGTATGATGGCATTTTGAGGTGAGGGACAGAGGTTTGGTGACTCTGTAGATGTAACATCTGTTTGCACTTCTGTAGTGCCATCAGATGTTTGGAATGGAAGTGGGGGAATGGGTCCAAGTGGTGTAAAACTGGACTGACTTTTGTCAACAGATGTTTGACTTTTGTCAACAGATGATTGTTCAGTGGTTGTGAGAGGTGAAGCAGTGGTTTGAGAGTAAGACTGGCCAACAGTGGTTGACTCAGCTGTGACAGAGTTTTGACAATTGTTTTGAACAGCTGCTTCCTCTGATGCAGAATAGATTTTATAGTGACTAGGGATCACAACATCTGTTCTGTAATCTTGTTGTGGAGACTGTGGAATACCTGCATTGTTAGTTTTAACAGTGATATCTTCAAATTTGAATTTATTTAAATCAAATAGTTCAGCAGGATTTGCTGGGATTTTTAGGGAATCTTTGAAAATAACCACAATCTACTTTGGTCTTTGTGTTAAACACTTTATAAGCCTTGGCAGTAGAAGAATATCCCAGAAAATAACCACAATCTACTTTGGCTGCAAATTTTGAAATGGAATCTTTGAGATTTAAGATGAAACATGGGCAGCCAAAGATTTTGAAAAATGAAATTAATGGTTTGATTTTGAACAAAATTTCATAAGCAGTTTTTTGATGTCTAGGGTTGATCAAAACTCTGTTTTGAACATAGCAAGCAGTGTTTACAGCTTCTGCCCAGAAGGACAATGGCAAACCAGAATCTGCTAGCATGGTTCTTGCAGCTTCTATAAGAGTTCTATTTTTCCTTTCAACCACCCCATTTTGCTCTGGTGTTCTTGGGATGCTGTACTGCCTCACAATCCCTTTTGACACACAGAAATCATTCAACTCCTTATTTTTAAACTCTGTTCCATTGTCACTCCTGAAGACTTTTACTGGCAAGTCATATTGTTTTGCAACTTTGGTGACAAAGTCCTTCAATATACCTGCAGTCTCATCCTTAGAATGTAAAAAGTAAATCCATGTAAACCTAGAAAAATCATCAACTATGACAAGACAAAATCTTTTTCTTCTTAGACTCATGATTTTAACAGGGCCAAACAAGTCCATGTGCAATAATTGTAGACATTGACTGGTTTTGGACTCATCAATGGATTTGTAAGAGCTTTTATGTTGTTTCCATTTTAAACATGAAACACAATGCTCATCACATTTGAATTCTTTTGATGGTAAGTCTCTGACAAGACTTTGTTTAGAGAGTGTGTTGATAGTGTTAAGGTTGGTATGACCTAGTCTCCTATGCCACAATTCTGTCTCCTTTGTGGAGGCAGCAGAAAACAAACAGACATTTGCCATAGGATTGTCCTTTAACATATCAACAACATACACATTGCCACTTCAATGAGCAACAAGTTATGCTTTGCTCTCAGCAATGATGGTATCAATCTTTTTCACCACTTCTGGCCCAATAATCTTGCAAGTTTTCTTTGTCAAGAATGAGCCATAACCTTTGTCACTCATTTGTGAAACACTCAGAAGATTAAACTTGAGATTATCAATAAGATTGACATTTTCAAACTTGAGTTTCCCAGCTTGGACATACTGGACAGGAACAGTGTTTGAGGACTGTGCAAAATGAGCAGTGTTTTGCACATTTGGTCCAGGGGTATTATAGGAATTTTGATAAGTGTTGGTCTGAGGTCTTTGATTTGGATAGGTGATTATAGGTGTACCATGTTGACTCCTACATTCCCTAGCAAAATGACCAAGTCTATGACATTTATAACACTTTATCTTTGATTTATCCAACCCAACCTTTGATCTACCAGTTAACCCAGGAAACCTTCTCCCAGTTTTCTTGTAAAAATTGTTAGTTCTTACACTGAGAAGGGCCAATTGGTGCATAATGTCCATTTCCTCCAAATCATTAGGGTCAAAGTATTTCAGGTCATCATACTCAAAGGATATGTTATCAGATGCCTGGATATCACCACCACTTGCTGTGAAAGCATAGTTTGGTGAATAAGAATCAGAGTTAAAACCTGAGTTAAAACCTGAGTTAAAACCTGAAGTTATGTCAATGAAATGATCATAACTCTGATCCTTAGTATTTCCAAATACATAATCATCAGACACTTTTCCAGAGTCCTGGAGCTTCTTTTTCTGGTTAAGCTCTCTCTCATAGGTCAAGAGCTTACCATGAAGCTGGGTGAATGATAGGTCCTTAAATCTAATTGAGTTTCTCATAACAATAGCAATAGTGTCCCATTTGTCTGGTAATGATCTTAAAAACCTATGGTTCAAAGTTGAATGGGGGTAAGTAAGACCAACCAGTTTTAGTTCACTAATGAGACAATTAAACCTCTCAAATTGTTGAGTTAATGACTCTCCCTTGACATGACTGAATGTTTCATATTGTTGGTTAAGTATTTCATGATTGTTTTCAATAACCTCTTCAGTCCCACCAAATTGTTCTTTCAGTGCATCCCACAACTCCTTTGCACTGTTACAGTGTAACAGCCCAACATATATATCATTGGGTAGAGCCATGGCCACAATACTGAAGGCCTTAGCATCTAACTCAATTTTCTGAAAATCCTGGTCGGAGTAGTTTTCAAGTTTCTTTGGCTCCTGAACCTTGGGATCTTCAGTACTCGGCACCATCGGAACATGTGGTCCGAAGATAACTGACTTCCAACACCCAGTGTTCTGTTGAGCTAGAACATGGCTCATCCGACGTTGCCAGATATTGTATTCAGATCTGACAAGCATCGGTGGCTTGTTGTTCGTGCCAGTGTTATGTGGATCGTGATTGATTGAAGCCATTCTCTGATTTTTCAAAAAAACAAAGTCTGTTTAAAACGGTTGAATCGAAATTAAACTATTACTCTGTTTTCAATCCAACAGACAAACGATATCAATAATTGTGAGCTGATCTGTTTATATTAAATTGATTGGTTAGATCGAATTTAATTGACCAAGCTCTGATACCAATTGTTAGGATCTGAGTTTGATTGTTTTGATATATTTAGAATAAGATGATAAATGAATGATGTAAGTATATATGGAAAGTGCAGCGGAAAGATAAACTATAATCAAAACAACAGGAATAAATGTTTTCAATGATCAAATGCTTTCATTAATTGAAAGATTACAATCAGTACAAATACTCCCCCTCAGCCTGATCACACAGTGATTGTTTATCCGAGAGAATGTTTGTGTGTGATGTAATAGAACAGTACAAGCACTGTTCTATTTATAGACAAACCTAAACCACTGGTGACATGTGCTGACGTCACCTAAGATAGTGACCTCTAACAGAATAACAACATAAAACATCTGCCCTATACAATCTACTGTTACATTACAAAACACTGTAACGTAAACTACTGCTAAGGGAAAACTCTGATGGTCTTGCAACATCTGTTGGAGTCTAAGTGTTGTTGACTCCAACAAACCTTTAGTCTTCATTACTTGATCAGCAGTTGTTCTCTATTAGTTGTTCTCTAGCAGTCCTTTGTATCAGCAGTTGTAACAGCAGTTGTTTGGATGGAACAGTTGTTAGGGTCAGCAGTCTTTTGGGAAGAATATGTTGTAAAGACTGTTTATTTGTGGAATCAACTGTTAGCATATTTTGGCTTTTCAATCATCTGTTCTTCTCCAGGTCAACAGACCCAACACTTTGTAAATGACCCGAGCAAACCAAGATACCACATCGTATTACAGGGCAAACGGCGTATCCTTGGTGTTGATGATGTTGTCGATGAGGAAGAATATGACCATTTTGACGACCTGCCTCCATTTTCTATTGGTATTCAACCGTTAGTTGAGCCAACTGATGGCGCCACATACTCACGCTCTGACCACGTTGATGGAATATATGTCGATCCTCCACGTCAAACTCGATGATCAAGGTTTGATATGTATACATTTCAACATTAACCATTAATTTGTAGTTGCTAACTCACATATTTAAATATCGTAGGATTTTGAATCAAGATGTGATAGAAGATGCGGCTCAAGTATCCAGGTTCGATTGACAATTCTTTATGGTTATTACGTGTATTATTAATATTTTTGTTGTTATTACTATAATAGTATTGTTATTAGTATAATTTGAAATATATTATTGTTAATAAAACCATCATTTAGTGATGACCAGGTAGGGTATAACCGGGTATTACGAAATAATCGGGTCGGGTTCGGGTAGGGTATTTTCGTGAAAAGTCATACCCTATATACCAGGTTCAGGTCGGGTTCGGGTTTTCAATACTCGGTTTCGGGTATACCCATTTTCGGGTACTAGATACCTATTTTCAAGTAAGCGTGTGAATTTCTGACACGACCCGAAAACACGACCCGAACCTAACACGAAATTAGCGGGTTTAGGTTTAGTCTAAATGGGTTCGGGTCAACTCGGGCGGGTTGGTTATACTATATATTGTTTTTTTACAATATGTTTTATGTTATAAATTAAATTGGTTAGGTATTTTATGCTACACTTATAACTTAAAACATAAATTGGTATGAGATTTTATAAATAAAACATAAATGTTTTATATATATTTGTGTTTTTTATAGTAAAATTTTAATTTTAATACATTAGTTTGCGAAAATACCCTACGGGTAAGGTCGGGTTCGGGTATTAAATAACCGGGTAGGGTCGGGTTCGGGTATTAAATAACTGGGTTTTAAAATACCCTACGGGTAGGGTCGGGTTCGGGTATTAAATAACCAGGTTTTAAAATACCCGGGTTTTAAATGGCGGCCTAATAAAACACACAAAAAAACCAATTAAAGGCTCCAAAAAAAACCCGCCAACTAAACCCCACTCCGCCTAAAATACCCAAAATCCGCCCAAACAACATCCCACTTCGATTCAAAACCCTAGCCCCCTGAACAACCGTCCCTCTTCTCCATCAAAACCAACATCCCACCTTGTAATCCTCTCCTCGATCAAAATCCTCAATCAAAACCGTCCCTCTTCTCGATTAGAAGTACTGATCCTCTCACCTATCGGCCGTCTTCTTTGCAGCATTCGTACCGGTTCGTACAACCACATGAATATCTATGATTGTTTTGGAGTAATGTGCGGTTGATTTGATCTTAAACATTCATCTTTCACTGTTTTTATTAATGTTTTTGGTAGGCTTTTTAGATGATATTGATTTTTGATTATGTCTTGTTTTGAATATGTGGTGTAATGAATTTAGGTTGCTAGAGTATCTATGGTTATGTTATCAGCTCTTATTTATATATACATAAAGTAGTTAAAGTTGCATTTTTCTGAATTACGATATAAGGGACGAGGCTTGATAGCTTACAGTCTCTGCTGACAAAGCTTCCTGCTAAACAACCGCTGTAAGTATGTTGTTCTGTTTGTTGGTTGAGTCTGTGCCTACGTTTGCAACACATCGGCTGGTCATTTTGTACACTCCTTAATTAGCTTTGTGATATGTGATATGTCCATATTACACTCTGTGAATTTTGTTCTTATAATGGTTAGTATTATGCATTTGTGCTACATGTTTGTCCACTGAATTGTAGAGTAGAACTGTTGATACCGCTTCAATACCATTATCTTGTCTAGATAATGGATGTTCAGACATATATATCTGAAAAAGTTAGAAATATTCATAATCGTTGAGGTTTTGGGTTTTGGGTTTGGTATACTAGTATTCTAATACGGAAGCACAATATTTTGTCACAAGAGTCTCATTTTTTGTGGAAAATTAGCTTTTGGATAACGTCTATCTGTTACATAATGTTAAAACAACTTTGTTGGATCTTGTATACTTTTGTAAAAACATACATCTTTTAATATATATGTGGTGCTAACTATGATTCACTTGTGGTCCCTTGATTCCATGTTGAATTTTATATGTGAATTTGTCTGATTATGCATATAATCGTCTAGTGAAGAATCATGTAAAAGTGTTCATTATTGGTTAGTTATGTATTTATGAATTTGTAGGGTTATCTGTTGACTATATTGGCCATTATTGTTGTGTTAATTTATGTTTATTTGATTGTTTAGGTTATTTAAAATGTCAAAACCTGGAAAAGGTGGGAAACGAGGGGCAGCCAAATTTTCTAAGAAGAATTGCGAGTTTTTGATTGAACTTAACCAATTAATGCAACCAATCGGGAAAAATGCTAACGACTTCACTTCGTGGTTAGGAGTGAAGTTAAAAGCAGAATTTTCCTATCATATTCCGCAAGCTAAATTTGGAAAACGAAAATGGGAAGAATTATGGCAAGATATCAAGGTACTATATATATAAATATATATATATATATATATATAATTTGTTAGACTTGAACTATAATTTGTTAACCTTTTCTATATAAATATTTAGCGAGAATGGAGTATTCAAAGCGAGGCTCCTAGAGCTTTTATGCTTCGAAATGCAAGAAAACGCCATACAAATTGGCGAAGTTACCTTACAACAAAATACGTAAGAAAAGGTTTAACTCCATTTGAGAAGTATAAGAACTTGGATTCCAATCATTGGGAGGCATTTGTTAACCAAAGGAGTGGCAAGGATTTTGAGGTTTCTTTATAAATTATTTGTTATTTTTTTATAGTAACCATTATTTATTTGTAAGTATTAATTAATAACAATTTGTTTATTATTGTGAAGGAAAAAAGTCGAAAGGCAACAAGAAGTGCCAAGGCGAACAAAAACCTGACACGCTTAGGACGCCTCGGGTTTGCGGCTTTGACCCCTCGCCTTGAGAATATATGGTCTCAACTTGTACCCATGTATTCTTTTCTTAAATATATTCAAGACATGCACTCTAAAAGGTATATAGCGAGTAGAGCAAAAAGAAACCGGAAAACTAAAACGTACTCACTACCTGAAAGAGCGCTAGCAGAATCAGTTCGACTAGTAAGTGTTGTCTATTTTTTTTATTTGAACAATCGAGACGAGCCACTTTATTCACCAAAAACAAAACGACATACAAACCCGGCATAGCAAGTAGCTACCCGCAGACCAAAAACAACACAATTTCAGCGAATTAATACACCCAAAAGCAAACCAAAACAAACAGTTTCAAAAACTAAAAGTTGATCCCTTTGAAGGCCCACCATTTCGTCGTGTCTATACCCACAATTTTCGATCGTTTAGTCATCCACCAATAGGTATTTTCTTTGATTTCTTCAACTATTCTTGTGACTGCCGTTGTCTCGTTTTTAAATATTTTAGCATTCCTAGCTAGCCATATGCGCCAAAGAGTCATAAGTATGATCGCGTAGATTGTTTCGCTCCACATTTTTGTACCCTGAATCCTTTGCCCCCATTTCAAAAGATGTTTTAAGCTGTCTACGTGTGTTGAAAGTTGGATTTTTGTCCAACTGCAAATGTGCCACCAAACTGTCTTCGCCCAAAAGCAGTTCACTAGAGCGTGATCGACCGACTCGTCTTCATCTTCACATCTCTTACATGTACCAGGTCCGAAATCCAGCCCCCTATATGCTAGCTGATCCGAAGTTGGAATACCAGCAAGTGCAGCCCTCCAAGCAAAGCAATTCACCTTTGGCGTCGCTATTTTGCTCCATTTGAAACCCGAAGAATTCTGCATTCCATTTGCCCCTGAAATCAGCTCTTTCATGACTGTCTTGACTGTGAAATCCACATGTTTACCATCGTGTACCCAACCCCATTTGTCCTTCCCCACCCTTACTGTTTGTTCGGCCAGAATCCGCTTCAGTTGATCCCATTGCAGAATTTCAGCTGCGGATGACGGCTCCCGAATCCAGTCCCAACCCCAATTAACAGCATCCCCAATCATCGAATAATTCTCCGAGACTTTCGCTTTCTTTTTCCTGCATAACATAAATAGTTGTCTATTTATTTAATAATACATATTATATTCAAATGTTGAAACAATTGTATATACTTTTTTTAGGCCGATCTTGAGAAAAAAAATGATTGATGATGAGAGGTATCTTAGTGGGAAGGAGGATCCACTAATTAGGTTATTAGGACCTGAGCGAGGAGGGAGATCGCGAACAGTTTCTAATATTATAGGTAACTATATATATTTGTGAGTTTTAAAATATAATGCTTATATATATAATTATATATTAACTAATTTTCAAAAAATATCTTGATTTAAGGACATACAAAGGTCCGGGGAGGGTTGTGTCAAGGTGGTAGACAACAAACTCAAAATAACATGCCTACCAAACAAACAAGAAGTTATAGTGGGTTGGACTCGAGCCTCGATATTTGTCACGCGGGTGATGCTTCTGGTTTATCTAACATTCAATATCCATCTATCGAGGTAATTTTATTTGTATAATGTTAATATACCAGTTGTTTTATATATAGTATATTATTTAAAAACTGTAATTCGTTTTACAGGAGCCAACTTTATGTGAATTGTTATACCCACACCCTTCTGTAAGAGAAAAAACAGTTGGCACAACGTATCTTCAACCTGGTTCGAGTAGAATCATACATAATGAGCCAATGGCGGATGGCTATGTGAAAATCCAAGTATCTGAAATTCGTTCTGATTACATGAAAACGTCTCTTCCTACACTTTCTTGCATTGATGTACTTGAAGATTTAGGTGATGCCATCGGTTGGTTCATTCAGTGGCCACTTTCTAAAATAAAGGTATTTAATATACAAAATATTTAGTACTTGTTTCAACTCTTAGTGGTACTTCTAATATGTTTGTTAAAATGTAGCTATCAAACACAGAAACAACTCCTCAGAATCCACCTTTAACTGAACCAGCTGAGGAAAACACATGCTATTCACCAGAGGTTAAGAGTCTTGTTTGGGTTTTGGGTCAGGTTACGCGGGTCCGGGTAGTATGTAAATTATATTATTTTGTTTTATACTATAACAATTTCATTGGCTTTTATAGTTTGAGGATGCCGCTGAACAAAACCAAACCCATGAAAATCATCAAATTGATATGACTGTGGTTGAAATTTTTGATGAGGAGGTAAACATGTTCCAAAAATCATTCATTGTATCTCTCCTTTTCACATGCGCACATATATAATCATTATACTAATAATCTTTAATTTTATTGTGTAGCTTCTATTTGGTGTAGATGATGTTTCTGCTCAACAGGATGTTGATAGATCAGATGAGCTGGATAGGATGGTAATCAAAAACTCAAATATGATTTCTCTCTCTCCCTCTCTCTGTATATATATAAGTATAAGTACTATGTTTTTTATTACGTTATTTGTTAACTAATGTAGTTTTCCGAACATGAGGTGCTTGTTGAAAAATCTCAAGATTCTATGATGTCAAAGCAACAACAGAAAATAATTGATGCCTTGTGGAAGATCGATAATTTGCGCCCTCAAAGTATTAAATCATTGGTTGCACGGTTAAGAAAACATTATGACGGTGAGATGAGCATTGAGATTAATTCGCTTCCTGGGATGTACCCCAGTACCGAGAATCTCTCAAGTGAATACATCGAATATGAGGGGATGTTGCAATTTTTAGCAAACGGGTTGCTTGATGCTAGCTTTATACATTGGTGTCAAATGTAAGTTGTTATTATCATTACTATAATTATCTCGTATAACAGTATTATTTTTAAATATAGTTGAATATTTTGACATTATATTTATTTTCTTGAAATTAGGTGTTTGTATGCTCACAAATTGAAAAAAAAGAGAAACTACTCATGTGGCCTACTTTAATACCCAATACATTACTGGAAAAGAGTGTGAGAAAAATTTGCAAAGTGTTAAACGACACTTACTCGAGGTCTACAACCTCCACAAAGACAAAAAGTAGTTTCTCGCTCCATTTTTCCATAGGTAATATATGTCATTGTATTTTAGTGTGTTATATTTAATTTTCTTTATTTTGTTACTGAATTTTTGTATAATGACTATACTTTTTTTTTTGAAGTGCTCATTGGGTATTGTTTATTGTTTCCCCTTCACAACGGGAAGGTTGGATTTTGGATTCAATTGCGATTAGGGCCGAAAAGAATAAAAAACATTATCCTCTAACAAAAGCAATTAAAACTTCTTTTGGAGGTCGATTTATATGGAATATGGCAAAGGTATGTTCTCGATAATATATGTATGACATATCTTGTATTTTATAAAATCAAGTGATTGTGTTATTAATTCAATTTTCTTTTAATTCAATGTAGTGTAAGCAACAACCAAACTCTTGGGAGTGCGGATTCTTGGTAGTAAGAAACATGTTCAACTTCGTTATTGATAGGCAATATGATTTTCCAAACAACGTAAGTGTTCTATTTTTAATTTGCATACTTTTACTTAAGCTTGTGGTTCTGGTTAATCGGGTTTACAGTTGTATTAGTCGGCTTTTTTGTTTATCTTTGGGTTTCGGGTTGTTACGCTGTGATTCAATTATATGTATATATATCTCAATTTTTATTTCTGTTTCAGGCTTGGAACGACACAACAGATGTCACAGAAGTGGAAATCGACTTGTTGGTTAAAAACGTCATGCATCGGTTTTTCAGACAAGTGTTCAATGATACAACCAAGAACTAGAGTTAGCCAAGTATTTTGTTTGAACAATTTTTTGTAAACCATGTTTGATGGGGTATTTGGATAATTAGATGTTGAACATTTATGGAAATTCTGGTTTCATTTTGTGTTGGTTTGTAGTTCAGCAAATGCATTTTCATTTATATAGTTTTATGGTTTTATATGGTTTGGTTTTGGGGTGGTATTCTGGGCATTCTATACAGCGTTGATAATATACAGTAGTTTCTGGGCTGATAATATAAAGTTTCTAGGCGTTCAGGAGAGGGTGGTTTAGGAGGTTTTCTGGGCAGTTTTCATGAGGTTTTTTGGGCAGTTTTTCATGAGGTTTTTTGGGTGTTTTTGTGAGGTTTTTTGGGCAGTTTTTCATGTTTGATGTGACTTAAATTGGGGCTGTTTTTGCTTGGTTTTGGGCGGTTCTTTATAACATTTTGAGCGGCTAATTAAACGCCTAGATTGCATTCAATGTTTTTTGAGCCATAGTTATTTGGGCGTTCACAAAAGCGCCCTAAATAATTGATTTAAACGCCCAAACCAATTATTTTTGTAGTAGTGTTGGTCTGTGATGTGGGCCAAGGTGTATGAATACTAATTATAGGATGTATGGTTCCTAAACACCTTATTTTATTCTCACTCAAAAGAAATTACAGACACCCATGACTTCTTGGTCTAGTGGTATGATGCCTCTCCTTACAAATGTAAGGTTGTAGGTTCAAATCCTTGCAAATGCAAGGTGAGGTGGAATAAAGTGTAATAAAAATTTGTCATTAAAAAAAAAAAAGAAAAAAAAAGAAATTACAGGCTCAATACTAGCAAGTCGCTAGCTAGACTATACAAACATCATCAACATCATCCATGTCTCTATACAAGACACTTCCTGCCCTTTGTTCACCTAGCACCTTGACCTACAACCATTTTGACAAAACCGCTTCGCTTTAACCTGGTGGAACTCTTCACTTTCTTTGTTGGACACACAGGATCAACACCAAGTCAATAATATTTTTTGTGCTTGGGTATTGAAATAAATTACTTGATTCATTAGGTCTAATGGATATTAATAGAGCTCGATGATACTTAGATGGTGATATTATATAGAGGGTATACATACAGGAAGCAAGTCTCGTGATTTATAATTGTTTACATATACTATGTAAGTTCTCAAGCATGTACTTGATCAAATTGAGCAGAAACTATATGGATTATCCATGTACGTCAATGTTACTATATATTGTTGATCCGGATACAAATGAGAATTTTGTGTAGTTTTTCTAGGTTATACGGATTTTGAAATGAAAGACCAATAGAATTTAGAACCCGTGCATTGCGGCATGATCACTAAAATAACATATTGATCAAGCAAGTTACAACAACAACAACAACAACAACAACAACAACAACAACAACAACAACGTTGGAAAGATAATAAAACGTTCGTTAATTTGGTGTAATTTTTTTCTTTAAAAAAGGATGACACATGGCACACTCAAAGAAGAGAATGTCTCTTTGAGTGCCATGTCATTAAAATGGCTTTGGTTTATTATATGTATATAGATAGATGAGGCACTAAAACGAGAGAGAACAGATATTTTGACATGCACTTTATAAAGTTAGGATGTGGGTTGATATTCTCCTAAGTCCTAACATATATTAAAAAACAAGTTTGTTTGGTTTGATTGTAGTCTAGTCGCTCTCATAGTCTCATACTAGATATATAGACATATAGTCACAAGCGGCTGTATTGCAATTTCACATCATTTTATAAAATATCCCACAATCACTTTATATAAAAATGTAAGATTTTAGGAATCCATGAAAACAAGTCATCTAAAAACATAAATAAAATAGTATATGAAGGGATAAGGTTCTAATTCCTAGTGCGTAGACAGATCATACCCCATAACATTGCTGACTCATAAGACCTCCGCGGATAGAATCATCAATGCCATTCATAAGGCTAAGTATTTGAAGACAGCAAACCTCTGCAAAGTCTAAACCTCCGCCGAGGCTAACGTACCTGCGGAGTCACATATGGAGTGCAATCCATCCACACAAGATCCATCGCCCATATAGCGATGGTTTGTCGTGGACCAATCACAAGCTGACGCGTGTCAGTGCTGGCCCACCAAGTATGAACACCAGCAGTGAAGGTGCGGCTCCCCTTATCTTCACTTGCTACACTGTTCACCTTTGTGTCAAGTGTCACCTCAGACGACCTTCTCTCTCCTGCATTTATTACAATTAGTCTGTTTATGATCTCCTTAGTCCAATTCTAATCAATTGTGTCGAAAGGAAAGCAAGCCCATAACCTGGGCCCAAACCCATCGTTGTGGTTATGGGTTAATGGTAACTGGCCCGTGTAGTCTTTATATAAAGGAGCCCACACCTCCTTTGTTAAGGACTTGACTCTCTCAATTATATACACACAACCTACCGAGCCAAACACTATTTTTGTATTTGCTATCATGAGTCCTTGTGACTCTAGGCGATCGCTTCCTTTCATACGACCCATAGGTTCTTTCTTACAGGTTCGAATCCAGCCAAAGTGTAGAGCAAAAGATTATATCTTGCAGCAACACAAGTCCATCACCCTACTTACCTCTTGTAAGATAAGTACCATTTAGTTATAGTCGTTGTTTCTTCGGTATAATGCCTCAATTTAAATCAATTGTGAAAAAAAAGATACATCTATCTATATATATATATTGCAAAGGGATTAATCCTACATGTCATAATCTTATGCAATCTCTTCTTTGAGAGATGCCACATAGGATGTGATGTGGCAAGTGTAAACCAATTAAAAAAAAGGAATAAATATGATTTAACCTAATCTATTATAATCTTTAACCTAATCTATTAAATACATAATCTATTAAATCTAAATATTAAACCTTTATTATTTTCTTTCTCATGTTTCCTCCCATAACTTTTAAACGTTAATATCTTTTATATACGAGATTTTTTAAAGAAAAAAATTACACCAAATTAATGAGCGTTTTGTTATCTTTCCAACGAGTACCATAGTGCTATATAAAAAATGGAGAAAAAAATAACTATTTTTTGTAACCCGACAGGTATTGTGTCGGGTTTGAGATTAGTTTAAAAAAATTGTGGGTTTGAGTCGGGTCTCGGATTAGGTGATACCCGACCCGATTACCCGAAACAACATACCCAAATACCCGAACTATATACCCGATCATATACCCATGATTTTTTTAACGCATCACATAACCCTTAGACTAATGCGTTCGATATTTCAATAATTAACTTTTTTTTCTTATTTCATGTTAGTTCTTTTAGAATGATCGATTACAAACTTCCGAATTCATTTGTAATGGCACTAGATTTATACCCCGACGCAGAGATTTGTTTTTTTATATTTGAATATCATAACTTATGGCAGAGATTTGTTTAAAATAATAATAATAATAATAATAATAATAATAATAATAATAATAATAATAATAATATATTTTATTATGTCATATTAGATATTTCAATCCGGGACGTTTCCAGGATAAAAACTAGTGATATAATTATTCAACATGTTTGTTCGAGATTTATTTACCAAAGAATCATCTCGAAAGGTTGAAAGGTTGAAGTTCAAACCTAAAATTAAATATGATGAAAATGAATATTTAAGGAGTTTGTTCGTAAAATTAGATTCATTAACTCAAGAAAGCAAGGAAAAAGTAAAAGGACTAACCTTTAAAAATAGTATATAGGGACTAATACTTGAAAGTTTTTTGAATGATTACCAAAACATTGATGAAGAAGAAAGAATAGTAGAAAAAAGGTAGAAATCATGGCAAGGCGAGCGGGTCTTAATCGGCTACCCACTAAAGAGGCGTTGGCTAGGAGGAACATCAATGTGGGTTTGGGTTTATGTCCGCTGTGTGAAAACGAAACGGAATCGGGTGACCACTTGTTCAGCTCGTGCGCCTTTGTTGAATCGGTCTGGCAGCAAGTCTCACAATGGTGCAAGGTGGGTGGTATCTTCGCATTCGACGTTCGGGATATACTTTCTCTGCATGACTACACGGCTGGTTCAAAGAAATGGAAGAAGGTTTTTTACGCGATATGTCTGACAACAATCTGGACCATTTGGGGCTGCAGGAACGCACTCATCTTCAAGCATGAGCAGCCATCTGTTTATTGGGCTGTCGGGGAAATAAAGACGCTGAGTTTTTTGTGGGTGAAGGCAAGGGCGAAGCTATGTGATCTGGATTGGGAGAAATGGCGAAGTTTCAACATTTCGCAACTAGTTTAGACCTCTTGGTTTTGTTGTTTTGTTGTACATGGGCGGCAATAGTTGTTTTGTTTACTTTGTATGTTGGGCGATTTTGCTAGTTTTCCTCTAGCCTTAGTGTTTAATAAAAGTTTGTTGGCCGTTAAAAAAAAAAAGGGTTAATGGTGGGTGTCCAAGAATAATATTGTTGAAAACAAGCCAATTCATCCCCCTTTAGCAAAAAGGTATGATTAATTTCAATCTGTTTTGAAATTGACATACCATATTTTTTTATTTGTTTTTTTTTTTTTGCGATTTTAAATAAAAAAAAAATTTATAATATTTATTAAGTTAAGTACACAATGTTTAGTATATACAATAATAATAGCTCTATATAATAAGCCAGATAATAAAGATAAAAGCCGATGGTTAACAAGTCTTCTAAAATCTAAAAAATAAAAAATAAACTTTTTGGACATCCTCCTAGATATATATAAATAACAAAAAGAAAATAAACAAAAACCACTTATATCCAAACACGTTTGTCATTTTCTATATTTTTACGATTGTATAAATAATGAACTTAGTTTATTTATTTTTTGCAGTGTTACATTCCTAAAAGATATATTATACTCGCTCATAGGGATCACCTTGAACTTTTTATACCTTACATCCAATGTTGTTTTCCGTTGCAAACTATATATTACCTAAACATGTACCACTATGTTAAAATCTACTTTGTTATATTTACTGCTTTGATTTTCTTTCTTTGCTTGATCAGCGGAGCCGGTCATGAATTATATAAAAAAATAATTTGGTTTTGAATAACAAGCCGACAAACATAAAGATCATCTTCTCTAAAGAGTCATCTTACATTTCTCCATTAAAACTTCATTCAAGCTTTCAAGTTTGATGTATTCACACCATTTTCTTTCCTTCTCTTTCGAAGGTACCCTGCTTAAAAAAACTATAAATTTTCTTCTATTATTTTGAATTCCAAGGCTACTTCGTCACCACCGGAGATTCGACTCATCCACCCTCAAAGCCGGTTTGTTGATCAGTTCTTGATTCTTTATCTCGTCATTTGTGCTATGATGTACTTGTTGCACTTGCACACAACCAGTTTATACATCTTCTATAATATATAAATGAAAGCTAACGAGGGACACATGACATCTTATGGGGGCTTTCTTTAAGTTTTTCCCACTCATTTTAACGGGTCAATTAAATGGGTCATGGATACTTCATCTACTATTAAATTATTTTTTCTCTCTCATGTGCATGGCACATGCATTTTACCCCATGATTTTTAAATGTTAATAACTTTTTTAAATGTCATTTTTTTGAAAAAAAAAATTACACCAAATTAACGAGCATTTTGTTATCTTTCCAACGAGTACCATAGTGCTATACAAAAAAATGAGCGTTTTATTACTAATGGGTCTGCTTTGTTCAATGGGTCTGCTCTGAAACAAACTTTTGATGACAACATCTGTTAAGTGCAAACCACTGCTATCATCAGAAGTTTGTTTCATCATCTGTTGCTTGCTTCATCCGTGGATAATCATAAGCTGTTTCATTCATCAGTGGTTACCGATTCATCAGTGGTTTCCAATCAGCTATTTCATTTATCAGTGGTTACCAAAGGCAGAAGCACAACCACCAATGAATGGATTTCCAGCTTTAGTTAGATTTAGTCTTCCCGTGTTTTCACACGGGATTTCACCTAGTAATTATATAAAGTATAATACACATTTAAAACAATGTTTAGGCTTTTTGGCTAAAGCCATCTTAACACCTGACGGGTGGTTCAATGAACACCCTTTTATAGTGTTAAAATGCTTATTTTATCCACATTTATTCGTGATATTGCTTGGAATTGGGTGACTACGGTTGCTTTGGTTGTAGGTGTAACAAGGAGCTAAAAATGACGAAATACGGGCTTTGGGAATGGACCGGAACGCATCGGAACGAGGTGGAATGCAAGAAAGAAAAATGAAGATTTTAAAAGGGTCCACCGTACCCTTACGGTAGCTACCGTAGGGTTACGGTGGCTTCAGGACATTAAATTTCAACGTAGGGCAGCGTACAAAGGCCGTCAAGATTTCAGATCCACCGTACCCCTACGGTAGCCACCGTAAGGGTACGGTGGCCTCTGCACCAAAATTGTAACTCCTTTATTTAAAGACCACTTAATGGTGTCTTTTCATCACCTCTTCCATTGTGAACGTTTCTAAGCATCCTAGGGGCGATTTTTGGGCTAGAACAAGGTTGGAGAACAATTATAATCATTGGGAGATTGTCTTTGATTCGTATGAACATTTCTTTGATTGTGATGATGATTCACCAAACTATGCTTGGATAGAACTCTTGATGATCATCTTTGGTGAAGTTTTTCTTAAACTCTTTTATGTTTGTTCCTTTCATTTCTAGAACGATAATTTAGTACATGTTTGCTTGATTATTGTGGTGTTTGAACAATTGCTTGTAGTAGTTAATCAATTTCTCAATTTCTAGTCTTAATCGTACGTTCTTGATGTTGCTAACAATCGGGATATTGCGGGAAGGATTTGGGTTGGATAATTGATTAATCGGTCATCGGGAAACAACCTCGCATTGCTATAATCCGAGTACTTTGTTCCCTTTTATCACAATAATTGTTTAAACACGAGTTATGTCTATGTAACTCTTTCTAGTGGAACTTTTGCATAAAGGTTTAAGGAAAATGGATCCAGGGATGGTCATTGCTTGTTAACTTGAAGAACAAAACCCATTTCAAATCAGTAATTTAGTTTTCTTTTTATTAAGTCTAAATCCAAATCAACCAACAATCTTTGATCTTTAATTTTGTTAGTAGTTAAATATTAGTTAAATCGCAAAGTTATTAGTTTACACACATTCCACAAACTCCCTGTGTTCGATACCTTCTTGCCACTATCTATTAGTTGTAATTGGGAAATTTTACGTGTACCACGACAAGCACGTCAAATTTTGGCGCCGTTGCCGGGGAGTAGTGCGCAACGTGTGTTAAGCTTTTAGTTTTGTTTGTTATTTTCGGGTTTACACGGGTTGTGTTTAGTGTGCAGGTACTTCAAGTGTATGCATACTAGAGGCTCTCACGAGTCATCACCACTTTTGTTTGATCCGGAGATTGAAAGAACATTGAGAAAGAATCGAGTTTTGATCAGAAGAAACAAAGTCATTGATTCACCTACCTCACCGTTCACACCAAGAAACATAATGCAAGACTCTCACATACCAACAACGGGTCAAACGACCTCGTCATTCATGCCTACTTCTTCACAAATTTCACCCAACACCACATTACCTAACCTTTCCACCAGTCCTGAAACACCAATCCATACCACCCAACCGAGTTCCACTCAAGTTGATCCAAACCTTACCTTTAATCCATCAAATAACATACCACCATTTTCCCATTTTTTCCCAACTACGGGTCAATCATCTTCTACCATCCCACAACCACAAGGACAAGGTTCAACAATAATCCACACCACATCTACGTATCAACCACCTAACCAATCGGGTTTTTACTATTCATCTTTCCAAGGTGGCCAAAATTCAAGATTTCAAAGAGACGTGTATGACGATGGGTATGATGATGAAGAGTTTAGTGGGTACAATGAAGAGGGATATTATTATGGAGGAGAAGGTGCATTTGTGGGCTCTCAAGATCAAACGGGTCAAGTAAGTCAACCACTTTTACCATTTCAAGACCCGGGAAGACTACCGGTTGGTGTGCAACATGTTAGACCGCAAGGATTGCACTTGCAACGTCCCACGCCACTCAATCAAATGCGGCCTCCAAACATGCAAGCTCAACATCAAAGGCCGAATCACCAACAACAACCACCTATGCATCCAAATCAACATCAACAACAATTTGCACCACAAGGTGCAATGCAAGGACAAATGGGTCAACCAAGAGCGCCATTGGGAGTACCTAGAAGACTCCACCGTGATGTTGTACGGGGAATTGAAGCACATTTTCGGCCTATTATCACTAATAATCCATCACCAATAGTGATTCCGCAAAATGCAAATGGAAGAACTTTTGAAGTTAGAACAACCGCACTCCAAAGTCTACCAAAATTCAAGGGGCTAGCAACGGAAGAGCCTTACTTTCATTTGGAAACTTATGATTCTATTTGCAACACTATTGGGGGTCAAGGATTTACTCCGGATGATGTCAAGTTGGTTCTCTACCAATTTTCATTGGAAGATAAAGCAAAAAGATGGTTTCACACTCTACCATCCGCATCAATTTTCACATGGGCCGATATGCAACAAATCTTTTTGGATGAATTCTATAGTTCGCAAAAGACCAATGATGCAAGGAGGGGGTTGAGAAGCTTTCAACAACAGTCGGGAGAGATGTTTCATGAAGCATTTGAGAGGTTCAACATGATGCTACGAAATTGCCCTCACCATGGTATCCAACTATGGGAATTGTTAAATGCTTTTCATGAAGGTTTGACATTGGAGGATGCACGGGATCTTATGTCCATCACAAATGGTACTTTTGGTACAAATTTTGAACAAGATGATTGGGCATATTTAGAGCAAATGGCGGTGACTTCGAAAAGGAAGGCCCAATCTTCAAGAAGGGCAAGACATGTGATTCAAAGACCACAGGTGCATGCGGTAGAAGGTGGTAATGTGCAGAATACTAATCAATTGTACAATGTTTGCAGCACTTGTCAAGAGATAGGCCACACGGCGGAGGTTTGTGGAGTGGGTGTTCAAGAAGCACCAAGTGAAGAAGTGAATGCTATTCAAGGGGGTGGGAGAAATTATGACATGAACTCCAACACTTACCACCCCGGGTTACGAAATCATCCCAACTTTCGATATGGGAATGCTTCTAATCAAGCCAATCCGAATTTTCAAGCTGCTCAAGGTAATTATGTGCCTCGCCAACAATACAATCAAGGGAATTATAGAGGCGGATACAATAGTGGCTACCAAGGGCAAGCTCAAACTGGTCAAAGAAATTCGGGTCACGATTCGTCAAGCGGAAATGAAGTCATGGAGATGCTTAAAGCTATGCAACAAGACATGCAAAGGCGAAACCAACTTGATGAAGCACGGATACAAAAGGATGAAGTTCGTGATAAAAGCATTCAAGCATTGACAACTCAAATGGGGCAATTAGCAACTGATGTGGCGGAATTGAAGAAAGGTAAAGGCAAGCTTCCTAGCGATACTCAGGTAAATCCGTCACATGGCTCTTCACGAGGTAACAATGTTAATGTTAATCAAGTGAGTGTTTTAAGGAGTGGGAAAGAATTTAAGGCTGATTTGTCATCGGGTTTTGTCGAGGGGGTAGTCGAGGATGTCACGGGTGAGGAAAGTGAAAATGATGAAGTTACACCGGTTTTACAAAAAGAAATAAATGTTAAAAAACCGAAAGCGAGTGAGAGTGAAAAAACTGAAAATGAGCCAAATCAAGTTCCATTTCCATCGGCTCTACTTGACCCGGGTAAGAAAAATTTTATTGCATCAAGAGGTCCCCAAAAAGAATAAATGTGGGACATATTTAAACAAGTAAAAATAAATCTTCCTTTACTTGATGCAATAAAACAAGTACCCGCATATGCTAAATTTTTGAAAGAATTGTGTACGCAAAAGAGGCAACAAAAGAAAAAAAATGCCTAAGCGGGTAAATGTTACCGGTCAAGTGAGTGCAGTTTTAAATGGGGAGCTTCCTCCTAAGCTCCAAGATCCGGGCACGCCATTAATAAACATTCAAGTTGGTAATTTTCAAATGGCAAAGGCGTTGCTAGATCTTGGAGCCGGGGTGAGTATTTTACCGGGTGGGTTATATGATCAATATGACTTTGGTCCATTAGCTAGGGTGGAGACAACGGTTGTTTTAGCCGATTTGTCCCATAAGTTACCCCGGGGAATGGTTCAAAATGTCATTGTGAAAATTGATGAATTTTATTACCCGGTTGACTTTTTGGTATTGGATTACTCATCCGCAGATTCAAAACAGCAACAAAATGTCATATTGGGTCGGCCATTTTTGAACACCGCGCATGCGGTAATTGATTGTAGATTTGGAACGGTCGACGTGACATTTGGAAACCGGAAAATGCGTTTAAATGTTTTTACTAACAATACTAATGATTCCGGTGTTGACGAATGTTTTATGGCAGATGTCATCGAGGGATGCAATCCATGTGAGTATGAGAAAGATGGAATGGAATTGTGTGCTTGTAATTTTTCTGAACAGGTACATGCTTTTGATTTGGAGAGTGAAGAAGGAAAGCAAGATGTGTTAGCATTGAAGGAGGGTCGACCACCATGGTCCCACCATTTTGATAGTTTGCCATTGGAAATTGATTCGGGCACCAAACCCTCATTAGAAGTGGCACCAAAGTTGGAACTGAAAGACTTGCCGAGCCACTTGAAGTATGCTTTTCTAGGGGATAATGACACATTACCGGTCATTATTGCCTCTAATTTGGAGATGGCTCAAGAGCAAGCTTTGTTGGAAGTGTTGAAAGAGAACAAAGGGGCTATTGGGTGGACGATTGCCGATCTCAAAGGAATTAGTCCATCCATTGTGATGCACAAGATTATTACCAATGAAGATGCAAAGCCCACAAGAGAAGCGCAAAGAAGGTTGAATCCTAACCTAAGGGAGGTAGTTAAAAAGGAGGTAATAAGTGGGTAGATGCGGGGATTATTTATCCAATTTCGGATAGCTCTTGGGTAAGTCCTACTCAAGTGGTACCTAAGAAGTCCGGCATTCAAGTAGTCAAAGATGAAAGTGGTGAACAAATAGCCACTCGACCCGTAACCGGGTGGCGAGTGTGTATTGACTACCGCAAATTAAATGCCGCCACTTCTAAGGATCATTTCCCACTTCCTTTTATTGACCAAATTATTGAAAAATTATCGGGTCAAAAATACTATTGTTTCTTAGATGGGTATTCGGGGTACAACCAAATTGCAATCAACCCGGATGACCAACACAAGACCACCTTCACTTGTCCCTATGGTACTTTTGCCTTTAGGCGGATGCCATTTGGCTTGTGCAATGCACCGGCTACTTTCCAACGATGTATGATGAGTATTTTCTCGGACATGGTTGGAGAGTCGCTTGAAGTGTTTATGGATGATTTCTCAATTTTCGGCACTAGCTTTGAATCATGTCTCAACGAGTTACAAAAAGTTTTAAAAAGATGTGTTGAGAAAAATTTAGTGCTTAGTTGGGAGAAAAGCCATTTCATGGTGCAAGAGGGAATTGTGTTAGGTCACGTGATTTCGGAGAGAGGTATGAAGGTGGACAAGGCAAAAATTCGGGTTATTTCATCATTGCCACCACCAAAGAATGTGAAAGGGGTAAGGTCATTTTTGGGACATGCGGGTTTTTATAGATGTTTTATTAAAGGTTTTAGTGTTATTACCAAACCTTTATGTAATTTGCTTTTGAAAGATGTTCCATTTGACTTTACTAATGAATGTTTGCAAGCTTTTAATGTTTTGAAGGAACACTTGGTCAAGGCTCCTATTTTGCAACCGCCGGATTGGTCAAAGCCATTTGAGATTATGTGTGATGCAAGTGAAACTACAATTGGAGCGGTTTTGGGTCAAAGAGTTGATAAGAAGCCGGTGGTGATTTACTATGCGAGCAAAACTTTATCCGAAGCGCAACTGAATTACACCACAACCGAAAAAGAACTATTAGCGGTGGTGTATGCTTTGGATAAGTTTCGTTCGTATATTTGGGGGAGCAAAGTGGTAGTGTATTCGGACCATAGTGCGGTTCGTTACTTGATGGAAAAGAAAAATGCCAAGCCACGCTTGATTCGGTGGGTTCTATTGTTGCAAGAGTTTGATTTGGAAATTCGGGACAAGAAAGGAAGTGAAAATGTAGTGGCGGATCATTTGTCTCGAATTCCGGTGGATAAAAATGAGGATTTTGGAGAAATAAATGAGAGGTTTCCCGATGAGCAATTGATGGCAATTTCTACTATTCATGCACCGTGGTTTGCTCATTATGTTAACTATTTAGCCACGGGGGTCATTCTGGATCATTGGACCAAGAAACGAAGACAACAATTTATGGTCCAAGTGAAGCAATATATTTGGGATGAACCGGATCTCTTCAAGGTTGGACCCGATCAAGTGATTAGAAGATGTGTGCCCGAATCGGAGGTGAAAGATATTCTTACACATGCTCATTCATCCGCTTGTGGGGGGCATTTTAGTGGACACAAGACCGGCTACCGGGTTCTATCATGTGGGTTCTATTGGCCCACCATATTTAAAGATGCTTGTGAATTTGCCCGGAATTGTGTAAATTGTCAAAGGATGGGAAGTATCTCCAAGAGGGATGAAATGCCTCTACAACCAATCTTGATTGTAGAAATATTCGATGTTTGGGGCATTGACTTCATGGGTCCCTTCCCAAATTCTAATGGGTTTTTGTATATCTTGGTAGCGGTTGATTATGTTTCGAAGTGGATTGAAGCAATTGCTACAAGGACTAATGATCATTCGGTGGTTTGCAAGTTTGTGCAATCCAACATTTTTGCCCGTTTTGGTATTCCTAGAGTGATCATTAGTGATGGTGGGTCACATTTTAAGAATTTCAATTTTGGGAAGTTGTTGAAGAGATATGGAGTGAATCACCGGGTTGCAACGCCGTACCATCCGCAAACGAGTGGACAAGTTGAAGTGTCCAACCGTCAAATCAAAGAAATTCTCATGAAGACGGTTCGTGTGGATAGAAAAGATTGGTCAAGTAAATTAGATGATGCTTTGTGGGCATACCGTACGGCTTACAAAACTCCGATTGGCACGACACCTTATCGGATGGTGTATGGGAAGGGTTGTCACTTGCCAATGGAGTTGGCGCATCGAGCACATTGGGCGATCACGACGATAAATGCGGATTACGATGAGGCGGGGCGAACAAGAAAGTTGCAACTAAGTGAATTGGAGGAGATTAGAAATGAAGCTTATGAATGTGCATCGGCTTACAAAGACAAACTAAAGAAGGTTCATGATGCCAAATTGAGAAATAAGACTTTTGAAGTATGGCAAAGGGTGTGGTTGTACAATTCGCGATTGAAGATGTTCACGGGCAAGTTGAAAAGTAAATGGATAGGTCCGTACATCGTTTGCAGGATTGGTAAATTTGGTGAGGTTGAAATATTAGATGAAAACACCAATAAGCAACAAACGGTGAATGGACACCGCTTGAAGCCATACTTGGATGGAAATGACATCAATGCGTTGGAGATGGATAAAGCGGGCTATTTTTTACGCCCGGTGGAAGAAGTGCAACAATGAGAGGCCCAGGTTTGGTAGTGTAAATAGTTAGCGTTTATTTTATTTTTCTTTTGTGTGTATTCGAAACCCGTGTTTGAAACAAGTGTGGGGACGTTCGGGTCACGAAACAGTTCTAGCATTGTGTTGAGGACAACACGGGATTTTCAAGGGGGTAGGGTAATTTTCAGGTTTTTCAAATTACTAGTTAAAAAAAAAAAAAAAAAAAAAATTGCCCAGGTCCTACCGTACCCCTACGGTCCCACCGTAAGGGTACGGTGGAAATAGAAAACTAACGGCGGATCAAGTCTGCCATACGGTGGAAAATTGAAGGGTTTAAGCCACCGTAACCCTACGGTAGCTACCGTAAGGGTACGGTGGGGTCTGAAAAAAAAAATTTTTTGTTGCACGTGAAGAATTGTTAAAACCGGTCCATACTCTTCTTCCACCTAACTCTTTTATTCATCTTCTTCTTCTTTTTTACAACCACACAAGAACACCCATACCTTCTTCATATTAAATCATCCATAAAACCTTCAATTTTTCACCAAATCACTTGAATCTTGAGCCTATTTTGCATAAAATTTTACAAGGATTCCGATTTGTGGAAGAATAATGCAAGAAAAACACGTTTTTGGGGCTAAAATTCGAACCCTAAAAATTGCGTATTTGGGGATTTTTCTTGTTTTCTTGTTTTCTTGTGTTTGAGCATCATCTATTTCAAGGTATGTGTTCTATTTTCTTAATCTTGATGCTACATTGTAAGATATTAAGGTTTTTGTTCTTACCTAGTTTATACCCACTTGCTTGTTAATAATGTAGTATGTAAATAGTTTTGTTTGATAATAATGTGGTAGTAGAAGTGTTGTTGAGATGAAAATTGTAAGCTTTTGGTAATGCTATGATTATAGAGGCGTCATGCCCAATTTTTGTCAAACCAATGATAAAGTTTATGCTCAATAACATCTACTACCATGATAACAAGCAAGTGTGGGGATGTTTTTGTCATGTTGGCTAATTTGTTTTGTTTGGTTTGTTTTTGTTTCTGTGTTTGTTTGTACATGGTATAGGGAAATGGCACGCACTGGTGAAGCCGCTGGATCAAGTTCATCCGCTGCCAAGGCTAAAGGAAAGCAACCTGCTCAGCAATACAAACGAAGGAAGTATGTTTCCCAAAATAATGAGTCTGATGTAGAGATGGAACAAGCACCGGAGGCGCCAAGGTTAGACCCGGCTGATAAGCCGGAATGGAAGACGGGCCCTCTGAACGCAAAACCAAGGATCTGGCAACCTACTTTATTTCATGATCAAATTAAAAAGTTGTCAGATCGGACAAGGGCATTTATTTATGAAAGAGAGGTGAGCAGAAAAGACTTTGAACCATTCGGGTTAGTCGGTGAAGTAAATGGGATAGAAGTGGAAATGTCCTATGAGACATTGCGCAGGCTTGCAAAGTTTGATAGTCTACCGGCAAAAGAATATAAAAACCCGAGCATCGATGATTTGCCGATTAGTCCAGACAAGCATCCACGTTGGATGGAAATGTTGGATGATTTATTTTTGCCGGGTACTTATCATGATACATTGTATCGAAGGAATTTGAAGATAGAGCCCAAACTTTTGTTGAATTTTATCATTCTGAATGTGTTACCAAGACGGGCTGATAAGGAACAAGTGCGTTTTCCCGAGGTTCCTATCTTATACGCCTTGACGCACGGTGGTCCGAAATTTTCCCTTCGGTACTTGATCTTGAATCATGTTTGGATATGTAGAAATTCGGTGGATAGATCAATCATCCCCTATTGTCGAATAATTACTGGGTTGTTGAAGCAGCAGGGTGCGATAACTGAAGAAGATGAAGGAAGAAAAAGAAAGAAATTCAAACCTATTGATCTAGCAACAATGGGGTCCGGTTGGGTTTATTCTGAGTCTGAGAGATATCATAAACTGAAAAGTGGGGGTCAAAGGTGGAGAATGCTTAAGAAAGATGCGAGGGCACTTTTGCCCGGTGAGGAGGATGAAGCTGAGAGTGGGGGTGAAGCGCCACCAAGTGACGATGAAGAGTACGAAGACAATCCGGCTGGAGGACATTTGGATATAGGCCAGGGGAGTTCGAGTGGGACCCATGGTGGAGGGTTTTATGACTTTACCGAGAGGGCGTATGTTGATCGTTGGGCCTTTGGGGGATCGATGCAGCAGGTAATTGAAAGTCAACGTCCCCCAACCTCGGTATTTGACACTTGGTCGGGTTCGGAACGCACACTATTTGATCATCAAACAATGATGAGTGCTAGCATGGAGAGAAGGATGAAGCAGGGTTTTGATCGTCAGGAATTGTGGAACCAAGGACATGCTTATGCTCAGCAGGTGGAGATCAATCATAGATACATTGATGATCAAAATAGGAGAATGAACGATGATTGGCATGCGGGGAGACCCGTAGTCGCAAATCCACAACCGGTGGATTACGGGTCCCTACCGCCGTATGATGGAAGCATCTCCAATCCGACCCCACCAATCCACCATTCTCAATGGGTCGACCCACAGCAGCAACAACAACCCACGGATCAAGGAGGAAGCGGTGAAGGAGCGTTTGGTTTTGGTGAATGGAATGATTTGTTAACTTCGGTGTTCGGGCCGCCTCAGCCGCGCTACTACTAATCAGGTCGTGCTCTTTGTACATAGCTTTATATTTTTTTGTTTTTGTTTTCGTTTTTGCTTTTGGTTTTCGGGTGGTTGGGTGGTGTATTGAATCGTTGATGTTATGATTGATGATGATTAGTTCGGGTTGTGAGAGTAGGTGGTGTGTAGAAAAAAAATAAAAAAAATGAGAAAATGAAAAATACCAAAAAGAAAGTTGTGGTTGAGTTGAAAGACATTGGTCTTGTGGTGGAAATTTGCGATCATTCCTTTCCAAAGTCATGCATTGGGACAATGCATCCCAAGTGTGGGGATGAGAGGAAATTTTTGGAGATTTTTAAAATTTTTTGAGGTCAAGTGCAATGTTGTAAAAATTGGAACACCTTGATTTAACCCCCATTAGACACATCGGCAACCCTTAATACCCGTTTCTTTTTCTTGGTGAGAGTCGAAGCCACAAATGTAAATAAATAAATTCTTCTTTTGTGAGAGTGGCAACGGGTGGGGGTGCATTAGAACTTGTGCTTGAATACAACTTGAATCCTTAATTGGGCATGGGTGTAGAGTTGATAAGGGCAGTAGGTAGCCTCATCATGTGAGTGCGAGTGTGGGTTTTGGGGGGTTGGACCTCATACATTACATATATGAGCAAGGTAGCGAGAGGGGCGGGGGTTTGGACATTTAGTTGCCCATTTTTGAGCCTTAAAGCCTATTGTTTGATGACCCTTAAACTAGCTCCTAAATTTTACCCAACTTGACCTGGTCTTTTTGTGTTTAGTTTATTCTTGTATTAATAGTATTATTGAAGTGTTAAGTTTAGTATGTGTTAGTATGTTTATGTAATTTGTTTGGCAAGAAAAATGAAAAAAATAGAAAGATGATGAAAAAAAAATGAAAAAAAATATGAAAAAATGAGAAAAAAGAAAAGAAAAAGCAAGTAAAGTTATGTTATGTGTTTGTATATAGTAGTGTTTCTTTGTTCGTGTGTGTTTTATTTTGTAATAAAAAGACCGGGTAAAGTTTGCGCTACTTATATATATCCTATTCCCTACCTTCACACTTAGCCAAGTTACAACCATTAAGTCCCTTTGATTTATACTCATGTTCATGTTAGGAGGATGATTGATTTAGGTACAAGCTTATGGTTGTGCACCCACCCGTTTGTCTTTTGTGTGTCTAGCTTATCTTTGCTAGAGCTTACTTGATACCGAGAGGAGAGATATTGTGAGGGGTGTGTTGATTGGGGTGTTGAGAATGGGTTACTACGAGGATTGCACATTAAACTTGACTTTGAAATGATCGCTTATTTGTGAAAAGGATTTGTAGTAGATTGCTTGGGACAAGCAATGGGTAAGTGTGGGGATGTGACGGGTGGTTCAATGAACACCCTTTTATAGTGTTAAAATGCTTATTTTATCCACATTTATTCGTGATATTGCTTGGAATTGGGTGACTACGGTTGCTTTGGTTGTAGGTGTAATAAGGAGCTAAAAATGACGAAATACGGGCTTTGGGAATGGACCGGAAGGCATCGGAACGAGGTGGAATGCAAGAAAGAAAAATGAAGATTTTAAAAGGGTCCACCGTACACTTACGGTAGCTACCGTAGGGTTACGGTGGCTTTAGGACATTAAATTTCACCGTAGGGCAGCGTACAAAGGCCGTCAAGATTTCAGATCCACCGTACCCCTACGGTAGCCACCGTAAGGGTACGGTGGCCTCTGCACCAAAATTGTAACTCCTTTATTTAAAGACCACTTAATGGTGTCTTTTCATCACCTCTTCCATTGTGAACGTTTCTAAGCATCCTAGGGGCGATTTTTGGGCTAGAACAAGGTTGGAGAACAATTATAATCATTGGGAGATTGTCTTTGATTCGTATGAACATTTCTTTGATTGTGATGATGATTCACCAAACTATGCTTGGATAGAACTCTTGATGATCATCTTTGGTGAAGTTTTTCTTAAACTCTTTTATGTTTGTTCCTTTCATTTCTAGAACGATAATTTAGTACATGTTTGCTTGATTATTGTGGTGTTTGAACAATTGCTTGTAGTAGTTAATCAATTTCTCAATTTCTAGTCTTAATCGTACGTTCTTGATGTTGCTAACAATCGGGATATTGCGGGAAGGATTTGGGTTGGATAATTGATTAATCGGTCATCGGGAAACAACCTCGCATTGCTATAATCCGAGTACTTTGTTCTTTTTTATCACAATAATTGTTTAAACACGAGTTATGTCTATGTAACTCTTTCTAGTGGAACTTTTGCATAAAGGTTTAAGGAAAATGGATCCAGGGATGGTCATTGCTTGTTAACTTGAAGAACAAAACCCATTTCAAATCAGTAATTTAGTTTTCTTTTTATTAAGTCTAAATCCAAATCAACCAACAATCTTTGATCTTTAATTTTGTTAGTAGTTAAATATTAGTTAAATCGCAAAGTTATTAGTTTACACACATTCCACAAACTCCCTGTGTTTGATACCTTCTTGCCACTATCTATTAGTTGTAATTGGGGAATTTTACGTGTACCACGACAAGCACGTCAACACCAAAAGGGTATTAATGGTGATGTGACATTTTAAAATTTATTGCAAATTACTTCATTCCAGTGTTAAGGGACTTTAAAGTGGCCTCAAGTTAAGATGTTAACAAGAATAAAAAGAAATAAGTTAAGAGGATGGGATAGAGTTAAGGGGCGTTAAACTATTTTCTTGAAATGAGGTAGCATGAAAAGAGAAAAAGTAAAGCATATGACATTTACGTGAAGTTAAAGATGATTAAAGCATACCACATAACCTAAGAGTCTTAAGTTAAGTTATGAGTTAGTGTCGATCTCAGGTTAAGCGCTAACTGATAACTTTAGCTAATACAAAACACATGTTAATTTCAAATTACTGACTGATCTATCATTATATTGTAATTATGTTATGGTGGACGATGCGGTTTATGATGGGCTGGCTGTGATGGTCGTGACCATCACAAACACCGCCTCACCAATTGTATCATGCTCGCGATGAATAAAAACCGTGATGGTCATCACGCTAAAAAATAAATGCTGCCAACGATCAAAAGACCGTTTGAGATTAAAAAAAGTTTTTTTAAACATTATATATAAACTTTATTTTTCAACCAAAATCAATACCACAAACAATCAAACAATATCTCTAAACAAACAACCAAAAAACATTATCTAATGGAAGGCCCTTCGTGTCCACTCGACTCATCAGGTTCTACAATGGAATTTTTTTGCAAAGGTTTGTGAAGCCGCACACCTTCAACATATGGGACGCTCAAAGAAAAAAATGATTGAGTGTGATCGGGGGGGGGGGGGGGGAATGAAGTTTTGATGAACGCGTACTTTGTAGAAAACCCAAAGTACAATGACGCGATGTTTAAAACTCGATCTGTTTATCAAAGGAATTATTTTTAAAGATTGTCGGAGACATCGAAGCTAAGTTCGAATGGTTTCAAGAAGGGTACGATGCTAGAGGAAAAAAGAGTTTTACGGCGATACAAAAATGCACATCTGCGATTCGTCAACTTGCAACTGGTAACATTCCTGACAAATTTGATGAATATTTAAATATGTCAAGTAGAACTTCAAGCGATTCTCTTCACTATTTTTGTAATGCTATTATTTATTTATATGGTAATGAGTATCTACGAAGACCGAGTAGACATGACATAACACGTTTATACGCCGCTCATGAAGCTTGATGGCATTTTCCTGGGATGGTCGGTAGCATCGACTATACCCACATCGAATGGAGAAGTTGTCCCAACTCTTTGTGAGGCCAGTTTATGAGAGGTGACCGTAAAAAAACCGACGATCGTGCTTGAAGTCGTTGCGCCGAATGAATTATGGATTTGGCATGCGTACTTTGGTCCCCCGGGTTCAAACAACGACATCAACGTTCTACATCAGTCACCGCTATTCGATACATAGATACAAGGAACCGCCCCGACGTGTCCGTTTATAGTGAACATGAGACAATATATGTAACGCCCAGCTTTTCTCTAATAATATAATATTAATATTTCTAATCATAAAACGATTTTAATTCGTTAACAAGAAATACTTTCTTATTCAGTAATAAATTTAATTATTTAAATTCGCCAAATAACGCGTCGTAAGTAATAACACACTTGTAAACCGACACTTACCTTTGTAAATTTTAAACGCGACTAAAAATATAAATATATATAGTCCAAATGCTAGTTTTAATTCACACTGCAGTTATATAACTTATGAAATAATTATGTTATTGATAACGGGCCCAGTTCATAAACGAGACCCAGGCCGGTACGAGTTAGTATACGTGATGCCTTCCACTTAACCTACCCAAGACCCTATCTATTTAAACCCCACTAACTCTTCTTCTTCATCACAAACACAAACCCTAGTCCCCCAAAACCTCTTCTTTCTTCCTGCCTCATCTCCTTTGCGTGTATAAGACACACACATACACTCTTCTTTAACCTCATGTCCACTCCCTCTCTTCTCTTTCACTCTACAGGCGGCACCGCCGCCGGCCCCCACCTGAGCAGCCATCAACCACCACACCCCAGCTCCTTTATCCTTCCTCCTCCTCTGTATAGTCCGGTGACCAGACTTGGGGCTCTGATTGAACCCGTCAGCCGCCGACCACCATCACCACCAACAATCACCACCACTCGAAACACCATAATCTGCCGCTAAACACCCCTTTTCTCAAGACATCAATGGCGTCGGGTATGTGGGAAACCCCATTGTGAAGCCACAACACCACCGCAAACCACAATGTTTTTCCCTCTGTTCAGTTTCACACCACCGTGACGAGGTCGGAAGCAGGTGTTGGTCAGGATGTGCTCTGAAGGACGTCTGACCGGGTATCGAGCTTCAGGCCTTTGATTTGCTCCTTTCCTTCTCCAGTTGTGTAGCGACAGAAGATGGCCCCTGTTGTTTTGTTTAGCTCTTCGGGTCCGGTGGCCGGAGATGGTCATGCGGGCCAGGCACCGCCTGTGGTGGCCAGAAAAGGGTAGAGTAACCTTGGGTTTGGGCATTACTTCTTGCTCGGTTCAGATTCTGGTTGCTCCTGATTCGGGTCAGTTAGTTTCGGATCAGATCTGGTCTTGAGCCGGGCCTTAGTTGGATGGCTGTTGGTTGTTGACCACGGATTTGGCCCTTTTCTTTTTGTTCGAGTCAAGCCGTTTAAGTAGATTAGTTACCGGGAAGACGATCGGGCTCAGGTCAACATCGGTCAAACATTCTAGATCTGGTCAAGGCTGGTCAACATGTTTTCCTAGGCGAGTACGGGCCGGTTCGCGTATTGTGTGCAAGAAGGTATAACGCGCGACTCTCGTTTAATTAATTTATTTTATATTTCATTGTATATATAAAAATATATAAGTCATGAAAACTTAAACGAACCGGACGGACTTATGTGTATAAAATGGCTAATGTAACGATGAGGCGATAAAATGGTTAAATGTATAAATATATATACTTATGAACATGTTCACGACACTAACTATTGAATTGTTTGAAACATACATATGAATATATCCAAGCACAACATTAAGCGAGTCGTATAGTATCTAGAGTTTCTAAAGCGTTGATAAATTTGAGTGACATGTTTTGAAAACGATCTATATATATGTATATTACTTGTTCAAAACATATAGTTTTCGTTTATTACAATCTTGATAACTTGAACCTTTTGTCGCGTTTAAAGACTTGATAAATTGTATTGGTTTTTGTTTGGTCTATTGTTGTTTTGGGAAAAAATTGACAATTGATGTTTTGGGATAAAATAAACGACTTGCGTCGTCTGGTTTCTTACAAAAACAAAGGGAACTCTGCCCAAATTTTTACAAAATATGAGAAACATATCGAGCATTCAAATATATACTTTGTATAATTAAAGTCACGTTTCACAAATAGTTGTTATTCAAACCTTACGTTATCATACTATATGTATATATATTGTCCGGTCCTCAAAACCAAACACGAGACGAGTCTCATGTACGTTATTGCCTCTAACCTAATTATTTCCGTTTACAACTAATTTCAAGGCGCCATTTTGAATACAACCTTAAAGTTATATTATACATAACTATACATACACCCATACTTTCAAGAAACTAATTCAATGACTATCGGTTCGTTAAGTTATACACATTGAGGCACGTATTGCTTACAATACGAGTCTAGGTAGTTGAATAACTATCTTTACAACTAAGAAACGAGACAAGTTTATTGCAATAGAATTTAAGGCATCATTTATTTGTAATAGGATACAAGAGTTCAATTAATCCAAGTTCAGACTTGTTGCTACTTGCTAGTACTTACACAGTGAATTTCAGGTGAGTTTTACATAGCCCCTTTTCTATTTATCACCATTTTTGGGGTGAAACATGTTACAACATCATTTATGCAATTCAATCATCAATGTGTCTATGTGTTTTTCTATGTTGCATTATGTCTTGAACATGACTAGGGTAAGCACAATTCTAGCATAATCATTAACATTGATCAGCCGACGGTATACATTGATAGATCTATTGGACTGACAATCCCACCCGGATACGTGCCTCCTACAAAGGTAGCGTGGGTGTTTGTTATCGCATAACATATTCGAGTGAACCATGAGCGTATGGGATGTACCACATTATAACAGTCACAAGGGTTGATTATGCACTCGATTTACTTCTAGTATGTTTTCACATATGGACTAGATTTGCCATGACACATGAATTGCACAACATTTTTATTCGATTATCAAAACCTATGTAATTCTCACCAACTTTTGTTGACCCAAAAATATTTTCAAAATTAACATGTTTCAGGTAACAATGAAGCTGAGGCTTGAGTATGCTTGAGGATTTAACATGAAGCTTTTGTTTGAAGCTATTAGAAGTTGTTGCTTTATTTTGATTTCATGTATTTGAATTTCTAGACAATCACTTTATGTTGGATATTTATGTTATGAATAAATTATTTAAAATTTATATTATACCATGTGCTACTGAAACAATCATCAATACGTGGCACCCCGATGTTTCCGCCATCGGTTGGGGTGTTACAATATAGACGTGGGTTCTATCTTGTTGATTGCATCTACCCTGCTTGGTAAGTTTTTGTGAAAGCTTATTCGTTTCCGAAAATCGACAAAGAAATATAATTTAAGAAGCTACAAGAATCGGCAAGAAAAGACTTTGAATGAGAGTTTGGTGTATTAAAAAGTAAATGGCACATAATAGATCACCTGGTTCGTTTGGTTGATTAAGCGAAAATAAGGAGTGTTGTGTACGCGTTTATCATATTGCACAATATGATCATAAAGGAAAATGGGCGCACAATATCTCTGGATTACGTTATGGATCATCTGACACCAGCAAACGTTAACGATAATATTCTTTTGGTGTTGATGAATGAACAAACACACTTTCAACTTCGATATGATCTAATAGAACACGTTGGTAGTTTAGATATCGAGTTCGAGGAGCCGCACCTACCGCTCACTTAATTTTATTATTTCATTTTTTATTTTAAGTTGTATTTTCTAGTAATTTTTTTATTTAATGTAAGGTTTTTATTTAATTTAAGGTAATGTTTTTATTTTATTTAAATTTTTTTTAGTGAGGGTATCATTCCACCCCATGGTTTTAATAATGAATGTGATGGAGCGTAATAAAAATAGGATGACATAATATTATTAGGTGTGATAGTGTGATGGTTGTGATGACTACCCTATTCACCCTTAAGGGGGGACGTGGCGCTACCAGAATTGGTCATGGGTACCCCATTACCAGCACGGTAACACCGCCGCCACCCATGTTGGTAGTGATCTCGTGAACCAAATTCGGGTTCTAGTTACCGTGCGGGTTCACGGATGTGGCACAAACTTTCACACAATTTTATTCTTTTTTATCTTTTAATCTCTTCTTTTTTTCTCTCTCTCTCTCTATTCTTTAGTTGCAAGGTTTGTTTTTTTTTTTTTTTTTTTTTTTTAACTGTGTTGAAAGCTTGAGGAAGATGGTGATAGATATAGGATCATGTATGTATATGTGTAGTGTGTGTGTGGAGATATATTTGTGTAAGTAAGTTGTTTGTCTCTTTACGAGACAAGTTTTTCACTTTATTTTAAAGTGGTAGTAGGTCAAGTTTGGCTATAGTATCTTTCCCCTTTAATTTAACATGGACTATTATTATTATTATTATTATTATTATTATTATTATTATTATTATTATTATTATTATTATTATTATTATTATGTATGAAAATAATTGATAGTTGAGTAAAGAATCAGTGGAGTGCTGCCTACAAAAAAGTGTTTCAGTGAAAGAAATCAGTGAAGTGATGTGACAGTGCAAAATTGGTATAAATCAGTGAAGTGAAAACACCTTAGTGGGGCGTTCTTGTGCCATAATAAATTGTTTTTTGGAAATAAATTAATCAAAATATATAATAAATATTCAGCATAAAAATAAATCAAAATTCTATAATTAGAACAAAACACCCAATCATTCTTCAGACACTTCCCCAGATATGTACTATACCTTCAGTGTACTTTACCTTAACTATTTCCTTCCCTTTCCCACTATACTTACCATGGGCCAGGGTGCGCACAACACCCACCCCCTTTAATAATAATCACACCCTTCACTCCTTTCCCATTCCTTTACCCTCACCCCACCATGCTCCTCTCCGTCATACTCGCCCTTTTTCTACCATGCGCCTGCATGACCGTTGTCTTCATCGCCTACATTTCCCTGCTATGCTACGCCGCCCGTTACCACAGCCAATCCAATACACCAATAAAACCTGCAACCGTTAATGGGTTATCTTCTGGTGAGCTAGAGAAGCTTCCGGTTGCTACTGGAAAAGATATGGTGATGGGGACTGAATGTGCTGTGTGTTTGGACGATGTCGAACCCGAACAGCTTGCGCGGGTTTTTCCGGGTTGTAACCATGGGTTTCATCTACAATGCGCGGATATGTGGTTGTCGAAGAACCCCGTGTGCCCAGTTTGTCGGAATAAACTCGACACGGATTTGTTTGCTGTTACGGAGACAAACCCGTGTTGATGAAAAGATGCTAGGGAAGTTGACACGGGTTTGTATGTTGTTACAGAGACAAACCCGTGTTAGAAAAGTTGGTGGAAAACTGGGTGGTTTTCACGTTAAAATTTGTTGGAAATGCGTCGGAAACAGTGTTTAGCAAACAGTTTTCTGACAAAACTGCTTTCTTGTCGGTGTTTTGTCTGTATATTGTCGCTGAATTAGGGTTTTCTGCCGTATTGGTATTGTGTTAGGATTATAGTAGGGAAGTTGAATTATTATTTAGAATGTGGAGATTAGTGATTATTATTTGTTAATTACTAATTAATTATTTATATTGAAAATGTACGCGTGTTGTTAATTTTATTGATTTCATCAGCATTTTGTTGGTAGAATGTCACTAAAAATTAGCAGTGAAGGCCTATCTCAGTTGGTGAAGCACCGGGAGCTAGAGCGAAAGTTATGTGGAGGTGGAGGGTTCGATTTTGGTCGGAGTCATATTTACCACATGTGGGAGTTCACCTGAGAAAATCATCAATCCAGGTGAAACGGGCAGTCAGTACAGGCTAACCCAGGGTGTTAGTCAAAGTTCCACCGGCTGAACACTTGCCGTTAAAAAAAATTGTAGAAAATTAGTGATTGTTGTTAGTTATTTAATTGAAAATTCATATTAAAAATGCATGCGGCGTGGTTAATTTATTTTTATGAAATTGAAATTTGGTTTAAATGTTTTTATTTGAACGTGGCTCATCAATCATGAATATGAGAAAACAGAGCATTCAGAAACAGAGGATATACGGGATACGTGAGATCAACGCGCCGCCGAGAGGAGTGGGTCTTTGAATGAGGGTAAAAGTGATTATAGATGGTTGGTATGTAGGTGTAACTTTGTTGAGGAGTGAATGCTGGAGCATGAGGTTGCATTAACTTCACAAAATATCTAAGCGTGACAATTAAGTAATTTTTATTGTTGTGGCGTGGAGAGCCAACCTCGGTCGACTTCCCACGGCAGCTGCACCACAAAGAAGAAATATTACAGTAGCGAATGACTTGTGCAGATTTTGTCAATCGCATTTGGAGTCAACAGAGCACGTGTATACGGGCTGTCCCTTCGTCATGGAGGTTTGGAATCGAGTATGGAGGTGGTGTAACATCCCGTCTCAGCTGGTTTTTCATGTCAGAGATTTATTGGGGATTCATAACTTGGTTTTGTCTGGACATCGACAGAGAGAGTCGTTGTATGCGGTGGTTTTGACTACTTTTTGGAGTGTATGGCGAGCTAGAAATGAAGCCGTTTTCACCAATAAAGAGCCTTCGGTTCAGGCGATAGTTGATGAGATAAAGGTCATGAGCTTCTTGTGGATTAGAAATCGGGCGACTATGGGGAATGTGACATGGGAAGCATGGCGGAGATTCGACACGGGAAAGATGGGGAGGTCCGACCCACGGCTTTAATGTTTTTCTTCTGTTCTCTTGTATTTTTATTATGTTTGTTTTTGTTGTTGTACTTGTTTGCGGACTTGTTTTTGGTTGTGTTTGGTTTATGCTAGCGTCTTGCTAGTATTTCGGAAATAAAAGTTTGGTTGGCCGTTCAAAAAAAAAAAGTAATTTTTATTGTTTGCTATTGTTTTTGGGAAATATAAATGGTCTAGATTTGATCAAATTTGTTTTGTTATTTATTGAATGAATAACAAAATCCCTGTTACTTAAGACTAATAGGTGTTGACTGTTGAGACGTGATAGCCCCCGTTTCACCCTCTATTTTCTCCGTCTCCGTCTTGCACACCGGCCCCCATCCTGTCTCCGTCTCTGTCTCTGTCTCTCATGTCTCCACATGTCTCCCTACTTGACAATTGACATCACTTTTGCATTCAATGTGGCCAATCAGGTAGCATGTTCTTCATGTCTTGGATGGAGCACACCGCCCCTATCCATGTCTCCCTCTTTGATATTTGGTCCCGACTGACACTTTTTCCTACGTGGGGGGTTTCCTCTCGTCTTCACACCCATAAGCCTAAGCAAACCTAATGGTAAAATACCATCCATGCCTCAAAATGTGGACGGTGTTAGTGGTTTGACCCGTCACTATTTTAGAGGAAACTCATTACCCGACTGCTTATTATGGTAAAATCATTAGTCTACATTAGAAGATTATGAGGATGCAAATACACTAAAAAGTCATTGGCTTTTTTGTTACTGTTAACAATAACTTGGGTATGTTGGGTGAATGGTGTCTTAAAAATAGGAAAGACTTATAATTACGGTGAATGGTTCGAACAACCGATCAATCAGTTTTTTGAAAACCGGATTGAACCAGAAGTCTGTCCAATTCAGTTTATGCTATCAGGCTCGCTTTAAATGGAATCGGCTATCTGATCTGACTAGGAACCGGGAATCAAATCGGAAATTGGGGGGGGGGGGGGTTGAATTGTCTCATTTTACCATAATTATTTTTGTCATATTTACGGCATCATCCGGTTCTTATATCCCATTCAACTGCTCCAACTAGTGGACCAGTAAAGGAGACATGGTTGACGGTCTGATCCGGTCTTGAAAACATTGGCAACAACGTCAAATAGTTAACTTTGATTTTCGAAATAGTTAACAACTTTTAATTGTATCTTGTATTTTTGACTAAACTTTATTCAAGGTAATTTGGACAAACATAATGAAGGACGGGTGCTATCGCCCGGAAGACACCAACACTTACTACCACGTCAACCACCCGACTACCACCGCCCGAACCATGGG